>LR990295.1:11755000-13225000 GCA_905147355.2 Apotomis turbidana
TCTTACATGATCTTATACCCCAAAATTAAAATATACTTCATAGTGCTGGGAACATCTCATTATTTTTATTTTTATTTCATTAATAAGGTTCTGTTTATAAGCTGCGGGAGCCAGTTCCGCAGGTTAAACTTGAAAAATAAAGTATATCAAAAATCATCTTTATTGGAGATGTTCCAAGCACCAACCTGACCTTAACATTATATCACCTAGTATGTGAAGTTCAACAAAAGGGTTACGGGGCAGTAGAGATAACTGAAACCTAGTGACAATCTAAAACATAATACAAACTAATAACAACATTCCTATATAGCTTGCGTAATATAAACGAAAAATAAATTAGTTTATCTTCTGTACAACACAATGTTTTACAATAACATGGTATAATTTGATATTTATATTTTGATATAATTTTATAAAAAAATGAATCTTATAACAAGAATAGAGACGAATAAGTACTTACATACATAAGATAAAAATCATGTTGGAAAAAGCACGGAAAACGTGACTTTGAACCAAATTATGGTCTGTTTGGCACAGGTTACAAGCGGTCGCGAGAGTTTAGTGCGGTTTGACATTAATTCGATATTGTGGTTCTGGATGGACTATACAAAGGACACTGAAAGTATCGGACTTTCTATCCTAGATCCCTTTTTGGAGCACTTTAGTCAGACACAAAAATGATATTCGATTCCCGCAAACAATTTACCTACTTATATATGTTTTAAAACACCGTTTATATTATTTCAGGAGAAGTACATCAAAAGATATAGGGGGATCCTCCCCTATTTTTCGTAGGTCCCTTGTTGGGCGCCATGTTATGGGTTGATAACTGGTTCAAATAAAAAGATGAAGTTATGCAATATGGGAGGCAATCACGGGAAGATCCTCTCATAGAATTAGCAGAGATGCATTTCTTTGGTTGGCTCCCAAATAATTTAAGGGCACACATCGGGTAGGACACGTAGTTAGTTCAAGGCGAATGTATTAAAAATACTTTCTTAAATTGTAGACAGCGTTGTAATTAAGAATGGGAAGAACATGAGTATGTATTATTTATGACTAAATACATCCATTATATTTCTTTTGTTGATCTACACATTTAGATAAAGTACATCCATGTTTAATTTATGAAAATATATGTAGTTTATGTCATCTTAACTCATAATAAGCTGGGAAATATATAATACATCGAATATATTGACGAAACACGATTATTGTGAAAAGTAAACCACCAACTTATCTAGTGAATACTTAAAAAAAATTAGGACCACGAAAGTAGTGATTTTGCTTTCGGCTTGGTAAATTTTAAATAGACTGTAGGTTTCATGAAAATAATGTCTAACTAATGACCCTTTCAATGAAGCTAATGTCCAAATCTACAATACTGATATTTAATCTAGCGAATAGGTAATACCTATCTCTGTGAAAACCATTAAATACTCACGTCGAGAAATATATTAAATAGGAAATTCAAAATTATTAACAAAAACGTTGAAATAAGTACGTTTAATAAGCATTTGCAGTTACAGGAGCAAGGTAAGCGACACCCACTAGTAAATAAATGCTTCATAAGGCTGAGAGGATAAATATTTGTAAGAAAGGCAATAACAGGTTAAAAAGATCTCAATAACGAGATCGCTATAGACATCGTAATTATACTACAAATTAACACTCTAGTATAACGTTACATTTTAAATGATTTATCATTTTGTACAACTCTTTAGATATTTATTCATTATGTTTATATATAAGTAGTATTTATAATAAGTTTTTTTAGAATACGACTTAACGTATTGATGAATCAGTCGCTTTTGCATGAAAAACTGATGTGTATGATTTTATAAAAAGTATTTGTGATTTGTGGCTTCTTCAGAAGGCCATGATTTACGAAAGTTGATTTTCTCTATGTGTGATATTTATATAATGATATTGTTTATGCTCAAAACTTTATTTGCATATATCTCTGATATTTGTAGGAGATATGTGTGAAGGTCAACATTAAAATAATCGACTACAAGAGCCCCAGTCATTTGAACCACGCGATTTTATCTCAGGATCACAGAATAGGGTAGGTATTGATTTGTACCAGCTTGCTGTGAATATATTCTTCTATTTAGAACAAGACAGCTGGAATGGTCGTATTATATCTGTAATGAGAAATTACTCATAAACGTTATGTTGTACCATGTTAAATCACATATGTGGACATAACGGACGAAATACCACGCCAGCCGATCAAGTATTTACTTGCGAAACTACACACGTAAGTATAATCGCAAAGTTCTTGGTACCAAAAATAGAGATGATTATGCTGAACACGTCTAGATGTAAAAAATATATATAGGTATCAATGAACAACAACAAGGAATAGGTATCCGAGAAGTGTACAATAATTTCTCGCACCTCTACTCGAGTACATCTATAACAATAATACTTTAGAAGGCTTCAACATACCACAATATTAGAAGGACCAGGCCAGTCTCTCATCAAAATCTATCTAATACACTGATAATCCTCACAGCTCCATTTAAATGCCGTAGTCGAAGCTCTCGAACTCTGAGAAGCGCGAATCCTGCTTCTGAAGTCTCTGCTGGCAGGCCTCGATGTAGCTGTCCTGGATCCGATACATACCCGAGTTAGCCTGGTACATGAGCGTTTCCAGGATTCTCTCGTTCTTGATCGCCTTCGACGGGAGCACCACCTTTATCAATTCCTGTGGTGAAATCCTATACAGTTTCAAGTCTCTAGCGAGCCTCTCCATAATGCATTTAAATTCATTTTTGGCATCAGTCTTATTGGCGGACTTGGCTTTGATTTTGTTGCGCGCCCAGCTTAACATGGCCTCGAATTTCCTCACTTCGGGTACCTCGAGATTCCGGCACATGATCATCTGGACCATGGATTCGGAGAGGTTGAGGAACTCCGAGGTTTGAAAGAGAGCGTACGCCCGCTGCTCGGTGAACGCTAGGATCATGTTTACTAACTCCGACGCGGATGTGTATCGCCAGTAGTAATTTTCCAATGAAATTAACATTGTGCATACCTAGAACCAAATATATTGTATTTGTATATTAATGTAAATTGACGATCACTATATGATAAGTAATGTAAACTGACATACTCTTATATTTTACAAGAACATTATATTGTGAGACAAATAAACTAAAACTAAAACTAAAACTATTGATTATTGGTAGCTAGTTAAACGCTACATAACATAGCAAACAAATCTTAATATTTCGAAATGTTTAAAGTGACGATGTTACTGAAACTTTAACTTCAAGTTCTTGTTCTTTAAATTATATGGAAACCATAAGTAATTAATAAATATATCAATGATACAAAGATCAAAGCACAAAGAAATAAATAAATGCTCTATAGGGGAGACCGGGTATGGAAGTCACACGGGTTGGTTGTCACAGCGGCCATAACTGACAACTAAAGGCACGAATCAGTTTACCTACCGGTGTCCAAGGATCGCGAGAGCTAAACCCCCCTCCGTACTTTACCTCAGTCGGCTCCGGTATGTTGTGACGGAGCCACATTCGTTTACTTTTTTCCGCCAGTAAAAGTATTTTTTTGTGCATCTGTGTTAAATCTCGTAGGTACACTTTTATTTTGCATATTAATATGCTTCTTCGTGTATTGTTCAAGTTGAACTTGTGCATAATCATATTGTTATAAGGTTTTTAGTGGAAACATTCATTTGAATTTATATTGTAAGATTATTTTCTAAAACGTGTTTTGGGGCAGGTTGCCTCAGGTCGACGGGGGCTGGTAGTCACGTGTGACTACCTTATCAGCTGAAAGCGAATTTAGTTTTTGGGTGTTTTTATTAATTATGAATACGTATTTCGTTACTTTCCTGGTCACAGTGACTTACATACATCATTTAAGTTTATATAAGTTACTAGCTGAAAAAAAAAATTTTTTGAGATTTTTTTATTAATTACGAATATTTCGTTATTTTCCGTTACAGTAACTTACATAATTTTTTTTTATCTTCAACAAGAAAAAAGTTCGTTTGATATAAATGTGTGTATTATTGTATATCCCTCTTATTTTACTATGTGATTACGTACCCCAGCACCTGTGACAACCATCCCTGACACGGGGTTAAAAGTCACATTTCTCTTTTTTCATAAAAATAATAATATTTCCTCCGTACATAATGTTAGTGAAAAAGTATTGATATATTTTTAAACCCAAATAAATACACTATCCATTAAATTATCTTTTATCATCCCCAACTAAAAACAATAGTACTTAAAATGCAAAAGAAATAAAATGTGACTTCCATACCCGGTCTCCCCTACCTATGAAAATATTTTAATTTGTAAGAAACATATATGTATTCCTAAAATAGAGATTCCCCAAAGTGACCCTACAGTAAACCACTGGTTTTGTGGGAAATTGTGTGAGCAATAAGAAATGTAAAGATCCTAATAAATAAATAATGATAATAAATAAATTTTATAATTACCGAACATTTGAATTATTAATTATTTTATTGTGAAGACCAGCAGTATATCGTCCATAGGCCTATACATAATCTAATAAGGGAGAACAAGTATTCTATGTACTGCATTTCTAAAATCACCGCAACATGGACTGGAACTAGGTTGGAACCACGATAATATAGAGATACTTACAAAATGAGCAGTTACTTACCACTTCTATTCTAAGGAACTGCTTGGCGTGGTGGAAACACGCCTGCAAGAGTTCTGGTAGGTCATAGTGCTCGGCGGCGCAGATCAGTCCCGGTATTGACGCACAGGTCAGAGGACAGCTGCCAGTGTGCAAGTAGTCCAGCAATATGCGGAATGTCTCTGGGTCAAACTCGATAATTGAGAACTGGAAGGAAACGCGAAATTAGTAATAACAAAAAAATATGTCTGTAAACTGGAATATCACGCTCTCGAATTCTGTTTATATTTTCGTGTGACTTGTTGCAGTAATTTATGTGATTCTGCGCCACCTTTTTGCATATGTATTTTTTTGTCGATAATTTTGAGTTCCATGTTGGGCGCCAGTGTAGAGTTCCACGTTGGGGCGCCAAATTTATAATATTAAGGACATATTTTATCATATCATATTCTTATTTTTCACTTCTTTGCACCCACTGGATGATCAAGAGGGACGACTGTTTCAAACAAGACATTTAAGAGAACCCATTAATAAGCGCTATGATTGTCCAAAAAAGCGAAAACATGCCTCAAGTTTCTACAGATAATAGATATGTGGTTTCTTTTTGTAAAAAAAAATAAAAATCTTTTGGTTTAGGCAACCCTAATACAAATGATTAATTAACATATTATCTAACGAATACACTTATTTAGAATTAAATAATAGGTGTTATTACACTAGGTTATTTTATGTTCATTAGTACATTACGTAACAAGGGTGGTAAACGAGGAATTACAAACGAGTGTCTATTAGAAGCCCGAAGCCGAAGGCGAGGGCTTTAATGACACGAGTTTGGAATTCCTTTACCACCAGCCACGTACGACGTTTTTCATCACACTTTGGAGAAAATAAAACAAATAGTAGTAGTCAATACCAAAATTACTTACCGCCCTAGGGCGTAATTTACGATTTACCAACCTAGGGCGTAATATACGATTTGCCGCCCGGTTTTCTAGCATGTAAACCCTTAAAGTGTGATAAAAATTACTTACCGCCCTAGGGCGTAATTTACGACTTACTGCCCGCTTTTCTAGCATGTAAACCCGTGTTTACGAGCAAAGTGTGATGAAAAAATATATTACCACAAGGATGCGTTCTATTGTTTCTTCCATAGGGACCATATGTCATATAATTATTAAAGTATGATGTAATAAAATGTGTTAAATTTAAGAACGTCGTTATTTTAACGCAACTCACCTCAGTCTGTGCAAGTTTGGCACGATCCACTTTCTGGGCGTCGGCGCATACCGACAGTCTTGGAACCGCAAGCGCCGCATTTTTATCCTTATCTTTATCTTTTCCTTCTTTATCTAGAAATAGAAAACATTGGATTCAGAGATTTTAATTACGAGTATATCCTGTCGAATTTTCTAGGTGAATATATCACACAGTGCTATTCAACTTTTTGTAGGAGTTTAATACATTTCCAGTTATTATAAACAGAAAAAAATATAAAGGCAAGGTAACATAAATAAATGAAAGAATCAATTTGAATTGTAGTATCTAAAGCGGTCATAGGTTCAAACTTGAGATTTTTCAGTTTATATTTGGAATTTTGGACATTAAAAAGTAGGCTAATGTTTGAATCCGTTTTTCACCCACAACGGAACCAGTGGGAAATAATATTTCTGGCTTTTTGTCTCATTAGTAACAAACACGTTGCTTGCACAAACTTAGTTGAACTTTACTATAAGTACCTACTTCAGAGTTTGTCCGTCCAGACGCACAGATACGAGTATGAACATCATTAAATTTATGTATAGAATGGAGAATAGGCGCAATAATAACGTAATTCAAAGACTTACTAGAACAGTCTTGAGAGCTGGCCCACTTCTTCTTGTCCTCTGCGTTTAGGTGCGAGTGCTGTTTGCGGATGGAGCGCCCCCAGCCGGCGGTGATCGTACCCAGGCGGGAGAATGCTCTTTTCACCATGGGAGAGCTGGGCACGCTCTTCGGTCTGAAATCAACGTTGGAGCAAGATTAATCCGATGGCCTAAAGTTATGATTCGTTTCAAAATGTGACAAGTCGCTCATGTCGAGCATATCGTAAACATTGTGAGGGAAAGTAAAGTTAAATTGACACCATTTCATTTTTTTAACCAACCCGATATAATCAAGTAATGGATAAAAAAATAATATTACAACATTTTTACATTTCCGAGATTTATGATTAAAAATTCCATTTGAAAAAATCTTCATTCTAAAAGAACGTAGGTGAAAAGTACAGCGCAGAAAATCTAAAAGTTGGGCTACCTATTACTAAGACGGATTTAGTATGGAAATTGTACCACTGTTCTTTTTGTGCGACTGCGACTGTAATTTTTTTACAGGCGGATGTCATTTGAGTGCTGATTCTTAGACGACGGCTTTTTTTAAATATTTTCAAAACTAGTTCGTATAATCAAATAAAAATAATGGTTTTGGATTCAGTGATAATAAAGCGCTTAATGAAATTAGTCCGAAATTAGTGCGTATATTAACTTTTGATCTTCTTGATTGTTTTCGAATTCTTGATACAGTTTTATTAGGCGGTGTAACTAACCTACGCGATACATTTTTGGAGAATTTGGAGGATGTTGCTGGTCTTATGCCGCTCTGGCGTAGGCAAGAACGAAGTGGGCGGCACCTGCGGTGACCTGTGGTTGATAGTTAGAAAGTCACTGACCTAGGCGACTTGATGTGGGGCACTTGGAGGAAATTGCTGCTCTTGTACCTCGTCTCTTCATAGTGTGGGCCACAGCTCCATGCCAATAGTTATACCTGCCTGTGGCGACTGTGACTTTATAGTTAGGGTATGTCTAACCTTGGTGACTCAATGTCGGGCACTTGGAGGACATTGCTTCTCTTTTACCTCGTCTCATCATCGTGGTGTGGGCGACAGCCGCGTGCCAGTAGTTCTACCGAGGCCTGGCGCGACTGTGAGTGTATAGTTAGGGTATGACTAACCTGGGTGATTCGATGTCGGGCACTTGGAGGACATTGCTTCTCTTTTACCTCGTCTCATCATCGTTGTGTGGGCGACAGCCGCGTGCCAGTAGTTCTACCGAGGCCTGGCGCGACTGTGAGTGTATAGTTAGGGTATGACTAACCTGGGTGATTCGATGTCGGGCACTTGGAGGACATTGCTTCTCTTTTACCTCGTCTCATCATCGTGGTGTGGGCGACAGCCGCGTGCCAGTAGTTCTACCGAGGCCTGGCGCGACTGTGAGTGTATAGTTAGGGTATGACTAACCTGGGTGATTCGATGTCGGGCACTTGGAGGAAGTTGCTGCTTTTCTGGCGCGCCGGTGTGGGCGACAGCAGTGTGGGCGCCGGCCGCGACAGCAGCTCCGCCACTGGCACTTGAGGCGATCCAAAACCAGTCTGGATACCGTACAGCATTTCTTGGAATACTCTGAAAATAATGTATTTGCAATTTAATTTAACATTTTACAGAATAAGACAAGGAAATACAAATGAAATGCCTTGAAGCCATTGTAAATCTATCAAAGTAGCTAAAATTCCCTAAAGTACCCCGGTTTACGGTATTCTGAAAATTAACGATAGTTTCGGATAATGTTCCGGACTTACACACTTCAAAAAAAGGTCCTACTTCATTAATCATACTTTTCTTTTAACAGCTTATAATGGATAAACTCACCTACTCCTAACGCCTAAGATAGCCCTCACACCAATAAACTTCGTCTTCTGCTTAGACTGGCCCACGAGGAAGACGACGTCGAAGAGTTGCGCGTTGGTGGCTACGTTCAGCTCGTTGTTGAGGAACACCCTGGTGAAGTCCTTCGCTAGCTGGTCGTAGTCTTCGAACTGATCTCGCACAGAGTCCAGCAGAGGCGAAGAGGGCCGCATGTGTCCAATAGGGCGCCAAGAACCTGGAATTTGATTAAAACCGGTAAGTTGATGAATTCAACTTAGGACGACATTACTGGTGACTATATATGTGGATGTTTATTGCTGTTCTTTATTTAGTACGTATCAAATAGTGTATGATGTATCATTATATTGACAAACTAGCTGCGCGGCGCGGTGTTACCCGCTCATCCCACGGGAACACTACATTTTTCGGGATAAAAAGTAGCCTCGGTGTTTATCCAGGTTGTCAGCTACCTTCATACCAAAATTTATCAAAATTGGTCCAGATGTTTGAGCAAGAAGAAGTAACAAACATAAACACACTCACAAAGTTTCGCTTTTATGTTATTAGTGTGATAAAAAACTATGGTAGGTATTCTCTTTGGAGCCGGTTGACTTATTCAAATAAAAAAATTGAAATGTAATTGCGTATTTAAACTAGCTTGAGTTCCCGACGTAATAAGAGTACAGTTCTGTTTAGAGTATAAAAATATTAAAACGAGCTAGACCGACAAAATACGATGGCCAAATTTTATTAACATACATGGACATAAAATACATGAAGTTATAAAAATTTTAAGCTTCCGAAACGTTGATAGTTATTATTGTATATTACTACTAGAAGGTGCCCGCAAAACTGTCCACGTAAAACTATTTTCTAAACCGTAGTCGGGTAAGAAGTATGCTATAACCATATTTGATTGGCCAACTATCTGGTGGTGCTAGATGGTGCTGTACGCGAGGCGCCACGGTGTTGCATTGCGCTGTTAAAATTTTTGCTGAAATAATGACCCTCCACAAAACAGATTTTCAATACAAACTTAGATTTTTATATTAGTAGTTATTTGTTCATGCGTGGAAAAAATGTGTTTTCTTTCTTTCTTACCTCTTCTGTAAGGTTTAGGTATCTGGCCGGTCTCGGCGTGGTTTTGCAGGTTGGCTACGATGTCTTCGAGCATTTGACTGCGCGTTCGTTCTTGCATTCGCGCAAACTTTGGGGCCGAATAGGACGCTCTTTCCCCGTTCACTATTTTCGTCAGGAGCCATTCTCTGAAATATTTTTAAATAGAGATTAAATAAAGAGCTGATAATATGTGAGCATCACTCTCAAATTAGCAAGTGCAAAATTGCTTTCTATATTGACCGTAATAAATAATTTAGAGCATGAAGTCTCAGGATAGCTCGTAGAGAGTCTACGTAGTGACGACTCCACGGACCTGAGATCGACAGGGAGTCAATCAGGCTCCCGTCCTCCAATGTGTCTTTAATGGGGTGGGAATCCGAGGTGGATTAAAATTAACGGTACTCTTTGCTAGTACAACTTTCAACAATATTGTGGTATTTGTGCTATGCTAGTTATAAAAACGTGTGACAGACATGTCAAGACTTCGGCGACGATCGGTAGCCGTATGCGCCACTGCGCTCCGACATTCCACTCCCACCTATTGCTCCCACGGCTTCCTCATGCTATAGGCTTTTACCTGGGAACAGTCATTTACCTGAACATGGGCCCTTTGTCGAAGACACTCTGCTCCCAGAGGTAGGGTTTGTATGCGCCCACCTCGTCTCGAGTAACCACCGATACTTCGTACCTGGTGGGTCGTCGTTTGATACGTGCTGATACTCGCACTGCAATTGAGAAATTGGGATAAATTTTGCAGCATAGTTCATTTAAATTAAAGTTTTGAGGTCAGCGTTTGTTGCTGATTATGCATTTTTTTATAAACATCTGCTTGACGAGGCCAATTTTAAGCCTGGCTCGATGTTACCGTATTATTGCATTGTCATCGAACTTACACAAGCATTTCTTATTTTGCATTAATTGGATGTCAGGTAAAACTTAGCAACGAGCAGAACAGAATGACTGCTGATACCTACTCGCAATGCAATTGAGAAATTGAGATAAATTTTGCAGCATAGTTTATTTAAATTAAAGTTTTGAGTTCAGCGTTTGTCGCTGATTATGCTTTTTTTTTAAACATCTGCTTAACGAGGCCAATTTTAAGCCTGGCTCGATGTTACCGTATTATTGCATTAATTGTCACCGAACTTACACAAGCATTTCTTATTTTGCATTAATTGAATATCAGGTAAAACTTAGCAACGAGCAGAACAGAATGACTAACACAATTAGGCTGCAGGCAGCCCTAGTCCCCTAGAGCGGAGCGAAACTCAAGTTAAAATGCACTACTTTTGGACTTCACAAAGATGCAACTTTATTGGTTCATTTTCATACCGCTCTGCTTCGGTGGACAAACAGCCTTAATAAACTACACCGACAAGGCCAACATCGGGGGGCACGGCAGTGCCCCCGCCAAGTCGAGCGCGAAGCAAACACTGCCGTACCATCCTTTACTGGAACCATTTCGCCGAATTTTCAGGCCCCTATTTGAGCACCTCTGGATAAGACCAGAACGCAGAAATTTTCGTCATCCAGTACGCTATAATTACATACTTAAAATCCAAAATTTCAAGTCTGTAGGTCATTTAGTTCCGAAGTTAAGCGAAAGCAAAGTTTCGCATTTACGACACTCATTCACTCACTCACTCATGATCATCAGAAAAGAACTAGTACTTCCCATAAATTCAGAGAGCTGAAATTTGGTACAGAGTTAGGGTTTAATGGCCACATAAAGCGAAAACTATAAAAATTGGCCAAGTGCGAGTCCGAGTCGCGCATGAAGGGTTCCGTACCATAAAACAAGTTTGTTGTATGGGAGCCCTTAAATATTTATTTTATTTTATTTGTAGTAACTATTTGTTGTTATAGCGGCAATAGAAATAGATCATCTGTGAAAATTTCAACTGTCTAGCTATCACCGTTCTTGATATACAGCCTGGTGACAGACGGACGGACGGACGGACGGACAGCAAAGTTTCAGTAATAGGGTCTCGTTTTTACCCTTTGGGTACGGAACCCTAAAAACTAGGATAATCGAAGATCTGGAGTACTCTGATTAGAAAACACAAGAGCCCAACCAAACTATTAGAGATCGACATACCGCCTTTACAAAAAATATTCAACTTGTTGTGTTCGGTTGGCCGCCGTCGTCGTCTCCCCTGATGATGGATTGTTTTTCGATTTCTACGACGTGAGTAAACCCGTTTAAGTATTTTAATATTCAACTTGGTGGGCCGCTTCATTTGATGTCAAAAATCCAAGGTCTGAAGTATTTTGACGACGCGTTTGGCTCGGTTTGTAAATACCTGCCTACTGAGCCGGCGGTCCCGGGTTCGAGTCCCGGCCAGGACAAATATTTGTGTGATGAACTCGAATATTTGTGCTTGGGTCATGGTTTTTCTATGTATTTAAGTATATATTTGTATGTATATCGTCGTCTAGTACCTATAACACAAGCCTTCTAGAGCTTAATTTGGGACTAGATCGATTCGTGTGAGGTTGTCCGATATTTATTTATTTATTATTTATTTGATGAAGAACCCTCAGCTGGTCTCAGCTGTATTAGAGATATGGTAATGCCCCCTTCTACTATTGGTACATAAAAAAATCTGCTGTCATTGCAAAAATCCAGCGTAGTGGGACACATCTTCTAATTTAATCTAGCCTATAGCGCCCCACAGCTGGGGACCGAAAATCAAAATACCGAAAGTTCAAAAAGCCAATATTCGATCATCTTTTTTAAAATAAAATTCTAAAATTTTTAAAATCTCGAAATTTTATAATCCCGAAAGTCAATGAGCACTTTAAAAGTGTCCAGACACTAAACTAATCTGACTTTTCCGTGGAGTCGATCTGCTCCGGTGCTGCGGGATGTTCAGCCCCTCCGCCCTAGCGTAAGAAAGTGCGGCGGCCGGGGGCTGCCCTCCCTCCGCGTCTCCGGGCTTTTATATACACTCTAGGGGTAGGGCAGATAAGACCACGTGGAATCGGGGTTGACAGCTTCGGTTCTGTGGCAAGTCGATTAAGAAAAGGAAAGAGTCCGGGAAAGTGGGAAATTAAGAATGCCACTAAATATTCGATATTATGATAAAACATTATGTCATGGACTGCCAACCGAACCGAACTTGTCTGGAACCGAAACTGTCAACGCTCGCCTCCGCAGCTTCGGCTTTTTAGTCACCTTCGGCGACCAGCCTCAGCCGCTGCGACTCGCTTGTTGCCCGCACTTTCTTACGCTAGGGCCACAGTATAATAAAGAGCACTAACGTACTAGGGCGGAGCGGCTGCACATCCCGCAGCGCCGAAGCAGATCGGTTCCACAGAAGAGTTCACTTATAAATAGTAAGTATAGTAGTAGGCAAGTAGGTTACGTAATTTAGGTTAATATTCTTTGTATAAAATAAACATTAGAATCTGTAAGACTACAGAAATTCGAGATAATTCTCGAGAGTTTAAATATTATTCCGGATTACAACCTTCAGGCAGGATCATAGTCTTCGAGATTACAGTCTTCGGGATTACATTCTTCGGGATTACAGTCTTCGGGATTATAATATTCGGTATTTCATCCTTTCCATCAAACGTTCTTTCGGGATTTTAAACTTTCGGTCAAATAAACATTCGACATTTTAATTTTCGGCCTTCCGTCCATAGGTCTTATGATATTCGGTATTTTGAACTTCGGCATTGTAATACGTACCCGCTGGGCGAATGCCTCCCCTTCTGCTTTTAATACGCATATAAATAAAATTAAAGGAAAACTCTGGACAAGACTAGACTGGCTTTTATACTTATACTCACAAGTTTACAAGAAGAAATAGTCGAACGATTATCTTTATTCTACTCGAACATTACACAAATTAAATAAACAAATTACACCAAAATATTAATTTCGCTCAAAATTTGGTCTAAATATAATGCATTGGACTAAGAGTGGCGGTGATACCCGCACACGTCGCTAGATGGCGCTGACTGTATTTTAAAACGCGCCGTCGTTTGTTTTTCCGATAATCTTATATGGCGAAGTGGCAACCGGCCGCGTTACAGTCGTTTACGACATTCTTCTACTGCATTTGGAAACGTTTGCTAGGGATTAGGAGGGATTATTTGCATTTCGTTGATTTCGCTTATTATTTCGTGAGGTTTGCTAAAGTGAATTCTTCTTCTTTGGCGGTACACTCTTGTCAGAGTGGTCGTGGCCGTCACGTCGTTGATTTTGTAGCCTGCTTTACAATGCGACGCCATTCTTCTCGTACTGCAGCCCTCCTGGTACATTCGTGTAGAGGACCGTTGACGGCGGTTTTTACTTGGTCCGTCCACCTCATCGGTGATCTTCCGCGTGGTCTGGTTCCCTCGACTTTGCCTTGTACCACCAGGCGCTCGATAGATTCACATCCGCCCCGCGATACGTGTCCAAAGAAAGTGAGGATTCGAGCTTGTACTATGCTTGATAGCCTCTGTCTGACATCTAGCTCTCGAAGAATGGACTCATTGGTTCGGAATTCCGTCCATGATATACCGAGCATTCTCCTCCAGCACCACATCTCTAGAGCATCGATACGCTTCTTCTCACTTTCTCGTAGGGTCCATGTTTCAGCAGCATAAAGAAATATGGGGAATATAAGAGCCTTGACAAGTTTTGTTTTGGTGACCTTAGTAATGTTTCGGTCCTTCCATATTTTCTTCAGCTTATCCATAGCAGATCTGGAGATGGCCATGCGCCTCTTGATTTCGTCTATGCAGCCGCCGTTATTTGTTATAAGTGCTCCGAGGTAGATATATGATTGTACTACCTCACAATTCGCTATTCGTGTAACCTCTGGCGAGTTGCTGTTCGCACGATCGACTATCATCATCTTAGTCTTGCTGCGATTTATCTTGAGACCGAAATCAAGACTAATACGTTCCATTCTATGTAGGAGCTCTCTCATACGCTCAACACTACTTGCAAAGAGCGTGGTATCGTCTGCGTATCGTAGGTTCGAAATCGTCCTGCCTCCGATGGTGACACCGTCTTCCCAGCCTTCGAGAGCAATCCTCATTATTAGCTCTGTGTAGGTATTAAATAGCAATGGAGAAATTATACATCCCTGTCGAACTCCCGCACTGGGGTGGAATTTGCTAGATAGGACCTCGTCCGCTCTTACTGAGGCTGTTCCGTTTTCATATAGGTGTCGAAGTAGTGTCACCAGGTGTTTTGGGGTACCCATATCCAAGAGCGTGCTCCAGAGTTTCGGCCATTTCACTGAATCGAACGCCTTCGAGAAATCAACAAAGCAGATGTAAGTTGGCTTGTTGAATTCCCGAGATTTCTCGATTATCTGGCGTACGTTCAGAATCTGCTCGCGGGTGCCTTTCCCCCTCACAAAGCCAGCCTGTTCCGGCGATATCTCCTTAGACAGGTACGCTTTCAGGCGCTCATTCACAATGTGCAGAAGTATTTTGCTCGCATGCGATATTAGTGCAATTAGACGGTAGTTACTGCAAGATTTTGTTGACCCTTTCTTGTGCAATGGTATGAAGACAGTGTGCGCCCAATCCTGAGGCCAAACGCAGGTTCGCCAAACGTTGTTGCACAGAGTGTGGAAAATTTGAACACCATACTCCCCCAACGCCTTGATAGTTTCTATTGGGATGGAGTCTCTTCCTACTGCCTTGCCATTTTTGAGATGTCTTATGGCTGCTCTCACTTCATCCTTCAGAATCTCAGGCTCCATCTCATTAGGATCAGGCGCTGTTGATGGAAAACAATGTGCTTCTGGATCCTGGAACAAAGTTTCGCAGTATTCCCTCCAGGTTTCTGAGATGGCGTCCAGCTCCGTCACTGTCTCTCCACGAGCGTTTTCTATAGCCCAAGTTCTACTGGTGATTGATTTTGTGATGGATCGAATCTTATGGTGAAGGTCTCTGGTTTCGTACCTATCAGCATGCGCCTCGACTTCCGCACATATTTTCTGTAGGTGGGTGTTCTTGTCTTGTCTGCACGCCTTTTGTATGCGCGCTGATTTTTCGTTCAGTACCCTAACATCCGCTCCAGAAGCTTTTAATAATCTTCTTTCCTCAACAAGGGCAAGAGTACTGTCCTTCATCCAATGCTGACGTTTACGTATCCTCACAGTTGGTTTCGATTCCTTAGCAGCTTTGCATATAAGAGATTTTGCCTGACCCCACATTTTGTCCGAGCTGTCCGTATTAGGATTTACTGCTTCCCATTGACTCCAGTTTTGCTCTAAGACGGTAGTAAACTTCGGGGTATCCTCTACAGTTAATCTCCTCTGACTATCCGGTTTTCTAGCTGCTCTCAGCTTGAGTCTCATCTTCGATATTAGCAGCTGGTGATCCGTTCCACAGTCAGCTCCAGGCAGCGTGTGGGTATTCTTAATTGACGATTTCCATCGCGAGCCTACTAAGATGTAATCTATTTGATTACGGTGTTTGCCATCGGGTGAAGTCCAGGTGTACAGTCTTCGTCGGTGGTTTTCAAAGAAACTGTTCGCTATGATTAGGCTATTCTCAGCCGCGAATTGTAGCAGACGTTCTCCTCTCTCATTGCGTTTTCCTAATCCGATTCTTCCAGCACATGGGCCTAGTTGATGGGCATTAACTCCTATTTTCGCGTTAAAATCACCAAGTATCATTAGCAATTCTCTGTTGGGAATTTTACATATAGCAGATTCCAGCTCAGTATAAAAGCTCTCCAGATCTTTATCGCTAGCTGTGCTCGTCGGCGCGTAGACTTGTACTATGTTCAAATTCAACGGTGCTGCTTTCAATTTTAGGGTTAAGACTCTGTCAGAGATGGTTTCGTATCCTAAAACACAGTTTCTTTGATCTTTTGGCAAAATCACAGCTACTCCATTTCTACTGCAGGAATCGTTGCCAGAGAAATAGACGGCGTGGGTATCTGTCATGAAGTGACCGCTTCCTTTCCAATGCGTTTCGCTCAGACCGCATATGCTGAGTTCGCAACGAGTAATTTCTTTTTCCAGGATTTCCAGCTTCCCTGGTTGTAGTAATCCGCGCACGTTCCAAGTGCCTATTGTCTGGGTATGGCGCATCTTCACGGTTCCAGTAGTATATTTTCCATGTGTTGCCTGGTTTCCTACATCCACATGGCCGGTAGCCCATTTCACACCGTCTGCCCCGGACACAGCTCGGCGCCGGTTGCTAAGCGGATCGCATGGCCACTTAATTATTTTTGGTTGTACTAACATGACAGCTTTCTTGGGAATTTAATGCAGTGGTTTCCCCTTGCCTTCTGCATCAGACATTTCAGGAGCTATTTAGACTCCTAGGCTGCTGTAGCCTCCTCTAACTGGCTGGATAGGTTTATGGTTATACCGCCATTGGCTCGGTCGCCAGAGCCTCGTTTGTTGTCTAGCAGGGAGCACCACGGAAGCCATCCGGCGCGTGCAGGTGAGGTTGACAGTTGGGTTGGATAGATGGTAAGTTCCGTTCTCCCCTTACTAAAGTGAATTAGCAGGTTATTATAAAACAATATGCCCACGTTTCTACAAAAAGAAGTGAAATCCCACCAAAAACATTCTGTAAAAAACTAGCCAAGTCTCGATGGAGCCGCTTGTTTATCTCTAAAAAGTAATGAAATCTAGACAAAGTCGTACCAAGTCTAAGGTTCCTTACTGCGATTTCTTTATTATTATAGTTAATGTTGTGTGACTTGGCCGTTGAAGGGTACACAAGGGTACAAAACCAGGTGCTCCATGACACCATTGCACCAATCTGTCGCCAGAACCGCTACAAGTCAATTTTGTTTACACGTAATGTTATATGTTCTGTAACTACCTATGTTTGTTAAGCGAGATAATAGCCCATACTGGTGTACCCTTCAACGGCCTAGTCACACAACATTAACAATAATAATAAAGAAATCGCAGTAAGGAACCTTAGACTTGGTACGACTTTGTCTAGATTTCATTACTTTTTAGAGATAAACAAGCGGCTCCATCGAGACTTGGCTAGTTTTTTACAGAATGTTTTTGGTGGGATCGATATTTCTATTATTAGAACGGGAAAAACAGTCGGATTCACTCGTTTTGCTGAGCTACTCCACGTGAATGCGATTTGTAATTCTTGAAAAGTGCACGCTAGCACTTGCAACTCCCACTGTTTCAGATCCAATCTTGATATTTCTATTATTAGAGCGGGCGACGCTGACACTTAAGAAATTGAAAGGGGGAAGAATATCTACTTAAATATACCCAATTATATGTATAGGTATTGCAGGGAATGAATACAAATTATGGCTTATGGCTATTTGTAGGTTAAGTATGTAACGCATACTATTATTATAAACGGCAATTTTCAAAAATACCCATTACCGAACTTTTCTTTTGCAGCCGTAAACTTTTCAGACCTTTTAAGAAATTGATCTAAAGTTGCTTTCATCTACAGGTTCAGTTTAAGGTTATATTTCAGGGACAGGTTCAGTTTTAGGTTATATTTCAGAATTTTATTTGTCGATTTTACCTTTCGAAAATTTTCAAAACGGTGATAATGGGGGTTACAACGAGAATAAATTACAGTTACTTTTCCACAGCCACTATTTAACTTTTACCAAAAACGTTCAATATATCCAGTATAGTTCTCAAAGTGGTCATATTTGGTCTCGCCAAGACAAGCGTGAAGCAATTATAACGCTCTTAGTTATATAATCGGGCCAGAAAGAATAACGATGTCTTTGGTAATAAATATGTAGTATCAGAAGACTGTTATTAATTGCAATTGATCAAGCTTCAATTCCAATTTAAAGACTGCAATTGTACGACAATAATTGAATTTGGTAGTCTTATGGCTATTACCTACTTACTAATAATTAGCGTGATTTCAGCGTGAGGGCTTATCAACGATCTCACTACCAAGTAGGTAACGTTAGTCGTGAAGACAATAAAACGTTTAGTTTGAATAAAAAGCAGATTCAAAGATGTTTTCTCAATGCAGCAATCAAATGTCAATAATAAATGTTACATTAAAAACCTTCCTTAAATGGCTGATTCAAGGGTCAGATACAGCAGCGTTGGTTGGACACGGCGCGTGTCTTCAGTAAGAAACTTTCTCCGTATTCCTTAACTACGGATAGCTAGAAAGACCTAATAAAGATAATGAACAAAAACTAATATAGCCTTACCTAAAATAAACGTATGTAGGAAATGGCTCTTGATACAGGCCGGTGAGAAGGCAGTATTATCTGCCTCCAAGAACACGACACACACGATGTCATTGCCGATGTGACGCTTTCTCTGCAGCTTCTGCGGGTCGTGACGCTCGTAAGGCAGTAGAGTCGACACGTGGAACATAATCTCGATGCCCCTCCAATTCGTGTACACCGAGTAAAGCCCGGTCAGGTCATGCACCGTGTCCAAACCGCCCTTGTATTTATCGAAACCTGAAAAATTAAACGGGTTATTAATAAACAACTATTCGTGACATATGCTTTTATTGCTGCATTGAAATAAACTGGCTCATATTCGATGGGCTTGCAACGATTTATTTTATTACACTAGCTACGCCCGCGGTGTTACTCGCTCATTACACGGGAATACTACAATTTTTTGGCATAAAAAGTAGCCCATATGTTAATATACATGAAAATGTTGTCATCCGTTAGAGCATGAAGAAGCAACAAACATACAAACAGACTCACGAACTTGCGCCTCTATACTATTATAGTTTGATTTCAAATGACCACTTTCTAGATAATTTACGAGTATCAGATCAGACCCATGTCAATATGAGTGCACTGTCATCCAATTTATGGACGAAATGGTAGTTGGTTAAAATTAACTTGCAAAATTGAAGTCAGGTGATACTTAATGGAAGAAAAAACGTCTGGTAACCTTGTTCGTAGATACCGTTTTTAGGGTTCCGTACCCAAAGGGTAAAAACGGGACCCTATTACTGAGACTTCGCTGTCCGTCCGTCTGTCCGTCCATCCGTCCGTCCGTCTGTCACCAGGCTGTATCTCAAAAACGGTGATAGATAGACAGTTGAAATTTTCACAGATGCTGTATTTCTATTGCCGCTATAGCAACATACTAAAAATAAAATAAAATAAATATTTGAGGGACAACAAACTTACAGATAATGGTACGGAACCCTTCGTGCGCGAGTCCCACTCGCACTTGGCCGATTTTATTTTATATCTAATACAAAGATTAATGGAATTGCAAAGACCTTTTAGCCGCACTTTTTCCCCGAGCACTTGTAAGAACTCTTCAAACATTGGCGAATTTTCATTATTGTCCAGAATTTCTTCCTCGCTATATTGGTTTTCTTTCACGAATATCACGCCTACTTTGAGCTCCGACTTTATGAATACCTGGAATAAAACGGCATTATGTCAAACAATTATAATTGAAACGAAGATTTTATTGAATTTATTTTAACAGCAAATTAGAATGACTTCATTTTGAGATTGAAAACACCAAAACAATTAGGTGAATACAAAGAGATGGTATTCAAATTTTATTTAAACATGTTTCGCTTTTTTTTCTTGTGCAGTGCGCTTATAATTGCTTATTTACTTAATTATTTCAAAAACGGGCTTCAAATATATATAAAGGCAATGACTTGATATTATGGAAAACTCAGTCTCCAGATTTTTTATAATATGAACCTTAATAAAAGTTTTTTTAAACAACTTAAAGTAGATCTTATATAAAGTTACTAGTTAGACAAAATTATGGATATAAAAACAATACCATAAATATTAATACAACTAAAATAAAGGCCAGTCCCGGTCAGCGAATGATGATCCCTGGGACACTTCACGAAACAAACAAACGTGTCTTTAGGTCAGGTAATAACATTAGACATTTGTCAGGTAATAACATTAGACATTTGTAGGAATATTATAATTACAAAAATGATGTTGTGACATCGACGCCATCACAAGGAATAGGAATTTACGAAATGCAAATGATGTGTCCTAGCCTGGGACTCCCAGGGGTCATCATTCGCCGACCGATAATGAGACTAAATTAGATAAATTTATATCTTTTTTGTATTTTATTTTTCGAAGGTTCTAGTCCTGCTTACGTTGCAGTGGACCGCATCACATTTTTCTTTCTACCTTGTTATTTACCTTTTTGTCAATATTTATGAAATAAATATCATCACCAATGACGCTATAGTCTTACCGAAGACATTGATATTGATCTTCAAGCGTTATTAATCGTAAGACAATATAGGGTTAATGGTGAGAAGCGCAACTTATCACAGGATTAGGGTATAAGGAAGCAATCTAGCTCGACCGCAGCTATCAAAAATATAATCATCACACAAGCTCTCTCGGGGACGCCACTCATTATCTTTTCCATTTCGGTAGGCACACGGTGATCCGTGACGGTATTGGCTATAATTAAACCAATATTGCGTACTTTTCGTTGCCAAGCTTCTCGTAAATATTTCGTGTTGTCGGTGACTAATTGTAAAATTGTGAGTTTTCCCTAATGAGTGCAAAAAAACGGCGTCTAAATTTCTGGGGGAATTATTCTCTATTTTTCTGCTTCCTTTCAATTCCATTTCCATTTTCCATGCAATTATTAATTCAACGCAATAACTACAAAAGTTAGCTGATTCTTGTAGATCAACTTGCTCAACTTTAGAGATTTATGAGAAATTATATACATATATCTCAAATGTTATCAGGTATACGAGTAAGAATCAACTATTTATATATATATTTACATATATATCTAATGTTATCATGTATACGAGTAAGAATCAAATATTTTAAAACTCACACACCTCAAGAACACCATACAGTCCACTTCAAAGATACCTTCTCTCAATTATGGTCTAGTGAAGAGATATTTAAACGGACTGGTGTTTTACCAGTGCTCTTCACTATCTTCTAGCATTTGATTTCACAATATCATCATCATCATCATCAGCCCGGAGTCGTCCACTGCTGGACATAGGCCTTCCCCAGTTCGCACCACCATACCCGGTCCTCAGCTTTCCGCATCCAACCGCTTCCCGCCACTCTTTTTAGGTCGTCGGTCCACCTGGCGGGAGGCCGTCCTACAGGGCGTGTCGTTCGTGGTCTCCACTCTAGAACTCGTCTGCCCCATCGACCATCGGCTCTACGACAAATATGCCCCGCCCACTGCCACTTCAACTTGCATATCTTTAGGACTATGTCGGTCACTTCGGATCTCCTGGTTCCGGATTTTGCCCTTCAGAGAAACTCCGAGCATAGCCCTCTCCATAGCTCGCTGAACAACTTGGAATTTGTGGACGAGGCCTTTTGTTAGTGTCCACGTCTCGGCCCCATAAATAAGGACCGGAAGGACGCACTGGTCGAAGACTTTGGATTTGGACTTAAGGCACTGGCGCAGTGATGATGACTGAAAAAGATGGCGCAACTTCCCACATGCTGCCCAGCCCAACCTGATTCTTCTGTCAGCTTCCTTGTCGAAGTTGTTTCTACCTAACTGGACCATCTGGCCTAGGTACGTGTACTCTTTAACAACTTCGATGCTAACATTACGACATGATGACGGTGATCGGTATTGGGTCTACGAATGAATTGAACATAACTTTCGTTTTATCAACATTCATTCCCAGGCCCACCCATCTGGTAGAAACTTTTAGGCTCCGCAACATCTCCGACAAGTCCTCCAGCGATTCAGCCAAGATGACTATTAAGTAAGGAAAAGTTCATTCAAAAAATAACTGTAAATGTCACGACTATTTTTTAATTGTGCTTACTAATAATGTTGTGTACCTTCGGAATGTGACCAAATGTCACATCGAGATAAAAATATATATATCTAAAAAACAATAAGTACTACGCCGTAAAAATAAACTAATAGTAGATTCTGAATCCAAGTAACGTAATCGTAAAGATATAATGTGTATACCCCTGAGAAACGTAATGTTCCCAATTTGAGGGGCTATTCATGCACTGAGCGCCGGGTGGAGTGGGCGATAAGTCCGCCGGAGTATGCCATTTGACAGTGCGCAATAATATCTGAATTGGCACTACACGATAATCCACTCTTCCTGCCGCCGCCGCCGAAACACCGCCCTGTCTATTTCAATTAGCTCTGTAATAAATAACTAAAGGTTCGAGTCGTTTTTGTTTCCATTTCAAATTGTAGCTTAATCTACGAAGAAGTATTTACTGGGATTAGAGACGTTTCCAAATGCGTGTGGCCGAGATATCGCCGTTAGTTGTCTACTTTAGCGGTGTGCTTTATTCAATGCATAATCTTGCCACTATATGACTGTCTGCTGTAGCGATATGCTCTAATTATCGAGATATATGTCTATACCTACTTATTCTAATTTAATTAATTAATAGACGTTAGGCAAGTCATACATACCCCTTATGACGAACTTGAGGAAGTTACAGGTGCGAATAATATATCTCATTTTGATGTATCGATTTCGATAGTCCATTTAAAATGTCAACTTATTAATATCACACTACCCAGCACGCATCACGCAACCAAGTAAAAAAATATATGCTCAAAAATATGCCCATGCCCGTTATAAGACTTTGAAATTTAAGATATCGTAATGCCACGTCGAATAAGATCCTGTGCGCTAATTCGAGTGTATGCTCAAGCTACTTCTCTATGTTCCATTCCCTTATGTGCTATGGGTTGGAATTGTGGGGATCGGCCGCCGAATGGTATCGCGTCTTTGTTTTGCAAAAACGCGCTGTCAGAATAATTACAATGACTCCAGTTGGGGCACCGGCGAAAGAATTGTTTATTGATACGAACATTGTCACATTACCTTCACAGTACATTCTTAATATTGCGAAACATGTACACAACAATAAACACACATTTAACACGAGTAAACTCACTCGCACCCGACTAGGTAGCCAGGAACGCCTGCTGCCAGTCAGCCACAGGCTGACCAAATCCTCCAAGACTATGCATGTCGTGGGTCCCAAAATATACAATGCATTGCCAGACACAATTAAAACGTTCGAAGGCACTAATTTATTTCATATCAAACTGAAGGAATGGCTAGTCGGTCAAGCTTTTTATAATATGGACGAATTTTATAACATGCATGACAGTTAAAACCACACCTCGGACAATGGCGATCAAATGTATGAAAGAAACGCGTTGGCACGCACACAGCCTAAGCTCGTGTAGGTGAACGCGTACCATGCTTGTGTGAGTGAGATAAGACATGCTAGGGTTGCCGCCATTTTGAACGCACGAGTCGGGAACACGAGTGTGCAGCAATATGAGATGACCTTGTAATAGCGGCGTCAAATTAATTTTGTGTGCTTATAATTAAACTAATGTTAAACTACGATTTCTAATTCCGCCCGCGTTCAAATTCGATAACCTCAATGACTAAAAACTCATTGCGCGAATTAGAAAGAAATAAGAATCATATTACGCTGTAAGGTGGGTATCTAAGCTCGATTTATACATATAGTTTCCTATTTTGAATCAGTATAAACGAAGTAACTTAATTTTTGTAAGGAAATTCAGGCCACCAAAATATTACGTAAGTTGAAAACATGATTTTTTGTTCATAAGTATATATATTGTGTTGTTTTCAGTGTGATCTGATAGGTTTAGATCGAAAACGGATAGGGCAAAAAAAATACTAATCATAAGTACCTATTGTAAGTTGGTTTTCTACTAAAACATAAAACACTTTGAAAATAACTGGGTATGTACTTGCCTTGATTCATCCAATGGGAATCTGTAGAACTTTCTTTTATTTTTGTTGTTTATAGAACTTAAACAACGGTACACAGCACTACACACGCCCATTACAAAAGTATTTGTTTAATATTTGAATATTATACGTGGCCTCCGCTCTGCGCACCGCGTCGTCGCGTCCTTGCCAGCCGGTAACTGCGAGGTAACCGAGCGCGGGTGGGCGGCACTTTCAGCGGGAGGCAGGGAGTGTCCATACTGTACGTTAGTACTCTTTATTATACTGTGGTTAAAACTATCATAAATTTAATAAATACCTATAGTAATAAATAATAATAATGTAATTGTTAAATGTATTAAAATAATCATTTAATAGCTATAAGATTTTGACTTGTAAAATATTGAATTTTTTATCAATAAATGAGTATGAGTATGAGTACTAAGTATGTGATATCGCAAAATAAGCGATATTTCAGGTATAGTATTTCTGGTATTTTGCCTTTTTTCTTCGTCGGTTTTACTCTTGGTAGAATAGTCGTGATCATCATTTCAGATGTTGGTGGCAAGCTTCATAGCACGCCGCCATTCTTCCCTGATAGCCGCCTTCTTCGTGCATTCGTGTAGTGACGATGAGCCATTTATTTCGCCTTTTATTTAGTTGTCATTTAAACGCGATGTTTGCGATTCGAGGTGCTTAAAGTAACATTTCACGTTACTACCCGATCAAGTGAAGTTTACGCCTGAATTAATGGCATCGCATATAGGAGGAGCAAACTTAACACGACTGATTTGACGAAGGGGCGATATACTAGGTAAAAATCAAATTAACTATTACTGGCTATAACTGTGTAAACTAACATACTTATAAAATAACCACTAACTTAACTACATTGTAAATTTGTACCCTTTTGTAAAATTGACATATAATGTATTTTTGCATTCTGAATAAATGAGTATGAGTATGAGTATGAGACCTCTCTGAGATATCCGAGAGATTTATTTGGTATATAGAGACGTAAGTAAGGATCGCGTATGTTCGACGCAAGTTACCAAACAGCAGTAGACAGACATTTCGTCTGATGAGACGCGAGTTTATGGCCGTACTACTATCCAATAAAGCAGACATAAAAAGTATTCTTGGGCCACTGCTGTACTAAAATGTAATGTTACTGCAGGTATCGTAGATGTAGTAAAGGTATCTTATATAAAAAGATAATCTGTTTCGAAAACGAAATCGTGTTGCTGCCGTCGGATTTGTTTATAATGTATTAAATCCTTCGGGAAATTCCAAGTTTTCAGTTCAGGAGTTTATTCTCAGAATGACTATACCTAACTAGGAGTTGACATACAGAGCGACTTAGACACTTTTCTCGTTTCGTAGATATTGTAAATTCATAAGAATGCGAGGAAAGGTACTTCAGGGAGGAAATATTAATCATTATGAGTCGTCACCAACAGTCGTGCGGGGCGCGGGGTTTCGTTAATAATTCCGTGACAATTGGGAATATTAAGTTTTCCAGAGGTATTCAGTTTTTTTTCGGCATCGTCTTCCACCTTTGTTAGGGCAAAATGGGCGTGCGTTAGTATTGTAAATATATAAGAACGCGACAAACATCTAGGAGATACAAAGTTGAGTTCGTGAACAGTCGCGTGTAAAGCGCGGGGATTTCGTTAATAATTCCGTGACAATTTGAAGCCACTCGAGAAAGGAATAAAAAAGAATTACCTTCGAGCGACGCGGTTAACTTTTAATGGGGTTAGATTTGCGGTCGATCGTAAAGGCCAGGATTAAGGGTGACTAAGTAACCTGATATATATTGTATCAGTTATGTATTAAGACTTTAGTAGATGGGTATTCGCTGGGTGCAAAGTAGGTGGTGGGGGAACCACGAATCGATCGCAGCGCGCGCCGTGGCCAAAAAAGGAACTTTCGTCAGGCCAACTGTCACTTTTTACTAGCGAAATTAAGGCATCTAAAAATAAATAAATATGCTGCACAAAACCTGCAGCGTAGTTAATTGCAAAAACAATGGCAAAAACAGTAATCACAAAAATCAAAAACAGTAATCATAAATAAATAAATTTCCACAAGCAAGTTGGAAACGAGAACGAATTAAATGGATAATCGCTATCAAGAGGAAAAAGTTAGTATAACCTATAGAACAACATTTTTAATATTGTATGTTGTAGGGACTAACATGTTTATGCGTTTATTTTCTTTTACATTTTGGACATGTTGAGCAAAAACGAATCGTTTCCCATTTTATTGTAGTTTGGGATTTGAAAGCGATGTTGTGTTTGATTGAGCAGAATCCGGTTATAATAATTAATTTGGCCATGTTTAACTGAAAAAACAAAATAATCTGTATTATTACGAAAATACAGTCATAAATGATCGGTTGCATTATGCATGAAATGCGTTATTCGGTTAAATTTGTTTATTTTGTAACTTACTTCTCATGAAGATAGCCATGAAAAGGTCCGTGTGAATTACATCTGAAAGTTATTGATTTTGCCATTTTAGACGGGGAATAAAGAAGGTCTGCGTTTTATCGACACTATATAGATTAACATAATCGAATAAAAGTAAAAAAAAATACGATATTTCATTGAAATTATTTATTTGTTTACTTACTCTTCGTAAAGACAGTCAGCCATTTGACATTAAAAAGTCCGCCGTAATTGTAACCGCTAGTTGACGCTGTCATCGCGCACCCAGCGAATATTGACTTCATTCAGTAATAATATATAGATGGACAACAATGAGGTTTATTTTCAAGATGATACCGCGTAAAGGTCTACGCGGTGACATTTTGGTTTTATGACAACCTGTTAGAATATTCTAATAAGTACCTGCATTTATATTATAACAGCTTTTTATAAGGATTTGACTAGTTTCAATATAACAAAGATTAAGAGGAAGATTTTACACACTCGAATAATGACACCATTATACAGGGTGTATCTGACCATGGAGCTTTAAATGCATTTAATTGTGCTCTCCAAGCTGAGTATCTTTTGTTTTAAAACTTTTTAAAAACATCTCCAGACTGTTTCTTTTTAACTTCAATGTTATTTTCAATGTACGCAATCCAATGATGAAATTGACAGCATACTGCATTACTGATAATAAATGTTTAGCTTTAAAGAGACATCAAATTGACGACGCGTTTGGCTCGGTTTGTAGACACCTGCCTAATAAGTCGGCGGTCCCGGGTTCGAATCCCGGCCGGGGCAAATATTTGTGCAAATATTTGTTCTTGGGTCATGGATGTTATTTATATGTATTTATATACTTATAGTACAAGCTTTGCTTAGTTTGGGACTAGGTCGATTTGTGTATGATTGTCCCTTAATATTTATTTATTAATTTAAATGTCAAATGAATAATCGCAATTTATTTATGACCTCAAAGTTTAATTGCGATTAAACGTTGAGGTCTAATAAATTATCTAAATAATTATATTTTTTTAATGTCATCTAACTAAACAAAATTAGATCAGTTAAGTGAGTAAAGTCGAACTTTACATTTAAAGCCCCATAGTCGGAGGCAGGCTGTAGAGGCAATATTTTAAAAGTCCAACCATTATCTCTTAAAATATCATCAATCCTTAAGACACAGCTGGGTCCCATTGTCAACCTATGGCTCGAGAACCTTCGACAAAGTAGCAAATACCTAATTCTATACAGTTGAAAGTCTATTCAATTCTCCTCGAGCCCTCCTCAGCTTGCCCGGTGTCATTATTGACAGCCCCGTCCGGCGCCGTGTGCTTCGTTCCCCGTGACATAGTTTGTATGTCCTTTGTACCTAACACTAGATGCATTTTTGATGCTTATTTAGAAAATACTAGAGTCTGCCTGGGAAGGGAAAATGTCATAACCCTAACAACTAAGTACTACTACTATGTAGTGCCCAAAATGAAACTAAAGCTCTATGGCTCAGGAATCTTACAACAAGTAGTAAATTTTAAATTATATGGATGAATGTCTGTTCAATTCTCTTCGATGCCTCCTCAGCTTTCCCGGTGTCATTATTGATAGTCCCGTCTGCCGGCAGCGTGTGCTTCACCGTGACACAGTTTGTATGTCCTTTGTAACACTAGCCGCACCTTAGACTTACTTATTTATAAAATAAAAGAAGTTCCTTACAAAATGGCAATATTCACAGTCAAGTAAACAGTACTCTGTAATCATATGTGAATGTTTTTATCACACAATTTGATTCTAAAAAAGGTTATCTCTTTTGCATATAACCGGCGATACGGCCGATCAATGTGCATGTACTGTAAAGGTATGTGCCGCTACGACAGACTACGAACCGCTAGAATAGAACCGCCGTTTGCGCTAGTGCTTAGGCTACTAGCACAGTATAATAAAGAGTACTAACGTACAGTATGGACACTCCCTGCCTCCCGCTGAAAGTGCCGCCCACCCGCGCTCGGTTACCTCGCAGTTACCGGCTGGCAAGGACGCGACGACGCGGTGCGCAGAGCGGAGGCCACGTATAATATTCAAATATTAAACAAATACTTTTGTAATGGGCGTGTGTTGTGCTGTGTACCGTTGTTTAAGCTCTATAAACAACAAAAATAAAAGAAAGTTCTACAGATTCCCATTGGATGAATCAAGGCAAGTACATACCCAGTTATTTTCAAAGTGTTTTATGTTTTAGTAGAAAACCAACTTACAATAGGTACTTATGATTAGTATATTTTTTGCCCTATCCGTTTTCGATCTAAACCTATCAGATCACACTGAAAACAACACAATATAATATACTTATGAACAAAAAATCATGTTTTCAACTTACGTAATATTTTGGTGGCCTGAATTTCCTTACAAAAATTTAGTTACTTCGCTTATACTGATTCAAAATAGGAAACTATTTGTATAAATCGAGCTTAGATACCCACCTTACAGCGTAATATGATTCTTATTTCTTTCTATTTCGCGCAATGAGTTTTTAGTCATTGAGGTTATCGAATTTGAACGCGGGCGGAATTAGAAATCGTAGTTTAACATTAGTTTAATTATAAGCACACCAGTGGCGTGCACAGAGATTTACGACAGGGTAGACAAAAAAATTTGAGAACCTAATAACTTACAGAAATACTGCGGGACAGTTTTTATTCTTCGTCTTCTCAAATATCAAGCAAATCGACCATCTCTCAATAATTTCCTCTATTAACTGACGACCGCAAACAATAAACACCACCACAATTATCACAATTAAAAGAATACAGTAAAAGTTTTTATTCGCTTATTTACTAGTCACCACTATCACACGTAATAATCAAAACAAACAATAATGGCGTCCAAGTATGCAAAACCTATAGGTAACAAAAATACGACAAACTTAAATAGTACTGTTTTTGCGCTAATTAAAGTTACAAAAAAGCGCCTTTTTAAATTCGTTACATAGTCAATATCGGAAGTTCGAATCTACAAATAATAGCTAAGGAGAGAGCGAGACAGGCTACCCGTTCGGAATTGTTCGCTTAACATCGGGCGTCGCGGTATTCGCGCCTCGCTCGCACCGAATGTTGTTCGCCGTGTCGAGTCGCGGCGCGGGTCGTAAACATCCTACTTCCGTAAGGAAGTAAAAGACATGAGACAATGTCTTACTTCTGTATTTGTGTGCGTGAGTTTTGTTATTGTGTGCAATATTCTTATAAGAACGCACACATACGCGGTCCGTGTTACCACGAGGCACACAAATATAAATTTAGACAGAAAATCGCCTGTCTTTACCGCTTACGGCGCGAAGCGGCGCTAGTGCTGCGGAATGGTTCAAGTCAACCTCCACGGAATCGACCAATACGTACGTAATTTTGGCGCACCGACTCGATAGATGGCGCGGATCGCAAATTGATTATTTTTGTACATTTGTTTTATATAATTTTATAAAAAGGTAATGTTTGTAACAATAAATAATATATTTCGTTTCTGTAATCAACTAGGGTAGGCAGTGTCTTTTTGTCTTTATAAGGTGCACGCCACTGAAGCACACAAAATTAATTCGACGCCGCTATTACAAGGTCATCTCATATTGCTGCACACTCGTGTTCCCGACTCGTGCGTTCAAAATGGCGGCAACCCTAGCATGTCTTATCTCACTCACACAAGCATGGTACGCGTTCACCTACACGAGCTTAGACTGTGTGCGTAGCAACGCGTTTCATTCATAAATTTGATCGCCATTGTCCGAGGTGTGCTACTAGTGCGGTACGCCACGCGTAGTGGGCGTCTTAGTCTTACCCCACTTCTACAGCCTTTATACAGCTTAAATTAGAGGTATAATGGCTACTAATGACCCTTATTAATATTGCGTTAAGAGTGAAAAAGGAACATGTATAAATTTCCTTAACTATAATTGTATTTTCTACCAATTAAAATCTCGCTCACGCGAGCTCATGTGAAGTATGCCATCTACAATTGCCTCGTGTCATCCTAATGGATTGGATCCATTACTTAACTCTTAACAAATGGAAAGCCGAAGCGAAATACGCAGAATCTTAAATCTATATGACTTACGAATGACTTGTCATAAAGTTATAATAAGATTTCTCATGGAATCTTAGCTTATCGAAGTTCCTTTCAAGAAATAGTTGAGTTGATTCAACGATAGCGTACCTACGTTGATAAAATTTCACATAATGCTAATATTGATTGCATAATTGAGAAAAAGTTATTATTTTTTAATCCCAGTTTTTGTTATGTAACCATTGGATGGCAAAAAAAAAAACAGTTTTTTCAAGCTATGATGAAATTAAAACCTGTACAATAATCCAGCTAAATTAAGAGCCATGTTACATTTGTATGCGACGTCAAATACGGGTATGTTTTATTCTCAATCGTTTAGTACTCCTTCCCGCCCGCTGATGATTCTTCGCGTTCGCTGCAATACGAAATAATATATATTTTCTCCAACTTGCTTGGAAAAGTTCCCGTTAATGTAGTAAAACTGGACCGCGAAATCGTTCGTTATTTTAATAAGGCGTCAATACAAAAAAAAATTTTTTTTGGCCTCGGCCGGGAAATAGCTATTATATTTATTAAATAAGACGATTAATATATATTAAATAAGACGATTAAGCTATATTAAATAAGACAATTAAGTAAAAAACACAACTTCCGTTTATGACGTCTCATACAAATGAGGGCACTCTTAATTTAGCCGGTTAATGCACTAAAGAGAATTTATCTTTTAATTTTTTCAAAAACTGATAATTCACCATACAGCCCAATAATCAAGTATCACAAACTAAATAAAAAAATAAGAACTAACTAGTATAAACTTTTTAATTGTTCTCTGCGTTTTGTTCTCGCACTGAACATTTCTCGGCTCTGCTAATGGCTACTGTCAATGTATTTTAAATGTCAACAAATTTCGAATAACGGACAAACAATTTAAATAATAAATTTGAATGTGTTTAATTTATTTTTGTGATTCTTAGTTATTTATTAAAGATTTCCCACGACAGTTTTGATTTTAATAATATCTTCTTCTTCTTCTTTGCTCCTTCCCACTTTAGGTGGGGTCGGCTCTCCTAATATGATTGCGCCATGACGTTCTGTCCATAGTTGTCGGGTCAGGAAGATTCTCCTTCGTCAGGAGTCTGGTCATACTGGTCCACCACGTCGACGGAGGGCGACCTCTACCTCTTTTGTTTTCTGGTAGGCTTAGTGCTTTGTTCACCACATACTCTTCGTCTCTCCGCCTAACGTGTCCATACCATCTCAAACGATGTTCCTTCAGCTTTTCGGTGATGGGGGCTACCTTGAAACTTCCTCTTATGTATTCATTTCTCACTTTGTCCAGTCTTGTAACCCCTGCTGACCAACGCAGCATCTTCATTTCGGTCGTATGAAGTTTATGCACATCGTTATCCTTCACCGGCCAGCATTCGGCTCCGTACAACATTGCCGGTCTGACAGCGGATCTGTAGACTTTGCCTTTAGTGCGGATAGGCATATGCGCGTCACACATCACTCCAGTGAGACATCGCCACTTTTGCCAACTTACATTTACTCTATGAGCCACATCAGCCTCAACGGTCCCACTCTCAGAGACCATGGAGCCAAGATATTTAAATTGGGTTACTTTTGGAACTGGAATTCGATCTGGATAGCGAACAATGGCTGGGTGGGTGCTGTTACTGAATCGGCATTCCAGGTGTTCAGTTTTTGACCTACTGACTCTAAGCCCTGCCTTCTCAAGGGCTTCAACCCATAGGTACAGTGTAGCTTCCGAATCTTTAGCTGTGTTAGATATTAGTACAATATCGTCTGCATACAGAAGATTCCAAGGGAGCGGAGCCTGGATATGGCTTGTGATCATATCCATAACCAGATTGAAGATTTGATTTTAATAATATGATGGTATTTAATGAGTGAATTGAAGATTAATAAGTTAACCAAACGAAAACAAATAAAAAATAAAACAGAAATGATTGTGCCCAAATCAATATAAAAGTTATTTTTGAACTTACGATCTTCCCCGAATGATAAAATATGGTATGGTTTCTAAAAAAAAAAGTGTGTTTATATAAGTTGTCGATTTAACCAAAATTAAGCCCATATTTTTTTTTATTGTGTTTTCATATAATTTTATTTCCCATGAATATATTTTGTTTTAAATCAAACATATGACTCGGACCCGAAATTTTATTGCTATTCCTAAAAGAAATAAGTACCAAATGAACTTCATGGCACTGATATATTAATTTCAAAAAGTAGATTGGTGATTATTTCCAAGGATATTTGGAGAAAAGCACTATACAAGCCTCGGCGGGAATGTCAGTTCGCAGATTCGTATTATTGAAGGAAATCATACTCATCCACGAACTGACTTTTCCCGGCCTCTGCAGTAATGTACTATTTTTATTAGCGTAAATGCCTATAGTGAAGGACTTCGCGGTCTGTTTTTACAACATTAATTTCCGACCATATTGGGAAAAACAATGTACATATTCTAAATGACACGTGTAACATGTTAGTTGCAAAAGTTCTTTTCTTTATCAAGTATGAATATACTCATTGCGATGTGAGTATTATAAATTCTGTTCTGTAAAGCGGCTCATTTTGTGTTATACATAATCCGACATTCAGTTGAATAAAATTATTTAATGCTCATTCGAAATGCAGGGCCGTGGCCGTGGCCGGGCGAACCGCGCCCAGCAAATTTCCACTTATATCTACTCTGTTGGTATCTCCGGCTGTAACTAATGAAAATTGGCAGCATGAATCGAGCCAACAACATAACAACACTACCACTATGCACAAAAGTAAGCTATTCGGAACTTATTTTGGAACGATATCATTCTATGCCATTGGCGTATCTTAGATTATTTTTCAGGTGGGGCCTCGGTTGGGGCCTGGTCATGGCCTATGACTTGAAGTCATGGATTTCTTTGGGTAGCCCAAAATCCTGGGGTGGGCACTAGACCATATTGGGGTGGGCACGGCCCACCCGGCCACCCCCCTTAATACACCAATGCATGCTGCCTTGTGTAAACTAGTCTAGTATTTTAGTCGACTGGCAAGTAATATAGTACCTAACTATAATCACTTTTTCACAAAAAATACAGTTGGAGAAAAAAAAGCGTATTTTCGAGAGCAACTGAAGGAGTGAAATCGTGATGGATGTCTATAAAATTCGAGGAGTACCTTCGATTTGTCATGGATCTCGTCATCAGATCTTCACCAGTTTTATGGGACCAATTTGAGATACCTGCTCCCGAAGAAAAAAACAGAATAGGTTTATAAATGACGGAGTTTGAGGTAACAAAAGCCCCACAGTCCTTTAAGTCGGTTGAAAATACAAGTTACTGCCAAAAACCATCGCGCTAAGGCCGTAAACAGTAAACAAATGGAGCGTGTACTACAAAACAATATTGTGGACATGGCTTCTAAGATTTTGAATAGATTTCCAAAAAATACTGCAGATATAGGAGATCTATATAAAAAAAGCTTTATATATTTTTTTTGTCGGAATAGCATATCACTTAGTTAAAGAATTTTTAGATAATAAGTTTAAATTCGTACCCATGACATCCATGCCACACACAATTTGTATGCATTGTTGCGCCTCATAGTGAGACACAAGTAAAAATTGTAACACCTTTTGACTTATGTTAGACAGATAGAAGGTTGCTAGCTTTCTTTTGTTTTAATTTAAGTGTATATGTACCTTACCTAATTTTATACCGATTAAAATCTGATATCGTTACCTTTTCAAGGCCTCGTTAACTGCATATCTGTGGACATCTGTTATTGGCTTTATGTTCTAGCTAATAAGCATTGTTATATATGTTCTGTAATGCTGTTGATGTTCTAAATAAATAAAATAAAAAGATAAAATCTACTGATTCTGTGTTTTGTAAGATGAACAGACTGCAACTCGACTAAAACAACAGACACTTTTAGTAACTAAATTATTCGCCACTCGACTAAAATACTATCCTAGTCTCAACTGGGCTTAAGCAAATACACTCCTATTTAGCTGCGGAAAGTCGTGATTCCGCATTTTCAGAATAGCATCTGCCCTTGTATTCATGCAAAGCCACGCGTTTCGAATATCATATTTTCTACACAAACAGCAGGTATTTTTGCTGTTCACTATTAGCTATGTAAATTACGTTTATGCATTTTAAAATATGACAAAGAGGACCGTATAGATCGTAGCTTGCGATATTGGGAATTCCTCGTGAAAGTAGCGAGCAGGTCAAATTTCACGATGGAATAATCAGAGTAATTTTATGAAACAAACTTCCCGCTCGAGTTAATATTTTAATGCGATCCTCATCTCGGGGAGGTTCAGAGTTTACAGACGCGTCTCCGAGCGATATAGTTTCGCCACTAACTTGTCATTAGTCCATTACCGTGATTAGTCGCGGCGTGAGTAGGAAGCTTCTGTTTTAGCGCCGGGATGTATAAATTCATGACAGTTTTCAAGCGGAAAATCCTGTGTAAAGAAAGACGCATTTGATTGCAGTGTTTACTCTTTTTATGAATTGATACAGAAATTAAACGTAGAATTTGACGCGATCCACTACATCGAACCCACCACGACCTTTATTTATCCGGAGCAGTGCTCTGTTCCCTGAACTACCACGGCGTTACGTACATCGCAATATGCACATGTTAATGAAGGTTAGATTTAGTCATAAGTAACCGCTGAAGCCGTACTTAATGTACTTTCGTGCTCATGGTGGTATAAGATATTTCTTTCTTATTGTAATATCGTGGTTTGCTTAGAGTGAGTCGCAACGAGTTTCATGGATCGCTTAAAGAATAATTGAGAGGCATCGATACCTTGTGAAGCAAATATACATATATGCTATATAGTTACGTATATATTCGAACGTGTGAATAGCACAGAAGATAAAAGCAAAACTGTATGGCACGCTCCCGTCACCACTCCGTGTGTCCCAAGACAGGCCCGGGCGGGAGGTGACACGGGGCCACGGAGGCCCTGAGCCCTGATTGGCGTCGCTCCTGCCTCGCGACTAACTGAGCTCATTAATGTTTCACGGTTGTAAGCGGCGGCATCGTTTATTCGTAATTGGGAGCTAAAAAAACAATCGCAACGTCGAGAAAAGGTTTTACTGCTAATTTACTTGCTATTCCAAGTTCTGGGCAGGATTAATGCTGAATGAGAGGGCCGTGAATTCGTTGTGTATGTTTCGATTTATTGATAGCTAGGTATTCGATTTGGCGATTAGTTTTAGTTTCGGTGAAATTGCGCGGTCCAATACAGTCGGCACAGCGGGCAAACCTAAAATTTACTCAGGGTTAAATTAAATCTGTTGGTGCAGAAGCAATGTTTACGGTTTATCGAGACTGCACAATTTCGGCACGGTATTTAATTAAGTTTGGAAATTGGAGGCCGCCCGCCAAATGAACGTAACGAACACATTGTCTTGTGCATGCGCACAGTCGTGGCATTTGGCGTGGTGCCTACTGGAAAGTAAATAATTTCCGGGAATGATACTGATGACGATGAAAGTCAAACGGAACTTATTAAGAGCTCAACAATTGATCAGATGGATATGAAAACGAATATCAATATGTATTTATTTTATTTTTTGTGTGTTTCTTTACTTACAATTTAGTATAGTGTTATCCTAATAATAATATTATAAACGTGAAAGTTTGGATGGATGGATGGATGGATGTATGTACGTTTCACTTATAATCTCAAAAACTACTGGACGAATCATGATGAAACTTTCCAGTTATGTACCTTATATATCAGAATAGGACATAGGCTATCATTTATATCAAGTTTTATCTCTTTTAGGGACGAAAAACGGGATTAAACTTTGTATGGAGAGCAAATCATTGTAGTTGCAACAACTCCCTTCATGTCATCGTTTTGACGTAGGTAAACTAATCCTACCTAAACCTAAACCTACGATAGACCTTCACGAAACGCATACCAAACTATTATTTGTAAAAAAACAATAAATTCTGATATGGGAACAATGAACATATACATGTTCCCATATCAGAATTTATTTTATATATGCATTTAATTGTCCCACCATTGTTTGTATATGCATGAAAAAATACGCAAATAAGTATAACGGGTTAGCACAAATTTAACTGGCACGATATTATATCGCGGAATAGCAAAGCAACATTATTATTTTCATTAATATGGATTTCCGCAAAGTAACGCCTGATTCAATTAATTAACCATATTGGCACCAAAAATGATATTGTTTTCAAAATCAACAAAATAAGTACCAGTTTTGTTAATGCGCAACTTAGAGGCACCCAAATTTGGCAACGGCGCTAGATTGAGAATCACCTAATTAGGGAAATACATTGTGAAGGGCACGATTTTAACGGGAGAAGTCAAGGGACAAAGTGTACTTATACCACTTATTATTACCAAATAATTTTAAACGTCTACAGTTTCTATTAAAAGTTTTTAACATTTTCTATGACTATTAATAAATCACAGGGGCAAACATGAATAATAGCAGGAATACATTTGGGCACGAAATGTTTTTCTCATGAACAGTATGTAGCTTGCTTATGTCTCCAAATCAAAAAAAAATACATGTTTTAATGACCGAAATAAATCATTTAGGATAATTTATTGAACTATATTTCAATAAAGTAAGTTGTAAAAACCAAGTTAGAAAAATAATAATCCCAAGTCCCAATTTCATAAAGTGACAAGTAACTTATTGAATCGAATGGGACTTAGCCTTGCAACTCCAAAAAGATAAAAAAAGGATGTTTTGCATTTTGTCCATGACTCACCCAATAGCCCAGAAATAAACTACTAACTAGATTCCATTCGAGTATTGAATACCTGAAAGGGTAGAAAGTCTAATTGTTTTTTTTTTTAATTGTCAATATTAATTAACAAGTTCTACGCGTACGAAGTCGCGGGCAAAAGCTAGTATTTAATAAAGTATGACTTTCACTATGAAACATAGGAAGGTACCTAATATTCTTTCTAATATTCCTCATCGATTCGCCCATTAGCAAGTTGGTAGGGGAGACGGTAGATCCCTTCTTACTCAGGGTTACATGATTATTTAATTAAGTAGAACTAAACCATTGATACAAAGTAGAACTAGTAATCAATAAAGTCCAAGGCTAAAAATATTGCGTTAAAGCCAGCCTATGGTATATAAATGTAGCCGTTTTTATAATAGTAGGTATGGAACTATGGCGCGGATATTAAAAAATAGGAAATCAATGACGTTGTCTTACAAGTTTTTTGTGTCAGGCATAACACAAAAATCTTGTTAGATAACTTCATTGACTTCCTCAGTTTGGTCAAATCTTCAGGCGCCTCTCCATGAGAGATGTAGCATATAGTTTAGACTATTAGGAAACGCATGAAGTTCCTTAGCAATCTTGTGTAACCTGGTCTATTAGGAGCAGATTAGATATCCGAGGAGCTATCCTAGCATGAGCGGAGTCTGTGATCGGACCACCTCCTAATTATGGTTGTATGATGCAGGGATCAGACCGTGCACCTTGTACGTACCTAAAGTCATAGACTAAGAAGTTCTCTAACACTTTTTTGGGCATACCTGGTCAAGTTTTAGCAGTTCCTCGGGGGTGTCCGGCAGCTGGCCCAGCATGAGCGGCGGGTTGATGTTGACCTCTTTGCCTAGTGACCGCACCACCTCCTCGCGGTTATACCGGTCGGCGAACACACATGATGCAGGGATCAGTCCATGTACCGTGTAGCTGATGGCTCGGACTAGGATCCTGGGGGAAAAACTTGAATTAAGGTATGTGTCTCAGGTACAGCCAGCAGCAGACGTAGCTATCAAAGCGCTTACTCGTTCGATTATCAAGGGCCTTTTGTAGATCCTGTAGTTCTAATTTTATGTGTATCTTAAACCTGTTATGAAATTCACAGTGCTCTTTGTTAAAACTGTCACGCTGTTTAATATGTCCTGTAATTATAAACAAATATAAACTTATAGCACCCCTCGTTTTTCGTCAGTTATTGAAAATGCTGCTAAGTAATACCAAATTATCCTTGCGAGTCAGATTACCTACCCTCAGAGTACCTACCGGTTCAAGTTACACGAAAACACATTATGAACCCCGTACATAAGCATTCGTCGCCCGCATCTCAGAGACGACATCTGATAGTATTATAATGCTGCCACTTGTGCTTTTATGTCATTATAATATTGCCACATGTGCTGCCACGTCTTGACGGAAGACAAATTACACCGTCTGTCTTACTAACAGTATACTGCTCTGGTTAATTTACTTTTCAGGGGTTAAGGAGAAGATAAAATTCAGGGAAATCGTTTCAGGATTTATGTAGTAATTTCTGAGATCGTACGATATAAGGTAATATACAAAATACTTTATTGCAGATGAAATTGTTGAAGATGAAAAATACTCGGCGGCGGCGTGAAAAAATCTGTATATCTGAGTGAATATATTTTTTGTTTTATTCCGTTCGACGTCCAGGGTTTCCAGTCTTGTGTCTTGCTTGATATTTAATAAGATGTACAACAGGATCCCAAGCTGGTGGTAATGACAAACCGTCTTCTCTATTGAAATTAGGATATTTTTAGCAAAATCATGAAATGGCGGCGTTTCACGATATGCCTAGGAATTTCGTGATCTGCCGGATTTTCACGATGTGCCCGGTATAGACCTAGGAATATCGACGAATGCGTTGCTCTAATCGATCTGCCGTATTTTTTAGCCAAATCATGAAATGGCGGCATTTCACGATATGCCCAGGAATTTCGTGATCTGGCGGATTTTACGATCGGCCGCGGACAAATATATTTTTCTAACTTTCAACATAGAAAACTAAAAATGTTTATGGAGTCACGTCACCTATGCAAAAACTATAATACATGAATTTTAATCCTATTCAACGGGCCATAGTTATTTGGATCAGCATTTTATAGCTTTTAGAAAATATGTACATTTAGTGACAAAGCGTCAGTAACTACTCAGAATTGAAAAAAAAAAACTTTCAACCAACTGTTTACGTAGCTGTTAAAAAGACTGTCAACAAAAAACTAACGAAGTGCAAAAAGTACACACCACTACACTACATGCCACTGTATATCACCGCGTCCAATCCAAATTAAGTCTCCTACCCACTTACTTATCATGGTACTGTCTTAACAAGCAAAGTAGATTGTGAAAAAACAACGGTTTTTAATTAAATTCTCGTGTTGTCTGACGTTTCAGTTTTCATACGACAGAGGATAATGAAAATACCAGTATTCACGGTAAGCTTCCCTGGCATCTACATCCCTTTGTGAAAAGGGGACATTTTTGCGGTTTGTCTTGATTCTATACATATAGCGTTATGTTAAAGTTCCCATCTAATTAGAATATAATCTTTTCATTTAAACCGTGTCGTAGTATTTCTTTAACCTCACACAAATCGATCAAGTCCCAAATTAAGCTCAAGAAGGCTTGTGATATGGGTACTATACAACGATATACATACTTATATAGATAAATATATACTTAAATACATAGAACAACCATGACCCAAATACAAGTATTCGAGTTCATCACACAAATATTTGCCCTGGCTAGGATTCGAACCCGGGACAGCCGGCTCAGTAGGCAGGTGTCTTCAAATTGCGCCAACCGCGTCGTCAAAATATTTATAGTATCTGTTCGTGACCAAGCTTAATTGACATTAGGAGGCATTCTTCAACTTCTATATCTTCAGTAGGTCCAGGTGGTCTTAGGTCTCCCTCTAGGCCCTTTTTCCGGGAACGGCCAAATCAAGTACAACGTTGCCGACGTAATCGGGTGGCCTCCTTTTGACATGTCCATACCACCCATCATCCTGCTTTCCTGCAGCTTATCGGCGATGTCACGGACTCCCAGGCTACCTCGCACATATTCATTGCGGATCTTGTCCAGCCTGGTAACTCCGCACATCCACCTTAGCATCTTCATCTCTGCAACATGGTGGCATGGACATGCCCCTGTGTTAATGCCCAGATTTCACTGCCGTACATAAGTACTGGCCGTATAATTGTCTTGTAGACAAGACCTTTAAGACGGACAGGCATCTTCTTGTCACAAGTTACGCCAGTGACTTCACGCCATTTTAACCACGCAGCTGCAATGTGGTGCTGAATGTTGTGTTCTGGGTCTCCTGAGCTGTGCATCATATTTCCCAGGTATTTGGACTGCTCTGATTAATTGTTCTACTAAGCGTGTAAATAATAATTTAACTTGTTTTATAGCTGAAGTACCTTACCTACTTTGAAAGATAGTCTGCAGAGGTGCTTATAGAAGTAATCTGCAAACCTGCTATAAACACCGAAATTCTATTGTTTTTTTTTTGTGTTCTGGAAGATTATTTCAATTGAATCTACAAAATTAATTTTGTCAGACTTAATAATGTTTTCGACAACAGTAATATTTTCATAATTTTCCTTAACCTTTATTGTATTTTATTAACCTTGACATGTTATCTTAATGTCATTTAATGTATTTATTTATTTATTATTGTTTATAACGATTCTCGTGAATCACTACAAATAAAAAACAAAACATATTTCTTCAAACGAAATCTCAATGTCTTTAACACAGCCACTTACTTATATACTTACGAGTACATAGGTTAACAATCAATACGCATCAAATCTTTAAAAAAAGAACCGTCTTACGCATTGCACAAAAACTCTGAACGTCACAATTACAGGTACAAAATTTAATTTAAATTAATTTAGTTTTCATAATGAGTTTACATTTACCAAACGCCAGCCCGCTTTTCGTGTTAACTAACAGTGCATAATAATACTCATTAAATAATGGTATTCTGGTAACGAGGCAGCAATTTTATTTCTCATTAAAATTATTAATTTACAACTAAACTCGCTCGATTTTTATTTTTATCGGAAAACGAAATACAAAGCTTAATAGCATAAGTGTTAAGTACTAAACCGAAGCCTTAACATAACTACTCTATTCTCATTCAAGTATCGCACGCACCGACGTGCTATCACATAATTTACCCATTTTATATAATGTGTGGGGAATCTGAGTCTCAAACGCGGGTAGCGTCTCATAAGGTACATTAATATAGAACACGCAAAAGCATTTTCAAATTTATTTCCACTAAATAAGACGTACATTCGGAGACGGAGGAAATAGTCCAATGTAAGGAAAAGATTTAGTTTACGTTACTGTTTTAATAAAAATAATGTTAAGATTTTTTAAATGCATAATTTTATTTGTGTAGTAAACGAAATTAATTAATTAAAGCACTAAATCGCCAGGAGTGGCGAAATCTCTTATCGGAGGCCAAGACTCACTTTGGGTCACTGAGCCATCGGAGTAAGTAAGTAAGTAATTATAAATATATCATCACATGTACATCACACTATCTTAGTATCCGACCTCTGTTAATAAGTTATTTAAGTTATATAATGTAATAAATAATACGTTTTTGTTGCCGACTGTTTTATTACCCAAACGTTAATTTAAAGTTAATAAAAAAACATTGAAACAAATTACAAAAAACGACAAAAAATAAGCCTGAGAGATTTCTCTGTTACCTACTTCTGTGAATATCACTATGATATTTAAGATCATATTAAAATGACAGTGTATTGACTCAATACAGAGTGTCAAAACAGAATCTCATCATTTACTTTATTTTTACGTAACGTGCCAAGTTTACGAGCACCTCTTCGCAAAAATATTCTTATTTTGCATGATATAAGCAAAACGACTAACTCGCAATGGAACTTTGCAATGCTTTCTGTACAAAGTTCTAGCCGTCAGATTGGAGAATGGAATGCTTTGGAAATATGACGCGAGTTTCTAAGTACACATGCACAAAATATTTATAATACTTTATTTTTCGATTCTTTTAGTATTTTACAAATATATTCGTAGGTACACGCATTCAACGCTAAGGCGATTCGACGGAGCTTTGCTTTGATATCTTTAATTTAGCAATATTGGGATATTAACGGAGATAACGGACTTAACGGAGATGCCCATGACTTTGCGAAATCAACGGCGCGGCGAGCGACCAGACTCAGATTCAAGTCTGAGGCTGTCGCTGTCATTAATAATTGGACATTTAAAACGAGATATGATGAAATGAAACATATCGCTCGGTAATACTTATTATTAAAACTGTCGTGAGACATCTTTAATAGCTATAAAAAAAATTGTCAGGAACCGCCCGACATGTTTCGAACTCATATGGAGCCCTTCATTAAGGACAGCTATCCGTATATATTATACTAGCGGCCGCCCGCGACTTCGTCCGCGTAGATTTTTGATGATGACAAAGATATTAAAATAAAATAAAATATTGGTACTACTAACGCAATCTATCGACAAATAGCTTTACTACTTATTCTTTGATTTGTTTTTATTTAGCAGGTGTAAATCAAATGATAACATAAGATATTATGCTTTGTCATTTATCAAATGAACACCAAATAACGTGAAAACAGGTAGTAAGTAAGAATGAAGAAAATGACTTGAAAAACCATTAAATCCGTACACTAATGCCACCTGTTGACAAACAAAATGACTACCCTACTACTAAAACCTTCAACCCTTTTTTTAACCCCCGTAGGGATAGAATTTTCTTAAACGCTGAAATTCCTTTTTTTGTATTTTAATAAGTTATTCTTGCTACAAAGTTTCAAGTCTCTAGCTCAAAAAAAAAGTTTCCCACATACAAACTTTGCACCCTTATTTAACCCTCTTAGGTGAGGTATTTCCAATAATCCCTTCTTATCCCTAGCCCTCATTATAAAAGTAACCTACTGTGCAAAAATCAACTCTAACATTAGTAGTTTCGGCTGTGCGTTGATGAGTCAGTCAGGAATTATTCTTCTTTTTTTTTTTTTTTTTATGTCATAGGGGGCAAACGAGCAAACGTATCGCCTGATGGAAAGCGATTACCATCGCCCATAAACACCTGCAACACCAGAGGAGTCACAAGTGCTTGCCTACCCGGAGGACGAAGACGTTCGTCCTCCGGTTCTTCTCTCTGTAAGTCCCACAGTAGAAAATAAGCTAGCATATAAACGCTACGCAAAGACATTACGGCGATGCATCGCTTCAGCTCAAAAATCTAATAATCATCGCTACATTTACACGGCAAAAAATAAGTGCCGGGCCACATGGGACAATCCAATGTAATAAAAAGCATCTTAAACAATGGACAAGTTGTAACCAATCCGAATGACATTGTTGATTTATTTAACAACTACTTTATAGGAATTTCCAATAAATTTCATAGTAACTACAATTCCTCAGTTCCGGAGTGTAGTCGTCATATAGCAACAATGTTTTGTAACCCTACAACTCCACTAGAAATACAAAACATCATCATGAATCTTAAAAACACGAAATCATCAGGTTACGACGAAATAAACTCAAAGATTTTAAAACTATGTGCCAAAACAATCTCTGTTCCTTTGGCCTATATTGTAAACATGTCGATTGAGGAAGGTACATTCCCAGAGCGCCTCAAAAAATCGATAATCAAACCATTATACAAAAAAGGTAAAAGAAATGATATGAACAATTATAGGCCCATAACACTGATCCCTGTTCTTTCAAAAATCTTTGAAAAAGTAATATTAGACAGACTTACCAATTTTGCCAACAGATACTCTCTCCTCCATGATTGTCAACATGGTTTTAGAATGAATAAATCAACATCTACTGCGGCTTTTTCGTTACCTACTTAAAAATGTGCATTATGTAGATAATGGGCAATCTGTAAGTGTACTTTTCTTAGACATGTCCAAGGCCTTCGACTTGGTATGTCACAATAGGCTACTAAATAAACTAGAATTATATGGTGTAAGAGGAAATATACTATGCTGGATAAAATCATACTTGAGTGAGAGGTCGCAGTGTACAGAAATAGCAAGAGAAGAAAGAAACTTCTTAGTAAACTACAACTCAACATATAAAATCAACAAATTCGGGGTTCCTCAAGGAAGCGTTCTCTCGCCGTTGCTCTTTTCATTTTACATTAACGATCTTCCTAAAGCAATCCCTTATCCATCAGTATTATTTGCTGATGATACGTCAGTTGTGATTCCCTGTACGAATGACCTGACGTACGAACAAGAAATCAACCAAACCTTACATAAAACCATTCAATGGCTAGAAAATAATAATTTATCAATTAATATTAATAAGACCAAACATATTCAGTTCTTGACTTCCAAAGGTAAACCCAGAGATTTAAATGTAAAATATAAAGACGATTCCGTTGACAAAAATAGTAGTGCTTAGTTCTTGGGCATAACTTTAGATGAACATTGGAATTTTAAGCTTCACGTCGTAAATGTTTGTAATAAATTGAATAAATTTATCTTCCCATTGCGGAAGCTACGTGAAACTGTATCTCAAAAAGCTGCCCTCGTAGCTTATCATGGTTACGTTATGTCAGTTCTTCGCTATGGCCTCATTATATGGGGAAATTCTACAGATATGCCAAAAGCGTTTATCAAACAAAAAAAATGTATAACTTAGAGCCATATTCTCACTGAAACCTTTGGACTCATGTAAACCAGTGTTCCAGAAAAATAAACTTTTGACATTACCAGCACTATACGAAACAGCTATATTTGTTCATAGCAACCAACACTACTTTAAAAAAAAACTGTGACGTAATAACATACAATAACCGTATGTCTAGGCAAGGTAATCTGCTACAAGTACCTAAAACGCGTCTAAAACAAACAGCTGGTAGTCCCTACTTCATGTCCATTAAAATATACAATAAACTTCCTAGAGATATAAAAGACCTTACCTTGAGCCTGTTCAAGAAAAAATTGCACGCATTACTATGCGACTTAAACCCATATTCAATAAGAGAGTTTCTGAATACGAGATTTAACAATAAGTAATGATTTGTTGTCAATTATTTTTGTGTTATACTTTTAGAATATGTAGACTTCTTTATTTTGTTGATTTAGAGGAACTTCAACAAAATTTTAGACACTAAAGTTTGCATGCTGAATAAGTAAAATATGGAGAACAACGCTCTATAATAAACATTTGTGATACCTATGTTACCCACCCATATTTCGCAAACTAATAAATATTTAATTTCATTTCATTTCTTTTATATGCATATTAGCTGTTGCCCGCAATTTCGTCTGCGTGGAACCGTATCTTGAAAATTGTACAGCTTTATTATTTTCAGATCTAAGCAATGTTGAAATTGCTAAACGTGTTTTTTTTGCAATTTTTTACGAAGTAGTAACGAACCCTTCGTACGCAAGTCCGACTCGCTCTTGGCCTTTTTTCGGCTAATTTGCTCTAATTATCATTATGAAAGTAGGTACAACTACGAACGAATAGCTTTACTAAATTCGATGAGTTTAAATTCGAACGACGTGTATAAATTCTTTGATTCAAATAATAATGCTTTTGTACAAAGTTTCAAGTACCGCACTCAAAAAATGTTTGATCTTCATACAAATTTTCAACCCCTTTTTCACCACCTTCAGGGATGAATTTTCAAAAACGCTGAAATTACTCTTCTTGTATTTTAATAATATGCCTTTATACAAAGTTTCAAGTACCGCACTCAAAAAATGTTTGATTTGATACAAATTTTCCACCCCTCACCACCTTTAGGGCTGAATTTTCAAAAACGCTGAAGTCACTTTTCTTGTATTCTATTGATATGCGTTTATATAAAGTTTCAAGTCCCGCAATCAAAAAAATGTTTGGTCTTCATACAAATTTTCAACCCCTTTTTCACCACCTTCAGGGATGAATTTTCAAAAACGCTGAAATAACTTTTTTTGTATTTGAATAATATGCATTTATATGAAATTTCAAGTCCTGCGCTTAAAAAAATGTTTGTTCTCAATACAAATTTTCAACCCCCTTTTCACCACTTTCAGGGCTGAATTATCAAAAACGCTGAATCCACTTTTCTTGTATTCTAATTATACCTTTATACAAAAGTTTAAAGTCCCGCGCTCTGAAAAAGGTTTGATCTCCATACAAACTTTCAACCCCTTTTTTTACCCTTGTAGGGGACGAATTTTTGAAAACGCTGCAATCACTTTTCTTGTATTATAATAGTATGCTATAACACAGAGATTCAAGTCCCGCGCTTAAAAAAATATTTAATCTCCATACAATTTTTCAACCCTTTTTACCACTTTAGGGGATGAATTTTCAAAAACGCTGAATTTATATTTATTTTATTTTATTTTAATACGTTTTTACAACGTTTCAAGTTCCTAGCTTAAAATTAAATTTGAACGCCAAGACAAACTTTCATCCCCCTTTTAAGCCCTTTAGAGGTTGAATTTATAATAACGTTCAATTAATGTATTTTGTTATTCTTATATATGCCTTTATGAGAAGTTTCAAAGAATTTGTAATGGATTCAAACTTTCAACCCCTTTTTAACCCCTTTAGGGGATGAATTTTTGGAAACGCTGAAATTACTTTCTTGTATTCTAATAATATGCCTTTACACGAAGATTCAAGTCCCGCGCTCAAAAAAATACTTGATCTCCATACAAACTTTCAACCCCTTTTTTACCACCTAAGAGGATGAATTTTTATAAACGCTGAAATTATTTTTCTTCCATTTTATTTTAATATCTTTTTACAAAGTTTCAAGTTCCTAGCTTAAAAGTAACTTGTATCCCATACAAACTTCCATCCCCTTTTTAACCCTCTTAGGGGTTGAATTTTTCAAAATCGCTCCTTATCTCTAGCCCACATTATAAAAGTAACCTACTGTGCAAAAATCAACTTTCTAACATTAGTAGTTTCGGCTGTGCGTTGATGAGTCAGTCAGGACTTATTCTTTTATATATATAGATCAGTGGACCTAATCAATCTAAGAAAACGGGGACGACACTACAGTATTGCCACTTTTTAATTTCTACTCTTTTTGGTCAGACTGTAGCAGTACCGGATAGACATCCCTGATGAAGAGCTCCATATGAGTTTGATACATATCGATCCATTTCTGACAATTTTTACGTGAGTTTAAACCGTTTTTATAATTATATCGCCCGGTCCTGTCATTTGAACTTTAGCGATATCACTTGCCTTTTTGGATTTCACGCTTGTCAAAAATAATAAATTTATCTCAATGAGAAAGAAAATATACCTAACTGAAACAGTCGAATAGCGCTAGTTTAACGTTGTTTCAGTAGTCGATATATAGTGAAACTCAAATTCGGGCATACGTTATGGAAATCATCCGCACCCCGCAATTTACCAATGAAACTGAGCTGGTATATTCCTTTCTGTAGTCGAAATCCTGTAAAATAAATGGAGTTAGTATCTGTGGCAGGTAAATTAGCCAGGTCCGGGTAAATGTCGGCAAACTGTGCTCTCTCCGCAACTTCTCTCAATATTTGTTCTCCGCGTAATTATGTGCTCACTTGTCAAACTTGGTTGAGCATGAGCCGGTATAATCTAGCGCGAAAACAATGTTACAGTGTAACTAATGTCACGTCTTAAGTATGTTTAAATGGCAGAATAGAAAAATCGATGGTATGGCGTTCATAGAACTATATTCTCAGCGATTACCTATTTCTGAATAATATGAGGATCTTCTCTCTTGCTCTTGAAAAAAGTAAGGCAAATCTGCTTCGGGTTTACCAGGAAAATATTTGACACCACGCTACCTGGGACGCCCGCTCAATATACCTACTCAGTGTTGAACTGGTAGAGAATGCCTTAAGGAATTAAGTCCGCCATTTTTATTGTGGAATAAAGTTTAATTAATAAATGAATCATTAGGAACGAAAGTTTTACTACTGTTGGTAAAGAGCTAACGGGAATTTTGAACAACAATTCACACGGACATAAACACAGGCAGTGGCGGCCTTACCCGTTGCGAGGCTCCGGGCGGCAGGACTTTGCGAGGCCCTTTGTCCTTCGTGGAAAGTAGGAGATGCGAAAGTAGGGCTGGTCTGGTTGTTTGGTTTAGGCATTTGTCATGTTTGAGGAGAAATGCTAAGTTACACAAATAAATAAAATTTGAGTTTTAAAATATTTTACATTGCAAGATTTACTAAATTAACTAATATAGAGATGATAAATTTTCAAATTGATGTCTGCGGCTTTTCCTAACACTAAAATCTTTAATTAAAGCACAATAATCTAACGAATGAGCTACGTCGTTTTCGATTGAAAGAATAGCAAGGGCTGAAAGCCGATTTTGTGTCATCGAATTCCTCAAATATTCTTTAAGACTGCGCCGAGCGTTTACTGTAAACGCTCGGCGCAGTCTTAAAGAAACTAAACTTTACACCATAGAGCGCGGGAATGCGTATTTAGATAGGCGCGCGGCCGCCATAGTAAAAATGTATGGAGACTTAAATGTACTTTTTGATAAATCTGGAACTTTAATACCAAACAATAATTGAAATATTTGATGCGGACCAATTGTAATGTTAACATTCATCTTTTTTTTTTAATTAAAAATCAGAATAGATTTCAATTGTTAAAGTATTAAAAAAACACTTAACGCCTGCTTACGATTATACAAACTTCGTCCAAGTTTACTTAGTTTTCTAGGGTAAAATATGAATAATCTTATAATTTTTCCACAGAGAAGTTGTTAACACATTCTTCGAAATGCTATTTATATAGTTTAGAAGTGGATTAAACAACTAGTGTTGACGTTGTCTATTTAACGGCAACTGCCTATTTTTCACATTTCGCTCGGTGCAGTCTTAATAATTTTACGAACCAAATGAAATACGGGTAATAGAAGAGCAGAACCGACCCGAGTGCTATACGATAAAAAAAACGATCTTCCAGTATTTCGAGGCGCGATATTCAAGTACCTAATACATTAATGATTTTTTCAAATATGATTTGAATTAATTAATTAGTTAACTAACTTTATTTTAATTTACCGTTAGAACCTTAATAAATTATTAAGGATCAAAATCAAAAGTAAAAAAAAAAAATCTAGTTAAATAAATCTTTTTTGTTTTTGCTTGAGCGTTCGGTTGTTGCTCGAGGCCCCTGCAAGAGCGAGGCCCCGGGCGATTGCCCCGTTCGCCACCCCCTAAGACCGCCACTGAACACAGGACAAACAATTATACATTTTAGTTTAAATATATACATGAAGTACAAACCTCAATAATGTCTTACTTGAAGTACATATAGTAAGTTTACTTTCATGTACCTTTTTTGTGACTTCACCTTACTCACAAATTTATTTATAACAGAACTGTTTAAATTCGGCCCGCAAACCGTACCAATACACCCCTCGACCTTCGATCCTAATAAATATTTGTGCACTAGTGAATCTTTGACCCTTCTCGCTCCAAGCCCCATACGTCTCTCAGCGCCTATAGACAATACTCGTAGGAACAATACCCTTGGGCCATATACGACTCCATGTGTCTCGGAAAGTTTAAAGTTAGTGCCAGAGTTGAGGCGTATCTGCGTATCTACCTATTACGATCAAGTTTTGGAACGTGCCTTTATCGTGAATGTCTGGAGATTTTATTTGTTTCGTTGTACACTTGTATTGGATGTGTTTCTAAATCACACTTGGTTGAAGAAAGTTTGCGATTTACAAACTCCGAAAATAATAATGAGCAATTTCTTCTGTAGGTATGTTTTATTTATTTACCATAATCGGGTAAAAAGTATCTTTGGGTATCCAACTATGCCCGCACTAAAATTTCTTCGGGGCGATATGGTCGCTCTGCGACAAAGCCCTTTCAATAATAAAAAAAAAAAATCTTAAAATCCATCAAGCGGTTTCAGCGTGATGAGAGGACTGATAATTTTCGCCACGCCACGTTGCTGTATCGCGTTGTTAAGATTTTCCAGAAATAATGAAATATAAAATGATTTTCAATACGATTTTCGAATTTTATAATAGTATAGAAACGCGATCCCTAACATCGTTTGTCCTAAAATCACTTGCCCGAACTGTTTTGTCCTAATGGGTATTAGCCCTAACGATCAGTTGCCATAACAATCATTTTCCATGTAATGGTTGTCCTAAAACTCATTTGTCCGAAACATCAATATCCCTAACTATCAATATCCTTAATATTTTTAGCCATATTCCTCGAAATCCCTAAAATCAATTATCGTTTTTTAAAGTCCTCGCCCCTTTGCAACCACCGAACTGCTACCAGAAAAGTAGTTTAATGGGTTAGGTTAGGTTAGAACTGCGACCACAACAGTACTCGAGCCGAGCGATTAAAACCAAAATTAGGGCATATAAGTGTTAGGACAAGTGATCATTATGACATAGAACGTTAGGGAATGCAAAAATAGGTTAAAAAACGTTAGGGATTCAGATACAGATCCGTTATCTTGTACCTACTTTCCGTTGTTTCGTTGTTTATCCTATTACATAAGTCACGTATTTGTAGGGGTTTAAACATTTTACGTACCCGTCTTGTGAGTTAGTAGTTTTGCTTGTATCATGCAAAATAAGAATATTCTTGCAACAAACGAGGTGGGAACTTACAATAAAGAGTTACGCCACCAATACACGATGGCACGGTACGTAACATGAAAAGTCGAATAGAATGCCAATTCAGAGCAGGATTTTAATATGAACGTAAAAATCTCATTAGAGATAGTATTTGCTATTAGAAGGTTTTAAAAACTTCTTTGGACGGGCAAGAAAAAAGTCATAACATTATTTTTATACGTAGCGTAGTTGATTAAAAAGTGTCCCTTGACCATCGGTGAGTACCCACTCTGGAAAGAAACGGAAAGACAACTTAGCATTGTCGATGGATGAAAATAGATGTTCAAGTTTGCTAAGATTGTTTTAATCTTGCTATTAATACCTGTATAAATCAGCGGTACACAATGTTTCCAAGTTATTACAAGAGTCTGTGCGGAAAGATAAGATTCGTGGCAGAAACGGGAAATATCATTATGCATTTTACATGACAATAGAACCATAGGGCATAGACACCTGTATTACAAAAAATAAATAAATAAAATAAATATTAAGGGACAATCTTACACAAATCAACCTAGTCCCAAACTAAGCAAAGCTTGTAGTATGGGTACTAGACGACGATATACATAATATATAAATACATTTATAGATAACATCAATGACCCAAGCACAAATATTCGAGTTCATCACACAAATATTTGCCCTGGTCGGGATTCGAACCCAGGACCGCCGGCTCAGTAGGCAAGTGCTTACAAACTGAGCCAAACGCGTCGTCAATATACTATATACACTTTATTGAGTCTTTTTATTTCATATTATATAATAATATGGAGACGGTATAAAAACTACATAATTTCACAAAAGAAATGTTATTTAATATTATTCGCAAAAGCGGCACTATCGACTTACAAAAAGTCACAGAACGCGTGTCTGTTATGATGGGTATTCATGTTGTATTTACTATTAAATTATTACGTATTTAAAATTCCCCCTACGTAATTAGTCTCCGACAGAAAATTGGTAAGTGTATCATTTAAAAATATATTACTTTACATAAGTATGCGGGCATTCATGATCTTAAAATAACTGACCAAGAGAGTTGATAGTTGAGACGTGATAGTGTGGTCAGCATAGCAAAAACCATAAAATAGCCCTGGCACGCCCTCTAATCCTACGAGTCTTCTCTTTCCACACAGACTCTACTGTTTGCATTAATCTATAGACGACAGGAAGCAACCCCCAAAAATATACATATGTAGCTGTGAAATTACAGTCAGCATCAAAAGTAGCGGACAATTTTAGTATGCAATCTGACATCTGACATAAACCAGTAGTAAAATAGATACTATTGTAGAATTCACGTGAACAGATTCTTTACAAGAGTGTGCGCTGACTTGCAGAATAGAACCTCTTTCCATCGTGTTGCAGTAAAGGAAAAGTCGATCCTATCTATTTTATAAAAAGATCAAAGGAAATAACTTTTCCACTGCGTCATGCAAGGGGTATGTACGTTTTAGGATGATAATATAAAACCTCTTACAATGTAGATTTGGAAGGGTAAGTAAGTTTCGATGGTTCGCCTTAAAGCATCATGTCAAACGATTATATTTACATACGAATTTGTTCGACTAACATTTGCATACATTTGTATGGGTTGTCTACATAAATATCTTGGATACACTTATAGAATTCTAAAATTTTATTGAAAGGCAGTTTTCTATGAAGAGGGGTTTATTATACCAGGTGGGCCCTGTAACAGGAGCAATAAATTAAAACATAGATTCTACCCCTCAAACTGAACATCATTTATTAAACAACTTTTAAAAATAACTCATAATGTAAACCTGTAAAATAAAGTTTATTCAAAGTTTTAGTTTTAGTTTTAGTTTATTTGTCTCACAATATAATGTTCTTGTAAAATATAAGAGTATGTCAGTTTACATTACTTATCATATAGTGATCGTCAATTTACATTAATATACAAATACAATAAAATCTTAACAACTAACTTGGTAGTACACAATAGTATACATACCTAATCAAAATAAATAAATAAGTTATACTCGTAGTACCAATACCAAGGTACCAATCAAATTACAAACAAAAATAAATAATAAAGACATGTCAAAACAAGAATAAAATAATGGGAATCATTTAAATACAAAATCCTTAAGAACTAAAACAAAATTCAAATTACATAAAACAAACGATGAATGTCAAAATACTATTATAATAAAATCTATTTAACAATGTCAATATATTCTTTTACTGAGTACAGCGACTTTTCCAATAAAAGGTTCTTCAGCTTACGTTTAAACGTTTCCTCAGAACGTTCATTTTTGAGGTCAGCGGGTAGATGCTCGTAGTAGGTTGGCCCTATAACCCGCGGGTTTTTGGCTTGAGAAAGAAGCAATGTATTGCGAAACATTTGATATTTAGTAAAGTGACAGCAGATAGCTGCTATGTGAATGCTAATGTTGGACGGCGTCCATTGAAAATGCTATTTACTTTGTTTGAAATAATGAACATATGAAAACAGTATCATTAAAGGAAGTTTCTGAACAGATGTTGTTCAGTTTGACAAGTAAAATCTATGTTTTAATTTTTTGCTCCTGTTACGGGACCCACATGGTATAGCGCTATGCAGAATTCGCATGGGCGCACGGCGCCATCTGCAGGTAAAAAGGACAAACGCAGTCCTCTTATCACGTCGAAGGGGGTGGACAGATTTTGACTAATTTTGGTATAGTTGGTCGTCCAAAGATGGTTATAGGGTACTTTTTACCCGACTACAGTAAATATAAATGTTTTACGTGGACAAAGTTGCTGAAGAAATATCTTTCATTAGAATTAAACGTAGTCTAGTTACCGTGACAGATATTGACGCATTTTCTGACATTCAAATCTGACACTGACAAGGTAAACTGAAGTTTACGAACCATGCTGCATCTTATTAAAACTTTCGTGAGACATAACTATGTCCCATTGTCAGGAACGGTTCCTCCCTCAATGATGAACAGCCCCATACGAGTTCATCATCAGAAATGTCGCGCCGTTACTGGCAATTTCACGTGAGTGTAAACCGATTAATACAAGAATAATACTGCATCCTGTGACTGATAAAATAACTATGAAATTCTAAAGAAAAGAAAGGATATAGAAATAGTTATTTGTTATACAAGGGGGGAAAGTTGTATTTTACCCGCGAGTGTTTATTTGAAACACGAGCTAGCGAAAGGATTTTATGATTGACCACGAGCGAAGCGAGTGGTTCAAATTAGAATCCTGAGCGTAGCGAGTGTTTCAATACACGAGACGTAAAATAACTTTCGCCCGAGTATAACACAAAACTTTTCACCTCACTACAGCGAGGAAAAAATAATAAGGGTTTGTACTATATCTTTGAAAAATATCTGCAATAATCAACCAATTTGCCATTTATTAAAACTAAGGTCTAATTAGCTTTCATGTAGGTATTTTAAACGGGATTTTTCAGAAAATAAGCTCATGGCAAATTTTACTTTAGCTGCGTTGAAACGTCAAAACTCTTTCTCCACATGTGGATAAAAAGCGATTTTCTCAATAGATATCAAACAAACAAACTGGGCTTTCCGAGCTAGTGAGGTGAAAAGTCATATAATAAAAGTCCTATGGAGAGGGAAGCGAAAGAAGTTTTGACATTGTTCAAATAGTTTTAATCTGCATTGTCACAACCAAACGGGAGTTAATCGTGTTCAAAAAGTGATTAATTGATGACCTCGACGTTTCGAACGTGATGACGGTCATGGTCTCGAAGGGACACTAATTGAGAAGGGTGATTAAGTCCCGCTTTGGTACATAATAATAATGTGTGAAGAAGTGTGTTAAATCAATATATTTCGTTTTAATCTGGCCATTCCTCTCAATTAAATGCTGAAGAATTGATTGTCATGAAATTTAATTGTATTGGTTTTTCATCAAAACGATATACATCGTACATGTATCGTAAAGGTTGAATGCTGACGAATCCTTTGTACCTATACCTGCAGCATTAATCTACTTTGAAATTTTACTAACTTGGTATCTTTAAAACGTCACAAAAATTAATTAACAACCCAAAAGCTACTTCTACAAACACCTTTATAGGTACTTTGGTGAGGAAAAATTATAACAGAAACTCCAGTAGGTGAGCTGATCGAAAAGATTGAAAAGTTATTCAAAAGTAATTTTAAACAGGCGGTAAAGTAAACCCACAGACAAGTGAGTAAACCATACCATCAAAGAGTCACATTTTCACTATTATTTTAAGACGTGTAACATCCAGTTATGGAAAACCACTTATAGGTATTGAATTTCAAAGGACATAGTTATTTTTACATAGAAAACTAACGTGAGTCTGAGACTCAGTCTCAGACATATTAAAATACTAAACGAGTTTATTCACGTCGTAGAAATCGAGCTATATTCGATGATTCCCGTATGTTCATCATCATCACCATCATCATCTCAGCCGTAGGACGTCCACTGCTGAACATAGGCCTCCCCTTTGGACTTCCATATATAGCGGTTGGAAGCGACCTGCATCCAGCGCCTTCCGGCGACCTTTATAAGGTCATCTGTCCATCTTGTAGGTGGACGTCCTACGCTGCGCTTGCTGGTCCGAGGTCTCCACTCGAGCACTTTTCGGCCCCATCGGCCATCTGCTCTGCGTGCTATGTGGCCTGCCCATTGCCACTTCAACTTGCTAATCCGGTGAGCTATATTTCGCTCGTCTTTACTTTAGTTTAGTTCGTCTACGGATTTCCTCATTTCTGATTCGATCACGTAGAGACACCCCGAGCATAGCCCTCTCCATTCCCGTATGTTATCTAGCAAATATTTAAACATACGATAAAAATTAATACCTTTACCGCCCGCCGCCTGATCATCTGTCCTGTTGTTTGCATTTGCTTATTAATTACTTTTTGTATGTTTTGTTGAGGTGTGCAATGAAAAAGAGTAGTGCTGTCCAAATTCAAATTAAGATTTGTTAGCCACTTGATGGCTTTGTCCCCGAGGGAGATCAGGCAAAGAAATGATAAAAACATATTTATTATATTTACTATAGGTAGTCATCTATACATACCATCTTCAACATAATACCCACATATACCCCGTAGGTATATCTGGCCCTACTGAAGCTCTGCTGCGCTGTGGCGTTATGCTAATTGAATTCGGTTTACGACGGGGTCGCCTAGGTAAACCGGCTGAGGCCGTCCGTTCATTATGTGTCTGCAAACATTTTACAAACCCCCCCTTTATGACACCGTACAATTATCAGCGTATCACATGCTCGTAGAAGAGAAAATTGGTTGCTGGGTTTTAAAAACATGTTGGATGTGACCAAAGACCGTCTCGTTATAAATATTTAATATACCAAAATAAATAAAAACACAGAAATATAGAGAGAGGTTGGAGGCGTATGAGATTTGGTGCTGGAGGATGATGAAAGGCATAAGCTGTTATATGAAGAGGTCTTGAATAGGATAAGAGAGAAAAGGACACTAACACTTTATAGAAAATATAAGAAGAAATATGATAGGGCATTTGCTTAGACATGACTTTTTCCTCAAAAATATCATAGAAGGAAAAACTGAGGGAAAGCGAGGTAGAGGAAGCCAAGACGAAATTACTTTTAACAAATAAAAGAAAAGTTTAAAGTCACGTCTTACCAAGTAGTGAAGGAGAAAGCCCAAGAAAGAAACGACTGTCGATTGCTACTCCGACAAGAGCGCAGCTGTTACATTGAAGAAGATAATAAAAACAAAATAAAAAGACTAATAATTATTAAATTTGTAGCCCTCCGTTCGTGTTATCTTTACACTGTAAGACTTACAGCATATATAATACTGTTATCAACTTATCAAACTTATATCAATTTACTTGTGAGTTCTACACAGCAGGATATTTGTGCACTGCGATAGCAAAGTCACTATTATTTGTGACATTTTAAAGCAAAAGGTAGGGCTTTTTCGCTTACCATAAGGACGTATTGTCTATAAAGATGCAAATAAATGTCGACTCTATTTACAAGTTACAAACTGGACCGTGTTCGTTGCAAACGTCATATTTATTATAGTAGTAAAGATGGGTAATATTTTACAGTCATTAAAATTTATATAACTACTATGGAACAATGTATGCAAAGATGTGAAATACCTACTTCCATAGTGGCTAAAATAACTGGACATCTTATTAAGTTTTTACGAGGAAAGGAACATTTTATGGCATTTTATGAACAACCCTTAAATTGGCAATGTACCTACACCAGAATGTACAAACTGTTTGACCATCTTTTTCTATTTTTTTTCGAACGAGCATTGATTGTTCTATGCAACCTTAACGAGACTTGAAGGTCGATACCGACCTTGATGTTTTTTTTTTTAATTTAAGGTTAATGGGATAAGATATTGCTTGCATATCTTTATCATTATCATATCATTAAGCGGGACACCCAACAAGGTACAACATTTAATATATTATTCAATCAATGTATTTATTTTGGATCGTTATTTAAGAATACTCTTGATAATTTTGCATATTGAATTTGCAGACTTCGTCAAAATTGGTCCCAAAAGCGCGAATATTTCAATATCGTTGCCAGTTACAAATAACATCTGATACCGAGCGCTATGGAAGCGTCTGATCAGGCTACGATAAAATACCAATTGAATTATTTAGAGGTATATTAAAAGACGCTTTTTACGACCCAAATAAGTTATAAATGTATGTACATATTTCTAACAAAGAGAGCCTTCAGTATTCTTAAGGAACGAACTTACAAGTGTTGTATACGTTACACCTAATAACAGAGTTGAACCAGTAAGGGGCCCTAGAAAACTTGATAAAAGATAGACAGGCAATATTATTACATAAATTACTTGATCAGCTATTGGATTAGTTATTTACTTAGGGTCTATTGCAAAATGCACTTAACCATATGCCAATAGAACAAGAGGTATAAAGTGGCTGAATATCTTAATAACGTTGTCAAAGACAAATGATTGAAAATTGGTGCCTGGTCAACTATCACGATTTCTAATAGATTAATAATAGTTTAAATATCAGTTTAATAGCTAAGTTTTCTAATAGTATTTAATAGTTTTTGGCTAAATATATGTGAGGAATTGTGAGTATTGGGCTAAATCTATGATAAGTAATAACAGATACACCTGGAGAGAATATTAGGTTCATACTTGATCGAACAAAATTACTAAAGCGGATAACATTCAATATAGACTAAACATTATTAAACAGCTTGTAAAATATATTCAGGTATCACTTTCCAAAGGACTACAGTAATTTATCGTGTAAAATGCTAGTTATTTGCGCTTTGGTTTAGGTTCGTTTCAAAATCTGTTTAATTAAGGTATATTATGGCAACGCCAACTATTCCAGAAGGGGATAATACAAGCGGGCGAGGAGCTACAAAATGCTGAAATACCTCATCGATTTACCCATATTCGGGATACCCATATTTTCGGGCTACCCACGTTTGGCTGCCCATATTTCGGTCAACGTAAAATTCGACGCACGCGGGGGAATATACTCTCTCCGTATTAATTTTTCAAGTACTTTTATTTCGTATGTGGGCTTAAATCTGGCAACTAAAATTCCCAACTGCATGTAGTGGAATTTTAGGAAAATGGTGATAGGTATCTTTTAAAAAAAAAACTGAAGTAAGGTTTGTACAAGTAACCACACTTAATTCCGATAAGAATACGCAAGTAAATAATTTACTACTCTTAAAATCTATTATAGCCTTTGTAATTCTACAAAAATATCTCGCGTTACGGCATGTCTTACAATGTTATTAAACAATTTGTTAAATTAGCAGTGAGCTCTCCTTCTAACTCGCTAACAATTATAATTTGAGCCTACGCTAATAACTGTTCATAATCCTACAGTACACGTAAAAGATGATTTGTTAAAGTTTTCAATACCATGGTTGAACTAGTGTTTATTGCCCACTGATATGGTACTGTTGGCATGAGCCCAGAGATGTTTGAGGTAAAAAGAAGAAGCAACTTGCCTCATAAAATGGAAGTTCGCGAGGTTCACTGTAAACGGGCCAAATTAAATTACCAAACTCGATGTGTTATTTGTGTGCTTTCAGTAGAAAAGGTTTTGCGTCAAAAAACGTTCTGTGCTGGACCTTAGGCTTCCTAAATTTCCTCTCAACGACGGCTTTTACGCTATCCACGTCCAACAGTTTTCTTCGATCTTGACCGTTGATCATCATTACGTGTACCTACATCATGATAGGCATAGAGCAAGTCACACTGCATCTTAATGGTATTTTTTGCCTCAAGAACTTTCCAATGCCGATCAGTTTAACTAGCAACGTACTCGTTAAATTATAGGAAATAAAAAATCTCACCTGAATTGATCTCTTGAATTAAGCGTCTCTTGCTTAATGGATAATATGACAGGCCCAAGGTCCTCATCATTGGTGAAGTAGTTCCAGTGCTCAGAGCCGTAGAAGTACTTCTCATAGGTCTCCTGTTCCACGGACGTGAGCTCGAAGGCCCCCGACCGCTCCCATTGCTCCTCGATGGCTGTTTTCTTCTTGGGAGTGCTGCCACCATTGTCGCTGCTGTCTTCGGCCGCCTCGTCTAGCGAGCCGGATCTTCGATGGCGGTCTGTAGGACAAAAGGGTTTCAAAGTTAGTAAAATTCTTGTATGATTGACGCATAAATTGCACAACTTATGACGGTTAAATGATGCATTACATTTTACACAAAAGTTTCAAGACAAAATTAAAAATCCAGTGTGAGTCATAGAGAATCTAATAGTTTGTGTGAAATAGCTATCAGGCATTTGGCTAGAAAATTTTCTTTAGACCATTAAAATGGCAAGGACTACCTAACTTACGTAGTACAGATCAGGATATGCTGATTTTGACTAGTGTTTTATTGATAATTATTATTTTCGATTACTTACTTAATTGAGTGGGTCCGAACGAAAACTAGTGCAATCTGTCTTCGTAGTTCGAATTGGTTTCATGTATTAAACCTATTTTTAATGTATTATTTATTGTATTACGTCACCCAATAATACCTACTAATACTTTATAGTTTTATAGCTGCATTCTTCTGAGAGAGTAGAGGAGAGGCCACGCCACGCTCAAGAACCTAAATAACTTATCTTCATATAATTAAATTAATAGATTTACTAAATATACCTACAGCTTAACATACAGGTGTAATTACTCGGGTAGTTACGAATGTTGAGATATTCATATTCCTAAAAATAATTACTACTATCTGCTAAAGGTGGCACTAGCAACACTTCGTCGGACGTTCGTTTAATGCGGCTATTCGAAAGAGTGAGATGGAGTTATCTTCATACGCGTCACATATTGCTGCATCCCTCTCGCCAGTGGCTAATTCAGCATCAAAGAAAGTATAGCAAATAATGTTGCCACGTTTAGTATACATATATTAGCAATTTTCGGCATGTCCCGACATAGAATTACCCGTGTGCACCTCTTGGCTGAAATAATAAAGTTATGTTTATGTTACGTCTTGACGTTTCACATAATATGTTACCATAAAAAGCGCAAGTCTTACACATATTTATTTACGCTTTAAAAGTCTTGCAAAGAAATATACCTACGTCACAAGGAAACCGAGCCCAAAATAATAAACAATATTTTTGCGATTCATAATTGGCTGAGACATTGCACGTGTATATATGTCAGATGTTATTTTTAAATCAACCGTAGTACGACAAGATAATCTGATTATCTACTCACGGCTCGGGAAATGTTAGATGATGGAATAGAATTGGAGACAATATGCGTCTCTAAGCTTACTGTCGTGCATATTACGTAGGATTATGGTGAATTCTTGGATTTATGACTCGTTCTTGGTGACGTGTGACAAGGTGCGGGGACGTGTGTGCGGTTTGAATGCCGTTATCAGCTTGCTCACCACCTGTCACCTGTCATGCTTAAGCTTGGTAGCTTACTGCTCTCCCCTTACATATTTTAAACGTATTCGTAATAAATTTTACTCAGCATCGGTATGATTTGATAGCTTTGCTTAGTCGGTTGAAAAATGGAACCAAGAAATTAATTCAGAGGCAAGTGTTTTTTAATGTTGACTGTCGATGGATACTAAAGTGGGACTATTTAACTATTCGTTGTAGATTTTTTTTGTCGAAACCTAAGTCCATACATTTCTGGGTGGAAAATATAATCATTAAATGAAACGTTAACATGTTTCATAAATTTATAAATAACAGGGCCCTCTCTCACTTGCTCGTTCACTGCTATAAAGTAATGTGGTAAGATATGAATATAAAAACGTATTCACATAGAGGTTGCTAAGGTGTAAAAGCCTTTGAAATAAACAATGCAAAGATCGACACACAAAGCATAAGGAAAAAATCGAAAGGTTATCTGGGCGTAAGGAGGCGGAAAGGTCAACGAGCTGGACCGGTAATCCAGAGGTGCCGGGTTCGATTCCCAGTCTCTTCAACCAGGTTACGCATTAAAAAAAAACTTTGAGTTTTGTTCTTTGTCAATGGTCAAATATGATCATATTGAGGAACCTTTCGACGTCTAAGAGTATAATATGAGTGCTTCTCAAAAAGATGTCCACTTTCTTGAAAAGAAATTGTCCCTTCATGAAAAACGTTTATAAAAATATTCCCTTACGCAATTTTAATACTTACAATAGTAACCATATAATTTAATATATTCATAAACTGGTTTAATATTTTTTTTTTTACTTTGGAGACTTAATATATCGAGTTAAATGGATTGTTTTGATGTAAGTATATAAAAAAACCGGCCAAGAGCATGTCGGGCCACGCTCAGTGTAGGGTTCCGTAGTTGCTCATCCTTCACAATAAACTGCTGTTTTAAGCCCGAGTTTTAAGTTAAGAAAGATTTAAAGCTCTATAAAAAGGTCGTAAACGCCCTAGAAACTGTAATCACTTATTACCTTATATATATTAATATCATTACCTTCTGGAAGTCATCTTACGTCCTTTAAAAGAAAAAATATGAAATTTGGCGATAACTCAAAAACGGCTCGACCGATTTTGTTCAATATAGTTTTCATTGAAAGTACTTATTTTTCGAATTATATGTAAGACTTTTGATGAAACAGTCGAAATAGAAAATAAATAAATGAATCAAGTAAGTAATGCAAAATGAAGTCTTATATAGAAAACTCCAGTGAGTCTCAGACATATTAAAATACATACTAATAGCACGCAGTCTTCGATTAGTCACCGCCGCGACTGATCGTAGCTCCTCATGATGAATCGCGGCCGATTCGAAACATGCCGAGCAATATTCGACTTCTACGACGCGAGTAAACCCGCTTCGTATTGTAAGTATGGCAACTTCAATAGATAATTTAACACATTTTTGTCATTCACATTGCCACATAATATAAGTCGAAGTCAATCTACTTAAGTATATAAAAAATTGGGCAAGTGCGAGTCCGACTCGCGCATGAAGGGTTCCGTACCATAAAACAAGTTTGTTGTATGGGAGCCCCCCTTAAATATTTATTTTATTTTATTTTTAGTATTTGATGTTATAGCGACAATAGAAATACATCATCTGTGGAAATTTCAACTGTCTAGCTATCACCGTTCTTGAGATACAGCCTGGTGACAGACGGACGGACGGACAGCGAAGTCTCAGTAATAGGGTCCCGTTTTTACCCTTTGGGTGCGGAACCCTAAAAAGTACACCCCAACGAAGTTTATTCTTTGATTATTTAAAGTTTCCAATAGGTAATTATTCCTTGTGTAAATGTTAGTAACCGTTACGCCACCCCCAAAAGATAAAAAAAATAGAACATCCACTATTAAAACATCTGCATATTGTAAATATATACAATGTGTTACCGCCAAGTAGGCTTTTCTTAAAGTAGAGTAAAATAACATAGCTCTTTAACGTATCCATGACCTTAATTTAATTAATTAACTTAAATTCAGGCTTTATTAACTTTGTAACAAAATTTCAACTGCCAGTAATGTACAGTAAATAAATTGACAAGTGAGTGTTAAATGACAGCGTGATATGAGTAACGACAATTACGCTGTACACCCACTACTACATTGAATGTGCGGATTTATGAAATTTAATTGTGCAGTTAATTCACATAATTATGATTAGCTAATACATGCAAACAATTACCAATGAATCATATATTATTATCAGTTTTAATAAATGCCCGCATGCCGGTAACAGGCTGTATATATGCTTACCTAATTCCGGGACAAAGTGCATGTCGTCGTTTTTTTTATTGCCTTTCTACAAAATGTTGCACTGGCAATTTTCATAAGCAGAATTTGCGTTATTGACTTTTAAAATGTTTATAATCATTTTTATATTGTAATTTTGTAATTTATTCTGTAAGGAAATCACAGGTTTGTATAGTAATATAAGCTTGTTTCCATACTTTTGGCCTGGGGTGTAGCTAACGGAAAAAATAAGGATTTGAAATATTGAGTACAACTTTATCGAATGAATATATTTTACTGAGAACAAATATTATTTAATAACTTAGGGCCAGGCGAGCACAACAAATTTCATAAAAAATATCTAACTAATGATTATAAATTAAAGTACTATTGCACAGTTTTTAATACTTACGGATGTTTTAAAGTGTCAGAGTGAGTTATCTAAAATGTCACTACGAATTTTTCACTGTCACTTTTTGTTCACGAAAGTTGTGAAAAGTTAATAAACGACCACATGGAAAAATGGCTGCCGGTAGAGAGAGTTTGCGGACAATTTTCCTAGGCTATAAATAATTGTTGAAGTGGCTCTAAGCCAAGTTTTATTGCAGTAAAACAATACACTGTAATTGATGCATACCAACTAAATAGAATCTGAGTTTGAACCGCGAAATTATAATCTAATGAAGCAATTTTGGAATTCGTAGGCGTACTAAATAATTTGGTTAGCTTATATGAGTAATTTGTTAGGATGTTAGCCTAAGATATGTTCGTCTCTTTGACTTACTTACTTATAATTTTAGACTGAAGAAAATACCCAAGAGTGAAACAAAGTGTTAGTAGAAATGAAAGTTCTATATTGAGTTCGCGGCAGTAAACATTTTCATATCTCAGTTTTTGCGGTAGCACTAATTAAAGGGTCGATTGCAAAAAAATTGTACATAGTTAAAAGCTTTGTTAACATAAAATACGATCGCTTCCTTTGTGTGACGAAAGTTAGTCATACAAAATGTATGGGTTACTTTCGTCACACAAAGGAATCAATTAACTTTGTTTTAATTAAAGCCCTTAACTATGTACAATTTTTTTGCAAATGAGGTTAGAGTTGCGGAGACTCGCTTGCAGGTCGCTTCTAGCCAGCCCATGTGAAAGTCTATTGAGGAGGCCTTGGCCTAGCAGTGGACATCCTATGGTAGAAATGATGATAATGATGATGAAACCATCAAATATTTTAGAGTAGATTTAATCCCTCCATGCATCCTGTACCTAGTGGTCAAGTATACATTTTAGTATTTAAGTAAAGTCAAATAACTGTTTAAATATTTTAACTCTAACGAACCTATTTTTATTTTTATTTTACCTACCTGACCCTTCTTAAAAGTGAACCTAATATCAAATATAATCGTTACTATAACACATGTTGTATTTGCCTGTAATTGGGTAAATAATATGTTTAGTACCTGTTTTTTATGTATGTTGTATGGCATAATGGTCTTAATGGCATGGGTTTTAGGCGTAAGCTCAACATTCGTTATATTAAAAACGGGCTGCTTTTTTCAAGATAACACGAAGCAATAATAAAACCATCTCAAGAAAACCATCAAACATAATCAAGGTAATCATTAATAATGGCAAAAATATCCTAGATTCCAGTCGTCCTTAAATACGCCCCACGGGTATTTTCCTCCATCAATGTAAGTTAACTGTATCAAATAAACGGTGAGAAAGGTAACCGGTGATTGATGATCTGCCGCGAATACAAAAAAAGAATCTGGAGTAGTCCCGCGGGATCGGGATGCGCAGTGATCAGATTGAAAAACAAGCTTCTTACACAGAGAGATCAATATTAGTAACTCTTGGAAGATGCTTTCATTAAGACACTATCTATTATTTAGTTCAAAAAGCCTCGAATCAGATAGATTCAAACCTTATGAGCGCCCAGTTGCAACAGAAATACATCATCTGTGCTAATTTCAACTGTCTAGCTATCACGGTTTATGAGATACAGCCTGGTGACAGACGGACAGCGGAGACTTAGTAATAGGATCCCCTTTTTACCCTTTGGGTAATGGGTACGGAACCCTAAAAATTGTGAACGGTTGATGTCAGCTAAAAATAACTACGTAAACAAAATTATGACAAGCCGAAATCAGTTAAGGAATTATAAATATCAGAAGTTATTATCACCTTCATCCATAACAATACGCGATCTATATGCCAATAACGATCCTTTTCTCATCCTCTGTTTATCACCTACTTATATGGAAAACTTATCTCCTATTAACTTAGTTTCATCGTACCTTTGCTTATAATATTCTTGATTCTAATAGTCTAAGATCCCTTTAAGAACGACCTTCACCGAGATGTTTATTTGATGAAATGTATTTTATATTTAACTTAATATGTCAATAAATATATTGCATATGGGTTGCCTAACAAATTTTAGACCAGGGTATGTTTAATTAATGATTAAAAAAAATTTTTTTTTAAACATTTGATTATTACATAAATTCTATACCAATCGAAAGTATGAAGCCCATAGAATATGCAAACGTTAGGTTGCCTATTCTTTTCCCGTCACAACTATTGGGTAGCCAGGTTTAAACTGGTAAATCTATACTAGCATTTTGCAACGGTCTGATTATTGAATTGAAATTAAATAACATTAAAGATTATTTTATTATGAACACGGTGGTATAGGGTTGCCTGCGAAAAATCAGTCCAGAATTCCGGTTGTCGAATTATGAAAAGTAAAATATTGCTGCGAGTGAATGTGTGCGACTGAGAGGACCCAACGAAAACCATCCCATACGATAGAAGAGGACACAGCATAGCAGCTGTTTGAAGTCCGCCCATTTTAAAAAAGAGAGTGCGCATGCTATTTGTGCTTGAAAATGAAAAGCATAGCGATAGACTCGTATATGCTGTACATTATTTTGGAGTAGTTTATTATTAAAATAGAGAAATAGTTATTTAACTTTTTTTTATCAATTAATTAATGAAATAATGAACTTTATTCTGCAAGTAGGCCACAAGGGCACTTTTACATGTCTGAGTCTATCGACATTTCACAAGGTGACCACGGTGAGAAGAAACTCCGAAAGATTAGATATATTAGATTTGTTTTATTCTACTACCTATGTTTCTACTTGAATCACTTAAAATTAATGCCGTTTAAATACTTTTCACCATTGGTTAAAATTCTCCAACATTTAAAATTATGAGAATCTCTGAACACCATGATGACGTAGGCTTGTGTCAGTCACGTGGTTCGCGAGTCTCGGAAGAGATTACCAGGCGGAGTATATTATTATACCATGAATTTTATTGTATCTATAGCGACAATCTACTCCAAAATAATGCACAGCATATACGAGTCTAACGCTATGCTTTTCATTTTCAAGCACAAATAGCATGCGCACTCTCTTTTTTTTAAATGGGCGGACTTCAAACAGCTGCTATGCTGTGTCCTCTTCTATCGTATGGGATGGTTTTGGTTGGGACCTCTCAGTCGCACACATTCACTCGCAGCAATATTTTACTTTTCAAAATTCGACAACCGGAATTCTGGACTGATTTTTCGCAGGCAACCCTATACCACCGTGTTCATAATAAAATAATCTTTAATGTTATTTAATTTCAATTCAATAATCAGACCGTTGCAAAATGCTAGTATAGATTTACCAGTTTAAACCTGGCTACCCAATAGTTGTGACGGGAAAAGAATAGGCAACCTAACGTTTGCATATTCTATGGGCTTCATACTTTCGATTGGTATAGAATTTATCTAATAAACAAATGTTTTAAAAAAAAAAATTTTAATCATTAATTAAACATACCCTGGACTAAAATTTGTTAGGCAACCCATATGTAATATATTTATTGACATATTAAATTAAATATAAAATACATTTCATCAAATAAACATCTCGGTGAAGGTCGTTCTTAAAGGGATCCTCTACTATAAGGAAAAGTTCACATCATTCCGAACATCGGTTATTTCGTGCTCTCTCTCTGTATCTCTCTGCCTTTCTTAATTTCATGAAATTGTTTTCTTAAAATGTTTTATTTTACAGAATTTTCATTTAAAACAAAACTTTTTCTCCTATTCAATTTTATTAAGTTTATTTGTCCCTTCCTTACCTACTTAGGAATTTCCATTTTGTTTATTTTAAAATACCTCATTAAATTTTCATGTTATTAAATGTCAATAATTAATTTAGTCCTCCTTACATCTTACTCAACGTACCTTAATGCTCATTTTGAATTTGAAATGTAAGAAAGGTATTAAAGGGCAAATGACGAATATTTGAGCCGAAGAGAAACACAAATTCCAACCATAATTTACTAATACTCGAGGCCTTACCAAATCCTGTATACATAGCTCTTGAAAAACAAATCTCTCTTCCCTCATAAACACCACAAGCAAAACGAAACCCGCCTCCCCTGCGTACGGCTCATTATTTTGTTTATTTAGTACAAAGCAGGCAATATGCACCTAAAAGGGTTTGAGGGGGCGGAAAAGGTAATATTACTACACGGGTTGGGAACTTCTGACTGCTGAGTATGATCGTGCAATCAAATGTCAAAAAAGCTTTACAATTACTTTACAAAAAAAACGTTATTAATATTCTTTCTCCAAACCTCTATTTATTTAAGAATGTATTCATGTTTTTTATTGCAAAGAAATTATAAGAACTTGAACAAAAATTGTTGGTTAGTTGAATTGCTGTGATACGTCAGTCGCATGCCCTGTTCACAAAACAAGTAGCCGCGGGAAAATTAACCAAGGCAGCGCCGGAAATTTCCATCTTAATATTTCCCAGGAAAAAGTCTAACCAGAGAAGGATGAGGTACCTTACAAATCTGAAATTCAATGAAATGAAATGAAATGAAATGAAATGAAATATTCTTTATTTGCTTTAAAATATGGTACAATTAGAGATTAACCTTCACAGCAAACTTTGAAAGTGTAGTACTTCTCATTGGAGGATTAGAAAATTCTAGTGTTGTATAGAAAATCCGTTTTCTTTTGGGGAGGGTCATGTTTTCAGAAGAAATCTTAAAAGCGCGATGCAGGGTTCCTTTTTTGCCGGTCTGGCGCCATATGTTGGTCAATTTTTTTTGTCATTATTTGAATCTCCTCTCATCACGCAGAAACGGCATTGGTACAGGTATATTTGGACATCCAAAGATGGGTATAGGATAGGTACTTTTTACCAAACAACAATAAAAGAAGTTTTGTGCGGACGAAGTTTCATCGCGTGTGCGAGAAAAAGTATTTTGTCTTATGCATCAGTGATGTGAACGCGTCACAGAAAGCAATTTCTTAGTCTCTTATGGCATGATTATCCCTCGTCGAGATGAAAATTGAATATTCTATGCTCCGGGATTGCTGTTTAGTACGTAGGATGTGTTTTATATGAAGTCAAAGGTAAACTATATGAGTTTAGTGCATTACGTATGCAGCATATGACTTTGGAGCTTCAAACGTAAATCAATTTGCAAGTATACTTGCACCCCTCGGTTTTAAATACAGTTAGCTGCACTGCTGAGAAATGTGATCATTCTACCATACTTATAAATATTTCAAGGGGTGACATTTATCCGTAGCTGACTGTACATCAAGAGATAAAAATGTTCCCTAACAAAGAACATTAAACATGATCCTGTTGAAGTATTTAAAAAAAAGGTTACGTTACGGTACGGTTTATGTTCAAAGCATCACGATATATGAAATACAAATTATGGAGATTGTTATTAAAATCTACCAACTGGGAATATAAAGTTTTACAAACGTATTCATATAATATTTTTTCCCGGTAATGTACGTCATATGGTTACGGTTAGTATAAGTATAGACGTATACTACCGGAAAAATACATATAATATGTATACATCTGAAAAACTTAATGTTCCCAATTGCAAGCTTTTGATAATTATTGTCAAATAGACTCACCTAGACTAGGCGCCATACTGACGCTGGATGGTGACAGTTAAAATGTTTGAATGATCTTCTCTTAAACATGAAATGTAATGTCGTCATAACGTGGCGTTATGACAGGCTTAAGAAGAATTGTAAAGGAATTTCATGCAAAATTAAAGGCCCCCCAACATGGCCTCTGTGTTCGTGAATAGGTTAAACAGCTCAATTGTTTTTTTTTTCAGTGGTGTATCTTTTAATCCATTGCACATGTTTGAAAAAAGCACTATACATGCCTAGCCGTGAAAAGGGCTGGCCGACTTCGTATCAATACAATCTTGTATTGAATATATTGCCGATATAAAACTAACTACTCGTAGTCCTAAACATGTATCGATTAAGTATCGGTAGCGAGTACGACAAGAAGCTCATCAATAGAGCAACTGTGTAGGTACCTGGAGTACAATTAATGTCTTATACGCTATAACCATGAATCAAGTATACTCCGATCAACATAAAATGGTTTACCTCCCAAGGGAGACAATGTAAGTATATGGACATAAAAGGACGGTCGGTATCTACTGACCATAATAAAATGACGCCCGCGAAGAGATCGTCCTATTTTCGACTCCGAAATTGGTGAATGGCGAAGGAATAGCAATTGAGGCAACGATGGTATTTTTTTCACGTGAATATTATTATTAGAAGATAAATCATTCATATTTACATACGTGACTGTGACGTTTTAATGTATGGTTCGCTTAGTGAATTTACAATGTTATTTTGTTTGTATGATTATTGGTATACGTTTGCTAATTTTCTATTCAATGGTATATGTGTCCCTCATTGAAGTCTTGAAAGATTTTCATTCGGCAATGCGATGACAGTAAGGGTTATGGTTTTGTCACAATACTTGTGTGTTTTTCGTGATCACGTATTTAAAAAGAAATAGGTGGGCAGAACTGAGAACATAATATGTTATAAATAAAAAAATAGAGATAGTTTATAAGTACCTTAGTTTAACACATATATGTATACTGATTTCATCCCGAAACAAAGTGTGATTCCCATAGGATAGTGTATGCAATTTCAATGCAAGCGAAGCTGCGGGCAAAAACTAGTAATACAAATAGCCATGTCAGTCACACTTATACAGCACTTAAACGAGACTTTACCAGAGAGCAGCACATTGCAAGGATGCGCGTGCCACGCTTTAGTTGTATACACATACAGCAAGGTCGCATTTGAAACTAGGTCAGTTAGTAACATAGGAGCCTGCGAAAGTACTGCCTGTGAATATGTACAGCAAGGTCGTGTTTGAAACTAGGTTACTTAATTAGATAGGAGCTTGCGAATGTGCTCTTAATGTTGGCGGCTATAAGACGCGCGGCGCCGATCCGCAGACGAGGCGATAAATTGAAAACGTGTCGGGAATGACACACCGCGTATGCGACGGCCGTTTTAATTCAATTAAATTCGCTGTGAGAATTGCCCCGGTTTATAGGACAGCTAGGGAAGCTGGGCCAGGGATGACGCTTTCAATATTAGCTACTGAGATTAATTCATAATTCATAATTCTTTATTGCATTATCATGTTGTACAATAAGATGTTACATTAATATGATTAAGTCCATAACATGAACCCTGTCAGGGCACAGCAATTAACTTAGTGGTGGGTGTATAATTAGGTACAATTTCGATTTAGGCATATAAAAAAATTAAACGCGATCTACGGATATTGTTGCTATTGCAGTCTAATTGAGAACCAAACCCACACCTCTGTTATACCGGAACAACATTCTTTTTTTTTTGTTTACCAACAAAACATACCTACATAATTTCTCGCCAAACTATAAATTAACAATTAATTAATTTCCGTCAGACCACCCTACCAATTTTATTTCGCCATTTCGGCATATTAAGGCATTTAAACCTTTGAAATAGCTGCCACTGAGGTCGCTGGTAACGGAAGTTGAAAAAGTTATATGAAAATATCGACGCGAAGTATATAGGCCGAGTCAAATGTTATTCCATTATGCAATGAGACCCCAAACTGCAACTTTAAATGAAAGGCATCATAAGTGGAAAAAACTTTCACATGGTTATGTGGTCTAATAGGTAGGACGCCCGTGATTGCCCGGAAAGCCGTTGGAGACGCGGGTTCGCAACCCGCCTGAACCATTATTATTTAAATTGTTCGCTTCATTGTAAAAGATTTGGTTTACGCTTATAAATATAATTATGATCTAGTCTAGGTACTTAGCTGTTATATTGTTGCTTGTACTCATTTTATTAGTAACAAATAACAATAACCATAGTAAAGCCTGACCAGAAATATATGTGGATTGTCAAGAGGGCGCTATTTATAAGATCTATAGGGCAACAATTTTTGCAATCAATCGCAGCCGCACTATAATGACATTAGTTTAAATACCTAATAATAATAATAATGACTCGACGATCATTGTATTTCTCCTGTATATTTTATGAGGTGTGCAATAAAGAGTACTTGTATTGTATTGTATCATTGTCCTGATAGTCGTTTCGGCGAAGAGTCTCGACAAACATCTTGAGACTCTCGCTAGATGGCTGGATCAAGGGCCAGATACAGAAGGCGGTACTCCTGGACACGGCGCGCATTGTCAGGAGGTTCCTCTCTCTGCAGCCCTAACCACCGGTACCCTGGGCCCTGCCCCGTTGCCGGCGGCACCCTGGGTTAGGTTTTTTTTATAATGTGTTTATATTTGTAATGTATTTTTTATATTTTGCTTTTTATATAAATTTATTGTAAAAAATACCTATCCTAAGAAACATGATTAAATGAGTGAATAATAATGTCAGTTCCTATGGTAACCTCGTAATATCATTTAATGGAATGCACTCTTTTGCCGACTGTTTTTCGTGTAGTAACACGTGTACATTTTATTTATAATATTACGTTCACGACTGTGAATGGTTTTCGGCATTTTCTTTCGATATTTTTAAATATTTGTCTTTTAAAGAAACCAGCACGTATGACATTGACATTGTTGACAACCATCATAAAATCATTGCCAGTGTAAGAAATTCGTTCCAGTGAAATTCCGCAATATGGCGCATCCTCATAATATATTTCTGGTCAGGCTTTACAATGAATAAATGAAATGAAAAGAAACACAGAACCGCACCCCATAATTCACAGTAGCATCTAGATATGCATCGAGATACCGAAAGGTGTAGGTGATTTTTTTTACCGAAATTGTGAGCACAGGCTATAAATGTCTGATATAAATTCAAATGAAGGTCTAACTTTTATATAGTAGGTAGCTAAGTGTTATCTGAAGATTCATGTTCCCCGAGGTACTTACAGTTGAAGACAGTGGCAATATAGAAACTTGGAATAATAATGTGCGCATATAATTTATCTTAGACGGCTAGATCTAAGAGCGTTTCAAACGCTATCATTTTCTTCAATATAATGGTTAATTTCTTCAACATAATGTGACGGAAAAATTATAGCGGTTTACTTAAACACTGATAAACACTGAGAATTATCCATAAAATAAAACATTACAGAAGGTTCGTTTTGATGTTAGCCGTCCTTGAGTTATATTTTATTGGTTGTTTGAGATAAAAATGTCACAATGGTTATAAACGACGGCTGGTGCACGCCACGAGTCGCGCTAAATTGCCTACGAACCTACCCGCACCAGGGTGCCCAGTTCCCCCTTCCGTGCCCAGGACAGTGATAGCCACTCCTCGATATCGCGTTACACAAAAAAACAATAAAATATATTTCTCAAGAAACTTTCGTGACAAACAGAGATGAACTTCTGTTGTGTTTAATTCTGTGGTTCGGCATCCCTTGCCATCACTTAATAATGTACACCTTTTTAACTTAGATATAAACGTGATTGACAGTTATCCGATCCCGCAGGACAAAAAGGAGACGTCGTGCGGAAAAAGGGCCTGAGGATTTTCAATTTATTTTAGAAATAGGTGGCAAACAAAACAAATCTTCCCTGTTTAGTGTCGCAGTTAATAAAGGGATTTGCATGGAAAATATTCGATAGAAATGTTCTTATCAGCAGGATATCGGGAAAATGCGACAGAAAATGATGTTCAGCAGCATGGGATACGTCAAGTGTGCTTTAAGGACCTACCTATTAATATTATTTTATAACTTTTAATATATTTTTTTATTTTGAAAATACGATTTGCATTATTTTATCTGAACATTGCTTCAATTGTATTTAAGTCTATTGTTTATTAATAAATACATCTTAAATGCAAGGATGATATTATGGTCGCTCAGTAACAAAGCGGTATTTGTTTTTTACAAGAATAATCCTTAGGTACTCTCGGATAGTAATATCAGATTCCCATACTAGTTTGACATCACTACCCGAAAGAAAACGTTATTCTTGGAATAAAAGTTGAGCTAAATTCAGCATGATACGATAAATATTCAGGCAATATTTCTCTTCCAGGTAAATTACGTGTGTGAGGTACTTTTAACATCCTATACCCTTTTAGACGTATTTTCATCTGAAACCCAGTGTCAATGTTGTTAGACATTTTAATTTCCTGCGGCAGGTAGCGGCTCCTATCCAATACGCCAAAATAAATATAACACAAACACAGTTGAGCTGCTAGGGAACAATATCGGATATTGTGGTATATATATATTTTTTTTTGTAGTGTTTGGAAATGGTTTCAACATTTTTACGTAGTGGTGATTTTGACGAATCGGATTATAAGCTGTAAAACAACAATGCCTGAAGTTTACTTGAACTTGACTTGAAATAGTTAACACAGCTTCACGTGTGCCCATGAAACAGGGTAGGTACTTCATCATCGTTATTTCAAGTCGCGTCCATCCTCAGTTGAGTAAAGTCTTCACTTTCACTCCACTTAAGGTACCTTCTTGTATTAGCCTGATCCTCAGTTTCCTTGCTACCTTTTAAAATATTAAGCTCGCAATCTGGTTAGGGAACTAGGGCGAAGCCTAAGGGATAGGGGCTGCGATCCCCGCTCTGGCTCCTATCTGGTTTAGCAGGTCTCCATAGACAGCCATTCAGCTGAGCAACGCTGCTGGTATTATGGGGATCTTTGAGTCAGATATGTATAATGCAGGGCGGGGTCCTTTAGGTTAGATTGGTTTAAGTTAGGTTGGTATTTATTAATACTTGTCATATATTTTCAAAATATAATTGTGTAGTTAACTGTTAGATATACTAAGTGGATACCTAGCTGAAATATTCCAATTCTATAATGAATTTTATGAATGAACATCTCAATGAGGGCAATATAAAACTTTATGAACTCGCGGTATGTGCACATTATTACAGACTCAGTTTCACGCGCCATTGATCTTAATGGATTTGCGAATCACAGCCTCATGGATATAATTATCGGCCAAAAGTAAAGCATAACGAACCACTGATTACCTATTAACGTATTTCCTTTATACTTTCGTGAGACATATTTAAATATTGTATTTAGCGACATCCCGGCCGGCACGGCCATTCCTGACGAGTTCACGTGAGTTAAACCGCTTAATACAATAACTACCTACCTATTAACGTGGCTGAACACTTGAGTATATAGAAAAAGTTTTTACTGGCACCCATTGTAGCTCTTGTTAAACATTATTCTTACAAAAGCAATGTACAGTTTTCTAAACGACTTAAAACCGGTATACTCGTTACTCTCGTTTCAGTCGTGATTATATGCAAATATTACAAGTTAAAATCTATATTTTATATCTCCTGTCTGGCGGTGCCATTAAAACATCGACATATTTTATAAAACTACTAGAATAAAATTTAATTATCCGCCATATTCCGACGTGTAGTAGGTAACTACATTGCAGCGCACATAAAAATGTTACAGAATAACCGACATTTTGGTATGCGATGATCCGGAAGGCAAATTTATCGGGAAACGCTATTTGACCTCAGAAACGAATTAATCGTGACCACTGACGGTAATAAATTGTTTATAAAGCTTGGATTTTGATATCACTTCTGGCCACTCGACGTCAGATGTTTTATACAGGGTGTAACCGACGGTGTACCGAAAACTGAAACCATGGCTTCGGACCATTATTCTGGGCTGGAAAATCGTGGAAAATTCTTTGAGAAAATCCACAAATCTTCCTCGCGAGTTTTCATTTTTTCTTTATTTTTCCGTTAATCGAACTCTACCGGTAACAATTTTTCGTGAAAAATCGCATGAAAATAGCATTTTCCGCAAAACACACAATGTATCACAAACAGTATTATGTAAGCTTTACAGTACAACACAGAGCGCGTGGAGTGGGGCAGATAACGGTACTGGCCGGTCATTGATCCGCCAGGCCAGTGCGCTCGCGCAGGCCGCTGCGGTCGGACGCATGATTGTTTACCTACCCGCACATTTTATTTGCTTTACTTGCTTGAATGAAAGTAATCTTGTTAGACTGTTTTAATTTATCGGTCAGTTGTTATTGGTGTTAGGTAGTACACTAGTTGTGATCTGTGGTTGCGTTGTTTTTATGGTTGCATTCATTCATGTCATCCGATGCGCATTGGCGTAACGGTATGTTTTGCGCTGACGCGTGAGTGGAGTGGGGAGCGCCTGATCCGGTCGATGCTTCCGCGTGCTCCCCTCCCCGCGCGTCTGCACCCGAGAGAATTGGACGCAATACATTGCGCGTCGAGTTTTATAATTTATTTTGGAAAATCTTATCCTTGAGTTTTCCGAGAAAATGAACACTCGTTTTCAGTTCGTGATTATGGTCTAAAACTACGGTTTTCACCCTGTTACACCCTGTATAATTGTTTATTTATAAAACTATGTTTGCGAAGAGTAATGGAGTTTTTTCGCCATATTGCTAGAAGAAATTGCCATTTAGAACAGCTCATGGTCACTGGCAAGGTCGATGGGAACGGCCTAGGGGCTGCTCACCGCTGAGATGGTCTGACCAAATTCCCTCATCGTTGGATATCAAGCTTTACAACGCACTCCATGAACCCAATAACAGATCTAAATGGCGAAACACTGTCAGTATGATAACCTAACGACAAATCACGACAGCATTGAAGAAATCGACGATGGGATTTATAAAACTATAACTACAGGGACGAATACGACTAATTTTAATACGTGTGAAAATTTCTGATCTAAAAAAACAGTTTTTACTTCACGCATACCTCTAAAATTACATTTGGCCAAGTGCCGCTTACAGCAGCTTGAAAAAAAAAACTGAATAATGAATATACGCACACATTGCTGATACATCTCCCAAATGGTTATGTGAATGTCAATAGAATTAGACACAAGGGAGACAAGTTGGTACAGAATCTTTTTTCATATGCAAAAAACTATAGTAGATTGTGTGACAAGAAGCTAAAATAAGCAATCATGACTCAAAGTGCTTATTTGAAAGAGCGGCACTGCATTCAACAGCGATGACAGACATAGAGTCATTATTTGGACGAATGCAGTGAGCGAGGATGTATATGTCTAAATGTCGTAATGGCTTTGAGCCACCTGTTTTTCACTGATTTTTTAAGCTAAAGACCAATTAAAAATATTAGTATGGCTACATTAAATTTAACTTATTCAAAAACTATATTAAGCAAGTGCAATGGCGTAAGAAGAAGCCAGTATATTATGTCTTCTGAAATGGTGTACCAGAATAGTAATGGTTTATTTTCACGGTCTGCTGCTTCATAAGTGTCGTGTTTAATTATGACACTAATATCCGGGCAAAGTTTTCATCATGAATGTCATGTCTTGGCTAAGTTATTTGCTACACGAAATTTAATGATGCACTGGACTATATAACAGTAGTTGTGCCCACGTAGGTATAAGGGTCTGTTTTCACTGATACTGCTAACATGTGTATGAATATGTGTAATAAACACTTTATCGTACACAACAACTGGTTATAAATACATCCATATGATTCATAACTAATAAGACATGTACAAAGGCGAACTTATGTGGTACCACACACATACGTATGTGGGATAGTCTTTATTATTATCTTAAGTAACTTATATCAAGTATACTATTTCACAAGTAGTAGTAGCAGTCTACTATCCTTTTTGTTCTCAGTATACCCCGAAGGTTCACAGTTCTCAGTCGGAAACGAAACGTAGAGAAATTATATACATTTATTTTCGCAATTATAGAATACGCTTAATTAAAAAAAAAACGACTTCAACGAGATGAAATCGTATTTCCAAGGACACCTGAACGAGTTACTATAATAAACACCGAAATCGCCATATTATTTGAGGAGATCTTTTGCTTCCTCAAAGGTCTGTTAAAAATATGTGGCAATCACGAAAACCAAGAAAACATTTCGTAAATAACGCGTAACTTCATACAGTCAAAACTTTTATCTGTTTTCAAGTTTAATTTAATAATATGTTTTTATTACGACAAACCAAAACAGGCAACAATGGTTTTGCAAAAACAAAAACGATACAACAATTAAATTTCGCGTGCTCCTTTGAGTTAATTAAAGAAAGTTACCCGGGAATCGAAAGTAATAACGAGAGTTTTAACTTAATAACGTTTCGTTGAAATTAGAAAAAGTTCCCCTGAAGTCACCTGTAAGTGTCGGAAGAGAATATTTTTCAAACGATTCTTTTTGTTGTTTGATACCTGTCCACCGTAAAATTTTATTCCGCGTAGTAAAGGCCCTAAAGAAAACCGAACGAGTAGGTATTACTTTTTTTGTATACGTGGGGCGTGCGACCTTGTTTTTTTTATTTTAGTCATTACATTAGTGTTCTGATGTCTCTGTTTTTTGCTATCAGAGTCCGATTGAAACTGGTCGCCCGCGATTCGAAATTAAAGTCTAGACGGGGTTTTAATGTTACTTTTGTTCCCGTGACTTTCGATCAGTAAGTTAGTGAGTCAAACCTATATATTGTATCAATTCGCAAAAAATTTAATAACTGATCAATAATTTGACCATACTCGTACAGTAAAATGTCAAATTTATTATTAGTAAATTAGGATTAAGGATTTGTTAACAAATAAGAGACTAAGGTTAGAGATGTACCGTTCTCCCGTTTCCCGATTTGTATGGAAAATGTTCTCGAGAACCTTTTTTACTCCATAGCTCAAAGAGCTATTCTATGATATAAATTGAGAACATGAAGCATTACAAAGGTATTCATATTATATTTTTTTCCGATAGGTATACGTAAGATTACTTTATTTTGACGTCGTATACCTAGTTAGGGTTTCAACTAGGAACCCTTATAGTTTCGCCATATCCGTCTGTCCGTCTGTCTGTTTGTCTGTATGTCTGTCCGTCCGCGGCTTAGCTCCGTGATCATTAGTACCTACTAGAAAGCTGAAATTTGGTATGAGTCACGCTCACAAAAAGGTAAAATAAAACTTTTGCGGGTACCTCCCGTACACCTAATGTGGGGGTGTTTTTTTCCGTTTCAACACTAGTGTGTGGGGTGTCATTGAAGAGTTCTTTTAAAAATAATAGGGGTCTTCAAACATCATTTTTTGATAGTCAGCAGTTTAGTAAATATTCGCTCCACAAATCCGAAAGATAGTGTCCCCCCTCTAACTTTTCAACCACGGGTCAAAAAATTATGAAAAAAATCATAAAAATGAGGCCTTATCAGCACTTTCAATGAAAACTATATTGAATAAAATCGGTCGAGCCGTTTGAAATAACAAATGCAACAAGCGACTTACAGAACTTCGAATAAATTCGATCCCCGGTTATGTATATGAGCAAAAAAAATATTATTTATTTATTTAATATTTATTGTACAAAAGAAAACTTATCGTACAAAAGGCGGACTTAATGCCATGAGGCATTCTCTACCAGTCAACCTTCGGGCAAAGCAGATAAATTGTGGGCGGTGCAACTAACTTAAACAAGTTTTAATAAATAATATTTAGATAAATGCATATATTCATATAATATATACACATATAAATTATGATATATATATTTATTAAATCTAAAATTGAATCCTTGGTTCCTAAAACAGATTTCGCTATCTCTCATAATTTTCTGACTTCTCCATACTGCCCGTATATTAAATATAGGAGCTAATTTAATAGAAACCTAACGTAACGTATAAAAACAGCTAGGTACACTGACAGTATGAAATAAAACAATATCACTATCTACGAAAGGGTTGCGGCGGGTTTTCTAAGAAACAGGGCAGATGAGGATGAAATCAAATTTTCATCTCGAATGTTAGCTAATGTGACAGGAGAGAGATTTCTAGAGACCTCTCGAAGTTATAAGATGTTATGAGATCCCTCCGAGTGTCTATTTCAACTATGAGTTGGCTCTTTGTGCTTCTTATCGGGATCTTTCTTTTTATTTAACTTGCTAAGGCAGGGTCATTACGTATTAACTGGTGTCAAAAATTCTATTTTATTCTGTGTGAAATGTAATGAAATAATTAAGAGCATAGTAGTATTCTATAGTTCTAATAATAAACATAACGCCTTCAAAAAAGGGCACAACTTCTAAAATACTAATTTGAGTTCTCCTTTATGATTTGTGACCGAAACTTGTTTGAAATGAATTAAGTGTCTAAGAAAGTTAAAATAATAAAGTATCAAGATCACGTACGAGTAATATCGGCGAAAAGAAAATGCAACTGTAACCTTTGAAATCAGGCCAACTGCGCGCAAATTCTAGGCAGCCTAGATTTAGTCTTCATTTCGGTACTTATCAGACTTAAAGCAGTTCCGTACTAAAATTAAAATTGAATTCCACTAATATTATGAAATTTTAAATTTGTGTGTTTGTAAGTGTGTATGTTTGCTACTTTTTCATACAAAAACGGTCAGCCGTTTCAGTGTGCCCGAGTCCCAAAATTTATACCGCAATATAACATTTTTATCCTGAAAAAAAAACATGGTACCTGTAGGATAGTGTATGTGTTTTATCGAGAGGGAAGCCGCGGGCAATAGCTACCAAGAGACTCAAGTGGGAATATTCCGTAGCACTCTAACTTAATAGGAATATTCTTAATTTTCCTGTTTATTGTTAATTTATAATTAGGAAACTAATCGGTGTTTATAAGCATTCCATTTAATTGCAGTCTCAAGTAAAATTTTTATACCTACTTGAAATAATAAAATAGAAGAACCCAATATGATCTATTGGCACAAAAAAGGCGTTGGTAGGCATTATTAGACTTACTTTGGCTTGGTAAATTTCTTACATTTCACCTGCCTCGTTGCAAACGACTGGAGATAACTTCATCCACTAGTAACGTAAGAAGGGAGTCTACATAACAAGGACACAGTACACAAAGGATAATGTCAGAAAAAATCATTGAGGATAAACATAAATTCCTATAACTATATAAAGGTGACCGCAATGTTACACTGGCTCATTGGCCTCATAGCAAGTTGCGTTTGAACACGATGACTTCTGTTGTTGTAAAAGTGCTGACCCTAGAGACATGTTTGGTGCTGCTGGCGGGTGTAGGTCAGCTCAACGCTTGTACTAAGGAGCAACGTCCGTCGATAGAAGTAACTACAAATAGAGAAATCATAACGTGGGTAGAGGAGGAAGGACTATTGGCTCCATTATATCATGGAGAAAATGTGACATTACATTGTACTGGTGAAAACGGCATGAGCCTCTCAATACAAACAGATGGGAAGAATTTAACGACGACGCCGCTGAATACTACCACAATTCAGCTGTTTGTGAACAATCCTAACGTGGGGTGCCATGCATATAATTGCACGGACAGCAGAACCGGTTGTAGAGACTCCGTGACTGTCATAGTCGATGCTGTAATATCTGTCTGGTCACCAAGAGCAAGTCATAGATTTACGGATGAAATGGAAAGTGAATACTTTGTGCCCTTTGGAGACGATTACCACATATTTTGCAGTGGTGATGATGTTCAAAAACTCTCGCTCGAAGCCAAAACAATCTCGTCCGAATGGAAGCTGCTGGATGTTATCATTGTTAACACAACTGCAATAAAACACGTTGCGCGCGCGGACGTCGCAAACAACAAAATATATTATAAATGTGGTAGATCTCCGTTCACAATATCAACAGTTCTGGTAGACTACTATCCTACAGCTCACAATTTTCAGTGTATTGTATATGAGTGGCGGAAACTAGAGTGTTCGTGGAGTTCTTCTACTAAATTAAATACATTTCGTTTAATTTATAAATACAGTGGAGCAACGGAACTCATTTGTCACGAGAACTATGGTGTAACAACAGTAAGGGGTTGTACGTCGAATATGTTGTTGTACGATGGCAATGACTCTTTTTTAATTTTGGAAACTTGCAACGGATTTATTTGTAATGATCAAATGATTCCTTACGATCCAAGTAGTATTTTAAAACTGGACCCTCTTCCTGACTTACGACTACTGAATACAAGTTCTCGCGGTGCTATTCTGACATGGAAACGTTTTGCTTCACCATACTCGATATTATTTAAGGTAGAGTACAGACTACTGGCAACGGAATGGATACAAGTGAACACGTCATCTGTGAGATGTCGTAATATACATTGCGTGCTCGAATTAAACCTTCCGTGCCCGGACTCTCACTATGAAGTTAGAGTATACATAAGAATCGAGGAAGCTGCAGGAGAGAGATTCTGGTCTGAGCCTGTTAATATATTTTTCTTTACGAAGCCTCAGTACATAGGTGTAGTGGGCCCTCAATGTAATGCGGAATACACAGAAAATGAACCGATGCCGTCAATAGAGATGGTTCTATATAAAATTCGACAACTTTTAAGATATGAACGCAAAGAGAAAAACATGTTGAAAAAGAAGATTAGCGATTTGAAGCGGAAAGTTGCGAAGATCAAAGAGTTGGCAAAATTGATTGGAGGATAGGTAGGGGAAAATAGTTAATTGTAGTAGGAAAACCATTGAGTATCTAATTAATAAAGTGCAAAAAATATATTTTATTTTATTTTTGTGAGAGCTAGAAAGTGAACTTTTATTAATTAAAAATATTCATTTCATGAACAGATAAAAACGCAGACCGCCATTTTTTCCTTTAGTTTAGCTTATCTATCTGTGGCGTCGCGTAGAATACCGAGTAAATAAACAGAAGGGCTATTCTGATGTGTCGTGCCGTCCCGCTCACTCAAGTATATTTTGGCAGGAGATCGTGAGGGACGGCACTATTCGACGGTCGAATTTCGAGTGTCGGAGTAGCCCTTCAGTTTTGTTTACGCGACCGGTGACTACTGTCATGGAGGACAGCGTTTTAAGCATTTCAAAAAACATATATTTATTTCACCTATCTTCAAATTAATTTCTACTTTTATGAACTGTAAAATGTACTAGGTTTCTAATAGTAAAGTTTAATACAATAGGGGATGTGACTGATGTTGAATTATACAACATAGTGTAGTTATATGAATAAAATAAGCTCTATATGTCATGAAACAAAGAAAAAAAACATTTTTAGTAATATGTGACTTCAAAGGTACGCAAAAAAATTATGATTTATTTTTATAACCCAAAATAAATTTTGAAAAGTGTTTTTAGAATCCTCACAAGGAAAAAAATAATAATTGTATCACAACCATGAACTTAAACGCACTTTTTCACGGTGAAAATGGCAAATTACTTATTTTCTCTATAAAATACTGGTACCCAATCCACTGATGACGTCATCCGTAGGCCAAATGTATGGAGCGGCTTTAGTCCTCTGTAGGAAAGTTGAACATTGACGATCATTTCTGACTTTTAGAGCAGTCTAAGTGAAGGTAGTCCCATATAGACACTTGATTCCAATAAAAAATAGAATCGATAAACATCCTCAATAATACTTAACATTTAACCAAAATTTGAAATCCTTAGCTTCAATATTGGCTGAGATCCATTAACAACTACATGGTCATCATGAGATCCTCATTTAGTGAGTGATATAGAAAATGCTAATAATACTTAACATTTAACCAAAATTTGGAATCCTTGGCTTCAATATTGGCTGAGGTCTTGTCACTTGTTCCAATTAAAGCTGAATATCTTGGAAACTACTGGTCCTACTTCCATCAAACATAGCTAAGAACCACCTCGACGGAAAAGTCTTTCGATTGAAAAAAACCGCATTTAAATTGGTCCGTCCGCTTGGGCGCTACGATGCCACAGACAGACACACAGATACACAGACACACAGATACACAGATACACATGTTAAACTTATAACACCCCTCTTTTTTTCGTCGGGGGTTAATAAAGGTCCGCACGCCTATGAACATGAGTCAACTAGCCTATATTGTGAAGCACTTACCGGTATCGGCGTTATCCCGATCGGGCCCGCTGTCGTGTTCCGACTCCGACTCGTCCCAGATCGTATCCGTAGTGATCTTCTGGCGGGAGCACTCGATCCAATATCCTGGCGTCGGAATCAGGCTGTGAGGGTACTCCTCGCAGAATTCATCTGAAAACAGAGGACGTGTTAACATAATTGTGTGTTACCAGAAAATTCTACCAGTGGACGTGAATCTTTTTTAAACAACTAAACGTCTCAATGAGTAATGTGGTAATAATTTCTTAACGAAATATGTGAATTATTGTATTAAGCGGGTTACACTCACGTGAAATTGTCAGCAACGGCCCGACATATTTCGAACTCGTATGGAGTTCTTCATTAGGGAATAACGACACCGTGTACAGGTAGCAGACCCTGATGAAGAGCTCCATACGAGATACGCTTAATACAATAATTAAATATGTCTCACGAAAGTTCTAACAAAATATGTACATAATATTATTAGACAACAAGGTCCCCGGAGAGGAAAAAGGCATAACAACATAACCCCTTTTTTTGCTTCGGCGTAGTCAAGTACAAACTTCCTGTAGCTATTAAAAATCATTAGGAAACAGAAAACAGCAGCGTTTTGGCGTTTGTGGGTGATTATTCGAGCGTTTTAACCGCCTCATTACCGTGACCACTATCTTTTGACGAATCCCGTATGATCAAAGGCGCTATTTTATGGTGTCTTGTAAAAGACGCAGATTTTTTATTTCTCATCAAAATAATGTTGATTGCTTCTATAAGTTGGCCAATATCGGGGGGCACGGCAGTGCCCCCGCCAAGTCGAGCGCGAAGCAAACACTGCCGTACCATCCTTTACTGGAACCATTTCGCCGCATTTTCAGGCCCCTATTTGAGCACCTCTGGATAAGACCAGAACGCCGAAATTTTCGTCATCCAGTAAGCTATAATTACATACTTAAAATCCAAAATTTCAAGTCTGTAGGTAATTTAGTTCCGAAGTTAAGCGAAAGCAAAGTTTCGCATTTACGACACTCACTCATTCACTCACTCACTCATGATCATCAGTAAAGAACTAGTACTTCCCATAAATTCAGAGAGCTGAAATTTGGTACAGAGTTAGGGTTTAATGGCCACATAAAGCGAAAACTATAAAAATTGGCCAAGTGCGAGTCCGACTCGCGCATGAAGGGTTCCGTACCATAAAACAAGTTTGTTGAATGGGAGCCCTTAAATATTTATTTTATTTTATTTGTAGTATTTGTTGTTATAGCGGCAATAGAAATAGATCATCTGTGAAAATTTCAACTGTCTAGCTATCACCGTTCTTGATATACAGCCTGGTGACAGACGGACGGACGGACGGACGGACAGCGAAGTCTCAGTAATAGGGTCTCGTTTTTACCCCTTGGGTACGGAACCCTAAAAACTAGGATAATCGAAGATCTGGAGTACTCTGATTAGAAAACACAAGAGCCCAACCAAACTATTAGAGATCGACAGACCGCCTTTACAAAAATTATTCAACTTGTTGTGTTCGGTTGGCCGCCGTCGTGACTGATCGTCTCTCCTGATGATGGATCGCGTACCGATTCGAAACATGTCGAGTGTTATTCGATTTCAACGACGTGAGTAAACCCGTTTAAGTATTTTAATATTCAACTTGGTGGGCCGCTTCATTTGATGTCAAAAATCCAAGGTCTGAAGTATTTTGACGACGCGTTTGGCTCGGTTTGTAAACACCTGCCTACTGAGCCGGCGGTCCCGGGTTCGAGTCCCGGCCAGGGCAAATATTTGTGTGATGAACTCGAATATTTGTGCTTGGGTCATGGTTGTTCTATGTATTTAAGTATATATTTATCTATATAAGTATGTATATCGTCGTCTAGTACCAATAACACAAGCCTTCTAGAGCTTAATTTGGGACTAGATCGATTTGTGTGAGGTTGTCCGATATTTATTTATTTATTATTTATTTGATGAAGAACCCTCAGCTGGTCTCAGCTGTATTAGAGATATGGTAATGCCCCCTTCTACTATTGGTACATAAAAAAATCGACTGTCATTGCAAAAATCCAGCGTAGTGGGACACATCTTCTAATTGAATCTAGCCTATAGCGTCCCACAGCTGGGCGGGTTACGTATTACAATCCCGAAAGTTCATGATACCTACAGTTGAAATACCGATGGTCAAAATACCGAAAGTTCAAAAAGCCGATATTCGATAAACCGAAGCTCAAATTACCTATTTTCAGAAAATCGATAGTTCAAAATCTCGAAATTTCATAATCCCGAAATTTTTAAAATCTCGAAATTTTATAATCCCGAAAGTCAATTAGCACTTTAAAAGTGTCAGGACACTAAACTAATCTGACTTTTCCGTGGAACCGATCTGCTCCGGTGCTGCGGGATGTTCAGCCCCTCCGCCCTAGCGTAAGAAAGTGCGGGCATCAAGCGAGGCGCAGCGGCTGAGGCTGGTCGCCGAAGGTGCCGAGGGCTGCCCTCCCTCCGCGCCTCCGGGCTTTTATATACACTCTAGGGGTAGGGCAGACAAGACCACGTGGAATCGGGGTTGACAGCTTCGGTTCTGTGGCAAGTCGATTAAGAAAGGTGGGAAATTAAGAATGACACTAAATATTCGATATTATGATAAAACATTATGTCATGAACTGCCAACCGAACCGAACTTGTCTGGAACCGAAGCTGTCAACGCTCGCCTCCGCAGCTTCGGCTTTTTAGTCACCTTCGGCACCCAGCCTCAGCCGCTGCGACTCGCTTGATGCTCGCACTTTCTTACGCTAGGGGTGGCTAGGGCCACAGAATAATAAAGAGTACTAACGTACTAGGGCGGAGGGGCTGCACAAGCACATCCCGCAGCGCCGGAGCAGATCGGTTCCACAGAAGAGTTCACTTATAAATAGTAAGTATAGTAGTAGGCAAGTAGGTTACGTAATTTAGGTTAATATTCTTTGTATAAAATAAACATTAGAATCTGTAAGACTACATAAATACGAGATGATTCTCGAGAGTTTAAATAATATTCCGGATTACAACCTTCAGGCAGGATCATAGTCTTCGGGATTACAGTCTTCGGGAGTACATTATTCGGGATTACAGTCTTCGGGAGTATAATATTCGGTATTTCATCCTTTCCATCAAACGTTCTTTCGGGATTTTAAACTTTCGGTCAATCAATTAATACGCATATAAATAAAATTAAAGGAAAACTCTGGACAAGACTAGACTGGCTTTTATACTTATACTCACAAGTTTACAAGAAGAAATAGTCGAACGATTAACTTTATTCTACTCGAACATTACACAAATTAAATAAACAAATTAAACCAAAATATTAATTTCGCTCAAAATTTGGTCTAAATATAATGCATTGGACTAAGAGTGGCGGTGATACCCGCACACGTCGCTAGATGGCGCTGACTGTATTTTAAAACGCGCCGTCGTTTATTTTTCCGATAATCTTATATGGCGAAGTGGCAATCGGCCGCGTTACAGTCGTTTACGACATTCTTCTACTGCGCTTGGAAACGTTTGCTAGGGATTAGGAGGGATTATTTGCATTTCGTTGATTTCGCTTATTATTTCGTGAGGTTTGCTAAAGTGAATTAGCAGGTTGTTATAAAACAATATGCCCACGTTTCTACAAAAATAAGTGAAATCCCACCAAAAACATCCTGTAAAAAACTAGCCAAGTCTCGATGGAGCCGCTTGTTTATCCCTAAAAAGAAATGAAATCTAGACAAAGTCGTACCAAGTCTAAGGTTCCTTACTGCGATTTCTTTATTATTATAGTTAATGTTGTGTGACTTGGCCGTTGAAGGGTACACAAGGGTACAAAACCAGGTGCTCCATGACACCATTGCACCAATCTGTCGCCAGAACCGTAATGTAATATCTTTTGTAACTACCTATGTTTGTTAAGCGAGATAATAGCCCATACTGGTGTACCCTTCAACGGCCTAGTCACACAACATTAACTATAATGATAAAGAAATCGCAGTAAGGAACCTTAGACTTGGTACGACTTTGTCTAGATTTCATTACTTTTTAGGGATAAACAAGCGGCTCCATCGAGACTTGGCTAGTTTTTTACAGAATGTTTTTGGTGGGATTGCGGTTACGGTAATGAGGTGGTTAAAACGCTCCGAATGGCTGAATTTAAATTTGCCATGTTTCTTCCAATCAATGGAACTATAGACATTGTAGATAACATCTAAAATAAGTAAATAAAGCATCGACACGTATGCTGCCAAGTAAACAACCAAAATGATACTGTACACCAACACTGTGTACATAGGACTGAACATACCCGTAATTCAAAAGTTCCATTGTACCTACTCGGATTGTTAGAATAATGAAAAGGGAGGGCACTTCCGGAGGAAGAAGCGCTACCGGCTACTTCCGGTCGAGGAGCCTTTTTAGGCTTCATTAAAACAAACTCGTCGGTCTCTTGACGATTTTGATACAAAGGTCAAGCATTGTGCGTGTTTTTAAACAGAGAACTTAAGTCAAGGTTTGAACAGAATTGCCAATTCTGTTTCGGGACTTGACGTTCGAGGAATGAGACATACGGGTACTGGATATTCGGAGAATTGGACATTGGAGGCCATACACAGTAGATCAAAAAAATGGCCCCATCAAAATGGTCGCACAATCATATATATTGCGGCCCTTTTTCGATTAGTCTCGTTTCAACCATTGGTCATAGACTTGATGACTAGGTACATTTTCGGTCAAACAGAAAATGCGATGGATTATTATTTTATGCAACAGCTCTATAAGGGGGTCAAACATGCGAGTGGTAGTGGTCACGATGTGAGCGTAGCGAAGTGTATCGTTATTAAAGATGCCACGAGAATTTTACTTGTAACATAATCTTGTAAGATTTCTCTGAATACCTACAGTAAAATTAGGTATTTCATTGTTTCAGTGTTCCAATTTCAACGCAAGATAACCATTTGATTAATGAGTTTCTATTAAGATGAAATAATTATATCAATGAAATTATAAATAAATATGTGTTTTACAGTATTTTTGAATACTGCTGGTAATATCAAGGAGCTAGTTTTTTCGTCATTTTTGTTCAGATCTGTGAATCTACCTAAATATAAATAATAACTCAATGGGTTGTGTCAGCTCAGCGGTTAGAGCACTATTCCGGATGAGTAGAGGTTTTGGGATCCAGTCCCACCTGCAGTGCAGTAGATTGCATACAATTTTGAATATAATTTAACCTTTGTATTATATTTTTAACCTAAGTATTTTTAAGTCGGTTAAACTAAAGCATATACTGAATGCATTGCCGCGACATTAAAAAAAAAAGAATTATTATGCAGTTAAGTATTTAGATTTTTTGTTTTAAAGGAATTAAAAGTGTTTATATTTATAAAATTTCTGACTGATTATCTCATTAACGATCCCCGTAAGCTTTAATATTCAGAAACCGCAAACTGAGCATTAAAAGAGGCCAGCATAATTTTGAACTATTGTGAAACCTTTTACGATAAAAGCTCAAAGCTGCTTGGTTCCCCTTAAATACAAAATACGTAAATTTAATGCATTTCATGAAATTTACGTTGTGGATAACATAAAAATATTAATAATAGCTACAAAAAATATTTTCGTGTCTCATATTATGAAAGTTGGTATTACCTAAACAGCGGTTTGAAAGTGTATAGCAAATTAAATACGCTACAGGGCAAAAGAAGTTACGGAAGATTATTGTGTGGATGACATTGAAATTATGTCAAAGTATCCTCTAAGTTAGATCTAAGTGGGGGAGCGTTTGGCAAGTGAGTTAGTTTCCAATCCGTCTGCATTGGCTGACTACTTAGCCGGCGCTCCTGGATTCGAATTCAAATATTAGGATAGAATAGAAGATTTTATATAGCACACCTCAACAGGAAATAAATACAAATAAATTCAGATTACACGTAACACTCAATAGAGGTAAACAACGGGCGGTCTAAATGCTAAATTATTTTATTTATGTGAAGAACTCGAATATTTTGTTCCTGGGTCATGAATGTTTTCTATGTCTTTAAGTTTATTTTGTATTTATGAATTTGAGTATCTATACAGGGTGTAATCGTTAAGTGTAGCCAGGCGATAATTCCGTAAATATAGCAGATATCAGAAAACATCAAATTGATATCGAAAGTGAGTTACCCAATGAGTAAAATTACATTATTACTTTTTTTTAAATAAAAGCAGAAATATCGTAAATATTAACTTCTAAACCAAACCGAATCATAGCCACATCAAACGATAGGACAAATGGGTAAGGACCAAATTCTTTGCATCTTTGGACAACGGAAATCACAATGGAATGTGTCACACCGGAAAAAAAGTAGCACAATAAAATTGTAAATGTACGTGTACAAGGTTTGAAGATGAATAATAAATAAACATCGGGACAGGTGAAACTAAATAAAAGCTTGTAATAAGCACAATTGGTAACGTTGTCTTCGTTTCGACGAATTTCCATTGTGAGACGTAGCACAATGTTGTGTCACTCGTCGCACAATGTTGTTTCACTCGTCGCACAATGGAGGCAAAATACTTCACGACCTAACCAGAAATGTATCACACTCAATAAAATAAACGAGTATTACTAGTGAATTTTGATGTGTAGCAACAATATACTATTATAGTTTGCAGTTAATCATTCGCAAGCAGAGAAAGCGTGATGGAAAACCATAAAATTACATAAGAAGTCACAGAATTTTAACGCTACGCAGAGCTTCCACCAACACAATGCTCGACTGTCAGTAAAAACAACATGGCGGCACTATCGAAGTCAAGCTTGCAAGTTCGGAGTCAGTGTTCCATTAAAATAATTGAATAATCTACTGGAATAGCGTTGTAAATTCCGTGTAATGTCGTCGCACAACTGGAGGTTGCACAATGGAAGAATATTTGGGACATGCATAAAATAGGTGCAAAATTTAAAATGATGAAGGATATGGAATATTAAACTATACCTGCGTCTTAACAAAACCTAAGACTATACCTATATACAAATAAACTGTATAAGTTAAGGCGTTCGTACTTTAAAACAAAATCAATAAATTCTCGAGAAAGCAGAGTACGGACATATTCATTTTATTTGGGAAATATAATAAAGATAAAAAAGTATATTTATGAATATTTTTTTTATTAACTATTCTGAAAATCAATTCGTTTATTGATGATGGGGTTAACTGTTATTTGGCGTGTTTTCTACTCTACAAATTAACGATAAATGTTCTATTTTTAGTTTGAGATGAGGTGGACATTAATGTATGACAGTATTTGCAAAGAATTTGGTCCTTACCCAAATAATATTTAGGACAATCAATAATAGGAGCAACAATTCGGACAATCAAAAATATGCGGAACAAAGTTTATGCCATACGATATTAGGACAAAAGACGTTATGCGACACAACGATAGGACTAATAATTGTATGCCATCCGATATAGACCCGAAATAAATACATGTCTAAAGATGTACATGTACCATGATGACTCCAATTCAAATTAACTTCTTCATTCTTCATCATCTGCATCGTCGTTGCTACTCTGGAGGGCACAGCTCACTGTAAGGTAGAACACCAAACTGTAATCAATATGCTTGGCGTTCATACTTAGAGTGGGCCGTAACCTCAAGACTTCTTCTTCTTCTTGTGTGAGGTCTTCTTGATTCTTGTTCAATCTTGAAGATATTGGAGGAAGTTTTCCTGTGAACATCTTTTATCTGTACCATATTGTTTCATGTTTTATGAACACGTAAAGGAAACTGTACTGTGTACCTCTTAGAAGAAGAGAGGAACAAGAGCGAAAAAGACTTATGACTATACAACAAGTTGTGACATGTAGGGAATCCAAAACCGGTTATAATTAAACAATATACTACTAATAGGCTTAACTATGACATAATAGCCAGATTTGAATTTCTTATTACATATCTACATATCCAATAAAATATTAAACAGGTCTTAATGCATTCTGATTAATTAATGACATGTATACAGTCAATTTACCAAATATTAAAACACTATTAGGCAGGTACTACATTAATTACTACAGCAATCTACCGTATTTTTTCCAAGATTTGGGTCAGTTTAACACACCTCCGTATCAAAATATAGATAATAGTACATAAATTACTGCAGAGGCAGGGAAAAGTCTGTTCGTGGATGAGTATGTTTTTTTTTTTCAATAATACGAATCAGCGAACTGATGTTCCCGCCGAGGCTTGTATAGTGCTTTTCTCACCAATCTACATTTTCAATTTAACACATTGCGCGGCGGTATACGGCTATAGCCGTACTGGTGTAGGACTGTGAACCTTGTGTCTTGACAGTACGGCCATCGCCGTAGTACCGCCGGCGAACGTGTTAATATATCAGTGCCATGCTGGTGCCATGAAGTTCATTTGGTACCACAGACCACCCCCACTAGACGGAGCATGTAAGGCGACCCGCGCGCACCAACGATATGGTACGGCAGAACATTAAAGTATGAACACGGCGGCCACCGTTTAGTCGCGTCCTTGTTTATGATCCATGCGTACGTCAATGAAAAAAGAAATTAAATAAATAGCATGGTAAATTGTAATGTTAAGTGGTGTAGAGAGACCTCATAAACATGGACGCAACTAAACGGTGGCCGCCGTGTTGGTACTTTAATGTTTTGCCGTACCATATCGTTGGTGCGCGCGGGTCGCCTTACATGTGCCTTACATGCTCCGTCTAGTGGGGGTGGTCTGTGTTTGGTACTTTTTTTTTTTTGGGAATAGGTATAATATTTCGGGTCCGAATCATATGTTTGAATTAAACCACAATATATTAATAAGAATTAAAATTATATGAAAACACAATAATAAAAAATATGGACATAATTTTTTTTTTTTAAATCAAAACTTCAAAACGCACAGATTTTTTTTTAGAAACCATACCATATTTTTTATCATTCGGAGAAGATTATAGGTTCAAATAACTTTAACATTGATTTGGACACAATCATTCCTGTTTTATTTTTTATTTGTTCAGTGCGAGAACTAAACGCAGAGAACAATTAAAAAAAATATACTAGCTCTTATTTTTTAAATTCAGTGGACAATTGGCTGTATGGTGAATTATCAGTCTTTGAAAAAATTAAAAGTAAAATTCTCCTCATCACTTATATTAATGGGTGCGTCCCATCAGATATAACTACATAATATATAATTTCATATCAATAACGTTCACAAGATAAAATGAACTTTTAATGTAACATCAAAATCAATAGTTTTATTACGAATAACGGTCAATTAGCATAATACTCATGTTGTAGAATGTTTTTTTATATAACACTCAAATACTCTAAATTCAGTTGATATAACATACATAACGTATATCGATCATAGTATATACTTTCTTTTAGTATAATGATTAGAAAATATAATAGCGTATGATATACTAAATAGGTTATAACCACATAGGGGTGCCCCTATAATGGAACATGGGTCAAAAACCGAAAACTGTAGGTTAGGTTAGGTTTGTTTTATGACCATGGATAGTGGAGCGAGCGGAGCGTCAAAATTCTTGCTTGCATGGAGGTATATTAAAATTTAACAGCGAACAAGTAATAAGTAATTAAGTAGTAAGTAGTTATAAGTATGTACACAATTGATGTGCAGGCGGTTGTTCTATAGAAGCATTATGCATTTTGATGTTAGTTGTATTGAGTAATATACATTATAAATCTGAGATATACCTAATGAACGACACAATGATATTATACTTAAATAACGTTATACTTAACAAAAATAGATATTTTAAAAACGCAATATAAAAATAACGAAGGATTTCGCGGTCCAGTTTTACTACATTAATGGGAACATTTCCAAGCAAGTTCGAGAAAAAATATATTAACAACTCGCAAATTTAATATAACAATTTAAACCATATTTAAATAGCGCCTCAACGAACTCAATTCGATACAATGGGTGTGTAATGATCGATATAAAAATAAATGGTATAAGTATGTTGGATATAACAACATTTGATATAATTTCACAGGGTATAATCACTCATTTTGACGACGCGTTTGGCTCGGTTTGTAGACACCTGCCTACTGAGCCGGCGGTTCCGGGTTCGAATCCCGGCCGGGGCAAATATTTGTGCTTGGGTCATGGTTGTTCTATGTATTTAAGTATATATTTATCTATATAAGTACGTATATCGTCGTCTAGTACCCATAACACAAGCCTTCTTGAGCTTAATTTGGGACTGGATCGATTTGTGTGAGGTTGTCCGATACATATTTATATTTATTTTATTTGATATTATAAACGTTTGGTATAATTTTTAAATATCTATTTTTATTTCGTATATTTATCATTTGGTAGAACACTTATTTCCTATAACCATCATATGGTATAATGTTCATTTGGTCTAACAACATTAGGTATAATTTCATATGGTATTATTTAAATTACAGCAGGGCCTCTTTAATCCAAACACCCAAAATTTATACCCTGTTCGGACTCACGGACCATTCGGATTATAGTACTGAGAAATTTTCATTGTGATTTTCGAAGCCATAATGAAAAAAAAAACTCTAATTCGATAACAAAATGGCAAACGGACGCGTTGCGGACGATAAAACAATACGTGTAACACCTAAAACGCACTGCGTGGCACTGCAAGATAGAAACTGCAAAAGAGGGGAAAATGCGTTACGCATACCACCAGGGTGCGGGAACAGACCGTGGTGGTTATGTGGGGCTCCCATGGCGGCTAATGAGGCCTCTGGTGTACCCACTAAAAACCCCTCTATTTGCCCCTTCGGTGCTATGATGCGAGGCCCGGGAACGCTTTTTGCACACATCCGCGACCTCGCTAGCGGTCGTCCGAGGTTCGGACACATCTCCGGAGGACTTCAAAGTAGTCCCCCTCTTCCTCGCCAGGTGCGAGCCGACGATCGGCAGGCCTGCCGCTCAGGGACCTTCATGCAGGTGACAGGCGTTCCCGGGCCTGCCGCCCACAGGTTCCCTTACGGGGGAAGACGGTTGTCGTATGCCAACCGCCGGCGCCCCACGCGCTTGCGGCGCATTGGCTGGGAGGCCGGATCTTCCTCCCTTCCACGCTCCGCTGCCTCCTTCTGCGCCATCACCTCCTCGCAGAAGGAGGCCATCGCCTTCCACGACCTGTCGCTGCCTACCATGGCCTCTACCACGGCAGGCAGGGAGAGGTCGTTCCCGACTGCGGCCACGAGCGCGGTCCGCTGCTCCGCCCAAGCTGGGCACACCGCCAGCGTGTGGTGCGCTGTGTCTTGAGCGTCGCCACACGCGTTGCATCTTTCTGTGGGCTCCCGTCCCGACGTTTTGTGTAGCCTAACCTAACCTACGTTTCTAATTGAACTTTTGGTTTACGTTTTTTTTTAATGCGGGGGGCTCGCCCTCCCGCCCCCCTATATCTCTATACCCTATACGTTATGCCATTTGAACGTTAGATAAAATAAACGTTATACCATAAATTCATTAGACGAAATATGCATTATACTTAAAGAATGTTATATTAAATGTTATTTGATAAAATGATCAGTATATGAAACAATAATTATATCAAATGTTAATATATTAAGTGTTGTGTTGTATATGTAACATTCAATAATTATATCAAATGAGCGTTATAGCGACTGAAGTTATATCAAAAATTGTTATAGCCATCGTTACGCACCCCCATACAATACTTATTAGCAGTACCGTCAAAGCAAAGGTATCACGGGATTATTTGGCCGAGGACGACCCGCAATTAGGGATTTATCTCAAACCGCCGGGAAGAATAAAAGTAATAAAAAGATCTTAGAGGACATTAAGACGCAATTTTCGCAGTAAAGTTAAATATACAATGTTAACTGCGAAATGGAACCTGTACAGGGAAAGATTAAGCGGTACCTACTGTACAGACATGAATAATTGAAGATTAGAAAGTAATGTAAACGCTTAGATGCATACAGTATTAAAAAAGCCGGTTAAATGAGGACTCGTGCAACGAGGGTTCCGTGACCTATGAAAGCATTGCATACGGCCCTAACGAAAAGATAAATTGTACTGAAACTGCGTTGGTACTACTATATATTTTATGACTAGCTTTTGCCCGCGACTTCGTACGCGTAGAACTCGTTAATTGATATTGACAATAAAAAAAAAACAATTAGACTTTCAACCCTTTCAGGTATTCAATACTCGAATGGAATCTAGTTAGTAGTTTAGTTCTGGGCTATTGGGTGAAAGCCATGGACAAAATGCAAAACATCCTTTTTTTATATTTTTGGAGTTGCAAGGCTAAGTCCCATTCGATTCAATAAGTTATCCGAGGCTAAGTCCTATTCGATTCCATAAGCTATGCTCAGAAATGGCTCGAGATGGTGACGGTCCATAATCAACTGACGAAGAAGGTATGGTTCTATTCACCAAAGAATTTTGTCACATTATGAAATTGGGACAAAATAATTATTAGGTAGCTACTATTATTTTTCTAACTTGGTTTTTACAACTTAGTTCATTGAAGTATTAGTTCAATAAATTATGCTAAATGATTTATTTAGGTCAGTAAAAACATGTAATTTTTTTGATTTGGAGACATGAGCAAGCTACATACTGTTCATGAGAAAAACATTTCGTGCCCAAATGTATTCCTGCTACTTTTCATGTTCGCCCCTGTGATTTATTAATAGTCATAGAAAATGTTAAAAACTTTTAATGGAAACTGTAGACGTTTAAAATAAAATTTGTAAATTATTCGGTATAATTGGAACACGTGGTATAAGTACACTTTGTCCCTTGGCTTCTCCCGTTAAAATCGTGCCCTTCACAATGTATTTCCCTAATTAGGTGATTCTCAATCTAGCGCCGTTGCCAAATTTGGGTGCGTCTAAGTTGCGCATTAACAAAACTGGTACTTTTTTTGTTGATTTTGAAAACAATATCATTTTTGATGCCAATATGGTTCTTTCACATAGCCAGTTTTCGTCATGAATATAAGTGTGCCTATAAACCGACCATGAAAAAATGCTCGGTCGGTGATAGAGCCAAAAAATTGCACTTTTTCTATTTCCTCTTATAAGTATCATAATAAGGCTATCCTTCTCCATCAAAGCGTGTCAGGCCCTTGACTTAAGCACGTCGATTATGTAGCATAATAATTGATTGACAATTCGGGTCTTGTCGAGTATCCGAGTCTAAGATCCGAAAAATACAAAAACTTTATGCACTAATACTGTACTCGGCGATAAATATTGCACATCGGTCTTTAGCCCTTAATTTGACAAAAGATGACGAAGGTAGCTGGTTCAAGCCTTTTTATGGTAAAATAGAGCAAAATATTCTGGTTCGAAAATAATATATGGAAAAAGATGGTCAAAGAATTTGTTCACCCTGCCATACACGCCAAATTATGGGTTAGAAAGAGGCAATTCAGCAATTGGCTGTTTATTTACGACGATTTCCGAACACTGGCGACCTTCCATCAATCATTGTTTAAAATTAAGATGAATGAAATGGGAATGAACGTAAATACTTTCTCGTTTATAATATTATTAGGATTATTTATATATTTTAAGTATCGTATCTTTGCATACTGAGTTATTTACTACTTTATTTATACTCAGTTACCAAGCGGAGGTACATAATCATAGCTTGTAGGCACTATTTTCAGATGATGTGCGTATCGGAACGTGATACCTACCTGAAGGGCTACTCCGATGTTCGAAATTTTACTTTCGTATAGTGCTATTCCATTCACTCAAATATACCTTGACAGGAGATCGAGAGGGATGGCACTATTCGACAGTCAAATTTTGAACATCGGAGTAGCCCTTCTGCAATCACTGGTTTGACATGTTTTGCCAGATGGGTGTGTCACGTTTGTCAAATCAAATGTGATTGATTCAAATTTGTAAAATTTTATGTATTTGATTCTTGAAATTACGCGATTAATCGAATTTTGCGGATACATGTTCCCATATCAGAATTTATTGTTTTTTTCCAAAGAATAGTTTGGTATGCGTTTGGTGAAGGTCTATTGTAGGTAGATTAGTTTACGTCAAAACGATGACATGTAGGGAGTTGTTGCAACTACAATGATTTGCTCTCCATACAAAGTTTAATCCCGTTTTTCACGGGAACACTACATTTATTCGGGATGAAAAGTATCCTATGTCCTTCCCCGGGACTGAAACTATCTATATACCAAATTTCATCTAAATCGGTTCAGCGGTTTAAGCGTGAAGAGGTAACAGACAGACAGACAGACAGACAGACAGACATACTTTCGCATTTATAATATTAGTATGGATTAGTATGGATTAATTACAAATGCAGTTTTCTGATTTACCCCTATAATAGAAGTAAAAGGCGGCATTACTTCCCAAATCTCATAGTTATAGTTACCTAAAGGTCATGAGAAAATAACCTGGTGGAAGAGACGCACGGTTTAGCACTAATTAATGTCAATGTCAAGCCACCAGTTGGCAGCATCTTCGTTGTGCGCAATTATAATGTAAGTGTAAACATGATTTTTTTTTACCAAACCAAAACACATAACTATATCCATTATAATATTTCCAGTAAGTTTTTAGGTACAGTTCTAGCTAAGCATATCCTATAAATACATATCTATTGCGGCATCTTTAGAGAGATTTAAAATTATACCGTTGGGCAAAAAAAAATATTATCGAAGAGGCAAGTAATCCTCTTATATCTCGAACCGAAGAATCGAGAGCTTTCGTGAGAGTATAATACAGTTTCTTCGATACAACTTACAGCGGAATTAAATGCCTTGTCGTAATAGTTTTAATGGGGACTTTGAGAAGTTTTGAGTGGAGAGTGGTTGCGGCAAAATTGGAAATTTATTACGAAGTCGTTTAAATTTTACAAAGGGGTACTTTATGATGTTACTGGATTCATATTGGTTGATGGCGTAATATAAAATTAATTGTTAAGTCTCTAGTGCTCGTAGACTAATATTAACATACGAGTACCTATGTATATACTAATATTCTCTAGTATGTATTGTTAAGGATATTGAAACACGTGCCATTTTCGCCCTTGTCATAATGACAATAAAGGTCAAACCGGTACACGTTTCAGTTTATTTTACTGTACATACATACGAGAATTTTACTTCAAGCTTAATTTTGTTACTTGACTGTTAAAATTTGATGTTTAATAATATTATCTATTTGTGTTAAAATTACCCTCTTGATTTCGTACCTCACCGTTTTTCCTAATCCATGCTCGTCGTCCGTCGTACTCTTTTCTCTCTTTACCGTCATCAGATAAAAGGTATCCCATAACCGTCTCTGGTTGTCCGACCATTTAGTTTATTTACACATATATTCCGACCGATATTAGGCGTCGTAATACATTTTCCCGCAATTATGACCTCCTTCTTCTTCTTCGGTACACTCTTTACAACTTTGTAAATTGTGAAAAAGACCATTCGATCATGGCCATTAAGTATTTGACACGTCGTCACTTGTCTCGTAGAGCCGCTTTTCGTGAACATTAATTGACGCATTCTGGCTTCAATCTGGTCGGTCCATCTCATCGGCGATCTTTCTCTAGCTCTGATACCTTCCACTGTCCCTTGAACAACGAGGCGTTCTATGGGCGTTCCATCCCGCCAAGACACGTGTTCAAAGAAGTTGAAGATGCGGGATTTGACGACAGAGAGCAGACGCTCTTTAATTCCAAGCTCCTCAAGAATTGAGACGTTGATCCGGAACTCCATCCACGATACACAAAGCATCCGTCTCCAGCATCACATTTTCAGAGCATTTACTTTCTGCTTTTCGGCCGCCCTTAAAGTCCCAGTCCTCAATGGCCATTCCATTCTAACAAGCCTGGTTTTAGTGGCTCTTGTGATATTACGGTTCTACTAAACCCTTTTCATCTTATCCATAGCAGACCTCGCATACGTCGTCGTTCGATTTCTTATAGGCAGCCTTCGTTGTTTATGATCAATGACGACGCGGTTGGCGCAGTTTGCGGACACCTGCCTACTGAGCCGGCGGTCCCAGGTTCGAATCCCGGCCGGGGCAAATATTTGTGTGATAAACTCGAACTTTAACTTTAACTTTAACTCATAAGATCTTGGGTCATGGATCTATATATGTATTTATTAATTATGTACATCGTCGTCTAGTACCCATAGTACAAGCTTGGCTTAGTTTGGGACGAGGTCGATTTGTGTATGATTGTCCCATAATATTTATTTATTTATTTATTAAAGCCCCCAATAGATGGATGATTGTACTACTTCACAATTCGCAATATGTGTAACTTCGGGCGAATTGTTGTTGGCACGATCAACAGTCATCATTTTTACCAAGGCCTAACTTTAAACTGACTTTCTCCATTCTATAAAGCAATGCCGCCATATGACCTCCCTAGCTGGAAAATATTGATTTACAGCATAATTTTTAAGTTTAATTTTGTTGAAGTCAACTTATCGTTAACTTTAAAACCGATTTGGCATTCCTTAAACAAGTTAGGGTACTGCATCCCATTTTCTGAAAAGGTAACTATGAAAAGATTGCCATGACATCCGCAACCATTGCGCCGGGATAGGGCAAACAACGCGCTATACCCTCCCTGTGTACATTCATAATGTCGACTCAGTTCTTCCAGACCGTTTAAATAAACAGCCACCGACAATATGCACGTAACAAGGGCACTCAAAGTTTCTAACCGTTGAATTTTAATGCCCCTTAAGTACCTCTGAGCTTTAAATCCAGGTACAACGCTTATTATCAAACCCCGCTGAAGGTGAATGACTTCTACTCCCCTAGAATACTAAAGAGGCAAGAAACAAGTTTTTTCAATCACCCTCAATAATAACATTGTTATAATTTCCTACAGAAAAGGTAGAAATAATAAAAACCCATTGTTGAAGGTGCGTCGACTATTGGTGAAATTCTTTTCTTCATTTTTATGATTATAGTAGTTGGCGAACGTGACGCTTATATTATTTCGTCTGGAAATCTTGTTCGATTGAGCGCGATGTTCTAGCTGACGAATCCTCAATTTACTGGAAGGAGTAAAATAGTTTGATAAATTGCTTCAAGTTTGGATTTTTTTTCAGAACAGGTAGGTACTTATTACTTTATTGTACTACTAGCTGTTGCCCGCGACTTCGTCCGCGTGGAACCTTTATCTTGAAAATTTTACATCTTTATTATTTTCAGATCTAAGTAATGTTGAAATTGCTTAACGTGCTTTTTTGCAGTTGTTTATGAAATACATAGTAACGAACCCTTCGTACGCGAGTCCAACTAGCTCTTGGCCTTTTTTTTTTTTTTCATAAGTCATAAGTTTTTTTTATTCATTTAACAATTTACATTGCGTTTGAAATCACACTTTCGGCTAATTAGCTCTAATTACGCGGTATCATGATAAAATCAGGTACATCTACGAACGAATAGCATTACTAAATTCGATGAGTTTAAGAACGACGTTTATAAATTCTTTGATTCGAATAATAATGCCTCTACACAAAGTTTCAAGAACCGCACTCAAAAAAATGTTAGATCTATGTACATACAAATTTTCAACCCCCTTTTCACCACCTTCAGGGCTGAATTTTCAAAAACGCTGAAATGATTTTTCTTATCTTTTAATAAAAAACCTTTTTACAAAGTTTCTAAATCCTAACTTAAAATACAACTTTATACCCGATATTGTTTCATCCTCTTTTTAACCCCCTTAGGGGTCGAATTTTCAAAAACGCTGAAATTATTTTTCTTGTTTTCTAATAGTGTACCTTTACACAAAAATTCAAGTCCCGCGCTCAAAAAAATACTTAATCTCCATACAAACTTTTAACCCCTTTTTTACCACCTTAGGGGGTGAATTTACAAAAACGCTAAAACTAGTTTTCTTCCATTTTATTTGAATACCTTTTTACAAAGTTTCAAGTTCCTAGATTAAAAAAAAACTTGTCCCCCATACAAACTTTGCACCCCTATTTAAACCTCTTAGGGGAGGTATTTCCAAAAATCCCTTCTTATCCTTAGCCCACGTTGTAAAAATAACCTACTGTGCAAAAATCAACTCTCTAACATTGGTAGTTTCGGCTGTGCGTTGATGAGTCAGTCAGGACTTCTTCTTTTATATATATATATATATAGATAATGACATATTGGCAATGAATGCCAACACTAAATGGTCCTGTTTTTTTAAACGAGTTTTAACTGAAAATATTTTTAAGCGTTAAGTTTAAGAATTGTTTGATACACTGATAGCAAGGTACACGGAGAAAAAATAAGAAGGATTTATAAACGCTCCATACGCGCGGATAAAGTTGCACCTATTTTTAAAATATTTAGCAAAAAATATTATTTAGTGTACCTAATCTATGAAAAAAAAAACGTATTGAATTAAAATTTCGGATTAAATAAATGTGTATAGAAATATCATTCTTATTAAAGCAGTAACGTCTGCTAGCGTAAACCAAATGAACCGAAAATTTTAATTGTGTACCTCAGTGCATCAGGTTCAGTGGTCCAATAGGTAGGACCGTGTTGGCCAGCCCAGGGAGATGCAGGTTCGAACCCTGCATAAACCATTAATTTAATAAATTTTTCGCTTCATTGTAAACATAATTATAAAAATATCGTTTGTAACATTATACTTATCACGCTCCATCCTATTTCTATCCTATTCTATTGAGGTTAATTAACCTCTCTGTTTGCTCGCCCCATCGCTGCAACCCTTTGCGGTAGCCATTTCAAAAAGTATATTTATTATTTTTATTGTAGGTATAGGTATTATGATTCTCAACTGTATAAATAACTTTTAAGTTTATTTTATTGAGAGCTCTTAAAGAATATAATTTAATGGAATATGCTTTGTTGCACTCTTCACAGGAAAGAAATACAAACACAGATAAAGATCAACATTTCGAATGGAATCGATCATGTTTCGAAAATGCTTCCAGGAGTGTAGCTGTTATTCAGGAATGTACATGTGTAGAAAATAAAATACTAGTTTCATGGGGGTTATATTATGTATAAGAATAATTTTTCATAATAATGTCGATTATATACCTACCTATTATTAAATCTGTATATGTAAGTATAGCCTGTTCGCTTCAGGCTATGTGGCTAGTTTAATACATTACATATTGTTAAGGGGGAAAATGTTGTTGGTGTAGCCATTTTTTTATCAACCTGGATTACCAGTATCCTTTACGTAAATGGTCTTTTAATGATCATTTTATTAGTACTTAGACTATTATTCTAGATAGAAAATTATCTCCTTGGCAATTTATTACGATTGCTTATAATGCCTTAGTGATAATTATTCTGGCCACATGGATAACCAGTGACATAATCTTATATCATATGACTCTTGGTACCTAGAAGATACTTGTCGCTAGCAGCTGTGATCTACTTAATTTTCCTGGTAGCTTTTAAATGATAACAAAACATTTCATAGACGCCTTGCCGCTTAGGTACCCTCTTTAAATATAATTCGACTGTCCCAAAAACTGGCAGGAACAAGTCCCTTTTATCTTTGTAAATGCTTAGCTAATGCATATCTAGACCCAGGTTGGGTTGGTAACGTGCCAGCGCAGTATATAGTATATTATTTATATAGGTACTCTACGTATTATACATATAATACTCTACGTTTATATAACCTCTACAAGACCAAAGATACAAAAACCGCCTCGGAACTCTGTTTGCCAGGTTCTTTGTGTAAATGAAACACAATTAATCGTGAGAGTAGCGACACGACTGATCAACGCGTGTGTGTCGTTAGCACTATTTACTAGCTACGCGTGAAAAAATGTGGAAGGCGGAGTCGAGCACCCTAGTGTATGCGTAGGATATTCATGAATGAATTCATTCATAAATGGCCCATGTATTTGTGCAGCCCATAGTACATTACGATGTACAAGATTCATTCAGTGCATTCTATTCGTCTAGATCATAGAGCAAATTGAGAAAAAATATATATAAAAATCCCTGTTGAGGTCTTCACAAAAAAAAAGTCTTTGGCCGCAGCTAGATGTAAAGAAACTGTACATAGGTATGTACATTGGACGTTTAGGCCATATGGTTTTATTTGGGCTTGGAGCCCACGAGGTTATATAAATTTCGAAAGGGTATAAGTTTCGTACGGGTTGCTTTGGAAGTTTAACTGCCTGTACATCAAGACTAATCAAACCGGCCCAAACACGATGGCTGTATCTTGTGCTGTTTAGGAGTTCCTATAGCCACCTATCGTCTCCATTATCAGAGATACCAGATTATTCCATTGTTACGTGAATCGATAATTGTATACTTACATGCAACATTTTTGGTTTCGATACGACTATTAGAAGGTCTAAAGTTTTATTATATTGTTAGTTACAAACAAATTAACAAACTTAGTTACAAGTGAAGCAAATAAAAGCGTTTCAAATTATATTGGAGTCGTATTTGAATCAAAGCCAACTACGAAACGGAAAACATTCGATTTGGTAACGATTTTCACACATTATTACTATGAGACAACTGAAATTAATCCAACTTTGGAGATGAAGTGCACGAAGCTTATTCAAGAAGACTGTTACCGTAATAAAAGGAGTAGTAAAATACTAATTCCAATTTAGTTTTACCAGCTTTCGGAATATGAGGGCCATTTAAAATGTTATATCTACATATACTCTACAGACAGTATAATATCTTGTTGGATGGACAATGGAAACATGATTACTCATTCAATGAATTTCATTCTATACAGAGAAAAGAAATTAACATATTTATTTTTAATTATGCCAATTTAAAACTTGGTAGAACTTTCAGCAGGATTCATTGAGTGATTAAATCAATGTGACAGTAAGTCACATTTGTATTAAGGCGCGCTTATAGGCAAACTTTAGGTATTTGCGGGGGTGAAGCAGACACGCGGTGGAGGCGCATGCGGGGCGCCCCGCTCCACGCCACGCGCGTCGTTCGCGCAGCCCGTTGATGGCCTTATTCTGTTCGTAACCGTATTCTGATTGAAGTAAAAAATTATAAAGTACTATTATTTTGTTTTATAAAAAAAATGCTTAGTGCTTCATTTAATATTCATTTAATGTAAATAGTGGTAACAATACACCGCGTTTTTATCGATGATTTTATTTATTTATGAATGATGATTTATTGATGATGATAGCACACGCAGTAGCAAGTAAGCAAAATAAAATTCAGATGTGGAAGTAAATTAAAAACCGGTCAAGTTGCGAGTCGGACTCGCGCACCGAGGGTTCCGTACAAACTAGGTTGATTTGTGTGAGGTTGTCTGATATTTACATTGTTAATTTATTTAAACACATTCCATCCTTAAGTGGTTAAGTTAAGTTTGCAACTGGTATGTATAGCGCCCCATACCTACAAATGAGGTGCAAAGTTAACGCAACCAATCCCGTTTGTTGTATTAGAGCCCCCCTTAAATACTTATTTTATTTTATTTTTAGTATTTGTTGTTATAGCGGCAATATAAATACATCATATGTGTAAATTTCAACTGGATAGCCTATCACCGTTCTTGAGATACAGCCTGGTGACAGACAGACGGACGGACAGCGAAGTCTCAGTAATAGGGTCCCGTTTTTACCATTTGGGTACGGAACCCTAATAATTATCTAAGGTATAGTAAAACTTACTCATTACGAGAATGATTAGGGGCTTCAGTGTCCATTGAGTTTGGCAGTGATGCACCTGTCAGTGTCAGGATTGTATGTGACGTTCCGGGGTTTTCAAGCTGAGAGTCCTGTTTAGCTCTAAAATTAACCCTTAACCTACCTCCCGTCTCACAGACTCATTCAAACCTAAAATTGTTAACAGGGTCATTGTTCTTTTTAGTGCAGGTTTTTGTGTCCTCCGGTAATAATCCAGTGAATAAAGGATTTTGACCTTACAAACGGTCCGGTAGTTTTGAATTTTTGATATGTTGTCTAGGATGGTTAGTCAGTATTTAAAATGCAAATTGCACAATTCCTCCTCCGCCGCGCCCGCCGCCATATTGACAAAACCAGCACTTTCTTCATATTTTTGCTCATATTATCTTCCTTTACATGCGATAACTGCGTATTTCCTTATCCTTTGGAAGTGTTCGAACAATAATTGTAAATATTTATTAAGAAACCTAGCCCGTGTAAGTGCTGTGATTTAGCAAAAAGGTTATAGTAATAATAATAAAATTATTATTTACAACGTATGTTGTAATGTAACTAAGAGACCAATTAAGCATTTTTTTGTAAAAGAGAATGTTCTAATGAAACAACTTTGTTACTATTGAACAACTGTCTTACCATTATGTCCCTATTTCTATATTGAGTTTCTATATAAGCCTTCCGGCGACCTTTATAAGGTCATCTGTCCATCTTGTAGGTGGACGTCCTACGCTGCGCTTGCTGGTCCGAGGTCTCCACTCGAGCACTTTTATACGTAACTTTTCCCAGTACGTATGTTTCTAATGTAAAAAATATATTTGCCTAGAATGTGCAAACAAACTTACATTCACTGCCGCGAACAAATTTAATAAATTAGTGGTCTGCAATTTTATAAAAATATTACCTTCATTTTAACTAAACTTATTGATTTAGCATTGTTAATTATTGAGTAACTAGAAATAATGACTTGGATCTTTATATAAAGTCAAAATTTTTGTTGATCTCACCTTCCAAAGGATATTATAGTTTCTAAAGTGAAATAAGGACTGTTGCCATATGTTAACAGTAAAAAAAAATATTTTAATGTTTCCAGAATGATTATTAGTTTAACAAATATTTTAATATGTCTATATTGCCATTATTATTTAAAATGTCCGATCCGATAAAATTTAATATATAAGGCATTATGTATCCGTCCTGGGGACGGGAGGTAGGTGTTTGTGTGACTAAAATAAGCAGTTAGGTAGTAAAGGGTTAAAATACATAAAATTACAATGTACTAAATGGTGTTAATCCAACACCTTAAAATAATGATAGTTAATTCACGTGTAGGTTAATTACAAACCGGAGTTTAAATAATAGTAAGACATATTAACACTCATTAAGGAAATAACGTTTGTAACTCACTTTAAGAGAACTAGAATAGAATAGAACTGTACAACACACAATTAGTAAAACTGCACCCGAACTGCAAACCAACTACGTAAAAACGAATGTGAAATCCGCTACGATGCGGCCGGTCGATTGGTCTGGTATAGGTACTACATAAATATGTTCTCTTAGTTCACTTAAGCGTTTCCTCTTTCGCTTAACATTATTTACACTGTGATTACCCATCATATTGCTTGCTTTCTAAAGTCGTATTACCGCGTTAGAAAAATGTGCACAGGTCCGGCGTCGACCGCTGTCACGAGCGTACTGCACAGTGGTTTCAGCTAGAACAAAACGGCGGTTTCTATGGGGGAGAGTATTATGCTACCACTTAACAATAGATGGCTCTTAAATCAAAAAGATGACCCAAATGTATATTTGCTATGGTATCACTACAGTATTTTTTCGTATAGTAACTCTGGGATAGTTTAATTGTTTCGTTTCAAATTACGCAAAATAAGTTAAATAAATAATCAGTTCTGGTATTTCAGTTAGTTTGAATAAAAAGAAATATTCATTAAAGTATTTTACTGTAATTCGTATTTATATTGTAATAAAATAAAATAAAATTGTATTATATTCTTACGGTCATAAAATTTGTTGAAAATTTTAAAGAAACTCTTTAGTTACCGCAAACGAAACGCTAAGTTGATATCGTACCAAATGTCATTTTCAAAGTTTCGTTTATTTCCGTGAACGAAGTGCTTTCTGTGTTTATTTTCTATTTTTTACGAGGACTTGGCTGCACTTGGACTCCTGATTTCTGCTTGTTGCGTGACCACTTTTTTGTTTCTGGACTCTGATTTGCCCCTGGATTGGATAACTTTCAACTATGACGTCAACAAAAATGTGTGCCGCGTTGTGAAAAAACTTGTAAGTATTCCTTTGCCTTCTAAATAAGTTAACACAACAATCTTCAGTAAAATGAAGATCCTAACAGTTCGTCGAAGTTTTCCTTATAGGTTAAACAGAAATCTAAAATGTTCGTGTTTTCTTTCTCTTTTAAGATGACTTTTATGCTATTATTATGAGCCTAAACTACGTCATTTAATATCTTTAATATCTTTACAGGTTCGAATAAAGTCATAACCCATTTTTACCTGAACCAAGACACGCAAGCAGACAGATTTTATACTACCTATATACCAGATTATATGCAAGTGAAAGCACGTAACTACTTTGTAAAAAGGAATAAATCTACTGCATAAATCTAAAATTGTCTTTTAATTTAGTTTTCTCTCCTATTTTGTAAATTATAACGCCATATTATTAATCTTTTACATGAAAAGAATTCAATATGGCGTTATAAAAATAATAAGTGAACAAGGAGAACTGCTATGTAGCTACGGTCGCGCGTCGTGTATAGTTTTGGCCACTTAACGCCGGTGGCGCTGCAATCGAAATCGTTGACTGATGACTCTATTATAAAACATTCAATATACTCTATGGCGTACTGGCGACTAGGCAATAGTCGGCCGCCGCCGCGCGCTGAACCATTTTATTTTGCCAATAACGAAATTAATTGGTATGATTGATGTACTCAACCTATTAAAAATCTATGAAGCACAAATCGAAATATACTAAAAAACTATTAAATAAAGCAAATTTTGTGTTGATATTCATAATAGTTATCGAAATATTTGGCTTAAGGTGTAAAAAAGGGGTACTTTAAAAAAAAAAAAAACTATCGAGGATTTTTTCAGTAATCGTGTTTCTGATGAAGTCAAAAACTAGGGCATATACTGTAAATTTACATATAAAAAGTTGCACTTGTAAGTCATGTGAAAGTATTTTATTAATATTTTCTAAAATTGTAGTTTTCACTATTTACAGCGGCTTAATTATCTTTTATTTACCTTTTGATTTTTATGAGCGCAGAAATTATTTTTAATTAAGACAATTAAAAACTTGCTTAATTTGTTAGCTGTGATTCATTGAGTAGTTAAATCGATGTGACAGTAAGTCACATTTGTATTAATTGTTAACTCTCCTTTAATTTTCTGTACATTATCTACCATTAAATGGGTTCAAGATTTTGAATTCCAAACCGTCAGTTTAAAAACAATATATGTTTGTCATTACCTACTTACATAATTTATGGCCAATTTTCCTGAATTCTTAAAGTTTGAATGTAAATCCAACAGCAAAGTAAGAAAAATCCAAATACATTATATTTTTAGGTTCTATCCGAAGAAACCAGACTCGACGCCATCGACACGACATTCAAAATAGGTTTACTTGCAATAGATGACATTGCGCTAACGCTTTTGTCATTGCCATGATGTTAGCCATTGCAATGCAAGCGAAATAAGCCTTTAAGGTGGTTGAGCAAAACTCTTTTAGAATAGGTGTTTTATAAAGGCATACAAGTTGGTTGACGGTATTTGCACGCAGCGTGCATAATAACATAATAAACATAAAATCCCCTCTTTACGTCAGGGATTAAAAATAGGCTCTCCAAAGCGTACACAACGAAAAACCTACGTGTGTACGCCATCCCATAATGGTAGCGATATTTTTTTTCTCTTTCCCAAGCTCCCTGTGATGCACAGTTCAGTCCTGTCTACTTCACGTTCACGTCACAACGATGGACAACGAGATAATTATTTTCCAGTCCCTTTACGAGAAGTACAATTTCCGCCTCCCAAAGCTAGCCACATAATGACGTCTGGATCTATATTTAAGCGTATTATTTATTTATCAACTTAGCGCACCCACGCAACGGTAATGCCTTGTATTACCACATGGCTGCGTTGCAGGGGTGTTATTTCATTCTTGCATTTGCAATTATTTAGGGTAAAATGTTTTATTTCTCAAATAACGCACTTGTGACTCCTACGGTGTTGCAGGTGTGTATGGGCTACGGTAATCGCATTCCATCCGGCGAACCGTTTGCTCGTTTGCGCCCTATGACATAAAAAAAACTTACACTGAGCACGTTGCAATGCCGAATTGAAGAAATATCGAAGAATAGGTTTCCTGAACCGGATGCAATTATAAGATCTTAAGGATATGATATTGAGGAAAAGTTACGCGTGTTTCTGTAACCTTTAAGTAGGGAAAGAATCATGATGCCCGTGCTTCTAGTAGAAAATATATTCTTTCTCTTCTTCTCCTTTCTCTCGTCGCTCAGACTGACCACCAATAACTTCCAGCAGGTGCAGGAAATTGTGTTTACGAAAGAAACACGCGCTCGATGTTATATATTTGAAATGAATCTTTTCACTACTTCTCACAAACACTAATGCACACAGAAACGTATTCCGTTCTGTATCTATCTGTAAGATCTATTAGGTTAGGTAATCTGTGGCACTATCCCCACGTCACAAATAGTGGTTAACATCGCAAAGCCAATTTCGAAGAAACCCTCAACTGTTCCTGACTATTGTAGTCATATTTTGAAGAGAAAGCCTCACGCGAATGTTACCTCTCAGACAGACGTGCCATAATTAGGCGGTTTACATTGAACTAGGCATTTTGCTTTTGTGTAATGGTTTTAACTCGTCTTGCTGTGGAGAGTCCCTTTGTGAGAAACTTGATATACAAAGGATGTTGGAAATAAACCAATTTCAAAATTAATACGTTTCCATAACGAGTATATTATGAAAAATATTTTTTTAGGACACAATAATTAAGATTTGTTTTGTAATTTAATTCCCAGACAGTACCTAACGACCTTTCATCAGTCATTTCTAACAATATTTACGCTAACAAAAATACATATCACCGACCTTGTCTCGAGAAAAGGCAATGCTAGTTGAAAGAAATAGTTTATTTTGTCATTTAACTAAACCAGTTTGGAGATTTGATTAGAAACCTGTCTATTTTCCAGTAAAATGGCGACACAAATTTAGATACGAATCCGATTTCGTCGTTCTAAACTGGTCTAGTGATTTGATCAAATCCCTAGATTTGTTTAGTGAGATAATAAAACTCTGTTGTACAAAATTTGTCATCTGCTATGGATTGATTAATTCCCTTACGTATTTAGCTAAATCCCTGTTAACACCATTTAACTGCAACATATACATAACTCAAAACACACACACCACATTTCCGACATCCACAAAAGCAATCACGATCGAAGCCGTCGTGTTGAAAACTTTCAGTTTACCCGCGCCGTTGATTTGCCTGTTACCTTTTAACGGTTTGACAACATCCCGGCTGGGAAGCCGCGAAATGTAATGCAAGGAAACTCAATTTCCCCTCGCGGCCGGACGGGCAGATGGGGATCCCCGGCCGCCGCAGAAAGGTAAAAACTTTCCTAATACACCGTTCCCGGACTGGTGCAAGGGAATCACAACCAGTAGATTGACTTCGTAGTAAACGTCAGAGCTCAGACATCTAAGAGTGATAAACGTTAGTCGCTTTGATAAATTCTCTGATGTACCAGAAATTTGAGCCTAATTATTTTTTTCGGATCCCTGATGTGTGAATGTTGAAGAACCGATTTTTTCAGTGATTACCAATATACAATTGATAACATTGTAGTGAAAAAAAAAAAACTTGTGAGGTAATCTTTGATAAAATTAAAAAGTAATTTAAAGAAGAATTTTTAGGCGTCGACTTCAATTCTGTTTAATCTATGGTATCTATATCGATACATATGGTAAGATTTATAGTAGTCCTTTCATATATCTGGTTTTTAGGGTTCCGTAGTCAACTAGGAACCCTTATAGTTTCGCCATGTCCGTCTGTCCGTCTGTCCGTCTGTCCGTCTGTCCGTCCGTCCGCGGCTTAGCTCCGTGATCATTAGTACTAGAAAGCTGAAATTTGGTATGAGTATGTGTATGTATCACGCCGACAAAACGGTAAAATAAAAACTAAAAAAAAAATTTTTTTTCGGGTACCTCTCGAACACCTAAAGTGGGGGTGATTTTTTTTTTTCGTTTCAACCCTAGTGTGTGGGGTGTCGTTGAATAGGTCTCTTGAAAATAATAGGGGTTTTCAAACATTACTTTTTGATAAAGTCAGTAGTTTTGTAAATATTCGCTCCGAAAATAAAAAAAATTGTGTCCCCCCCCCTCTAACTTTTGAACCACAAGTCAAAAAAATATGGAAAAATTCATGTTAATGCGGCCTTATAAGTACTTTCAATGAAAACTATATTGAACAAAATCGGTCAAGCCGTTTTTGAGTTATCGCCAAATTTCATATTTTTTCTTTAAAAGGTCGTAAGTTGACTTCCAGAAGGTAATAAGTGATTACAGTTTCTAGGGCGTTTACGACCTTTTTATAGAGCTTAAAGTCTGTCTTAACTTAAACCTCGGGCTTAAAACAGCAGTTTATTGTGAAGGATGAGCAACTACGGAACCCTACACTGAGCGTGGCCCGACATGCTCTTGGCCGGTTTTTTTGATACTTGTCTTAATTGTTTTAAGCATTATATCAGTGTTATTGTATCGCCACACATTTAACGCCAGAGGCGCAAATTGACTTTGCGTGATTTCAACCCATATGTGAAGTCCATCTACTGATAGTTCACTTATATTGCGACTTCTGGCCCCCCGCCTGCCCAGCGGAAGGGCTGGTCTAAACATGACTATAAATATTAAAACCCTCTTTATTCCCTTTAAAGGCTTTTTGACAATACCCGTTGTCAATTTCTATTTCATATAGATATTGACAACGGTGCGTCGCCGATATTCGTTTTGTTTTATCATTCCTTCGCTATTATTAGATAAAACAAAATAAATATATCTTGTAACTTAAACCACATAGTTTATAAATTTTCAGTTACAATCCTAACAAAGGCAGTGATTCTATGATGACAGTGGTTTTAGTAAAATCTTGAAGAAGAAGCATGCTCCAGCCGATTTCCAATTAGGATGAACTTGTTCAAACTCTCCAATGTATCTCCTGATTCTGGTCTCTTTTATCATTTTACCGCACTTGTTACTACCGACCCGTATAACGCCACCAATTGAGCCAATTTTAGTATTTTTTACTTTATTTTTCCTGTACTTCAACTTCATTATAGTACATCATATTTAAAAATCAACGCAATCCGACGCTAAAAAGTTTCAGTAATAACTGGGTTATCATATCACTCACTGTAGCAGTTATATCGTAGTTGCAGAAAAATTCACCAAAGTTAGTCGTCGTTAAGTAGTCGTTAACATCAACTAAGACAACAAGACTAAAAATTAATACGTTCCCGAGTCTTTTGTCGTGTTGCCAAAGTCAGTCCGGATTTGTGAAACAGATAACGAGGGTTTATCTTGCGCATGCTGGTCTAAAAGGTTTGTTTGTTGCGCTTGGGGATTTTACGTTACGTTTCAATGCATTTGTATAGGAAAACACGGTCGGTGTAGGTATGATGAAAGATTTGCACTGCTGGACAAAGGTCTCCCAACGGTCTGCCGTGCGTAACCCCTATGCAACGAGTCTGACCTGATTATCGGTTCATCTCGTTGAACTACTTAAGAACCGTCCATCGTCAAATGTCCATCTTCTAACCACTACGCTGCACGCTGTCTATGTTCTGAAAACAGTCAACAGAGTATCAAATGTCTTTTGATAGAGATTTCCATCCCGGCTGATGGATTGAGTCATAATTTCATAAACAAGAGCCCTCTATTTAGCGATGACAGTTGACTAGCCCTCACGTTTGCAGTAGGTAACAGGATATGAGCATTGAACAGAAGCTAGGGTCATCACTCGAAAGTACTGACTGAACTGTTTGTTCTGTTTGAGACTGACGAAAAGAGGCCGGAAGTCATAAATTTTTTTCATGATATGTATGTTATAGGTAACTTAGCGGTGACTGGAGGTGGCTTTTAGGATTTTATTTTAAGTAGTTTATAATGTAGAAACTAAAGTTAATTTCCTACTTGCAAAGTTGTATTATGTACTATGTGCCAAATAATTAATGTGACAAATTGTTCGTTAAGGGCAGGGCAATAAAACAGAATAAACACTGCAGAATGATCCTCTTATTATCTTATATCGATTATAGTCACTTAATAGACAGAAAATTAGAAAGTTTTTATTTATGCAAACTTATGTCCACATGCCAATAAAAATTCGTTGTAACGATAAATCCAGTTTAAAACAAAGGGCTATCCGATTCAATTTGCCTAGAGCTAGTTGTGTGGTAACCCTATTCACGGAGCTGCCAATCCACCTAACTGAGCAGTGAGCAGATAACTTGTCAATAGTGGTAAGCTTTGAGTTTATTACCCTTCCAATCCATTGTACTACATTGATGAAGGAAAGCGTCCGATAGTGTTCTTTGTTGGTCAGTTTTCAAAGCCATACCCTCTATATATCTATAGTAACCTGATGCTGTTGTTAACTAACTAGGAGGTAAATACACTAAGGAAAATGGTAGCTAACCAGCAATTTCCTAATTGGTTTTGATTTCTTACTCATGTACCTTTACGCGTGTTATAAAATAAGATTTAAACAATATATAAATGACATGAAATGAAATGAAATGAAATATTTGAAATGAAATGAAATATTTTATTTGCTAAACAATACGTAAATGTATACAGATGGATCACATTAGTCAACAGTCTCAGTAATGTTTGTACCTTATATTAGGCATGCAAAATTCAAATTTATTAAGTCAATCGTATGTCAAATGAACGTAGTATAACAATTTAACATCTTTATAATTCAATAATAATAAACACTATATAATTAACTTGCTAAAATTCTTAGTCTAAGTATGGGCTAGAAATTCTTGTACAGAGTAAACATATATAGTGGTATACTACACAAGTGTGGTGCGTTTCATTTTCTTATGTGTTTTCTCTGAATTATTTTTAGTTCATATAATTATACTATGTGCAACACAAGATTAGGAAAAGACGTTCAAGATATCAACCAAATCTCTCCACAAACCGAGCCTTAAAGGTCATCAACGTTTCCGTTCGGCGCTCCCCACCTTTGAATGCTTAAGATTAAGCCAGCTATTGAATAAACGAACATAAATATTCAAGTGGACATTCCCGGAAATAATACCGTTAACTGTGCAATAATTTCGTTCAACTTGGACTAAAATCTTCATTTGAATGTCACGTAATTATTCTGTTCTGCGAGTTTAGGAACAGTTAAAAGGAATGTAGCGAATGGTTAGCATGTTTAATCTTGTCAATTATCCAGAATTGGGGCAAAGGCCCACCCTGAGCCGTCCCGGCGTTCTTAAAAGCACTAACAATACCATGATTCACTAACAATCCGGATCAAATTAACATTTTCAACTGCTGCATAGAGATTAATCGCGCAACTTGATACACAGTGACTGTATTCATTTGTCTTATAAAAAAAACTTTAGAGTTGTTAGTCCGCTGTTTTCTAACATAATTGTGCGCATCGGGTTACAAGCATGAAATTTCTACGACAGATAGAATGTTCCACGGTGATTATTTTCAGATGTGGAGGGAAGTCAGATTCGTCCCCTGTGAGGCGGGAGAGCGGAGTGAATACGGCCAAGTATCCCTCTTTTCTTTCTTTATTGCTGGTCAGTTAAGTCTACCAGGACGTGTTTGATCGTTTCCGTGTAAAACAAATATCAGAAATTATTTTTTTATGTTATTTTTGTATAGTTCTGTATAAAAATATGGGTGTAATGGCCGAAAAGGTAAAAATCACAACAAGTTTTTTTATTCAGTGAGGTAAATTAGTTCAATTTCGTGAATATTTTCTAATTATTATTATTACTTCAAAAAGCTCATTTAATCTGGTTACTAAAAATATATGCATGTTGGGCACTTTTCATACAAACAGTAGCTTAAAATATATCTTTACGTCGGCGTAACCAACGTAAATCTCCGAACGCGTCCTATTTTGCTTCATTAAATACCTACATTAAATAATGATTATTAACATGCTTTTACATATAATACTTACTATATACGTCCTAGAAAAACAAATTAATGTAATTAAAACAAAATATGTTTTTGCTAATGTATCACGAGCACACAGGCTAATCTCAACATCAACAATTTATTTAAGTTACTGTTTGTATGAAGAGTGCCCAATATGTATATATTTTTAGAAAGTAGATTAAATTTGCTATTTTGAAATATTTTTCTTAGTTGTAAATATTCAGGAAATATAACTAATTTATCTCCCTGAATAAAAAAAACTTGTTGTGATTTTTACAATTTCGGAAATACAACCATATTTTTTTATGGTACTATGAATAAACAACATGAAAAATTAATTGCTGATATTTATTTTACACGAAAACGATTTTTAGAAGCGTTATCTGATCAGTAATATAAAAAGAAAAGAGGACTTCTTTGTCCTATTCACCCCGCTCTCCCACCACACAGGGGACGAATCTGACTTCCCTCCACATCTGAAAATAATCACTGTGGAACGCTCTATGTGTGGTAGAAATTTCATGCTTGTAACCCGATGCGCACAATTTCGCGGCTTAGCAACTCTACTAATTTTATTGTGCTGTACACAGCATTGTTGTCTTAGGTACATTACACGTATTAAAGTCACAATAGTACACTGATTACAAGAAACAGACGAAGTCTCATCTGAGCAGCGACAAAATACCAGGCCAGTGGAAGACATGTGATCGTGGTTTGCTGGATAATGCGATAGAATTGCCATCGTGGCAGCTGGAACATTAAGGTGGCAGAAGACTTGCGGAGACATTGAGATACTGAGGCTTAAAACTAAGCAACACAATTGCTGCTTGAAATTATAACGGTCACCTGAACAGGCCTGCGGCAGCAGTGGAAGTATCAAGATATTGGAAGACTTGCGGCGACGACGCCGCCTAGGGGCATGATGTAATAAAATAACCTCACCCGAGCAGGCTGCCTGAGGTAGCAGCAGGAACAGGCGAGTTTCACTTGAGCAGGCCTGCATTGGCACCAGCAACAACAGGGTATTTGTATACAACTTGTTGCATAAAGCTGTCGATAGATTCACCTGAGCGAGCCTGCGGTGGCAGCGGGAATATCAGGGTACTGGAAGACATGCAGCGCGCGACAAGCCAAGGCACTGAGGCTTGAAGCTGCACAGTTGCTGCATGAAGTAATAACCTCACCCGAGCAGGTATACAGTGGCATGCGGAACATAAGAATAGTTTCACCTAAGAAAGCCTGCAATGTATGCAGGAGTTTCAGGATAATCTCACCTGAACAGGCTTGCGGTGGCAGCGGGAATATCAGGGTGGTGGAAGACTTGCGGCGTGCGACGGCGCAGCCAAGGGACTGAGGCTTGAAGCTGCGCAGTTGCTGCATGAAGTCGCTGCACTCCATGAGCGCGACGTCCGCGAAGTGCAGGTCGCACAGGATGTGGTTCTTGAAACGACGCGCGCGTTTCTGTGTAACAAAACAATTAAATAAGTTGATTTGGATCCAAAATTTATCATTTCTTTATCCATTCAATATCATATATTACGTTATTTATAATAAATGAATAATTACAAAACACACACAACACTTTGCCATTGTCGATCCATTGCTGTAAGTATCGGTTTCAAAGTTTCGGAACTGTAAAATATGCTTATTGAATCCAATATATGCACTGAAAATTTAGGAGCTAGTATAATAATAAAGAAACATCAAGAAATACAGGTTTTTAGCAATTTTTCCTTCATATTGCACATCAAAAGGCAATAACAGTTTTGCAACAAATATAAAAATCATATAAATTTAACATTATGGTCTAAGTTGTTCCACGAATTTATTCGTAGCGTTATTTGTTGCTTGTGCCAAGAGGCCCTACCTCGAAAGATCGTGTCATAATCTATCATGGTAGTGGTGCAAGTAGAGTTTTTTTATTGGAACAGTGCCATTGAAGTGGATATTACATAATACACCGTTTATTGCACTTTGCTCCGATAACTATGCGCTAGTTCACTTAATGGGTAATATTCAAAGGAAATTTTGAAGTTTGGTCTCGGCAACGATTCTTAAGTTTCATCAGGAGAGTCCCTAAAACTCTAAAGACTATCTATGAAAGATATATGACACGTTTTAGCCAATGATGATAAGGAATTTCCCTTAGATCAGAGACGGTTACGTCATGTATAAAATAAATGTAGCAAGCACGTGTTATAAAGCCGTCCGTTAATCTTAGAACAGCCTTAAAGTTGTCTTTGTCTGAATCAATTTACATCGGACCTACGGAAGCCCGGAACATAAAACTGTTCATTTTATCTACATTGTTTACGTACTGCCGCTAGCTGAAAGCCTTCGTAACCTAAGAACGGATTTAAAGGGATACGACCCGCGTAAAGACAACATCCGAAAAGAAAATTAAAAGGTGCCGAGGGTAACTCAGGTGCACGGGAAACACGGGCGATCGACTGTGGAATAGACATTTGTATTTCTCGAAACCGAAAGTGGCGCGACAATTCATACGGAGTTCGTCAGGGTAATAAGAGGGTTAAAACGCTCAAATAATAACTTTGACGCTAGAAATTTATTTCCATTTTGTGATTGAAAATTACTTTTTACTAAGAACTACTTAAACGAAAATTGTGGATTTTTATCGATTCCTCATGGATACCATTCCATCAGGTTTCAATACTTCTCAGTATTGAAATTCTCAAGTTGCTTAACACCCTCCAATTTTTTTTATCTCTGGGTGCAAGTAAAAACATCCAAATTTTTTGTCTGGTTACAGCGATTTTGAAATTCCGTAGATGGTCCATAAATCTCATCGTCAGTTCTTTAATTCGAAAAGTATCGACTGTTCAAAGATTCAACGATACAAATAAGAAATATATATATATTTTTAATCAGCAGTCGACTTGAGAAGGAGGAGGTTTTTATTTGAATTCGGGTTAAAAAGTAGCCTATGATGAATGAAACAGCCATGAGGACTTGTTCTTGGACTTGGAGGATATGGTCTTATTAAATATCTTCAGCCCGAACGGTGCAGAAGGTTACATTTGAAGATCCATTAAATATAAACGACGTCGAAATTAGGAGTCTCGGGAATAATTTAAAAGTCAAATACATAGTCGTTCCCATGGTAACTTACAAATCTGAATTCACATATTTACACGGAAAGTGAACCTAAACCATGTATGGTTGCAGTTTACACTTTTAGGTTCTAGGCCCAATGTTGTAGACCTATCTATACACTTATTTTCATTTATATTTTCTTTATTAAATTCTTTGACTATTTTTCGTTCTGTACTGATTCTTACTAAGATTTTTCCTAATAAAGTGTACACTTTATTAGGCGTACTGTATATTGTAATAAAAATGTCTCTGCTTTATTGTCTCAGCGGTAAATTGATACTCCTCAATTTGCGAGTTATTTTTCTCTACTATAAACCTGAAGCCCAATTTACCTCTTTAAGGGTTCAATTTTGGAATTTCCTTTTCATTATTCAACGCATTTAGCTACAGCCTAAATTGGGGACTGGAATGTTATTATAGTGCTTTTTGTAAGCATTTAATTCGACAGCTAATAAGCTACTCGAGTATCGCTTTTATATCTTTATTTATTTATAGAGGGTTTTACATATGCCACCCTCATCGTGGCTCGCTACACGACACATTCTTTATTTTAATAATAAAACAAACTAGTACGAGGTGAACGTGGAAAGATAGGAAAATTTGTTCTTAAGAACCATGGCGTCGATTTTAGAATGCGTATTGGTGTATCGTATGCGTTAATGAATGCGTTTGTTATGTCGAGCACGATATAGTGCTATAATATATGTGCGTACGAAGAAATCAGCGAGCTAACTGATGAGGCGACGAGTTGAATTTGCAACTCGTGGAGGGATCATATATTATTTTTAGTAATATTTTTATTTTTAACTAAACCGCGGAGACCGGGGAAGTGTCGGCTGGATTGTGTTGCATCAAATGTAGCTGTCAATTTTAGTATGCAATTTGACATAAGCAAGAAGTAAAATTTGTCAGCTACCTACTTTCGATGCTGACCGTACCATAGTGCTTTTTGTGCGGGATCTTTAATCAAAATGTTCCGACCAATTTTCCTGACACCCATCTCGAAATACTTATATAGATATTATGTGATCGAAGTACGTATCGTTAGTTATCGTTCGTCGTTATCGTAGAATATCATTTTTGTGCCCGAATATGCCGTGACACCGAATGTTATATCAAACAATAAGTATTTGAGTGATACGATCTTTTCTTATTTAGATTGTTATAACATTCCAAAATATTTATGGTTTCAGAAAAAAAAACGCTTTCGATGAATCGAAATTTCTATGAAATGAAAATTTGATGCAACGTTTCTCTATCAAACAAGGGTAAACCATAAAAACGGTTTAATCTCACGTAAAAATTGCCAGGAATGGCCCAACATGTTTCGAACTCATATGAAGCTCTTCATCAGGGGCAGCTATCCGTTGTATAACGCGACTCACGGCCCACTGTATTATAACGAATGGTTGCACACTTTCTGCATCCATCGGCTTATGGCAGCCTTCACCAGGTCAGCCTATATCGTGGGAAGAATATCCAAGATGTGCTTCAGGTTTGTCTAAATTCGGGCATCTTTACATCCTATTGGTTATCGATTCTTCGCGTTACATAACGACGCGTAGATAAATTCGTCTATTACTAGCCGACCAACCACTCTGTCCACCTGGTTGGTCGGTTAGTAATTTTTTTCTTAACCAACAACCTGGTTAGTTGGCTCATATTTTTTTTTCTTAACTGACTACCTGGTTGGTTGGTTGGTTGATATTTTTTTTTCTAACTACCAAACTGGTTGTTATCTGGGTAGGTATATAGAAAACTCTCGTAGAATTAAGTCCTTGAGTCTCATGGTAGTTTTCTAGTAAAAATGTCATTGGCATCGAAGCCACGTGGCCTGTGCGGGGTATGGGTGCGTCACTCAGTGATAGGATCGCGTGCCGAAACTCAGTCTTGGGAGTTTGCTCGCCACCTAAGGGTAGTCCACTTGAAAAGAGACAGCGATCATGCGTAAGAAACGGACTAGCTGTTTCGGTAACCTATCTCAAACACTAAAAACCATTGACCGAATTTCATTTGTCCGAAAACTATTCGAATTATTATCGTTTGTCCGATGACAGGATTCGTACAATTTTCTTTTCACCATTTCACATTTAGTAGAAGTATCGTTTGTCCGAAAAACTTTTCCCGTCACATTCACCGTTGTTACGAATTTCTTTTTGTAGCCCATTTTTCATTTTCCCAATGATACTTTTGGCACTGCTTACATTTAAACAAATTTTCAGTTTACCTTTTAACTTTTCCCGCCTCATTCACTTGCCCTCTGAATTGAGATGTCTTTCGTTGAATACCCATTTTTTCATGTACGTGATATTTTTGGCATTACATAAGAACTGCGACCACAACAGCGCGCCAGCCGGGCGAGTGAACCTAGCGTGCCACGGCAGCAGCCGGCAAAGCTCCAAAACCGACCCGGCTGGGTTAGGTTGGGTTAGAACTGTGACCACAAGTACCACAACAGCGCGCGAGCCGAGCGAGCGAAGCTAGCGTACCGCGGCAGCAGCCGGCAAAGCTCCAAAACCGACCCGGCTGGGTTAGGTTGGGTTAGAACTGTGACCACAACAGCGCGCGAGCCGAGCGAGCGAAGCTAGCGTACCGCGGCAGCAGCCGGCAAAGCTCCAAAACCGACCTGGCTGGGTTAGGTTAGGTTAAAACTGTGACCACAACAGCGCGCGAGCCGAGTGAGCGAAGCTAGCGTGCCGCGGCAGCAGCCGGCAAAGCTCCAAAACCGACCTGGCTGGGTTAGGTTAGGTTAGAACTGTGACCACAACAGGGCACGAGCCGAGTGACAAAGCTAGCGTGCCCGGCAGCAGCCGGCAAAGCTCCAAAACTGACCTGGCTGGGTTAGGTTAGGTTAGAACTGTGATCACAACAGAACCACCAGTCCACCTGAGAAGAGTCGAGTAGTTAATAAACCGAATCGTTACATCGGACAAATGAAATCAAAGTCATACAAAAAAGTCGAATCATTAATAAACCGAAACGTTACATCGGAAAACCGATATTACGGACAAATGAGATTTAGGGAAACGTGTCATTAGTCGAGTAAATAAAAAACCTAAACAATTAATGCCCAATCGTAAAATATCGCATTGAATTTTCGGACAGATGAAAAAAAGTTAAAATGATATTTGTCGAATAGTTTTTGTCGAAACGAAATTCGGATTAACGTTTTTAGTGTTTCAGATAGGTAACCAGCTGTTTCTTTTCTATAATCACCTACTACTCCTGTATTTTCAAGGCTCTTAAAATGTCGTTGGCATCGAAGCCACGAGGCCTGTGCGGGGGGTGCGTCACTCAGTGATAGGATCGCGTGCCGAAACTCAGTCACACGTACATTTTAACTATCTCCTTCTATAGTAGATTGTTCTTGGGAAACGCTGGTATGGTATATATAGTTCCCTGTTAGGATTATTTTTCACTAGCATAAGCTACGTACATAGGTCACCGATGCGCTGGACTGATTGAGTGAAATCTGCAGTAGGAAAATGCGTATCTGACAGTCTGCCAATAGGGATAGTGGAAGGATAGGCTGTGTTTGCCTCTATGACCGATGTGGAACTTTTGACGTGACCGCGACCTCTATGCCAAAAGAAAAACAACAAAAAATAACAACTCTACAAAGTTGAATGACGTGCGAGAAAAAATTAACCGATATCTTCTATATATATAAAAGAAGAAGTCCTGACTGACTCATCAGCGCACAGCCAAAACTACCAATGTTAGAGAGTTGATTTTTGCAAAGTAGGTTACTTTTATAACGTGGGCTAAGGATAAGAAGGGATTTTTGGAAATACCTCCCCTAAGAGGGTTAAATAGGGGTCCAAAATTTGTATGGGGTACAAGTTTTTTTTCATGCTAGGAACTTGAAACTTTGTGAAAAGGTATTAAAATAAAATGGAAGAAAACTGATCTCAGCGTTTTTGAAAATTCACCCCCTCAGGTGGTAAAAAGGGGTTAAAAGTTTGTAATTTTTGTGTAAAGGTGCACTATTGAAATACAAGAAAAGTAATTTCAGCGTTTTCAAAAATTCGTTCCCTAAAAGGGTTAAAAAGGGGTTGAAAGTTTGAATCCATTAGAAATTCCTTGAAACTTCTTATCTATCTATAATATATATATAAAAGAAGAACTCCTGACTGACTCATCAACGCAAAGCCGAAACTATCAATTTTAGAGAGTTGATTTTTGCGGGTGTGTAAAAATAAATATAAAAATAAATGGTATAAGTATGTTGGATATAACAACATTTGATATAATTTCAAAGGGTATAATGACTCATTTGATATAATAAACGTTCGGTATAATTTTAAAATATCTATTTTTATTTCGTATATTTATCATTTGGTATAACCAGACCTAGGAATCCGTGGGGCAAATTTCGTTGACAGGTAGGGACATCCTATATCGACAAATTAAACTATCGATGTTCGTTCTATATACTAGTGATCGCCCCCAACATTGTGTGTTTTTTTGTTCAATTGTTCAACATAGCATATTTTAAATAATCGCTAGGTTACAATAATATAAAGGTAGGGTGTAATACCTATAGCACTACAAAATAGTTAATAATTATCTCAACCTCTTTTGATAATTCAATAGACGTAAATTACCTACATAGACAATCGCTAACTCGCTATAAAACAATAGGTACTTGTCAATGTCGTCGGACAGTGTCATTTGTATTTTATATAAATAAATAATGCCTCCTAAAAAAATAGAAGAATTGCTTAAAAAACAACCTGAAATAATTAAACGTGGGTCCAAGCTATACTGTAACAAATGTCAATCCACCTTTCATCGCAAAAAATATTCTCTTCTCTTTAAAAACGAAGAAGAGTATTGAGTTATTACGTAATTATTATTTTTTACTTTTAATAAAATCATATTTTTACACTAGTATATAAAACGAACATCGATAATTTAATTTGTCGATATAGGATTTCCCTACCTGTCAACGAAATTTGCCCCACAGATTCCTAGGTCTGGGTATAACACTTATTTCCTATAACCATCATATGGTATTTTTTTTTTTTTTACATTATTTATTATTAAGTTTATTTAATAAATAAAAACCATGTCACATAAAAATACAATAAAAAATATCAAACTTAAGACTAGCTTAAGCCTAGTCAAAAAGTCCCCCTCGAGTTGTCCCCGGCGCAAAAGTACCCATCACACTAGCCGCGTTACCACGTTGAATGGCGATGGACAACCTTTGCACCAGGTACGAACCCGCGCGGGCGTCACACCCCCTTTCCCTAATACGGTATAATGTATGTAGGTAATGGGTCATATGGTATAATGTTCATTTGGTATAACAACTTTTAGTATAATTTCATATGGTATAATTTCAATTAGTATAAAATACATTTGATATAACAACATTAGGTGTACTTATGCTTAATAAAAAAATATTAATTTTTGTGTGCAAATTGCGTTTTCTTTACCTAACCCAGTTTTTTTTTTCCTTTTTCTTTTTCTAACCTAACCTAACCTAACCTAACCTACGTTTGTAATTGAACTTTTGGTTTAAGTTTTTTTTAATGCACGGGGCTTCGCCCCCCGAGCCCCCCTGTGGGGCTCCGCCCCCCGCCCCCCTATTTCTCTATACCCTATACGTTATGCCATTTGAACGTTAGATAAAATAAACGTTATACCATAAATTCATTAGAAGAAATATGCATTATACTTAAAGAATGTTATATTCAATGTTATTCGATAAAATGATCAGTATATGAAACAATAATTATATCATATGTTGATATATCAAGTGTTGTTATATCATTCAATAATTATATCAAATGAGCGTTATAGCGACTGAAATTATATCAAAAGTTGTTATAGCCATCGTTACGCACCCGATTTTTGCACAGTAGGTTATTTTTATAATGTGGGCTAGAGATAAGAAGGGATTTTTGGAAATACCTCCCCTAAGAGGTTTCAATAGGGGTGCAAAGTTTGTATGGGGAACAAGTTTTGTTTAATCTAGGAACTTAAAACTTTGTAAAAAGGTATTAAAATAAAATGGAAGAAAACTAGTTTTAGCGTTTTTGTAAATTCACCCCCTAAGGTGGTAAAAAAGGGGTTAAAAGTTTGTATGGAGATTAAGTATTTTGTGAGCGCGGGACTTGAATTTTTGTGTAAAGGTACACTATTAGAATGCAAGGAAAATAATTTCAGCGTTTTTGAAAATTCTACCCCTAAGGGGGTTAAAAAGAGGATGAAAGGTTGTATCGGGTATAAGTTGTATTTTAAGTTAGGATTTAGAAACTTTGTAAAAAGGTATTTTATTAAAAGATAAGAAAATCATTTCAGCGTTTTTGAAAATTCAGCCCTGAAGGTGGTGAAAAAGGGTTTGAAAATTTGTATGTAGATCTAACATTTTTTTGAGTGCGGTTCTTGAAACTTTGTGTAATGGCATTATTATTCGAATCAAAGAATTTATAAACGTCGTTCTTAAACTCGTCGAATTTAGTAATGCTATTCGTTCGTAGATGTACCTGATTTTATAATGATACCGCGTAATTAGAGCTAGGTAATTAGCCGAAAGTGTGATTTCAAACGCAATGTAAATTGTTAAATGAATAAATACTTATGACTTTTGAAAAAAAAAAAAAAGGCCAAGAGCGAGTTGGACTCGCGTACGAAGGGTTCGTTACTATGTATTTCGTAAATAAATGCAAAAAAAAGCACGTTAAGCAATTTCAACATTACTTAGATCTGAAAATAATAAAGATGTAAAATTTTCAAGATAAAGGTTCCACGCGGACGAAGTCGCGGGCAACAGCTAGTACTTAATAAATACTTAGCATCGCTCGATGCAGTTTGTTATTGTGGTTATTAGGTAGTGTGTGACCTCTGTACTTTTCGATATTTCACCGGCGCAATATTGTCCCATACCTATATATATTGTTTATGGCATGGCAAAATTAAATTTTTTCTACATCAATGTAATATTGTATTAAGTAGTTTTTATTTAGGTTTATTTTACTGTAAAATTGTAAAATAATAAAATTAATATTTTAATTATCATTTATTTATATGACAACTCAGCATAGATTTAAAAAGAGTATAAGAAGTGAAATACAGAAGGTAAGTACAAAATACCTCTCGTTGATAAATACGTTGATTAAATTATTGTCAATCCGTAACACTAAGATCAAATGATGTAAATTTTGCACAAATCACAAACGACGGTACACTTCTAAAATTAAGGTAGTTTATCACTATTGTGTCAGTTTAACATAATTTGATTTTAGGTTCCGCATGGAACTATACCAGAATATTATCATAGCTACGCTAGCGCTCGTGACTGAGACCGCGGTGGTAACATGAAAGCGAATTCAGATACCCCTGATACGTGACCCGTTATTATCGGTTTAAATCGCAATAAAAGTACCTAGGTATTATTATATCCAAGTTTATATTCGAGAAAAAATGTGAAGTATTAGCTTTATAGCACTGAAATATAGTGCTTATTGAGTTTTTAACCTAGGAATAATTTTCATTTGGAGAACATTACAGTACATTACACTATGTCGATTTGCCGTTTCTCAGAATTTCCGGAAACGGAGAACGTTTTATATGGGATATTTTCAGGAGAACGTTCTCTCTTCATAGAAATCGGGAAAAGTTCTCGAGAACGTTCACAAGGAGTACTAATCTACGCATTTTATGTTTATTTTTACTTCTTAGGCCCATGACCGTTGAGGGGCAGAAAGGTTCTTGAGTGGCAATGGCGTATCGTGCGTGCGTGAGACGCCCTCGACAAGGTGGACGACAAACTGGTTAGGATCGCTGGAAGCAATTGAATGAGGGCGGTGCACGACTGATCATTGTGGAAAATTTTGGGGGAGGCCTTAGTTTGCAGGTATGAGTGGCTTCAGTGAATATCTATCCTAATAATAATATCTATATCCTAATTTTCAATCCGTAATAATTTTTTAACTTAGAAATAAAACTGAATAATTAATAACATCGTAAATATATTCAAAGATTCATCATCGTGTTCTAATCCTATTCCTAATCCTAAATAGAGTGTGGATCGCATTGTTAGTGTAATGGACCTTTTAACCCTTCCTTTGTCGGTATCAGACTTGTATATATATACCTACGAGCTAACTTAGGTGTCTGGCACGAAGCCATTTTACGTCTAAGCTATTTGGGATTATTATATTTACCTTAAAGCTCTGAAATACTTCGAGATAATTAAAACAACTTAAGATATATTAAGTATGAAGTAGAAAGTGTCCTCAACTTAATCCGCGTAACCTTTCTGGAGGGTCCGATAGTAAGAGTGCAAATTATAACTAATAAAAAAATATTAAGGGACAATCTTACATAAATCGACTTAGACCCAAACTAAGCAAAGCTTGTACTATGGGTACTGGACGACGGTATACACCCATGACCCACGAACAAATATTCGAGTTCATCACACAAATATTTGCCCTGACCGGGATTCGAACCCGGGACCGCCGCCTCAAAAGGCAGGTGCACTACAATCTGCGCTAACTGTGTCTTCAAATAGTGCAACTAACTGAAAAATCTGGTGTGAGCAGAAACCCTTTTTTCGTGACCGGGACGATATTGATATTTCGAGCAGATTCCGCCGCGCTAAAAAAATACAAGAGGTGAATTCGTCGAGTCACTCGACCACAAGCAACCTTGATGACCAACCATTGATACAAAGATGAAAGCTTAGATTGAAAAAGGAGTTACCTGGTGGAAGAGACCGGGAATCCGGTACCACTGGATTGCCGGTCCAGTGCGTTAACCACCTCGCTACCCTAACTCCAAGTAACCTGTCGAATTTTTCCTTATGCTTTGTGTGTCGATCTGCATTGTTTATTTGAAAGGTTTTACACCTTAGCGACATCTATGTGAATACATTAATATCCACATCTTACCGCACCACTACATTAGTGAACGAGCAAGCGGGAGAGGGCGCTGTTATTTTTTTATAAACTTGATGATGACCGACTCTGGCTAGGAAACCGAGCCGGTCGTCCGAAAACGGGAATCCATATTGATTTCCTTACCGTAGAGTATTAGAAAGTGTGCTATAAATAGTTGTAGCACACTTTTTAAGAGAAAAATTGCGTTTCTGAGTAGCACACACGCTGTATAAGCGCTTATACAGCCCTTATGTAGCTTAAGTTTTGAGTGTTAAGAGCTGTATAGTTGCCGGCAAACTTTTAGAACATAAATGGCGGATCTGCGCATGTACATTTGCATGGAAACATATTGTCCTGAACCCAATAATTAGACTTAAAAATCTAAAATGTTGCTACAATTGTTTGTAAGCATTTATGATTTTTTCCATACCTTCGTTAGTCACGAGTCTGCAAATACACGAGTTCCTTGCACAAGTCTAGGACAGCATCCTGAATTCAGAAATCCATACATCCAGGAATTCGTTTAACGCTTTGAAGTCGCAAAATAAAAAAGAAACCCAGGTTCAAAACTAAAACATGCAAAATAAAATGACAAAAAATATGTATATCTGGCTATACAATGGTTCCTGCTGTAGGCTTTCTCAGCTGACTCGACCAGCAGATCATCGGCCGCTTGCTCGTGCTAGTCTGGGGAAACGTGGCCGAGGCAGTTCTGCATATGCTGGAAGAAAAGAAGACCCGAATTCCATATACATATGGGTCAATCAACTATTTTCTGCCACTCGTTGCCATGGTGATGCCCCTGGGTCACATTTTCATGGTCAACTACGATTTTCCATAGATATATTTAGCAAAAGCTTTGTAATTTAAGCAGTTATAAGCCCATTCTTATGTAGACTATCTCCTGACAATACCCAGTAATATTTTATTTAACAATTCATTTGCATAACTTACATTTATTTTATGATAAAGATACTCAGTTTTATATAAATAAAGTAACATTTGTGTAATATATGCATGTAATAACTCTTTTGACGTATCAAATTATGCAAGCCATATAGTGAGGTCTAGTTCTAATGATGTTATTTATATGATAATAAACTAGCTACGTTATTAATATAAGCGCTTGCATTAAAACTCAGCAGGTTTAATACAAGCAGAAAATAAAGAAATAAATCGACGGATTGGCAAAGAGGCGAGCGAGGCGTTATACTAAGTATATCGCCGGTTCAGATATCTCTCTCTTGCTCTCTCTGAGGATGCATATGGGTGGATCAACTTTTTCTTACTGTTATTCTGTCCGTGACCCAGGGGAAAATAGTGATTAAATTTCTAAGAAAAGTGTTGATAGTTGATATTACTGGGTATTGTCAAGAGATAGTCTACATAAGAATGGGCTTATAACTGCTTAAATTACAAAGCTTTTGCTAAATATATCTATGGAAAATCGTAGTTGACCATGAAAAAGTGACCCAGGGGCATCATAATGGCAACGAGTGGCAGAAAATAGTTGATTGACCCATATGTATATGGAATTTGGGTCTTCTTTTCTTCCAGCATATGCAGAACTGCCTCGGCCACGGTTCCCCAGACTAGCACGAGCAAGCGGCCGATGATCTGCTGGTCGACTCAGCTGAGAAAGCCTACAGCAGGAGCCATTGTATAGCCAGATATACATATTTTTTGTCATTTTATTTTGCATGTTTTAGTTTTGAACCTGGGTTTCTTTTTTATTTTGCGACTTCAAAGTGTTAAACGAATTCCTGGATGTATGGATTTCTGGATTCAGGATGCTGTCCTGGACTTGTGCAGGAACTCGTGTATTTGCAGACTCGTGACTAACGAAGGTATAGATACAATCATATATGCTTACAAACAATTGTAGCAACATTTTAGATTTTTAAGTCTAATTATTGGGTTAAGTATTCCAAATTATCTTGTGGCCATTGTGGCTTGACTGTTAGCCCGCAAGACATTTTATTAACAAATAAACTGAGTATGAACTCATCCGACAAAATACGATGACAAATCTTTATTTGCTACATTTGGAACAGTTGAGTTAGAGGTTAGACGTTTTTTACATAACCCATACTAAAATATGCCTACGAATACACCGATCTCTTTACCAAATTTTAACATTATTTGCGTAGTCTTCATCGCTTTATTTATCACGCATCTCTGAGCACTCGTGCCGGGCTTCTTATTGGGCGATTTCCACGGACCGAAGTTTATTAAGATTCCTTAATTTGTAACAAACACAAACGGGATTTAATAAAGGCCCTTTCCCTATTAAGCGCTGACTCTTCAACGCGAAGAGCGATTTTTCCATTGAGATCGGACTGATAAGTCAGATGAAGGAGTTTCAGCAAATTAATCAGAAAATTCGAGAGCTTTTAACGTTTTAAATCAAGATTTGATAAATTCAATAATTAATGAGGCTAAAGACTTTTTATTTGAAGAGTTTAAAAGTAACAAGCAGGGGAAATGTTTTATGTTTATTTTTTAATTGGCAGCCGGGCTAGTGTTACTGGCCGCGACTTCGCTCGTGCGATACAGAATCAGTAACGTTACCATGATTTTACAATGACTGCACTCGATAGCGACTGCGTAAACGATTTTCATGGAGAATTGTAGTTCTACAAAGTTACCGCTGGACTGTAGAATACTCTATACGAATCGTATACGCTGTCGCTAGCGAGTACTGTCGCTTTAACTCATCGTAAGGGTACAGACGTCTTTCTTACACTGTATCGAAAGAAAAAAAGGCAGACAGTCTTTGTGGCAGAGTATCAGTTGCAATTGCAACCATTATATTATTATAGTAAGTATGCCGTGTATTTGTAGTGTGTGGTGTAGCTATTTGTTCATCAGTAAAAAGATATTTACATAATTCATTGTAATTATTTTATTACTGCAGTAACGTCCGTTTACAATGAAGCGAAAACATTTAAAAATGTAATGAAACATGGTTCAAACCCGGGTTTCTAATGGCTTTTCAGGCCAACACGTGCGTCTTTCTCCTACCTATTGGATCACTGAACAGATGCAAGAGCCATTGAATTTTTCAACCAGTTACTGCTTGCATGCATTCAGGTGGTATAGTAGCACCATCTACCGTAAAGATTAAAACTTCGTGGTCTCAAATTATGTTGAGAATCGATAGTAACGATGCTGAAACCAAATGAAATGACTGGACGGATTTTAAATAATTTTGGTAAAAGAATAGCTGTACATTAAGAAATGGTCATAGGAATACCATTACTTGAATATGGTAAAGTATTTTTTACCCGATTGTGATAACTTGATAAGAAAAAAGTTTTACATGGACGTACTTACAGCCACCATCTAGTATTAAATACATAGGAAATAATTGGACATGACATATACTTACGAGTAGTTATCGCACCTGTTCACAAAATTCCATGAGAATTGATTGAGTAATGTGGCCTGTAGGCGAGAAAAGCTGGAAATCCGAACATTCGAACATCACTTATGTTTTTTTTAGTGATACAGACGCCTCACTTCGGTTCCACGGTCAATTAATTGATTTATTTGAGAATTTGAGGTTACCTACTCATTTAATACCGACTGTAATACGAAACCTTTTAATACCCCTAGTTTGCTTCTCTTTCTTTTACCCAAATCAATTTATCAGCTAACTAGTCAGTGTTCCAATATTTACAACCCGTAGCGTTTCCAAACAAAGAGTAATTTAACAGCTCGAGTAAACAGTAATATAATGGAAAATGGATTTGCAGTGCACGATACTTTCATACAAAAACTGTGCTACCATTTTTAAATGTAAAAATGTAATACGGCAAAGCAAATATGTTTATCTATGGATCTCGTAGCACCAGTTAATTGGATTTGAAGTTATTCTGCAAATTGGTTTTTAAATTGCAAAATAGAACGTATTCAGACGTTTGTAAACATGTGTGATCATTTACCGGTGATGTTATGTGGAGTGATATCTGATAGGACAAAGTCCCTTGTTCCAGTTCTTTTCCTTCTTCGCAGATAACTGTTTTTTAACAGTTATCTGTGAGGAAAATCCGTTCCTCGGAGATAACTAGTTATTTTGAAGGATTTTATTTTCCTCACAGATAATAGTACATTATGATACAAGTGTGCTAAGTTGGTAATTACAGTGGAGGCGGATTTGCGTAATAGAGCCGAGAGTGTAATGACCAAATGCACACGAGTTTCATACGACGTTTTTCAACACACTTGCGAGGAAAAAAACACCCGTTTATATAACTGAAATATTTAATTATTAAAACAAATTGTGAAAGTACAATTATTGAAATGATACACAGTGGATTTCGATCGTATTTGTACAGTATGTTTTTGCCTTCGTCGAACGTAAATTTTCGTATTTGTTTTAACTATGAATGTGAATTGTGAATGATCGTGGTATTTTGTTTTTAGTGTTAGTATTTTTTACTAACAGCATTTTGCCGTGATTTTCTATGTCTTTTGCAGCAATATTACTCAGTTTCTGACGTCTACATGCTCCAGTAATACCGAATATTAACGAGACCTGAAAGTAAATAAAGTACATATTTAGTTAGTTACTACTGCCTGCAAATTAAGCATGTCTGAGCGGATGTCCAGTTATTTTTGTAACAAAAATATTTGAATCAGTCTAGTCGTTTAGATTGATATGGCTGCCAAACAATACATACACACTTACCTACATAGATATAAAACACATATAAAATAGTTGAGTAGCCTCATGAGTAGTCGTTTCAATTTTTTATAAACTGAAATTTCATATTTAAATAAAATAACAAAATAACAATTTCAACTGACCTTTGTTGCTAGGGCTATCCGGTTCTTCTTTCAGAAACTTTTCAATGTCCTTTGAGGACAATACTTTAGATTTTTTACTTCTGTAACCATCTGAGCGCCTCTTCAAGAACGCAATCAGATTGGCATATGTTTTTATGTCCATACCATTTTTGTTCCGAACAGTGCTTTTTAACATGGAGTAGATAGAACACAGCGAGGTAGGCTTATATTTATTTGCTAGCTCATGAAAATAAGCTAAAAATACGTTTTCCAAGAACAAATGGGCTTTTTTGCTGGATTTCCAATGAATAAAATTTTCATAGGCTATTGGATACTTTTCTTTAGATTTCAATGGCAATAGGCTGTCAGTAGCATTTTTTGCATCATTAAGTATTTCCGGAGGCATCAATTCCACATCTAAATCTTCTTCATTACTAGAACTCGACATTTTTGTAAATCTGATCAGTCACAAACTAACACAACAAACAAACAACAAATTTTATGCAAAGCAAAATGGCGCGGATATTTATTTTTTATGCGCCTTGCATTGGTTGAATTAGTTATGCGCGCGCAGGTGCAAAATGGAAGCAATGACGAAACCGTCAAACAGCCAAATATTAAAAACATAATAAAATATATATTTAATTATACCTGATACAAATTAGTGTCAATTACATGACAAAATTAAATAATATGATGAAAATAATTGTTTAATTGTTGCGTAATGCATCACAATTACTTTATTCACAAAAAAAATGCTTATTATATAAAAGTAAAAACTCTTTGTTGAAATTTAAAAAAAAACTGTAAAGTAAAGACACTAGTGCGTAATAGAAAAGTCAAAAGCACGCGTGTTTTATAGGATACTTTACGGCCATAAAAACAGTTTAATATGGACCACTTTACGAGCAAGTGTGTTGAAAATGTTTTTTTTTTTAACACTAACTAGTTATCTTCGAGGAAAAACAGTTCTGGTTCACCACGGTTATCTGACTTATCTGTAAGGAACAAGGGGACAAGTGCATATATCTGACACATTCTAACGATTTTAAGTAATATTTTTATGTTATGCCGCATAATGAGTTTCTAGCAGTAATATTTACAACTTGAAGGCCAACAATTTGGACCGATTATCTAGTCAAGATCGTGGGGATTTTTGGATGAGGCTGGTATACGACTAGACATAGGGGAGGTCCATGGAGGTTAATTTTGGTGCAGCAATGGATGCTGAAATGATGTTGATGATGACAAATGATGAAATAAATGAAAAGATATGAAGGCGATAAGACATCAAGCATTTATTTTACCAGTTAGTCGAAGTCAAATCACTGCAGACTGGTAAAAAAGATCCGATTGACAAAATAAAGATTTGAAAGCTAAAAAGACATTGCGTCTCTAAAGGACCATATCAATCAATAGAGATTTGATGTTTTCATCGACAATGATTGACGATGTGATGAAAGGCTCTATAAAATTGTATTGAAAGTCGGTATAGGTATGTAAGTTTCACGTTCTACATTATTATAACAAAACGGGACTAATCGCGTTCAAAAATACGAGGTTAATGTACATTCGATTATGTTTTTTTTTATATATAAAGTTCCAATTTAATTGCTAATTACTAATCTCAAATGAAATTCTAGTCTAATTATATCCCGGACAAATGATTCATCACATAATCGGGCTATATCGATAGTCGTTCCCACCCGCGGAACCCCACATATGCGAGCCATTTCGTGAACCAATATCGAAATGGTTTCCGCACAAGTCAAACAATGGATGTCATTGATACCATATTCATAACCCGACGGCAAAATTGAATGAATTCTGCTTGATTACTGCATCGCATGGTTCGCAAAAACATTTTGCATTTTTGTAAAAACTGTACCAGTTGTGAAAATACTATTTTCTTAGGCATGTTGTTCACTGTGATATTTATATTCAACGTTATAACGTATTAAATTAGTTTTACTCACTTTAATCCTTCCCATAATTACCGTAGGTACCCAGTACTCACAATTATTGCCAGTATCCAGGTACTGAGATTTAAATGTAATTTGCACATGAACGCAAGATTTTTTGGCTTTTTAGTGTATTCTTTAAATCGATCCTTTTTTAGGTTTTGTTTGCATGCATCTCGTTTGAATTATCCCTAACCTAGTTAAGGAGTTATACCCTCCATAATCAGCATTACGTACGAGATGATAAATTTTTGAAGTCGGAAAAAGAACTACGCGACGTCTCTAGGTCTTATTCACGTGAAAGTGTGTACCATGTCATGTGTCTTTGCGAGATTATTGTCCTATACATTTTATGACCCTTAGATACACTTAAATACACACCACATGTATTGATATATCTAAGAAGCATTTAACAAGGTAGCGCCATGTAAATCATGCCGAGAAAAGAGCGGTCTTGGTTATCATGAGGGCCTTTTTTTAGACATGACTTGAACTGTATCAGGGCTGGTTAGCCCTCACTACCAGTAGTCGGACTTTGTGTGGGAGTATAACCTGCTAATGGGGTTATCTCCGCTCCACAGTAGTAATTTTTTGGGGTGACGCGGGCGCACTGGGCGCATGGGCTGCGTCGTGAATAGACTGAACCGTATCAGTCTGACTTATGGCGGGAGGAAAGCGGAAAGAGAATCGAGCGCTGAGAAAAAACGCGAACTAATTAGCGGTAGTACCCCGCCGGCGGGGATATCATGCGAGCCAAAGCAGTTGGCTTCTGGGTAATGCTCGACGAATTTTCACAATAGTTTATTTTCCATTCATTATTGAATCTACGTTACTGGAGCTACGTTTACTCTATGACAAAATCACTTAGTGTGTATAGTGTATCAATCAGACGGGAGAGTGCGCTAATAACTATGCGGGCTTCCTTTGTGAATCCCGTTTGATTAGCGACCAACGCCCCAACTTATTTGGACTAAATGCAGACGGAATCGTTTATTTGCGACGGGGTGAGCCTTTCATAAAATAATTGACCGCGTTGACTAATATAGCTGTGTTTTTAGGGTTCCATAATAACAAAAAGGAAAACGAAATGCGTATATTATCACTTTGATGTCCGTCTCTGCCTATCTGTTTGTCTGGGTTAAATATTTATCAGCGATTCGAGATTTAGTACCTAGGTATTAGAAGTGGACTTACAAAATGGAGGTCTTAAACAAATTTATTTTGGTCTAATAGTCAGCAGCGACCAAAGTGATAAATATATTAAGGTAAAATATACTAAGGATGTGTTACGATATATTTGGCTATTTCGACTGCTACTAACTATATGACGCTGACTGTAGGTACTACTTTTACGATAAAATATCTTCTGCATCTGGTAACAGTTAGCGAAGATAATTTATAGATACCTACACACAAAAAACAAAACATCAAGGACTTCCCTTTAGTAAGTCGGTTAAAAATAGGAAAAAACCAGCCAAGTGCGAGTCGGACTCGCGCACCGAGGGTTCCGTACAAACACTTCCCATCTTAACTGGCCGGGTTAAGTTAAGTTTGCTCCTGGCATGTATGGCGCCGCAATCCGCATAGCGCATTCAAATGAGGTGCAAAGTTAACGCAACCAATCACGTTTGTTGTATAGGAGCCCCACTTAAATATTTATTTAATCTGTTTTTTTTCTTTTTTATAACGGCACAACTTGGGCACAACATAGTGGCTCCACTTCGCCTGATGGTAAGCAAAAAGGGGAGCCCAAGTCGCAATGGCAACTGACGAGAAACCAACGGTGCCAAAGTCAGTATTTAGTATTTGTTGTTATAGCGGCAACAGAAATACATCATCTGAGAAAATTTCACCTGTCTAGGTCACCTATCACGGTTCATGAGATACAGCCCGATGACAGACGGACAGCGGAGTCTTAGTAATAGGGTGCCGTTTTTTACCCTTTGGGTACGGAACCCTAAAAAATTAATAAACTAATATGTTTGGAGATTAACCGTCTTTCTGCATGTCGAATCCAACCTCACAGTATTACTTGTAAGAGTAACGTCAACCCTTCTCAATAAGTTCCGATTCGGTAGAAATACTTTTCTTTTGATTGACATGCAATACTCGTACCTACGTATGATTGCAACGCACAAATACGAATAGGGGCCGAGCTCTTATGATTAATGGGTCCACAGATATCTTAAGGCCTTTTGCTGCATATTTTCGCCGAAACAAGGCGAGGAAGGCATGCTATCCCCTTTTGGTCTCTATACGTACCGAAGTTATTTTTTTTACGTGAAGAAAGTCTGCATGTCTTGCCTGGAATCGGCCGATATAATAATACCTATGTCTCTTATGGTTGGTAAGGTTATTTTTTATGGTCATTAATTTTATCACTGGAAATTGTTTGAATCTGCGAATGGTTAGAACAGGTAAAATTTAATAGATCTGTCTAACTAATTAAGACCGAGGTTTAGTTATGTATATCCGTATTATATTTGCATCTACGGTAAACCAAATTTAAAATGGATATTCTCGATAGCAAACCTTTGTTTACCCGAAAATACTATTAGCATGATTGCAGAAGCGGCTAATATTGATTATCGTCCGATGAGGGCAGGGCACCATTAAACTCTACTAACAGTTTATGTACAGTGCAAGTCATATCGCCAGTGCCTTGACTAACAATAACTTCTTTTGATCATTCAATTCTAATTTTTAAGATTATCACGTCTATATCGTCGGGTATAATGCAATACCTACCGCGTAAATAACAGCTGTCGATAAAGTTCTCATTCCAATAGAATACTTAGCCTTTGTATGAATATTGATTCATATCTACACTTGTTACTTAGGTACGCGGTATTGCACTATCCCCGACGATATGTACTTCGAAGGCATTTAAGAAAAACTTAATCAAATATGCTGTTTGGAGGGAAATCAAACAAAAAAAAAATTGTATGTTTTTTAAAATACATATATAATTATTTTCCCTCTCGCGGATGAGGTGGAACGAAACGAAGACGGGCGCATTATAGTAGAAATATTGTTCTGTGTTTCGTAAACGAGTAATTAATAAAGAATTTCAATAAAACAATTTCCTGAAGTTAGTAACAAACACATTTTACATACTTCATGCATCAATCGACTCCGAATATGTTATTGATTTCATTATGTTTTTTATATACATTTACTGAGATATACTTATTGAATTTCTTGAGCCCTTAAAAAATCACTAAATATCTACAAAATGTTCATACTTCATCTTACTCTATGTTGCAATATTGACAACAGTCATTGTACTGGTAATTATATCTGTACTGTGTAAGTTTTCCCTGAAATTTGGAAAGGGTTGCGTCTAGTGCTCTTTATCTATTAATTATAGTAATGGCTTGGGCTGAGCACCAATAGAGATATCTTTTAGGATTATATTGCGCACAGCGTGCCCTAAACTTTAGGGCACGCTGTGCGTTTTGCTGGGAAGTTGTAAACCACGGGTGAAACGGATGTAGAATTGATAACAGATGGGTGCGTGACACTTTTGGTCAACATGTAAGTGTCGACATAGAAAGGCTTTTATTGGAAGTAAAACCATGAAGAAGACACAAGCTACAACGCTCATTTCGAGTCAAACCACGCTAGCATGGTTTGACTATAGTTGCGCTCAAGGAAAAACACTTGTTTTCCACGCTAGTGACGTAAACTCAATTTTTTGCCATAGACTCTAGTAGACAGACGGCTACATTTTAAGCTAATTATATGTTTTAAACAGCCAACCGCACAAACAAGTCAATCCTTAGATAGTAATTTCCCAACATATGTCCTCTATTGGTCTACACCGTGTTGTGATTTATTTTTGCCATATTGCACGCAGAGATGCCAACAACGACAGACTGACATTAACGGGGAAGGTCAAAGGCCAAAGACCCGAAGGTCGAAGTCCGAGGAGATGGTCAAAAAATTCCCAACAGTTGGAGTTACCCATCAGCGCCGCCCTCCACCAAGCGACGGATAGACCACTGATCGGTTGAAAAGGCGTCATGCTCCCTAGCCACTCAATTGCTTCGAATTTTGAGTTGGACTCTATTTATATAATAAAATAAGAGCGGTGACAGGTAGCCGTAGTTACCAAAAGCAATCTAGTGGCTAGTAATAGGGGAACGATTAAGAAGAGAGAGAGAGGGAGCTAAACTTATATCTCCCTCTGTCTCTACATACTCAAGATTTTTCTTTTTACGGAACAATGCTGGACCTTTGGGAGGCGTGCACAAAGCTGAAGCCGACGTGTAGAACCCTTTAGAAAATTGTATCAAGTGTGAAGAGTATGCTTGCTTTAATGTTTGAAAGTAGCAGGTTTCATAATCTAAGCAAAACAGGTCCTATTCCGAAAACAGACTAAGACATGCTGTATATTTTAGTAATGGTACTTTGTACATAAAAAGGGTTATATTATACCTACTTGTGAACTTTTTAACAAAACACCAATAAAAATCAGCTCCAACTTCTCAAGTCAAGTCCAAACGAATTAAATATTAATTTGAATAAATACGCAGTTGGAAAATTCTTCGATTTGCTTTGAAACAGGATTAACGAGATAAAAGAAGGATTGGCGGAGTGAGAACAGGAAACTCGTTCCTTTGTAATTTTACTCGAAAAACTATTCTAATTCGAAATGGCTTCAGAGTGAAGCTAAGTGCGATAAGATTGTAATAAAGACTGAACGTTAGTAGGTATACGAAATTTAAAAAATGGGTGGCTGGTTCCATTTTTTGTACACCTGTTAATTATATATTTAGCAATGTTTAGCTGGAACAACGTTCTATTTGACCATCTTTTTCTATTTTTTTTTAATTCTATTGATAATTATTAAACAATTATGAGCTCTATTCAACCTTAACATATTTTATTTTTGTCAAATAAAGGGTTAATAGGCGATTTGATACTTAAAAAAATTAAGCGTTAATAACTTCACGATATGAGTCAGCCATTTTCATTAAGAAGTATTTTTAGAAGGTGATTTTCTATTAGTAGCTGAACTCTTTATCTTTTGTTTCTTTCGTGTTAACTAACAAGTATGACTCCATGTAAGTTCTAAGCCAAATATATAAACGAGCGCGTGTAGCTACAGTAATTTACGGTAATATTTATTTATTTACTTAAACTTTATTTCGCAGTCAAAAGTCAAAGTAAAAATGGCGGACCTAATGCCAATAAGACATAATAAGACATTTTCTACCAGTCAACCATTGGGCTAAACAGAAACTCGCAGTTGGTGCAGGACCATTAAAAGCCGTAATATGTATACATGAAGTCTCGTTAGTTAATATAAGTACTATCTATCTATAACACGGTTAAATACATAGTGAATATACTTAATGGGATACTAGATTAGTGGAAAACACTATTTAAAGTCTATACCTAATAAAACATACACGCCATACCTCTAAATCAAATTTCGTTCACGTGGTTAATCATTGAAGTTAATTATTAATAACAGTGACACCAATTCAAAATAAAGTTATTTGAACATACATTATATAGAGCTTCATCCTAGTAAATAACATTCGACTGTATTTCAATTGAATTTAGTTACATAATTGGATATGACTGTATAGTTAGATTCTATTATTTCGAGTAACTTCAAAACGCGACATGAAAGGAGTAATTTACGCGTCAATAATCATAAAACGATGTCTAGTTAAAATATTATGGCTGATACGAGTTAGAAATTAAGCACTGAAATTGAATTTTTACTATAACGGAGACGAATTGTTTTATAAACGTAAACGTGTTTAATTATGTACCTACTGTTTTAACTAGGAGCTAAATTTGACGTTTCTAGGAATATATGACCGAAATATTATACTACTATAGCTCAAATTTAATGGCTTTATGTCAATGTCAATCGGATTACGCCCCCGGGACTGATTTACAACATTTCACACTTATTGTACTTTATGCAACTGTTACATAATGAGAGGTGTCAAGACACGAGCGTAGTTTTATGTAACGAGCCGAAGGCGAGTATCATGATAGGATCACGTGAAGGTTTTAGGCCTTTCATTACAGTGACAGTGGTGGTCCAACTTCATCATCATAGACCGCTTTGCCTGTGACAGTTCTATGGAGAGAGTCTAATCAGATGCGAGAACTGCGTGGTCACCCACACTTCTTTTTTTTTTCAAAAATAGGTGTGTCACATATCTGCATGCAACTGAAATTATCTCGCCAAACTGCTAGGACAGTTAACATGTCTTGAATTGGTTACATCGGATGCTCCAGTATCAGTTTGTTGTCTATCATCCACCGGCTTAAGGTTTCACACCAGGATCCACCACAAGGCTGGTATGTTTATAAAGGAAATCAGGCACTAACCTGGTTGGGTCCAGTCAGATTCAACCCACAGGAGTTGCAGCGGAGGCATTCCTCGTGGTAGTGGTTGTTGTCGTACAGCGGGGATGGTTCTGTAATGTACGGCTTATATTAATAACAGAATTAATATATATAAATTTGTGAAACATGTAATGTCTCATTATTTTATTGTGGAATACAACATTTAATTTAAAATTGTTCCCTTATGGAGAGGTTAACACGCAGGACCGGTAATCTAGAGGTACCGGGTTCGACTCCCGGTTTCTTCCGCCAGGTTACGCAGTAAAATTTTTCTTTGTTCTTTGATTTTTGTATCAATGATTAATTATTAATGTATCTTAAGAGCAAGTTGTTGTCTCAAAATAATTTTGCCTTACAGATTTTTCTTAAAACAATTTGGGATCTAGTCATTTTAAACACATTTTTGGGTTCTGTGACAATAAATTAACAAAGTGTGTTTCTGTTTAATATAACTTAGTAATTTGATATGTTGTGAATTGGGAAAACATTACCTTTGCTTGACTTTAAAGTTTAAATTTAAGTTTTTTATTTTAATACATTTGATTTATTTATCCATATCTTATTTTTTTCTTTTATACTTAATCTTATCACTACGTCAAGCATACAGTTCATGCCGAAACTCAGCCAATGCTGAAGGTGCGTTTACGCAGCCAAGTGTATGAAGAAAACGTGACCTTATACTTACAACATCAAGCGATGGTAAACGTGACCTTAGGTACCTATATACAAAAAGAGGACGCATCAAAAACGTGACACGTTACGGAGAAGACTTTGCGCGAACAGCGGCGAGGCAAGCGGTTGAGCGAGAGATCCGAGCGCGGCGGCCATACAAGAGAGCGAGACAGTGTCCACTTCTTTTATAGAAAAACACTTCACCGAATGCTTCAGTTCATAGAATTTTAAGTTCATAGATAAATTTTTCCTCAGAAGTCATACATTTTTCAGATATCTTGAAAATGTCAACCTACAGATTAGGTTAGGTTAGTTCTGTGTTAATGGGCAAATTTTTATTTTGTTGTCGATTTATTTTTTTGCTCGGATTTCAATAATATTTGGTGAGTTGGTAAAGTTGTTTCTTCTGACCATGGTAAGCCCAATTTCACGATATGTCCTACAATTTTTTTCTCGTTTTCGGTGCGTCAACGTTTATCGGGCAGCGGTGCGTCCGCTCCTTAACTATAATAATAATAAATAAATATCGGACGACCTCACACAAATTAACTTATACATCCTTTCGTAACGTTCCAGACACTTCAGTATTCGGGACGAGCCAGCACCTCTTGCACAACTTTGACACGCAACTCTTTCTCACGCGAGACATGCTACCTATCCCTTTCTGTACAGTATCGTAAAAGAGTGACGGATGATGCTGTGTCGCGCGACGTGAGTCGCGAACCATAGTTATGCTAGACGGGCTGGGCCAGTGTTACATTATTGATGAAGTGTTTAGCAGATTTCGCGTGCCAAGCCCTCAGATAAAATGTTATTTAACTTTTACAAACACCGTCGCAATAAATTGAAATGTTCATTGTATTTCTAAAATATGATAAATTGCCTGGACTTTGAGGTAGAAGTTTGAAACTGGAAACAGAGTTTCCTAAGACAATATTGACGAAATTCTTGATATTTCACTGAAATTATATAATTATATAATGTAATCTAGCTATCCAAATTATGTTTTATTCTTAACATGTACCTAATAAATCCACAATAATTATTATGTATAAGTTTTGCTTTTCCAATGACGAGCACTAAAAAATCTTGCATCTCACACTTTGTTATATTTAGTTATGTTCTCTAAACAAAATATGGATTAATACAGATTTGTATAACGTACCTACTGAATTGATTTAGTAGTATAATACTGAATTGATTTAATAATATTTCAAGCCTTCTCTCACATTTAGATAGCACACTATTCAAAATAGTTAAACTTTTTTTGTGAAATTGAAGGAGTAATCTTGATCACATGCTTCTGAATAATTTGTGTAGTACATATATGATAGTGGTATTGGGGAAGACCCCAAGTTGCATTGCTTCAATCATTTTAGGCTAATTAAGACTAGAAAATACGCATTTAAAAGTAAAAAAAAAAACCCGGTGAAGTACGAATCAAACTCCTGCAGGGAGAGTTCCGCTACCGTAAAAAATATATATTATAATGTTACAATAAAATTACGAGTTTTGGACTGTGGCCTTTATTTGTGCTATATGATGTTGCTTCGTGCCAAATTTCATGATTCTAGGTCAACGGGAACTATTTACCCTATATGTTTTAATTCCTTTGATATACAACTCATAACAAAGTGATCCTAGAAGAATAAGACGCGACGGTACGGGTGCTCCAAAAATACGTTTCTTTCACATCATGGCGTGTTTAGTAACTGTAATAATCAGATTTTTTGAGCCCCGGATCATACCATATTTTTTAAATTTTCTCTTAATAAACTTCTCGCAATAAAAACCCTTGGTGGAAGCAGTAAAACGATTTTTATTGAAGTATTAAATGGGCGAAGGAATAGGCCGTATCTAATTAATGTGATCGTACAACAAGCTGTAAAATGAACAGTAAATAGTATTCCTCTTTTTATGGCCGGAGAATTATTCTCCACGGTGTAATAATGGTACAGGTGCCGGCACGATTTAAAAGGTAGGTACAACGTTAAGTAACTGCCACATCCAGCTCTAGATCCACTTACAATAGGGGTGTAAACTGATGTTGAGTTATACAACATACTGAAATTATATGAATAAATTAGCTCAATGTGATATGAAACAAAGAAAAAAAAACCAAAGATGACCATGAACTTTAACGCACTTTTCACGGTGAAAATGGAAAATTACTTATTGTCTCCATATAAATACGGGTACCAATATTCCGATGTCGTGATACACGACTGTGGTGGTCACAAGGTTAGCAGTAAAACTCAATGACATGTCAATGGAAGTCGTGTAAGAAATTAAAAGATAAAAAATATTGTATTTTGACAATTTCTTTTCTTTAATTAATCTATAGAGGATAAGACGGTAATACATTACAACATAGAAGTTTAGTTGATTCTGATTAATACGTATTCACGTCGTCTGAGAATGTAACTACTAGGTTGGGCCAGACTCCAACGTTTCGTGGCGCCATGTTGCGCCACTACTAATAAAGTATGTATACCGTAATATCGACATGAGGTAGCTGTAAGTAGCTGTGTGTAGGGTAGTTGTAAAAGGAATGGGTATATAAATTAAGAATTTAACACACCCCTGACACAAGTCTGGTCATCATGAGACCCTCATTCAATGGGTGATATCTAAAATACTGCTAAAACTGAACATAACTACAAAATGTTGAATTCTTAGCTTCAATATTTGCTCTAGATCTTGTCAATAGTTCCAATTAAAGCTCTTGGAAACAACTGGTCCTATTTCCAGCAAACAAGTATTTCGATTATAAAAACCGCACTCAAATTGGTCCATCCGTTTGGGAGCTACGATGCCACAGACATACAGATAAACAGGTACACATGTTAATAATGTTATTAAAACTATCGTGAGACATCTTTACTAATTATAAAAACGGTATAAACTCACGTAAAAATTGTCAGGAACGGCCCGACATGTTTCGAACTCATTTGGAGCTCTTCATCAGGGGTAGCTATCCGTGCTGCTACGCGACTCGCGACCCACTACACTTTTAATCGCTCTTCTTGCCGCCCTCTGCGCACGCGCAGATAGCGCGGCGCGGGGAGGGCAGGGCTCTTGCGCTGTCACTACTGGACTGTCTGTCACTGCATTTTCACTATTACCCACTGATACCACGCACACTTGACTTATTGTATCAACGACATTGTCTGAACGTGAGATCTTTTTTAACGCCGGAATCACAGGTTTCCATGCTGGAGGTAGAGCCCAACCACCGTCTCGGTTGAAATTCGGGCGCCGTCCTATTTCGATAGCTTCACGTATCTTCCGTTGTACACAGCGTTTCTCACGAACCAACAACCGTGCCTTATCGAAACGTACGAAATGGGACGCACCGGCCTCGACAACATGCTCCGCAACAGCGGAGTCTCTCGTATCCAATTTTCTGAAACTGCGTATATGTTCAGACAATCTTGCAGAAACATTACGTCCCGTCTCTCCTATGTATGCCTTGCCACACTCACACAGTATTTCATACACCCCAGGGGTTCCAAATGGATCTCTATCTTTAGGAGACCGTAGCAACTGCCTCATCTTAGTCAAATGACGGAACCAGGTTGTAATGCTATATCTACGGCGTAAAATGTGTCCGATGGTGTCCGTCATATAAGGTAAGTACGCAGGCGCTCTCTCTACAGTCTGCAGGCGTTGTGCTGTACTGGGGCTCGCTACACGCTGACACTGTCTCCACTTATAGCCATTTTTCTCCAATACCTGTCGCACATGCGCTAACTCCCCATTTACGTATTACGTAGCGCAAGAGCCCTGCCCTCCCCGCGCCGCGCTATCTGCGCGTGCGCAGAGGGCGGCAAGAAGAGCGATTAAAAGTGTAGTGGGTCGCGAGTCGCGTAGCAGCACGGATAGCTACCCCTGATGAAGAGCTCCAAATGAGTTCGAAACATGTCGGGCCGTTCCTGACAACTTTTACGTGAGTTTATACCGTTTTTATAATTAGTACACATGTTAAACTTATAACACCCCTCTTTTTTCGTCGGGGTTAAAAATGCGCGGGAACAATCTAACTCACGAAACAATCTGTATTATGTATATCAATAGCTACTTATATTATATTTCATAACATATTCACTGTAAACTTATTGGTTCCGTATCTACATACCTATTCCAAATGTAAAATAAGTATACTGAATTTAATTTAGACTAAGCGTGTACCTAATAATATTTATTGGGTCTGGCTATGTTATGTCTGCTTATGTTGAAGATGTATGTTTATTGCAAATAAAAAATCTATCTATCAATCTATCTATAGCTGCTATTTTAGTTCATTTTATGCCCTAAATCCGAATAAAATTTACCGTGATGACAGATGTCACATTCACATAGCCACGTAAAATAGACTATAGTCTGCACTTAGAAGCTAAACATCTTCAAACAACTATTGCGATTCGGGTTCAGGTGAAAACGAAGAGGTTCTTATCTGGATAGCGTAAGAGCGAGCGAAACAGTTATAAACTAGAATCGCATACTGTCATCAGCTCACGCACTGAAATATAATGATCTTGAATTATTTGTAAGATCTAGATAGACAGATTATTTTTTACTGTAAATATCTAGTAAACAGAAGTTTTTGTCCCATTGTCGCTTGATGTCTCGTCACTGTTTTAACACGTTCACTGTCCCAGTTTGACATGTGAACCTTATGTCTCTGTAATAGAGACTTGCCGTGACAGTGAACGTCGAACTTTAACACAGTAAAAACAACTAAGGATGATGATTGATGTGGAATTATGTAAGATACTGGGTATACGACACGCCGCTACGTAAACGAACCATCAGCGTATTTAAACCAGCGATGTGGTCGCTCCTTAAGACTTAAAATTTCACAAGTGTTCAGAATCAGACGGAGGGTAAACTCGCTGACTTGGCAACGAGCCAGCTTTCCCTTTCAGACTCCAGAATTTATTCTCAAACGTAAAAATGTTACTTGACATGCTAAGCTGCATTAAACTTCCAAATTTCACAAATTTCACAAGCATGAGTGGGTCGGTGTTGCATTTGTTTACGAGATTCATTCAACCGTAAGAGGATTCAAAATAGCCCATTTTATGGCACTTTATCCGTTCAAAACGCTGGTTATATCTGGCATTTTTCTCTATGATCAAACATGTTTCTTAACAAATTATCAATCTTACTACTTAGAACAGGGCCATTCAATGGTATATATTTGAAAGTTACAGTTTGAATTTTTCATTGATAAAAATGATGTTTCAAAAACTGCTCGAAATTGACAAAATTCACGCAGAAAAAAGGAATAAGGCCTCTTAAACTTTTACTTATTTGGCTTTAATCGACAGTTTTCCGTTATAACAGAATATTTATTTAAACTTTATTGCACAAAAGAAAACCTTAATGTACCTACAAAAGGCGGACTATGCCATGGGGTATTCTCTACCAGTCAACCTTAGGGCAAAGTAGAAAAACTGTAAATATTTATATTGTTTTAAAGTTCAGTTATTATCAATGGTTGGATTAAGGTGTGAAGTTTGGGGTGATGACCGAAAATGACATAGGTACTTAATATATGGATATGCCCCAGAGAATTCCCGGAATCACGCTTTTTTGCTATATTATAACAACGTTATTGTTAAAAGATAACGTCCCAGAATGTAGTAGAGACCTTAATTTTGAACATATCAGTACCTCAGATGTAGTAAAGGCGTTTAAATCGATTAATGTCAAAAAAACTAGTGACCTCGGGGGGGTCTCCGTCCATGCTGTCAAATCCCTCATAGATAGACTCCTAGTTACTTAGTAGTTATATTCAATAACAGTGTAGATTGCGGTGAGTTTCCTGATCTGATGAAACATAGTAAAATAACTCCTTTATTTAAATCAGGTAGTACTTCTGACCCCAATAACTTTAGACCAATATCTGTACTACCAACATTTAGTAAAATTTTTGAAAAGTTAATTTTGTCTCAATTATTAAGACACTTTAATTTGAACAATTTAATGCATAACAAACAATTTGGTTTTACGCGGGTTCGCTCGACATCCGACGCTGGAGTCGAGCTAGTAAAATGTATTTTCGATGCCTGGGAGGAATCACGAGATGCTTTAGGTATCTTCTGTGATTTATCTAAGGCCTTCGACTGCGTTAATCATGAGACACTGATCAGGAAACTACACCACTATGGAGTTAGAGGATCGGCACTGAAATTGTTAGAATCTTATTTAAATGGTAGAATACAGAGGGTTGACGTGAATGGAAAGCGATCACCGGGGTCATTAGTCTCTATGGGTGTGCCGCAAGGATCAATATTGGGACCCTTCTTGTTCCTTATCTACATTAACGTCTTGCCACAGCTCATAAAGACCCACCATGATATAGTTTTGTTTGCGGATGATACTTCACTTATTTTCAAAGTCGCACGAAACCAACAATCTTATAATGACGTAAACAATGCTAATTGTAAAGTAGTGAATTGGTTTAATGTTAATAATTTATTGTTAAATGAGAAAAAGACTAAATGTGTTAAGTTTGTCACGAGTAACGTTATACACGAGCAACCAAGTGTTATTGTTAAAGACGAGGAACTGGAACTAGTTGATAGCACAGTTTTTCTCGGTATTACATTAGATTCTAAGCTCCAATGGGGTCCCCATATTGCTAATCTCTCGAATAGACTGAGTTCTGCTGCTTTTGCAGTTAGTAAGATTCGTCAATTAACAGACGTGAAAACAGCTCGATTAGTATATTTTAGTTATTTCCATAGCATTATGTCGTATTGCATATTACTTTGGGGCAGTGCGTCAGATATTAATATAATTTTTGTTCTCCAGAAACGGGCTATTCGTGCGATATATAAAATGCACCATAGAGACTCGCTTAGAGATAAGTTTAAGGACATTAATATAATGACAGTGCATTGTCAATACATTTATTTTAGTGACGACGCGTTTGGCTCGGTTGGTAGACACCTGCCTACTGAGTCGACGGTCCCGGGTTCGAATCCCGGCCGGGGCAAATATTTGTGCAAAATATTTGTTCTTGGGTCATGGATGTTATCTATATATGTATTTATATATTATGTATATCGTCGTCTAGTACCCATAGTACAAGCTTTGCTTAGTTTGGGACTAGGTCGATTTGTGTATGATTGTCCCTTAATATTTTTTTTTTTTAATTTATTTTTATGAGAATCTTATGTATGTACATAAGAACATTGCCAATTTTAAGAGGAGGAGGGTAGGATTACCCAAACAAGTAACATGGGCTCTGTGTTTTTATTTATGTTCTGCCAATACGTAGGCGATAGATTAAGTCCCGTGTTGTGTTATCACGTGCTTCTTTGTCGCCGGAACGTGTACAAATGTTGTAGAGACGAAAGTTTGTAATTTCAAGCTGTTATAACGCAAGTTTTCATCGCAGCCGATTCGTGTTGTCTGTGCGCCTGAGCAGCGTCGATTGTCCCCTGGAGTGACAGTGTAGCCGGTGTGTTGCCTAAAGTGATTTGTGACGTGTGGAAAAATAGGTTTCTGAGAAGATTTAAATACTTAAAACATCGATTATGTTTTCTGCAATCCCCAACGGCTCACACTTGTTATCAGCGCCATCTGTGAATTTACGTTCAAACTAGTTCGTCCTCCGTGTTGTTCCGGACGGTGCCTGCGCTGATCTCGTTCACAAGAGCGCGGCCATCTATATTAATGCTCGGGAACCGCCGCGCTTCTGCAGCTTCATCACGAGGCCGGCCGCGGCCGGATCATCTAGTCATTCGGCTTGCTGCAACTGTTCTCCGGTAGAGGGCGGCGCTTTTCGGAATTGTTTAGTTTAGGTTCATGAATTATTTTATTGTATACAATTTATTTATTTTTATTTTTTATTGGAATGGTTTTAAAATAGATTGGTTTTTCAATTATTTGATTTGGTTTATATAATTTTTAGATATTTTCAAATTTAATGAATTTATTAATTATTTGTTACAAATATTTTATTGTATACAATTTTTTTATTTTTTTTTTGGAATGTTTTTAAAATAGATTGGTTTTAATTATTTGATTTGGTTTATATAATATTTAGATATTTTCAAATTTAGTGAATTTATGAATTGTTTGTTACAATTTTTTTTAATTTTTTTTTAGATCTTGTGACTGTTGTGATATCTAGATTTAGGTTTTTACCATAGGATGACACCTAACTTTCATGTATGCTCGTGTAGTTAATCATCTTAACGAGTTTTGAAGTCGATAATTTTATTATTTTTTGTTTTATATACATAGACGTTTTATATACTTTTTTTGGGCGGTAGACATAAAAACAAGTAACACATCAATCTTATGAAATATATTAAAATTAAAATAAAACAGTTACATTACCAAGTTTTCACCACTTCCATATAAAATTTAACTTTTACATTTCCTGTAGAAGTATTTGTTGCACTGCACATGCACTAATTACCAGTAAATTTCACTGTGTAATCCTGCTGGTTTTGACATTTGACATTTCATAACCTAAAAACAAAGAACAATGGCAAACTATATGGAAATTGCTGAGTCGCAGAAAAGTTTGGAAGCCACTGTGCTCAAGATGTTCTCCGAGTTCGAGTCCAAGCTGAACAGGGCTCCTGCAGTCAAGGTAACTCTCAATGTCTTGAGTGAAGAGTTTGCCACCTTCAAAGAGCAAACAATAACAATGCTGAAACTGCTCCGGGAGCAAATAAAGGCTCTCACAAAATCTCAGGACATTGTTGAAATGCGGCATCGAAGAAAATTCCTTCTATTTAATGGTGTTCCGGAACAAGCCGATGAAAATATAAGCAATAGAATAGCTTCCATCATTTCTGAGCAACTGAAGATCCCGGGTGTCACATCTGCATCTTTCAAAGCCTGCCACAGGCTAGGCAAGCCCACTGGAGATCGTAATAGGCCCGTCTTGGTGCGGTTCGCTGATGTTGCTGTGAAATCTTCAGTTTGGAAAAAGAAGACTGCATTCAAGGGAACAACTTTTGCAATCTCTGAATTTCTCACACCTCAGCGGCAAACACTGTTTATACAGGCACGTAAAGTGTTTGGTATGAGGAGCTGCTGGTCGCTCGATGGCAATATCTTTGTCAAATTGCCCAACGGTGGACGTGAACGCGTTGAGTCCGAGGAGGACATTGTTCGGCTGAAGGAGTCCCGGTCGAAGCAGCCGCCTGTATCATCAACGCCTAATCCCGCAGTACAGTCCGATGATGTCGAGGAGGAGAGCGCGCCTGGTCCCAGTGGCCAAGGATCCCGGTCGCGGCGTGCTGCGAAACCGGTGCCATAGGTCAGCAGTGTAGTAGTATTATAGCGTTTTCGTTCATTCTTTGCATAATTTTCCACATAGCAGCAGGTTACCATAGCTATAAAAGACGCAGACAACTTCTTTGTCTTAATTTTCTTATCTATTTGAGTGTACCCACTTTTAATTTGTATTTCAGTTTTAGTTTATTTAATATCATATCTGCGATCTGCGTATAAGTTTTGACACTGTCACTGTCACTTTCATTTGACATTGTACTCAAGTTGTTCGAGTTAGTTTTTTTACCGCCTGCTGCTACTTATTGTATTAGTCTTATAACATTGTTAACTCTGGTCATCATGACTTTGTTTGGTTATTTCTCACAAGCTAACCGGCAGGATGAGCAGGATTGTGTGTGTGCATTATTGTAGTTATTTTTTTTTTATCGTATTATCTCTATAATATTATTATATTTATTTATTTATATTAGTTTATTTATGTCAGATGATGAAACTTTTTATTCTGCCAGTGATCATAGCTCTGCATTTCTGTCTTTAAATTCACTTGACACTTCTCACACTGTAGGCGAACTTTTGTCCCGTGAATTTCATAATTCCTGTTTCTTTAATGTGTGCCATATTAACGCCCAAAGCATTCCTTCTCACTACACCAATCTTATTGATACATTCCAGTCTGAATTTATCCACGCAATACTGGTGTCGGAGAGTTGGTTGAAGCCCACACTTGACTCGACATCATACGCGCTGCCTGGATTTGTACTAATAAGAAATGACCGAACGGGCAAGGGCGGCGGTGGTGTCGCTATTTACTTGAAAAGCTCAATTCCATACAAAATTTTGAATATATCCCCGTCCCTTTATTCAAGCACAGCGGAATGGATTTTTCTTGAATTAAATATTAAAGGGGTAAAGGCCGTTCTAGGTGTAGTTTACTGTCCCCCCACTGTTGATTATTTTTCTAAACTAGAACAAGTATTTGAGTCCTTAAGCTCGGACTACACACATCACCTAATTATGGGTGACCTTAACACCGACCTTGGTAAAAATTCTCCACAGCATGAAAAACTTGCGTCTATTGTGCGGTCTGTAAAATTTTCCATACTTCCACTGGATCCCACCCACCACACTGGTTCTACTGACACATGGCTTGATGTCATAATTACGTCGTCCCCCGATGATGTAGTAAAGCATGGACAGTTTTTAGCTCCTGGGTTCTCTCACCATGACTTACTGTATGCATCATATAAAATTAAGCCCCCAAAATGTAAACCTGCTTTGGTTCTGATGCGGAGCTTCAACAAAGTAGATCCTGAGGCTCTCGAGAGGGATGCTAAGAACATTGACTGGACCCCTGTTCTAGATGCTCCAACAACTGACTCCAAGATTTCTCTATTTAATGCCGCCATTTTGTCACTTTTCGATACGCATGCTCCCTTGCATGCCGTTAGAGTCCGGCGTCCCCCCGCTCCTTGGATCACTGAGGGCGTACGCATGGCCATGAGAAGGAGGGACCGTGCTTTCAGGATCTTTAAACGTGATCGGACTGACGAGAACTGGACACTTTTTAAAACAGCCCGCAACCGATGCAATCAGATGGTGCGAACAGCTAAGCGGCGATTCATTCACCAAAACGTATCCTCTTCATCTATGGCTGATGTCTGGAAATTCCTTAAGTCGCTTGGCCTGGGTAAACCTACTAACGGTTTCGATGGCATTTCCTTTTCTCTCAACGATTTAAACAGACATTTTTCTTCTGCCTTATCAATTGATAACCATGTTAAGATCAGCACCCTCTCTGATATTTCGTCGCTTCCTCTTTCCGTCTCAGAAAGCTTCTCATTTTCGCCCACTTCTGAAGCAACTGTCAAGACCATCATTAATAAAATAAAATCTAAAGCCGTCGGATGTGATGATGTCGGTCGGTATATGATAGTATCTGTTCTAGACTGTGTGCTTCCTATAATAACTGACATCATTAACTCCTCGCTGTTTAATGGCGACTTCCCTTCTCTTTGGCGTAGTGCTTTTGTTATACCATTACCTAAAATTAGAAACCCCACATCACTTAATAACTTTAGGCCTATTTCAATTCTCCCTTTTCTGTCAAAAATTGCTGAAGCGGTGGTTCACAAACAACTATCTAACTTTATATACTCTCATAATCTGCTGAGCCCTTTTCAGTCTGGTTTTCGACCCAGCCATAGTACATGCACCGCGCTTCTCAAAGTTACTGAAGATTTAAGACGGGGCATGGAGGATCAAATGGTCACAGTACTTATTCTGATTGATTTCTCCAACGCATTCAATACTGTTGATCACGACATCCTTCTTGCCTTGCTCGAACATCTAAATGTGTGTCCCTCTGCCCTAAGTTGGTTTTCCAGTTATCTTCGTGGTCGCCGGCAGGCAGTCCGTGTAGACCGATCTTTGTCCGACTGGTGTGACTTAGCCACTGGCGTACCTCAAGGAGGCATTCTTTCTCCACTGCTATTTTCCACCTTCGTCAACTTTATCACTCCCGATCTTCGCTGTTCTTACCATCTGTATGCGGACGACCTACAGATCTATGATAAATGTAAAGTGGCTGACGTTACCGCTACCATTGACAAATTAAACTTAGACCTGTTTCACATTCAACAATGGTCGGAGAAATTTGGCCTGTTTGTGAACCCTTCTAAGTGTCAGGCTATTGTCATTGGTAGCTCTCGCCAGCTTGCCAAACTTGATCTGGACTCTCTCACACCACCTAATTTCAATGGAATGCCTATTAGGTTTAGTCCCAGTGTCAAGAATTTAGGAGTTCACTTGGATAGCACACTGAGCTGGAAGGTACAGGTGAGCGAAATCAGCAGGAAAGTCATTGGCTCGCTTCATGCTCTGAACAAACTTAAGAACTTCTTGCCCATTAAAACCAAGGTGTTACTAGTAAATACCCTAATTCTGCCGATAATTGACTATGGTGATGTGTGTTATCCGGACTTAAATGAAGATCTTCTTGATAAGTTGGATCGACTTCTAAATAATTGTATTCGTTTCATTTTCTGTCTCCGTAAATATGATCACGTGTCCTCATTTCGCTCTCAACTTGGCTGGTTTCCCATCCGTCAACGACGCAACATTCGTATGCTTTGCATTCTCTATTCGATTCTTAACGATCCACAATCTCCTGAATACCTCAAGACTTTCTTCTGTTATATCGAATCCACTCGTAACCGTCATTTTCGCTCTTCCGGCAATCTCGCCCTTTCTATCCCTCTTCACCGCACTGGTTTCATGTCCAATTCATTCTCAATTCAAGTGGCTCGCCTCTGGAACGGTCTTCCTCTCTCAATTAAACAGGCACCGAGTAAGCTAGCGTTTAAAAAGTCCGTGTGCAGCTTCTTTGCTGGCAGAAATGAAGTCTCGTAGTCTATCTGCTTAGTATGTTTCATCTCTGTATGTATTTATGTATATATTTATTTATATTATATATGTTTATATTATATTAGATGTATGTATATATTTACATGTATAGCAAAATTATGTATAACTATTATAATTATGTTTTGTTACTTATGTGTAAGTTAGTTGCACCGCCTACAATTTTTCCGCTTTGCCCTAAGGTTGACTGGTAGAGAATGCCTCATGGCATTAAGTCCGCCTTTTGTACGATAAGTTTTCTTTTGTGCAATAAAGATTAAATAAATAAAATAAATAAATAGACTTTGACATTGAATTGTTTTTTATGACTGATATTTTGTATTTTGTTTATAATTATTGATTGTTATTGTTATTATTATTTTTTTTTTTTGTCTGTCTGGCATAATTTATAGGTCTAGATTTTATATTTTACTTGACATTGTACATCATTGTTTTTGTAAAAAAAAAAAAAACTTTTTTTTTTTTGTATTCATTTTAGTATCATTTCAAATAGTCAAAGTATATTCGGAATCATGAGCGACTCCTCCTCGTTATTGTCTTGCCCTCATTGTCATAATTCATCTCGAACTTTCACCGCGCACGGGCTTAAGGTCCACATTGGACGCATGCACAAGGGCATTCCCCGGGCGTCTTCACCTCTTGCTGCGCAAGCAGGATCACAGGTCGCACCTTCAAATAACCCTAATGTTCGGGGTTTTGAGGACTTGGCTGCCTTGAAGCAGTCTGTTCGAGTGTTGCGGCATATCCCTAAGGGCGCGCGGAATCTGGCGGCTGGCAGATTGAGCGATCTTATCGACAAATGTGTCTGCTCAAACGGCACGGAAGAGTGGTTTGATTTTTTATCGTTCGCCTATTCCGCTCTTAAGGCGCCGGGAGCGGGTGGTTCAGGCAACTTAACTTCTAAGGTTAAACGCAACATTGTCTCAGCTTGTTTAGTTGATTCTGTTGAGAGCATAACTGCTGAGGCGGTAGTATCGAGGACACCCTCGGTCCTTAAGACGGTGGAGGGTAAAGTGTTTGAGGGTGATCTCACGGGTGCAGTGCGTATTCTTATGTCGGATGATGGCATAGCGTCATCGGGTCCTGAGACTCTGGCCATCTTGCAATCGAAGCATCCGGCTCCGTCTCGGCAGTTGTTGCTCCCGCCGGAACCTGACAGGTCCATTCCTTCTTTGACTGTTAAGTCGGAGGACATAGTGCAGGCACTTTACTCGTTTAATAGCAGTTCGGCTGCCGGATTAGACGGTGTCCGTCCAGTTCATTTGAAGGAACTTACTTCTGTCTCAGCGGGAGATAATGGTCCCCGCCTTCTGGAATGTCTTGCTAAGCTTTGCAATTTTTTGCTCAGTGGACAATTAAATCCAGCTGTTAGCCCGTACATTTATGGTGCATCTTTGTGTGCTCTGTCTAAGAGGGATGGAGGTATACGTCCCATTGCTATTGGTAGCGTTTATCGACGCTTGACAGCGAAACTGGGGTGCTGCGCGGTGAGGGATGAGATGGCGGCGTATCTGCAACCCTGCCAGTTGGGGTTTGGCACGAAGTTGGGATGCGAGGCGGCAATCCATGCTACTCGAGCTTTTTCGGGGAATCCCAACAATGCGGAGTCTGTCATCATTAAGATCGACATCAAAAACGCTTTCAATTCGGTTGAAAGGGATGTGTTATTGTCAGAGGTAAGGGATAAGGTGCCTTCTCTCTATCCGTTCCTTTTCCAGGTGTACGCGTCTCCGTCGAATCTCTTCTATGGTGATTCCCTGATACTTTCTCGAGTCGGTGCGCAGCAGGGGGATCCGCTTGGTCCTCTAGTCTTCAGTCTCGCTATACAAAAGGCGATATCAGAGCTTCAATCCCCGTTGAATATTTGGTACCTAGATGACGGTACCCTCGGCGGTAGGCCTGAGGAAGTTGAGCAAGATCTACTCAGACTTCTCCCGCGTTTTCGCGAATTGGGGCTAGAGGTTAACTGTGGTAAATGTGAGTTCTTCCCCTGCGGCACCAATTCCGTTAACTCTTTTCCGGTTTTTAGTGCTCTGCTTCCTGGGCTCAAGGTACTGTCTCCTGAAACCTTTAATCTCTTGGGCTCACCAATTTTCCCGGAGGCCATTCCCGAAGCTTTCGAAGCACGAAGACAGCTTCTCCTGGTGGCTGTGCAGCGGTTAAAGGAACTTTCGGCGCACGTAGCTCTGGTTTTACTGCGTGTTTGCTTTGCTGTTCCCAAGCTGACATACTTCTTGCGCACTGTTCCGGCCTGGCTGCACCCCAATCTCATTGATACCTTTGATTGCGTGGTGAGGGAGTCATTGGAGCGTGTGTTGAATGTCTCCCTCAATGAGGTTCAGTGGGCCCAGGCTTCTCTGCCCGTACGGACGGGTGGGTTGGGGGTACGCCGCGTGCGGGATGTGAGCCTCCCGGCTTTCTTGGCATCGGCGGGTGGGGTCGTGGACCTTGTCACTCAGATTTTATCTCCGAATGGTGACAGGGCAACCATACCTTACGCTTCTGATGCTTTGGCAGCCTGGACGGCTCTCAACCCGAGCGCGGTTATGCCCGATAGGCCGGACCGTCAGCGGTTGTGGGACGAGGCAGGGGTGCAGCGTATTTTCAACAATTTGTTGGAAAATTCAGTGGGTGCGGACACGGCGAGGCTGATCGCGGTGTCGAAGCCGGAGGCTGGGGCATGGCTTCACGCACTCCCGTCTCCGCATTTAGGTACCCTCCTCGACAACGACTCGATGCGGGTGGCTGTTGCTCTTCGCCTGGGCTGCGATGTTTGCGAACCTCATGTATGCATCTGCGGTACCATGGTGGAGAGTAGTGGTCATCACGCGTTGAGTTGTCGTCGATGTGCAGGGAGGTTTCCTCGCCATCACGCCCTCAATGACCTCGTCAGGAGAGCTCTGGTATTGGCTAATGTACCGTGTATTTTAGAGCCTCCTGGTCTTAGTCGCACAGACGGGAAGAGGCCTGACGGATTGACCTTGGTGCCATGGAAGAGTGGAAAGTGCCTTCTGTGGGACGCCACGTGTGTCAGCACTTTCGCGGCTTCGCACATAGGTCGTTCCGTGCGGGTGGCAGGGGCGGCGGCTGAGCGGGCAGCTTTACGGAAGCGTGAGAAATATTCGGCGCTGAGCAATTATCTTTTTGTTCCTCTTGCGGTGGAGACGACCGGGTGTTGGTGTTCGGAGGCTAAGGAGTTCTTAGCCGAACTTGGGCGGCGATTGCGGGAGGCGGGGCTTGACCCTCGCTCCGGGTCCTTCCTGATGCAAAGGTTGTCTATTGCGGTTCAACGTGGCAACGCGGCGAGCGTGATGGGCACCTTTGCGTCGGGGAGGACGGGGAGTGAGGATTTTGTATAGCTTAGTTTAGTTTTAGTATTTTTAAGGTTTTTTTTTTAAATGTTTGTAAATTGTGTTATATAAATAGTATTTAATGAAATTATATAGTAATTATAATATTTAGAAATTAATAAGCACATGATAATAATTACATATATATCATAAAATAAAATTTTAAGAAGAACTGTGATATACATAATATTAATACTAGAAATAAGCATAAGCTCGCAGTGCCTGCCACTAAGCTCCATAAAATAAGAAAATCATTCATGGGTAACTGTGTAAGATTTTATAATAAACTTCCTAGAAGCGTAACTGACTTGTCTGTTGGTAAATTCAAGAACTATGTAAAACGTAAACTTATTTCTAACGCTTATTATAGCACTCAAGACTATATGAATGATAACGTGTCGTGGGATTAGTGAAAATGTTATGTGTAATTATTGTAACGAGTAGGTACCCATCAGGGTACTGATATTTTAATTTTAACAATTTTTAATATAATTTTTGACATTAAGAATTTTATTCTAGATATATTCTAGCCTCTAGTTTTTTATTTATATAATTTTTTTATGTGTTGACGATCCTTTTTAGGATTTTCTTTTATTTCCATAATGTTGTTTTTTATGTTTTTTTATTTTATTTTTAGTATAAGTTTATGAATAAATTGCTCTACTCTCTGTAACTGACGATTCGAAAGTGCTTGTAGCTCGGCCTACTTGAATAAATAATATTTTGACTTTGACTTTGACTTTAACGTTTTGTAATGTTTTTTTTTTTGGCAATAGATTATCGATTATTACTTTACTTTAAAGCCCTGTTTTAATAGAGTTAACTATAACAGAGTAGAAAAAAGTACAGGAGTAGAAAAACATTATTATGGATGCCTGTATGATAATATAATTATAAACTGAGTAATATTTTGAAACGAAGCACACATTTTTTTAGCTTTACGATTATAATCCCGGGATTAAGTCATATCCATATTAATATTTCCTTACGAAGTCCCGGGAAATCACACACCCTAATCCGATCACTGGTTATTATTTATAATTTTGTGTATCGTTGCTTTTTTTAACATCTATACTATTATACATTTCTAAAATTGTATAGAAAATCAGTCATTGACCCCCCTCATTGGGGTATTTGGACAAACAAGGATGGTTATAGGATACTCTTAATAAATTAATAATAATATCAGACAAGCTCACACAAATCGATCTAGTCCGAAATTAAGCTCAAGAAGGCTCGTGTTATGGGTACTAGTCGACGATATACATACTTATATAGATAAATATATACTTAAATACATAGAACAACAATGACCCAAGCAAGAACATTCGAGTTCATCACACAGATATTTGCCCTGGCCGGGATTCGAACCCGGGACCACCGGCTCAGTAGGCAGGCGCTCTACAAACTGCGCCAACCGCGTCGTCAAACTTAACCAGACTACGGTAGAAATAGTCTTACGTAGACGAGGTTGCGTACACCTTCTAGCTTAAATGTAATATATTGTAATCCCTGCTTCAATGTAATAGCCTTATTTTCTCCCATGAATTGTCGAGGGCCTTATCACCATACCTCGGGGTTTTCGGGGCATCGGGTTCTGATAGCATGGTAGGACTTTAGAGAACAGCTCAGCAGCCATAGATGCCATGCAGCCGATATTAACATTAAAATACCCTCATACTCATACTCATTCATCTATTTCATTCCAAACTGCCTTTATGGTTATTGAGGTTAACCATATTTTTACCCACTATTACAAACTCCTAGATTTAACTAAATTAATTGACGATTTCATGTTTTTTGTAGCCATAACTGGATATTCGATCAATATAGAAGCCAGTTTACTCCAGATAACGTAATTTTCTTCGTAATAGCGAAAAAACAATGCCCAAAACAATACACTTTGTCGTTAACTATAAAATTGCGAATTAAATACACTTATGAGTATGAGTATAAGGATGAATTGTATTTTAATGGCTCCATAGCTCTCAAGTCCTACTATCTAGCTATCAGAAGTCCGATGATTAGCGATAAGACACTTAGGTATGGTAAATTCAACCCTTTACAAGATCAGGGAAGGATCTTACAAGGTTCACGATTGCACTCACTAAATCCTTACCACTGGAAATTTAATTTCTGCCAGTACACTTGGGTTTCACAACGAACATAATTGAATTGCGAAGAGACAAACGACTAGCAAGATTAGATCAAAATTCAGTATTTAATGAAATTATTTCAGTGTATGATTGCTGAATCCTTATTTAGTTTCAAAGTTTTAAATGAAATTTAAATTTTTGAAGTATCAATTTGTTTTGTTCCAATAATTTTATATGGAAAACACTTAACCGTCTTCAACAAATTTATGAGTTTTAAAATAAAGAACTTCAACTGAACGAAAGCCCATACACCAACAATCTGGGAGTTAATTTATTTATTTGTTTAAACTTTATTGCGCAGTATAAAAATACGTAAAACTGGCAGACTTAATGCCTTAAGGCAATCTCTACCAATGAGCCAATGGGTTAAACAGAAATTATGTAGTCGGTGCAGTACCTAATATAAATGTAATACATAGATAGAAGTCAAACAAAGTAATACTAAACACAAATCAGTTACTTATTTAAGTTATTTATAAAATCCAAAGTATGTGTAAATTCATAAGTTTATACGGAAAAAGTCAAAATCTATTTACGTGTCCTCTCAACAATTGGTATCCATCGAAATTACATTCTAACACGTAGGACGGCGCCCGACTAGGTGGACGGACGACCTCGTAAATGTGGCAGGGAGTCGATAATAGGGTAATTATTACATACGTACTTTCGAAACACGACTGTGTTCTGTATACAATTAGATTTCTAATTTGCACCAACTTCTAATATGTCGGTTTGGCCCTATAGTTGACTGGTAGAGAATACCATTTGGCATTAACTCCGCCATTTATACTGACTTTAATTTTGTGCAAAAATGTTTAAATAAATAAATGTGTAATGGAACAGTTGAGCATAATCGGTAACCTCCCGACACTTCTTTATATTCCAGTCATACTTATCTCTTCTTTGGTAATAGATGTGCACGAAACGACATCAAATTTCGTTTTCTGTGCTCAATATCGCACATAGTTGATTTTACGTGATCGTCGTACTAAAAAGTGTTTGTCGAGGAAATGCATATCAATTGTATATTATTATTTTTCTTTACGAGGTCACGCCTATGACGATGTTACGTGGAAAAAAGTCAACATATTCTCTTTTTATTCCCTTTTTAGGGTTCCGTAGTCAACTAGGAACCCTTATAGTTTCGCCATGTCCGTCTGTCCGTCTGTCCGTCCGCGGCTTAGCTCCCTGATCATTAGCACTAGAAAGCTGAAATTTGGTATGAGTATGTGTATGTATCACGCCGACAAAATGGTAAAATAAAAACTAAAAAAATATGTTTTTTTCGGGTACCTCTCGTACACCTAAGGTGGGGGTGATTTTTTTTTTCGTTCCAACCCTAGTGTGTGGGGTCGTTAAATAGGTCTGTGAAAAATAATAGGGGTCTCCAAACATTACTTTTTGATAAAGTCAGTAGTTTTGTAAATATTCGCTCCGAAAATAAAAAAATAGTGTCCCCCCCCCTCTAACTTTTCAACCACGGGTCAAAAAAATATGGAAAAAGTCGTGGAAATGAGGCCTTATAAGTACTTTCAATGAAAACTATATTAAACAAAATCGGTCCATCCGTTTTTGAGTTATCGCAAAATTTCATAATTTTCTTTAAAAGGACGTAAGTTGACTTCCAGAAGGTAATAAGTAATTACAGTTACTTTGGCGTTTACGACCTTTTCCCGTCTTTCCGTCTTTGACCGTCTCTTGTGAAGAATGAGCAAATATGGAACCCTACACTGAGCGTGGCCCGACATGCTCTTGGCCGGTTTTTTAACAAAAGATAACCGATTTTAATGAGCGAAAATCATCAATATCGATTCATAGTTGGCGGAGTGATCGTATAACACACAACGAAATTAAAAAAAATAAACAACATACAGTCGATTTGAGAACCTACTTATTTTTGAAGTCGCCTGAAAGGATGAACTAACTTTATCTCCGTAAAAAGAAATTTGACTGCATTCAGATATTTTCTGACATTAGTTAATTGATTATCTTTCATCATGTTCACGTTTCCTTCGTATTGACGATTAAATAAAATTAATGTTAGACTTCCCGATCTTTTCTTATTTCTAAGACCAGATTTATATCCGGAACAATAATCGTATCAATCAGCAGAATAAATAAGCGAGTGTTAATTTTTTAGAATGTTACTCTGCTTCTTTTAAGGGTTCCGTATCTCAAAAGAAAAAACCTGAAACCTTATAGGATCATTTTGTATTCCGTCCGCCCGTCTGTCTCTCAAGACCCTTTATCTCGAGAACGTGTGGAGGTACAGAGTTTCAAATAAAACCTTATAAAAGTACTCAGGTCTACAGTCGCTTGAAGCTGTGAAAAAATCAAACTTCTAAGTTAACGTATAAAACGTGTATGTCGACACTCCCAGGGGAATCAAAATTGATAGGGTATTTTCCATTGACTTAGAACTATGAAATTTACACTCGATTGAGTTAAGTTTGCACCTGAATCTAATTGCGCTACTTAGGAAGGAGGTGCGAACTTTTTTCAAACATGTGCTAAGACTATCGAGCACCCTGATACACTAACAGATGGCGCTGAAATTAATATGATGTATGCATTTTGCCAAATTAACTCTAAGTTTAAAAGACGGGTACGGGAACTTGAATAATCGCTCGCACAACTTTCAAGATCCCAATAGATTTGGACACCACGTGCATTTGGTATGAAAATACCTATTGATTTTGGAGGGTAGTTTAATTTAGTGGTACCTAATTGTAAAATATTTATCTGGACAACAGTCATCTATCGTATTCACTTTACTTTACTTCGAGTTGCGCCTCCAGGAGAGAGGGAGAGAAATTAAATTAGGGGTGAATTAGTCGTTTACTGACACAGACCGATTTCCACGCGTGCGGAGCCGCGGGCACAGCTAGTAATATATAAAGTAGGCTTATTATACCTATTAATTATTTATTAGTATAATTAGGTGAACACGTTGGATCTCTTAATTGAAAATGTATAAATCGATAGTCTTAATCAATATACGTTGCTTTTTAAACAATCCTACCTAGTTTTGCTTACATTTTCTTCAAGGATAAATAATAAAGAACAAGGTTATTTTCACATTTTCATTGAACTGAAATCGATGAAACCAGGTTTTTTGTACAGAGCATTGATAGCTTGTAAGGGTGCTCCCTCACCACGAGCTGTCGCCTTTAGTGTGTAGGTAACAAAAAACAAATTACATTTTCATAATATAGTTTTTTGGTGAACTTTCTATATTATAGAACTGATTTTAGGTCGTAAATATTGTATAGATTTACAAAAAATAACAAAAACATGACCTGTCTAATAATATCGAGTACAAACAAAACTAGTAATTGTTGTCAAAGCAATATTAGTATTACCATTACTGAAAATATTTTTGTATGTATATGGGAGGGAATAATGTAAAAAAAACGTACCAAATGTCAATAAAGCATCTTGAAAATAAGTATGTTCTAATGAGAATAGTTAAATAACATAAATGTACGAGTATAATATCTAGGCACTTACCATGTTGTCTGCTTCAGTAGATATATTTGTAAACACAGCTTATCTTTCACAAAATATTATTCTATCTATTATCTTATCAGGCCCTAAACAATTATTATTTTCACGACACCTACACTACCATATATTACGACTAACAATTAAATTTTGGTGTTTTATTTTCAATAGCAGGTCATTTTAGTCTTCGTTACAACACCTTCAAGACGCTTCAGTTCACATGTCAAAAGTCACACGTTTTACCAGTCAAATACAAGGCTAAAAACACGACACGGACACTTTCTATTGAATACTCAAGTCATAACAAAATATTCCATACAAACATGATTCACAAAATATTATCGAAACGCACAAATTGTTATGGAACTGTCAGATTCGTTGTAGCTGGGATGCGTATTTGTTTTGCTTCGTTTTAGTTTTAAAGCTGGTGTTAGATAAGTGAGGTTATTCGTTGTGTACGGCGCGTCGGGTGGGCTCTAGTAAACATGGCTGGGAACAGATGACAAGGCGCGGGCGGGCGGCGGGCCTGCGCCGGGCTATCCCTCTCATCTCATCCCGCTATGTGACGCGTACTCGACTTCCCCCACGTCAGCTGTACCCCGGCGGTGGCGCCACTGTGTTCAGGCGCTCCCTCGCACCTGAATCTCTTGTGTCGGTAAAGCAGACAAAAGAGAGAGACGGAGAACGTGCGAGTAAATCGATTGGCTGATCAAAAGGGGCGGGGGTCGAGCACGTGGCGGGTAGTAAAGCTTCCTTTACTGACAGCTAGCTTATTGTTGTTACGCTCGCGAGGTTTTCGCGCTTTAATATGAAATGTATTAGTTTCATAATTTTATCAACGATCGATATCCAATTACGAAGTAATGTTAAAATGCGACAATGATACATCAACATAATAGTAAAATTTTCCACTGGTGATACACGTATTTCCTGAGTTTGAAAGAAAAAAGTCAAATATTTTCGCTTTGTTTTGAAATGTCTTATAATGGGAGACACTTATCAAAATTGTTACTTTGTTAACTGTCATTAATAAGGCTTTTTAAAACAGTATATCGAGTACTTAATTAGAGGGACCCGTTTGTGGTTAAATGTTTAATGAAAAAAGTTGTATGGCGTGACAATAAACCGAATAAGGTGATTAGGGTAATACCAGTGACTAAGTTGTAAAGATAATTTCAGGGGTGATTCATGTTTGTTTAATTGGCTGAGTCGTCGACTTGGCTGGAGGTTTTGAGCGAAAAAACGGTATTTCCCAGCAGAGGGATCAGGAATCAAGTTTTTAGAAACAACTTTATATTTGCCTGCATATTGCCGAGTCTTGTAAGCTTTTGAATATGCTACCGTAATAAGTTGTAAGACGGTTATGATATTTTTACAGTCCATGAGCTCTCAGATTGCGATTCGGGTTTGGGTGAAAACGGAAAAGTTCTTATTTGGTACGCGAAAGAGCGAGCAAGATAGGTATAGGACGCGAATCACATTCTGACAGCTCACGCCCTGTACCTTGATTTCACGAGACTAAGGCCCTGGTATTAAACTATTGTATTCGATATATTCAAATAATTCTCGAGATATTCAAATCAAAACGGTAGACGAGAAAGTGCAACGGTAATATTGGAATACACACCTTGTATGTAAAAGATAGCTAATAAAGAAATAGAACTCACCTGTTTGTGTGCTTGAATCGAAGAAAGTACTAGTGGTCTCAACGGTCATGGTCCCGATAGTGCCGTCAAGAATCTGCGTGGAGGAGTCTCGGCGACCCCGTGCGCGCATGCAGGCGTCGTCACTTTGCGAACTCTGTCTTCTAAAGTTTCGGCATCTGATCATCTCCTCTGTCGTAGATTGCCGGCGAAAACCTCGCGCTATCAGTATCTCTTCGGTTGTAGACTGGCGACGGATTATCGTTCTCTCTGGAGGACGCGCGCACGGACTAGGGTCTCGACTCGAACAAGAACTAGATTCGGGACTCCGAGCGCGTCCGCCTCTAGCACAAGAAGCTTGTCTTCGCAACCGACTACGGCGTCTGGCTGCGGAAGGACTTAGCTCCACATTCCCGGCTCGATCAGGACTTAGTTGAGATCGGTCTCTTCGCGGTCGTACTGCCGAGTCGGGGCTTAAGGAATCTCTTCTTACTCTTCCTTCATCATCGGGCCCTAATGATGGACCTGAGTCCCGACGACGCGTTCCAGGTGGACCGTTCGGATCATCAAATGCAGTAGCTTGTCGCTGTAGCCTTCCTAGTCTCCGCTCTGGACTTGCAGCAGCACGGGAATCTCTCCTTGCCCGACCACACTGCGTCGTCGAATCTCGTCTACCGCCAAGGCCAGGTGGAGTCCTACCACTTGGGGAAACTGCTGTAGCTTGAGTGGTTTGGCAGGTTTGAGCAGTTTGAGTTGCATTACTGGGTATCGTTGGAGATGTCGGTGACGGTGTAACGGCAGATGTAATGATGGTCGGCATCATCATCGGTTGACATTCTCCGTCAGAGCGGCTCGGTTCATGCACTGTCACCACAGTAACGGAAGGCATCTGGCTTGGACCGGGATCTGATGAGGCATCGACAAATGACGGAGCCGCTGGTGTAGGAGGTGAGAAGCGTCTCTTTCTGTGTGTTGCTACGATTCGAGGAGGGGGAGCAGCGACGGAATCTCTTCGGTGGCGGTGTCCATCGACAGAGTCGCGACGCTCTTTATTGTCGTCGCCTGACCCTCGTCTTTTGATACGCCTTTCTCGCGTTGACGCTACGGTGGTAGAATCCCTGCGGTCAAAAGCATTAGGGAAGTCAGTGCGGAAATCTTGAGGTGCAGCTTTAGAGTCTCTGCGTTTAGATGCCATGGATTTGATGCCGGAGTCGGCGGAGGAGTCTCGTCGCCGCCGAGGTGGTGGATCGTGCCGCACCCAGGGCATGGAGCGGGCAAGGTCTGCTAGGGTCTCCCGCCGAGAGAGGGGGGCCCGCTGTCTGCGGGGGGCATTGCTTCCTCCTCCACCCCACTCTCGAAGGAGATCTGTCAGCTGCGCCAGGGATGAACGACGGCGGCGAGGACCACCTAGGAGCAGGACACGATGTTATAAAAAGCAGCTTTATCGTACTTGATTAAGCACGTCTAGTCTACTTAGTAACGGACATTGTTTGCCTTCTCAATTGTAACTTGATTTCAAATTGTAAGTCTTAAATATTTAGTTAATAACATTTGCTAATTAGAAGGTATTGACAAATATGTTTTATTTTTCATATAAATATTTTTTGGTAATTTTTAGTTTTTATATGTTGAACGCTGTTAAAAAAATAATTTAGTGTTAACTGAAACTTAACATGACATTAAATGTTTAATAAGTTTAGTTAAAAAAAATGCATTGACGGGATGTTTAAAATACACCACCGAGAAGAATTAAATGCATGCATTTAAAAGTGAACATTGGGTTTTGTTTGTAATTTCCACACAAATTATACCCATTTTATTTGTCTTTAGATACCTGCGGGCTGACTGGAGACGTCGGGTTCTGGCGGCGAGAGACAGGACACCTGGGCGGCAGAGTCCCTTCTGCTGCCCAACCGCTGCCGAAGAGTGTTCTCCTCCAGGGTGGACCGAGTCAGCTCGTCCCAGCCGTTCCCTCCCGCCCACACCAGCCCGACTTGATGCGATAGAATCGGCAGATTGCACACGAAGCATATTGCCGTCATTGTCCTGTCAAAACAAAAAAAAAGTTACGCCGTGTATTTACTATTTTGTTTTTTTTTGTTTGACAATACTAACGCTTTATTGTTGCGAAAATGCGTATCGGAATACATGTCGGTATCTGTACGGCTTACAATATGAATAAACGCGAAACCACATTACATCGCCCTTGTGCTCGCATCGCTGGTTTGATAGATAAGTGAATGGTACGGTGTTAGATAAGTAATAAACACACCCTGTCAGTTAACAATATTCGGGGTACACAAAGACTGTCTCCAACTGTTTCAATGTTAATTTCATTTCTTTGTTATTAAGTATCGAATTACGTATAGGCATAGTTATATTTGTAATTTATAGAAGACAGGATTATGTTTTATCGCTAGTGATATCGTAACCATTTCCACGGTCATGGCTGTATATATTTAGGAAAAAACTAAATGGATAAGACCAGTAAGCTAACGTAACAAAGTTGAAGGTTATTAGTAGTTTTTGATCCACGATTTTAAACGTGAACGTTCCACTTCCACGATCTTCATATTATTCAAAGTCGGAGAAATCCATACCAATATCAAATTGAAGTAAGAAAGTGAAGGAACTGGATCGAATTTTTAAAGCGAAAATATGTGAGTTTTCACCACATTGCCGGGCTTGAACCAGCATCTTACACTGCAGAGAGCGTACTACCAATTGGGATATACCAATTTAATACGACCTATATCCATTCAGAAACCAATTAAGGCAATAGGGTATGAATACCGCAATAAATAATTCGATTTTGACAATATGAAATCCGTGAAAAGTTAATCAAACATATTAAATTTTTCGGCTTTTATTATTACTTGCCGTTTTCCGTCCTAAAGTGACGTCACCGCCAAACACATAAAAAATGCATGCATCTAATTGAAAAGCGGATGTAATTAGTATCGTAAATGTGAGATAATAATAAAAAAGTGTTTTTTGGTAGGTTATATCCCAATTGTGTCAAACGTGTTTTAAGCTTGTTCCCAGTCAGCAAAGGTGTGTTGCGCTTGTTATTAAGCCGTTATTGAGCAATTCCGCTGGCGCGTGATGTTAGATATCCTATCAACCGGCTGTTCGGATGAACGAATTACACCCGCACTTTGAGAACTCCGTATTTCGATACACTTGCTTGAGCATCAATAATCTGTACATTGAAATCCGTACGTTTTGACAATAGACTTATTATATCAAACTAGTAGTGTGTCTACAAAGCTATTATGTTTAAGTGTAGTTCTATTTACTATTGCTAATCAAAATCGCTGAGACCCACTACGCTTTTGTGCGGTTTGGATATTTATAAAAAAAAAGTAATACTGTGTAAGGGCCAAAACAAATTTCATGTTACGTTGTCCTGTTATATGGAAGTTGTGACGATGTAACGTTATGTTATCGTGACGGAAAAATGTATGTCGCGGAACGTAAAAAATCACGACACGTGGCGTGATATGCAATGTTATGGCGGTTATGTATCACGTTGCGTCAACATGAAGTTAATAGTAAGTATTTTATGAGACTGTTAGATAATCGGAGGTCTTAAAACACGAGTGTGGTTTTATAAAACGAGCCTAAGCAAGCGATAGCGAGTTTCATAATAGGACAACACGAGTGATTTTGTACAGTAGCATAGACTACTTTATCTACACACATATACATCATTACATCATAGATGTTTTTATGTAGTACTAGCAAGCTGTAGTAGTACTACATGTAACTCCCGTGGAGGAATGAAAGAAGCAGCGAGGTCGCCATAATATTTGTATATATCGTAATGATATGAATTAACATCACTGATCTTGCTCCTCCATGCTCCGCCGACGCTGTTGTGTGGTAATGTAGGTCTTTATGTATGTATAGAATCTGGTATCTAAGACTATGACGTGGTATTTTACAGTTAAGCCAATGCATTATTGCCAATGCAACGTTACACATCGATGCCAAGTAGGAACAGGAATTGTGTTTTGGCCCTGAAGGTACATGTCTAATGGAAAAGTATCCATAGCATATGATCAATATGCGTTACTATTGCTGGTTTTTCTTATTACAAGGAATTTATGGCATCAGAACTCCTTCAGAAGGATATCTTTGTATCCTACCGACTGCGCCATTGATTGATTGATTGATTGATTAATTGATTGATAGATTTATGCAATTACTATACAAACTGTGTTTGAAATTATACTTATGTCTAATTTCATCCACACAGCGACCTACAATAGTAACGTAACATGTTCATACTTTTTCCAACAGCACGTTTCTTTTTCAGTATTCAGAAGTGCGTAACTTCATATTCTTTAGTATTGGCTAAGTATGCTACTGGCTATTCATATTCTATTTTCGTGTTTGCAAACGAGTGCAGTGATAATGTGTTAATAATTAATAATGAGGGGATTTGGTGTTCGAATGACTGAACACTATGCTGACACTTTAGGCGTCAAATCATTTCTGCACCAAAAATCCCGGGGTATTATGATAATGTTTATGTATTATGAACGTTATGATTAAGATTTTCAGGCTTTGAATGCACATTTTTTTTTTGGGTAAACATACATTATCATTTCTTCAGAAGTTAGTATGGGATTCGTGTGATAACAAAAACCCAATTTTATGAATGCATTAAAAAGAGGTGAGTGTACCAGTAATAGACCAATTAGACCTAGTAGTTAACGACACTACAGCACTGGTAAATATTATGACGAAGGAAACCATCATAATTAAATTTAAATTAATTAAATTACTACACTTAATAAATTACTTTTATTTGAAATAAATTAAAAACATTGATAATCCCATTCATTGTCAACCATGTCCTCATGGTCTATTACAGGTGGATTAATTACACCCTCAGTAGCAAACAGCAAGTACAAGAGCCTTTGAGCCGTTAAAACTCTTATTTAAGATGAATAAGGGGTGCGTATAGGCCCTTATACAGTCCGTGTGCTACTTGGTTTATAGCACGGAGTATATGGAGATGGCATTCAGCGCAGTTTGTTCTAGCACCGCTGGAGCCGACTTTTACACGCACACAATTATATTCGTATAAAAATAAGGTTTTACAACAAACAGAAGTGAGTTGACATTGGCTGAGCTAATGTGTGCGTATTACGTAGTCATACACTACTACGATCAATGTATCGAGAATTTTAGTCCTTATATGCATATCAGACAATGTCTTTATTTTTATTATAACTTAAATAGAAATAAAATAAAAGACAAATGAGACTTTATGATTCAGTACGACAAAGCCTCGAATTGACAAGAAATTGATTTCTACTTCCGTCAATTCAGTAGTGTCACTTTTGATATTAACGCTGGCTAAATATTGCAAGGTTTTATGTTACAATTTTAAAACATTTAAAATTGAACCCTATCCTTGAAGCACGGGGTCTGATTTTAACGACCCAGAAAATGTAATGTAAGCTCTGCCAGCGGTATGCATCTAATGATTCTAAAGGTTAAGGGCGTGATCAAATCAAAATAGTCGATATCGATATGTATAATGCATGTTGAAAATATTTATTTTGTATTGTCGTAAACGTCGTAAATTAAATTATTAGACCTTTTAATTTCTGGCGACGAAATCAAATGGAAGCGTCCATCTCAATCTTCCTATCGTTCAGAATGTTTACTTTACATGTAGTGATATATGAATAATAAAAACATCACCTTACAACATTTGGAACAGGTAAAATGTAAACAAAATAATTAAGGGACACTCGTACACAACTCCCACCAATAGTAGACGACGATATAAACAATATATATAGATAACATCCATGACCCAGGAACAAATATTCGAGTTCATCACACAAATATTTGCCCTTGCCGAGATTCGAACCCAGGACCGCCGGCTCAGTAGGCAGGTGCATTAAAACTGCGCCAACCTCGTCGTCAACTGACTAGCACGTATTACATTGTGGATTAGCGAAACAATAATACTGTTTTAATCTAATGATTTTGTCACCCACTGCTATTGATATCGCTGTAATAAAATTACTTGTCTGAATTAAAAAAACCGGCCAGGTGCGATTCTGACTCGCGCACCGAGGGTTCCGTACAAACTTTCACTTATCCCATCTTAATTGGCCTGGTTGAGTTAAGTTTGTATCTGAAATGTATGGCGCCGCGTACAAACGAGGTGCAAATACTTATAAAAATAATGTAATACTAATTAATGTAATTTAATCTGCAAATTCTGAGTTTTAGTAATTATTTTTGACATAAGTAACAAATTGAAATATATAACAATAAAGTATTTGAATATTGTTTTATTTTGTTTGCATGCCTATTAGTTAGAACATAAGCAACACTGTATATACCTGTATCACCTAATTTATTACTATGTTCTTGCAATAAACGAATTTGAATTTGAATCAATCTTAACGCAACCAGGTTCTCCAAATATGATTTACCTATTTATTTATTTAATTAATCTTTATTGCACAAAAGAAAACGTATCGCACAAAAGGTGGACTTGATGTTTGAAAAGGACTATATTTTTTAAGATTTTTATTAGTATTTGTAGTAAGTATGTGGCGATTTCAGATTCTTATAAGTATTTGTAGTACTTGCCAAATTTCATAGTTCTAGGTCATCGGGAAGTACTCTATCACTTTGAATCCCTTGAGTGACGAAATGTGCGTTTTTGGCGACATAAACGGCTGTATCTTTTTTTCACGTTAACGTAGAAGCTTGATTTTTTTTTCACAGCTTTAAGGGACCCTAGACCTGAGTATATATACATATAGTGTTAATTTCAACTCGATACCTCCACGCGTTCTCGAGATAAAGGGTCTTGACAGACAGATAGACAGACGGACGGACGGAAAACAAAGTGATCCCATAAGATTTCCGTTTTTTCCGATAGAGGTATGGAACCCTAAAAAACAAGGTGATAAAGTGTAAATTATATAATTAAAATGGACAAATTAGTATGAAACACGAGCGGCTCACATTAAAACCTCCATACAGAATATCGACAATTTATGGTTTAGACTTGTTCCCCTGCACTAAATTGTCAGACGGACGTATACATTGCGTGCTCCTAAAGATGTTGCGTGAATAGTTGCCATGTCAAGCTAGTAATGTATAATTGTCATAATGCACTGCAATATTTTACGAAATATTACAAAATACCGTATTTTATTACTTTCCAGTGAAATTAAACGGTATCAGGTATCTTTTTGAGTATGCAGATCTCGCCTGTGACGATTATAATGGCACAATTCGGCATATTTCTAATTTTTTAGCACATAATTACTCAAGCACGTTCGTACGGTAACTAAGTGACTGTTGACATCACGTTGACATATCTTTGGGTATTTGGGCTAAATCTTGGTTATGCGTGCCCCGCCCAATACCCAGTCTATAGTATTCTTATGGTCTGTGGTTTATAGCTAATAGAAAAATATAGAAAGACGGCAAATCATAACACATTTTTAAAGGGCAAGATGGTATAATTGTATAATAACAATTAAAACATTTTATAAGTACTCTCGCGGTTTGTACACATAATTAAAACTTATTACACCGGGTACAATAAGTTTTAATTAGGCAGTTAAAATTCCAAAATTTAAACATCGTTATTACGTCGCTCCTTTTTCGAGATGTAGGTAAATTCAGTAGGTGCGTCTTTTGATAGCTTCACACAATTTATTATATAAAAAATAAGAGGAGTGTTAATTTACATTACAAGGCTTTTCTATGGCATCATTCAAAGTCGCACTTGTATCTATAGCCGCAAACATTCCGGCTGACCTTACTTTAACTCTCGGTAACGCCTCTAAAGTTTCCAGTTTTTATGGTAAAATACAGTCGGCATCAACAGTAGCTGACAATCGGTTGATGCTGACCATACAATTCATAAGAAGAACAATGGAAAAAAATGTTCTTATGAAATGCTTTCAGTTGGAAGTAGGTACTTTAAAGTTATCATTCTATTAAAGTTGCTAAAAGCAATGTAACCAAATGGCGTAGACAACCTACGGCGTAGCACATGCTACGAGGCTACGCGTGCAATGTAGACTTACCTTCATATTCCCATTGTTAGTTTAATTATGAGGCAGTATTGCTTTACTCAATAATGGACTATTTAGGTTTCTAATAAGCGTGCTATCAGCTTCTAAAATGTATGAATAGATAATATCGAAACCTCATTGCGTAAATGTAATTGCTATCGTTATTTCTATGAATTATGAGCGATGAGTTTATAAACACCATAGGTAACAATAATATAATTATGATAGGTATTTATTCATTTAGCGGGCATGGCGGTCATGTTAATCGCGCTATCGATATACATAAACAATAAAGCATGGGTCGCTCTCGCAAATAAAAAAAATGTGGAAACGTGACAGATCCCTTATTAATATAAATGTTTATTTGGTAAACATTACTTTGTGACATTTTATTCACCGGATTGTATATATGATGATGTATACAACGCGCTCTAAATCAGCTTGATAATTTGTTTACCTTACAAAACTCTATACCACGACGAGGACAAAATCCAGGATTTTGGAAACTGAAAGAGATGTATTCATGCATGTTGGTTACTTGGACCTGTGTAAAGTGAAGTAATCCCCTTGGAGAGGTATTTTTGTGTATTACCAAGATCAATACATCACTAGGTAATGTTTTATGCGAACATGCGACGTCTATATTTGACATGCAACATAGAAAATGGCGTTCTGCGTTCTTTTTAATGTATTAATAATAATACATTTATGAAAAAGATGTTGTCTGTGTGTTTTCGGGCCAAATATAGACCTGGTTTTACCTTTGATAGATAGAACTTGGATTAGGACCACCAAAATTGATATCAGCATAGACAATATCACGATTCCGTTGTTGGTATTGAAAGTCCTAAAATGTTCAGTGTCGATTCTACGGGAGTAATTAGTCCATTGACATAATATGGGCTTGTTATTCAGATTTCTGTTCAAAACGAGAAACGTACTTTTCAGGGATGTAAATTTTTCGCGTGTACCCGATACTAAATAAATATTTTGTTGCCCATTTTAAAGCGTATGAGTGACTGCTCTTAAAGAAAAAAATAGTAATATGCTTATATATAAATCCAGTAACATGCTAACCACTTTGACAAGTAGCTACAACTATGCCTATGGAACAAAATAAACCATAATTTATATGCGCCCCATTTTATTTATTTAAACACCCACAATTTTGACACAGTCATCAAAATGGAGCGTTACGCTAGTATTTATGATTTATTTTGTTCCATAAACAATGTTTTTGACGGAAGGTATAAAGCAAGGAAGGTTAGGTTCATGCTAGCATGCCGGTAGTCAGGACCTGTAGCTGCGCAGCCGAGGTGAGGGGGACTGAGGCATGTTGCATGGGGCATGGGGGCAGGGGGCTAACTCAGGGGGTATCCCATACATAATATCACATCAAACACTTTGTACATCTGAAACAATACATAAACATTAGGTTACATTACATATATTATGACATAACAGTGGGGATGTGTCAGTTATGTGAAGTCCAGAAAGTGTAAGAAATATCAGTTAAAAACTGTTATAACGAAAGTATACGGTACCCTATTATACCCTAGTAAATTGCAAAACCTTGTTTTGCATCTGTAACGGTTAGCCAAAGTTTAGTTCTTATCGGGATTAATTTAGCGGTTTTTTCTTAAGATTTTCGATGGTAAAAACCTGGTTTGGTTAAGGTTTGTTCCAAAATAATTCCAAAGTATGTACGGTCTTGAAAAATATTGTTCATGATCAAACGAAAATTTGGTAAGACATCATAGATGGGAAGGAAAACAGAGCTTTGGTTTTATAGTAGGGAACCGTTAATCACATACGGTCATAATAACTCCTGTTAGACCGCCTGGTCTTACTATATTTTACTGTGTTATATTGGTTATAACGGTAAATAACGGGTATATGGCAATTAGGCAATTTAAACCGGTAAAGTTTTGTATATATAAGATACTGGATTACCGGTAAATTATCGATAATTTCCTTAGATAAAAAAACGGGATTGAATTGCCTAATAGCTTTTCTGAGTATGCTTCCATATGCATTGTTTATTTTAATTATTATTTATAAAATTGTACTGCTTATGTTAAAACAATGACAGTTATCCATTGAGGTATTATTTATAATAGAGCCACAGACCCGAACAAAATTGTCGAAAAAAGTGGCACTGCTGTCATGTTCAAGTAGATGCCAATAACGCTTATTTATAATTTACAACAACATAATTACTTCGTACAAAATAACTCTTTACTCAAACGTTTAAGTGTCAAATTGGCTTACGTACTTATTACCACAAATATTTTTCGAGTAAATTAACTTTGTTAGCGTATTCTGATTCATGTCTCTTGTCAAACTTGGAACATGGCACGAATGGAGCAGATTTTAATAGTTTTACATACTAAAAATATTTTCATTATTATTTTATTTAGGTATTAAAATATATTTGTTGTTTGAACTAAATAAACTCGTAAATTGTTAATTACAAATTAAGTTACGTTTTTATTTAACAACTGCATAAAAGGGTCCCGACACTGCATAGAAGGGAACAGTAATAATGACATTATGATTTCTCAACTCATCTTGTTCTAGTATGTGAAATGAGAGTAAGGCAAGTGCAAAATATTAACATTTTTAACCCTTTAAAGTTTGATGGCGTGGCGTGAAAGTCGGTGGCGTAGTATGCACGGCAGCACACATTGTCTTTAGGTGCTCTTGGCGTTCAAAGGTTTAAACTGACAGTGTCTAGACTCTGAGACAATATAAAACAATGACAACAGAGCAATTTTTTTATTAATTTATTAACCACTCAATTGCTTCGAATTTTGAGCTGGACTCTATTTATATAATAAAATAAGAGCGGTGACAGGTAGCCGTAGTTACCAAAAGCAATCTAGTGGCTAATGTAACCTGTAGGATCTGCCTGTAAAAGGCATATGCTCATAATAATACCGACGGTGTACCGAAAACTGAAACCATGGCTTCAGACCATTATTCTGGGCTGGAAAATCGTGGAAATTTATTTGAGAAAATTCACAAATGTTCCTCGCGAGTTTTCATTTTTTCTTTATTTTTCCGTTAATCGAACTCTACCGGTAACAATTTTTCATGAAAAATCGCATGAAAATAGCATTTTCCGCAAATTTATTTATGTATAGATACCTACTACCACAAACACTACATAACCATTTTACGCTTCTTTTGTATATGTTGTCATTTTTACGTTTTTATTGAGATATTAAAGCTGTGTTGAGTGAGAGACTTTTAGGCATCTTTTGATTAAACATAAAAAAAAAAACATATATGATCATGCCGAACGAACACACGAGAGACGAATTATTTGGCTGAAATTATTCTTGACGTCTGTCTCTTACTAAACGTGACCTCAATTTTTCACGTTGTTTAGGATCGCGTGGGAATCTTTAATAAAAAAATAGTATAATTATTTATTGCACTCCTTTATTAATTCATAAAATATAAAACTATAGCGACTCCTTAGATTTTTGTTCTGTGATGAGGTGCATTTTGTAGGGACAAAGTTAATAATTCTAATCTAAAATATGCTATGATTTTACATAGGATTCGTTAATTAATCAATAGAATCTGCGTAAAAAAGAATATTCCGACCTTTTTCTTTATTTTATAGCTGTTATTTCTGCAATTTTTCACTGAAAATTAAGTCATTTTTGAGACCCGTCACGTGTCATGGTCTAAACGAGACTGATCGCCCAACTAATGCGATTTGTGATTTTGCATTAGTTGGGAGGGTGCCATTTTTTCCGTCGGATTGTGTGTCCATGTAATTAATATGTCAATGCAGTTATCATTTAGAAAATGTGTCTACATTCGAATAGCGATAGCGCTTAGATTACCGAATTACACCACAAAATAATCCTGTGTAAGTGAATAGTGGCGACCCAAAGTGAAACTTTCTAAAGCTTTTCGCTGAAGCTTTTCATCTGGCTAGCTAGTATCAATTACTATCGCTAGAGGGCGTTGAGTGGCGAGGTTGGTCAGGGAGAGCGACCGCTTGAAGCAGTTACAGTTTTTAACTAAAACTCATAGAGGGCACTTTTATCAACTGAAGAAATTTTTAATACACGTATACGAGTACATAGTACAGTTTTACTTGTTGAGTGTACAAGGTAAAAATGTTGAAAAAACTTGTCAATTATGTAATGTGATGTTTCAGGATAGGAGGTTGAATGAAGTCGGTATAAGACTGGTGGTGCATTTGATGCCTTTTGACTGATATTATTTATGATGATGATTCTACTAGAAATTATTATTAAAAATGTTATAAAGTCCTGTAACACCTTTACTACTTTTTACTTTTTTACTTTTATTTTATTTAATATAAATAACTTGATAAATGTTAATGTTTTATAGATTATGAGGATCGACAGTAGATTGTTTCTTTTCAAGTGATTTTAGCATATTGAGTTGTAAAAATACGAATATAATTTTCAATTACAGAATGATTATAAACCGAAATATCTGATACTCAAAGAAACGCACGTTTACCCTTAAACTGTGAATAAATATCAACATTGACAATTATGTACAGCAATCAAAAGAACAGCTAGAGATAATAGTATCACAACAATATACTCACACACACACACACACTTACTCACTATGCATCCTCACATTTAGTACACCAAAATACCTCGATTTGTAATAGTTTCAAGTCTAATATACCTAATATGAACAATGTTTTTTGTTTTTAAGCTTTTCGTCTTTTAAATTATAATATTTAACACTAGTAACATATTTTTTCTGTTTCCTTATTTATAAAATTTAGCGCCTAATAATTAAATGATGGGCAATCATCAGCATCACAAGTGCTGTCCAGCGAGACCGGCTACTTGATATATTCAATAACAACTTGATATGACAGTGATTTCAAATAAATTTGTTAAAACCGTGTATAGACCTTTTAAAGAGCTGACCATTTTACTACTGGCTGATGACAAATTGCATACTAAAATTGTTAGCTACTTTTGATGCTGATTGTACTTACAATTACGAGTAGGTATGTAAAATAGTTGTAAACGCTGGACAAAATAGAAAATCTTTGGCACAAAGAAACTCGGCCACGTAAATCTTGAAAGCATCCATTATGATCAACTAAATATTACGCTTTTCCTGCAAGTCTCTTTGGTGCTTTCCAATAATAAAAAAAACAATCCAGCCTGTAAAATGAAAGAGACTTCTTATGGTGTTTTTTTCTGTCATCGTTTTGTCCTTATTCGTTCGGCGAGGCGTACTAATGCATTTCCATTTAGACAGATTTTCATCCCCAGCTTTCGTGATTTTAAAGAATATTTTTTCGTGATGCCGACTCTTTAAATAAACACTTTTTCTGTGACGCTCGCATAATGTCGGCCATTAGAGTTTGATAATGAAAAGCCAATTCATGCTGACGTGATGTGATAGTTTTAATATTTGTATTTATTATTATACATGTAGTAAATAATGTTTTGCTGTCGTTTTAGTTTTAATTTTAGTGATAAGTTAAGATAGAATGGCAAAATTTTATTCATTACACCTGTAATTAAGTGTCTATGGAATTCTTTTTTCACCAAAAACAATTCCTACCTGATCACAGATTGAAGACATTAAATACCAGGTAATAAAAAAACTGAATGGCTTGAACTGATGATAAATAATTTATGGAACAACAGGGTAGAAAATTGCGTTTAGAGGAACAACCCCTAGCTTCATACAACAAAACTAAATAAATTACGCTCTTCCCGAGCACTTTGCAGTGAAGCCTTTTATATCCCAGTTGGAACTGGCTCAGGTATTCATCATATTAATTTCAATGTAATCGGCTTATTCGTTGAACAAAGCATTCCATAACACAGCTTCTAATAGTCATAATACCTAGATGCTTTTGTCATGGGAAATAAAATCCTTTTTTAATGGAGCCCCCGGCAGATAAAACGCTTAAATTTTTCGAAAATGGTCCCTGAATGTTGTTCAATTTAGATTGTTTTTTGATTGATGGGGATGGGTAAAGTTTTAAATGAATTTCGGGTCCCCTGACACACCCTGTCCGCTGCTGTGAAATGTCCCTATATTCTATGTGTTTAGTACACTTGGTAAATAATACGCTCACTCATCTATGACACGGTTTGCTCACTTGGGAAGGCAGAAGGAAGTTAATATTAAATTTCTGTCATATAATATACTTTTAGGCACAAAGCACGTAGAGGCACATAGCACGTAGAACTGACGGCCGATGGGGCAGTAAGGTTCTCGAATGGAGGCCACGGCAAGCGCAGCGTAGGACGTCCACCCACAAGGTGGACAGACGACCTGGTAAAGGTAGCAGGAAGCCGCTGGATGCAGGTCGCTTCGAACCGGCCGATCTGGAAGTCACTGGGGGAGGCCTATGTTCAGCAGTGGACGTCCTGTGGCTGAAATCATGATTATGATGAATATACTTTTTATTTGAAATTATCTATTTTTAACCTGGCAATAAGAGGGTTGTGTTGCTATACGTTAAACCTTGCCGCGACTACGCTTGTCACGCATCTCCTGTCTTGCTCGCACGGTATTGAAAGGAAACTGAAATTGATTCGCCTGAAATACTTTTATCGATCCCGACAGTAGTCTGTTAATTTTTTTATGAATATTTTTGACTTTTAACCAAGGCCTGATAAATCAAAATGTCACAATACTGAGCACTTATCTCGTGTCGTATTTATGACGAGGTAAAGTAATATAAAATGCTCCTGGGTATCTACCGTAACATTATTTTCCATTTGGAGGGAGACATTTGCACCTTTTCTAACGTAAGGTGACAAAGGTGGCATTTATAGCAGTCCCAGGGATTACATACCTACTTTATTTTAAGAATATTTTATTTTCCGCTCGTGTCAGCTTTTGTTATCTCAATTTTGATGAATGTTTTTTTTTTCAACTGTAAGCCTCAGAGGGTTGGTTGTGACGGTTACTTGCTAATTTTAGCATTTAGGGTACCTAATGTGGACAGTGGTTGGCGCAGTAGTAGAGAAGATACTAAGCCGGCGATCCGGCGTTCGAATCCCGGCAAGGGCAAATATTTGCATCTAAGTAGGTCGATAGGTGAGGCTGTCCGATATTTATTGGCTTTATTAGTTTAATTTTTTGTTACAAGAAGATTAGGTAAATTATAAGCAGAATCGTAAAATGTTTGTTGAATCCATTCGAATGACGCATGACAATCAGTGACGACCACTTCAATTAATTTTGCTCACATTAAGACATGACATAATCATTATTAACTGTAGGTACCATAAATAATAATTAAATGTGTAACATAACAAACTTTTACAAAAAAATAGCAAATATTATTTTGGAAGCCATGAGACCGATTAATTTTCTTGCAAATGTAATAGTATAACGTCGAACCTCATCGAGACTCATTCAAATACAAATAAAAACTTATCTAAAAGTACAGTTTTGATAATAAAATCAAATTATTTACCAAATATTAAACATTGTCTTAAGTTCACATTTTGAAAGTTTGTTTAAAAAAAATGTTTATACCATTATATTTAATATTCCGCTTAAATGTACGTATTTAGATTTTAATAACATAATGTCAATATTTATACATTAGCTACGTCTAATTTGTTAAGAATACTTAATTAGACAGATTAACAATATTTCACCATATTTGATATTTCAGAGTTCAAAACCATTAAAATACTAATTTAAGCCGAGCGTGCGTCTAATTTCAGGATCCCCCAAAATTGCAGAGCATCGCGAAATTTCACTAATAAGCTAATTAATGTATAACTCCATTTCATGTAGCAATAAAGTCTCGAAGCGGTTTATCGACGAACATTTCAATACTCTGGTTTCAATATAATTTTTAAACTAGCATTCAATAAGAGCAACGGTGTAAAAGCTTTTTGATTTGTGGTTTAAGAACTTTATTCTCAGAAAGAATTTACAAAATTCACTTATAAGAGAATTACAACATTTAGTAAAAATTTATAACTAGCGTGCATACAGTGTTCAGACATATTACAAAAAGTGGGTAGAAGTAGCGTCAGCGACCAACGCATCGAAATCATACCCGTTAGCCGCCGATAACAAATGCAAGTTTGTACGATGTCTATGTCCATGAGCTACGAACAGACTTAGAAACTGGGATGCGGTATAATTTTTTATTGTTGATTATTGTATTTATGCATAGTATATGTACCAGTATTATACTATAATATTGAATACATGAATATATGGTAATGAATGTATGATGTATATTTAACTGCGTTTATTATACAACGTGGGTCCTGTAACATAAGCAAAAAATTAAAACATAGATTTTACTCGTTAAACTGAACAACATTTGTTCAGCAACTTTAAAAAAAAGTCAGTTTTAAATTTTTTATTATTTCAAACAAATTAAATAGTATTTTCAATGTATGTCGTCCAACGTTGACATTCCCGGAGAATTGACATAGCTGTCACTCTACTAATATCGGACATTTCGCAATACATTGCTTCTTTGTCTAAACTTTACTCTACAAAATGTCATTTAACACACACGTTATTTTCAGAAGTTGCTTAACAAATGTTGTTCAGTTTCAAGGGACGAATCTATGTTTTAATTTATTGCTCCCGTTACAGGGCCCACCCTTTATATATATCTTTTTTTTATATTTATTTACATCTTGCATTTAAGTATGGTATGTTTAAAATGTAAAGAGTGAATATGCATATAGTTTTTTTTTATCATAGAATAAACATTTAACAAAGACAAACTAACTGAGTCGAGATTAGGGTATTTATAATATGGAATTTAAGATTTTTATTGAAGCTAATTATGGATTTGGACACTTTGACGTCTTTTGGTAGTTTGTTGTATAACTGTGCACCTTCATATATAACATTATTTTCTGTCAGATTTATTTCCCCAGTTCTAGATTCTCCGCTGCACTGATTTGTATAGAGATTTTTGTCTGCATAAGTACAATTTGCGGTTCACCTTTTATATATTTAATACATAAATTGTTTTCTCCACTTGAAGTTCGGCGTTCTAATTCGAGTTTCATACGTTTGAGTAGGTCTCTCTGATAAGGTGTTTCGTCCGAATATATTTTTATGCTGTCAATTTTGGCTTTATTCTGGTTTCTAAGGATGTGTTTCACTGGCTCCTCTGATGAGAAACATACCTTAATAAGACGAACTTTATCTTGGGTATATTTTCCAAGCCGGAAGGTTTTCTGGGGCTCAGGACAGTTGTTGTAGATTAATTTCATTATTTTCATTACCTCTTGAATGTCTTGGGTTTCCCTTTCAGAAATTTCACAGTTAGGCTCCTGGATACCAGCTATTATAATATTCTTGCCTCGAAGACTACGCTGTTGACATTCAACAATGACGTTATTGTAGTTATCAAGTGTAACCGGTGCGAGTGAATTTTTCAGCGTCTCAAGATTGGTGTGATGTGGAGTGGATTTTCCATTCTTAGCACGATCATAGACCGAGAAAGATTGCAAAATCTGGCACAGAAACGCCACAAGTCATTTGCCCTTAGGTATACAAAAACTATGTTATGCACTAAGAAGGCTTATTACTCTATAAATGAGTTCTTGGATGATTAAATCATAATATTTTTATTGAAATTTTATAATAATTAATTTCCACTTTTTAATTTTAAAATCTTACCATCATTTTGACATCTTATTCAATATAATTAACTACTTAATCTCAATTATTAATATAAATTAAATTATTTGTAACACTTGACTTGTTGGTACTTGACATGTATGTATACCAAATGTTAAATAAGAATACTGAATTTAATTTATTCTATATGTAATAATAATAATGGCTATGATTGTGTTATAGCTTAGATTGACAATGTATGATTATTACAAATAAAAAATCTATCTATGAAATTGTTCGGCTGTAGAAGAAGTGACAGTTTTGTGAAGAGAAACGGCACCGTCCACAGACGTGCTGCACGATCCGTATATTTTATAGGTCTCTCATTCGTGGGCATGTTAAGAATATTACATTTTTTTTAGAATACTCGTACTACAACTTGTCAATGATTTGCTATCCCGAAAAATTTAGATTTAGAAGATAGATAAAAAAGGAACTGGCGCTAGTTTCGCATCATATGTCGCCTTAAGTAGACGGGCGACTACTTAGACAAATGCCATTACTCATGTGGAAGTTCGCCCTAAAACTCCCAAAGCATAATGCCAATTTCAGCTTTTATAGATGTTAAAATAAAAAAAAATCGTCTGAACATTAACCTTAGCTAATCTCGAAATATCACCGGACAAAGACTGCACCAAATTCACAGTGGGAGCACGTAAATATAATAAGTACCTATTTTCCACTCTTGTGAGGAAAAATACAAAAAAGCAAATGTAAAACGTCATCTCTATATCATCGTAAAAGTATAGCAAGCTATTCAACATTTGCAGACAACTGTTTCACTCTAATATAATAAAGGCGAAAGTGAGTGTGTTTGGTAGTTGTTCATGCTCAAACGGATAAACGAATTGTGATAAAATTGGGTATGGAGGTAGCTGACACCCTGGATTAAACACACACAGCATAGCTGCTTTTTATCCCGAACACCGCGAGCGCAGCTAATTACGTGATAAACCCGTGTTTATTGTTAGTGCGTCATGAAACTCGCATTTATTGATTTGGCTTAGTTTAAAAGTAATTTGTCATAAATTGATAAAATAAGTACATACCAACCGTATTTTATTACTTAGTTTTTCACCTACGTGACACGAGACTCCATTGATAGAGAGGCATGGCACATGACTGACCAACGAGTGTCTACCGCTACGACTGGCTACGAAGGCTACCTAGAAAAGTCGAGGCGATCACCGACGTGCGCGTTGGTTCGTAGGCTACTTGCACGGTTCGTGGCACGTAGAGAGCCAAGAGTGAGAGAAATTAATGGCTACTTTGCGGTATAGGTCGCTCACTCGTACGGCAATCAATCGTTCGGTCTTATTACAGTTTCCGACCGAGCTGCCATCGCCCGCAGACATCGCCTATATACCAAGGCGCGATTCCACTTGAGACCACACAATAACAACCATTACCACTACTGTTCCTCTCATGTTGACTAATTAATTACTTTATGATCTCAGCTTTTCAAAATGGCACGTGTCGTTATTACTAAACAATAAAGTTCTCATTCTTATCTTTATCGTTATTTTTTGTTCCATTGTTACCACCTAATGGCGTCCTCAAGTGGAATCGCTTTGAAATGAAATTAACTATTATAAAACAATTTGATCTCACCCCAGCCCGTCTAGCACAACTATGGTTCGCGACCCATGTCGCTCGACATAGCATCACTAGTCACTTTCTCACGTCACTGTTCAGAAAGGGATAGATAGCATATCTCGCACGAGAAAGAGTCACGTGTCAAAGTTGTGCTAGAGGTGCAGGCACTGCTGTTTACTGTGTGATGCTCCCTGATTGTTTTATTGTTTTTTTCTTTAGAATATATTTAAACTACTATGGGATTCTAGATTTGCATTCAAAATCATTTTTCTATAGAGAGGGGTCAGCAATAATCTTAATAGTACCATGCAGGATCACCTTTTGTTTTGTATGATATATGTATACTCGTAAATACGCCCTTTGATTTTCCGCAATTCGACGTCATACGCCTATTTGTGTCTGAACTAGTTTGGTATAGTAGTACATATATAACATATTTAGGGTACTGTATTACAATTCGTGAATGGCCCAGATCGTAGATGTTTGTGCCATGAATATGCGATATGGAGCTTCGCGAACTACCGTCCGTGGCTTGTCTAAAGTTTTACATCTTGCCTTGGCCAAAAAGTAAGGTTTTCTCCCTGTGTAGCGGGCAGAAAGTCCCACTTACGGCCTAACGTATTGAAATGGCTATTTCGTGGTTTAGGTTCACGTACGAAATAACTACCCTCCAGGGCAGCCGTTTCAGTTTCGGATGGAGCTGCCGACGGCCGCAAACACCGCGAGCAAACAATTGGTCCCAAAGCGGGCGCTGCAATTGACTGCTGCTTGATTAATTTTCGATAACTCTTTTTTTTTCTTTAGATATATTTTCTCGTTCTACCTACGGTAACCGCTGCAGTTTTGTTTAAATACTTACTATGTACTGGGATGTTATATTTTTTTCTCTCGAATTCTGCCACTGATAATAGGCTGGTTGACTCATATTAAGATGTACTAAGCTAATTTTTATTTCGTATAGTATTTGACAAACCTAAATATATATTTTTTAGACCACTGAAGTAGAAGATAGCTGGTAGAAGTAACAAATTAAATTTAAAAATATGATTTTTATTCTGTATTTTGAAATGCTTAAACGCCAATCCGCCATTTTCACCCCTGATAATGACGTCACCAATTTAGTAAAATATAATACTTAAAATTAAAAACATCATTCGCATCAAAAATAACAGTTTATTACTGGTCTTTATTTACGGGATTGCCTACAGATCGCCAGAGATAAGCTAAAAACAAAAACGGCGAATGGAGTTTTTGTCCATTCATGAAATTTCTATTTTAATTCATAAAATCTTGTTAAATACATTTCAATATGCTAGTAATCTAATATTAACCATTTCAAACATATTTAAAAAATGGGTTAAGTAGCCTATTGACTGAAGTGTCACTCCAATTAATATTATATAAAAGCGAAATGTGGTGTGTGTGCGTGGAAACATCGCGTGCAAGCAAACTGATTCCATTACGGGTACTGCAATAGTCTGCTGCTCAATGATTTTTGTAACAATAACGACAGGAATCGGATATTCAGATACCTAAACTTTGATGATGTTGTTCGAGTTGTATCGAAGTGGATTCGGATTAAGTTTATTAATACCGTGATTTGTACATGAAATAATTGAGCCAATATTAAAAAATACATATTTAAGTAATTTTAGGTATATGAAAGAAATAAAAGAAAAAATAAAAATATATGCGCAATAGTTCACATACAAATGAGAACAACTAAAATAGACATAAAGACTAAAAACTAAACTTTGCCTCGAAATGGTCCCGCCTCAGCGTAATGTTAGCTCGAAAGCCAGCGCTGATCTTCCGGTGAGACCATAGGAGGCGCCACGGAGAGCTACATGGGCTACTTACGTCAATCAAATTTAGATTAAGTAATCAACCCCGAACGCAGTGACAGCGACCAGCGAATATATTGAATATATCGCATTCAAATGTCATTAAAACGCTATGTTTGCAATTCGAGCTACTACTACCTGGTTAAGTTCAGTTTGTGCCTGATATCTACGGCGTCGCATGTAACTGAGGCGCAAACTTAATAGTACCGGGTTGGTGAAGTGGCGATATACAAGTATTTCGCCGCTTCGAAGTAGAGATGCGATTCTGAAAATTTCGGGAAACTTTCTTCATTTTTTATGGGAAATGAGGAAAGCTTCCGGGAACTTTCGAACTAGGTACTTCGGAGATATCAGAGAGATATATATGGAATATATATATACGTAGAGAGCCCTGCGGGCCTATGATAGTTGCTTTTGTCACGTGAAAAATAAGTGACAAAGCATCTAATTCTCACAAGTCGCATTTTATCAAAACGTGTCACTTATTTAATTTATCGCGTCATAAACGCAACTATCATAGGCACCATGGTCAAGTTCAGATTGCGCCTGATATCTATGACGTCGCCTGTAACTGAGGCGCAAACTTGACATATAAAACTATAGGAAACAACACGTCAATAACAAAGTGCCAATAACAAACATTCTTGATTAAGCGTGCCCGCCTGGCTGGCCTCCGCAGCCACAAAGCAATCAAAAGTAGTTCGGAAGGTCAAGATATTTCCCTTCATATGAAATTAAATAAAAAGGAACGCATAGGTCATTACTTTTGTTACGTAAAGGTTAACGAGTTCGCAGATAAACTTTTGTAAAGGTTAACCAGTATTTCTATACTTTTCATTCCGGTTTCAGCACTCTTTGAAGATGAAATGTCAAAATCTAGTACCTGATGTGACTCAGGAAATGTGAGCGCGTTGATGGGAATTGGTAAAAAGATGCAAAATAATAAAATTGTGTTTTTATGGTAAGCGGCCAGGTGGACCCTTTTGGTTGAAAACATCACAAGTAAATAACAAAATTGTTCATCGACTAAACTCCTTAAAATTTAAATTTAGAAAAACTCAGAGATGCTTGTCTAGTTAGTCGTTCAGAGACCATGCCGCGGGAGACCCTCTTCCTAACCAAAGCAAGACGTAAAACTTTATTTTTAACCACGGGCGGTAATTCTTAAAGCCCCAGATCGCATGTTTTTGGTAATACACAAACACCTGCTATCTGAGACATTTGCGAATTCACCACCGTAAATGAACGTACTAAAAACTTACTATTTTCAAGATTGAAAAATAAACTCCATAATATAGCTACCAAAGGCTTTATTATTTTCTGAACAAGCCCACTGAATCCCCTTATATGTATTATGTTTAGCTGGGTATGGGCACTGAATGCATGTAATTAAACAGAAGGGAAATGAACAAAGCAAAGGGGCTCTTTGCGGCCACATCGTCCGTATTTCTAACCCTTTCCACCCGAAAGAACTAAAATGTTTGGACAGAATCACGTTACAGTGTGTACTAAGTATTTTATCGGATATTCCCTTGTTTTGTCTAAAAATTATTTGCCTAATTTCAGTTTGCCTCAATACTTTTAGTATAACCAACGGTTTGCCTAATTTCTGTTTTCATAATTATTGTTTCAATACATGATCACTTTATCGAAACTCGTTTAGTCTAATCATGACTTCAAATAAACTTAGTTTTGTTTAATATTACTTTAACTAATTCTTATATTGCCGAATGTTATTTTAACTAATGATTGTATTGCCGAATGTTATTTTAACTAATGATTATATTACCGATTTTTTCCCGGCTATTGCCGCCAATACGTGACACACGAGACGAGAGTGGCCATTGACAGGCGTTCCCCTCTGGCAAAAGTACAAGACCATTGGTCATAGCGGTTACATGAAACTACTTAAAAAAACGATTTTACGCATTTTGATCATCGTTAGAGGTAACGATCAAGAAAGAGGCAAGCCTTTTAAGCACGAGACAGCAGCGTATGTATCCTATTTGAGCTACTCACATAATCACATAAACTACAATAGGCTAGTTGACCCAGTTTTGATATATATTTGAAATGGTTAACAATGATCCTACTAGCTCTAAAAAAATGTCTTCTATTTTTGTGAAAGCTAGAAAGCTAAATTTTATCAATTGAAAATTCGAAATTTCATGAACAGTCAAAAACGCCGGCCGCCATGTTTGCCTTTTGCTAATCTGTGGCGTGACGTAGAATTACGTGTAAATATTCGAAATTGGACCGTCGTCGTATAGTGCCATTTCGCTCACTCCAATATACTTTGACAGGAGATCGAGAAGGACGGCACTATTCGAAGTCGTCAAAGTAGACTTCCAGTTTTCTTTACAGGACCGATGACGTCACTATCATAAGCGAAAATGGCGGACAGCGTTTTAGGCATTTCAAAATACAGATTAAAACCATATTTTCAAATTATTATTTTTCAGCCATCTTTCACTTTTATGAATTGAAAAATATATATTTTAGGCTTCCTTTCCTAAATAGTACGGAATAAACATTAGTTTATGACAATTTGACATGAGTCCTATTGCAAAATAAAGCGTCCAATGAATATAGACAAAAAGTCTTAGCATAAAGGGTCTTGCGTCACTTACTCCATTTTATATACGCAGTTTTTTCATAACAAATAAAGTGTCAAATGAGCGAGATTGCGAAGGACATTTGAGTAACGCACAAGGCCGCCCCGCGGTCGTCACAGCGTGAATTGAATAATGACCCTACTAGAGTTGGGTGAGAAACATGTCACAATGAAATATTTACGATGATCGGCTGGGTACAATTATCACTGTGAATCACGGAGGAACAGGCTATTCAAAAACATGATTATACCTAATGCTGTTGATGCCTAAAACACTTCATATGACATTTCGTTAGTTCATCTTCTAGTGGGGTCAACATTATTATTGTAAATCTGATAAAAATAAATACATATTTTTCGTATAATAACTCCGCATTCAAGCAATATTATTAGAAATGTATTACATTTTGTGAAGTGTTTTAAGGAACTGTTTTCCTGGTCTTAGTATCTGTTCTGCTTGTAATTACCACAACCAATTAACCACAGTCACTATTTAGTGTATTATTAGGTAAATGAGTCCAATTGCTCTAGCTGAAACGGGTTTAGTAAAGTATGAACAGTAAGTGTGAAAAAATTAAACATGGTATAATCTTTATAACTAAAATTCAGGATCAGGGGCTAATAAAATGTATAATGACATTCATCAAAGACATCAACAGTAGTACTAGTACATATATATTAATAGATATTTCACAGTGATTTGATTACAGTCACGGTGACTAAAATGTAGCGCTTTTCCGCATCTCTAGACCCCACTTTTCTTTGTGGAAATTCGCTAGTCATTATTTATAAATAATTTTAGGGTAAAGTGAACCGTAATATAATATGATATATTTAAGTTTATTCTTTGAACCAACTTTAAAATTTATTTTCGAGGGTGGAGCTAAGTACCTACATATTACCTACACCATCTTACACTAACAATGTTTAAGGAGATTTCAAATGAAATTCAGCAAGGTAGTGCGTTTAGGCTATTTTTGTATACAAAGTTTTAGAATTTTATACAATTTTATCCGTTTAAATAATACCATTTTCACAGACTCAGGGTAGTTGGAGTAGGTACAGGCCGTCAACAAATTTGCATTTCAGCATCAAAATAGCTGTGAAAAAATCATGAAACTTAATTTTGGCCTTTATATAAAAAATCACGTAAAGCTGCTAAAAACACAGTCTCTTTCCTCCAGTGTTCAGATTAACGAGTTCCATTACTTTTTACTGGGAAATACGGTATATTAGAAAGACCTATTTTCCCCCGTGTGCTTTCTAATATCAAGCCGACAGGTCAAATTGATGGATGGCAATACCGATGTTCTTATGTTTTCTGGTTCGAATGACGAATCACTGAATGTAGGTGTACTTAGTCTAAATTGGTAGTGAAGTTGAGTACGAAGTCACGGTTCTGGTTTGGAAAGCGCAAATTGGTTAACGGAGATGTCACGCGTGGGTTTGCGCGACCAGCGGCACGGCAAGCGGTCGAGCAAGAGATCCGAGGGCGGCGTCATAATGAGTGAGCGAGACTCACGCTGCCGCTGTCACGCAAATTTTCGGCATCTTCGTATGTGTAGTTTTTTACCGAGGGCGCCAATTTGACAGAGCATTGCGTTATCTTTAATTTAGCAATATCTCGGCTTAATCACGGCATTGCATCGGAAATACGGGCCTTCTGATGCCAACATAATAATTTAGCTGTCAGGTAATTATTTTTGTAGGTTAGGTTGGACTTTTTTTTACATGCCCCGTTAAATACATGCGTTATGAAAATTCGGAATAAAGATGCTTTCAAAGTAAACCCCAGAGTTATGTAGTGTACACATTATCATAATGAAGTTCCCATTAATTCAAATTAAACAGCAAATCCGCAACTAAATAGTTTGCCACGGGACATGTTCATTACTCTGTGGCAGCATTGGTTTGCGTTACTCTGTAATTACAGTTGTTGGATCCAATTAAACAGTGTTAGGTTTATTTGAAGTTCGCTCTCAAATGAGTGCGCTAGCGGGTAAAGGTTTAAGGCTGGTACGGACGGCACCAAAAGTAGCTCACAATTTTACTACAGACTGACACCAAAAGATTCAGCAACTATTGATGCTGACTGTACACTTCTGAAGCAGATTAGAAGTCAATTTTAACCTACTGTTAAGAGGCCTTATTCCTTTTAAAATTTATTTTTTTCATATAATGACGAATATATTGATAATTTCAACCAACTTTTTGAAGTGAATAATACTTTTTATCGAGTTCTATCTATGCTTTCATTGCGTGCAGTCGAAAATAAATTGAAAAAACGAATTTTCCACGTGAATTTTGTCAATTTCGAGTAGTTTTTCGAACAAAAATTATCAATGAAAAATTCAAACTGTAGGTTTCAAATATATAGCAATAAATCCCAATAGCCCTGTTCTAGGTAGTAACATCAATAATATGTTAAGAAACATGTTTGATCATAGAGAAAAATGTCTAAACAATCAGCATTTTAAAAGGAATAAGGCCTCTTAATTATCTTACGGAAATGAAACTTTTATATACCGTAAAACCTCATGACTTCGATTGTTATACCTATCATTGCCTATTTTTTTAAAGTTGAAATTCCCTTCTAGTTCTTAAGTTTGCCACAGTTGATGCGACAATATCGGTATGCATAAAAAACACTTTCTATTCAGTCTAGTTTTTAGTACTTAGTCTAAAAACTTCAACTTTTATAAAAATGGAATTTCAACTTTTATAAAAAATAGGCGATGATAGGCCAAGCGAAGTTACGGGGTTGTACGGTACACATTTAGTTCACGTGTCAATATAATAATTTGGTATCTTGTGTGGCTGTTTTGATAATGGAGCCGGAATGTGGAACTTGGACTCATTTTAATTCTCGCGATGAGCGATTAACATTTGTGTTAGAAAGTATGGTTTTAAAGCGTATAAAAAAAACCTGATATATACAATTATTTGCATGGAGATTCAAGAAAAGGGTCCCTTCATATAGATGACAGCTGATCCCCAGTGAAATTAATCCATAGGAATCCATTTGTTCTAATTAAGCAATAGAATCCGTAGCCAAAAAGGATTTCGCATTTAAAACTGTAATCGGAAACTGGTAATGGATGATAAGTGGTGCGTTTGGGGATCGCCCGCGGGATACTAATTATAAAGGCCGTATGTGCCGCTAAATATTAATGCTCATATACTGTTTTAAGCGTGAGTTACAAGGAATTGATACTATTTCACAAAGGACGTATGTGTCGCTAAGTATTGATGCTCATAGTCTTTTTTAAACGTAAGTAGGACGGCATCGTAAATCGCGCTATCTGTTGTATTTTATGTGATGCCTGCATACGTTTTATTGTTTATTACGTCCTGTTTCGTTTTCCAAGCGACGGATTTGTTGATAAGTTGTTTCAGTGTTTATGTTTTGCAAAAGGGATACTTTAACTAAATACCTATCCATATTAACTACAGAGGAAATTTTTCCAAAATATATTACATAAATTGGTTATATTTTACCCTACCAATAACATATATAGATGTGCATGTTAGTTAATCTGAATGTTGTATCTCTTTCAAAACTGCCAATTTTGGCTGTTTGGGTATCGATGTCTCTATTTATTCCTTTCATCATGCCAAAATGTCTGGAGCTTTTTTTAGCCAAGGTCTTAAAAAGTTAAGAAAATGTACAGGGTCGAAAGTGGGACTTTACTGAATATGCATTAACGGCATAACAAGTAATAAGTAGGTACATACAGGGTATAAACTAACTTCGTAGTAGGTAGCTCAGAAATAAGTACTTCGTACTTATAAACTTTACTGAATGTCGTGAAAACCAGAGTTCTACTCGTATTCCGCTCAAATTGACAAGTTTACAGGCTGCATTCACGAGTTTTTTCCAAATTCAACATTGCCAATAAAATGTATTCGAGATATCACCACTTAACGTTATGACAATAACATGATGATCTTTTAAAGTAGCATTCAATATGACAAGTCATGCCATAATCTGGCTACCCAAATAATGTTGACAGATATTTCCTTGCGGTATCACCAATTGTCTATGATTTAAACAATTTAGTAAGTGGGTCGTCTATAAATCATTTTGATACTTTAAATGTGCTAGTCCTAACATTCCAATCGAGTTAAAATTTGACAAAGTACTTTTGGTAAACTGATACCTGTTACCGCTCTTATTTTATTAATTATTATATAAATAGAGCCCAACTCAAAAATCGAATCAATTGAGTGGTTAGGTAATTTTCTGGTGATGGATTAATATTATGGTATCATCGAGGTAGGTCTTATTGACACTACATTTAATTTTTCGTCTTGTATATGGTTAGAAAGTGTAAACATATGTGTTGTCGTTGACTGTACTGTACATAGTGGTAGACCAGAAATTATGTGAGCTGACGATGAGTGCACATCAGTATATGTTTAACTTATATCCGTATCTTACGTGTGCATAGAAAATCTAAAATATTTTCTAGTATCAAAACTATAATTCCTACTACACAAAGTGTGACCAGCCGCAGATTTTTTAAATTTCCCGCCAAGACTTGAGTAATATTTCATTAGCCAGACTCTACATACTTACATAAAAATGTCAAAGAATTTGTCAAACTGGGATAATTGGGCTATATCTCCTTCTGCAAGAGTCAGATTCAGACTTGTAAAAGTGCCTTGTAGAATAAACTTTTTACAACCTTTGGTCTAGCAATGTATGCATGTAACCAACTGTCTGACCAACTATCTGACCCAGGAAGAAATATTCAAGTTCATCACACAAATATTTGCCCTGGCCGGGTTTCGAACCCAGGACCGCCGGCTCAATAAGGAGGTGCACTACAAACTGCGCCAACCGCGTCATCAAACTTTTATATATCTGCCAGGGACTCCTTCGCCTACACCAAATGTTAAACTTCTAAGTGACTCTGTGAACAGTATTTTTACTGTCATTGCGGTGTAAGCCTTTCTCAATGGGCTACGATAAACCCTATTCAAATTGAGACTCATGTTAATGTATTCTATCTAACTGTCTTCTGTAAATAGCAATAAGGGATTTACATAGTATTTTACATAAGTAGCTCTATCCTTTAAGGTATTCGTGCCTCTCCCACGCACTACTCGTGTGTAATAACAGCAATGTAAGTTGTTTTGCATCACCTACTCAATTCAAACTTTTGTTGACCTCCTCCGCTAAAAGGTTGAGATTAAAAAATTGCATAATGTCTATTACTATAGCCGCTATAAAAAAAAAACTAAAAAAAAGTTAAAAATTAAAGGGTGTTCCCAAGTCCGCATAAAAAAATATATGGAGAGATACAAAAAACATTTTTTTTTACTTGGGTACGCAATGTCTGCGTATTTAGATGGTGTGGTTGCTCTTTAAAGATCAAAGTTAATACATACGACGTTACTTCATCGTGTACTCAATGCTTTAAAAAATACACTCTGTATTTATGTTATGCATCGAATACTCTTCTGAGCAAAAATAATATATATCCATAAATTCCATTCGTTTCACGTAGAAGTTTTCACCTTTCTAACTGTCCATTAGTTTCGTTCGACAGATTTGGTGTTTTTGATGCTTTCCACAAAGTATTTTAAAGAATATGTAAAAATATTTTGCAGAAAATTTAAGCATGTTTTCAGCTGCGAGTTTTTACAAATCATGATGTCGTTTGCTGGCTAATTATTTAAATTTATCGGATCGTATGCGTTTGAAAAATTGAGTCTATCATATAGCTAGTACTGAGATGGACTGTACTGGGATGACAAATGTCATACGCACAAAGCTATGTAATATAGACAATACAATGCTACAGACAAATAGAAAGACACAAGTGTATACCTAAGTTAAACGTCTTAAAATACCACCCTCGGTTTTGCGTCAGGATAAAAAACACCAAATAAAGACAGAAAATTTTATAACCAGCTAGAAATTTTATATGTTTTACAAAAACCTGTGAGTATAAGCATAATTGTCAGTTTTGAGGTAGAACAAGATTAAAAAAATGGTAAGTACCTAAGCAGATGACGGGTACACGTAAAGAGCATGTGTAGTCACTTTATTTTTATATTTATTAATATTTTAATCTCTAAATTTATAGCACTCAATAGAACTTCGCATTCAGTTACAGATACAAAAATATTTATGTAAAATGTCGTTTTCATCACTTAAAAAAATATGTACATACGGAAACTGGAATATGGATAATTAAGTCGTTCCAAACTTTCAAATCGCGATAACTCAAAAGGTTGTAAAGGTGACTAGGCATCTTCTCTCCGTGAACACTTCAAATAATCTGACAGGAATTAACTGTGGTAAAAGGGTAATTACTCGTATTTGAGCGTGTTAACTGTCTCTTTATATCTCCGCAATATTTGCCAATTTCTAAATGCAATCGACATCATTTTTATAAGAATTGTAAAATTCCGCGACATTTACAAGACAACCACAAATGGTTGATTATCATAGCGTGATGCGGAGACGATAATAAGACGGTTAAAACGCTCAAATAATGACACAAAATATGGTCGATTGACTGACGTTAAATAAATAAAAAATAAGACAAATGATCGCCCAAAATAGATAAAACTTCATGAAAAATAGAAAACTTACATTTTGCATAAAAAATATCATCAAGTACCCGTCCTCTCTCAAATGTATTGTCTGGAACAGCATCTGGAACAATAGAGAAAAGAAATTACTTTTGTTCTCGCCATATTTTTTAAATTAATGACACTTGTTTTTCATGAGGCATTGAAAGGCATTATGGGAATAACTTTTAGGTTTCTTATAAATGAAGTTGTGAACAGGACATTTATTGTCGCAAATTGAGTTCATTCACCGGTTATATCGGAGATGCCACGACTTTGCGAGACAGCGGCAGCGGTGTAGGTATCTCGCTCACTCGTTATGCCGCCGCGCTCGGATCTCTCGCTCAACTCCTTGTCGCGACGCTGATCGCGCAAAGTCGTGGCATTTTCGCATGAATAAAAAAATATAAATATTAAATGGGCTTCGGTAAAATTTCAACCATCGAAGTGAGGATATTTTTTCCGGATAGTCAGTTGATCACGACAAGACAAATATAGGTAATAAGCCATTTATTTCCATTATTTCACTCTCACAATATAACGACAGCTTGTCAATAATACCTATTTATGCGAGGCTGATTCTACTTTTACTGTCGGAACTTATAATCCCCGTAATGATTCGCGTTATTTTCGGCAATAAAACCATGTACCATTGGCTTTCCCTCCTTGATGCAAGCGGCATTTAAGTGCCCTGAAATGCTGGGAATATTTATTCACTAATTGCTTTAAATCCGTCGATATGAACGTGTCAACCTACTTATGGCCCCTGGACTTTAAAAAAATAATCAAAATCAAACATCAAAATAATCTACGTTAAACATAACTGACTAGCAACTGGGCCTGCGATTACTAACAGTTATAATTAGATCAGGGGTCAAACTATAATGGATAATCGCTAATTGGTGAATATCACAGAAACACGCCGCAGCAGTCATTTCGATTGCGGTTAGTCATCCCAACTAGCCGGGGGCTATTGCGACTAGTTTTAGTCGACATTTAATCCTTCGTAGGCCGTGTTCCGGATCCGTACTTAAACTTATACCTTAAAATAAAATATAGATCCGATATCAAATTACAAAATTTCGTGGGATTGAAAAAGATTTGACTGATCATCAGACGTCCACTGCTGAACATAGGTCTCCCCTATAACTCGCCATTAAGTGCGCCTGCACCCATCGACTCTCCGCTGCCCTTACGAGGCCATCCGTTCACCTAATCGGGAGCCATCCCACGCTGCGCTTTCCTATATGTGGTCGCCACTCCAAAACTTTTCTACCTCAACGGCCATTCATTCACCGGGCTAACCGCCCATTGTCACTTCAACCGTGCCATCCTGTGAGTTACATTGGTTCTTCTACAGATATCCTCATTTCTGATTCTAACACGCAGAGACACTCCGAGCATAGCTCTTTCCATTGCACGTTGCGTGACTTTAACGCCGCTTTATAAGTTTTACTGTGAACTACTGTGTCTCAGTGTAAATCATCAAACACGCACTGGTCACACTGGGAATTTTCGACCAAAAAACATTATAAGTATGACGCAACTTCTTGAACGCTGCCCAGCCGAATTGAATTCGATGGTTTCCGCTTCAGCATACTAATGGGTATCCTAGGTATTAAAAGGATAGATTACGTGTGGAACACCACGCTGCGCTCCAAGTCACGCATGCTGCTGTTGGAGAAAAAACTGCCAAACTCAAGTGGGACCACAGAATAGATAATAGTACAAGTACAGAAGGCACACTACTTTGATCTTTACAAAAGCCGCTTTTTTTAGCCGAAAAAATATGATTTATGGCCCTTCTAAAGTCGTCGTCCCCAGCGCAAGCCAAACGGAACGTTAAAGCTGCGTGCCAACGGTAAAAATGAATTGGCTCGCTTGCCGCGTCGCCGAGAGCGAGGGCTGTCAACGACTAAAAATAAAAATGTATTTCCCATTTATTTCTTGCATTCAATATAGAGAGTAATATGTTTATATTCTTCATACATTATACATATTTATTATTTCATTATTTAACTATAAAATAATCAATCACAGAATTTCGACGAATTGAATCCACCACCAGGCCGCAAAACATTTTAGCTTTATTTTTAAACATTTTAATACGTATAATATAATAAAATAATGCAACGAATGCGTTACCTTAACATGCAATTAAATTCTTGAGCTTCATTTTGTTTTTGCTTAGTTGTCCGATATTTATTTATTTGTTCATATATATTCATCACTATACACCTAGTATAAAACAAAGTCGTTTCCTGCTGTCTGTCTGTCTGCCCCTATGTAGGTATGCTTAGATCTTTAAAAATACGCACGGACGCACCGTGCGAAGCCGGGACGGGTCGCTAGTTACAAATAAAACATGTATAAAGGCGAACTTATCCCTATTAGGGATCTCTTCCAATACATTTCTTTTAACTCTTTATTTATATATTTTATATACTCACCTATCAAACTATCACTCAATCGTTTATTCATTACTTACAAGTAATTTTACAAACTTGATATCAAATATTATTATAAAAACCTCTACGATTGTTGATTTAGTAGTAGACATACTTATATATTTTACTAGAATTTAAATTGACAAATATCAGCAAATAATCAATTCAAAGTTACATAAGTACTTAACAATTAAAATTGATCTGAGTAACCAGTGTTAAATATGGAAGTAGATACACCTGCAATATGTTTTTTATTATTATTCAGTAACTACTTATTATATATTATGTTAATTTTCTTACCTATCGGCATCCTTCGGACGTGTTGGGAGAACGAAAAACGCGTGATTCCAATTTCGATCATTGTTCCTACAACCCGCTGCGATACAATATCTTTTCGCAGTCTTTTTACTCATTTAAACACTTTATATTATAATATAACACTGGTATCAACAGATGAATGAGGAACGTTCACTTGCGACGTACATAAATCGGAAGAGCGTGCGTGCGAATTTCGTGTACGTGCGTTCCGAGACAGTGCGTGGCAGCCACTGAATAGGCACCATGCATGAGGCCACCGGCATGTACTTGTAGCGGGAAACGTTAATCGCGGAGTGCGCCCCGCCTGGTGGGACTAGGCTGGCCACGTTAGCCGCATGCACTCGGACAAGTGGGATTATATAGTCACCAAGTTGGTGCCGCAAGATGGGCGGCGACGCCAACATACCGAGACGGAGATGGCGGGACGATTTAGATGTATTCCTAGTCAATTGGTCGGAAGCAACGACAAATAGGGAGTTGTGGAGATCGAACCGAGAGACCTTTGCCAAGCAGTGCGACATTCAAATAGGCTAACTAAAAATAATAATAATAAAGGGTAAATAAATTGCGCGTGTCGATTGCTTATATTTTGTGCAGTGAAAAGTGATATTTCTAGTACTGAAATCCATTCGTCTGAATAGAGTTTGCGGTGAGAGTTTAAAATAGCGCTCGTTCAACAGAATATAATTAAACCGGCTTAGTCGGATTTCTAAAGTTTTGTTATCGTATGCAACGCGAGGTGAATAGAGTTTGTTTCGGAAAAAGAAGAGTCGTGGCTGGAACGGGAACTAAAATTATGAATTTTACATGGCAATCGAACCTTTGTTGACACCTGTCTTATAAAAATAAACAAGCTCTATCGTTTATATGTCATTTCATTGCGTTTTATCTAATATAAAAAAAAACAAGTGCGAGTCGGACTCGCGCATGAAGGGTTCCGTACCATAATCTATAACAAGTTTGTTATATGGGAGCCCCCCTTAAATATTATTTTATTTTATTTTTGGTATTTGATGTTATAGCGGCAATAGAAATACATCATCTGTGAAAATTTCAACTGTCTAGCCATCACCGTTCTTGAGATACAGCCTGGTGACAGACGGACGGACGGACAACGAAGTCTCAGTAATAGGATCCCGTTTTTACCCTTTGGGTACGGAACCCTAAAATTTACATAACGGGGCAAAACCGCACATAGTTCCACAAGGGAAATTAAATTTAATATAATTCGATTTTGTCAGCGGGAAAAAGCGGTTAAAAGCCCCACTATCTATTTACAAAAAAATCACAGAACCTGTTTCCGCTAGGACGGGTATATAATGTTGTATTTAATATATACATTATTACGTTTTTAATAGTTCCCCTAATTAATTAGTCTGTTCATTTAGATACATTAATTTACATAAGTATGCAGGTCATTCATTATCTTAATATAACTAACAAACAGTGACAGTTTTAAATAAAACAATTTAAACGGATTATATCGCGTATATTAATTATTTGAGCCTCCCTGACGTTTCAGTACCTTTACAGAGAAAAATTGTGTTTTTCTCAGTCAACCTTTGACAACGGTATCTGTAAAGGTACTGAAACGTCAGGGAGGCTCAAATAATTAATATACGCGATATAATCCGTTTCAATTGTTTTATTTAAATGTGTGACAGTCGCGGAAACCGAAGAAAATATTAGTGACAGTTTTTTCGGCATAACAAAAACCATAAAATAGCACTGGCACGCCCTAAAATCTACAATTCTTCTCTTTCCGCACAAACTCTTATCCATTTATTGTTTATTAAATTACGCACACAAGCTCACATTTACACACCAAAACGCTTACGTGCTACACAAATACATAGGAATTAGTATTAATTAGACTAAAGAAGATTTGAGAACTCTATAAATATTTACTGTATTACGTTCTTCCTACCGTTAACTTTATTTGTTGAATGTACCTAATATTAACTGTCAATGAGAAATCTGATATTAGTATATTTTAAGTGATACTTAAAAGATGCTAGTAAAAAAATATATATGTATGTATGTATATGTAAACACTTTATTGCACATAAAACAATGATGACAAAAACTCAAAAACAATACATGTGTACAAGGGCGAAGTTATCTCTGTAAGGGATTTCTTCCAGTTAACCTTTGAGCAAATGAGACAGAAAACTAGAAATTGAAGTGATAGACAAACGAACAAACTAAAACGTGCAAATATACTAAATGTAAATATAACCTTAAGATAAATAAATATACATATAATTACAAACGTATATATTGTATTAAACATACACTAATAAATATAAATAATATAATGATAATAAATATTCAGTCTTATTAGCATTGAACTATAATATTAATAGACGAGATCAAGGATTTAAAAGCCATAACACAATAAAATATATAGGTAGTATTCTAAGTGTGCCGATTTTTCATGCAACAAAGATATTCCAAACTGTATTCAGACGGCGACGACAGCGTTCGTGTGCCCTCATATGGCTGACGTAGCCTATATTAAAACCTTTTATAGGCATAAGTAAGTACCTACAAGTTAGCAGCGCAACAAACAAAACAGTTTCTAGAACAACCACTTTTTTATGATATTCCACGATTTTCAAATTAATCGTTGTAAGCAGTCCTTTAAAGAATAAATTCCCAAGTATCCCCGAAACTTGAACGATAAATATTTTCTTCGAAAACTGATTTCGGAGAGTTGAAAATTAGTTAACAATTTCTCCGTAGCGCGAACATTTGTCTATCGCCATTTAAAACGGGTGTCGGCTGACGGGATGGGTTTGGAATGGCCTGCACTAATTGCAGAGTTACTTAGAGTTCAATTAGAAGGACCTTTGCGAGAATACGCCCCCGCCCGGCCTGAGGCTCTGAGAAGCGAGCAGCGGGCTAGGTTGCGAATAATTACGTAGAACCGTTTTATTAAGCTGAAATTTTGTAAAACAGTGGATTAAGTTTCAGTAGAAGACTCGTCTCAAAGTCAGTTTTCTAGGGGTAATTATTTTATGAAAAATCTTAATAGTGCGATGCAGGATCCATACGGGCGCGCAACGCCAGCCGTACAGCGCAGCGCTATCTGTTGGTTAAATTTTATTTGTCCTACCGTCACGCCGAAACTACTGGACGGGTTTCAACGATTTTTGTTATAGGGATAGTTGAATAATAAAGATAGTAGAAGGATGCGTTTTATCCGACCAAGCTAAAGAAAAAAGTTTAACATGGACGAATTTGCGCAATAGTTATAAAATAAGAGCGATGACAGCTAAGTGTAGTTAGCAGAACCAATTTAGTAGATAAGTTGACTTAAAGTTACAAGCATACAAACCTTATAGTATAACTACTATACAGTCAAATAACTACGCTTCCCGCACACACTAACAAATGCTTGACGTACGCAGTTGTACGCAGCCGTGAGTCTAATCGTCATTTTCAAAATTATAACCAAAGTTGGTAATTGACATTTATAACCGATACTTCAATTTAAACTCGAAAAAACAAACAATCATAAAATGCTAAGCGTTTACCAATTATCGCAATGTACATCCCCGGTCCTTCGAGGAAGCATCAAATAAATAAAGAAAGCAATATAATTAACGTCAAGGCCGTGGCTTTACATTCATCTAGCGAACCCTGAACGAATATAATGTAAGTATACATTGAAATTTTTCGTCGTGAACGAAACGCCGAGGATGACAAAGGACTTGGCCTCATCTCTTTAATGAGGAACAGCAGGCCTACATTGATGCTCATACAAAGGCCAAATCTTGTTCCGTTAAAAGCTTGAGGTTTTTGAAGTTAACTTGGTACCCATAATACAAAAAGAAACACGAGATCAATCGATCTGAGTATTCCTTTGTCGCTCTTGCCTCGTTAAAGTTTTAAACTAGTTATACATAATTATATCAAATACTGGGTAAAAATTATGTTATTATCATTTTATTACTCCGTTACCTTTTCTCAAAATAATACAAAGTTCAAGCATTAAGGTTCGGGAGTTGGAGCTTCTGTGGAATATAATTATATCATCATCATTTTTGTTTAATAGGGATGTCGACTTAATGTTAAATTCTACAGCATACCTACTGTAGTTACATTCATAAAATTAACTCAATATGTCATGAACAAAAGAAAATAATATTTTTTTTAAATAGTGAGGAACCTATATAGTTACAGTTGCCGAGAATCTTCTTGACCCAAAATGGCGGATCTGCGCATGCATATTTGTACGTAAATCGGCTACTGCGCAGTCAAGGTTAGGCTCAAGAAGTTTCTCGGCAACTATACGCAAATATTTTTTTTATCCAAAAGATTTTTTGAAATTGTTTTCAGAATCCTCATAATTGAACAAAGCAACAATTGTAAAACAACCATGAACTTAAACGCACTTTTTCACGGTGGAAATGGCTATTTACTTATTGTCTCCATACAAATATTGGTACCTAGCCACAACAGATAATGACGTCACGATTAAGTGGCTATTGACCTTCAATGCGTTTTTCTCATTTACAAACGTATGTGCAATGTTGATCCTTTTAACGATTTTCAATGTACCTAATATGTGAAACGAAATGAAATGAAATTTCTTTATTGCACGATTATGGAAAATTCTCATTGGTGAAGGTATTGACATTTCGTAAATTCCGCACTGCCCGCACTAACGCCAATGATGGTATATGACCCTAGTTTTTTAATATAATAATTGACCCAATTGCTTATCATACACATGACATACATACATAAGTACACACGAGTGCTTGCAATTGATATTAAATTGAAATTTGAATTGAATTCATATTTTCCAGTAATTTTGTGCAAATCATTTTCGTTTGCAGTTAGCTTAATTAATTCGTGGAAGTATAGAGCATTCGCTTCATATTTTGTAATGGGAATTTTACCGGAAATTTCTAGTGAAGTAGTTTTAACGGACGCATTGGTTTAGTGATATTATTATTCCCTTTATTTATTTTAATTCTTAGGCTAGGTTTTTACAATATATGTATATAAAAAGTAAAATACAATAGAGAAATTACAAAATATATGAACACATTATAAAAAATCTAACCTAAGGTGCCGCTGGCAGCGGGGCAGTGCCCAGGCTACCGGTGGTTAGGGCTTCAGAGAGAGGAACCTCCTGACGATGTGCGCCGTGTCCAGGAGTACCGCCTTCTGTATTTGGCCCTTGATTCAGCCATTTAGTGATATTATTATTATTTTCCTGATTATACGTCTCATTCAGCTACTGACCCATTTGGATTGATCATCCTGTACGAGTACAATAACCGGCCCTCAAATCGAAACATTCACACAAAGAATCGTGCTCTAAAAACGCTAAAGCCGACGGTAGGAAATTGAAAACCCCAGCCGGACTGTTCCGGGCGCGTTCCGATTCGCGTCGGATGCTGTGACGCGGAACGTCAACCCCGTCATTATTTATTTATCTTTGTAAGTAAGTAAGTATTCATTTATTGTAAACTGTGTACAAAGGATGGTATATAGTAAATTTCAAGAGCATCAACAGCCGCCCATTTCGAGCATACAAAATGTTGCAAATTGTTGCTAAAATTGTCACAAAAGGTGGACTTCCGCGGAAGTCCGTGGCCCACCTTAGGTACTTACAATTAGTCAACTTTTGAGCAAAACAGACAAATTGCACAATACGGTATTTAAAGACAGCTCATATCAGCTATTCTTTATGAAATGTCAAAAACGATCCATTAGTGTGAAGTTTCTATGAAGATACTGGCTTGTGACGTCACAAAAATCAGTAGTCAAACCACGTCTTCTTTTTAGTTTTAGTCCAATTAAAAATAGAATAATGCCGAAAAGTTAGTGGCAGATTATTTGGTTCCGTGTGGTTCCGTGTAGTTTTGAATGAGTATACACATTTTTATGGTATAGGATCGATACCATCGAATGTGGCATATAGGTAAAGTATCTGCTACCACCAGGATGAATTTCAAATATAGAGTAAATTAAGGCATCGTGTACTAAAAATGCTGAAGGAAATTGAAAACCCCAGTCAGATTGTTGCGGGCGTGTCACGCGTGCGTTCATCTTCGCGCCATAATTCATATAATTCATCATATTACAAACGGCTTCGCTATTTTTAAATCCAGTCAGTGCACTCAATAATTGTCAATGAAACTGAATATATACCTTAGGGACTAAGGTGAGCATAAAAGAGTTCGCGAAGCTGCTGTTTCTGGTATTCTGTTCCAATCGCGCTTGCCCTACACTAAACTTAAGAAACGTCCCATTTGCATGTACAATATTAATCCGCAGCAGTCCGTCGAACACCAGATTTGACGTTCATTTCGGGTCTATATATTGACTGCTAGAATTATTTTTCGTCGAATGTGTAAACTATTTCTGGTTGTTATAAAATAAACCTAACCTAACCTAATCAATAGGATTATATTTGCAAGAATGACGAAAAGTGTATAGAGGAATAAGAATTCTGCGAAACGATTTTTCGGCAAAATGAAATATTTTGGCAAAACAAAGGGCTCCCGTATATCTCAGTTTTATTATTTACTGTTCGAATGTGCAGCACCATTGTTAAATATAGAACAAATACGTATAAAATGCCGCGGCAAATTATAAACGACGCTTGTAATGTTATTAAGATACTCCCAAATAACGACATTCTAGAATTTACATTCGGCAATTTGTGGACGGCTTCCCGTTTGTAAAATGACGACGCCGTTTGTAAGTGATAAATTATACAAATTACCATTGACATAATGGCGACAGAAATAATCGTAAAAATGTTCTGTATAAAAGAATCACGTCTTGAATACAATCCATATATAATTCGCTTCATTAAAGTCACGAACCATCGCGATTTAGCGGCAGCTCTAATTTTGAATTGCAGGTATTGATCAAATGGGAGCATGATTCAGATAGAGTTCCTTATGGATATTTTAAACGGTTTTATTTAACTTGCCCCGTTTGTTTATTTATATATAACTAACTTAACATATGTTGTAGATTTCTACACTCCACTTTTTCTTTTACTTCTTTGAATGAAGCATTATTTTTTCTTTTTTCGGTCCATATAAGGTAAACAGTTGTCATCTTGAATGTTATGTCATTAGAAAAAGAAGTGACAGCATGGCGTCAACTATTAGGCATTAGTGTGTCGAGCACAGGGACATTTACCTTATGCCCGTCTTGGTCTTCCTCTTTCCTTCAATTCTCACCTTGATGTTAGTTATCGTGACTTACATAATGAGCTGAAAATTACTCCACCTATAAGATCCTAGCTATTAAATATATGATGATAAATAAATAAATAAATAAGTAAAATATCAGACAACCTCACACAAATCGATCTAGTCCCAAATTAAGCTCAAGAAGGCTTGTGTTATGGGTACTAGACGACGATATACATACTTATATAGATAAATATATACTTAAATACATAGGAACAACCATGACCCAAGCACAAATATTCGAGTTCATCACACAAATATTTGCCCTGGCCGGGATTCGAACCCGGGACCGCCATAATGATGATGATGTAGATTGTCTATATCAGTGATGAGGTGTCCATAGACCCCGATACCGACGGGTTTGACGATTTAAGAGCATCTAACCACCCTTCTCTATGACGACGCGGTTGGCGCAGTTTGTAGTGCACCTGCCTACTGAGCTGGCGGCCCTGGGTTCGAATCCCGGTCAAGGCAAATATTTTTGTGATCAACTCGAATAAATGTTCCTGGGTCATGGATGTTATCTATATACGTATTTATATATTACTAGCGACCCACTCCAGCTTCGCACGGGTACAGTACTGATAAATTATGCATGCATTATACATATAAACCTTGCTCTTGAATCACTATTTCTATTAAAATCTGCATCAAAGTCCGTTGCGTAGTTTTAAAGATCAAAGCATACAGACAGACAGGAAGCGACTTTGTTTTAAACTATGTAGTGATGAATATCGTCGTCTAGTACCCATAGTACAAGCTTTGCTTAGTTTGGGACTACGTCGATTTGTGTAAGATTGTCCCTTAATATTTATTTATACCACTGCGGCTTGTCACTGCGTGGCGTGGGCCTAAATCGATAATATCATCGAAACAAGGTCCACCAAGGTCAATAATTATGAGCAGCTTTCTAAACGACTCAAGCATTGAATGAAAGACACACGTCATAATAACAGCCCTTGTCACAAAGCGTTGCGCTCTAAAAACGCTGTAGGAAAACGAAAACCCGAATCGGATTGTTCCGGGCGGACGCCGAGACGCGAAACGTCGTTCCGTTATTAGTGGCAGTTCTAATTTTCAATTGTAGGTATTGATTATCTATTTGGAGGCTGGATTCGGTCAGGGTTCGTTTGAGGATTAGGGCTTTGTTCGGGGGGCTATTATGAGCGAAGCGTGTTTAGATGACTATTGCTTAGTGAGTGTTGGTAGCTGAATACAATATAGGTATCTTGTGAGTGATCCTTTGGCAATTTGGTGTAGGTACAGTAGCGGCAAAAACATATATCTTACCTGTGTATTTTGTGTAAATGCTACCTCAATTTTGCCATCGCAAAAGGTTTTAGAACTAAATAATAACCTGCCATTTCACGTTTAGCAAATAAAACGTCAAGCTTTCTATACAAACAGTTACTTTAATCAACGTTGTTAACATAGTGCGTCTTTCTGAAAATACGCGTTATATTATCATTTCATATTCAGGACTGTTTGAAAGTTCCAAATAGGTATAATAATAATTATAACTTACTGCACTAAATAATACATTTTATTTATATATTTTTGAAAAAAAAAAAAAATAGTTTGGATAATGGATACTTGGATTGTATTAATCCTAAAAGTTAAATGATTTAATAATAATAGTATGATAATTTGTTTTTACCATTACCTACTGTAATTATTAAACCCCGACGAAAAAAGAGGGGTGTTATAAGTTTCACCATGTGTATCTATGTATCTGTGTATATGTGTGTCTGGTACCGTAGCTCCCAAACGGATTGACCAATTTGAGTGCGTATGTTTGGGGGAAATAGGACCAATGGTTTCCAAGACATTCATCTTCAATTGGAATAAGTAAAGAAATTAAAAAAAAAAAATTGGGAAATAAAGTAATGAAATTAGTTAAAACTTAACACTGTTTGAAATATTCTTGATTGTTGATTACAAGCTGGCTTTTCCTTGTTATCGAGTAGCAATATTGTTGTTTATTTACATAGTACGTTTTATAGTTTGTAAGTTAATTTAATGCGATACTACTCAATAGTAATATGTACAATGGTGGAGGCTTAGAATAATAACGCCTAGAAGGATAGTTTCAACCGGCCGAGGCGCCACACGTGAGGCATAAAATGGATTCATGTAGTTGTGAACAACTCGTATTTACACGCGCCGATACGCACACAAACACAGCAATAATGTTGCTAGCGCAATCACTTTTCCCCTGAAATTGGGGGTATACTCATGCCAGTGGTGATTGGTTACATTCTACATTTTAATTGAATCATAGACCCGTTGTTGGCTTCATACACTATTAAATACATTAAACAAAGGTTTTCTTTTTATTTATTATTATTAATTTGCAATTTAATCGTAAATCAACAAAAACAATAAATAAAATCGTAAATAGTAGGTATGGTCAAATCCTGAAATGACTTTTCAGCCAGCTGAAAACGCTTCTAAAGCACTGAAATTGACGTTCGAAGTTTTTGACCAAATCCACCGGCGTAACACTTTTATTTGCACAGTCTTCAACTGATCATCAAGACATTTGTGACGAGCCCTAACACGTTGTGTTTTTGTGTAATTTAGGAGCCTGGCCTCCTTCCGTCCTCATCATCAGACCAGCTTGGTAGTACCATAATAATGCATTCTCACGTGATTTAAACAGGTGTACAAAATTTTAACTCGATTCAAATTTGATTTGCAATATTTGACCCAGACATACTCTAACATACACGGCAAGTCAAATAAAAGGATAATAAAAATCAAGTGATTAATCTCCTTATTTTTTTCATATTTGTATTTTAAATTATAGGCTCCCAAAAATAGGTCAGTATATTATCAGGACAGAATTATGGGTAAAAAAAGTCCGTTACACTGGAAACACTACGTTGTCATGCCGCTTATAGAAAATATGAGATTTTGATTACTGTTTTACGTAAAAATACGAGTTAAAGAATAATATTTACGAGTGAAATGTTGTCTTAGCATGTTTATCCTTTTTTTCAGATGCATTGTGACACCCTATCACTGCACAAACCGTCATAATAATTGAAAATGCGGGAGCTCTTTACACCTGTCACCTTTGCAACTGACAAGCCGATCGACGCTTTTAGCCATTTCTGGCTAACTTTTAGTGGCCTCACCGTAGCGCGTGAACTGGGTTTCTAGGCGTTATTATTCTAAGGGTGGAGGGCACTATGTTTATCTGCCAACAACAGTTTGGCAGAGCTTTAGAAAGTTTATTGTACTATTAGTGTTACATTAAAAAAAAAACAGCCAGTATTGAAGCTAGGGATTAGTTATGTTCAGTTTTAGTATAAGTACCTATTTTCTATATCACTCTTTGAATTAAGGTCTCATGATGACCAGCTACTTGTGATGGGGCTGTTATTTAAAAAAAAAATTAGGTTATATCTAAGTTTGTGTTTAGATGCAGTACGGAAAGTGATACATTTCAAATATCGGTACACACAAGAATGCTTCACATCCTTACCTGTAATAAGCATCCTATATTTATCTTTGTAAGGCTAGCTAAGGCTAGATCGCTGAAATTAGGAATGTATCAATTGAAACACACTTTGCTTTAGAAACGTAGAGCTGTTTGAAAAAAATAAGTACAACATACACAAAGGTAAAATTTCCTTATGGCATCATTCGTCAAAACACTCAGGATATTTTTTTTTATTGTTAACTAAATACTGATACTAAGCAACGCGGGAGGTGTCATGTGTAAATATCTACTAAGCCGTACATTATACATATATAATTGACAATTACAGGGACATTAATTAAAATTTAATCCAACAACCTCGGGGTATCAAGCTTGAATAATGAGCGTATTATATTATAATGTCTTGGCCATTTCATCAACGTTTATGTTCATGCGACTATTATTTAATGGGAGGTCTTACAACACGAGTCTGGTTTTATGAAACCAGCCGAAGACGAGTTTAAGGCCTAATTATCTAGTTTCATACAGTACTTTATATAACGAGGATTAAGTTCATTTTTCTTTATCTATAATTTCTTCATGTATAAATAATGATTGATAACGATATTGTTATTTTTAAATAATGAGCTTAATTAAGTGACAAGACTTTATAAAATTGTAAATAAAGCACATCGCTAATGTAGGTACCGTAAGGAGGCTAATTGGAACTCAAGGGATCATTATTAGAATATTGCAAACATAAATGTTTTCAGGTATGAGTCGTTTTACGAAAGTTAATCATACAACTTTAGTTACACAAAAGAAACAATTAAGTTTTGTTTTAATTATTATAGCTCTTAACTGCATTAGCGTATCTAAAATTATATTTCAGGTGGGGTCTAGGTGGGGGCCTGGGCTTGGCCTACGAGTTGAAGTCATGACTATGTATGGGTAACCCAAAATCCTGGTGTGGGCACTAGACCATATTGGGGTGGGCACGGCCAACTCTGCCACCCCCCCTAAATACGCCAATGCTTAACTAAGTACATGTCTTTTGAAAATAACTCGTATGAGACATTTGTATTGCGATGCAAATATACCCGGGCTTCACTACATAGTATAAAACAAAGTCGCTTCCTGCCGTCTGTCTGTCCCTATGTGTGCTTAGATCTTTAAAACTACGCAACGGATTCTGATACGGATTTTTAATAGATAGAGTGATTTAAGAGGAATGTTTACATATGTATGCATAATTTATCAATATTGCACCCGTGCAAAGCGGGGCGGGACGCTAGTACAATAAAACTTATGACTTGCAAATACCAAATAGCCCCCTCGGTTTCAAGTAGCCTGACCTCACCTTACGGTATATTAGGAACGCCGAGATTTGCCCCTGATGTCTTGTTGTTTACTGGTTGGTTTGAGGTATTGAGTAGGTAAGTATCAGTTGCTCAAAGTACACAGACAAAACAAACTTAAAGCTATCATTGATATTATAATATTGTTGGCGGAATTAATTCGTTGTTGTTTTACAGAGTACCTGCCTGTACAGACAATAACACAGTCAATATTCATAACTGAATTGTATTTAAGAAGCTGCATAAATACCTTACCAAAAGCCACAGAGTTTTAAGAAGAAGGTTTTTAACCAATGCATGTTGACAGTAATGAAAGACGGCACTGTGAAGCAGTCGCTCCATATAAGAAGGCTCAAAGGTACTTAAAGGGCTCTATGTGTCGCGCTTGTATCACTCCATCGTGTCCAACGATGTGGTGGAGTACGTCCACCGGAATACTGGCTTCTCACCAGCTGCAGTCCTGGCACTACGTGCACTTCAGCTCGTTTGTGGTGCGCGTGCCGCGACCGCTACAGGACATCATTGCAAGTGCAGACTTCAAGCGGAAGGGTGTCGTGTTTCGACAGTTCTGGGGCAGTATGCCGCCACGCCGTTGTATCGCCTAAATCGAACTAGTTTTGAGTCTTTGTTTAAATGTTTTTTTTGTTCACAGTGCCTTGATTTTTACTGTAATACGGTGTAAGTTATTTGGATGATAAATAATTAAATGAAGCGAACTATGAGTTTAGCGTTCTTTCTCAATAGTTGCCGTTAGATTCAATCACGTTAAAGTGGGCACTTTTGAGTCTTTTCTACAGAACAAAGTTCATTATTTGACATGACATGAAACTGTACCAGAGCTGGTTTAGCCCTCGCTCCAGCGGGTCGTATTCGTCGTGTGGAAGTACAAACTCAGTAACGGGAGTGTCTCCGCGCCATTGAAGTGGAGAATCTAAAGAAGACCATCGAAATGCATCGCTTATAGAGTTGCCAGACTTAAATTGCTGGGGGCCGGAAATATTTCCCGTAAACCGATGGCCCTTGGGAAAGAAAAGGTTCTTGAGTAGCAAACGCGTACCGGAAGATGCAGCATGATGAAGCCCCTAACGAGTCTATATTGACTCCTAGAATAATTTTTTTTTCGAATAAATATGATGATATTTGCAAGAATTATGAACTACTACAGAGGAATAAAAATTCAGCGAAAGGATTTTTCGGCAAAATGAAACATTCGACGAAATATGTTTCTAGGAGTAAAAGCCCCTCACGCGGTGAGATGCCACGCGCGCGGAGTGCAATGCACGAACGCTCTTTGTGGAGAGCCATGGGACGGGAAAGCCTTTGTCCAGCACTGGACGTATACGGGCGTCCCAAGACTACGGGACATTAAAAGAAAGTACCTTAAATATCGTAAATAGGATATTTTGCTGAAAGAAGACTATTTCATTTTTAAAAGTTAGTAATTCTGCATTTAAAGATTTTCTAAGAATTACAGCCCAGAACAAAGCCCTTTGGACTTTCATATATGCCGACGACGTTGCTGTCTGTACCGAGAGCCGAGAAGACCTTACAGATGTATTACTTGCATGGAAGCACCAGTTACAGAGAGGCGGTTTGGTGTTGAGTGTTTAGAAGACCCAGTTCATGGAGTATAATGTTCCTAATGCATGCCCTGAGCCAATCTTGGTCGATGGGCAAGAAGTCCAAAAATGCGATGGCTATAAATATCTTGGGAGCATCTTACACGACTTTGGTTTACTGGAAACGAACATTCAACATAGAATCGCCGCAGCTTGGTTAAACTGGAGGGAAGTGACTGGTGTGACCTGTGACAGTAAAATGCCCATAAAAATAAAAGGCCTCGTTTACAATAAAATGGTTAGACCAGTCCTCACGTATGGAAGCGAAATGTGGACGGTGACCCAGAGACATGTCCATGCCATCCAAGTTGCAGAAATGAAGATGCTGAGGTGGATGTCTGGAGTCTTCAGGGTTGACAGGATCAGAAATGAATACATTCGTGGCAGCCTTGGAGTTAGGGATATCGCCGACAAGCTCCAAGAAAGTCAACTACGATGGTTTGGGCATGTCAAGAGAAGGACGTCTGAATACGTCAGTAACAGGGCACTTGACCTGACCGTGCCAGGTAGTAGGCGGAGGGGAAGACCTAGGCTTCGATGGCTCAATATTATAAGGAAGGACCTGAACAGCTGCGGGTTAGACGAAGACGATGTCCAGGATAGAGCGAAGTGGAAGCAAAAATGTAGGAAAGCGGACCCCGTCTCTGGACGGGACATACGCTAGGAGGATGATGATGTTTATCCAATATGGAATGAAACAGCCAAAGGAAAACTAATCAACATTAAAAATATTTGCCGAATGCCAGTAGTCAGTACAGGCCTTAACCAAATAAACGAAGTATTTCGATGGCAAAGCGAATTTGACCACTGAAAGGATTGAAAGCCAAAGTATTTTTTTTCCGGTGTGTAGTTTTATTAAATGTCCAATACGCTTAATGTATGTAAATATGCTGCTTATTTTAATTAAACAAATAAGGGAATGTACAAAAGTTGGATTATCCGTTTGCAAAAGTAAAACAAATAGGTATTTAATAATTGACTACCTTAAGCTTAAAAACCGGCTAAGTGTGAGTCGGACACGCGCGCACCGAGGGTTCATTACAAACACTTCCCATTAAAATATTTATTTTATTCTGTTTAGTATTTGTTGGCAAAGCGGCAACAGAAATACATCATCTGTGAAAATGTCAACTGTCTAGCTATCACGGTTCATGAGATACAGGCTGGTAACAGACGGACGGACGGATAGGTAAAAATTTGCCCAGCCATTTTGGCGTGATGAAAAGACAAATAAAATATGACCAACAGATGGTGCCAGACAAACATGGTGCTGCACGCCCATACAAAACAAAAGACGATCCTACATCACGCTATTAAGATTTCCCTGAAAATCTTGACCCCTTTTCCATAGAAAACTGATTTGAAATATAAATCTAGAATTGTATACCTAATATTAGTTTATATATGCGCGCGGAACCTATCGTACGCACTTGGATGATTATTAGATAATTTCATTTAATAAGTGTTTTCTTTCGTAAATGTAACAACTTTGTAGTACAGAATACGAATGATAACAACCTATAATGTTACAAACTACTTAGTATAGTGTCGGGGATAATGCAATACCGCGTAAATAACAGCTGTTGATAAAGTTCTCATTTCAATAAAATACTTAGCATTTGTTTGAATATTGATTCGTATCTACACTTGTTACTTACGCGGTATTGCACTATCCCTGACGATAGACATAAATACGTTTATCAGCAAGAATAGCGACAAAGTTAACTCTAAATGGAGCAAATACAAGAAATCTTTAAATCAAACTACTGAATCTCAAAGTCAAGTTTCCTTACAAAGAACCCACAAGGTTTTAAAGTAAACCAATATTTAAATTCTACCTCCACGCTCCAGGGCTTTACATAAACTCAATAGAGGGAAAGTTTAATAGAAAGATAAATAAAGATGTTGCGAGGCGATAGCGAGGACGATTCTCGGAGATATTTCTAAAAGGAAACGCGTGTTCTCTTTGACCGCCTGTTTATGCAAACTCATTTATTATGTTCGCATCCTAGTCGTATACCTGTACAATGATAACATTTAAAAATCGTAATGCAAGCCAATTATCTAAGCGTTTTCCAAAAAAAACCCCGATTCTTCTAGAACATGACGTTTTGGGTTCATCCTACCACCCTACTCAGAATCGATAGCAGTTCCAATGTAAAGAATAAAAAAAGTGTCCTAAACTTTTTGTTTTTTTTGTTGGAAACCGCCGCCTATGGAGAGGTAGAGATTTCAGGGAAGATAGCATGACGAAGTTAGGTTTTTGTTTCGTATCAACGTTAATTACAGTGTTATCTCAGTGCTCATCACGCCAAAACGGAGGGATGGATTTTAAACAATTTTGGAACAGCGATGGTGAGACATCTAAAGATGGTCATAATATGATACTTTTTTCATGACTTAGTTAAAAACGGAGCATCATTTATTAGCCAATATTAAGTCAACATCTAGTTTGTATTCGAGTTTAGTTATTTTTCTCGAATCCCTCAGCTCAGTTTCCTCCGTTTTTTGATAAAGATTATTCGTACTACTATTACGTGCAATTAGAGGTACTTAAGTAGCATTTCAAACCGACCCTTAAGAAGATAGTACTCGTTTCCATTCCCAGCGCCAGAACAACTTCCCCGAAAGGTCTCAATAGGAAAATGATCTTCCGGTCATGTCGGAGACAGGAAATCGAAAGCAGGGAAACCTACAATAATTACGAGATTACAACTGCGTACCCAGGACGGAGGATCTTTTACAAACTTATCCACTCACCTGCTTCGAATTTTGAGTTGGACTCTATTTATATAATAAAATAAGAGCGGTGACAGGTAGCCATAGTTACCAAAAGGTGCCAAAAGAAATTGAGTGGATTCAAAATAATGACCGTTTTCTCTTAAGATTCTACGAGAAGAAAATATGGCTATTTGAGAGTTATCCTCACATTTATTTCCTTAATAAATACAGAACTGCTACTGCAGATTTCTTCGCGCGGGAAAAAAATACATACTATGTTTCCTGTTCGCCGAAGTGGGTAAAATGTATCCCATCAAAAACATAAATGTCAAATGAGAGCCATGTTCAATATCGCGTGCAACGTTGTCGACTTCGCCGACAAAAGAATTGAGATCTATAAGGGTGCCAAGTTCTTTGCCCTATAATTTGTAGATACAAGAACATGCAACTAAAATAAATGTATGTTTCTCAATACAACTACAATGTTTGCTACTTAATCCATACTAATATTATAAATGCGAAAGTGTGTCTGTCTGTCTGTCTGTCTGTCTGTCTGTTACCTCTTCACGCTTAAACCGCTGAACCGATTTATATGAAATTTGGTATATAGATAGTTTCAGTCCCGGGGAAGGACATAGGATACTTTTCATCCCGAATAAATGTAGTGTTCCCGTGAAAAACGGGATTAAACTTTGTATGGAGAGCAAATCATTGTAGTTGCAACAACTCCCTACATGTCATCGTTTTGACGTAAACTAATCTACCTACGATAGACCACCAAACGCATACCAAACTATTCTTTGTAAAAAAACAATAAATTCTGATATGGGAACATGTATCCGCAAAATTCGATTAATCGCGTAATTTCAAGAATCAAATACATAAAATTTTACAAATTTGAATCAATCACATTTGATTTGACAAACGTCACACACCCATCTGGCAAGACATGTCAAACCAGTGATTACAGAAGGGCTACTCCAATGTTCAAAATTTGACTGTCGAATAGTGCCATCCCTCTCGATCTCCTGTCAAGGTATATTTGAGTGAATGGAATAGCACTATACGAAAGTAAAATTTCGAACATCGGAGTAGCCCTTCAGGTAGGTATCACGTTCCGATACGCACATCATCTGAAAATAGTGCCTACGAGCTTTGATTATGTACCTCCGCTTGGTAACTGAGTATAAATAAAGTAGTAAATAACTCAGTATGCAAAGATACGATACTTAACATATATAAATAATCCTAATAATATTATAAACGAGAAAGTATTTACGTTCATTCCCATTTCATTCATCTTAATTTTAAACAATGATTGATGGAAGGTCGCCAGTGTTCGGAAATCGTCTTAAATAAACAGCCAATTGCTGAATTGCCTCTTTCTAACCCATAATTTGGCGTGTATGGTAGGGTGAACAAATTCTTTGACCATCTTTTTCCATATATTATTTTCGAACCAGAATATTTTGCTCAATTTTACCATAACGAGGCTTGAACCAGCGACCTTCGTCATCTTTTGTCAAATTAAGGGCTAAAGACCGATGTGCAATATTTATCGCTGAGTACAGTATTAGTGCATAAAGTTTTTGTATTTTTCGGATCTTAGACTCGGATACTCGACAAGACCCGAATTGTCAATCAATTATTATGCTACATAATCGACGTGCTTAAGTCAAGGGCCTGACACGCTTTGATGGAGAAGGATAACCTTATTATGATACTTATAAGAGGAAATGGAAAAAGTGCAATTTTTTGGCTCTATCACCGACCGAGCATTTTTTCATGGTCGGTTTATAGGCACACTTATATTCATGACGAAAACTGGCTATGTGAAAGAACCATATTGGCATCAAAAATGATATTGTTTTCAAAATCAACAAAAAAAGTACCAGTTTTGTTAATGCGCAACTTAGACGCACCCAAATTTGGCAACGGCGCTAGATTGAGAATCACCTAATTAGGGAAATACATTGTGAAGGGCACGATTTTAACGGTAGAAGCCAAGGGACAAAGTGTACTTATACCACGTGTTCCAATTATACCGAATAATTTACCATTTAATTTTAAACGTCTACAGTTTCCATTAAAAGTTTTTAACATTTTCTATGACTATTAATAAATCAAAGGGGCGAACATGAAAAGTAGCAGGAATACATTTGGGCACGAAATGTTTTTCTCATGAACAGTATGTAGCTTGCTCATGTCTCCAAATCAAAAAAATTACATGTTTTTACTGACCTAAATAAATAATTTAGGATAATTTATTGAACTATACTTCAATAAACTAAGTTGTAAAAACCAAGTTAGAAAAATAATAGTAGCTACCTAATAATTATTTTGTCCCAATTTCATAATGTGAAAAAATTCTTTGGTGAATAGAACCATACCTTCTTCGTCAGTTGATTATGGACCGTCACCATCTCGAGCCATTTCTGAGCATAGCTTATGGAATCGAATAGGACTTAGCCTCGGATAACTTATTGAATCGAATGGGACTTAGCCTTGCAACTCCAAAAATATTTAAAAAAGGATGTTTTGCATTTTGTCCATGGCTTTCACCCAATAGCCCAGAACTAAACTACTAACTAGATTCCATTCGAGTATTGAATACCTGAAAGGGTTGAAAGTCTAATTGTTTCTTTTTTTTTATTGTCAATATCAATTAACGAGTTCTACGCGTACGAAGTCGCGGGCAAAAGCTAGTAGTTAATATAAATTCTTAAATTATAAGAAACTATTATTTACTCAATGCATTTATTTTACTTGGGATGTAATTCAATACCAAGACTTGGCTAGTTTTCACATACAAGTTTACATTATATTTTGTCTAATCATTAACCTATGTTCGTTAGGGTAAGTGCGCAAGTCAGTGTACGTCCTGTTACTTATACTGTTAGCTTGATAATAATATAATGTTACTTTTATAAAAAAAATGTTTGTTGGTGAAAACTAGCCTAATCAAATTTTTATATTGAATTACATCCCAAGTAAAATACATGCATTGAGTAAATAATTGTTAAATTAGACCTCTATACATGTGTCATCATGAACTGAAGCAAACCAACCAACGTTCGCATATAGCGGAAATCGAACACCAAACACCGTGCAAACTTGACGCCAGTACACGTCGCGTATATGTCAAACGTATCCATTCCTTAATAAGTTGCATGTATCGCAAACAAGCATGCCAAGTTCCTAAGCCGAATGAAACTTGGCAACGTCTCGTGCTTTGATACCAAGTTACCTAATTAGTGAGCAGAATGTTATGCGTCCGTAACAGTTTGTGTCAATGTCGAGGGAATTATATTCGTAATGCGCTTGTATACCTGCGTCGCTATTTTGATCATTCGGTTTAAATTACGCAATTACGTTTGTATGCAATGTATGTACTCTTTATTGTACATAAAAAAAAAATCATAACAAAGACATAAAATAATTGACATGTACACAGGCGAACTTATCCCTTTGAGGGATTTCTTCCACCTTTGACCAAATGAGAGAAAACAGAAAATAGGCAAAAATATTAATATGCACATAGACATAATAATGGCTAATTACGCGTAAAAAACAGAATCATATATATACATAAACTAACACGTTATGATTATAATATTAAACAAAGTAATAAGACATATAATAATAATAACTATTAAATTTTAACACTTATAACATCACTCGACGAAATTAGGGCTCTGGAAGCCATAACTTTTTAAACTTTTCCTTAAATTATGTATAGGTACTTATTGCTCGCGTGTATGTTTCCTTGCATATGTGTAATGCTTATATATGGGTACACACATTTAGTTTATGTGCGATAACACTGTGAATAACGCACTTGCAAGTGTTCTCGATTAGGAGAAAACGAAATGAATATGAGCTTCCAGTAAGAATTTTTACTAAAGTATTTTATGTAGGTACCTACATATAAGAAATAAATTTGTGTCTATAATATATCTATACCTACTATTATAAAATTCTAGGTTAGTATTGAAAATAATATCTTTATTATACTTCTTTTGTTCTGTTAGTTTATTATTTCTTCCCATCGCCTTATGTCACCTAGTCCATAAATAGGTATATATTTAATATTTACTTCGGTTTCCGCGACTGTCACACATTTAAATAAAACAATTTAAACGGATTATATCGCGTATATTTATTATTTGAGCCTCCCTGACGTTTCAGTACCTTTACAGATACCGTTGTCAAAGGTTGACTGAGAAAAACACAACTTTTCTCTGTCAAAGTTACATTTGTGCAAACTACCCATTTTGTAAATATTAATTTAAAATAAAGGTGTTCATACATGCCAGATGGGCCTAATGTGTAAAGACAGTTACACATGTGCCAGAAGGGCATTTATTATTTATTTAAAATATCTATAAAATAATAATAAATACTATAAAATACTTTTGAACAAAAACTCTACATATACTACTTTTAACACTAATTTGTTTTACACCGTTCGAGCCCCAAGGTTTCCAGTCTTGTGTCTTGCTTGATCCTTGATAAGATGTACAACAGGATCCCAAGCCGGTAGTAATGACAAACCATCTTCTCTATTGAAATTGGGATATTTTTTGATTTCAATAGCCTCGCGCAACATTCTGGGAAAACGTCGTTTTTCTCTGGCAAGGATTGAAGTGTTGTCAAAGTTAATTGAGTGGTTTGGTTTGTCCATGACATGCTCGCAGACCGCAAACCTGTTGCAACGACGGTGCTTGACATCGGCTACATGCTCCTTAACCCGTGTAGCTATACTACGTTTCGCTTGGCCAATGTATGTATGTAGACATGCTGTGCGACAAGTTGAGTAGTGCTGTCTTTGCTTTAAAGAAATTAAAACCGTTAATATCAAGTAATGCATTAAAGTCTGTATATTTCGCACATTTTCATTCTATTATGTCGTACGGTACTGTTTTTTGGGGAAATTCCACTGATGCTCAGCGAATTTTGACACTCCAAAAACGAGCACTTCGAATACTGGCCGGAGTAGAACCCACATTTTATATTATGAAATAAATAAATCTAAATCTAAATCTAAATCTATGACAGACCACACTCGCAGTCCAGCTTGTAAACACCAGCACTCTGCAGAGGGATGCTGCACTTCACGGGCCTCAGGTATTGAGACATCTTCTTCATCGGCTTGAAATATGTTTTAATGGAAGCCCGTTTCAAGATGTTTCCAATCCTATCCGTGACCCCTTTCACATATGGCAGGACCGCAGGTTTAATATACCTCAAATAATTAATATACGCGATATAATCCGTTTAAATTGTTTTATTTAAAGGTATATATTTTTTATTCATTTCTCTGCTCAAAGTTGCTCGAGAAGAGATCGCTCTGTCACGATAAGATAGCCTGTTGTCCGCCGTTATTGAAACAAGTACCTGTTTTTTTCTGTAAACAGTTTTTGGAGTGCAATAACGCATTATTGCATTGTAGGTATAAGAATCCTCTCTCATCTACGATTTAATAAAAAACAGACACTTTGCATTGAGCTAACATTACCAAGACAGGCTCACTTCACGTCGCCAAGTACACTAGTAGACTACGCAACAGCAAACCTGGGTCAGCTTTGATTTTGTTCGTTCGAAATAGCCACGCGTTTGTAACTAGCTTGTAGTGGCGCACACTGTCAGTGGGTCAATCGTGTCACCTTTTCACTGACTGCGTCGCATTTTACACACACAACCAATAAAAAGTTCTCAGGCTTCTTTTGTAAAAATCGAAAGAAGATGAGAACTTTCTCTAGTTTTTAATCTGTGCCGTTATAAAGTAGACCAAAAAATTGAGTGAGTACGACTCCAAATTGCAACGAAAGTTAAGCTGATAGCAATAATAGCATGTAAAACTCGAAAGAAAGGCTCATAGGTATTTTCACCCATTCGTGTGGTTGGCATAACGTACGTTTGCCAGGTGCGCTTTGGAATACATCTTGAACTTTAATTAACTTGTGGAATGTTGTAACTGGTGTGTTTGTGTTGAGAGCCTTCGTTAAAATGGAGCGGGTTGACGTTGCAATGTTGCACGGAAAATTATAGTTACACTGTAGACTTCTGTGAACGTTCATTTTCTGTCATTATTTTAAGTATTACTTGTATTCTTAAAATTATTACTTATCTTATCAAGTGCAAGTTATCTTATCAGGCTGTTTTTGCAAATAGTTTTTAGGGTTCGATACGCAAAGGGTGCTAACGGGACCCTATTTATAAACCTTCGGACATCCATCCACGATATCACTAAGTAGTTTGGAGATGTGCTCTATTTTGGGCCTAATTTGACTGTTATTGAGGTATACTGGATAATATTAGAATATGTAGTTGACATCACTAAACATTAAATACAGAGGTCAAAGCACAAATAAAAATTGAAATAGCGGAAGAGTGTGTAAAGCCTTTCAATTAAACAATGCAAAGATCAACACACAAAGCAAAAGGAAAAATTCGAAAGGTTATCTGCGTTAGTGTGGTGGAGAGGTTGACACGTTGGACCGGTAATACAGAGGTGCTGGGTTCGATTCCAGGTCTCTTCCCCTAGGTTACGCATTTCAATTTTTCTTTGTGTTTTGAACTTTGTATCAATGATTCAATATAAAAAAAAATTGTGGTTTGCCCAAATCAAAAATTATGAGACATTAGATGTTTCATAAATTTATAAACATCACTAAATTAGAAATGTTTCAGCGGTGAATTATTAGAAACTTCGAAGCACCATAACTTGATCACAACCAAAGGAATAATCTTATTAAAACTTTCGTAAGACATTTAATTCTAATTATGTAAGTACAGGTACACTCGTGAAATTTTAGCTGTCCCAGACTGTTCCTAATATTTAAAGGACTCCATACGAATTTAAACATGTCGGGTCGTTCCTGACAATTCAACGTGAATGTAAACCTGATAAAAAAATTATTACCTATACACCCAAATGTTTTAATTTTAGAAGAAATGTGGTTGTGAATCTAGAATGTTTTGTGAGCCGGTGTATTGAGGTATATTTTGTTTTTCAGTTAATTTTTCAACCCATTAATAAAAATATTTGCTAAACATAAGTAGGTATTATCAATATGTTACATAAATATCATAAAGTGATCAGTTTCAATTAGTATAATATTTTTAAGAAGAAAAAAGTTTTCTACATTTTTGTCATACATGATGGATTATAAGAGCGGCTGTCAAGCGTAGTTACCTATTCTTCAATAATATCACGTTTCCAATATCTTTTTAATACCATTGTGATCAAATAGTACTCCTCTTACGAGATACATATAACAGATATTGACTTAAATCAAGCAGCAAACTACTAATATAAATTGTAACGTAATAATACAAAAAGAGAAAAATACTAATAAATATGTAGTTACATAGGTAAGAAATAATAATATTATTAAAATAAATGTCACATTTGAATTGGTAAATTGAGCAACCAGAGTGCTGGCGGTTTTCTCGATCAAAGAATCAGTTTGGCGATTCAGCGAGGAAATGCCGCCCGCATCTTCGGCACTATTATTTTTTTTGGATTAATTTTAACATTATTTGATTGTATTCTAGTTTAATTTTAGTTTTACTTTTCACGTGTATCATATTTTCAGAATCTAATTGTTTATTAAATAAATTAAATATTATTTCGTCATAGAACTACAGAAGTATTCCATTTTTCAGCTTAATCGCATACCATGTACTAGTAAATGCATGAAAAACGAAAATAGTAAGTAAATTAAAAACTAAATAAGTAATATTTTTAAAGTGGTAAGTCTCTTTTTTGATGTGGTTATCTGCGACAATCTGATACGTTTAAGGCTGCTTGACCACCTGTAGCGGAGCTGTGTAAAATAAAATGAAACAATCACATTCCCCAGCTTTAAATGCACTTCTTTTGGGCTTCAAAAACATGCAGCGTCATTGATTCATTTAGTGGATAGGCAGCCTAAAACAGTCATTTTCGAGTACTTCTACAAGAAACTTTCATTTGGGAAACATTAAAATACATTTTAAAGCATATATAGGTATATACGAGTAGCACACGTAAACTCACGTGTCTTTGACGGTACGTTACTTGTTAATTTCCTTTGATCTCAATCGGGCGGGAACACAAATACAAACTTATATTGGAAAGGACGCGGTTTATATTCGGCGTTTGGTGAAACTATGGGACTGCGGCAGAATGCGGTCAGGCTAGAGACAGACGCACTGACTGAAGATAATATTGGTGTCTCCAATGGATTTACGTAGATTATTTTATCTACACCCATATTGTTCAAAGTACTTAATTATTTCGGACCTACATTACTTGGCAGCGACCAAAATCAGAGATGTAATTTCATAACAGTACCTACCGTATCCCCCACGTGAAATACCTTAACAGTATCAAAATACTCATTCCTCAGCTCCGCGGACTGACTACTGAATACTTCATATCTACATAAAAGAAAATCTATGATAAAGATTATGAATATGTGTGTAGATAAAGTAGTGTATGCAACTGTACATAAATTAGGGCTTAAAACACTCGCGTGATGCTATTTTGAAACTCGCCTTCGGTTCATAAAACGACGCTCGTGTTTTAAAACCTCTTATCATGTAACAGTTGCGTAAACTACTATTAATGCTTCTCAAATTTACAAGACATGTTAGTATGTATTTAGTATCTACTTATTTTAGCTAGAATGTATCTTTTAACAGCTCCTCCGGCGCTGCAGGAACGGCAGCCCTTCCGCTTGCATAAATGCAAACCATCCAACTGCCTACATTAATCATACTGTGGACACATACTTAATACGCAGAGGACCTTAAAGAGTCCCTTGAACTGATCGTAGTTGACAGAGTTGAAGGCAAGAGACGCCGTGGGCTCGCAAACTAGATGGAGATAGAAAAGCCAATTCCTTAACCAAATTAAATCAAGTGGTGAGGTCTACGATGGACCTTGATTGATGGAGGCTGATTAAGAAAACTGACCGTAGGTAATTCCGCAATCTGGTCGGTTTGTACCTTAACAGTACTTACCTACAGCCACAAGACGCGGATATAGTTAATTAGTTCCTATAGTAACAGCATAGTCTGTTATCACCTTATTACATAAAACGGTAAACGGAAGGAACGGTGAAACGGAAGGAGCGTGAGTATACTCCTTTACCAGGACAAACAAAAGAGACTCGATCAATGTTAAATTACATCAGCTAGGAAATAACTTCCGCAACCTCATATCACGGATATGCAGTACGCTTTAAAATCATACTATAGTACATCTACAGTCAACGATTGTTTTGAAGTAAACCTGTAAGTATATGTTGGTTAAATCAGTAAATCAACGTTAAGGTATGAGCTTAATTTTCTTAATTAGATTAATCGTTGCTTTGGTGGTAATTGAAATGAACACAATGGGGACCATGATGGGTTATAGTTGGTTTTCCTTTTAATGATGGCGTGTTAAGTTATTAGTCTTCCGCTATTAGCTATTGTGTGGTAGTTTTGAGGTTTTATTGTGATTTCGGTGCGGGTAACTTTGGTTGGTTGTGAAATTCTTGGTAGCTTATTTTTGTTAGTTGAGTATTTTAAGTAAAACACTATTAAGCGTAGAATAGATAAATTTACTAAAGTGTTACTAATTGAATAAAGTGTTAAAACAACTTAGCAAGCGATTTATTTTAAAATCAAATCTTATGGTAGTTTCTGTTTTGATCAATTATATTTTGTTTCGATTGGACATTAACAGTTATTTAAATAGAATGAATACAGAAATTGCAGGCTCACGTATAAATTATAAAACGTAGGTTTTATAAGTTGTTGCCTGTTTTATAAGTTATTGTTGTATCTACAAATGTACAAATAGGTATCAATCAAGCAACAGGCTCGTCATGTTAGAACTAATTATAGGCATCATCTTCAAAATGTAGAACAACCAATATACGATATATATAAATATAATTCTCATTGTTAAGCCGAGTATATTACAATACCCAAATGAAGCCTATCTCCAATACTGTAAACGACCTCGTGATAATCCTACCCAGAATCCACATAATTGTTAACAAAAGGGCATAATCACCACGAAATTCCTATTAGAATTCGTCTCTTTTCTTATACTGGTACGGAATAAGCAAGCTCCAGAAGCGCCTGTTTGAATTCCATTTCGTTCCAATGCGCCGACCTATTTGGCTATTTTGTTCATTTAACGGAATATTCAAAGTCCAGTGGATGGGCAATACATTGAAGGCGGTCAAAGGCAGATAGTAATATAATATGGCGTGATTAGGTCGAAGCTAACTGGAAAAAATTAAATATATAGTTGGTGAAATAATAAGAGTTGTGTTGTGTTAGATTTTGATAGAGTTTGCAGTCCCGGGAAAACTCAGCATCGTTCCGTATCCTACATGATAAGGTATGATGTACTTTACCGTAAAGGGTTAATGGTAAATTAGACCTAGAACTGATAATAATCGTAATAATAAACTGTTTAAAACGTTTGTAAACGACAATATACTCAGAAAGACTATAGGCTTTGAACCAGCGCATACCTAAGTGCTCGGATCTGAATTAGGGATTCTGATATACGTGTTACACGCGGAACCGTAGCTCCGTGTTCTTAGCACCGGCGGTACTAAGATCACGTACTACACGGACACGTAGCCGTGTCTTGTAAAAACTTCAACTGGAAGAAGCGAATGGAGCAAGGATCAGTCACCTTACCGGATTCCATACTAGAATTCAGTAATTGATATAGTAATTTGATTATATTTTGGCCTTAATTAATAATAGATTGTGATCATGTCTAGTGGATTAAAGGATCCAGTTGTGTGTTATAATAACCAGATTCTCTGCGGTAAGGATACAAATCAGACGACATTAGCAGTTTATTTAGGACAAGTCAATATTATTTAATAATTATTCGCAGAAGCAATAAAGAAGGTTAATGAATCTAAATATACATCTTGGACGAGAAGTAGTGTTAGTTATTTAATTAATAAACAAATAATAAATAAAGGTTGAAATATTTATTTATATGATGCAATGTCTCTGTTCTAACATTTTTCCAAATGCCCCAGTAGGAATGTGGATAGTGTATGGCTGTTTAGTGTTTGATATAATACATAAATATATAACTAAAGGGGTTTTTTGTTTAGGAAAGGACAGCCCCACCCCGCTGTCCTTTAGTCGGATACGACCAACAAATAAATCCGTCCATGACAGGATAAAGGGAAGACACATATTTGGAACGCTATAATAAAACAGCTAATTCCATTATAAGTTATTGATAGAGTTTTCTCACCACCAAGCCATGTCAATTTAAATGGTTAATAAACCAAAATAAATATATTCTGCTAAATGGTCATATGTTGATGCAGGGTGCGTCCCATGAGATATAACTACATAATATATAATTTCATATTAATAACGTTCACAAGATATAATGAACTTTTGCTATAACATCAAAATCAATATTTTTATTAGGAATAACGGTCAATTAGTATAATACTCATGTTGTAGAATATTTTTTTATATAACACTCAAATACTCTAAATTCAGTTGATATAACATACATAACCTATATCGATCATAGTATATACTTTCTTTTAGTATAATGATTAGAAAACATAATAGCGTATGATATACTATATGTTAGGTTACAACTGCTACCCCTATGCCCCTAAAATGGAACATGGGTCAAAAACCGAAAAGTGTAGGTTAGGTTAGGTTTGTTTTATGACCATGGATAGCGGAGCGAGCAAAGCGAGCGGAGCGTCAAAATGCTTGCTTGCATGGAGGTACCTACATTAAAATTTAACAGCGAACTATTGCATACGACATACGTATGTTCACAATTGATAATGGCTGATGAAATTCTGGCAAGTAAGAGTATAACCGTTTGGAAGAACTGTGATAAAATAGAATATGGGTCAAAAACCGAAAACTGTAGGTTAGGTTAGGTTTGTTTTATGACCATGGATAGCGGAGCGAGCGAAGCGAGCGGAGCGTCAAAATGCTTCCTTGCATGGAGGTATATTAAAATTTAACAGCGAACTATTGCATAAGTATGTACACAATGATAATGGCAGATGAAATTCTGGCGAATACGAGTATACCGTTTGGAAGAACTGCGACAAAATGTAATATGGGTCAAAAACCGAAAACTGTAGGTTAGGTTAGGTTTGTTTTATGACCATGGATAGCGGAGTGAGCGAAGCGAGCGTAGCGTTAAAATGCTTGCTTGCATGGAGGTACATAATTATATTAAAATTTTACAGCGAACTATAGCATAAGTATGTACACAATTGATGTGCAGACGGTTATTCTATACGAGCATTATGCATTTTGGTGTTAGATGTATTGAGTAATATACATTATAAATCTGAGATATTATGAACGTTATACGTTATGATCGTTATTTACAATGATATTATACTTAAATAACGTTATACTTAACAAAAATAGATATTTTGATGTTATATCCAACGTTCGTTATACACCTTGAACGGTATACAAAACAAGCTTATACAATATGAGCGTATATAATATGAATATTATAGCATAAGTTCTTATATCTTATATTACTTACCCTATGGCTGAGTCCATCCCCTGTTTTACTTATCCAATTCAGCTGTCAGGTTGTGTAATTCACTGCTTGGTCTTGTGCTACTTTTAGTGTCATGTATCAGTTGCATGTCTCCTGGGACAGATTATCTATCTATATATTTAATAACTGAAAGAGACACTAGCAATATTTTATATTGCATCAACGGGTAAGTAATATAAGATATAAGAACTTATGCTATAATATTCATATTATATACGCTCATATTGTATAAGCTTGTTTTGTATACTGTTCAAGGTGTATAACGAACGTTGGATATAACATCAAAATATATATTTTTGTTAAGTATAACGTTATTTAAGTATAATATCATTGTAAATAACGATCATAACGTATAACGTTCATAATATCTCAGATTTATAATGTATATTACTCAACTAGTGTCTCTTTCAGTTATTAAATATATAGATAGATAATCTGTCCCAGGAGACATGCAACTGATACATGACACTAAAAGTAGCACAAGACCAAGCAGTGAATTACACAACCTGACAGCTGAATTGGATAAGTAAAACAGGGGATGGACTCAGCCATATCCTCATGTTAATATCTAGCCACCAAGTTATGTCAATATAAATGGCTAATAACCAAATAAATATATTCTGCCATAATGGTCGCTTGTAAATGCAGTATGAAAATACTGGTAGTGTCTGTTTCAGCTATTATTAGGTATATAGACAGATCATCCATCTCATAAGAGAACCACAACTGAGAAATGACACTTAAGTAATACCAGACCATAGCAATGTATTAACACAACATGGTTGGGTGATGATGATAGTTGATATAACAATGAAACCAGCCGTTTCTCTTATGATAAAAATATCAGACTGTGTCAGGAGAGTCAGAAGGAAGGGTAGGATATTTTACCTTTGTAAAACCTTTACCTATACCAGACTCTTCCCATCTCCACTCTTCTAATTATTAGAAGTCATATTCAACTTGGATCAAATATGGGTTTAGTCGTCGCCCCAAATTAAGACTTATAGTCGATTGACAAAGGGACTCTACAAAGTCGATAGTCGCCAACCATCTCCCTCGTAAGAGAAACCTCCAAGTCTTTAGTAGATGGAATTAGACCCAACAGTGCAGAACCCGAGCCTTCCTAAGATAAAAGCTTATAGCCAATCTCCGGAATTGCTCTATAGAGGACTCCTTTGACCAGCAATACGCTTCTAACCTGGTACTATGTATGACGCAGGGGTCTTTGCAAACCAGTCGCCATATCAGCTGAGCCTCTCATGTCAATCTGGAACAGACAACCAAACGACTACCAAAGTAGTATATTTCTCCAAGCTGAACATTCTGTTCATTGACATTGTTTTGAAGGAGAGAGTCTACCACATACCTTATACCTTCAAGACAGACCTGCCTCAGTATTTATTTTAAACAGAGACAAATCTGTGAACCAATACCAATATTTTAATAGGTGTGTTAGACGTGTAGTCAGTATAGTGTGAAGGAAATGTAATTAATAACACAACTATTTCTGGGGATAATTTATCTATCCACAATTACATAAGATATACATGTTTGGTACTTGTCTAAACTACCAGCTGAAACACAGTGCGGATAACTCTCAGCCACTTAGCATCAGAAGTGCATAGGGCCTGTATCTTAACACTCTCGTCTTGAGGGCTTTATTGAACCGTAAAATGAATCATGGAAATGCATCTAGTGTTAAAGGAGGCCTGGCCGGAAAAGACATTTCTCTAAAATTCCTAAATGTGGAAATAAACAACAGCGCTTACCTCTCTCGCAATAAGGATTATTGCAAGCAAACAATCCGACATAATAACACTCCACACCACATCCCACATGACCATCAACTACTTCCGAAACCCAGAACAGCTGATTTTCGATACTTATCCGTCAGGGTTTTCTCTTACACCTCTCGATCCAGACCGAAGACCCTCAGGCCTTCCGCACGTCCTCCACATCCCGAACATTCTCCCCAGAGCCCCCATCTCGAACCTTCTCGATCAAAATCCCTCCAAATCTCCCCATAAGCGCCACTGCGTCGGATAGCGGAACTCAATTTGTCCATGTGTTTTATGTTTCAATGAATTCCCAGTTCCTCATTGGTTGGTATTATCTACAACTCACACAAATAAAAGATATCTATAGGCTTATAGGTAGATATACTTTAGTTCCGCTACTCGCCGTTGGTCGCTACTGTAGCCAATGATATTGACGGCAAATTAAACCAAATTAAAATTTATCTTTATTATTATAGATTAATTATTAATCCCAACATAGCTGTCTTTAAAATTCGGTACGTTTTAAAAGTTCCCAATCCTTGTAAGATAATAAGTACGTGACTTAAACGCAATTTCTCCCAAAACGTCACTGACATTTCTATTACACTCGACAAGACCACATCAACAAACCTCCTAGAAACACCAACGCATGTCATATAATTAACAACAACTGAGCTTTCCAGCACAATTACAAGCATCGAGACCAATACAGCATGCGGCCTTTAAATTATATTAGAATATTTAATAAACACATCCTTGTTTTATGCTTGTCTATCACAACGCCCTCTAGTGTGAAAGATTTAAACTTAATCCACGCTCCAGCAACCCTATCAATACTTAATTCATCAATGAATTACGAGATGGCGTTGTAAGGCAAGGCAGCGTAGACGCCGACCCTTTACAATAGACTCCCAATAAAACACTAGATGGCGCTTCACGTCATAAAACCATTGGCTAACATAGTTCCGTTACAGTCTGCGTTCGGCTATGGATCGGCCATAGAGTATATTGAATGTTTTATAATAGAGTCATCAGTCAACGATTTCGATTGCAGCGCCACCGGCGTTAAGTGGCCAAAACTATACACGACGCGCGACCGTAGCTACATAGCAGTTCTCCTTGTTCACTTATTATTTTTATAACGCCATATTGAATTCTTTTCATATAAAAGATTAATAATATGGCGTTATAATTTACAAAATAGGAGAGAAAACTAAATTAAAAGACAATTTTAGATTTATGCAGTAGATTTATTCCTTTTTACAAAGTAGTTACGTGCTTTCACTTGCATATAATCTGGTATATAGGTAGTATAAAATCTGTCTGCTTGCGTGTCTTGGTTCAGGTAAAAACGGGTTATGTCGTTATTCGAACCTGTAAAGATATTAAAGATATTAAATGACGTAGTTTAGGCTCATAATAATAGCATTAAAGTCATCTTAAAAGAGAAATAAAACACGAACATTTTAGATTTCTGTTTAACCTATAAGGAAAACTTCGACGAACTGTTAGGATCTTCATTTTACTGAAGATTGTTGTGTTAACTTATTTAGAAGGCAAAGGAATACTTACAAGTTTTTTCACAACGCGGCACACATTTTTGTTGACGTCATAGTTGAAAGTTATCCAATCCAGGGGCAAATCAGAGTCCAGAAACAAAAAAGTGGTCACGCAACAAGCAGAAATCAGGAGTCCAAGTATTTTTGTATTGTAAGTCTATTTTTACGAGGACTTGGCTGCCCAAGTCCTCGTAAAAAATAGAAAATAAACACAGAAAGCACTTCGTTCACGGAAATAAACGAAACTTTGAAAATGACATTTGGTACGATATCAACTTAGCGTTTCGTTTGCGGTAACTAAAGAGTTTCTTTAAAATTTTCAACAAATTTTATGACCGTAAGAATATAATACAATTTTATTTTATTTTATTACAATATAAATACGAATTACAGTAAAATACTTTAATGAATATTTCTTTTTATTCAAACTAACTGAAATACCAGAACTGATTATTTATTTAACTTATTTTGCGTAATTTGAAACGAAACAATTAAACTATCCCAGAGTTACTATACGAAAAAACCGGCCAAGAGCATGTCGGGCCACGCTCAGTGTAGGGTTCCGTAGTTGCTCATCCTTCACAATAAACTGCTGTTTTAAGCCCGAGGTTTAAGTTAAGACAGATTTTAAGCTCTATAAAAAGGTCGTAAACGCCCTAGAAACTGTAATCACTTATTACCTTCTGGAAGTCAACTTACGACCTTTTAAAGAAAAAATATGAAATTTGGCGATAACTCAAAAACGGCTTGACCGATTTTGTTCAATATAGTTTTCATTGAAAGTACTTATAAGGCCGCATTAACATGAATTTTTCCATATTTTTTTGACTTGTGGTTCAAAAGTTAGAGGGGGGGGGACACAATTTTTTTTATTTTCGGAGCGAATATTTACAAAACTACTGACTTTATCAAAAAGTAATGTTTGAAAACCCCTATTATTTTCAAGAGACCTATTCAACGACACCCCACACACTAGGGTTGAAACGAAAAAAAAAAATCACCCCCACTTTAGGTGTTCGAGAGGTACCCGAAAAAAAATTTTTTTTTTAGTTTTTATTTTACCGTTTTGTCGGCGTGATACATACACATACTCATACCAAATTTCAGCTTTCTAGTACTAATGATCACGGAGCTAAGCCGCGGACGGACGGACAGACGGACAGACGGACAGACGGACAGACGGACATGGCGAAACTATAAGGGTTCCTAGTTGACTACGGAACCCTAAAAATACTGTAGTGATACCATAGCAAATATACATTTGGGTCATCTTTTTGATTTAAGAGCCATCTATTGTTAAGTGGTAGCATAATACTCTCCCCCATAGAAACCGCTGTTTTGTTCTAGCTGAAACCACTGTGGGATCGGCGCATCTCGGCTCCGCTCGGGTATTGAATGAAAGCTTATCAAACCGACAACGTCACGGAGGGATCGGATCCACGTGTAACACGGAGCTATGTATCTTAATTACACGGAGCCTAATTATACGTGCCAAACGGTCCGGATCTCCGTTGCTGGATAACACGGCAGATCCGGCTACGGGTACACGAAACACGGACACGACCGCGAGCCCTAATCTGAATTTCACCTTTGTTAGGCCGAAATCGGCGCGCGTTTGTAGCCACTCGTAGCGACGTATACGCGCCTGGCCACCGTGTCTTTGTGTCTTTTCTGACTTCGCATTTGACACACAAACAGCTAATAAATGCGGATCTCAGACGTTTTTTTGCGAAGATCAATAAATAAAACATTCTGTAATATTTTATTAAAAAACACAAATAATTTATAGAGCAAACATTACGATACGTCTGTATTAGGTATATATTTGGTCTCCGCAAGTTTGATCATGTGTCTCAATACCGCGCTCAACGTAGAGACTTGCACGTTCTTTGTCTTTTGTATAATGTCCTTTTCATTCCTTCTTCTCCTCCTTACCTTGCAGAGAAGTTCTCTTACATGGCGGATGGTAGTGGCCATCGCCTGCGGTCAAGTGCGAATCTGACTTTATCTATCCCACCGCATAAATCTCACGTTTACGATATGTCTTTTACTGTGCGCGCCGTGAAATTATGGAATAAATTGTCTCCCGCCCTAAGGCAGACGCAGTCCGTAGCATCGCACAAGGGGAAGTTAAAGGAATTGTGGCTGTCGAACGAATGATTAGGTTGCTGTTTTTGTTATAATAATAATTTTATTTATGTTGAATATTATGTATTATATGTATTTATATGGATATTATGGAATATGTATTGTATCATATTGACTGTTACCTATCTCTCTCTCTGTTGGTTTTTGCATTTTCATGTGTATTATTGTATAGTTATAGTTACTCCTTTGTATTGTACATGTTGCTTGGTTTGTCTACCATTTACATTTGTTTAGCACTCATTTGCTCAAAGGTTAACTGGAAGAGATCCCTTAAAGGGATAAGTTCGCCTTTGTACATGCTTATTTTTTTGTAATGTGTTTTTCTTGTTTTTATGTACAATAAAGTTTTACATACATACATACATTAATCAATAAAAGTAGACCTTCTTATTAAAATTAGAAACTACAATTGAGTGAACTTTTATTTCGAGCCTGGAAAGTTTTCTCACAATGGTCCGTTTTCCAACGGTCTAAGTTTCACGTATTTCGCTTTTAAAAGAGCATTTAGTAAGTATTTGAAGCAGAATTATACAACTTGAATGAAAATAAACTATTGTACCGTTCGATTTACGTTGCTAAACTTAATTGGATAACAAAAGCAACAATAACTGTTGTTTCTGATCAATTGAGATATTGATATTCAACAGCTTTACACCATATTTCGGGCAAACGCTTATAAAAATTATAGCGCCATGTATACTCGAACAAATTTTGTTTATCCAAAGTTATAATTGTGTTTCTTTTTTCGTCTTCGAGAAAGTTATTCGTGACAAGATTCTACCGAGTGCGTCTTCAAATTGACAAAACTTGGAGAAATCTCGTCGATGTTTGCGGCCCACTTTCTAATTTACCACGATTTTAGTGGATATAAAAATTATACTGTACGCTTTCAATGATAAGTGACAAAATTTTTTTTTACCAAGCCTTTTTCCGATATAATCAAATAAAGGATAAAAAATTAAGTATTCAATGTGAGTTAAAACTGTTTCCTTTGCCGCAGTAGGTAAGGAAGTATCCTTTACTATAACCATCTTTGGATGTCCAGCTATCCCTGCACCAAAATTGGTTAAAATACGTCCAGCAGAATCGACGTGATGTGAGGGCAAAGAAAATTATACCTACAGAATACGGCTGGCGTATCGCGCCCATACCCACCCTGTATCGAGCTATTAAGATTTTTCCTGATATAATGACCCCAAAGAAAACTGATTTCCAATAGAATTATAGAATTTTATAATAGAATTGCCGTTCACCCCGCGATAGGCAGATGATAAAGCATGCGTTACATTTCGACATGTGTTTAGGCCCTAGGGCGTGTTCAGAGGACAGGAATACCATGCATCAGCCTACAACTACCTCTTATACCCGACCCCATGCGTGTTCAGGGCTACTCTCTGAGCGTATGGTCCCGTTCAACCCCTTAGGCTAAGCTCCTCTTAATGTGGCGAAGACACCTTCAAGCCCTTAATCGGTCAACTGAGCCTGGTTGACTGGCAGTAAGAAAACTACCACTCCTGAACACCCCGTTTCTCCCCGAAGGAATTCATCTGTTACCTTAGGTCTCCTGGTAACATATTTCCCGATACAAGTCGTAGGTTAAGGTGTTAGGTTAGGGACTTAGGGCAGTAGGCTCCCTTGTCATAATCAACCCTTAGCTGTACGCAGTCTGTGCAGACACACGCAGGATAGTTAACTTACCAATCCTTTACTTACCAATTACTTTACTTTACCAAACGACTTACCTTACTTACCTAACCCTATACAAATATACCTCATTTGTATAGTCACCCCAACAGGAGTCCCTAAGCCAGTGTGTGCCTGTACAGGGCGACTAGACAAACCGTTTACCGCGCGATTAACGCAACTATTATTGACCCGATGGGAACATATTTCACCGTCACACTTTTCAATCTCCTTAGCGCTTAGTGCCAATAAATTCCAGGCCATCCCAGGTGTATTTTACAGCTCGCTGTGACGTCACCGTTTGCGATAAATAAAACTTGACAACCTAAATGGCGGTAGGCTGGAAAAAATATGGCGGCATTAAATTTAAAAGACTTGCCGGCAGTAAGGCGCGCTTTGTTCAACTAATTCAGTGGTATTCAAATATTATTTTTATACTCGCGTACTTTAACATGAAAATATTTTTGGTGAGATTATAAACAAAAATATTTTCATTTTAAATGATGCCAAGACGAGATGACTCATAAAAAAGTAATGAGATCTCACCTAGAGCCAAGCTTTCGACTCTACACGAACTAACTCTACAAGGCCTAACTTCACAAACTCTACACCTTAGTCAAAATATGTGGTTGGTGATAAAACTTTTAATTGAAAAAAAAATTGGAAAATGAGGATTATCATTTGAATTGCATTACACAGAGACGTACATACCTAAATAGTTTTTAGTTTATTTATGAAGCAAATTGTAGTTAAATAAGTGTTTTCTGAAACTGCTTCATTTTTATGGTGCCAGTAATCACATCTAGACCTTAACCACTTACTTACTCCCTATTTTGAGTTGAACTATATTTATATAATAAAATAAGAGCGCTGAAATGTAGGCAAGTATAACTAAAGTTCTATTGTCGTGTTCAATTACATTTGGCTGACTTTTGCCGACGCGGTTGGCACAGTAGTACCTATTGGGTTCCGATAAAATTACTCAGAGCATATTTTGAGAACCGCTGAGTTAAGTAATATCCATAATTACTGCGCACAATTCAAACCACTCAACGGAAATCCTTTTTTCGCTGTTAACGTAAAGTTTCTTTTGGTTATACATTTTATTATCAGTCGTCGTTATGCACTTTTACGTTTGACCGTTGGAGTCGTAAACCGGTTGTACTTTAAATGTTTCCCGACTCCTTTTTAATGCTATTAGCTAATTAAGTATAGTTTTGCTGCGGGGAAAACGACGTTACAGTATTTTGATCATCTTTTCGAAACTATGCCTTTTTAACCCCGACAAAAAAGAGGGGTGTTATAAGTTTAACATCGTATCTGTGTGTCTGTCTGTGGCATCGTAGCTCCCATCCGATTTGCATGCGGTTTTTCTAACCATCTTGCCTGTCAAGATGGTCCTACGTTTGGTTGGGTTGCGGGTTTTTATAAATTTGAATTTATCGAAATACGCCCATTGGGATCCATTTTATATTTGCAAAGAATCCAAAGTATGTTGATAGATTATTGCAAGAAATAAACACTAACGAATCAACATTTCCATTAAAGAAATTAGAGTTTAAAAACGAAACTACTTACTTAATATAATTTAAATTATGAAATCAAGCAAAAAATCCAACTACAAATTCATTCTTATGGTTCTTTAGTGAAGTGTAATTTTATTTATTTTCTTTTCTTTTTTCGTCAGAACTTACCCAAATAGCACAAAAGCTGCGTAAGCACTTGTACAGGCTTTATACAGCTTAAACAAGAGTTGTATAGCCTGTTGGCTACCTGGGTACTAGGCAATACATACAAAAGCCGTAACTCGCACATCTCACTAAGTAGCTCACTTAAAAACAGATTTCACTGACGGAAATCTGTCATCCTCCGCGGAATATGTTTTGTCAGGCTGTTGTCCTCATTCGAGGGAGTAAATCTTCGCGATGGGGACAATAACTCTGACTCGCAATATCCGTAGTTGCTCATCGCTTGCGCACCTGCTCTCAATTAATCCTAAGAAACATTGCGATTGTTTACCAAATTGTGTCTCAGGATTTTTCCCAATTTACCGTCCGGCTTTGTACCGTACTTATTGTCGGTTAAAATCGGGAGATTTATTAGAGGCTTATGGCTTCAAGTGGGTTTAGCTCAAATTGTGGAAGATTTTAAGTCTCAAACATTATTTACGTCTGTTTTACTATCGGACCTAGGGCTTGCAGTAGCGGGAAAATTTTGTATGGCAGTACCGGGGGAATTCCCGGTGCTCCCATACTAAAATTTCCCGGTTCTGCAAGCCCTAATCGGACCAAAAGTCACATATTTCTCTCAAATATCTACGAAAGGCATCTTTCGTAATCATCTTTCTTTCGTTCAAGCATGCACATGCTTGATGTTCAAACACTTGTTGGATTAGAATTCTCTATCGATTTTGTTTATCGCAACTATCGATTAATTTGACCAAACAAGCAGGACGGCTCTGATATAAGCACATAAGGCTTAAAAACTTAAATTTTTTATATTTTAGGTATTTCATAATAATATTCGCGAAACCCCTCACAGAGTGACTATAAATTTAGCAATCAACATATACATATGAATTGCAAGAACCTGTCTTTCAGTACGTACAAGGAATGTATTCATTAATTTTATTAAAACTTTCGTGAGACATATTTAATTATTGTATTAAGCGGTTTACACTCACGTGAAATTGTCAGGAACGGCCCGACATGTTTGCCGCGGCGGTGTACGGGCAGCCGTCCCTGATGAAGGGCTCCATACGAGTTCGAAACATGTCGGGCCGTTCCTGACAATTTCACGTGAGTGTAAACCGCTTAATACAATAATTGAATGTATTCATGTGCTTCTAGTTATTTTAGTAATAGTTTAAATTAAATTTTAGTAATTTTTCTGTTTACTGCAAGACCTTGTTCGATGACCTCGTAAAAATGGGACATTGCGTTGCATGGAACTTGGATAACCATTTGGAATATAATTGTAAAACATTTTTTACTTCTAATTTCATAACGTTCTTTGCTCAAATATTTTTCTTACTTTGCATGTAATTTAATTACCATAAAACCTCCTGTGGCTTTTTAACTAACACTTTTTAAACAGGATTGCCTTCCGAATTTGGTGTTATTATACCTAATAGTAATAACAATTAAGGCAACTTTGCACCGAAGTTCACCTGAAAATCTAACTTAAAAGTATTATCCGCAGATCTAGGTTTAAGTATTAAAATTATCATAAATTAGCGTATTTTGTAGCTTGCTCTATTATTATTTTAGGAATACTGAAGTAAGTCAGTAGTAAGCATAAACCAATTAGTATTTAAATACTAGACATTTAGTAATACATCAATGAAACACTTAAAGAGATGCGATGTATGAGACCAAAATGAGCTTATTTTAATCAAGCGAAAACTAGCAAGTTGCGTTTTATCAGGAGACCAAAAAAAACACTGAGGCAAAAGAAATTGGCAATAACTCCTGCGACAAAATCATAGTTCAAATTATGAATAAACGTACTCATTAAACCATGAAATGAAATGCATCAAAGGACCAAATTATAATAATGGCAACATGCAACATAACCGATATCACTCAATACACACCATTGAACCGGTTTATCGAATCGTTGTCGGCTTTGTGATACTGTGTCGAGTATATTCTGTCAGCTCACTCAGCTAATTAGTCGTCGCCACGGTTGAATGCCTCCATCATTACCTTTGTAACGGTTCATTATAATTCTACTATTGATCAGATTGTATTTGATGTGAGGGAATCGTGTAATTGGGGTCCGAGTGTCTGTTACTAGTGGTTTTCATCGAGGACTTGTAACCTGAGCGTTTATTTTGTCGATACGATTTCATTTTGTTATAAGATCTGCATTATGACAAATAAATATTCATCGTCATATCATTGGTATTTTTTTTTATATGTATGAAGTATATGCCTACCAGTAACCAATTCCGCGGAGGTGTAAAGTGGCAGCGGCGCGGCGATGAGGAACAGAAACGTTGAATAACGTTCATAACCGCACTGATATCGATGTGGTTATGAAGATAAATCAAATGTTTTGCTTCTCCACCCCGCGACTGCTGCGTCATAGTAATATATATTTTTACCTATACCTTCTGGACTCGTTATAGAATTACGATACAGGTGTAGATAAAATAATGAATGTATTCTTTAAACCATTTAATGAAACGCATCATAGCACTCAATTATAATAATGGTAACATTATGCAACAGAACCGATATCACTCAATACACACCATTGAACCGGTCTATCGAATCTTTGTCGGCTTTGTGATCCTGTGTCGAGTATATTCTGTCGGCTCACTCAGCTAATTAGTCGTCGCCACGGTCGAATGCCTCCATCATTACCTTTGTAACGGTTCGTTATAACTCCACTACTGAGCGGATTGTATTTGATGTGAGGGAATCGTGTGATTTGGGTCCGAGTGTTTTGGTGGTTTTCCTCGAGGACATGATAACCTGATCATTTACCGTTTTGCTACCAGGATTATATGAAAGACTGAAGCTGCCCGCAAAGTTCGTCCGAGGAAACCCCTTTTTCCCTACCGTAGTCGGGTAAGAAATACACTTCGTCAATCTTTGGATGTCCAGCAAGCCCTGTACCAAAATTTGTTAATATTTATCCAGTAGTTTTGACGCAATAAGAGGACAACAAAAGACCACTAGATGTTTTTGGCACTCAAAGCCCATACAAATACTGCATCGCGCTATAGCGCTAAAATAGACATTATATTGGCAAGATGTCTTTGGAGATAACCAGAAGCAGTTATCAAATTATTCACAATTTATTTTTTGTAAATGGTCATATTCCTTTCACGATCCCAACAAGATGTTTGTTAGCAAAGTTTATGTCCCCATCATCTAAAAGTATTGGAGATCCCTTCTCAATACTGGTTCCACGTTTTGTTGCTAGGCAGAATCAAAGCAAAAAATAGTAACGGCTCATTTTGATCCATATTCTTTTGAAACATGAACTGTATTTTAAACTAAACTAGGCTCAGTTTTCAATTACGCATTCGGTTAACATAGGAGGTTTATTAAATAAGTAAATCGATTTGTTTTGCCCCTTTATCATACAAATCCGTTTTATTTTATAACTTCGGGCTTTCATTCCCATTATCACGTTCCGGCTTTGCGGAAATTGGCAATCCACTTTCGACGTGTCAGTGCAAACAATATACGTTTCACTGGTAATCATTGTTAGTGAGCTGAAGCGTAAATTTGCTTTAAATAACGATTATTTTGAAACCCTATTTGGGATAAATGTTAGCTTTGTTTAGGATCCCTAAACGCTAAAGTCTCGGCCGTCAGGAACCGTGGATTACAGAAAAGCGTAAATCATTTGGAATTTAAAGCTGTTTGTATGCCTGAGAGCAATAATGTATGATTATACGAGTAAATAATCGTATTGACTGTTTTTGTAATCGAATATCTTGTCTGTCGAGATGGTTCTTAACTAAATATAATAATAAATAAATATCAGACAACCTCACACAAATCGATCTAGTCCCAAATTAAGCTCAAGAAAGCTTGTGTTATGGGTACTAGACGACGATAAATATATACTTAAAGATATACTAAAATACATAGAACAACCATGACCCAAGCACAAATATTCGTGTTCATCGTACATATAGGTATTTGCTCAGGTCGGGATTCGAACCCGGGACCGCTGGCTCAGTAGGCAGGTGTCTACAAACTGCGATGCCAATATATGTTTAGTTTCAAAGACATTTAGCTCTCATTGGAACTACGTACTGACAGAATGTCGTCAAATATTGCTAAGAAATGTTATTGTAGGTATTTTTATGTTTGTTTCAATGTTTATTTACGCACTTGCTGCTTAGTATCCACGAAATGAAATGAAATGAAATAATTTATTCAGTAATTAGGCCACAGGGGCACTTTTACAAGTCAGATTGTGAATCTACCGGCATTTCGCAAGAGGAAACCGCTGTTGAGAAGAAAGCCGAAAGAAACTCAACAGTAAGTCATTTTTTCGTAAATAATACTTAGAACAATTACATGATACATTTGTGTTATTACTAATTACACTGGTACACGTAAAGGAGATGTATAGATACTCCAAATCAATGTTAAACGATAAATTTAAAATATTAAATATACCCAGAGATGTATAAAGTCTCTGGGTGTCACAACATGCAATAAAATATAATTACTTAATTAATTTAATTCCACAGAGATGTATAAGGTCTCTAGGCGTCAACGTGAATAATTTACAATAGAAAATAATTATCAAACCTAAATTTCTTAGAGATGTATATATGGTATCTAGGCGTCATAACATGCAATAAAACATTTTAAAATTATTAAATTTACTTAGAGATGTATACAGTCTCTAAGAATTCAAAAAGTAAAAATCAACATATAATAACTTCAATCGAGTACAGGATGAAGTTTCTCACGTTTACTTAATTTAACACGTTCGCTGCGGGACCGAAACTGACGTTTTTTCGTATGGTGCGTTAAAAGGCCGATTGGCCTGTTACCTACCGGCCTAGTAAGGTATTGACGGATATTAAAGACTGTAACTATGCGAAAACTTAAAATGTTCGGTAACTACCTATCAATATCATTAGTAGACGAGTTGGTTATCTTAGTGTTTGCCTCGTCCCGGGTTCCTGCTATTTACTTAAGAGGAATAAATATGTGAAGGTGAAACCGCACTGAATAACAGGAAAAAATAGAGAGTTATTAGTGATGGGCAACAACTTATCGACATATTATTTATAATATCGTTTAATAAGAAATAGATATGGGCCTTATAGAAATATAACAAGCATTAATCGTTTCTTACATTCCACACAGAAAGGTTATTTTTTACATTTTTATTTGTTTCTCGGCTGGTGAGTGCCCCACGCAGCTTTAACATCGCTTACATCATTTATTTGGTCGAGACATTATTAACGGATTAAGCCACATCAAAACGTACACAGATACTAGGAGATATTGAATTATGTACTATCGTAATATACGTCCATTCGCGATAATTACGTCACAGTCACAACACTAATCGGAAGTAAACAATGCAATCATCTACAACAGTGCGGGAGGGGGCGGAAAGACCTTGTAATCTATGATGGGCCTTTCGACCCGGTACCCGCAAGGAATCGAAAAATATATCAGCCAGTGCGTTATCGGGCCGAAAAACCTTAGCACAATTTTAATGCTTTATTGAATTGTCCTTAACCTATTGACCGCCAAGCGGTCTAGCAATTTACCGTGCCACTGACGCCAGAGTAAAAAAAGAGATGTGCCCCAAAATCAACAGGGATTGAAAATACTTGTAGCGGTTAGAATTACAAACTTTTTGATCTTTGAAATTTGGACGGCTGTGGCCGACGTGGTGTCAGGGGCACCATTTTTTGTTGACGGCCACAGCCGACTGTGGCGCTCAAAAGGTTAAGGTCCTAAACTCAAACCTATACTTGTCTCTTTTGTACATGCAGCTTTTGTAAATACTCATAGTACAGCCGCCGCACCAGAGGAAATTCACCGTTTCTCACCTCCGCACAGAGTGGGAGCACATGCATCGGGCCTTTTAACCTTATATCGCAGCGAACGTGTTAACACTAGTATGCAGTTGCTACATATTTAATTTGGTCCTTGCTAGCATGAACAGACCGGACCCCACAAACGGCACCCGTTCACGAGTATGACGCATATCTCAGCCATCGCCTCCCTCAACCATATTATAGGGAAGGCTGCGATCCGATCAACGACGCCACCGTAAGCAAAGACCTTTAAGCGAGCATGACATGCTCAAGCTGCCGGGAATACTTACTTGACTAATACTATTTGCCCGGTGAGAAACAACAAATTGTGCTCTCATGTTACATTAAAAATTACCCATCAAAATAATGCTTATTTTAAAATTTTCTATTGACACACAACACTAAACTACTGGCTTAAAGGCTGTCGTTTAGAGAGTCATGAACCGTATAATAAGCTTTATTCAATAAGTGACGTTTTATTACAAGCTTTTTATTAACTTGCATTGTATGTTTAATGTATGTTTGTTCGGGTGAAATCTTGCAACTCAATTTTGAAGCAGATATCGTCAACCGATTGAGCTGAAATTTTGCATACTTACTTAACTTTGATGACAATACAATAATATGGTACCATGGGGCTGATCTGATGATGGAGCCGGAAGGTGGCCATAGGAACTCTATAAGAGAAAAAGCAATCCTACCGAGTTTGGGCTTTTTAGAATCGTCTCAGTGAGCATTTGATGGATATCCAAAGAAAAGTACAGTCGGCTATAAAAGCTTGCCACTAAAATGTCATTTTTGACAGAAACTTATTGGCGCTTTAAATTTGCTACAGGTTGCAGGATGATTTAGCCCTGTAAAAATAAGTCACAAAATTAATTATCTCTCTTTGTCACTAATTGCTTCACCAAGACCTCATTTATGCGTCCAAAACGATGGTTATATTAATAATACACAGATAAAAAACTTATCTGCTTTGCCCGATGGTTGACTGGTAGAGAATGCCCTATGGCATTAAGTCCGCCTTTTGTACGATCTGTTTTTCTTTTGTGCAATAAAGATTAAATAAATAAAATCAAACTTTATAAGCACAGAACTGGATACGGCAAAATAAACATCATGTCAGAGGGAGCACAGTTGTACAACAACTTACCTAGTGAAGTGAAAGAGTGTCAATCATTAAAAAAATTTAAAACCAAACTAAAACAATTCATTAGTGATAACATATGTTAAATATTATCGATAAGTCGGATGAAATTTTTATGCATATGAACAATGTTATAGTTTAAGCTCATTGTAAGTGAACTTTTGTTCTTAATGAGTTATAAAGATCGTTAAACCTATACCGTATATATATAAAGATTTAAGAACATGCGGTACGACCGCACAAGGCAGGCTCCCTGATCACTGAATACCGGTATTAAGCCCATTAGCGCACTTTCACAAGTATATCGAAGTATTTACGGTACCGAATCATAATCTCCCCCGGTAAAAGGGTATTAAACAACTTCCGAAGTACGGCAAAATCAGGAACGCAATTTCTGCACCGAAATATCGCTATTTAAATTTGATCCATCCATATTTGGGCGTGTGTAAGGCTTCTCAATTTGACTACCCGAAGCCTTTAAATGAAATGAATATTTTCTTGTTGAATACCTGTTAAATGGAATTAAGCACTGAACACCGTTTAAAGGGAAAATGACGATGTGGGTTATAGCTGTCTACTTCGAATGAATCGAATACGATGAATGGTTAACTAAATAATTGCAGAATTATTTTCCGCCGAAGTGTTTAATTTCGCAGAAGTGTCACTTCGTAGATAGCATTTTTCTCTAAAACCGTAAACAATTTGGAATTGTTTTAAAACAAACCTAACTTAATCTATTAATAAGAGGATATTTGCAAGATTTATGAAAAAAATATAACTGCAGAGGAATAAAAATTCTGCGAAGTGAAAAATTATACCTCCATGCGTTCTCGAGATAAAGGGACAGACGGCAATGTGAACTTACAAGGGTGCCGTTTTTTCCTTTTGAGATACCCTTAAAAGTAGCATATTCCGGATTCTAAATACGGAGCTAATTTAAGCGCCGGCATGAACTATGAACAAAAAGTCTTATCTTCAACACCGCTCTTTGAAGACAGCGGCAAAACAAATAGATAGGGCTCGTTTGTCTTCAAAGAAACAGCCACAGAGCGCGACCACGCCACAGCTATACTTTACATGATGTTTGTGATTTCATTTTTATTTCTTCTACAAAATATTGCATGTATCATTTGTTTTTCCAGTAACGTCCCAGCTCGCACTGGTGAATTGTAGAATGAACTGTCGTTCGGGATATTTTCGGAACCTTCCAGAAAAGTGCATTATCCCATCTGAAAGGCCGGCGACGAAAGGCAACAGTAGAATCTTATTAAAACTATCGTGAGACATCCATACTATATACCTACTATATACTATACTTACTTACTTACTATATACTATTTATATACTATTACTATTATACTTACTATACTAATATTATAAATGCGAAAGTGTGTCTATCTGTCTGTTACCTCTTCACGCTTAAACCGCTGAATCGATTTTGATGAAATTTGGCATGGAGATAGTTTAAGATTCGAGGAAGGACATAGGATAGTTTTCATCCTGGAAATTATCCCTAAAAAGTTTGAAAAGTGAGTAAGTAATTCATGATGACATTGATGACAATGATGACCCTGTAGGAAATGTAATGATTAGACCAAAAGCACAATTGCTCTTACATTTGCTTAGGCGCTTTTAATAATCCCTTTTGTTAATTAAGGTGATTAGGTGGATATCTATCGTGTTGTACGAGGTTGCTTCCATACTTCCAAGTTCCACGCGGACGTAGTCGCGGGCAAAAGCTAGTACTATTATAAATGTGAAAGTCTGTCTGTCTGTCTGTTACCTCTTCACGCTTAAACCGCTGAATCGATTTTGATGAAATTTGGCATAGAGATAGTTTAAGATACGAGGAAGGACATAGGATAGTTTTCATCCTGGAAATTATACCTAAGAAGATTGAAAAGTGAGTGAAAATTTCTGTTGGGATGCGGTGACCCTGTAGGAAATGTAATTATTAGACCAAAAACACAATTGCTCTTACATTTGCTTCTTCTTCTTCTTAGTCGTTTCACTCTTTATAGAGCGGTCGTGATCAACTCGTAGTACTACATTTGCTTAGGCGCTTTTAATAATCCCTTTTATCAAATTCCACGCGTAGGTACGTAGTCGCGGGCAAAAGCTAGTCTTTAATATTTATTAAGAACGGATGTTTGTCGCTCAACAGCACAGATAGCTGTCCCTGATAAAGAGCTCCATACGAGATCGAAACATGTCGGACCGTTCCTACCCATTCTTAACTGCTTTTAACATTATTTTGAGCACAATTTAAACTTGTAATTTTGGAATATAAAATAACAATTTAGGCATTTAGTCTGTTCTTTGTTTTATGTGCCTGCAGTACTCAACAAGCATTTACCGTACTTAGTGAACGTGTTTTATAAAACTAGTATGCTCTGGTTATTGCCCACAGCCAATACAAGTAGAAATACTAGTAACTATTGAAGAAAGTTAAAAGCTTAAAATAGGTACACGAGTTCTATAGCGCATTTGAAAATGGTTTCACTATTCGATCTCCAATTATTTACGATTTACAGTTATTCAAGGAAAATTTTTGGTAGTAAAAAATATGAGCAAAAAACCCTGCAATCGGACAGAAATCCGCAGAACAACCCGATTCAAGATAAGGTTATAGAAATGACAAACAAATAAAGCCAATCCCAGGAGATGAATTTGCATAATAAAGAACGGTTTTACGAAGGGTTGGGATACAAATATCTGCGCATAATCGAGCACTTTGCGGGATCGTACGGAAATTGAATTTTAGTTTGCTTCGGGCTGGAAAGCCCGCGGTGGCCTTTAGAGCGAGATCTTGGCTGGATAACTTGGGAAAAGTGGAAACTTGCCCGTGGTCAGTCCGGATTCAAGGCTACCGGAGTTTACGAATGAAAGTGATTTCTTATTGTTAATGATAGCACGGTTTTTGGGATGAAATACTTAATTGTGCTCATCAATTATAACACTTTCACAAATAGATACTTATTATTATTATTATTTATTATATTGAGCCCGTAATATCCCACTGCTGGGCAAAGGCCTCCCCCCTTTTCTTCCAGTGATCTCGGCTTAAGGCTATTTCTGACCAATCCTTCAAGAAGAAATTCAAGAAATCAGAGAAAGAAAGAGTGAAATACTTAAACCAAAGAAAATTTCTTCGACTTCACACCTTAATTTCGACAACAACGGGACGTTTTGATTGATTCAAGCTAACAGACAAAAAACTGTTTTCAAAATCCGTTCATAAACAGTTTTAAGGTGACAACATAAAAAAATCATACGCCACATTGTGCAGTTAATTTTAAATTCAGATACAAATAAGTTATGCAGACTGAAATAACTGATAAAAGTTGTGGATTAGTATACGTATTGCAGCTTAAATTACTAACAAAATACACTCATAGCCGTCTTCGTGTCTGAACCTGAACATACGTATACGTATATTAGAGTAGAATTTCCCAGTACGGGCTATAAATAGTACTTTATCCACGGACCCCGAGTCTGTAAGCCAATTAGTTAGTTATAAGTCGCTCAACTACCCGGATAAAAAAGGAAATTCAGTTAAGTTCCCAATTACATACATATCCCCGTGTCTAAGATTAATAACTTTGTGATAATGAATATTAGAATATTGTAGGAAACATATAAAAATGGTGAAATATAAATGTATGTAGACATAATTTTAAGGTACTTTTTAATCAATGTACATTCGAGGTGCCATCGGAAACGACCAGGAGCTCATCCACGTTTCTAATAATATTAGTCTGAAACATCATTTAACTGAGAAATGGAAAATCGGCCAAAAATATACGGCCACCATTTCTCGGATATTAACACTCAAATTCACATTGACGTGTTTAATGATCCTACTACATATATATCTACACCCCCATATTGTTACATTACTTTACTATAGATAAGACCCTAATTTACTATGCAGCGGGGCATGGAAGAGCAAAATCAGTGGTATTATTTCATACATAATATTACGATACATGATGATGTTATAGCAACAGCGCGAGCGCCGCCACTTTATTCTTTTTCCCGCGAGAATAACTGGTAGTTTGAGTACTTCCTATCTACATAAATGAAAGTCTATAGTATAATTTTAGACCTCTCATTATATAACAGTTGCATAAAATGCTATTAATATCGTGAAAGTCTCGCATCTAGTGATTAATGAATAAACCTATCATGTCCTAGCGGACGCATCCACGTCCATTGACGGGCCCAGTGACCTGTTGCAGATTTCACGCTGTTTCAACTTTAAAACAACGCGGGTCGCACGGCTAAACGCACGCTCACATCAAAGGAACGTTTTTAGGACACGAGCAACTTTAATACGAGAACAAAGTTGGACATACCCGTAAGGGGCAATTACAACAACGTTAGATAACTTTTTCTTGGAGCTCTCAATGAGATTGCTGTAGTAATTTTGATTTCAGTTTGTCGAGAAAAAACATTGGCGTAAAATTTCGACGGAATGGACCTTATTTTTTGAGATGAGCAATTGGATGTTTATAAAATTTACGTCTGGAGCTGGATTCGATTGAAGATAATAGTAAATGGGTACATATTGACGCCATACACATTTTTCGTAGTAATTTAATAGCAGGTACCTTATGTATATATATACTTCCATATACATATGTTAAATATAGTATTATATGTTCATATATGTTTAAGTATGTATTATTATTTTTATTACGTTTTTATCAATGCCAATTAAGTACATCAATTTTGTTTCGACATTCGCATCTTTTGCATATACATGTTTTGTTATACTTGTACACTCATCCCGCACCAATAATGTCGCTGTTTGGCCTTGAGGTTGTCTGGCAGATAATGCCTCATGGCACTAAGTTCCCCGTTTGTACTTATTTGTAATGTGCAATTATGTTTAAATAAATAATTAAATATTGTTATTATTATATTTATCATTATATCCCGCTTGAGTTGCATTTTGTAACACTGAGAAGTTGTTGTGGTTCATTAAGCATGTCGCTAAAGTAGGTATAATTGGACATATACCTAGACAGAACCATTAGCCGTATAAAACTTCGAATACATGAGCATTTTCTTTTAAATTCTATAATCTTTTGTCGAAGTGATTAATGTATACCTACCCGGACCACAGGTTTCTATTATTGAGGGTGAGCTAAGCTGCGGACGGATAGAACGATAAGACAAAATATAAGGAACAATCAATTACTTACAAAAATATCAAAAGTTATACTACCATAAGTAAAATGCCACAAGTAGCAACAAAGACGTCACTGTGAGGCACAAAGTTTTAATAGACATGGATTTGATTGCATATTTAAGTTACTTCAGAAATATAATGCATATTATGATGTATTTTTAATATTTAAAAGTATAAGATACATGCTTCTGTAATCCCACGCCCCTATACAACCAATTTAAGGGGAATAAATAAGGCTGTATCGGCGCTTAATCAGTCTGTCTGCTACTTGGGCGTGGGATACATTCAATAACCCAAGGTTGTATGTACGCCGGCGATTTTTCAGGTCACTCCGCTTTGTCCGGGCACAATGCTTGAGCCTCTAAAGCAACCTTTATACATTTTCTCGGCATATAATGCCCCTATTCTTAGTTCAAGTACAGTCAGGTGGGATTTACTTATTTCCGTTAAGGCTGACCGCCCACCGGTTCTCTTGAAGTTTGTCTGCAAGCGATGGAAAGGTTTTTCTTAGAAAATATGATATACGTTTTCCATTTACTGTCCTGCAATATGTGACGAATGCTATGTATTTATGTGATTAGATTCCCTTCTGATTTTAAGGTTAACTACACCATACAAGCCACCATAAAAACACCTTTTGGAAAAAAAATACCGATTTCAAGGAAAGGAAAACCTGTGTGCAAACGTTAACTTTTTTATACGTGTGCTTTCTTCTCGTGCAACTCTTTCCTAATCATCGACAGGCGCAACATTGTATATACGTCATTATATATGTCAAATATGCGGCCGAGGCTGTCACCCTCGAATCCGCCGATCGAGTCACGTTCCTAAGTGTGCACTTTATTGGACGCTGATTAAACCATATTTTATGGAAACAAGAGGCCAATGATGATGAATGATGCTTACAACCGTTGAGGAGTTTCGTTTATTGTTCATGGATCTCATAATCACAAACAATTCTGACAATACCGAGCCCGAAGCATTTTCAAAGTCGATTTAAAGATGACGGAGTGATTATTAGGCAAGGTTACAAAATGTAAACGAATCTGAATCTAAATTATAGTAATTATTTTAAACATAAATCTAGCAACGGGGTAATAAAGTCGACACTTTTAAATGTAACAACCAAGCACATTAATTACTAAATTATTAAAATAAAAATAAACATATGCACAGGCTTGAGAACCTCGCCCTTTACTTTATCTTAGTTAACTTAAAACTCTTAAGTAGAATAAGTACTTAAAAAATACCGGCTAAGTGCGAGTCTCGCGCACCGAGGGTTCCGTACAAACTTTCACTTATCCCATCTTAATTGGCTGGTTGAGTTAAGTTTGCACCGGAAGTCTCTGGCGCCGCATACAAACGAGGTGCAAACTTAACGCGCGCAACCGAGTTCTCCAAATATGATGTTTGAAAAGGACTATATTTTTTATGATTTTATTACAAATGTATATTTTTCAGATTTTTATAAGTATTTGTAGTAGGTATGTGACAATATTACTTGCCAAATTTCATAGTTCTAGATTATCGGGAAGTACCCTATCATTTTGATTCCCTTGAGAGTGTCAAAATGTACGTTTTTTGCGATATAAACAGCCGTATCTTTTTTCTACGTTAACGTAGAAGTTTGATTTTTTCATAGCCTCAAGGGACCATAAACTTGAATATATGGTGTTAATTGTAACTCGATACCTTTACGCGTTCTCGAGATAAAGGGTATTGACAGACAGACAACAAAGTGATCCTATAAGGGTTCCGTTTTTTCCGATTGAGGTACGGAACCGTAAAAAATATATTATTATTATTTTAATTAATATATATTTCCGCAAAGTAACGCATGATTCAATTAATTAGAATAAATACATTTAATCTTACTGTACCTACATACATATTTCCCGGTTTATCATCTATCTCTCATCCCTTGAATAAACTAGAATTCCCTTAAAATGATATATTATGTAACGTTTTCAATCAAAAGGGCCCACTTGGTCGCTCACTATAAGGACGTATTGACAGGTTATTGGTATAAGGATGCAAACAAATTTCGACTCTTAAACAAGCGACAAAGTGAGCCCTTTTGGTTGAAAACGTCACATAATATTCACTTTGAAGTATGTTTATGCGTCTAAGTGTACTGGAAACTGTTGCGCTCTCAAACTTTATATCTGTTAAGAGTTTGGGATCGTAGAGTTTGCGAGAACTATTTGTAAAATAGTCAAGTAAAGTATGTAAGTAACAACTCAGTCGCCTACTTCCGTCCATCCCAAACTGGGGCGTCCGTTGCGGGGTCCCGTTTATGTTAATATTTAATTTAGTCCTTTGGCTCACTGGTAGAGAAAATGAGATATAAATATAATATAAAACATACGAGAGTCAGTGAGATATTTTGAGACATTTTACGTGACTTGTAACGTTCGATGATACCTTGACAAGTAATTGCTTAGTAGGTAAGTACTAAAATGTGTATCCCAGAAGTTGTATTTTTGCAATGAAAATTCCTTAATATAACTAAATTAATTAAATTATTTTACCTATCGTCAAATTTGGTTATTTGTATTACTTATCAAATAATTATATAACTATTTACATGACAAATCTACCATTATTGAGTGCGTTAGATTTACCTTATTCCTCTTATTGTAGAAGAACAAAAGAAATGTACCTGTTCATTTTTGACAAATTCATCAAAGCAAATATACGTATAATAAGTTCCATCGCAGGTAATTCAAATAGAAAATATAATTCCATAAGTGAGTTCAGTAAGAAGGTACTTAAATGAAGGGCAAAATAAGAGAATAAATAATACCGAGAAATTAATAACACGGGCTATAATGATAACGACTTTTTTTACAAGAAAATCATTTTCAGCGCGTTTGTCATGTGTTAATAATATGTAATCCGGTGTAAAACAATCAACACACAATCAAAATTTCATTTCACATTGCACGAAATTATTCCAATGAAGTGCATATTAATTCCCATTCACTGAAATGTTTCAGAGTAAAAAGATTTTTTCTAAGAAAAATTCAGTAACAAACTGTACTGGCCGTACGTTTTGAATAATGCCCACAATGTGAGTTTGACAGCAAAAGCAGTGTGATATCAAGCGAAATTTTAATACCCATTTCTCATTGCCTTGTAAGCGATGTATTATTGCGATACTGCATTGCTACGTCAATTTTGCCAAGAGGAACTTACTAGTATAGCCCTTGTCAACGCATCGGCGCACAGCACGGTGCTTATGTCCCCGCCTTCCGCTTTTGTCTGTACTCTTCAGGCGAGCGTTCATAACCACTTGCAGAGGCGCACACGGCACACAAGCATAAAAATTGGGATATACCTAAAAATAAATACCCCATTTTTAGGGTTCCGTACCCAAAGGGTATAAACGCGCGGGACCCTATTACTGAGACTTCGCTGTCCGTCCGTCAGTCCGTCCGTCTGTCACCAGGCTGTATCTCAAGAACGGTGATAGCTAGACAGTTGAAATTTTCACAGATGATGTATTTCTATTGTCGCTATAACAACAAATACTAAAAATAAAATAAAATAAATATTTAAGGGCGGCTCCCATACAACAAACTTGTTATAGATTATGGTACGGAACCCTTCATGCGCGAGTCAGACTCGCACTTGTTTTATTATTAACGTAAAATATAGACCTATTTTAGATACTAATTTCATTCCTACCAATAAGATTAAGTTTTTTTTCTTCTTAGTATTTTGTGATGACGTCACACTATTGACTTTACTTGTATTGCAAAACGAAAATCGAAATGTTAAATATGAATGACTTTTCATACGTGTCATATCGTCACAATCGAATTGTTTATTGCTATAATAGGAGCCCTATTCCTAGAAATGGTTTCTGAATTAATATGGGTCGTAAATAATTGGTATTGGATAATCTAATTGCGTCTACTAACCAAAAAATAATAATTAAATTTTACACAACTTTTGCAAAATTCTAACGGGACAATTCGCCTAAGTACCTAGTAGTAGGTATTTTAAATTTTTATTTTGCTAAAAAGTTTTAAAACAATCTTTAGGCCAGTCATATAGCGTTGACATCAAACATATTGAAGGCAACAGAGATTTCCATCAAAACATTTCGTCTATTGCTCGAGAGGTCGGGCTCAAAATAAACATAGAAACCTCTTTAAAAGAACCATGAGGTAATAGAAATATTTACCGACCTCGATGCAGTGTGAGGCTTCCCCGCTGACATTACCTTAATGAACCCATCCAGCCCCTTTGAAGTCGTGTCCTCTCATAAATTAAAAACGTTTGAACGGTACGACGAATAAAATGAACGTCGGCAAACAGACAGAATTAGTAGGAAATCACGAGGTGTTTAACTTTATTTTTTTCTTGCTGTCTATCTTGAACTTGTAATGCGGTTGGGTGTACAATAAATAAGATGAGATAGTAATTAAAAAAGAGATTTTGGAAAATGTTCTTAATTCGATGGAAATTGATATAGCCATTTCTGCGATATATCGAACGGGTCCCGATTGACTGGCACAGAATAGATTAGTATAATGTATTGTTTGTTATAAGTCGTTAGTCATCATTTTAGCTTTTCTCACAAACAGTTAACATTTCAGGATTGTTATAAAACTAACCTAACCTAAAGGGTTTTACTTTCAAAACTCTTGTACGGATATCAACAAATTTGATTGAATATTCGCTGCTACGCTGCTTTCAAGTTGCCAATAGATTTGGACAGCACGGAAAGTCCTGTCTGCGGGGTATCAAGAAACTGTGATAAAGCCTACTTCAATAAACTAAGTAGTAAAAACCAAGTTTTCAGAATACATAGTACCTAAAATAATATATTGTCCCGATTTAATAATATGACAAAATTCTTTGGTGAATAGAACCATACCTTCTTCGCCAGTTGATTATCGACCGTCACCATCTCGAGCCATTTCTGACCATAACTTATTGAATCGAATGGGACTTAGCCTCGGATAACTTATTGAATCGAATCTAGCAACTCCAAAAATATTCATAAAGTATGTTTTGTACTTTGTCCATCACTTTCACCCAATAGTATTAGAGCATTTAGATTTCATACCATACCATATTATTGAATACCTGAAAGTCTAATTGTTTTATTTTACCTAATTGTCAATGTCAATAAACGAGTTCTACGCGTACGAAGTCGCGGGCAAAAGCAAGTTATAAATACAGGTACATGTAAAACTTATTAGAGGAATGTTTAGTTTTGAGTTCCTCACCTTCCATTTTCCACGTTTGCTCTGAAATTTCACTCAGAAATATCCACCACTTTTTAAGGGAAAAGCTGCGGAATAGCAGCGCACTAACGAGTGTATTATGGCCTCTTAAATATGACTGTTAATCCTGCTTTCAACGTGATACAGGCGACACATAGCCCCCATTTTATTTATTTTTACGTCATGCAAGGTTGCAAGGGCATGGTTCAGTATGGTTGTCAGTCTCAAGGAAGTTGTTACAGTATAAGATACATCAGATATATCAGAAAGATGCACGTCATTATCACCTTAGGTGTACGTAATGGGGCCTACGATATCTGTACGGCATATACGATCCGTGTATCCATGTACCCGGTGGTACTAAAGTCCTGAGTTACACGAACCCCCAAGACCCGATTCCGGATCTGCGTTCGGATCCGTGTCCATTTGTCTAGGCTCCATTCGGGCATTTCCATCTGTGATAATATACGTCGAAGACGGGTCGGACCCGAGTGTTATTAACATCCGTAGACCCGTATATGAGAGTATATGGGCCTAATTCGTGCGGAAAAGGCTAGAAAACTGGTGCCGTGTAACACGAAAACGGAGACCCCAGCGACGGGCACACGAAACCCGGACCCGACCGCGAGCCGACCTAAGTAAGTACCTCAAATAGTTCCCCATAAATGCCGTGAGTGTGCGTGTTTGCTTACTTTGTGCAGTGGCCGCAACAGTGAGTACACACACAGCTCTAGTCGCCCCCAACGGTTTCGCGAGGCAGTATTTATCTAGGTTAGGTGAAGTGTATGTTAGATGCAGGGCCCTGAATGACAGCATATTTTTTTCAGTTAGTGAAGCTTGCGTGTGTTTGTTGTACGTTTCATAGCATTATTAGAACTATGGAGCCGACATTAACATTAAAATGTTATTCATACTCATTACTTTCGTATAATATATTTATTCTTACCACTTTTAGGTATCGGAACTAGAATGTAATAATTTTCTGTTATTATTAACGTGTCTTTTTGTTTTAGTAAGTAATTTTTTAGATATTATTTCATAATATATAAATTGTTTGTACCCATCCCGGTTCACAGAAACTGTTGGTTTTTTTGTATGATTATTTTTTATACACACATTTGACACATCACAGGACCCATGTAACGTAAATCTGCACTTATTCTATTGAATTTCATAAAAAAAAAACAAGCAATGTCATAGTGGTTTTTCTAGTATCTTTTTTTTAACTTTCTATTTGATAAAATTGAGTTCATGTTATATTTTTTCGTTTCACGGTGTTGAAGTAGGTACTTAACGATAATAATTAATAAATCATTAGATACATAAACAGTTACGTACTACGTTTTTTTTTAAAGCAGTTATGTTCCTAAATCTTGTGTTTCGATTCATGTAGGTACTATTTCTGTAAATTGGTAGAAATCGATTCAATTGATAACCTCAAGAAAGAACAATAAAACAAATTACTATTACCATAGAAAGCTCCATTGAGTCAGACGGCTCGTAGCTCAAAAAAATATTGATTTACACAAAATAAAGAAAAATATATGCAGGTTCGAAAAAAAGTTCGTCGATAAAATCGATTCGATCAACCATTCATGATCGTTAGATTTGGCAAACAATATGTCTTTGCTACGTCACTACAAACATCAACTGAGAACTGTCAAATATGTGTTTAAAAAATAACCACACTGTAGTAGTTTGTAGACATATTATATTATAGTATTATGACGGGTCTTGGGACCAATGGGCGGTAGTTCAAACTTTAGTTTTCTTTATTATTCAATTCGGCCAAATAATTAAACAATTCAAATTATTATCGTTTGCCCACCGACAGGTTTCGTACATTTTACTTCTAATCATTTCACGTTTACTAAATGTATCATGTCCGAAAAACTTTTCACGTCTCATTCACTTTGCCCTATGAACTGTTACGTATTTTGTTTCGTAGCCCATTTTTCATTTACCCAATGATACTTTTGGCACTACAATATGTTCAGAAAAAATCCGACAGCCATACCGTTGACCCACATAATATTTTTAAACCTCTATAACATTCCTCGTAACTGAACCCTGAAAGGGCGTTTTCATTACCATAACTACCGCCATATGTCCGCTACTAATTACTTAGATAGCTTTCCTTATTTTACTGCTAGTAAACGTACGCAAAACTGTGCTATTGCGTGTTTAAAGTTTCCTTGCATATGGTACGGTCAGCATTGAAATAGCTGACTTACTACTAGCATATGCCAAACTGCATATTTAATTGTCAGCTTTTTTTGATGCTGACTCATAATTATTATGAACGAAACGCAGCGGGACGGTACTAAAACGGAGATATAGTTTTTGGGAAGTATGCAAAAAATTAACTAGCCACTTTTGAAACAGAATAACAGACCACATTTGGTTTTTTGCTAAGGAATCAAAACTCGTTTTCGTCGTGTGTATTTCTTCATAATCACATTATTAATTACAATATTGTAAAGGCGAAAGTTTGGTGTGTGTTTGTATTTTTGTTATACTTCGTCACGCTCAGACATGTGAGCTGGATCAATTTTGATAAAATTCTGTTTGAAATGGGCTTAGTACATACATAGGCTACCTTTATCCAGAACACGGGTAAGACAGGTGGAGCTTGAAGACTATTAAAAAAAGCAGACAGTGTATCCCATAAGGTATAAAATAATCTTAAAATCCAAAGTCCTTTTCTGAATAAAAGGTATCCTAAACTCACCTGTTCTTAGTTTCTTCAGAGGTTATTACTTGGAGCGGGCATAGATAATAAAGAACATGCATGAAGTTGGAATTCCTCATTATTTTATAAACTAGTAGTAATAGTAGTAGGGTACTGAGGTAAGGGACTTTATAAGGGAGGTGGGTCGCAGGCTCAGAGACAGAGGGTGTGATCCTCGCTCTGGGTCGTATTTGGTTCAACAGATTTCGTGGCCATACAACGTGAGAACGCTACCAGTGTAATGGGAACGTTTGGGCCAGGTGCGACTCGGGGCGAGCCTTTTTAAGTCCTTCTTCACCTTCCAAGATCAAGATGTTATCGATCCACAACTTTGACGAATCCTGTTGCGGATGTCACCCCAAGCAGCACATTAGTGAATTTTGCAGCTTATCTTATAGCCCTATGTTCTAAATGAGTGGTTTAACAGTGTTTGATAAACTTATAGCTTTAATCACAACTCAAATTTGTATATGAGTTCATCCTGTCACTTGTAGTGGGGTAAAGTCAATTTTGGTACTTAAAGTTGCATGCAGGTTTAAATTGTCATTCAATAAGAAGCAGTAGTGCTATAGAAGGCCCTAAAGTAACGACTAAGCAACTTTTACATATAAGTGGGAACATGCCCTTATTTGGAACTTTTAATTCCAAATGACTAGTATAATAGAGTAGTATATCACCAATATTGGCTAAACAGATAATTTTACGGCCCTTTTGTAACCAAAAAATATTGCAACTTTTAAGGCCTAGAAGTACCTTATTGCCACTCCAACGCATAATTAAGTCTCAAATGCCACTCGCAAGATACAAAAAAGTGATTTTCAGCCCTAATAGTTCCAAATAGAGAACAAATAATTAAAAATAAACACTGTACGATCTTTTTTGTTCCGCCATGTTTGAGTCCTTGGAAATTAATTATTTTAACCAGAATTTTATCACACTTACGCATAATCACAGACTTTTGATAGTTGTGTAGTTGTGACGATGTTAATTTAACATTGTAGGGGAGCCCAAAGCGAGCATTACTGCTCACCTTGAAAATATAGCAGCAATAGCGGTGTAACTTCGTGGAGATACCCGCCCCGCCCCGCACTGCCTGCCGCGGTCGCCCATCGCCGCTGTTAGTGACCATGCGCGTGTAGTGACGTTCAGATATGAAAAATACAAGGTATGAATCGAGTGTTTTGTGGATTTGTGAGGACGTTGTTAAATAACATTAACTGTAACAAGGATTGACGGTTATTTAGGTTTGCTTTGGTAAAATGTTCATCAATGCGCGAAAAATTTAAAGGTTATGTTTGAGTACAATGTGGATTTGGTGGAAAAGGCAATGCGGGTACGGCAAAGTGAGCATATGCCCACTCTCATTATATTGGTATTTAATCATTTTACTGTGACACTTGACAAGAGACATAATATAAAATAAATGTTTGATTGATTTAGAGTTTATGTACCTACGTCTGAAAAGATGAAGAATTTTCATCAAGGCTGTGATTTTAGCCAAATGTTAAGTCTATTTAAAACAGCTATGTTATACTATTATGTTTGGTAATAAGTACTATTTTTTTATAGATTTGTTACTTTTTGATACTGTCTATGCTTAAACTGGAGTATTATTGATGTCATCGACGTAGTTTCTATCCTTATCTTCAAATAAATATTGTATGGCAATAGCATGAATGAAGTGTGCTAGTTCACTTTGCCCCCTTTATGCTCGCCTTGCCCAAAAGCTGTGCCCGCTTTAGGCTCCGCATCGGGCAAAGCGAGCAAACGTAAAAAAATCGTAATTAGCTATTTTTATTATCTTTTCTAAACTTTGCAGAATATTGAAGTATGTATAATAGTAGGAGAGCCAAAGAGGGGATTTTGGGAGTACCTAAAGCGCGGCAGATTAATATATAGGGGGATACCTTGTACCCAGTTAAGTACTTCCACCAAATATGAGCCTCATATGTATGGCCGCCCGTCAAGGATAAAAGATCAGATTAGTAAAAAAAAATTGTTCATCTGAAATTCTCGAGCGCGTCAGATTAAGGTAGGGTGAGTTAGTTACATGCTAAAACGTGTATATTCTTCTAATCTGACAAGTTAAAGGTGACGTAAAGAAGGCGGAGGGCTACAAAGTTATTAAATATTTATAGTTGCCGGCAACTTTTAGAACAAAAATGGCGGATTTGCGCATGTACATTTGCACGTAAATCGGCTACTGCACAGTCAAGATTATGCTCTAAAAGTTTCCCGGCAGCTGTACTATGAGTGATATTAATATAAAGTGTGTATTTTGTGATAAAACTACTTTACAAAAAACTATTAAATTTACATTAGAAACATAACAAAAATGTATAAATATTTTAGAATATAGTCGGAGCGAACCGGTTCTCCGAAAATCCCGAACAACATACGATAATCTTGAACTTTCGAGAGAATCTTCATTAAATGAAGTAAATCACGCACAGTGCTATAAATTATTTATAGCAATAAAAATACCGCGAGTCTTTAAGTATTTACAACAGCGGCAAAGTATTATGGAATATGACAGTGCATCGGAAGTTTCTGGGAATAGGTCCGAATCACATGCCCCTGCTTCTGGGGAGTGCTCCGAGTCACATTTTCCTGTTTCTCGAGAGTGCTCTGAGTCACAAGTTCCTGTTATTTTTTTCTATTGTCAGATTAGGCGAACCCCGCCAGAGAATCGTCAGATTATGAGACAGCACGTCTAGGGCATAAAGATGAACCATATATATCTTAATCTGACGCGCTTGAGTATTTCAAAATGGCGAATTTTTTTTGCACATTCTATTAATAACTGCGAGTTTGCGTCACATCTAAATCGTCAGATTATTATATAAGAGCTTTTTTTTAGGTTCACTTAACATCCCCTTAGAAAATCTGACGCGCCCGAACAAAAATTTTTTTTTTTTCATTTTCAACCCTCACGTACGACCAACCCCATCATGGAAACAATCAGTTTAACATGCGTACATCTTTAAAAATGTGTAAGATATGGATGCTATCAATATCTGACGCGCTCGAGTATGTCCATGCAACAGTTTTTTTTACATTTTTGAAACTCTGTAGCCGCTCCCCCCACCGATGAAAAGGTATATCTTATATGACATTTTATTCTTTTTATCATCTAAGCTTCGCAACACAATAGGTCTCTATGACGCTCGAGTGAATCCCGATTTAGCATCGTGGCCTACCCTACTATAAGGCACTATAGCTAAATTAACTCAAAAGTATATCCTTACAATAAATAATGAGGTCAACTTCAAAAATGTGTTTTTTCATGATTTAAAGCAAAACTTTACACAAAAATATAAAATAACTTAAAAGCAGTATCACTAGAGTTACATTGCAAAATATATGCATTTACATACTTATGTTACACTTAGTATGCGCGCATTTGTAACATTACACCTGCGTGACCTTGAGTGGACACGTCTCACTTTGACTCCAATTTCTGAAGTTCTTAGTGTGATAATCACATTGGTCAGTATGGGACAAATGTATCGCAAGAAAAATCTCGTTTGAGACCTTACGATATACCTTTTGTGGCATGTTCCCAATTATAGTCACGTTTGGAAAGGGCAACTACCGCGCCCGGAGCCATCTTCTTTCCAATTTGTGTATTAGAAAAGAAACTCCGCGCACTCGGTGATAAAATCTGTCGTAATTGTCCCTCGGAGCGAGGAAACCAAAGTTTGACGTTTCGATCGCGCTCGCGGCACAATATAGTTTATTTTCTCGTCGACTTACGGCGAACGGAAGGTCCTGTCATTCTTCTTTACGTTGACAAGGGTGCTTCGCCCTTTTGAATTTTTCGCTCTTACTCGTGTTTTCTTTTCTCCGGAGAATATTTTATGACGCTAAGTTAAATGCAAAATAAAAAGGCATCCGCTGTACTCTTAATGGTTTTTGTTAAATGATAATGTGAATGATTTGTATTTGTTTCGTTGGAATTGATGTTTTGTTTTAGATAATGCTGGTTTACGTCAATATCGTTAAATTGAGAGTAGGTGAACTATTATTAAATTGCGTTGAAAAATACCTCATTCCTTTTTGAATGAAAATAAAACATAAATCCGTCCGTGGTTTCAACCGTCTTTTGTACGATAAGCTTGTTTATGTGCAATAAAGATTAAATAATTGCATTGGCTGTAAAATCAGCAAAGTAAAACACAAAGCTACTTTTACAAAGCTGCCTTTTTGTAATTGAACTAACTCCATAGAATCGAACATAGTCCAAGTAAAATTACCACTCATCGGTAGAACGGAAAATCCGCCTTATGAATTATATTTGATGACGAGTAATATTTTAACGTAACCAAAGTACTTACATTGACGCGTGCCGTTGCATAAATTGAGTCGCGGTCCGTTGACAGAGTGATGACCACCCCAAACGCTCTCTATCCTGCATGGGTAATGAATCATGATAATTTACGTCTTTTTAAGGCATCCGTCCGGCTTAATTTACTTTTGACTGCAATCAGCAAAAAACCATTCACGAGCTCGGATGATATTAAAAGGCGCATATTGATATTAAAAGCAAATAGCGGTATCATATTTACAGCGCGCATTGATTGGACAGAGTAATCCGATGCTCCAAAATACCCCACGCCAAAGCGGGTACAACAAAATCAAAACATTCCTGCAGGTAGGGAAGTCCAATTATTTGATGGGGAAAGGTAATTTGTACAGGGTTGGAATATCTCAGTGTGCGTATCGACGGGATATTCCGAATATTCCAGAAAAGGCTTCCAAACAAACTCAAAGAGGCTTTTGTTTAAAAACAATGTCGGGGCGAAACGAAGCTCAATGCCGAATCGAGTTATTGAAAGGTTTATTCTCGTTGAAAATCTAGACATTTTTATGTCCCAGTGACTGTTGAAAAGCTTATTCGCCTTTGTTTGCAATAACTCCTGAAATAACTGTCATTATTGGCATACCAAGAATAAGAAAATGCTTTCAATGAAACGGCGGGGTTTCTGCGCCGTATCAAATAATTCCGTTCACAAAATATATTTTGTGAACGGGATTATTTTGGTTGTCATTTGAATTTCTTGAAATAGTGATCCTAATTTCAATATTGAAACGAAAATTAGGTCTATTCTATTCTATTCTATTTTTTTTAAATGGCAACCGGTCACAGTTAAGCGACCATTACTGCCAATGTCTCGTTGCCAATCGCACTAGGCGACTAAATAGAGGATTGATACCAAGTTGTACGGTGAGTTGAGAAAATCGTGCTTTTTGTAAAGTGATAGCGATTTACAAAAAACCACACGGACTATCGGGCCTTGACCCAGGAAGGGCTATGAACGCTTCAAGTTGAATTCTTCATTAGCTACTGTGATGAGTCCACCAGGGTAGTGTAGCATTTTCGTTTTCCTAAATTTGATGCGACGCGAAACGTCCACCCACGCTTGGTTGGGCAAGTTGACTTTGTTTTTGCGCGAGCGTTTTACAAAGGAATACTTATCATGGTTGACATTTTTTGAGAGAAGAATAGAAAACTGTTGTTCCAACTGACGTTACGGTCGTTTTAGCGGGAATGTTAGAGAACAAAGATATAATTGGATATGCTCAAAAGGAAATGCGTTACCAACTCGGTAACAATATAATATGAATACGCAGTGAAAAAATATCCTTCAATGTAAATATCCTAAAAAATCCGCATAAAGGTGCATACTTACTTCTTACAAAGTACTAGTAGGTAAAATAGCAACTAACCCTAATTAATTAATATTACTTAAGTTGACCATTACGCATTATGTGATTTTGCATTATCTGTGACACCATTACTACGCGAATTATGCTCTCGCGGAGCTTAAATAAAAGATGTAGTCGTTTTTACTACATTTAATTACTTACGACAACTAAGTTACATGTCGTTCGGTACGAATATTATCTTAATACTGAGAAGAATATGAACAATGCTCTCACGACCGGCCAAGCGCAGCGGATGCTACTGCGGTGGGCCGCTTATCGAAAGAATTTGCAAGGTAGCGTCTGGCCTGCCCGGCGCGTTCGCTAGAGCACTGATGTTATTAATATAATATTAACTTGTGTTAGGACTATGGCTAACTAAAACTTAGACTTAAAACTACGTATAAGATACAAAGCTACATATGGGTACATAGGGGTACATAACACGCGTGCGTGTGTATGCATATTTTTTGTACTTATTTATTTACTGTCGATTTTACTCAAAAACCCTTCACAACAAAATGTCCTTCTTAACCCAACTTAACGAAAAATAAGTCGAATATACCAATAACAAAATCGAAAGAAGCAATTCCGAAATAATCCTTAAATTTTTTCTGCAAAGTTATTTTATTAAAATGTTTTCAGGGTCACGGACTCACCCCTTTTCAATTAAAAGTTTAATCTCAAAAAAAGGATTTGTTAATCTTGTAAGTAATCTTATCACGGGTGGGTCTATTAGATATGTAAGTACTGTCTTACATTTATTGGGTTATAGAATTTAAATCGATTGTTGAAAATTAATTAATCGTAGTTAGTTGAGATATTGCTTGTATCTTACATCATAAGGGTGGAAGAAGTCATAACCCTCTTTTTCGCATCTCCTTTGTCGGGTAACAATATTCAAATAAATACTGCGTTATTTGTTGTAGATATGACTGTTAGTATTTATTAAACAATTTGCAAAGAAAACCGTCTCAAATGAATAACCGAGCGATCCAACACCTATTATTTATCCATAGTATAAGAAAGTAAGGTAGGTATGACACTCCGGCTAGTGAGACTTTCTACGTCATTGATTAGTTGCCACTTTATGGTATCAAAATTATTATAAGGAAGAAGCTGTTTGCCGCCAGTGTCGTAAAAAAAATATTATGCATTTATGCATTACGATAGTCATGTTCTTTGATTAAGTTTTATTTTATCATAATAATTGATTTAAAACACTCATGATTTTATGAGATTCATACAGGGACGTGAAGAACCGATGGCCGTTGGGGCAGAAAGGTTCTCAAGTGGAGACCACGTACCGGCAAGCGCAGCGTAGGACGGCCACCCGCAAGGTGGTCGGACGACCTGGTCAGGGTTGCGGGGACTCGCTGGATGCGGGTCGCTTCTATCCGGCCCATGTGGAAGTCAATTGAGGAGGCCTGTGTCCAGCAGTGGACGTCCTATGGCTGAAATGATGATGATGATGATGATGATACAGGGAGTATTCTGATACGCCACTGGCAACACAAAAACGGATTGACCGAACCAACCAACCAATCATAGCGTCAAAAGTCTCGCTTTGCATTCCGGAGTAGCTTTCCTTATTTCTTATACCATTCTATTATCATTTCTGTCTCGGCTATAAAAACAAAGTAACAATTGCGTCACAAAACCACAATATCCGTATGCAAGAACGCCAATAACGTGAACGAATACCGATCACGATGTGTAAATATGAAAACGTAACATCAAAATAAAACGGTTTGCGTCAAATACGACACCTGGATCCGCGCAATCCATAGATTATTGAAAAATGATCTCCGCGGCGTTTCTCGAATGGTTTCCGATTCGCGAAATATCTTGTAAATCTCTCGGGGAAGGATTTTCAAATAATCTTTTTAAATCTTATAGAATCATGCCTTTTTTCAAGGATCCCTGTTCCTCTTCAGATAAGCTTAATGAGGGGAGGATTTGCTTGAAAATTTCGGAGCTTAAGGTTTGTTAAGTAGATTTTCTTGTAACCGTAAGACAGGGGAACATCTAATGAGCATGACTAATAAACTTATTGCTTTTGGTTCACCTCCATAGTAAATGATTTGAAAGAAATCACATAACTATAACTACCCGTTTTTTCACTTAAAAGGGGGAGAGCCTGTTGTAATATTTAAAAACAGTTAAGTTTTTCTAATCTTGCTAATGTAAATATACTTTCCATTTTTAAGTCAGGAAATATAGCTACGCGGGGAGAAAATGTCTCTTCCTGGCCAAGGCGAGATGTATATTATCTTTAGATAAACCACGGGCAATAATTCTCAAAGCCCCAGATCGCATATTTGGGCAAATTTTTATTTCGTTGTCACTCAATGGAAATTTTTTAACACAGTTTTTTGTAACTTAATGGAAAATTTGTAGGACATATCGTGAAATTGGGCTTAGCTTGTTCAGAGTAAGCAATTTTACCAACTCACAAAATTTTATTGGAATCAGAGAAAAAAAGAAAATCGACAACAAAATAAAAATTTGCCCATTTATGACCCTCACCTTCAGTTCGGGCCACTAACACCTTCATTCTGGGACATTCACGAATTTACCGCCCTAGGTATGTAATTTACCTACTATTATTCCTGAGGAGACAATATTTCTACTTACTTACAGATGTTGTAACGCAGTAGTGTATCTTAACCCTTAAATTTGTTTTGTTTCACAATGGCAATTACATTATATGCATCGATTATATAGGGCCCTTATTCCACCGTAACGAGGCCCAAATATATTTTGATATGATTTGTCTTATTTAATGTCGTTTGATGTAACAGCACCTTGGCATCGCCGTTATCGGAAGAGGTCAGGATGTTGTTAAAACTATATTCTAAATTATTGTAGTGAAAAGTGTATTATTGTAGTGTAATCTCAACGAGGGTGAAATAGTCACTGTGTAATAAAACCCCTTTCTAATTAATAAAAATTAAAAAATATATAGTAACACACTTATTGTATTGTGATAAACTAAACCAGGAAATCTAAACAAGGTTGACCTGCCCTGCATCCTAGCACCAACTTAGAACACCTTGACCCAGTGCCGCAAGCCTGATGCAATTCTTGGATAAACTCAAACATACTGTAAAGCAGAGGTGACTTGGTCACATTAATTATTAAAGTCCGGGGTTTTCGGTCCACGAATGATTTGACACTAGGCCGACAGTAGGCGTAAAATCACACACATATCGGCATTGCTTTCTTAAATTCTTCTATTCTATTCTATTCTTTTTTTTTATAGATGGCAACCGGTCACAGATAAGCGACCATTATTACCAATGTCTCGTTGCCAATCGTACACGGCGACTAGATAGAGGATTGATACCACGTTGTACGGTGAGTTGAGAAAATCGTGCTTTTTGTAAATTGATAGCGATTTACAAAAACCACACAGGCTATCGAGCCTTGACCCAGGAAGGGCTATGTACGCTTCAAGATGAATTCTTCATTAGCTATTCACACATTCGTTTGATCACTGCACAATACGCTATCAATAATACACACTGAACAACAAAAATGAATAAATAACGAACAACGAAACTTAAACGCATGCGGCCATCTTTAGTCACGGACCGGAACCCCTTCTTTTCTCCTTCTTCGCTAACGGTCTGCAGTGACATTGACAGCACTTTCTGTCAATGTCATTGTCTTGGCACTGTATGCGCTTAAGCTGCGTTCAGCCTTAGAGTGCAGCTGTGTGTGTGTGCGGTTCACCGTGGCGTCACCTATAGGTTACACCAGAAGACCAGCGCTGGTTCCCGTGCCAGCATTTATGCTGAGGTGTGACCTTTTCGTGGCATACACACCTACGATTTTATTTTATTTGTAATGTGTTGTCCAGTTCGTGTACTTATGTTTACGAATATTTTTTTATTAATTCATTCATTCATTCAAACAATCATTCGTGTATTCGTATGTGTTCGTATGTGTGTTTGTATGTGTTCGTATGAATCATTATCGAACAGCTGCCCTTGAACGCTCTCATTAGTTACAGATTTTCATCATCATCATCATCATCTCAGCCATAGGACGTCCACTGCTGAACATAGGCCTCCCCTTTGGACCTCCATATATACCGGTTGGAAGCGACCTGCATCCAGCGCTTTCCGGCGACCTTTATAAGGTCATCTGTCCATCTTGTAGATGGACGTCCTACGCTGCGCTTGCTGGTCCGTGGTCTCCACTCGAGCACTTTTCGGCCCCATCGGCCATCTGCTCTGCGTGCAATGTGGCCTGCCCATTGCCACTTCAACTTGCTAATCCGGATACGGATACAGATTTTGATTAAATGGAATATAATGCTAGGATTAGAACTGCGCGCTTAACAAAGTTTACTGTGTTTCCGGGCCAAATATTAAGGTCAGCCGGGTCAAGTCCGCCGACGGGACGCGATAACCGCACCTACCATAAAAAAATATACTTACTCGAAAAAGTACACATGTTATACTAAAGCCATCTTACAACGCACTAACTATTATAGTTGCATCTTACAACGCATATATTATTATTATGGTACTGCGTATATTATGATAGATGTGCTTATCCCGTCGGCGCGCTTATACCTTCATCTATTTAAGGCTGCATTTATGTCAAAGTTAAGCTACAAAAATAAGCACTTGAGCTAAGCGGCGTGCGAGGAAATAATCCACCAAAGCCGGGTCCAGTGACGCTAAAAGTCATAGGAGTAGGTATTGGTCGATTCTGTGTACGCCACTTTGCGGCATGGCATAGTGGAAACACAGCCTTCCTTTGGGACACTACACGTCACAATAATACCGCTTAATAATAAATGAATACGCACTCGTTAAATTATAAGAACGTTAAAAATAGACAACCAAGTTTCAAGTAAACTTTAGCTATAGCAATTTAGAAAAAAACTCTAACATTTTTTTTTATATTTATTTGCTTAAATTCCTTTACTTAGCAGATAATTATGGCTTCAATTAGAAATCTGCAACGCTGCAAAATCATATCTGCCAAGTTATTTCTGGAAGAATATTAGAGTCGTCTGCATTTCCAATTTCCCGGGTGCAAGTTAAGAGGAAATGACACTGCTGATTTTTACATATTAACGTTCTCGACTGTTTCCTCTCTGGTTTTTAACCTTTTTTTTTATATAGGTACTTAAGATCAATATCATCATTATCTTCGTATGTCTGTACGTTTTTAGGGTTCCGTACCCGAAGGGTAAAAACGGGACCCTATTACTGAGACTTCGCTGTCCGTCCTTCCGTCCGTCCGTCTGTCACCAGGCTGTATCTCAGTTGAAATTTTCACAGATGATGTATTTCTATTGCGGCTATAACAACAAATACTAAAAATAAAATAAAATAAATATTTAAGGGGGCTCCCATACAACAAACTTGTTATAGATTATGGTACGGAACCCTTCATGCGCGAGTCGGACTCGCACTTGCTCAATTTTTATTTTTATTTATGTTAGACTATCTACAAACATCGCTTAAGACGCCTATTTACACAGTTTTTATAATAATAAGAGTAATAATCAAAACGGTCCGATACAAACATTTCCTTCCGATTCAATTTCCATCGTTACGATTGGTTAAGGTGGAAAAATTTGAAAGTCGAATAGATTTGTATGTAGACCACAAAGGTAGTGACATTTCCCCTTAAATTCAGAAAGTTAAGAGATAACTAAGTGGTCGCGACCTCCGGGAGGGAAACAGGTTATCCTGGACGTAAACCTGTTAGGGCTTGATGGTAACAATCTGTGCCCTTGGCCTTTTATTAGGCCGTGAGTGCAGTGCCTATACTAGATGGAGAGTATGGTAGTTAGTGAAAGTAAAACGTTGTTTGCCATTGGCTACGGTTTTTGATTTTAACGTAATACCAGTGTAATAGCCAAAACTTTATGACACAAATAGGTATGTTTACCTGCTTGCACACCAAAATCATCAATACAATTAATTCCGAAAGGTTCATTACCTAATGTTAAAGATATATTGAGCAATTTGTCCGCGTGGAAGAAAAAGTCACAACCTTCGTTTTTGATTCTCCGTAGTTGGGTAAGTCACCATCTGAGGTCAGGCAGCTAGCCGTATACCAAATGTTATTTTATTTATTTATATGTGCTCCATCAACCAAAGGTTGGAAGAGTTGTTTATCTCTGTCTGTATTGGAACGCTCCACTGTTGCCGGTCTCTTTATTTGCTATACCATTATTAAATGCTATACCATGCTATGCCCCGTGGTCGATTTATTCTGATTCGGTCATATAAGTGACAATAAGATCATAAATAGTCCACTTATCTATGTGTTTGTTGACAAACTCCGTATGAAAAGTGACGCTATTTTCGGTTGTCTTGTAGCACTTGCGGCTTTCTACAATTATTATCAAAATTAAGTTTAGTATAGCTTTTATGAATTGACAAATATGGCGGACCGAGTAATTAGACTGTTGAAACGCTCAAATCATCACCCATTTCTGAATCTTCCACGCACGGAAATTCTGAACGCAGCGCAGCTCACTTCTAATCCGTTGGGCAATTTAATCAACCGTGTGGGGTGGGCTATATGACAGACATATTATTAAAGCCGTGCTATGACCTATGTTTATTATTCAAATTGCACCAAGTGACATAGACAAGTTACTTAGAGAACATGGCTCAATGAAAATCTCACTTTTCATGTCGTATTTGGGTGAATATCTCAGCGAAAAAAATTTGCGGCGGAATTGATAACTATAGTGTGAAACAATTGTTTTAAAAGTTTTAATTTTTTTCTGAAAAGAAGACACAAAATATTATCTTAAGCCAAATCGCAAAGTATTGTAAAAGTCATTTATGTTTAATATTTTTTTTTTTTGCGGTAAAATGATAATTTTGGTGCGGCGTCCAGTATTCGTTGTTCCTCATAAATGTCTTTGATAGAACCATTATCATCAATTTTTTAAACTAAAATTGCATTTATTTATAATCTTTATTAGTTTAAGTATCTTATAAGGATATATAAATAAAGATTAATACATAAATAGATACTCAAAATTGAGCACTAAAAGTTGTCCGGGTGAAATGGACAATTTTGGTGGTAAATATTGAAAATGTGTTTATGGATGAACGAAACGCAACAAGACCAGCAAACGTGTTGTAGACGACGCGATGAACTGTACCTGAAAGAAAGTCTAATAAAAAATAATAATTGATTTTTAATAGTTTTATATAACTTACATATCTACGTAGATACTTACCTGCCGCTGTTTTCTATGTGTTTAATAAACGTATGCGCGAGCGCATGCACATGTGTGAGTGTCGCCTAACGACCAATAGTTTTTAGTTGTCCTTCAGCTACCGTACGACGCACGCATGTACATGCACTTAAGCACCCCTATTTTCTGTACCGAATTCTTTTACTTTCGTTCCTCTCGACCAGTGCCAGCCCCCGTCGCTTACACATGATCCTAACGAACCGGACCTTGAAGAACGAATACAGGAATGTTCAGCACGCCTCCGCGCACAATGGTTAGAACGCGCGCTGCTCTCGAAAGAGAAAAGTTGAAGCATCCCACCACGGAACCGGACACAGAACAAAACATGGATGAAGTGTACTCTCAAAAGTCATGCATCGCTCGAATTATGGAGGAAGAGCTCACACAAATCAAGCTAAACTACGCCAGCAACCAGCCCGCGGTTAAAGTTAAAGAGGGTAGCGTAGCAAAAGAGCCTGGCGCTAGTACATCGAAATCTTCGAACAAAATGTCCAATGCGTCTTCATTGATGGCTCGAAGAAAGCAATTAGAGTTGGAAGCTGCCGAAGCTAAAGCTAAAATCGAAAAGGACTTGATAGACAAGAAATTAGCGGCCGATCTCGCCGCTCTAGATGAGGAGTTATCGCAGAAGTCTCTTAGCAGCAGACGGTCATCATTAACTAGAACATCTCAAAAAGTGGAACAGTGGCTCGAGAAAAGTCACCAAGATGTACGTGAAGATCCCGCGCCGCGTGACCTTCAGCAGCTAGCGCAAGCGATGGAAAAGCTAGCTACCTCCACGCAAAGCGCAAATACACGGCTTTTATCCCGATTAGCCACGTCTAAAGATTTGCCGTTATTTTCCGGAGATATACTCGAATGGATTCAATTTAAAAAATCATATACCCAGTCCACGATGTTATGCAAGTATAGTGATAGTGAAAACATCGCAAGATTAGAGAAATGTCTTCGCGGCGAGGCAAGGGAGACCGTATCATCACTGCTTACAAGCGACACCTCACCATCCATCATTCTTGAAGCGCTAGAACTTCGTTTCGGAAGGCCCGACCTAATTATACACAAAATAACAACACAAATTAAAAAAATGCTGCCGTTACCGCAAGCCTATCACACCGAGTTAGTGAATTTTGCCGCCAAAATAAAAAACTACGTTGCAGCTGCCGAGTCTATAAAGCAGACTGACCATTTAAGAAGCCCGGAATTATTGAACATCGTTATTTCGAAGTGTCCCAGTCCGCTCATCAACAAGTGGGCTGATTATATTTACGAGCACTGCGATCCGAATAAAGCTAAACTGCAATTATTCTCCGAATTCCTGCACAAAGAAGCTACAAAAATCGCCGCCGCCGGGATAACTCATATTCATTCACAACCCGAACATAAGTTTCCAAAGAAATTGAATTACGAACGAAAAGTACCGGTATATTCTGTGCTAAACAATAATAATGATTGCAACGCAAGATGCAAGTTCTGCAAAACGTCTACTCACACACTCTCAAGCTGTACGAAATTCAAACGCGCCCTACGCAGAGATAAATGGCGCTTTGTTAAAATAAATAATTTGTGTCACAAGTGCTTGTTGCCGGGTCACGGCAAGGAAACCTGTCCCGCCGCGCCGTGCGATATCGATGGATGCTGCCTGACTCATCACCGGCTGCTTCACTGGCCGGCCAAACAGAACCTACCTCCTCGCAACGCCACCGCGGATGAAGCCCTAATCAATACATCGCAAGTACCTACAACCAGTGAAAGTGAAGTTCAGGGTCCCACGACCGAAACTGTTACAAACACTATTGTGGAACCCAGTACAAGTGTTATGTTGAAAATTGTTCGCGTAAACTTACATGGACCAAATGGTATTATTATTAACACAAATGCCCTTTTAGATGATGGGGCTAGCGTGACCTTGATCTCTGCTGATCTTGCCAACTGTGCCAATATTCAAGGTCAGCCCAAAACTCTAAGTATCAGAGGCGCGTGGAACTCTAATATTGTGTGTAAAAGTGAACTGGTGAACTTTGAACTCTCTAACATTAACGGTGAAACGTTCGAGGTACGTGCGAGAAAGATAAGTGAACTAGACTTGCCAACACAGGACCTTTCAAAAGTGAACTTAAATGACTATGAGCATTTACGTCATCTAAAGTGCGTTTTAACTTGCGAGAAAGTGAAACCTCAAATATTAATAGGCCAGGACAATTTCCACTTAATTATGTCCCTACGCACTATTTATCGAGGCAAATATGAACCTTGTGCTACACTAACAAGACTTGGTTGGTGCCTGAATGGAATCGTACCTACACCTGCCTACGCTCGACGCGGTCGAACTCTAACCACCGCACATACGTTGACTACAACAGTTTATCAGCGTGCCAAACCGGCCGCCGCCGTCTCCGACGCATCCTATACGCCCTTCATCGCTACCCCAGCGGACGCCTATTCTGCTCAGCGGGAGACGCACACATGCGCGGACGCACACCCGTACTCAACACAAGACTCGAGCGAGATAAGTAGCTACAACGAAGATAGTAAACAACTGCATGAACTCGTTCGCCGGTCGTTTGCGCTCGAAGCGATAGGAGTGAACTCTAAGCCACGCGTAAATAGCGTAAATAAGGACGACATTCGTGCAGTCAACTGCATTGATAACTCTGCAAGGCTGATAAACGGGCAATATGAAGTTAGCCTCCCATGGAAAAATGATTTAAAAATGCCTGATTCCTACCCGAATGCTTATAAAAGGTTCCTTAGTGTGGAGAGAAAAATGTTATCATGCGAAGACTACGCAACAAGATACAAGGAAAGAATCAACTATTTATTTGACAACAATTATGCTCGATTGTTATCGGAAGAGGAACTGTCGGCGCCACATCCTCGTGTTTGGTACCTCCCCCACTTCGGTGTCGACAACCCAAACAAGAGAAAACTGAGATTAGTCCACGACGCATCAGCTGTTTCTTCGGGCAGTTGTCTAAATGATTACCTATTGCAAGGGCCCGATATGCTTCAAAACTTAATGGGCGTCATGCTGAGGTTCCGAGAGAAGCCTGTCGCAATAATGGGAGACATCAAGGACTATTTTCTACGTATTAAAATAAAGGCGGAAGACCAGCACGCACTGCGATTTTTATGGCGCGATAATGTAAATAGTGAGCTGAAAACCTACGCTATGACGTCACTATCATTCGGATTGAATTGCTCGCCCTTTGTTGCACAACATATTAAAAACAAAAATGCAACCAGATTTGAAAAAGAATTTCCCGAGGCCGCTGAAGCTATCCTGAAATCACATTACGTAGACGACTACATCGACAGTGTGAACAATGAAGCTTCAGCCATGAGAATGAAACAGGAAGTGTCTGAAATTCATAGAAGAGGTGGTTTCCAAATCAGAAACTGGATATCTAATAAACCAGAAGTTTTAGAATGCACACCAAAAGAGACTCTAAGTGATAAGGCCGTAAGGTTCAAAACCGGCTGCGACGACTTACCTGAAAGAACGCTCGGGCTACTTTGGTTCCCGGCAAGCGACACGTTCGGCTTCGACTTATCACTTAAACGCATTCCGAATGAAATAATCAAATTACAACGAAAACCTACCAAACGTGAACTACTGCGCATATATATGTCTATATTCGATATCTTTGGATTTCTGGCCCCATTTACTGTCCGAGCGAAGATAATGCTTCAAAATATTTGGAAAACAAGCACTCAATGGGACAATGAGATTCCGACCACCGAATATGCAGTTTTTCGTAGCTGGATAACGGAGTTACAAACCTTATCAAGCCTGCGAATACCAAGATGCTATTTCATCTCCGCGCGAGGTGGGAGCGAGCGCGACCACGCTACGGACGCTCACTGCAGCACCTCAAGTCTGAGCGAGACAACCATAGAGATGCACATTTTTTGTGACGCAGCACCAACTGCAGTCTGTGCCGTAGCCTATTGGCGTAAGACATCCGCAGATAATCAAGTGTGCGTTTCATTCATCGCTAGCAAGTGCAGATCGACACCTGTGAAAAAATATATAACTATACCTAAGCTCGAGTTGCAATCAGCTGTTATCGCCTGCCGACTCGCCGACACAATAGCGCGCGAAACACGTTTATCTGCATTTAAACGTTACTTCTGGACGGACTCATTAATCGTTTTGCATCAAATAAAAAACGATAATCGCAACTACAAAGTATTTGTTGCCAATAGACTCGGCGAAATCGACGAATTATCACAGAGTCACGAGTGGAACTATATATCTACAAATATGAATATAGCCGACAAAGCCACGAAGATAAATACTTACCAGTTGAGTGACGATTGCGATTGGCTCCGCGGTCCCGAGTTTTTATACACGCCGCACGAAGACTGGCCGAAGTATGATCCTGAAAAACAGAAAATAAACAATAATCAGCTGTTACAAGTAAACACAATACATACAGTAAACAAAGAAGACTTACCTATTGTTCCCGATCCGTCTAAGTTTTCTTCATGGATTCGCTTGTGGAGATGTATGGCGAACGTATTATTATTTATAGAAAAATGTAAACAATCGGTTGACAGTCGAATCGATTCGCAGATAATGCAGCGCGCTGAAACTGAATTACTGCGCTATTCACAGACGAAAATATTCTCAGAAGAGCTAGCTAGATCTGCTAAAAAATAATATGGAAATTGAAACCAATAGCCGATTACGTAAACTTACGCCATTTTTGGATGAGAACGGAGTACTACGTGTCGGCGGGAGGATCGACGCTGTTTCTGGCGTTGAATCAAGCCTGAAACATCCCATTATTTTGGACGGACGCGATAAGATCGCAAAATTGATTATAAAACGATACCACAAGATGGCTGCTCACGGTCACAATGAGACTGTAGTCAACGATATTCGACAAAAATATTGGGTAATCAACTTGCGTCCTACTGTACGAAATGTCGCCTCACAGTGCCTTTTCTGCCGAATTAGAAAAGCTAGACCGACGGCCCCTCGGATGGCCGACCTGCCGGAAGCGCGGCTAGCTCATCATCAACGGCCATTTACCCACTGTGGTGTTGATCTATTTGGACACATGGAAGTGACAGTTGGCCGCCGCCACGAAAAGAGATATGGAGTCCTGTTCACGTGCATGACAATGCGAGCCGTTCATATAGAACTCGTGCCATCACTGTCAGCTGACTCTTTTATCATGGCCTTGAGAAGAATGGCAGCACGCCGAGGCTGGCCCTACAAGCTGTACTCAGATAATGCGACCAACTTCCGGGGATCTGAAGCCGAGCTGAAAAAATCATTCAAAGAGATACGCGAACAAGCCTGTGTCGCAGATGTACTGTCCGTACGCCAACTTGAGTGGCAATTTCTCTCACCGGTAAGTCCTCATATGGCCGGAGCGTGGGAACGATTAATCAGAACAATAAAGGCAGCCCTGAAAGTGGTGCTGAAATAACGAGCCCCACGGGAAGAAGTGCTGGTCACATTGATGGCAGAGGTGGAAAATATAGTCAATAGCCGGCCGCTGAGCTATGTATCGACAGACCACGGCGACCCAGAGAGTTTGACACCAAACCACTTCCTCATTGGCTCATCCTCCAACCTCCCAGTACCTGGAATTTTCGATGACAGTGACCTGTTTCGGAAGAAGATGTGGAGAATTGCTCAAAGACTCGCTGATGGGTTCTGGAGGCGCTGGGTGCGGGAAGTCCTGCCAAACCTACTGCCACGACAAAAATGGTGCCAAGAAGGCAAGCAGCTTAAGAAAGCAGACGTTGTGGTTATTGTAGACCCGGCCTTACCCCGCAATGTCTGGCCCATAGGAATAGTCCACGACGTGCACCCAGGCGCCGACGGACGTATACGAATTGTTGACGTAAAAACAAAAACTGGAATACTTACCAGACCTGTAGCACGTTTAGCGTTGCTTCCCACAGCCGCAGATGATTGTCCTTGACGGACAATGGGGCGGAGAATGTAGACGACGCGATGAACTGTACCTGAAAGAAAGTCTAATAAAAAATAATAATTGATTTTTAATAGTTTTATATAACTTACATATCTACGTAGATACTTACCTGCCGCTGTTTTCTATGTGTTTAATAAACGTATGCGCGAGCGCATGCACATGTGTGAGTGTCGCCTAACGGCCAATAGTTTTTAGTTGGCCTTCAGCTACCGTACGACGCACGCATGTACATGCACTTAAGCACCCCTATTTTCTGTACCGAATTCTTTTACTTTCGTTCCTCTCGACCAGTGCCAGCCCCCGTCGCTTACACGTGTGTTAACCTGTTCGTTTAGTTCCGCTCCGGCATGGAGCGATGACACACATGTCGTACCTTGCTGGATTTGTCCACTCAGCACGTAAGTATCTAATTTTGGTGGGGTACAAATACGTTTTGACACAATTTTTGTGGTATATGTTTCTAGTGACTTAGCAATAATTGATTGTGTGTGAATTGTGTATAAGACGTGTTATAGGTTTCTTTTTTAAAATATAAAGTTAAATGGGAAGTAAATAAAACGGATATTTTTTAAATATTTTTTTAATCACTTTTTATAATTTTGGTGGATCAATTTTGGTGGTTTTGGTGGTAATTTCAAAAGTCACCAAAATTGCTTGATGCCACCAGAATTGTTAATTCTGTAATCTGTATATTAATTACACATTTGTAATCGCATTTCCAACACTTTTGACTCGGTGAATTTATTTGAAGTCAAGTATAAACACAATACATTTGTAATATTACAAGCTGTCGGTGAGGGTAATCTTAGCTTAGATATGCTTATGCTGGTGGTGGATTCTATAGCTCCTATCCTTTCCTATATTACTATTTTCTTTTCCTCTGGCACGTTTCCTACAATTTGGAATTACACCCATGTGATTCCTCTCCCTAAAACCCCTAGTCCGTCGTACTTTTCGCAGTATCGTCCTATGTACATTCTTCTCGTCTTATGCAAAATCATTCAATCATCTGTATATCTACATCCCTCATCACGTCTAAAGCTTTGGTTAAGATCACCGACGACATTCGTCTTAATATACAATATAGAAAAGTGACTATATTGGTGCTCCTAGATTTTAGTAGTGTTTTTAACACTGTTGATTTTGATATCCTTCTCAGTTTACTTAGTACTTTAAATATATCTCCAACTTCACTGTCCTGGTTTCGTGATTACCTCTTTGGGGGGCAACAGCGGGTTCGAGTTGGTGACTGATTTTCTAGCTGGTGTGAACTGTCTGCTGGTGTCCCTCAAAGGGGCATACTCTCTCCATTACTCTTTTCCGTCTCCATTAACGGAATCACCAACCACAGTCACTCTCCTCCTCGTTCCATCCTTCCTCGTCTACGCAGACGATTTGCAGCTTTATGTGGCGGTCAGCATTGATGATTTTGGCTCCTTTGTTTGTTTCGCAAATCAATTTAGACCTGGAATCAATCCGTGCTGGGTCTAGATTCTTTGGTTTGATGAAGAATGCCAAGAAGTCGCAGGCTATTGTCGTTGGAAGCCCACATTTTATTTCCAAGCTTTCAGATCAAGTTAAGCCAGTTATTTTCTTTGATAGTACGCCTGTACCTTTCTCTTCTTTTGTAAAAAAAGTTACCATTACCATGGACCAATCTTTGTCATGGGCACCTCATATTTCTGAGATCAGTAGGAAACTTTTCGCGTCCCTTCATTCATTGAGGTGTCTGCAGAATTTCCTTCCTCTTCATACGAAGATCATGCTTGTCCGCTCTCTTTTGCTTTGGTCTCCGCAAGTTTGATCACGTGTCTCAATACCGCGCTCAACTTAAATGGCTTCCGATCCGTCAGCGCAGAGACTTACATGTTCTTTGTCTTTTGTATAATGTCCCTTTCATTCCTTCTTGAGGACCTTACCTTGCAGAGAAGTTCTTTTACATGGCGGATGGTAGTGGCCATCGCCTGCGGTCAAGTGCGAATCTGGCTCTATCTGTCCCACTGCATAGAGCTCATGTATACGATGTATCTTTTGCTGTGCGCGCCGTGAAATTATGAAATAAATTGTCTCCCGCCCTAAGGCAGACGTAGTCAGTAGCATCGTTCAAGGGGAAGTTCAAGAAATTGTGGCTGTCGAATGAATGATTATTTGATTAGGTTGCTGTTTTTGTTATAATTATGAGTATATTTATGTTATATGAATTTATATAGATATTACGTAATATGTATTTCATTGACTGTTTGCCTATCTCTCTCTCATTTGGTTTTTGTATGTTCATTTGTACTATTGTAAAGTTATCGTATTGTACATGTTGCTTGGTTTGTCTGCCATTTACTTGTGTTTAACACTCATTTACGCGAAGGTTAATTGGAAGAAATCCCTTAAAGGGATAAGGTCGCTTTTGTACATGCTTATTTTTTTTAAATGTATGTAGTTTTTACGATGGCTAATCGCAAGAAAAATCAATCAAGAGAAGAAGTCCTCGAAAAGAAACAAATATAATGTTGTTACAAACGAGTTAGTTATTGTATTTTCATAGATATTTTGGTATAATTAAAATGATTAATTAAACATATACTGTCTTTTAATTTCCAGCAGGCAATTTCTTTAATTTTTAGCACAAGTAACTAATTTTGGTGTAGATGTACAATTTTGGTGGCAGGCAAATTACTAAAATCATAATACCTTTAAAACTATTATGTATAACAAAGGGCCATTACACAATATTGGTTATGACTTTTTTCATATTATTGATATATAATTTTGACTCTAACATCAAAAATAAAAAAAACCACCAAAATTAGGTAAATTTCGAGCTTGTTGAAATTCACCCATTTAGGCCTTGAAATTGGCACGTGTTAAAAGAAAGGTCTTTCCGTCGGTTAAAAATGATCTAGCGTTGACAACCTATTACGAATATTACATGTCAGCAGGCGACATCACACGAACCACGAATGAAATATAAGCGTGCGATACGGATGTTATTCCACGTTCCAACGTGTAATTCAAATGAAAAATTGTCGATGCGTGATTACGCCCCTAGGATGCGACGTTGAATTCATTTGCGCTTTATAGCTTCGGCTCGTGAATTTAAAAGAATCAGGGAATAAATTTGACGTTTGTCGACGTTTGTCGAATTTATTCCTTGAGTCCTGTTGTGTTGTTATAGGAATATCGCTAAAGTACATATATCTACGTTAGCGATATGCGTACCTACCTTTAAATCAGCTTATTCAAATGTCAATTTATGTAGATTTTTTACATGGACCGTTAGTGTAGTGCACTGTCTTTATTGTAAAGACACACTATGTAACATTGGGGTGTAATGTAACATGTTAAAAAGAGACGAAAAGATCGATGTGCAATATACGTATCAAATTGTAACGTGGTTTAGTACGAAATAATTTTGTTAATATTTAACTCAATTTGAAGACCATAGGTCAATTGCTCAAATCTACGCAGCTTTCCTAATATATTGAAACTGCGTGGATGGCAGTTTGATCCCTATTGCTTTCTCTTGACCTTCAAAGCACAGGCGAGTTGATTTATCCGCTAATCAAATTACATTTCCTTGTTTCCTGGAAACAATATTTTTTCCGCCAGTTTTATGAAATATATTTTTTCTCTTTTCTTTTACCTTGTTGATCTGTTCTGAAGCAATGCGTGGGATGGGCTTATTGAGGTGAAGTAAGTGTAATGTAATACGTATCTAACAATAGATGTTTTTGTCATTCATGTTTTAGCGATATATATATTTATTTAAACTTTATTGCACAAAACAAAAGTCAGTACAAATGGCGGTGGTATTCTTTACCAGTATACCATAGGGCCAAACAGAGATACTAGAAGTCGGTACAAATCAGAAATCTAGTTGATATTAACTCATCATATGAGACGATAGACGTCCGCTGCTGGACAAACGCCTGTTCCAAAGTTTTCCACAACGGTCGGTCATGCGCCGCTTTAATCAAATTGCTCCCCGCGATCCTAATCAGGTCGTAGGTCCACCGTATTGGGGGCCTACCACGCTGCGTCTTTTGGTACGCGGTCGCCACTTAAGACCCTTTCTGCCCCAATGGACATCGGTTCTATGAGCAATGTGCCCCGCCAAATATTACTTACGTTTGGGAACTCTCTGAGCAATACTACAACCTTGGTTCTTTTGCGGGCCCCCTAATTCTGATTTGATCACGCAAGGAGACACCGAGCGTAATTCACCATCTTGAATTTAAAGAAAATGCGGATACTTCAAAGCGGACATAATAGTGTCAAGAGCTTGTTGGAGAAGTTGGCCTCAGTAGATTTTCTTACAAATACAATCAACTCTTATAGTTGAGAAAACTCTCGATCGTTTCAGTCATAAAATAATAACGAGATCAGAAAGTTTTAAGAAACTAATTATGTTCGCGTAATCAAAACACTTTAGTCAACGGGTTCTTCAAAAGGCGTTGATTTAATAAAGTCAGTCTCCATTGTTGTCCTACGAAACGTAACGAGTCAATTCTGGACTTCAGAAAGAACCGCCGTTTAAGTGAATTAATATTCTGTCTCGACTTCATTAGTTGTGTAATTGGATTATGCACAATTTTGCCCTTTCCCGCGATTGCCACAGATTTCCTTTTGGCGCCTTTGGACATTTAGGAACACATCTTAAATGTTTGAATGGTTAGTTTTTTTACAAATATTTATTTAGTTCCTGTCACGGTGTCTATCCGTCTATAATCGAATCTTGCAAGTTAAATTTGACCTAGATTATGATTTCTTGATACTATCGTGATATTTTAGTCGGTCTCGTTCACTAGCTTTGCTATGTGTCCTCGTAAACGCTGACATTATATACATTTTCAGTAACTAAACATCCTTCCAAAATCATCATAATTATTATTGAAGAGTTTTACTCTTGTCGGTGCAGTTCTCTAGTCCGTTCTACTTAACGCCAGTTTTTTCACTTCTTGATATGACCCGACGCTTACCTTTTTCCAAATAACTATTCCTCGGCCTTCCTCCTTCTCTCTTTCCCTCTATTATCTTCTGTATCAGATCGTCGTGTCGTATTAAGTTGGCTACCACTTTCGCTTTTAGAGTTACGGTAGTTAGTATTGTCTCTTCTCCTAGGGGAGAAAGGGTAGACCTTTCCAATACTTCCTCATCGGTGACTTTTTCTGTCCAGCCTATTCCCTCCATTCTTCGCCAGCGCCACATCTCGATTGCCTCAAGCCTTTCTCTGTCTCGTTGTGTCATGGTCCTCGTCTTGCAGGCATACAGTGCCATGTTCCGAATATAAGTTTTAATATAACGTCATATTTGGAGGTATTTAGTTTCCCATTCAAATGTTTGTGTCCAATTGGGGTGCAGATTTTTGGATAAAAAGTACGCCAATAGTTGCAGTGAATGGTACCTTCTGCCGTCGCTTCCATCGATTTTTGAGGCTTAACACAGACAACAACGTTCCGGCTTTAACCAGTTGAACCAGTCTGCTCTAAGACCCGCTGCCAAAACCAAGAACTGCCATAGCATCAGATTGGGAAGTACCGATCTACAGTGTGATATCGTAAGGGCTTAAAAGCCACTATTTTAAATAAGTGATGGTCATTAAACCACATCTGGAAGCAAACACCACACTGGTCGCTCCATATTACCGCAAGACAACATGGAGCTCTGACATCAGCAAATCAGTGCATTTTAAATGGCGTTGTGTTTTTGCTATCCCATCAATAAAATAGGTATATTGATTTATGATGGAATAAAATCGTATGTTAAAGAAGGGAAAATGCTGATTCTGAAAGAACCGTTTCCGGGAGCTTAGCCAGGGAAAGTTAAAAGGGAAAAGACAAATGTCTTCTATAAATTCAGAGGAAAAAATATTAACACATTTTCTTGAGCGGGCCCGTCCAATTCGTGATTGATTTTTAAAGGATCAAAGGAGCAAATGGAGTTTAAAGCTTAGTGTAAATGTGGGAAACTGATTGCCGCGGCAAATATTTGACTAGGTACTTAGCGACTAAACAGTAAGTGGGTTTAATGGGCTAAGTTTTATTTCATTATTTATATAGATTAACGATGGTTAATAAACTCCATTTTTTGACACGAGCCAATACATTCATCTTTGTAACAATGATTTAATGTATGATATATTTTTTTTTACAAGTGGATGGCAGGCATATATAGAAGTAGTATAGAAGGTAGTAACTTTATAGGCGAAAAAGACTTCCAAATTTGTTCTTTCATGACTGATGAAATTAAAGGGTGAATTTCAACAAGCTCGAAATTTACCTAATTTTGGTGTTTTTTTTTATTTTTGATGTTAGAGTCAAAATTATATATCAATAATATGAAAAAGTCATAACCAATATTGTGTAATGGCCCTTTGTTATACATAATAGTTTTAAAGGTATTATGATTTTAGTAATTTGCCTGCCACCAAAATTGTACATCTACACCAAAATTAGATACTTGTGCTAAAAGTTAATATTTGTCAATGAAATTGCCTGCTGGAAATTAAAAGACAGTATATGTTTAATTAATCATTTTAATTATACCAAAATATCTATGAAAATACAATAACTAACTCGTTTGTAACAACATTATATTTGTTTCTTTTCGAAGACTTCTTCTCTTGATTGATTTTTCTTGCGATTAGCCATCGTAAAAACTACATACATTAAAAAAAATAAGCATGTACAAAAGCAAACTTATCCCTTTAAGGGATTTCTTCCAATTAACCTTCGCGTAAATGAGTGTTAAACACAAGTAAATGGCAGACAAACCAAGCAACATGTACAATACGATAACTTTACAATAGTACAAATGAAAATACAAAAACCAAATGAGAGAGAGAGATAGGCAAACAGTCAATGAAATACATATTACGTAATATCTATATAAATTCATATAACATAAATATACTCATAATTATAACAAAAACAGCAACCTAATCAAATAATCATTCATTCGACAGCCACAATTTCTTGAACTTCCCCTTGAACGATGCTACTGACTACGTCTGCCTTAGGGCGGGAGACAATTTATTTCATAATTTCACGGCGCGCACAGCAAAAGATACATCGTATACATGAGCTCTATGCAGTGGGACAGATAGAGCCAGATTCGCACTTGACCGCAGGCGATGGCCACTACCATCCGCCATGTAAAAGAACTTCTCTGCAAGGTAAGGTCCTCAAGAAGGAATGAAAGGGACATTATACAAAAGACAAAGAACATGTAAGTCTCTGCGCTGACGGATCGGAAGCCATTTAAGTTGAGCGCGGTATTGAGACACGTGATCAAACTTGCGGAGACCAAAGCAAAAGAGAGCGGACAAGCATGATCTTCGTATGAAGAGGAAGGAAATTCTGCAGACACCTCAATGAATGAAGGGACGCGAAAACTTTCCTACTGATCTCAGAAATATGAGGTGCCCATGACAAAGATTGATCCATGGTAATGCCAACTTTTTTTACAAAAGAAGAGAAAGGTACAGGCGTACTATCAAAGAAAATAACTGGCTTAACTTGATCTGAAAGCTTGGAAATAAAATGTGGGCTTCCAACGACAATAGCCTGCGACTTCTTGGCATTCTTCATCAAACCAAAGAATCAAGACCGAGCACGGATTGATTCCAGGTCTAAATTGATTTGCGAAACAAAGGAGCCAAAATCATCAATGCTGACCGCCGCATAAAGCTGCAAATCGTCTGCGTAGACATGGAACGAGGAGGAGAGTGACTGTGGTTGGTGATTCCGTTAATGAAGACGGAAAAGAGTAATGGAGAGAGTATGCCCCTTTGAGGGACACCAGCAGACAGTTCACACCAGCTAGAAAATCAGTCATCAACTCGAACCCGCTGTTGCCCCCCAAAGAGGTAATCACGAAACCAGGACAGTGAAGTAGGAGATATATTTAAAGTACTAAGTAAACTGAGAAGGATATCAACATCAACAGTGTTAAAAACGACGAATGTCGTCGGTGATCTTAACCAAAGCTTTAGACGTGATGAGGGATGTGGATATACAGATGATTGAATGATTTTGCATAAGACGAGAAGAATGGACATAGGACGATACTGCGAAAAGTACGACGGATTAGGGGTTTTAGGGAGAGGAATCACATGGGTGCAATTCCAAATTGTAGGAAACGTGCCAGAGGAAAAGAAAATAGTAATATAGGAAAGGATAGGAGCTATAGAATCCGCCACCAGCATAAGCATATCTAAGCTAAGATTACCCTCACCGACAGCTTGTAATATTAGATGTATTGTGTTTATACTTCAAATAAATTCACCGAGTCAAAAGTGTTGGAAATGCGATTACAAATGTGTAATTAATATACAGATTACAGAATTATTAATTCTGGTGGCATCAAGCAATTTTGGTGACTTTGAAATTACCACCAAAACCACCAAAATTCATCCACCAAAATTATAAAAAGTGATTAAAAAAATATTTAAATAATATCCGTATTATTTACTTCCAATTTAACTTTATATTTTAAAAAAGAAACCTTTAACACGTCTTATACACAATTCACACACAATCAATTATTGCTAAGTCACTAGAAACATATACCACAAAAATTGTGTCAAAACGTATTTGTACCCCACCAAAATTAGATACTTACGTGCTGATTGGACAAATCCAGCAAGGTACGACATGTGTGTCATCGCTCCATGCCGGAGCGGAACTAAACGAACAGGTTAACACACGTTTGCTGGTCTTGTTGCGTTTCGTTCATCCATAAACACATTTTCAATATTACCACCAAAATTGACCATTTCACCCGGACAAATTTTAGTGCTCAATTTTGAGTAACTATTTATGTATTAATCTTTATTTATATATCCTTATAAGATACTTAAACCAATAAAGATTATAAATAAATGCAATTTTAGTTTAAAAAATTGATGATAATGGTTCTATCAAAGACATTTATGAGGAACAACGAATACTGGACGCCGAACCAAAATTATCATTTTACCGCAAAAAAAATAATTATTAAACATAAATGACTTTTACAATACTTTGCGATTTGGCTTAATATAATAATTTGTGTCTTCTTTTCAGAAAAAAATTAAAACTCTTAAAACAATTGTTTCACACTATAGTAACCAATTCCGCCGCAAAATTTTTTCGCTGAGATAATCACCCTAAATTGTTTTATTATTTCAATGAAAATCATTACAGAGGGATAAAATAATAGTGCGTAAGATTACAATATATATATATCTGGGATCACAGATAAACAGTGATGGAAGCTGTGTCCCAGAGATCAAGCGCCGAATGCAATGGCTAAAGACGCTATGACACGCCTTCAATCATGTTATTAAAACTATCGTGAGACATCTTTACTAATTATAAAAACGGTATAAACTCACGTCAAAATTGTCAGGAACGGCCCGACATGTTTCGAACTCATTTGGAGCTCTTCATCAGGGGTAGCTATCCGTGCTGCTACGCGACTCGCGACCCACTGCACTTTTAATCGCTCTTCTTGCCGCCCTCTGCGCACGCGCAGATAGCGCGGCGCGGGGAGGGCAGGGCTCTTGCGGTGTCACTACTGGACTGTCTGTCACTGCATTTTCACTTTTACCCACTGATACCACGCACACTTGACTTATTGTATCAACGACATTGTCTGAACGCGAGATGTTTTTAAACGCCGGAATCACAGGTTTCCATGCTGGAGGTAGAGCCCAACCACCGTCTCGGTTGAAATTCGGGCGCCGTCCAATTTCGATAGCTTCACGTATCTTCCGTTGTACACAGCGTTTCTCACGAACCAACAACCGTGCCTTATCGAAACGTACGAAATGGGACGCACTGGCCTCGACAACATGCTCCGCAACAGCGGAGTCTCTCGTATCCATTTTTCTGACACTGCGTATATGTTCAGACAATCTTGTAGAAACATTCCGTCCCGTCTCTCCTATGTATGCCTTGCCACACTCATACGGTATTTCATACACCCCAGGGGTTCCAAATGGATCTCTATCTTTAGGAGACCGTAGCAGCTGCCTCATCTTAGTCAAAGGACGGAACCAGGTTGTAATGCTATATCTACGGCGTAAAATGTGTCCGATGGTATCCGTCACACCTTTGATATAAGGTAAGTACGCAGGCGCTCTCAGGTGGAGACAGTGTCAGCGTGTAGCGAGCCCCAGTACAGCACAACGCCTGCAGACTGTAGAGAGAGCGCCTGCGTACTTACCTTATATCAAAGGTGTGACGGATACCATCGGACACATTTTACGCCGTAGATATAGCATTACAACCTAGTCGCGTAGCAGCACGGATAGCTACCCCTGATGAAGAGCTCCAAATGAGTTCGAAACATGTCGGGCCGTTCCTGACAATTTTTACGTGAGTTTATACACGCCTTCAAGTTATCTGGAGAAACCGTAGCATAAGTTTTCACACAAAAACCCGCCTGGTCAGAGCTTTGGTCTTCCCCATTCTTACGTATGGAGTGGAGACATGGACGATACTGGCAAGAGAAAGACAGCGAATTGAGGCATTCGAAATGTGGTGCTGGAGGCGAATGCTTAGGATACCCTGGACGGCCAAGCGCACAAATGTGTCAATTATTTCCCAACTAGGCATCAAAACTCGTCTATCTTCTATCTGCCGACAACGGTTGCTTTCATACTTTGGCCATGTGATGCGAAGAGGAGCTGAGAGCCTCGAGAAACTGGTCGTGATAGGTGGAGTGGAAGGCAAGAGAGGCCGCGGCCGCTCGCCTACTAGATGGACTGACCAGGTGAAAGAAGCTACTTCCTCAAAGAAATTCCATCAAGCTGTGAGAGCAACAATGGATCGAGACCGATGGAGACACCTGATCAAGAATACGATACCTTGTGATCACGATCCTCAGGAATGAGGGACCGACTTAAGAAGAAAATTACAATGGGAAAATTACAATCGGAGGACTTATCGCAAAAAAACTTTTCGTTGGTTCAGTATTACACATTTGTCTATTACATTCTGAGGGAAGTGAAAACTAGCCTTCGTATCACTATGACAATATTCAAATTAAAGTAATTAATACTGAACAGCTTGTCTTGTGCAGCTTGGCTGGGCAGCATTTGGAAAGCTGCGTCACATCTTCGAGTCACCCTTGCCACAATGCCTGAAGACCAAGGTATTCAATCAGTGCGTCTTGCCGGTCATGACATACGGAGCCGAGACGTGGAACCTGACAGTGAAACTAGCCCACCGACTACACGTCACACAGCGAGCTATGGAAAGGGGTATGCTCGGAATCTCGTTAAGGGACAAAGTCCGGAATGAGATTATCCGACAAAAAACCAGTCACTGACGTAGTTTAGAAGTGTAGCAGACTGAAGTGGCAGTGGGCTGGTCACATCTGTCGCAGAACCGATGATCGGTGGAGTAGACGGGTTCTCGAGTGGAGACCACGACTCGGCAAGCGTAGTGTAGGACGCCCTCCGGCCAGATGGACCGACGACCTGAAAAAAGTGGCTGGTGGTGACTGGATGGCGAAAACGGGAGATCGGGCCATGTGGCGAACCCTAGGGGAGGCTTACGTCCAGCAGTGGACTGCAATAGGCTGAAATGATGATGATGATGATGAATACTGAAACACGGAATCCTGTATATCCAGCAACCTATCGAAAACCAATTCATTATTGACGCGGCTTACAAAGGCATAGAAACGTAGATTGACTTTGAAGAACATAATATAAAAACAATACAATCGTGTCAAGCATCCCATTTCACGGTCCGGAGGGCAGGCCTTATCGAACACGTCATCGGCGAAATTCGGGGCAACTTGAAAGTCGGCAAGGAAATTAATCAACCGGCAATAATACGGGCGAGTCAGAAATAGGTCCGTTTACCCTGCACCCGCGGCGTCTTGCTTGTCCAATCATCGGCAGGTTTTCAACAGTTTATTTTTATAATAAGATAGGTTTATTTAGTTGATAAAATAAATAACTTCAAAGATACTGAATCTTATACAATTTCGCTACTGTGCACGGAATCCTTCCGATTTAATTATTGAACATTCCAAAAATCAATTCTTTATTGACGCAGCTTATTATAATAGACATAGAAACATAGATTGACACTGCTGAAGAGAATATGATCAAATAAAATTAATACAATTATGTCAAGGTCACCCGCGCTGTCTTGTCCAATCATCGGTACGTTTACATCAGTTTATTTCAAAAGTAATGTAGGTATTATTTAGTAGGGGCGACCGGGGATAGTATAAAGGCTATGTTAGTAATCCAGTGATCGCAATGCAACATGTAGATCAGAGTTAGTGAACGACGTTCCTCTGCTTGTGGCCAGTCAATCTCAAATAGATATGAGACCAAACATGATTTACATCCCTAATATAAAACTTGAAAATGTATTTATTTAGCGCGTATTGATCATAAGGGTCGTGTCATCAAGATTGTTATTTTGTTATTTACAGAGTGTTATAATTTAACTAGCATTAACCCGCGGCTTCGCTCGCGTGCCTATACAATATACATCATCATACGGGAACAATGCTCTTTTTTTCAGGATTAAAAGTAGGCTATAATCTGCAATCTGCATTTCCCTGATGCATATCCGTCCAGCCGTTTTAGCGTGAAGAAGTAACAAAACATACACAGACTTTCGCTTTTCTAATATTACTGGGAAATACTTTTTATTTTATCATAACTCCACTTTATCAAATCAAACCGAAAACTCAAGCACTCAAATCAAACGATCTCAGCTTTTACTGTACCAAATAAAGTTCACTTCAAAATCCATAACTCGACGTGAAGCTAAGACACCGGGATATGTGTGCATTTTATTTGTATAAAGCTTTTATAATGTCCCGAGCCTCCGCTTATTGACTTGTGATATTCGAGATTGATTTAATGATTCTAAGCCATGTTCTAAGTTACGTCATGTTCTATTGTAAGATATTGAGGTTCTCTTCGTTGATGAATGAAAAATGTATTATTCTGAGCCAGATAAACGTAATTCAGAATTCTGAAATGACTTAACACATTATTAAAAAGCTTGAATGTATTTATTACGGATGCAGGGAGTTTCCCGATCATTATTCCTCCCGTCCCAACGCGCCGCCCGCCTATAGGTACCGATTGACGACGATCGAGATGCCAGCAAATATATTTTTTTAATCTATTAGGATAACGCGGGTCTCTATCCATACCTCAAAAGCAAAAATAGAACCCCCTTATAGGATCACGTGTAGCTGTCTGTCAGTCCGTCTGTTACAACAGATTTTCTGCAAAACTACTGCAATTTGGCACAAATGCTTTCAAGAATTTTCATGACCACAAATAAAATTTCAAAATTGGTGGCATTTTCGTAATTAACGTCCCAACAAACCATAAAAATTACACCCATACTCATATTTAGACATTTCAACCTCATTTCACCCCAACAGGGAAGATGTTAATTCACGTCCGCCACGTTGGATTTTAAAATCGTTGTGGTTTTCGTAATCAGCGACCCGATAAACCATAAAAACAATACCCATGCTGATTTTCAGACTTTGTCACCACATTTCTCCCTTTTAGGGGTTGAATTTTCAAAAAACCTGAAACACGTGTTTAATCATTTATCGTTAGGAATACTCCTGTGAAGTTTCGAATAAATTCAAATTCAAATTCAAATTATTTATTTCGGAAAAAGATAAAATAGTCTAACTAATCTTGTTTCCCCATACAAACTTTGGAACCCCATTTCACCCCTTTAGGGGGTGAGTTTTGAAAAATCCTTTCTTAGCGTCTACGTCATAACATATACCTGCATGCCAAATTTCAGCCCGATCCGTCCAGTGGTTTGGGCTGTGCGTTGATAGATCACTATGTCAGTCAGTCAGTTTTATATATATAGATTTTGTGTAAGACATTCAGTTTTTTGCTACTGATGTTTGAAATAAGAAAAATAAGGTTGGGTACAAAAGTAACGTGACAAAATTTCTGTAAAGTAGCGTCACAAACACAAGGGAAGCATTACATACATAATTAACTAACGATTCTCTTAGACTGATATATGATTTCATAGTTTGTATACGGAAACCTCGGTGCGAGAGTTGGACTCGCTCTTGTCCGGCTTTTTTTAAACAGGCATTTCATGACAACATCGTCTAGAGGTCAGACTGTTTGTTGTAGGTCATGTAGCTTGATTCTATATCGTGTAGTGGGCAAATGTATTTATCGCGGTGGATGATGCAAGCTCAAGAGCCAGCGCTGATCTTCCGGGGGGACCATAGGTGGCGCCACGGACAGTTGCATGCATGAGGGCCAATATAAAAATAACAATTGACATTATTTTTCAATGCCTTGTAATTATAAAAATCGAACACTAACCTATACAAATCCTATGTATCAAGTGTTAAAAAGTATAGACAACCACGTCAAATTAAACAAAATACATAATATACGTAGATGCAAAATGTTACTTTAGCCCGAGGTTCCCCCTAGTTAAAATCAATGATAAAGTAGAAGTATAACCACCACCCATGTTAACTCGTTCAAAGTTACTGAATCACTCTGATTAATAAGGGAGAAAAATATAATATCAGTACAATTTTTCTCAGAATCCTAAACGCTTCTTTTAAAAACAATTCTGAATAAATAAATTAAACGTATTAATTATTTGATTGCTGATGTTTTAAGTAACGCGCAAACATAACACAATATTTAAAGAAATTACTCTCATACACATTTACTCTAAGTTCTTTGAAGGACTTACCTACTTGGCGCTCGTACCTAAAACTTCTTTCACCCCTTGAGTAAGTTTAGCCTTATTGAGGCTATTGCCGTTAAGATAAGTGCTCCATATACCTAATCTCATCTAATACACGTAATGGAGAGAAAACTTACTCAAACACCGAACTGCTCAGATTGTGATCTCGGTTCTTTGAATTTGTTAGCTGATAAGTATTGACCTTGATTTATTTGTTATTTGGGGCCACTATTTTATTGTACTGGAGAATAAAGTGGCTTTGAACGACCTTGTTGATAAAGAATCTCTTTAATTTTACTGATTTTCCCACGTTTTTTTATGAAAACTATAGGACATAATTACTACTCGATCCGAAAGCGAGGAATATAATTTCTACGTCATTATTTAATATTTCGTATGGAGCTCTATAATAATTCAGTTAGTAGGGAACGGTAAATTTGCATTCATACGTAGCAATAGCACGTTTGACTGTACCTATTTTCTAAATTCTAATCACTCAAACATCGAGCTACTCAGATTATGATCATCTTTTAGTTTGTTAGTAGATAAATTTATCAATTTAAAAAAACCGGCCAAGAGCATGTCGGGCCACGCTCAGTGTAGGGTTCCGTAATTGCTCATCCTTCACAATAAATTGCTGTTTTAAGCCCGAGGTTTACGTTAAGAAAGATTTTAAGCCCTATAAAAAGGTCGTAAACGACCTAGAAACTGTACCTAATCACTTATTTACCTTCTGGAAGTCAACTTACGGAATTTGGCGATAACTCAAAAAGGGCTAGACCGATTTTGTTCAATATAGTTTTCATTGAAAGTACTTATAAGGCCTCATTTACATAAATATTTCCGATTTTTTTTGACCCGTAGTTGAAAAGTTAGAGGAGGGGACACTATTTTTTTTTGTTTTTGGAGCGAATATTTACAAAACTGCTGACTTTATCAAAAAATAATGTTAAAACACCCCTATTATTTTTACAAGACCTATTCAACGACACCCCACACACCAGTGTTGAAAAGAAAAAAAAAAATCACCCCCACTTTAGGTGTTCGAGAGGTACCTACCCGAAAAAAATATTTTATTTTATTTTATTTTACCTTTCTGTCGACGTTATACATACACATACTCATACCAAATTTCAGCTTTCTAGTACTAATGATCACGGAGCTAAGCCGCGGACGGACGGACGGATGGACGGACGGACGGACAGACGGACATGGCGAAACTATAAGGGTTCCTAGTTGACTACGGAACCCTAAAAAGGAAATGTTATAATGGTTATTTCAAATAGATCACATCGTTAAATACACTTACATCTCGGACGTCTGTCATTAGAAAAGTCGAATTTATCCCCAGACTTATATGCCCCATTTTCCATTCTTTTTCTATACGTGAAGCGTTTTCATTGCACGCTCGCTTATTCTTAACTAAGCTTTCTTCGCTTTTGGAAAGAAAATGCAGATTTCATGCAAATGTTATGGGCCGAACGATTAATTCTTCATTATGCTAAGTGTTTGTGCATTCCTCTGTTGTACTCGAAGCTAAATAAGTAGAGCACACAGTTTTCGGTAATTGTTTCAGTGTTAGTGTAATAAATAAGCAAGTTGTTTGGCGTTGTCCGTCCAAGGCATGTGTAAACGCAAGGTTCACAGTACCTTTAATAATAAACGTATTAAAATATTATTAGATACGATTTTTGATTTAATACGATTTAACTTTACAACAAAGACTCTATTGTGGAGTCTAGTTTCTAGTGTTTACTAAGGGAACTAATAAATCAGCATATAAATCGTCAAAAAGATAAACTTCTAGAGTTTCAAGACGTGAGAAGCAAAACATCTAGAGTCAGTATTTGTTATCTAAACACGCAATAAATTTGGCTATTTTATTACTGTCAGGGATATTCAACCTTTTGAGCAGTGCGGTCCGCTAGTTAATTATAATTAAAAAATCATAATTTTATAAAATATACACATAATAATCCTCTTCTAAATATGTGAAATATTACTTGTCATTTATGACACATGAATATAATAATTTAACTAACAAGGTAATGGTAATATTTATTGTCGAACATGAAATCTAACGTAAATAGTTCTTAGTTAAAATGAATAAATAAAATCAGTTTCAAAGTCAAATTATATTATGAAAAATTATTCATATAAAGGTTTTCAGTTTCTACAATGCTAACAATTAATTAAATAGTTCACGTCATAATAATTTGGGGACAAGTTGGTCACCCCTGACATTTCTTAGAGTTGATATGATTTCAAGTGCTTAGCTCGTTTACACCTAATAGGAAAAAGGTCTTATGGACATTGGATTGACATATGCGTTAATCCTATTTTCTTTTGTATGCGTTGTCCTTTAAAACAAAAGGGCGTATATTGATAGTATTTTACAGGTGTTAGGTCATATAGTTTCGCATATATTCTTATGTGTGAAATATTGTTTTGAAAAAATACGAGGAGTCGGGATTGAGAGTTCGGCTTGGGAGCTGGTCCGGGACGCGCGCGCATAAATTAGCACTCTCTCTTACTGAATTAATTATTAATCAATTACTAAAATATTTTAAATAGAATAGGTTTGATTAGTGACGAATAAGTGATTAAATGCGAACCGCGAGTGCTAGCTTAGGTTTCGGAATCGTTCACGCTGTCTTTTTTATATATCTTACGGACAATGGACAATTTTTATATACTTTAAGTGCATGTGTATATATTTATGTTAATGTTGTTTTTGGTATAACAGGGAGTACAATTTATTTATTTAATATCTAGGTGCAGAGCTTCGAGTTGCTGTGTTCTGCATTTCTCGGGTTATTCTCTTGCATTCTGCCTTATTATGTCACATTCGACATAATTATATGTTGTTGTCAATTCCCTTCTGCAATTACCTGATGCTGCCAGTGTTGCTGAAGAAGATTTTAGGAATGACACCTCATGTTATGGGTTGTTAGGTTGATTCGTTATGAATTAGATTAGAATTTAGGTAATTTTGCTTTATGCGTATATTAAGCTATTTTGCGTAAATTAATGTGGCAATGCAAAAATAGATGTGCGACTCTGCGATCGCGATGGGTAAAGGAAGGCTACTATATCTCACATACTACCAACTATTGCCTTACCTGATATTCCATTGTGGTCGTAGTGTCTTACGTCTACCGCTTTTTGTGTACATGTTTGCGACAAGATAGAGGACCTATAATAAAAAAACTATACACACACACTTTATACTCAGTGTTTTACACTGGCTACAGAGAACATACACTCACTCACACACACATATACACTTACATGCACTAGCTGACACACCACACGATTAGTCTATTTGCACACATACACTTAGGTACACTTGGAATAGGAACTTGGTGCCGGACACTAGGTCGCGCTTATCCGAATCCCAAATCGTGGTTCTAGCCTAAAGCAGCGACGTGTCAATGTTTTAGAAGTCTGGAACCATACCACAACACTATAGGTACACATCCAAGGCCTGGAGTCGTTTGTATGTTTTGTAATATTCGCTTAGTAACTCCTGGGATGAACCCCACTAACCCCTGACATCTGCGTCGTGTGTGAAGGTGGGGAGTACTGCATCTTTGAGGTTTTACTGTACAGTGGATGTTATTGCATATAAATGATATTCAGAGCACCTTGTACAAATTCACACACCCTCTATGTTTGTCACAAATACCGCGTGATGCATGAATCGATGTAGGATTGGAAGCGTAAATTCAGCAGCGCGTAAAATGCTTAGCATGACTGTTTAGCGTAATTTTAATTGCAATATGCGTAATTTTGAGAGAGAAGTATAAAGGTGATTGTGATAAATGTGATGGTGTCGAAGGAATGATAAGTGGGACGGTTTGATTGTTTGATGAGTTAGTTAGGCGGACAATAAGGTCGTTGGGCAGGTGAAATCGGGCCGACTGTGAGGCTTTAACGATTTACTTGCGAGGCCGAGTTATAGGCGAGAAGGGAGACTCGGTTCTTTTTAAAAAAATAACAATAAGTTAGGTTTCCCCTTTTGACCTAAAGGTCTAACTTCCTAAGGTCCCTTTGAAGTCGGGTTTTTCAGGTCGTCGTTGTTTATCATCGAGCCAGAGTTCACTTTCTATATTTAATATTAATATAATTTAGTTATACTATTAATTTTTAATTATAATAATATGATTTAGTTAATTTATATTCCGGTTTAGCTTATGCTGATTTGGGTGAGTTTGCATGTTCACTAAAATTTATTTTGACTTATTTTAACATTTTATGTTTTGTCGGAATTATTGCGTTTCGCTGAATTTATTTTAATGCGGAAGGTTTTATTTTAAACCGAAACGATTTTATTTTACTTCTGCGGATTTTATTTTCTCAAATATTTTATTTATTTCAAATCGGTATTATTTTAATCCGATTTATTTAACACAACGTAAAAAGGGTCCTACATTTAATACTAGACGATCACACGTATTTTTATTTATGGCCAAGATTTTTAATTACTGATATTTTATTTGAATAGTCTTATATACTTACTTATATGGGTATATGAAGGTTATTTACACATGTCAGACTGTCATGTGGAATCAACAACTCGATATTTGTGTGTTAGTAACGTTAATTATTCAGACGTGGAATAATTCACCGTTGCTGTTAATTTTTGATGACCTACAAGGGGAATGAGTGCAAATGTGTTTTCCCTATTTTAAGGTGCCCTGTTAGTCATCAAGATTACTCTGTAAAATGACAGGTATTAACAGGGCGGAATAAATACAATTTGAAAATAAGGCTACTTTCCTGATGATAATAAATTAATCAACATCAACCACTCAAAATAATTGTAGTGTGTTAATTAAGCAAAAACCAAATAAAATTATGCAATTTGAACGTATAAGTAGGTCGATGACGTCATTTTTCGTTTCTCTCGTGTTCTGGCGTATTGAAAGTTATTATCTATTTAAAAGTTATAGTGCGCACTACTTTAAAAGGTAGTAGGTATATCTAACTAATAATAATTGCATACATTTTATGTACAGTAGTCGAGATATTACTGTTACATACTCGTAATATATCGCAAAAGGTGCTGCATTCGTGCCCTATAGCGTCACAATAAAGGTGTTCACAATAATTGAAATGACAAACTGATGAATGAAATTAACTCAATATGTCATTAAACAAAAAAAACTGAAATATGTAATTTCAGTTACGCAAAGTTTTTTATTTTTTTATCCAATAGTTTATTTTTTGATAATGCTCATAACTTAACAAAGCATAATAATAATAATATAATAATAATTTATTTATTCACTCCACCACCAAAAAGTACAGTACAATACGATACAATTCATACATTTGTAATAATATTGTATTACAACCATGAACTTAAGCATACTTTTTCACAGTGAAGATGGCAAATTACTTATTGTCTCCATACAAACCCACAAATGACATCACAGGTGGTCTATGGTCATTCGTATGGAGCGTTTTTAGAGCTTATGTTTTTAATTTTTTTTATGTTGGACTTTGACTGTAATTTCTGACTTTTAGAGCAGTCTAAGTGTAGATAGATGTCCCATATAGATGTTTGATTCCAATAAATAATAGAATCGACTGACATCTTTTTCGTCATGCCTATTGCATAGGCAGGTACTTATTTATATTGAATAGATTTCGTATACGCGAAGTATATTTAGATAGTTAGTTAGTTGCGCTGGGCATTTTCCGCAAGTCGACATCCAACGTGCCTATTTTGCGTGAAAAGGGGGTAGCGCTACTCCAACCACCCCAACTCCTCCACGAACCTAAGCAAAGCCTTGATGTTGCTTATGGCTTCGTGTACGGTACTTGGAGATCCTAGGTATTTCATCCTGTATCCTTTTACCTGTTTGCAATCTAGTAGAATATGTTTGGTGGTTTCTTCTGCCTCCATGCATGCTCTGCATACTGGGCTGTCTGTTATACCTAAATTGAAAAGGTGTTTGTTCAGAGTATTATGTCCCGTTATTAATCCTACTATCTTGCGTAGTTGGATCCTGTGGATTCTCAGTAAGATGGTGGTGAGTTTGTGGTTCCTATTCGGAAGCATTTCCTTTGTCTGTCTACACGTTCCTATGTCCTCCCAGTACTTTTGGTGTTGGTATAACATGTGTTGGTTCATTATGTTGTATATGTAAGATTGTGGTAGGGGTATTATTGGCTCTAGCCCGCATGGTGGTGTCTCCGATCCCTTACTTTGTAGTACGGAGTAGTATATTTAGATAATTTATAAAATTAGTTATTTTGTCCTCCCGCATAATCTTTGGTGTGCACGTAATAATGTTATCGGCTTATAATTTTCCTCTGGGAAATATACTACTAACATTATTACAAACTACTCATCATTAATATTGCCAGCTCGATGCGGAAAGTTTGTTTTACTGTTTGTTCCGTTCACATCGATATAAGCTGCTTTCATGAGATTTGTATGCACAAAAGCTGCTTAAATGTGTAACAGCAAAATATTATATAATACGTATATAATATAATCACCATTACAACCAATAATTAAATGGCATAGGGTGGACTGTTTTTAATAGCGTATTTCTGAGATGATCAGAAATAAGTTAGAATTAGAAATGTTACTTCAAGCTGTGTGAAGTCAATAAGAACTTTTTATTCAACTATGTCATTTATTAATTTTAGTTCCTATTAGGTAACTTAAAGCATAAACCAGTGCAGTGGGCCATGAGTCGCGTAGCAGCACGGATAGCTATCCCTGATGAAGAGCTCCATACGAGTTCGATGTTGGGCCGTTCCTGACAATTTTTACGTGAGTTTAAACCGTTTTTATAATTATTAAAGATGCTCACGATAGTTTTAATAATATCATAAGAAAACAATTTTAGCCAAACTGAAAAGGAGAGGCGTCGCTTGCTCGGTCAATAAAGTTCTGAGCTAGCATTCAAGAAATTCAAAAGAATATTTTGTATTCTGTAGTGTTTGTATCTGAGTTGCAACATTTCATCAAACTAAGGTATCTATTTCAACGTCCAGAGTAGGCCTACGCATGCAAGCCATTATGGTAGAGTATCCTTTAGCTGAATAGCCATAAGTGCATATAGGTAACCAAGCTGGCCATGAAATTACACGTACGTCCCGGCCCGCAATCCTTGGATGCACCTTCTATAAATAGCCTAGCGTACTTGACCCGAAAATGTTCCATTCAATATTGCGTATTGACCTAGTTTATTCAGCCATTACATGTGCATATTCTGGCAGCATCCTTAACGGTTCAATTCATTAGTAATATTAGTAATTTCCATATCATTATAGCAAGTTTGGGGGCGCAACGTTCACTGTAACAATTTATGATATAATATTGGTCAATATAGCGATCTAACGATCAAGTATTATTTATAAACGAATAATAATATAACAACATTTATTATAATTTCATACGGCATATTAATATCATATGGTATAATTATCATTTGATATAATACGTATAGGCTCATTACACAGTCAAACTGCTAAAAATAAGTTAAACTGCAATAGACTCACGGTTAGGCACGACGACGAGCGAAGCGATATCTTTCGAATATATATCAAATGTGCAGAAAGATGCAGTATGTATGTTCATTTCTGGATAGGGATTTTGCATGAATATATTTATATGCAGGTGAGCACAACTTACGGTTCTACCACACCGCTGCTCAAAACGGTGACGGTGCGTTTACGCAGTGAGACGAAAATGAATCATTTATGAATGAATAATGAGTGATTTATTCAATGGATGTGGGAAATGGGTTACATTTGCAGATTACAATTGCATTATACAGGAAACCTTTTCAATGGGCGCCTGTGATGGTTTCGTTTATCACGTGATAAATAAGTGACAAAGAATCTCTGCCACTCACGCTCGCATTTTGTCAAAACGTGACGGATGCTTTGTCACTTATTTATCGCGTGATAAAAGCAAAAATCATTAGGCCCGCAGGTGTACATGGATTTTGTTGGTAGTATAGGTACTGTACTAATTTTCTAATTAGGATTCAATACCTAATTGTATTTGTACAGTACCACCTAGCTACTAATGTTAAATGTTGTAATCGTTTTGCACAGGACGACAGACGACGACAGGAAAACTTAATCAGATGTGTCAGTGTATTTTTTTTGGCGGCAAAGCAAAAGGTGCCATTCATGTTTTATACTTTTTTTGTTACTAATCCAATCTTGGTGTCATTTTTTTTGCAAATATTAAGACTGCGTGTTTTATAACGTACATAAGAACTATTTGTACTTCAAACAATTAAAATTACTATGCTAAGCTATTGTCACTACGTTGCGTTTGAAAGTCATAATTAAAAACATGAATTATTAACAAGAGACAGGTTTAATTTAACAAAAACAGGTATTGCATTAGGCGTCTACTTACCAAAGTAATTTAGGGAGGTAAGGAAAATTAAATTATGAAAATCCCTTGGAAAATACAGGTCGAGATGTTCACAGAATTTCAAGAGTTGTTACCTGGCTCCACTTTATTGTTACTTAAACTTGACCCCGGATTATAAAGAACACTTGTGTGAGGCTTTGCCGAGCACTTGCATTATTGAAAAACTCGTAATTAGTTCGTGAACAGGAATGTAGAATGTTTTAAACATTAAATTCTCGTGAGATTCAGACATGAATAAGATTTAGAACAGGTCAATTAAGTGTTTGTAATGTGAATTGTAAAAATAAAATTGTAGACAGAGCAGACACAGAAAGACCAGATTTACCAATCTCCTCTAATTATGTAAATATAAATCTATTAAAAGGTAAATGTGCTCTCAATTAAATCACAACAGAAACAGAAAAGTAAAACCCGGTGACGCCGGAGGGCCTCACTTAATGGATATTGAGGCGGAGGTACATTGAGTGGGGTATCGGTGTCCCAAGCGACTCGCTGGATAATAGTATCTATTCTTTTGATAAATCCATGCAGCTATTGCATTAAAGTGTTTTGCGTTTATTTTTTCATGACATGGTTAGCCTCGAGGTTCCCGATTACAATTCTGATAAGGGGAAATATTTTTATAATTCTATATTGTGTGCGTGTTTTCTATATGTTATTTTCCTGAATAATATACGTTTTCATTGGAATCCGCTTAAAAACCACCTGTGAATTGTTATTGTTGTTATGTATAATCGGGGTAATCTGCCGAATCCTGCGCCAGATCAGACGACGCAACAGAGCCACGCTGTTACGTCGCCTAAATCAAAGTAAATTTAAGTTTTTTTTACGTATAATTTTGTAGTTCACAGTGCCTTGGTTTTATTACTGTAATGCTGTGTAAGTAATTTGAATAAATAAATAAATAAGAGCAGACATGATGAAGCACGAATCCTCAGGATCATGGCATTAATTGATTAAAATAAGGAATGTATGTGTGAAAATTATGTAAGTCTAAATCAATATACTTTTGACCAGTGTCATTTCTTCACCATTTAGTCTAATTGTCCGTGTTTTCCCAATATCCCTTATTTTTTTGCGAATATTCGATTTATCAAATCATCTTACATTATACTGTGGTACATTTTCCTCAAAGTTCCATTTTGTGTGGTTTAAACCAAGATAGCTGTTTATCGATGCCCCTTTCAAGGGATTATAAATGTTTACGCTGGACATTCGTCCTTGGACCGTTTCAGCAAATTCGTTTATCATCCTTGTTTGAGGAAATACCTCGGAAAGGAGCTTGCAGGAAAAGTTGTTTACATTTAGAGATAAAGGTTGATTTTCAATTTCCGATGTTAGATAATCAAAATTACTTACCAATTCACTTATTACTTCTTACAGTAAAATTTATCTGAAACAAAAAATAATACTGTAAATATTGATGGACAATGTTACACAAATCGATCTAGCCCCAAATTAAGCAATAGGTACTTGTACAATGGGTACTAGACGAAAATATAAATAACTAATACATAGATAATAACCATAACCCAGGAACAAATATTTGAGTTCATCACACAATTATATGGTTTTGTTGGGTTTCGAATCCAGGACCGTCGTCTCAGTAAGACAGCTGTTTGTATTAATATATAATTTAATTATAAAAGGTATATAACAAATAAGTCTGAATATCTACGTGGACTAAGTAGTTATAATTAATTTTATTGGGGAACCACATGACAGCTAATTAATACTAACCTTTATATGCCCTGAAAACAAAGTTCCTCCTTGTATGTAAAGGTATGTGTGTGGACCTCTAAAGTTTGAAACAAATGGATTTCATGGAATTAAACAATTAAAAATTATTTATACCATACGGGATTTCATATTTTTACACGAGAATAAAGTCGTAACCATGTTTTACTAGAAAGCCCAAACCTTTACATCATCAGCCAATTGCACGAATAATTTTTCGATTACACTTTGAAATGTAATTCCAGAACATTCACTTGCCTACTTTTCAAAATTTATACGTTTAATCAAGAGCTAATCCTTAAGGTGTAATAGTTCAAGTTAACCACAGGCCCAATTTATGAAGAGCTCTCAAAGGTTGCATTCTGAATATTTCTTTGGGGTTTTCTTAGCCTGGTCCTTTGAGGTAAATGTGTCTGCTTTATTTTCTGATTTATGACTACGACCATAACGACGCGGCCACCTGAGCTGACAACTTTTATTAGTGGGGAAAAAATGTCTCAGGGCTTATTAAATATCAAAATCTACTTAGGTGGGTTTGCGGATAAGTTAGCCAGCCTTGCCACTCACATGCTTCCTTGCTTCGAAATTCAGGTTCTAATTCTAATTTTAAAAAATGGCTTCCATCAGGTTAATGATGATTTCGCCAATTTCAAGTTTGCTCGTAGAGCATGCCGTTGTTCGGTGAGGTTTTGCTTTTTGTAAAGTGATAGCGATTTACAAAAAACCACGCGGACTATCGGGCCTTGACCCAGGAAGGGCTATGAACGCTTCAAGTTGAATTCTTCATTAGCTATTCACTCATACGTTAGATCACTGCACAATACGCTATCAATACTACACATTGAACAACAAAAATGAATAAATAATGAACAACGCAACTTAAACGCATGCGGCCATCTTAAGTCACAAACCGGAAGTCTCCGAAATTCAGGTTGAACTCTATTTTATATAATAAAATAAGAGCGTTGACAGGTAGCTGTAGTTACGAGTACCAAAATCAATTGAGTGGGTAGGCTAAATATTACAAAGTTTGTGTGACAGATATCAACACTGGTATCGCATAGTAATACGAATGCTAATACGAATGCACTAATGTACTAATTAACTTTCAAATTATTATTATGAGCTTAGTGCGAACGATTCACTGTGACATGTCCGTAATACGAACCACACATCACTCAAACGGCTGTAAGTCAATTTCAAGTTTATATAGTCGATTTACGACTACATGGCATAAATAGACTAGGGACCTGTTACTCTGCTTCTGCTATAAACGTTGCAACTTTCTCATCCGTTTTCGTTTAATAAGAAGCTTTTAAGCCACCTGAATTTGGTTAGGTGTTTCAAAGCGATTTACGAAAGCAGGTACTTCTTATACGCCTTAACTTAAATTCGGAGGATCAATTTTATGTGAGCCAATATGGACCCGAATTCAGACTGTTTGTGGCCGGGGTTATAACTAGTGCTGTACACCTTACAAAAAACGGTAACCTATCTCAAACACTAAAAACCATTGACCGAATTTCATTTGCCCGAAAACTATTCGAATTATTATCGTTTCTCCGATGACAGGATTCGTACATTTTTCTTTTCACCATTTTACATTTAGTAAAAGTATCGTTTGTCCGAAAAACTTTTCCCGTCACATTCACTTGCCCTATGAGTTGTTACGTATTTTTTTTCGTAGCCCATTTTTCATTTACCCTATGATACTTTAGGCACTGCATACATTTGAACAAATTTTCAGTTCACCTTTTAACTTTTCCCGTCCCATTCACTTGCCATCTGAATTGCGACGTCTTTTGTTTAATACCCATTTTTTCATTTAGCCAAATTTTCAGTTCACCTTTTAACTTTTCCCGCCCCATTCACTTGCCATCTGAATTGAGACGTCTTTTGTTTAATACCCATTTTTTCATTTACCCAATGATATTTTCGGCATTACATAAGAACTGCGACCACAACAACGGCCCGCGAGCCGAACGAGCGAAGCTACCGTGCTGCGGCAGCAGCCGACAAACCGCCAGAACCGACCTGGTTGGGTTAGGTTAGGTTAGAACTGTGACCACAACAGCGCGCGAGCCGAGCGAGCGAAGCTACCGTGCTGAGGCAGCAGCCGACAAACCGCCAAAACCGACCTGGTTGGGTTGGGTTAGGTTAGAACTGTGACCACAACAGCCCGCGAGCCGAGCGAGCGAAGCTACCGTGCTGCGGCAGCAGCCGACAAACCGCCAAAACCGACCTGGTTGGGTTTTAGGTTAGGTTAGAACTGTGACCACAACAGCGCGCGAGCCGAGCGAGCGAAGCTACCGTGCTGCAGCAGCAGCCGACAAACCGCCAAAACCGACCTGGTTGGGTTAGGTTAGGTTAGAACTTTTGGATTAGAATTTGACAAATTGTTGAAAAAGGATACAATAATATGACTAAAATTAAAAAGTCCACTTGAAAAAGTCGAGTAGTTAATAAACCGAATCGTTACATCGGACAAATGAAATCAAAGTCATACAAAAAAAGTCGAGTAGTTAATAAATCGAATCGTTACATCGGTCAAATGAAATCAAAGTCATACAAAAAAAGTCGAGTAGTTAATAAACCGAAACGTTACATCGGAAAACTGATATTACGGACAAATGAGATTTAGGGAAACGTGTCATTAGTCGAGTGAATAAAAATCCTAAACAATTAATGCCCAATCGTAAATTATCGAATTGAATTTTCGGACAAATGAAAAAAAGTTAAAATGATATTTGTCGAATAGTTTTTGTCGAAATGAAATTCGGACTAACGTTTTTAGTGTTTCAGATAGGTAACCACAAAAAACAGATAGTAAAATAAATGGTGCTCCCACACAGACTGTTACAAGTGTTATATAACATTATAAAACACGATAACATTATTAAACACTTTATAACTTTTGTTACAACTTGTTAGATGTTGTTAACGCTCCCACATTGATATAAAAATGTTATATGTTATATACAATGTTATAAAACAAAAAAATGTTTTATAACAATGTTATATTACTTTGTAATGAATGTTACAATGGCAACATTTACAATAATTATCGGTTGAGTGCAATACGATGAGCACGGGGGTAGATGTGATTACGGGACGCATTTACTTAAAGTTGTCATTCGCATTTGAAACTGCAGTTTATTACGGTGTTTAATTATGAGCAAAATGACAACTCTTAATTTGAGTAACGACGATGTTTTCAAGCTTATTGACATGTTTCAAGCAAGAGATGCCCTGTGGAATACATTGTCAGAAGATTACAAAAATCGAAATAAAAAACACGATGCTTGGATGGAAATCGCCAATGAGTTTAATGTGGAAAAAAACTTAATCGAAAAAAAAATTAGATCACTCATAGGCCAATTTCAAAGAGAGTACAAGAAACCTAAATCAGGCGCAGGAGCCGCTGGACACACAAAATGGTTTGCATTTAAAAAGCTCATGTTTCTAAAGGACCGAAATAAACCATCTTTAAGTTTAGAGGGTGGATTGCAGCAGGTGAGTTTCATTTTACCGTCTTTTAATAATAGTAATTAGATATCCAATTCAATAGTCCCTCATGTATGAAATATTCAGCGAATTCGTTTCTTATTAATTTCCCATCATCTGTGTGTGTTTGATCTGGTTCTAACGATGTTAACTGATCATGTTCTGATTGTCTATCTTCATTTTCGGTATCATAGTTTTCTACATTAGATTTTCTGAGAAAATTATGTAAAAGGACACATGTCATAATTAAGTTAGTGGATTTTTGTGGATCTAGTAGCAATACTGTTCGCAAAACTCTGAACCTGGCTGACAAAATTCCGAAAGCATTCTCTACTGTTCTTCTTGCCCGACTCAATCTATTGCTGAATATCCTTTCTTTAGAATTGTTATTTTGCGGCCCTGGAAAAGGTTTTAACAAATGCCTTTCTAGTGGAAATGCATCATCCGTTACAAACACATAAGGAACAGATTTGGTTTTTCCTGGCAATGGTCTGTCAGTAGGCAAATTCAAATCACCGTCAATTAATTTCTTCCGAAACTCTGTGTTTGCAAAAACTCCACCGTCACTTATGCGTCCTTGGCAGCCAATGTTTACGTATAAAAAATTGCAATTTGCGTCAACTAACGCTAAAAGCACCACACTAAAAAATCCTTTGTAATTGTAATATTCGCTTCCACTTCCAATTGGCTTCTGTATGGCTACATGTTTTCCGTCGATGCTTCCCAAACAATGTGGGAAATTCCATCTTTTATAAAAGTTATTTGCCACTTGTAACCATTCTTGAGGCGAATTCGGCATCTGAAACAAGCATGTCATCATGATCTGGGATGGGATCAAATTAAATTCCGTACATAAGTTCCGAAAAACTCAGTAAACTATATTTAATCCATACTAATATTATAAATGCGAAAGTGTGTCTGTCTGTCTGTCTGTTACCTCTTCACGCTTAAACCGCTGAACCGATTTAGATGAAATTTGGTATATAGATAGTTTTAGTCCCGGGGAAGGACATAGGATACTTTCCATCCCGAATAAATTTAGTTTTTCCGTGGGATGATAGGGTAACACCGCGGGGCACAGCTAGTATTCATAATAAATATATATTTTTGCATTTCAGAATAGTAATAATGAAATAGAAAGAAATCTAGAAGAAAATACTGGCTTGACTGAAGACATTCCGCAAGAAAATTCATTTACTGTACCAAAACCAACATTCAATAAAAGAAAGAGGCGTGGAGAAAAAGACACAACGTCAGAAGAAGCTTTACAGTTGTTGAAAAATATGTATGAAGCTCGGCAAAGTAATAGAAATGAAATTGACGCCTTTGGTGAATATGTCGCGATGAAACTCAAAGAAGTCAAGAACGATTATGCTAGAAATACTGCCCAGCATCATATCAACAACATTTTGTTTAATGCATGCACAGGAGAATATGATTGGCATCCAAATATGAGAAACGTGTCTGCTATGCGTAACTGTAAGGGATACAGTAGTGCATCAGATCCATCCACCTCAAAAGCTAGTTACAGCACAGGTTACACTAGTGCACCAAGTCCATTCACTACGGAAGCCGATAACAGCCGAGGCTACACTAGTGCACTAGTTCCATCCACCTCGAAAGTCAGTAACAGCATAGGATACACTAGTACATCAAGTTTCACTTTGGAAGCTGATAATAGCTCTGTAATTTCAGAATCAAGTCAAGAATCTTTGAATGACTTGTTGGAATCCTTACAAGACGGAGAATAGATTCTTGTTTCTCTTAAGTTGATTGTTACCAAGCCGTTCTATAATTTTAAGACAGTATTTTATGGTTTCTTGGAATCATCCTAAAGCATTTATTAGATTATTGTAAAATGTTACATTTAGTTTATTTTGTGTTGAAAATTATATAATGATACTTTCTTAGAAATGTTGATTGTACTTGCCATTAAGTAAATAAAAAATAGTTGATCACTTACTTGTATACATTTCTGCAAGCCCTCAATGAGAGCCTCGCACACGATTGGTATGATAGTAGATATAACTTGGTCTGATATTTTGAATACATCTCCAAGACTCACGTAGGAACTTCCTGTTGCCAAAAATCTCAGGGTGACTGCTAGTCTTTCCGTAATACTTATAGGTTTTCTCCAATTGGTGTCCTGTTTTGCAATTTTTTTCCCAACTAAATTGAGCAGTAACTCAAATTGTGAACTATTTACTCTCAAAAAATCGGTTAAACAGCCATCAATCCCCAAATCCACCAGATATTCCGTCATGCTGTACTTTTCTCTTGCTTTTAGAGAACGACGCATCCAACAAGAGCGCTTTTTCTTTTTTCGCAAAAACAGAAAACAAAGAGCGAACCCAATGACCAAATCCTCGTCCATGTCTACTCGAGTCGGAAACCTCACTTGCACTGACGTATTTACGGTATTTGGGAGCTTTTATAAAATATAACATCTAACAAGTTATAGTGACACAATGTAATACTAGTGTGGGAGCACCTGCAACTTGTTAACTTGTTGCAATTTGTTCTAAAACATTTTATATGTTATATAACACGATAACAATGTATAACATTTGTTATACAATGTTATATAACAAATGTTTTATAATGTTATATAGCACTTGTAACAGTCTGTGTGGGAGCACCAAAAGGATAGATACGAGTAACAGGCGGTCTTATCATTACCGAATAGTACAAATTACCCACATTGGCTCACATAAAATTGATCCTCCGAATTTTTCTTCTACTACCGATTTATAGAATCATCACACTTCCGATTTTTTTACTTCATACATTTGTTCGTCATAAATTTGTACTACTACCAACAGAGTTCATAATAGACAGTTTTCAGAACATCGTAATTCATAATGTCGTCACGAAGATTATGTGTGTACCTACTCATAATGCTGATTTTCATATTTCTTTCTTTCAGAATCATAAATTACAATAAACTTGACAATCATAACATTTAATTATCGATACAGTTTTTCTCGGATACCCTTGAAATGTCGACAAACGTTTCACCGAATGCTTCATTTCGTCGAATTTTCATTTCATCGAAAGCATTTTTTTTCTGAAACCATAAAATATTTTTGAATGTTACAACACAAACCTAACACATAATCTTCGTGACGACATTATGAATTACGATGTTCTGAAAACTGTCTATTATGAACTCTGTTGGTAGTAGTACAAATTTATGACGGATAAATGTATGTATTATGAATAAAAACATATGAAGAAAAACTGGTTTACCCCTGAAATGTCGAATCAGAATCATAAATGACAATAAACTTGTCAATCATAACATTTACATTTCGATACAGGTTTTCTTCATATGTTTTTATTCATAATGCTTGTTTTGAGTTATAGTGAGTTGAGTGTACATGTAAGCAAGCATGCAAGCATTTGACGCTCCGCTATACATGGTTACAATACAAACCTAGCCTAACCTACAGTTTTCGGTTCTGGACCCACGCTTCATTTGGTGCAGCTCTTCTAACGGTAAACTTACTTAAATAAACTTTCTTCCTAAATCCATCCTGGTTCTTTTGCTTATAAAAATTTTATTTAATACTAGATTATTTACAAGTGTTCATGCAAGCATGTAAGCATTTTGACGCTCCGCTATACGTGGTCATAATACAAACCTAACCTAACCTACAGTTTTCGGTGTTTGAGCCATGTTCCATTTTGTCGCAGTCTCCTGGATTGAAGAGTTTATGAGTACATCAAGTCTGCTTAAAAAAATTATGCCAGTGCAAAATTGGATCAAAAACAGTTATGATAAATAAATGTATGGAAATAAAAAGTAGTATTAGAGATATTTGTGATAATTGACATTATAATTTTAAATGGTTCGGAGTTATGATCGATAGTATTAGTGACTAAGTATAAATAGTGACTATTATGATGAAAAATTGTATGAGTAACATTTTCAGAGTTCCAATAATCGGGGTTGAAAATTATGTGATCTTTGGCGCACTTCGCGCCCTTGCGAAGCGCTAAGTAGTCACACGACTACACGAGCTCTTTAAACAAAACCAACATTTGCTCAAGTTTTGTTTGTAATATAAGTAAAGTGCGATTTAACAAGTGGCACTGTACGACTCAGCGGTTACTGTTGTTACTTTTGGTGGTGTTGGTACTTAATGAGTTTAAATAAAACAGGTTATTTGTATGAAAACACGTTGGGATCCTACCAGCTGCGCCAGAGAGACAAAGGTAAAATAAACTAAAAATAACATGTTTATTTTTTTATTTTCAGAATTAAGGGCTAACGGTGCTCGTGTGGTTTGATGTTACAGTACTTTTATCTCACGAGCGCGGGTGAGCCATGTTTGTGTGAGTAGATGTACATGCACATTGGCTCTGTGTGGGTGAGCTCGGGAGCGAACGTTCCGGCACAGAGCCAATGTGCATGTACATTACTCACACAAACATGGCTCACACCGCGCTCGTGAGATAAAAGTACTGTACTCGAGGTCTCTCCAATGTGATAAGTGTCTTAATGTTAAACTCACTCAATTTCCCACAGATGCTCATTTTATTTAGAATTATCAACCAACACCTACAAACTAATTTTTATATTCATAGAAATAGATAAGGATTCCATAATAGGCTGTAACGAGAGATCGTCCTCAGATCTTCCTTCGTTTGACGGCTAGTAATTTGTTTACTCCTGCAAGTTTTAATCATCCCACTTCTGAACACTTCTTCGGAATTGCTTTGAGTCTGAAGTAATTTTCGTTTAATATTGACTTAGACATCTGTACGTTATAAGTGTTAAAAATAAATTAAAATTGAGCTTACGATAACTGCCAGTAATAAAACGTGACAAGCGCTTTATAAAACTCAATCTAATGGGTATACAATGCATTTTTCGCAAACGATTTCAAAAGGACGGAAGCGTATCTTAAGATTTTTCTTTTTTTATTGTCTTCAGATGTTACACAATAACCTATATATATACTCGTAATAAAAAAGAAGCATCGTCAAACAATCTTACTCACAAAATTCGTTTTAAAACATTCGTGTTTTCTGTTTGATCTAAATTAGTTTTCGCCTGAAAGTGATGTACCTTTGACAACGAACAAATTAAAATTGGACTACCACTGGGTAACCGGTGGGGACATATTATTTTCAAGATTTGGCTATTATTACTTCAACACGAATGTTTTAGAAAAGTCACGTGACTAAGTAAACACCTTGATATGGCAAGATTAGATATAACCGCACTGAGTGGAAACAGATATGTGGTCGCGATCCTCATCAGTGAGGGAACAATGAAGAAGAAGAATGGCAAGATTGACAGGATATGAAAGTTTGTGATTATTGAAATTTTCTCGCCATTTGACGACGGTGGCGTCAGTTGAGCTATTTTCTTATGTCGTCATATCACATCTGTGGCGCGCCACATGACGGTCAAAATGTTAATAGCTGTCGCACCATCTGGAGACGAAACGATACAGGCTGATTTAATCACAAAAGATTAAAAAATCTATTTCGTAAATCTCTGAGCCCAATTCAATTGTTATTTTAATTATTAAAACCTAAGAGGTAGAAATCTAAAGTCTAGACTAATCTCGTTGCTGAGATTTTATTCGATTCCATCGTCAAAAGCTATGATTATTATTCAAAGTAGTAAGCGCTGTCTGTACTAATTCTGTTACCTGTATTGTAATGTTAGTATCTACTTAGAAAATGGTGAATTTATGCTTTGTGATTGTATGCCACCAATTTAAGAAGCCAGATTTTACAATGCACACTAATAAAAGTTTACAAAAGGAATCAAGACAAGTACAATTAACATCTGTTTTCTAAAAACAGATTGCATCCATCGTTTGGGTAATACATAATTATTTTTTTCTACTCCAGTACTTTTTTTTGTCATTTATATAGTTACTAACTCTAATATAAAGACATAAATTATGAAAGTCTGTAAAAGTCTATACTCTACTGCCCAAAAAACACTGCTAAACGATGTTATAATGTCGCCAAAAAAGCATCACTTAGTACCACAGATTGCAAGATAAACAGCTACATTCACACAATTTGCAATTTAAAAAAAAAACTTATTGTACTAAGGTATTGCTGCCAACTTAAAAAAAAAGTTTTATCTACAGTGCATGGATGTTTAGTATAGTGATTGTATACCTTTATGTATAAGTTCATATTTTTTTGACAGATGAGCGTCAATAAAAAAAAAGTTTATTCAGAGACAATTTTTTTTTTAATTTTGTTTATTCCGAGCGGGAACATGTAATTATTTTCTTTGTTGTTTATTTGCATTTTATTTATGAAATGTCGAGTCGTAGAAAAAGTATTGTATGCAACGTTGTATAAGTAGGTCAAAAAACGCTCGTGGCATCTTTCTTACGATGTTCGCTGCGCTCACATCGTAACCCATGCCGCTCGCGTTTTTTGCCCCCTCTTATACAACGGTTGCATAAAATACTATTGTGGTATGTTTATATAGCGTGTACGTACAGTGAAGTGCAAAAATAAGTATCGAATTAATCTTCTCGTAAAAGATGTACTGAAACTTTATTTTGTGCATCAACTAGGTATTCAAGAGCGATGGGAATATAATGCTTAATCTCACGCGATGTGTAAGGTCGTGGTTGCTCAGAAGTTGTTGTGGGTTCGACCCCCGCCTGCAATTGGACCATATAATATTTTTTATCTACCCAAATATCATAAACCCTCCATGATGCGTTCAAGAACCGCACATTATTTGACGACGCGTTTGGCTCGGTTGGTAGACACCTGCCTACTGAGTCGGCGGTCCCGGGTTCGAATCCCGGCCGGGGCAAATATTTGTGCAAAATATTTGTTCTTGGGTCATGGATGTTATCTATATATGTATTTATATATTATGTATATCGTCGTCTAGTACCCATAGTACAAGCTTTGCTTAGTTTGGGACTAGGTCGATTTGTGTAAGATTGTCCCTTAATATTTATTTATTATTTATTATTATGACCAACATAAAAATAAACTGTTTTGTTAGAACAAATTTCTTATCTGTGAAAATGTTATTATTGCTAATTAATAACATCAATTTCGATAATATTATATCATTCAAATTTCGAACATCTCTGAAAACCAAAGAAATTTGGTTTGACCTCTATTCTAATATCAGTCGAGATGACGTTTAGTTCGAAATGAATTGTCAATTTGCAGACAAATTGACAAATGTCGCACGCAAGTAAGATATCCAACGATATGGTAGTTCGGGCCCACTCTAGTTTGTCTCTGAATTAAAAAAAACTATGACAGCTGTCAGAAAAGAAAAGAAAAGTTTTCATTGCCGCCATTACCGGTTAGAATTTGTTTTAATGCATAAAATTGATCGATTTGTTGAATATAAACCATAAAACGAGCTATCAAGATGTTAAAGATATTTCGGCGACGCCTCCTGATATCCGTAACAAAGCACCTAACGTCATTAATTACTTATTACCAGCTAAGTCAAAGAAACAGTAGGTATGGTGGTCATAATATGCGGCTCCTGAATGCATCATAGAGGCTTATGATATGTGAGTAGATAAAGTAGTGTATGTAACTATACATAATTAGGCATTAAACCCACACTCGTGATTAATGCCTTTCATTATGTACAGTCACATACATAAACTACTATTATATATATTTGACCTCTATATTGTATATTGTATTTTGTATATTATGTATATTAATATTATAAATGCGAAAGTGTGTCTGTCTGTCTGTCTGCCTGTCTGTCTGTCTGTTACCTCTTCACGCTTAAACCGCTGAACCCATTTAGATGAAATTTGGTATATAGATAGTTTCAGTCCCGGGGAAGGACATAGGATACTTTTCATCCCGAATTAATGTAGTGTTCCCGTGGGATGAGCGGGTAACACCGCGGGGCACAGCTAGTATTGTATATTTGTCAAGTTTTTTGTTGTTGTTTGTTGAAAAGAAAGGAGACGTTAAAGCTGTTGGTAATCGACTCAACGTGACGATTACGTTGCTTGTTTGGTATAGAATACGAAAGGTAAGTTGTTAAAACAACCAGCAACCAGCCTATGTAAAACGCTAATAATCCTGAAAATACGCATAACTGTTGTATAAATGGGTAATTTTCTCACGTAACCTCCACAAACCGCGGTATAAACACACCGGTTAGAGGCACAAAGTGGTATCGACCATAATATCGTCTCGGATGTTATTGACATGTCTTACCTTCGTTACCTCAATACAGACAAACGATCACGGTTTAAAGGGGGACACATCACATCTAAGGGATGCTCAATCGTGTGTGAATGACGCAGGGACGTATATATACAAATCAAATTACATAGATTACAAATATTGCTTGTATACATAAATCATGTGCATATGGGCAGGTTTATATTGAGCCGGAAGCGTTCTGGTGGTTTCCCCACCAAAATTGGATAGTAGTAAATAGGATACTACCTGACTTGCGGAAAGCCTAGCTGATGGAGGCCCGTGGGAGACTCGCGCAGGCTAAGACCTGCTGGTAAATGCCAGACTGACTATTTAATATAGCTAGACTGTCCATATGGTGTGAAGTTGAACAGATATCTCTCTAAGTGATCGCTAGTATTACGAAGTTGAACAAAACAACATACTTGTATGCAATGAATCACTTATATTTAATTGTCACAATAATTAACAAAAATAACATAATATAACATTCAATAAGAAATTGCCAACCGATAAAGAGGAGCCGTCAAGAGTGACACTCCGCGACCATTTTAAAAGCCGCGCGCAGCGACCACTCACCAAAACGTTCCGGTACAAGGAGTTCGGCATACTCGTGCGAAACATTACGTTGCGTTGGGTTAGGGATTTTTTTGGAAAAACGTGTTTGGGTAAGAGATCGTGTTAAATAACAGCCTTATTTATAAACTTGTTAATAGTATAGCAAAATCAAAATTAGAAACAGTCCGCTGAAATAATCCAAACAATAATCGACTCGGAATAAGACATATAAAATTGTATTGTGTTAAAGGTTAAGGAATTGGAGCCTATTCTTTAACATAGCATCTACGCTCCCGCGTTTTAACTTAATCAAAGAGAGGATAGCAAGATTTTCTTACTCTGTTTGTAACCTACTTGTATCCTTCAAGATCGGTAAGTACAAATTTTATAACAGTATTTAACCATTCCGACCCATACGAAAGAATTTGAGACAGACATCTTATCATTATCAGATAAATCAGACACTCTGTCTACTTCATGACTTTTTGTAGTTAGAGAAACTTCTGAGCTTAACCTCCACGTCACGTATCATTTAGGTACACACGCTTAATCGAACACCAAGTTGGTGCGCCGAATACTTTTAACACGAATCCAGGCGACATAAGAATTGGGGAAAAGGAATGTGCGGGATTTCCTGAGAAACTCGAAGTTTCTGGAATACGTCTCAATGTAACTGCTATTTGATAAGTAGGAATGAAGTTCGAACATCGAAGAACTTCCATTGCACAGTAAGTAATCCGCACAAAAATAGGAAGGTTGTATGCAGTTTCAGAATTGGAATACATTAATATACTTGTTAAAATTCTTTAAGAATTATTGACTTTTAAATTTGATTTAGAAGTATCGCACATAATTATAACATCGGTTTAGCCAAATCCACTTGTTGGTAAGCAACGATGAAGTAGGTTTAACTAGATAGTGACTTCCACTCTCATCTTGAATTTTTTGAAACTCAGGAATGTAAGATTGTATGAAAAAGCAGTAACGCAGGTGGTTTGGCTTAAAACATTGTAATTAAGCTAGTAAACTAAAAGACGTGTATTTTTGAATGAAATACATGAAGAAAAATAACTACTGGTTATTTTGGATGAAAATGTTACCCATTCGTAATCCATGCTTTGTTTAAAAACCTTATTTTATTACAAATATTACAATAGGACTTCCGAATCTATTATAACGTAAAAGTATTGGGTCAGGATAAAAGACTGGATTAAAATGAACCCTTCGAAAGGTTACAAGGGGAAAATGTTTTAGGACAGAATATACCCACTGTACATACGATATACTTATTCATGTGGCAGGAACTGGGATATGGGGACCTTTATCGGTTACTTACATAATAATAATTCAACATGTCAGTAGGAACTTACTTTCGGATACTGGAAAATTAATAAGTGCTTAACTCTCTATAACATCTGTTTATTGTTATTAAGAGGCCTTAACATCTTAAAATGTATTTCTTTTAGATTATGACAGGGTGTAACCGACGGTGTACCGAAAACTGAAACCTTGGCTTCAGACCATTATTCTGGCTTGGAAAATCGTGGAAATTTCTTTGAGAAAATTCTCAAATTTTCCTCGCGAGTTTTAACTTTTTCTTTATTTTTCCGTTAATCGAACTCTACTGGTAACAATTTTTCATGAAAAATCGCATGAAAATAGCATTTTCCGCAAAACACACAATGTATCACAAACAGTATTATGTAAGCTTTACGGTACAACACAGAGCGCGTGGAGTGGGACAGATAACGGTACCGGCCGGTCATTGATCCGCCAGGCCAGTGCGCTCGCGCAGGCCGTTGCGGTCGGACGCATGCTTAATGTTTACCTACCCGCACATTTTATTTACTTTACTTGCTTGAATGAAAATAATCTTGTTAGACTGTTTTAATTTATCGGTAAGTTATTATTCGTGTTAGGTAGTACACTAGTTGTGATCTGTGGTTGCGTTGTTTTTGTGGTTGCATTCATTCATGTCATTCGATGCGCATTGGCGTAACGGTATGTTTTGCGCTGACGCGTGAGTGGAGTGGGGAGCGCCTGAACCGGTCGATGCTCGCCGCGTGCTCCCCGCGCGTCTGCACCCGAGAGAATTGGACGCAATACATTGCGCGTCGAGTTTTATAATTTATTTTGGAAAATCTTATCCTTGAGTTTTCCGAGAAAATGAACACTCGTTTTCAGTTCATGATTATGGTCTAAAACTACAGTTTTCGTTTTCGATACGCTGTCGGTTACACCCTGTATACCTATTGACAACCAACTTTTTTAAGTGCATAATACTTTTCCCTGGATTCTAGGTGGCAACATTGCTATTTCATACTCCCCTTGCATGCAGTTGAGCATAAGTTTAAAAAAGAAAAAAACAGTTTTCCGAGTGAATTTCGAGTAATATTTGAAACAAAATTATCAATGAAAAATTCAAACTGTAGGTTTCAAATGTATTATAACAATAAATTGCAATAGCCCTGTTCTAACTAATAACATTAATAAGAAGCATTTTTGAGAAACATGTTTGATCATAGAAAAAAAATTCTACAACAATCAGCATTTTTGAACGGATAAGGACTAGGTATAAGGAGCCCTAAGCGAATGGCATATTTCCATATTAGCTAGCCTTTTTCGAGTATCGTATGATAGCGTGTTCCTTAAGATTGTCTATCGGTCCTGTTTTATACATTTAAATTAGATTTCGGTAAGAAGCAGAAATAATTAATCTTAACATGACAGTGAAGCTTATAATTTTAAACCCTTTTAAACCTTTCAACCAAAGACCATCTTCAAAAATATTAAAAAGCATAAAATATTCCGTGAATTTGCGTCTTAATAAACAGACGCTAAGACTGATCCTTGTAATTCCTTTAGACAATATTTACAGAGTAATCTTTTGAAGGTAAATTTATTTAAATCTTCTCTGATATAGAACCGTTTGAGATTTTTATAGCCCGAAGGGGAGTAATCGAGTAATAAAAGCGGTTAACATTCATTGATTCCGGAGCCCAGGGTATAAACAACGCAGCGAGCTCTTTAACACCGTAATGAAATCATTCGACTTTTATGTGACGGGCTTATTTTAGTATTTAATACACACCTTTTTCTTCGGTGGCAATCGGTCAGTTATGAGTTTTCGATACTTATTTTATACAGGCCTTATACGGCTTATTTAATCTGTGTAAGGGCTGTAAAAGCTCTTATACAGCATGTATGCTACTTCGGATTGAACTCGAATATTTGTGCCTGGGTCATGGATGTTATTTGTATTTGAATTTGAATTTAAGTACCTATGTATTTATCTATATCAGTATGTTTATCGTCGTCTGGTGTCCATAACACAAGCCTACTAGAGCTTACTGTGGGACTAGATCGATTTGTGTGAGATTTTTTGATCGACGTCAACGAAGTGAAATGCTGCCTTAAGAAAACTACTGTACAAATTACTAAAAGAAGACTCAAATCACGGTAAGTGTGCTTATAATTATTTAATACCTACATAGTTCAGGTCTTAACCTAATGAAAATATAGGGCCAACCATAAAGTATATCTACACTTTCAAACAAAAATGATTTTTTTTGTTGGACTTCGAGTAATCGGGAAACATACATAAATAAAAACATAATTACCGATTAATTGAGAACCTACGCTTTATCGAAGAAATACACAAAGATATAAATCATGAGAGGTCCAATAAGTTGACAAGTACCTAGAGCTAACAAACAGGCGGTCTTCGTCTGCGTGGAAGAATAAGTCATAACCCTCTTTTTTGTTTCTGCGTAGTCGGATAAAAAGTATTCTTTACACATTCGAAGATGCTACACTGTGTAACAAAAATAGTTGAAATCGGTCTCGCCGTTTAGACGTGATAAAAGAACGAAGATTTTATTTTAATATATATATTTTATATTACAGAAATCTACGAGTATCATCCATCACTATCACAAAATAAAAGCCAAATCAAATGTGGATCTACTTATAAATGTCTTTGTACGAACAGTAAGCATCATACATATAGGCTCAGAATAAAGACACAATATGGGTTAAAGATTCAAAAATATCATGCTATGATTTACCTCTCTAGTTACTAAGATGAATATAACTATACGTTTATACAAAGTATCAAAGTCTATAGAAATTGTATTCTCAAACGCGTTTCAACGGAAAATAAAAGGTTTTATGTACCATACAAGCGTACCCGCTCGAAGAATTGTACGTTCAATAGACGTGGAGTGTCAGGTAAGTGGATTAGCTACTACGAATACAGAGAGAGATGCACGAACACACCGCACAACTAGTGTTGTAAAGAATTCGAGTTCAGGGAGACATTTTTATTATGAGTCGGAACTCAAATATCGAAACGACACAGTATAATATAGATATGACTTCATTTCTTGCACAACTACTAACTAGTTGTAGTGAGTGTCGCATAAGCAGGAACAATTTTGAGTGAAAGGTATTTTGTTTGGGTGTTTCCGTGGTCGACTACCACAGACTTGCGTAACACATTGCAGAAAAAAATATAATCTAGTTGTTTAGATCTATTTGCTTTGAATATTCTTATATTATATCTATGGGCCACAGTTGCCTAAAAATAAAATTATACTAGTTTCAATAGGACTCGAGTCTCTTTTCTGCGTTCGAGTCCTTTGGTGGAATGAGCCGTCCTCGTCGTATTATGAACCTAACCGTAGGTCTAATTTTGAAACTAACCGTAGGTCTAATTTTGAAACTAATGGAGGCAGTAAAAGACTCATGTTTTTTTCAAGGACACTAGCTACTCGTATAAGTATAGAAGATTCAAGTCATCACGCAAATGACTGGCGCTCAAATCGACTCGAGACTCGGAGTGTTCGAGTTCACGAAGCTTTCTTTTAAGCTGAGTCGAGTATACAAAATTATTTAGGACTCCAGAACTCGAGTCTTTTGCAACACTAATCGCAACCGTTTTATCTATGTTGGTACTAGAGCATGAACATTTGTTGCAAATTTCAAAGTCAATTCAACCAGGAAATACGTTTTTAGGGTTCCGTACCAAAAGGGTAAAAACGGGACCCTATTACTGAGACTTCGCTGTCCGTCCGTCTGTCACCAGGCTTGTATCTCATGAACGGTGATAGCTAGACAGTTGAAATTTTCACAGATGATGTATTTCTATTGCCGCTGTAACGACAAATACTAAAAATAAAATAAAATAGATATTTAAGGGGGGCTCCCATACAACAAACGGGATTGGTTGCGCTTTAACTTTCCACCACATTTGTATGGAGCGCTATACATACCAGGTGCAAACTTAACTTAACCACTTAATTAAGGAGGGAAAGTGTTTGTACGGAACCCTCGGTGCGCGAGTCCGACTCGCACTTGACCGGTTTTTTTACAGTGGCAAGCACTATGATACCTACGTACTTTAATAGGTACACAGAATATTGTCATAAACAATGTACTTGCTGTTGGCTTGTAGCTTGTACCAAAACTTACTTTTTTAATATCTCTCTAGGATGAAAGTGTTGTCTCCCATCTGAAATAGAAGAAGAAATAATTCAATATTACATCAATAGATAAAATATTATGTAGGTAATCTATAGTTACGAAACAAATAAATGTATTACAGCATTAATAGTAAGCTCTCATTGAGATGTGGATATCATTTGGCATAAATGATGACGATAGAATATTTATTTTCTGAATATTTTATTTGGTTTTTCTGTCAATTTTTTATCTGGTCTCGGAAACAAAATATCGATTACTAAGAAAAATTAGTTCTTTTTTAAATTTTATTCCTACAGTTAACGAAACATCATAGGGACCAAAGTAGTCAAGGTCATCGGAACAGATCTTAATTTGCATAGCAGTAAGGATATATTTGTCTAGTTTGACTAGTGCTAAGCGTTTAATGCCGACTGTACGAGGCTAATTCAAGCTGTTTATCGCTACCACAGAATCCCTTGAAAACTAACAACTACGCGTATTTTCTGATCAATTTCGTAGCCAGACTTGGTCAATTGGTAACTGCATGATAGTTGAATAAACATTTGAGACCCGGCCATTTTTTTTTTGTCAAGCTTGGTCTATTGGTACCTGCATTGATAGTTGAATATATATTTGAGACAGTGACTTGGAGTGGGCAACATATCCACTTTGTGGGTTGGCTTTGGCTCAGCACGGTGCTACCGTACCGCAAATCCTTTTAGGCACGACTCAGCGGGACGTCTACGCAATGAGCCACCCAGGGTAATTCGAAATGTGCCAAGTGCGATGTTACATCCCTTTTCTATTTATACACTCCAGTAAATAAAAAAGAGATGGAAAATCCTTGGCAATTTCATAATAATAACAATGCTTGCTTGCTTAATATAGGCCTAAATAACATCGATTGACTAATCCACTTATGTGTACTTACAGCTGCACAATTCAGCTGCACATCTGAACATTAAGTTAACAATACAGTAATTTTCGGAGATAATTAAGGTTAATTTAATAACAGTAATAACTATGTTAAGATAAGAAACTTGTTTAATCTTAACATAGTTATATATTTTAAGTCTAATTTATTATTTAATACCGATTTAATAGTGATCAAGCAAATGAAGAACACTGATAGAAGCGACTTATAACTGTAAAAGTATATTCTTCTTTTAGTATTTACTACTAAGAATTCTGTTCGCAGAAATACTATATATAATAAAGCTATTGTAAAGCTAAACGAATTGTTAGAAATGTATTCGTATTTATTGCTTTATTAATTTCAGACAGTCCTAAACAAATCTTACAGGTTTTAGGTAATAATATAGCAGATAGAACGGAATCTTTAGTAGAAGTTTGACTTGCACTTTAGCAATTGTTGACAGACCAGCAAATCGCGTGAAGCGTCACCATTTCAGCTTGGGCAATAATGCGTCCGTATGATCGGGGTCTAGCTGAATGAATGACAAATAATCATTCGATAATTTCATTCGTCAATAATTTGGGTATTCTTATTCGTTATTGGAATAAATTTTGCCCATCTCTGGTTTGAAATTAGTCTGATTTACTTAGATAATTCTATTTTAAGGAGTTAAACTTCGAAACTGACGAAGCTATATTTGATAAAGGTACCTAAATACATTTTATTTAACCCATGTTACCCACAGGATTTAAAAGAAGTAGGTAGGTAGTTTTTTGTTTACTTTTATTGTAAGTATCGTAGTTGTAAGTACTGTACCTAGTTAAGTACCCTTAGTAACTAAATATATTAATATTGGAAATTATGTTAAATCAGGCTAGAATGAAACAACTTTTTCTTTTTATCATATTTTAATAAGCATGACATATTTAATTTAAAATAAATCAGTACTGAAAAGTTCGCTATATTATTGAAGAGTTCCTGCACCAGTGACTGATCTGGCGATCACCACCACTTATACAAACAAGATTTACAATATAAATAAAAAATTGGGCAAGTGAGAGTCCGACTCGCGCATGAAGGGTTCCGTACCTATATATATATATATATATATATATATATATAGGTATAACAATTTTGTTGTATGGGAGCCCCCTTAAATATTTATTTTATTTTATTTTTAGTATTTGTTATTATAGCGGCAATAGAAATACATCATCTGTGAAAACGTCAACTGTAGCTATCACCGTTCTTGAGATACAGCCTGGTGACAGATGGACGGACGGACGGACGGACAGCGAAGTCTCAGTAATAGGGTCCCGTTTTTACCCTTTGGGTACGGAACCCTAAAAAGTACCTATACATTATTGAATACATTTGATATAGTCTACCTTCAACATAAAATGCTGTAAACACCGATCTTTTTCAACATTATCCTCCGAATTTAGATACGGAGAATAAAAAACCGAATAGTTTACCAATACGTGAAAGCGTTTCCATTTCCTGATGTAATTTAATCAAGGTAAGATCCGCCAAATGACAACTACCAGGAAATACGATTCTAGACACAGGGATGAGAAGCAAACCAAATCAAATAAAATGTTTTACTTTCCTTTACTGATTCAAGAAAAAAATAAGACAGCAAGAACATGCTATGTGATATTAAAAACTAAATTTGTGTAATTGGCAGAACTGAGATGCAATTATGGTTTCCATGAAGACTTGACGGAACATGTTAACTGTTATATGCGCATGTAGATGTATACATGGAAACGTTTTTGTATAAAATCATGCGTTTGCAAATTATTTTTCTCAAACATGCAATGAAATGTCAGCATGACGTGCGTTATAACAGGCTTCGAAGTATCACGTTTCCGGCGGAACAACTCGAGAGAACTTTAAAGGAATTTCATACAAAATTGAAGGCCTAGGCCGGGAAGTATTTATTTTTAAACATGCCGTCTGTGTTCATGAACAGGCTTAACAGGCTAAAGTATATCTTTTGAGTGGTTATTTTTTTATTTCATAGCATATGTTTAAGAAAAGCACTATACATGCCTTAATGAGCAGTGAAAAGGGCTTGCCGGCTTCGTATCACTATCCAGCTTCCCTACGGTCGGCCATCTATTCCTACTCACCTGGCAAGCCCTTCTTTCCCGGCGTCTGCAATAATGTACCCTTGGTCGTTTGAAGTAGTTTTCATTAATAAAACGCGTTGCGTTTGAAACAGCTGTTTATTAAGTTTAACATCTATTCTTGCTTTGCAGGTACGATATCCGCAGATAGCCACATTTAACCTTAAAACAAACAAAAAACAAGGGTAAATTACCTTTTCTTCCCAACACACAATGCTAACGTAATGTTACAAAATAGGAACGAACACTGATGTGCGAACGAGGATTCTCCGAAATAGCACCAATAGCTGATAAAATAAAGGAGTTCCCAGGTTCAAATGGTACGACCATTGTAATAAGGCGAGACAACAACTACTCCGTGAGAAAAGTACTCAATATAGAACCTGAAACCTTTTAAAACAAGAGTTAGATCGCCAGACTCTCAGTGGTCCATGATAGTGAGACTTGAAAACCCAAAATATCCCACCAATAATAGGATCATTCCAGCGCTGACGCACAAGGTGAGTTGTAAAAAAGGCAGGAAGAAGAAGAGAAGACGTGAGAAGAAGGAGGGGATTAGGTTAGTATTTTTAATACCCACACTCAGTACAGCATTAAAACGTGTTGGAGTAAACCTCTTTGTATTCCATTGTAAGGATCGGGGCAACAATGACGGAACTCTCTAGTGTCTGCATTGTTTTGAATAAAAACGGAAACTTCTCGAAGCGTCGATGCTCTCCACAAACCAATATTATATTGTGGCGATGGAAAATATAAGTGCATTTATGTGTAAAGCGAAAAACATCGCACTTTTGTGACTGCACTACTCCTACGGCGCGGTAACATTCTGGTTAGTGCGTTTTTACCCACAACACTAAATCACGGTATACCTTCACTTGCCCGAATTTCATATGCCCGAATTTCGTCTGCCATAATATTCAATTGTCCGAATCTTGTTTCTTATAATTATGTTTCCCATAATCATTGTTTGCCATATTAATCCTATGATCGAATCTTTGTTTCCCATAATATTAATTCCAATAATAACATTTTCCATAAAGATTGTTATCCATAATTGTCACATGCTATAATTTCATATGCTATCCAAATGGAACATAGGCCGAAAACCGACATCTGTAGGTTAGGTTTGTTTTATGACCCCGTATAGCGGAGCGTCAAAATACAAACCCAATCTAATCTAGTTTTAGAAGAACTGCTACCAAATAGTACATGGATCTAAAACCGAAAACTATAGGTTAGGTTTGTTTTGTGACCCGTATAGCGTAGCGAGCGAAGCGAGCGGAGCGTCAGAATGTTTGCTTCAAAATACAAATCCTAATCTAATTTACAGTTTCCTAATTTACAACCTAACCTAGTTTTAGAAGAACTGCTACCAAATAGTACATGGATCTAAAACCGAAAACTATAGGTTAGGTTAGGTTTGTTTTGTGACCCGTATAGCGGAGCGTCAGAATATTTGCTTCAAAATACAAATCCTAACCTAATTTACAGTTTCCTAATTTGCAATCTAACCTAGTTTTAGACGAACTGCTACCAAATAGTACATGGATCTAAAACCGAAAACTACAGGTTAGGTTAGGTTTGTGTTGTGACCCGTATAGCGGAGCGTCAGAATGTTTGCTTCAAAATAAAAATCCTAACCTAATTTACAGTTTTAGAAGGACTACGATAAAAGGACGTACAACATTCGACCAGAACCGAAAACTTTAGGTTATGTTTGTATTGTGACCATGTAGTACATAGTTTCTATATACATACGTGGCCACAATATGCCTACAGAAAATAAGATGCTAAGCCAGGTTGGATTCGCACAGAAACAATATTTAGTATGGCGTTTACATATTCTATCAAACAATATTATGGCACTTAATACTATGGAAAACAATACTTATGGCATTCGTATCATTATGGCATATAATATTCGGGAATACAAGAGTATGTCAAATGAATTTTCTAGGAAACGAAACATTCGGGCAAATGAAATTCGGGTAAGTGAAATTCGAGCAAATCAATATTATTGCATATAAATTTCGGTCAAACAATAGACAACCCTAAATCACTGTTAATTAGGCACTGTTCCAATTAAAGTTATACCCAAAAACATCGCCAAATGTGAAATCGTTCAGCATACTAAAATAAAAGCCTAATTTGGATATTTGGTTAAATTAAAATATTATCTAACCCCATCATAATAATGTCTATAGTCATATTCTGTTAGGGATCACTGTTCTAATCTAACTAATTTTCTTGCAGGAGTTCTTTATTGTTCGAGCTCGAATTAGCAGAGCTAACTAAAATTCAGAAATACAATATTATGCGTTAGAAGATTCGGATATGTGATAATACGGCAAAAAGAACATTTTGGTTGAATCAAATTATGCGGAACGTTTTGGGTGAAATAAGTTTCCAACATAAAAAAATATGCGAAATAGATGGCACCCGTCTGTTACGTATATCACATACCTACCTAATATGTTTGTCGATATACGCTATGTAAATCTTGGTTTGAAATTTAACGCAAAGAAATCGCAAGCAATTGTCTTTGGTTAGTTATAAGATCTAATGGCCTCATAGGACATACATTCACCCCCAAAGATAGTAAATGTTATCGTATCGTCATAAAAAACCTCCACCATACGACTCAACACGAAGCGATAGCTGAAGCCGTGGAGGCGACCAATAAGGAAATTATGGGTGAAATCATCAATTCTCGGTACGGACCAGACAAAAAACCAACATCGACTTTCTTTGTGAACATCGAGCCCAGCGTTAATAACCCCGCAGTCAAAAACATCACTCACATATTTCACCAAAAGGTAAAGATCGAGGATCCTCAAAAGTCGAAAAATATCGTTCAATGTCAACGTTGCCAGCGTTACGGTCACACGAAAAATAATTGCATGAGACCTTATAGGTGTGTCAAATGTGGAGAAGGTCACCAAACCTCAGCATGCCAAAAGAAAGATCGGACTACTCCGGCTAAATGCGCTCTCTGTTCGCTCGACCACCCTGCCAAACGTCGCCTGAGAAACGTCGCCTTCGTAGAACCTGGCAGACGACTCATAGGAGTGCAGATAAAACCAGACTCAACCAAGCTGCTAAAGCACTTAAAAACTCCTGGCTGATTCGGCCAATGAATCGCTTAACCAGAGATTGGAGAAAATGTCTCCGAGTGCAAATGTGACCCACACTACCCACAACCTCTGGAAAGCAACAAAGTGCCTCCCACAGCCGCAACAATGTTCTCCGCCTATTAGATCTGGAAACACCTGGGCCCGAACAGATCAGGAAAAATCCCAGGCCTTTGCTACATACTTAGCAGGAGTCTTCAAACCTAACGCTACCTTTGTCGATGACGCGGCTTTCCTCAGTTGCAACCGGGACCCCAATGAAGCAAGCAGATCACTGCAAGTACAGCTCAACGCCACCAATGATTGGCTGACTAAATGGCGCATAAAAGCAAGCGCCCCCAAGTCTCACCACATCACATTTACCCTAAGACGCGAAACTTGCCCTCCGGTCAGTCTGGGCCTCGACACACTACCGCAATCTACTTGCGTTAAATACCTGGGCTTTCACCTGGATCGAAGGATGACATGGAAGGACCACATAAGCACGAAGCGCAACGAAATCAACCTGAGATTTAAAAACCTACTCTGGCTCCTCGGTAGACAATCTACGTTATCTCTATCCAACAAGTTAAGGGTATACTGCTGCATAATAAAGCCAATCTGGACTAACGGCATCCAACTGTGGTCTACAGCCAGCAAATCTAACATAATGTGTCTGCAGAGAGCACAGAATAATATACTTAGGATACTTTCATCGGCGCCCTGGTTTGCTCGCAACTGTGAAATCCATGAGTACCTGGAAATCCCAACGATATCGGATGAAATAGTACGCTACACTGCGTACACTGCTACACTGCAAGTACAAGGACCGCTTGACAACACACCCATACCCGTTATCGACTGTGCTCCTGCAACCAAACCCGGTTAGAAGACTCAAGCGAGTTGACGTGCTGCCTTAATAAGGAGAGATAGAGCAGTGGCTTTACCTCACCAAATCTCGACCACTTCCAACTCACCTGATTATAGTCTAGACGACTGACCGCAGGTTATCAAAGAGGAAAAAAAAAAATTGTCTTTAGTAGCCCCCACTTTGTCTCCAAACTGACAAACCTGGCGGTACCAGATATTATTTTTGTCGGAATAACAATTCCCATCTCCTCTACTGTCAAAATCTGGGCATCATCATGGACCAGACACTCTCGTGGTCAGCGCACATTTCAGAAATCAGCAGGAAACTGTTTGCTTCACTCCACTCTCTAAAGAGTTTGCAGAATTTCCTTCCACTTCAAACTAAATTATCTCTCGCCCGTTCTCTTTTACTCCCTCTTCTGGATTATGGTGACATTGCATTCCTCGACCTTACATAAGAGCTGCTTAACAAGCTGGAACGTCTGCAAAATGTCTGTATTAGGTATATGTTTGGTCTTAAGAAGTTTGATCATATTTCTCAGTTCCGTTCGCAGCTGGGCTGGCTTCCGATTCGTCGTCGTAGGGATGTGCATGTCCTGTCATTGCTCTATAATGTGCTGTTTAAACCGGTTTCATCTCTTTACCTTCCTGAAAGATTCACCTATATGGCGGCTGGCAGTGATCACCGCTTGCGCTCGAGTGTTAAACTCTCTCTTGCCTTTCCACCCAATAAGTCACCCACATATAGTAAATCTTTCACAGTTCAATCTATGAAGTTGTGGAACTTGTTACCGGTGTCAGTGAGGCAATCACAATCCGTGGCATCATTTAAGGAAAATTTGAAAAAGTTATGGCTTTCCAATCTTTGCTCTCGTCTATTGATATTATACTTTAATGCTAATAAGACTGACTATTTAATATTATTATATTATATATGTCGCAGTCAAAAGTGTGAACTGGTCAAAAGGACTTTTAACCGACAAAAATAGGCAAAACTACTTTTGACCAACACGCTCAGTCAAAAGCAGTTTTGCCTGTTTTGGTCGGTTAAAAGTCCTTTTGACCAGTTCACACTTTTGACTGCAACATATATATGTATATAGAAGCACCGGGAAAGGCAGCAGAACGATTGACAGAACGTCCGTCATCAGTATCACTCATTATGCCAGATGCCAGAAACACAGAAATAAAATCAGTTTAATCACAAATAACAATCACTGGTTTTATTTAAACACATTCGGAATCAAAATAAAGAAAGATTAACACGATAAACACTGATTGAGAGCCAATAGGTTAGTATGCATGCACACTCGTGCCCAGCTGTCCGTCAAGTGACCAGCTCTCACCGATTGGCGCCTGCCTACTACCCTATTCGGGGTGCCCCGCTCTTATTTCAATATACCTTCAACATTTTCATTAATGTCAAGCATTATCTAAAGTTACCCTCAACTATTTCATTGATGTAAACAACACTAGTTACTATTACGTTTTACAATCTTAAAAATCAAATTAACCGTTTAAATTACACAGAAAATCGGATAATCAAATCAAACTATTAATAACCGGCATCATATTTGCCTGCGCGCCGTCACGGCCGTCCTGCGTATTCACACGTCCTCGTGTGCAGATGTATGTGCCTCAACACTTTCAGCACCTGCGGACAAGTAAAAGACAATGGTTGACTTTATTCACTACTTGGTCACCCTGACCCAATGTTTACCACACACAGTGGTCAGATGTATGCTAACGGCTAGTCAGGAACAGGCCAATCCACTGTGGTCGCGTTCATACGACATATCTCTGAAAATCCACAACATTCAACCTGTAATTTGTTATTGCCCAACTACTTAGTAATAGCCAGCCTACCAAAAACTATAAATAGTTTTGAAGTAATTGGACACCAACATTATTTTTTGACCCTCTGATGTGAACACACTTACACCACGTGATTAACCTTATCAGGGAGTCATTAAAGTGAAAGTTGTTTGTTGACGATTTTCTACAAAAAAATTGGTTTTATCTTTGTGGCTCATTATGGAAATTAATGATAAAGGTATGTTTTCTAATATTTATTATTATTTACAGTCATTCTCTTCATAATTTTGTATATATATACCTGCTACGAATGACTTAATTTTACACAAAAACATTACTTACCTGTGTTTTCAAATTGAGATTCAACGTAGTTCAGATCCTTTCATAGAAATAATATTATATCTGAAATAAACCTTGAATAATGTAGTATCTGACTCATTTCAGACCAACTGCCCGATTTTGCCCGTTCTTTGATAATATGCCCTCTACGCTTTTCGTAGAGGGAGCTACGAAAAATATCGAATGCTCATAACATTTGTTTGTTTTCTTTCAGGACCTTTTTTGCAGGTGCAGTTTACAAGAATGCATATATTTAAATAATGGAGTAATTTTAAAGGATTAAACAAGGAAAAAACTCAACAAAAATTAGAGGATTTTTTTAAAAATGTGCCGGAAAAATAAAAGTCTTAATACTGAGACATTAAGTAATCGTATTACATAATTCATCACACTGCTGATGGGTTTCTGGACAAAATCAAATAGGACTCGAGAAAATTTAATAAGCTCTAACGCAAAATGGCTGGCTATCCTTGAAACAATTGAAATAGTGCAGATTTCGGAGGCGTCCACCAGTAAAAATCAATTGCCCGAACAAGAAAATTGTACTTCGAAACATCGGCCGCCCACAAAAAGATTTTGGATCTTGCCATGATCTTGCGACAACAACAAAGAAAATTAGCGGAGCTCCAAAAATTGACGAATCAGCTGTTAGTGCGTTATTGAATACTTCGTCAGTAACAGGTAAACATAGTAATAGATGTGAAGTGGATCTAAACGAGACTTTATCGTTTAACACACTTTTATTCACGGTGCTGAAATAATAGAAGACATGTTGGTTTCCATAGGAGAGCTCTCAGAGAAGCTGCCAAGTCGACAAAAAAAAAAAAGACATTCAGGCTTAGAAATACTCGAAAAATATCACGCGAGATGACCAACCAGGATCTTTTGAATCGTATTTTATTAAATTCAGATCCATTGATTTCAAGCTTCAGAAAGTCACCTCTGAAAAAAAAACTGTTTTGTCCGAATCTGTAATTACTCTATTAGATTCATAAAGTAGGGTTTAATTTTATAGTCAGTGTTAGTTTTAATTATGTTAAGATATCGGGACTTACGTAAAAGATTTTATTTTGTATAATGACTTAACCTGCTCGTAACAAGCAGATATTTGTATAGAAATATGACTCTATTGTTAACGATAAAATAGTTTGTTTGTATAAATTTATGCATGTTTAATTAAATAGTGTTAGTTATTAATTTTAAGCATTATAAATAAACCATCAAAATCAAGTAATTTTGACATAAATTTAATTATTTCGTTTTATTTTTTTTTTGCATTTAAAAAGATTTTTTTATTATTTCTCATCATTTATTTAATAAATCTTTTAATAGTAAACACGAATATATTTTTCTTATTTCAATATCTTTAATACTTTCGGAGATATCGACTTTTGTCACTGTCTCCATACAAGAGAAACCACAGTGCAATCGGTGCCACACAGACCAATCGGAGCCACACAGGCCAGTCGGAGCCACGCAGGCCAGTCGGAGCCACACAGGCCAGTCGGAGCCACACAGGCCAGTCGGAGCCACACAGGCCAGTCGGAGCCACACAGGCCAGTCGGAGCCACACAGGCCAGTCGGAGCCACACAGGCCAGTCGGAGCAACACAGGCCAGTCGGAGCCACACAGGCCAGTCGGAGCCACACAGGCCAGTCGGAGCCACACAGGCCAGTCGGAGCCACACAGGCCTGTCGGTGCCACGCAGGCCTAGTAAGTGTCACACATACTAGGTGGATCCACGCAGGCCCATCGTTGCCACATAGGCTTGACGGTGTTACACATAAACAAAGATGGGGGTGTTATTACAAGCAAGCATGTTGTTTGAAATCACAATTACTAACCATCGCCGTCATCGGCACATTCTGTCTTATCCTGATTAATAGGGCCTTCTAGTCCGGCGCTCAACTCTAATGGAACATAACACTGGCATAGCACGCACGCGATTGTGTGCATACTTGTAGGCTCTATTAGAATTGAGAGCCTTCAGTAGATATCTATCGCCAATGGCTATCCAACAACTAAACCACTAAATATGGCATTTAAATTTTGAATCTAATTTTGTTTAGTTACGCTCGTGGTTTTCCAAAAGTACGTAATCACCTACTTTAAACTAGTTACCTAAGTTAAAAACTTTGGCTTTGGTGCTATCGAATCTGCCTTTATCGTAAGAAGCACTAGTTTCTATGTCTCGTGCCGACTGCTCTCTAACAGAATCTAAGTCTATGTTCGGTTACGTCAGTCTCTAAGCTGTCAAAATTATCCATTTTAAGGCCTACGTCACACATCGAAACAAAATGAAAACTTCTCACCAGATTGCCTCATATGGTGTGTCGACGCCATACACGTTAACTCTTTTCTCAGTGAAGTCGCCCTGTCGCTGGCCTGGCAGTTCTTTCCGTCACGACTCGTACCGTGGCAGCTGAAGCAGAGAACCCATGGCGTCGCTGATAACTGCTGCTAAGTTCGCGTATTTTTTCCTGAAACAGAAACTCCAAGCACAGTATCACAAAGCTCGGTCATTCTAACCTTGAATCCAACAAAAAAAAAAAGGAAACTCAATTCAATCTAACAAAGTTACACTTAAATTATGATACGATGAGAACATCTAATCCACGACGTAGATACAAGAAAATATTTTAATTAAATCATTATTTGCACTTAAATAACAAGCTTTACTTTGTATGATAATTTTTGGATTACCAAGACTTTACCGATTATGAAACAGTGAAAATGATAAATCAAACTTCAATTTCAAATTCTTGTGTCCTAACAATTAGTCTCTCCAGTTTAAATATTTTAGGCTATAGCGATCACCACAGTTAAAAGTAACACTGGGATCGTTTAAACAAATCTCAAGCTCACCAGCTCATACGGAAGTTACAGGCGCTAAAAACTATACGCCAGATAAAGTACACCGAGTAAGAAACTATTCAAGACGTCAACAAATTCAATTCTACAGAACAATTGGAAAATAATGAACAGAGGGTAGATTATTAAAGCAGCCGCTCCTACTACTAAGTACTGTGTATGATTGATACACCCTCATAGCGCAATTTTTAATTGATAAACTTTAATAATGGTAAACTGCGTAGTGGTCATATTAATCAACACTAAATCTGTAGCAAAATTTCCCGTTCGGTCATATTATATCACTACAAAAACAATCGTTAGAAAAACGTGCAATAAACTTTCTTTCATGATTAGTATTTGACAAATACCCACTAAACTAAATAAGTCTAACTCAAGTCTACCCCCGAATCTGGCTACACTTTTATATGTGAACACTATATCGGAATACTAAGTGACCAGTTAACGACTGACCTAACGCGATTTTTAAATCTGTCGGTGTCACGCGTCGCTTGTAGATCTCCGTCGCTTCTGGGTCACTTCCACTAGTGCAACGTCTTACGATGTGTCCCGCTGTTCTTGAAGCAAATAACGATCTTCGATGTGGTTTGCTGTTGACTGCTGGCTTTTGTCGCCGAGGTGGTTTCTATTTTATATGAAGTAAACAATCTAATTTTTCATGTCCGTTTCTCTCGCAATTAAAACAGTGCAAACATCATTTGTTTTCATACGTTTTCGTATCTGTGACGCTGTTAGCTGTGTTTTAATGCCTCTGTTCCCTGATTTAGAGCCGTCAGGTTCGTAGTCGTAGTATTTCGAAGAGTAGCCACAAATTTTTGAATGTTTCATTGTCTTTGCTTCGAGTTCCATCTTTTCGCTCAGTGGCCCGTGGGTTCTATCCCACTTCTGATATAGAAGCACCGGGAAAGGCAGCAGAACGATTGACAGAACGTCCGTCATCAGTATCACTCATTATGCCAGATGCCAGAAACACAGAAATAAAATCAGTTTAATCACAAATAACAATCACTGGTTTTATTTAAACACATTCGGAATCAAAATAAAGAAAGATTAACACGATAAACACTGATTGAGAGCCAATAGGTTAGTATGCATGCACACTCGTGCCCAGCTGTCCGTCAAGTGACCAGCTCTCACCGATTGGCGCCTGCCTACTACCCTATTCGGGGTGCCCCGCTCTTATTTCAATATACCTTCAACATTTTCATTAATGTCAAGCATTATCTAAAGTTACCCTCAACTATTTCATTGATGTAAACAACACTAGTTACTATTACGATTTTCAATCTTAAAAATCAAATTAACCGTTTAAATTACACAGAAAATTTGGATAATCAAATCAAACTATTAATAACCGGCATCATATTTGCCTCTGCGCGCCGTCATATATATTAGTATTTATAATATACGTTTGTAATTATTGGTGTAAGTATAACCATAATATATTTATCTTATGTTTATACTTACATTTTGTAAATTTGCGCGTTGTAATTTGTTCTTTTGTTTATCACTTCAATGTCTAGTTTTCTAACTCATTTGCTCAAAGATTAACTGGAAGTAATCCCTTATTACACAAGACAAGGAAGCTGACAGAAGAATCAGGTTGGGCTGGGCAGCATATGGGAAGTTGCGCCATATTTTTTAAATCATCATCACTGCCCAAGTGCCTTAAGTCCAGTCTTCGACCAGTGCGTCCTTCCGGTCCTTATTTATGGGGCCGAGACGTGGACACTAACAAAAGGCCTCGTCCACAAATTCCAAGTTGCTCAGCGAGCTATGGAGAGGGCTATGCTCGGAGTTTCTCTGAAGGACAAAATCCGGAACCAGGAGAACCGACGGAGAACCAAAGTGACCGACATAGTCCTAAAGATATGCAAGTTGAAGTGGCAATGGGCGGGGCATATTAGCCGTAGAGCCGATGGTCGATGGGGCAGACGAGTTCTAGAGTGGAGACCACGAACGACACGCCCTGTAGGACGGCCTCCCGCCAGGTGGACCGACGACCTAAAAAGAGTGGCGGGAAGCGGTTGGATGCGGAAAGCTGAGGACCGGGTATGGTGGCGCGAACTGGGGAAGGCCTATGTCCAGCAGTGGACGACTCTGGGCTGATGATGATGATGATGATGATGATGAATCCCTTATAGGGATAAGTTTGCCCTTGTACTTATTTTATTTTATTTTAAGTATTTGTTGTTTTAGCGGCAATAGAAATATATCATCTGTGAAAATTTCAACTGTCTAGCTATCACCGTTCTTGAGATACAGCCTGGTGACAGACGGACGGACGGACGGATGGACGGACAGCGAAGTCTCAGTAATAGGGTCCCGTTTTTACCCTTTGGGTACGGAACCCTAAAAAAGCATTTATAATCAATTTACGTAAGCCTAAACAAAATAGACAAAATTATGGTAAAATTGAAAATGAACATTTGACATGTTAATAGGTAGTCACCATATTATAACCACTGCGATATACACATAATATATTTCATATCTCTAGTTTTTATTAAAACCTTAATTTTAAGCCGCATTTCCACGCCACACTGCTCACTATTATTAAATCAGTCCAACGTGGGCTAAAGAACATAATTGACATACAAAACGACATAAACTGAACTGGTAAAAAGTGACCATTAGAACCGATTGCCATGCAGAAAATTTTGATTGGACACAAATTGAACTGCAACATATACGACGAGTGAAATATAATAGAAAGATGATAATTGGAATCGATTCTACACCCACATGCAATAAAGGGTTTGGTAATAATAATGTATATTGTTTTATACACGAAATTATCTGCGACTTTGCCGCTTAGCGGGACCGCTTTTTATTTTTTGTTTATAATATTTTAACATAATCATATTATGTTGATTCCGTTTATTTCTTTGTGGAAACAATTTATTGGTACAAAGCTTTGTTAGTCAGATGAAATCAACTACTATAATAAACTACTTATTTAATAAATAACTTCCTCTGTATATGTTTTACTGAAGTTTTTTTCGCTTTACACTAAAGTATCGCAAAACGCTTCATTTCAATTCGCCAACTAGGTTGTTCTCAAAAACCGATAACATTTTAGAAAATAACTTTGAACACAACGGAGACATTATAATACATATTATTAAGTCGAAAAACTTAATCATTAAATTTATGTCTAACGTAATCTCTACCATACTAATATAAAAAAAAAAAATTACTAACCGAATTATACAATGTCAGAAGAGGGATTAAATTTGGGAAATCTTAACCTTGAACTGTATAGGGATAATAGGTTTCAATGACGATTACGAAAGAAACTCGCGTCAGTAAACAAGGCATCTTGATTCTAACGAACAATGAGATTTAATAATTTCAATGTCATTATTATCGAATAAAGGTATACGTTTCACGTTTCTCAAATATTCTCTGATTTCATAACAAAAGGTCTACGCCACTCCAAAGTATTAAAGAATACGAAAATCTTGAGAAAAGATCAATTCTAAATTCTGTTTAAGTCCCTCGGGCACTGTTTCGATGAAACCCGCTTTCAGCGATAAAATAATATATTTAATTCTACAAAGACTTGTGGTTTGCCGCGGTTGAGGTTCTTCTGACGTTGACAATCGTTAAACCTATTTAAATTGAAAAGAAGGTTACGTACTTAATAATGTTTTGAATATCAAAGGCAGAAACATTTTAAGCGACATTTCTTATGCGTATAACCGTTGCTAAGTTTGGTCATACCATAAAATTTAGAATGGCTTCGGATAATTACTACGCACAAAACTGGAAGAGATCCTTTTTATAGAGATACTAGCGACCCGCCCCGGCTTCGCACGGGTGCAATGCTGATAAATTATGCATGTATTATACATACGAGCATAAACCTTCCTCTTGAATCACTCTATCTATTAAACCGCATCAAAATCCGTTGCGTAGTTTTAAAGATCTAAGCATACGTAGGGACAGACAGACAGCAGGAACCGACTTTGTATTATACTATGTAGTGACTTTCGCCTTTGTATGTGTGCTATTTAAAATAGATGTATTTTTAACTGCTTTAGTGTACATGTTTACTTAAAACTGAGGCTGCCTCTCTGATGCGGCGTGTGTGAGAGAGCTCCAACACCGGCCTGCGTTTATTGTCGGAGTATCCTGCTAACGCTATTATGGAAGCACTGAAATACTATCCATATGGAATGGAGAGGACGTGTGTATGATGTTCTTTAGGTTTAAGTTGATATAAATTACTAACATTTATTTAATAAACCAAAATTCTTTTGAAAGAAAAATGTTAGCCAAATATCTTGACTAAATCGAAACAGGAAAAATCACTGTGGAAAGGATTCAGATCCAAATTGCTGGCATGTAAAAAATAGCTCTTATTCAAAGATTTTTAAGGGTTAAAAACTATGTGAACGATTGTCAATTTCAACTGCACTGCATAAGTTCTCAATGTAAATTTATTATTTTTTAATATCTAAAAAGGCAAAATTATATGTGTACGTAATAACGATTAGAACCCTAATTTTAAGCGGATTTGCGAAATTCCCAATACAGTATAGATAAGTATTTGTAAGCCGGCACCCGGATATCAAATGAAAAAGTCAAAGTAACACGTACTTTACCAAAAAACTTAACTGACACATCGAAACGAAACAGTCACCACGTCACGAAACTCGGCAACTCTCACGTCTCGTACTTCATGTTATCTTAGGCGAATATTTACTCTATAATGGTTTCCTTTTGGTTGAATTCCGAACTGCTGCTTGCTTTCATATTACCGATACACATTTTGCCGGCTGACATCTTATATAATAGATCCCCGTAGCAGGGAGACACATTCAGCATGATCGATGCAACATGTTAAAGGATTCACTAACACTAACTAATAATACCTATGTATTTATTTGTTTAGGAGTAGTGTTGTTATAAGCGGTTAATGTGTTTATTTCAAAAAATGCTCGGGAATGTTGAATTTATTGATAAAAAATCAGGTCGCAAAATGTGTCTATAATTAGTAAAAATTAAAAAAAAGCCTTGCTGGCTCGGTTTGCTCGACAATAATGTTGTATGAAATTCATTTATTTTACGAGGTATAAACTTTTAAAAAGTTAAAACGGCCATATAAAAAAAAAGTTATAGGTCCTACAGCCAAAACGGAAGATCAGTTGCCTACTTCCCTTGCTTCGACCTTCGACTCGACGACACCAACGGCGTTGGAAGTAATTGATAGTACGTTCTTCTTAACATCACTGTCGGAAAATTGAGTAAGAGAAAAGGGACTGAAGTCAGGAGTTGGGAGAGATGAAAGATAAATGAGGGTCCTGACTTTAGTTGGGCCACTGAAGATAGAAGAAGAGGAGAAATGCTGATTCAACCGATCAGTGTCGACATCTTTAGAACAAGAGTTTTGCTGAGTTTTCCCAACTCCGAGTGACCTTAGAAACTTCCACACTATACACCACCACCACCACCACCATTTCCAACACCACCCACCATTGGGGTCATTCGGGGTCACCATTTTCAACAGACTGCTGAACATGGCGCCTTTGAGCGTCTCGACAGTGCTACAACGGTTCCGCAAAGTGTGGTAACGCGCTTTGTTTTTAACAGAGGGATCAAGTTTAAACCTAGACTTAGATTAATTCTTTTTTTCTATGAGCGATCTAATTTCCTCGGTTAACGACTAGTTAGCGGTTCGTTATCAAGTTTTATCCAATTGATAGGAAAAACATGCTCATATACCTAGTTTTAAATCAATGCGCGTTCGTAGGCAGTTTTAGCGGCAAACATGCTATACATGCATGTCCCTGATTATGTTGCATTTTACACAAACAATCAATTAAATACAGCTCAAAGAGAACTTTCAGTAGTTAAATCCGCGGCAGCGGTACAAAACCCTGATGCGTCAAGCACTTCGCGGCTTTATTAAAAGAAAAAATTGAATAAAAGTAGTGAAGGAATTCATCTACCGCACCAAATATCGAAATTCGAATATCCGCATACTTTTGAGAATATAGGTCGAATTTTGTTGAAATATGTTCGTGTCATATTGCATTTCATATGAGACGGGATTCCAGACACGTGCATTTATATCTAATGGAATCCAATATGTTCATGCAACATTCTGCTTTAATCGAGAAACTGCTTTTTTTTATGTTGAAGGAAATCAAATCAAACCAACTTGATAGGTTTTGCCTCCCAATTAGTAGATGAATCCGTCTTTGACTTAATCTTCCGTACAACGACTTTGTTCGTCCTTTTTTCCTAATACTGGTAAACCATGATTATTATCAAGCATTATGATTTCGTCTCCAATTCAAATCCAAAAAATTAACACATCGAATTTTTAATAACGAGGCATTCAAACCTGAAGCATTCTTAGTTACCAATAGACATAAAATAGTGTAAAAAGTGATAAAGATAATTGCTTTCTATGTGTGATACCATAGACTGCCAAGAGTACAATCATAATATATTGTCAATACTGGAACAGCTAGAGGTCAGGACATCTCTCTCATTAATTTGCTACCACTACTATTCTTAGTTATTTTGGTCACATTGCTTGCCGGCAACCGGATAATCTGAACATGTTGGTTGTGGTAGGCAAGGTGGGCCAGTCTTTACATCTGATCCCTTTTCGAAAGGCTTTTTAGAGCGCTTATAAAATGGTTTGGTTTAAATTAACGGCTTACCTCTTTCCAAACCGTTTAAAAATAAATAAATGAACGTGGTATTGGGAGCTGTGGCCTCTTCAAAAACCCTTGAAGGGAATACCGATGCGATAGCGGTGCCTGCGCATAGGTAACCAGCATGCGAAGATTAATGTAGTAAAAGTAAACGACGCGTTGCGTGTGATGCTAAGTAATCATATTCGTTATTTTTTTTCTGATACAATGCTTTGCTACACAGCTTAGCTTTTGTTCAAAAGCTGCCTAAGTTATTTGATGAAATTATCATCATTACAAGTACCCATTGCGAAGAATGTGAACTATCCAATTACGAGCATATTGAAATGCCAGCCACTGCGCAATAATTTACAGGCCCGAAACCACTAGATCGCTATTTGTGCTACTATTACACCCACACACTAATACCCATCCAACCCCTTAATCGAAATTACATTAAATTTTGCGAAGTTGACATTACAATTGATTATATTAATAACATAAAAATATCTATGTTTTGTAACAATCTTTACTACGAACTACATACCGACAAAAGGATCGAAAAGAAAAATATGCTTTTTCTGTCTACTATGACAGAGACAAATTTCCAGATAGTATTTAATCCCGATGAATTGAATTTCTAGAGCTTTTCAAAAACAAAGTACAAATCTTTATTTTGTCTTTAATCTACATATATCATTTCTAATCTTTCAGATCAGATCGATCCGCGAAACTTCTAAAGGTTGAAACTATACTAATAAATACTGACGGAGGAATATTGCGATGGGTATAACTGTCAATAAATAAAAAAAAACATTTATTTGTAATTCGCCCACAGGATGTTTCTTAATCGATTCTCCTGACACGCGACTCTTTCTCGCTCGAGATATTCCACCTATCCCTTTCGCCTAACGCGTGATGCTATGTCGCGCGACATCAGTCGCGAACCATTGCATAGTTGTGCTAGACGGGCTGGTTCAATAATTACCTATTGGTTCAACTCTTTGGATTACCGAGCCAACGTCTTATTCCAACGATACCGGGTTCGATTCCCGTTTTGACCAAGTTTATACTTGCGCAATTTAATTTTTCTTTGTGTTTTGATCTTTGTATCTATATAGCAATAAAAAAAAATGTGGCGTTAATTTACCCACATAAAAAAAAACGAAAACCATAATTGTGTTTCAAAATAAAATATCGTAAAAGAATGCCATATTTCAGCCATTTCAAAATATACTCGCTAGGTCTACAGCACACAGTGTATCTATACAAGTAGACATTATGTGTGTTAAATGAAAGAATCCAAGGGTAACATATAGGCCGTTAACGCTGCTGTGGTCACGTTCGTCCCCCGGGACCTGCTCGGCGATTACTGCCCGCCTCTAATTATATCCACAAAGTACGCGTTTATAATAATTAACAACGAGATCTGCTAAATTGTAGCCACTTGTAATAATTGCGCTTTCAGAGTAATGTGAAAAAAGGAGTTGAAAAATCCTGCAGGGTGCACTCGGCTACACGCATTAGGTACAAACAAGTAGGTAAGTCGAATGTTGTAGATTCTATACAAGGTTTAAAAGTGTTACGTCGGTTTTCTTGGCTTACATAAATTTCGGTACTTCTTTTACCTACCTAATTCAGTACTACAATTTTTATTGATAAAAACGTCCTCCGGCTCAGTAGGCAGCTGCTTCACCACGTTTGTAAATACTTACAGCAAGGACCATCGAACAAATATACAATTGAATGGTCTTCTGAATATTGTATTAAGCCTAATAACCTTGCCATAATCTACTAAATCCAATACTGAATCAATTGAAACTGAAAACAGTGTCAAAAGGCTCGCAATCCATTTTGTAAGCGGGAAGAACTTTTTTAGAGTTCCGCACCTCGTTCAGTAAAAATGAAACTCTTATAGGATCACTTTTTTGTTCATCTGTCTGTCTTTCAAGATCCAAGGGAATCAAAATCTATAAAACTCTTCCAGATGACCTAGAATCATGAAATTAAAAAAAAAACCCTAGACGTAAATCTGAAGTTACAAACTTAAATAATTATAAAGTTGGTAGCCTTGACCTCTCAATCTATGAGGACAATAGTTTACTCACGACAAAGTTAAGTTTGTCCTTTAATCCAGCATTTTTCTGTTAGAGCAGTATTGAAAGGTTAACTCGCACTACGTCCAACCGGCTTTCTTTAACCATAGATACAAAAATCAACGCACCAAGAAAAAGTTAAATGCATAATCTAGTGGAAGAGACCGGTACCAAATAGAACCCGGTACCTGGAGTACCGGTCCAAGGTGTCAACCACTCCACCAGCACAACCCCTTTTTACTAAGGAAGCATTTTAGCCCAGCTATTTCAGTAACAAACAAAACAGCAAGCAATACTTTTAACCCAGGACGAATCAGGATTAATCCCGAGAATAACGGCCAACGTGCCCCGTAAAATGTTCCTAATTTGTATAAAAGCCGTCTTCAAGGTGGAACACAACTAATGGATTTTTGGCAAGACCGACCCTTAGCAAACCGCTATCAATTGCCTATAAATATTTATGAGTATTTAAATGTTACAATCGAAATCCAATAGCAATTAGGATCTTTGATCGCTAAGAGATTTGAGGGCAAATAAACATTTTATTTTTTACTATTTATTTACTTGGGTATCGTTTTGAAGGGCTAATTCGGTGAGGTATTGCGATATTCGCGATTTATCAGTGTGATTATTATCGACTAGTTTTTAAAATAATAAGCAAATGTGAAAGCAGCGTCATCTACATGACGTCATTTTGACAGTTACAACACACAATAATGACAGAGGTACAATTTTATTTCCATACTACTAGTAATAGTCCGACTGTATCATTTTCTGCGCTGTGACCAATTATTAGTCGCTATATAAATAGAGTCCAACTCAAAATTCGAAGTAAATGAGTCGCTATTACGCTCTTTTAGAATGAGGAACTTTTCAAATGAATTTTTCAATCACAAATTGTGGTAATGTTTCATTTTTAGGGTTCCGTATCCAAAGGGTAAAAACGGGACCCTATTACTGAGACTTCGCTGTCCGTCCGTCCGTCCGTCCATCTGTCACCAGGCTGTATCTCAAGAACGGTGATAGCTAGACAGTTAAAATTTTCACAGATGATGTATTTCTGTTGCCGCTATAGCAAAAAATACTATTCATGATAAAACAATAATAATTAAGGGGGGCCCCCATACAAAAATGGGGCTTTTTGCATGATATTTCGTTCAACGGGCATTTTCTCATGAACCGTTATAGGTAGACAGTTGAAATTTTCACAGAATGTATATTTTTGTTACCGCTATAACAACAAATAATACAAATAGAAAATAAGTAAAAATTAAAGGAGGACCACATACAAAGAACGTGTTTTTTGTTCAACATTGATAAGGAACCCTTCGTGCGCGAGTCCGACTCGCACTTGGCTGGTTTTTATCCTTTATTTGATAATATCGATAAAAAGCCTCGTTAAAAAAATGAAATGTATTCAATTGATGATGTCCTCTAGTCATCTATGACGTATCCGTCAACGGCGAACCCTGTCAACTGTTACTGGCGTGTGGCTCGTTAATCACAGTTCGTTCTCCGACACACGATCACAAGTGAAACAGTATAGCAGCCCGAATATGTTAGCACTAGCAGTATATCGGCTTTATCACGTGTCACAATAATAACGGAGATATTGTATCGATTTTACAAGCTTTTATTTAACTTGCATTGTATGTTTAATGTATGTTTGTTCGGGTGAAATCTTGCAACTCAATTTTGAAGCAGATATCGTCAACCGATTGAGCTGAAATTTTGCATACTTACTTAACTTTGATGACAATACAATAATATGGTACCATGGGGCTGATCTGATGATGGAGCCGGAAGGTGGCCATAGGAACTCTATAATAGAAAAAGCAATCCTACCGAGCTCGGGCTCTTTAGAATCGTCTCAGTGAGCATTTGATGGATATCCAAAGAAAAGTACAGTCGGCTATAAAAGCTTGCCACTAAAATGTCATTTTTGACAGAAACATTTGTGATTCAAGCTCCATTGAGTGATATTTATTTAGACTTGATTGCAAAAAAGTAAGTAGTACAATTAGCGGACTTAATGCCATAAGGCATTATCTACCAGTCAACCATAGGGCCGAACAGAAACAAGCAGTTGGTACAGGATCGTGAAAGGTTGTTAGAAAAATAATAATAATAAAACAAGACAAAATCAATAAGTTAATAATATTATAACCATAAATGTCGGAGTTCAGAGATAACACACATTAAAAAATAATGATAATATTTATCTTAACGAGGAAAAACATTAAGGTTATCATTAAGGTTACCTACTCTGAATAAAGCGAAACGCTTTAAAGTAGCGAAAGCTCGGGCATTTGTTGTTAGACATGTCATGGTGACACCTAGAGACTTTATACATCTCTGGGTATATTTAATATTTTAAATAGATCGTTCAAATTTTATTTTAATATTTCTACCTAACATTGATTTGGAGTATCTATATATCTCCTATACGTGTACGCGTGTAGTAATTAGCTATAACACTAATGTAATGTTCTAAGTATTATTTACGAAAAAATGACTTACTGTTGAGTTTCCTCTTGCGAAGTGCCGGTAGATTCACAATCTGACTTGTAAAAGTGCCCTTGTGGTCTACTTACTGAATAACTTATTTCATTTCATTTAATTTCGAATTTAGCCCCTAAACCAATCACAAAGAGTTGAATTCAAAATTCAAAATTCAAATCTTTATTCTGCAAATAGGCGTCAAGGGCACTTTTACATGTCTGATTCTATAAAATTGCATAACAATAATAAATATAAAATTACAATTATGATTACATCACAACAACATAATAGTTAATTAATGCAACAGACAAATCACTGGGCCTACTTTGCCGGGAGATGTATACTGTCTCCGGGTCCATTAATTGAATACTCTTAACCTATACTATCAGAGATGTAAAGGGTCTCTATGCGTCAATAATACAATACGATGGATTAAAATTACATAGAATGAAATATAAACCCTTCTTATTGTTATTTTTGATTGGCCTTTTTTAATGAACTGCACTGTCAAACAAATAATAACCAAACAATATCATTATATCGTCTGTAGACTACTAAAATTCACTAAGTAACAAATGCCTACATAAAGCAAAGCTCTACAAAGTAGATACGAAGTTTTGAAGAGAAGAGTTTTGAAAATTTTAGTGAGTTTTGGTTGTCCCCAAGCGATAAGCGAATCCTTATTCTATCGTAGTTTATCGTGTTCTTCAATATATTAACTACGTACAGGTTGAAAGATTTTCACCTATTTGTTTTCCTTTTGATGTATGCATGGACGTTCAGATTCTACAAACTGGAATAAATATGTCGGAGACGTTCATGAGTACGGTAGCTCAACGAAGCCGGCGCGCCATCGGAAGGCGACAGTGGCGCCCCCTTGAACCTGTTTTGGCGCGCTAGACAGAGTCTTGGCGGTTCACTCAGCGAACGCCCACCGACACTTCACTCTGGGCCACCATCGAGTGCACTACTGCCTTGGAACTGTCCCGTTTCGTTGTGCTATACCAAGTTAGAATCAGTGAAACGTTATAACTCAACAATACAGTGTTAATTTAATAAAGACTATTCTGTTCGAGACTTCGATAACCTATCTTACAGACCTCTGTGCCAGGAACTGTTATTTTGTGCTTCATTGTATAAGGAATAAATAAATCAAGTTAATTGCATCCGTATTGTTTCATCTCGCTCGAGTTAACCTCCTCGTCCACAACTATATCGAATAGCTCAACTAATGTGCCACACCACACCGGCCATCCAGACCTGTCCCCGACATCAGAAGTTGGGATGGTATCTACGGCCCATGAGCGAACACGAAGAATGATGGAACACGAAGCGAATAAAACGGAAGAAAAAAGTTTGTGGTTACTCTTTGAAATACAACGAACCTGACATCACAAAATCAAGGAACAGGAGCTACAAGCGTTTCCGTTATTGAAACTCAAGCTAACACCGTCACGGAGACCTACAAAACCGTATGAAAACAAATGAAGATTGCACTGTTTAAATTGTTTTCATTGCGAGAGAAACGGACATGAAAAATTCGATTGCTTACTTCGTATAAAAGAAAACTACAACTTACCACCTCAGCGACAAAAGCCAGCAGTTACAATACAATCTACATACATCGAAGTTCATTGTTTACTTCAAAAACAGCGGGACACATCGTCAGTTGTTGCACCAGTAGAAGTGACCCAGAAGCGACAGTCAACTACAACTTACAAGCGACGCGTGAACGTAGGCACTATGGCTTCACCGACACATTTTGAAAAACACATCAGGTCAGTCGTTAACTTTTCACTAAGATCCCGATATTTTGTTCACAAATAAAAGTGTAGCTAGATTCTGGGGTAGACTTAAGTCGCACTTATTCAGTTTAGTGAGTATTTGTCAAAAAAAGTACTAACGGGTACTGGTAAAAGCGACCCTCCAAGTAAAGTTGAATATTGCGTGATAGAAATTAATAATCATTAGCAACAAAGTTTATTGCACGTTTTGTAACGATTGTTTTCGTAGTGATATAATATGACTAAACGCGAAATGTTTCTACAGAGATTTAGTGTTGATTAATATGACCACTACGCAGTTTACCTACCCTTAAAAAGTTTATCATTTTAAAATTGCGCTGTGAAGGTGCATCAATCATACACACTTAGAATTATTATTCTAATCATACACAGTACTTAGTAGTAGGAGCGGCTGGGCTTAGGAACTTGCTTTAATAATCTACCCTCTGTTCATGATTTTCCAATCATTCTGTAGAATTTAATTTTTTGACATCTTGAATAGTTTCTTACTCGGGGTACATTAGCTGGTGTATAGTTTAGCGCCTATAACTTCCGTAAGAACTGGTGAGCTTGAGATTTGTTTAAACGATGCTAATGTTACTTTTAACTGTGGTGATCGCTATAGCCTAAAATATTTACACTGGAGACACTAATACGATTAGGAAAATATTGGGACACAAGAGTTTGAAATTTAAGTTTGATTTTTATCATTAATGTTTCATAATTCCTTGGTAATCTAAGAGTTATCATACAAAGTAAAGTTTGTTATTAAAATGCAAATAATGATTTGATTTAAATCTTTTCTTGCATCTACGTCGTAGATTATTTGTTCACATTAACGAATCATAATTTCAGTGTACCTACCTAACTTTGCTAGATTGATTTGAGTTTCCTTTTTTATGTTGGATTATTATTATTCGTTTGGCATGTTATTTCAGATAACAAAAGAAACAATTCATTTGACTATAAGAAATTACAAATCCAATTTCAGTTGTTGTTGAATTGAAGTTGAGTTTGTTGGATTTAAGGTTAGAATGACCGAGCTTTGTGATACTGTGCTTGAAGTTTTTGTTTCAGGAAAAGATTCGCGAACTTAGCAGCTAACAGCTAAGCCATGAGTCATCTGCTTCGGCTGCCACGGTACAAGACATCGCGTAAAGAACTGCGCGAAGGCGAGCGACAGGGCGCCTTCAACCACGGGGAAGAGGGTTGACGTGTGACGTCACCACACCACACCATATGAGGCAATCTGGTGAGGAGTTCTCATTTTATTGTGATTTGGTTGCCGAGTGATCGCTTATGGAAGAGTTAATTTCCAATAAGTTCCATGGCAATTGCTTGTATAATTCAGTGACTATGTAGGACTTGTTTCAGAAAATTTTTAGTACTGTGCAATAAATAAAGTTACTGAAGCGAGCCTATTAGAAATGTTGACATGTAGTATTGTAAATTGCGAGACCATTGGCCATAAACTTGACTTCCAAACATGCGCGTACTTGCACGATAGGTTGAGGGAAATGCCCGGGAGCTACGTACCATTTGAAGTAGACTAAAAAAAAAAAAAAAAATATAGTGAGACTGGTAGGGAGGTTCTCAGTTCGGCTGGTCGACCATACCAGTCACTTCATCGTAGCCGTAGTCCGGTAGAAGTCGGCATCTGCTCTAAGCAGTCCGTGGATACGCGGTGCGCGGTAGGTGCTGGCGGAGGTCGGGTCTCTCTCGCAGAGACCGTAGAGTCATAGGGTTGACTCGGCGATCCCGTGAGGATGCGCGTAGTGGGTGGCTAAGTTAGCCCTAGGCCACGAATGAGATACCTGTTTTGTTGAACGAATTTTCGTTGATTTAATTGTTTTGATGTTGTCAATAAGGTGAGCCAAAAGGAAATGATATGGTGGTAAATGGTTCCTAATGTGTTTTCTAAGGTAGAAGTGGTAAATAGCTAGTTTGTTTCACAACAAGCAACATTTGAAATTGTAATATTGAAAGAATAAGTAATGTTACAATTGGTAGTTGGTTGTAAGATACCATAATTCGATTTGTATCTTTTGAAATATTGCGGTTATAAAACAAAAACTTTCACTTAGTTGTCAAAATTATTTTTGTGATATTTTTTTTGTTTTGGTGTCAGTAACTATTTGATGCGAAAGGAAAGATGAAGTTTTTGTTTTGTCTTAGGTACCATTTTGACGTGTTTGTCAGGACTGACCGAGTGGATACTGTTTTGGTTGTTGATTGTTTCAGAGCAACACACGAGGACGTGTGTCATCGCAGGATGGCCGTGTCGGAGACGGTCATGAGTACGGTAGCTCAACGAAGCCGGCGCGCCATCGGAAGGCGACAGTGGCGCCCCCTTGAACCTGTTTTGGCGCGCTAGACAGAGTCTTGGCGGTTCACTCAGCGAACGCCCACCGACACTTCACTCTGGGCCACCATCGAGTGCACTACTGCCTTGGAACTGTCCCGTTTCGTTGTGCTATACCAAGTTAGAATCAGTGAAACGTTATAACTCAACAATACAGTGTTAATTTAATAAAGACTATTCTGTTCGAGACTTCGATAACCTATCTTACAGACCTCTGTGCCAGGAACTGTTATTTTGTGCTTCATTGTATAAGGAATAAATAAATCAAGTTAATTGCATCCGTATTGTTTCATCTCGCTCGAACTAACCTCCTCGTCCACAACTATATCGAATAGCTCGACTAATGTGCCACACCACACCGGCCATCCAGACCTGTCCCCGACAAATATGAAAACTTTAATTAATGCAAATTATGAATATACGTAAAAAAAAACGAAAAGTAATTCACCGAAATATTTAATATCATAATGTTACCCGTAGGCACACCAATTTATGTTGACAATTATATTTTTCGACATTATTGTTTTTAATTGTGGGGGGATAGTGAAAAACTATTATGGGGTTTTGACATTAGGTACTGTCCGAAAGTAAGCCTAGTACTTGGAATAAGTTGCATCAAATCCCGCCTTAAACAAAACATACACACACACATACACAGCCTTAAACAACATAATTCCTAACTACATAAATACATTCCGGAGCCCGATTTTACACTTCGATCCGAGTCCATTTGTGAACCGCATGGACTATTCAACCAAACTCCAGGATATTACATCGACAGCACGAAACAGTAACGTAGTAACCGCCAATGGAACTAATGGCGCTTCAAACGTTGGACATATTCCGGAAAACCTATTAACCAGGAGCTATTAATAGTGATGTTTTGTACGTGGGCGGTTACTGGTTAGGCGGTTGTCACACTGCCGCCGCGTCTCGTTGCGAGACGCGGAGCTACGGACTCGCATGCGGGGACAACGCACTAACGTCCGAGTTTTCTCAGCATCTCCGTCCGGAGCTGCGATGCGCGACGTCCCGCGTTACTTCCGTCTCGCGTTCATTTCACATTCGAACGTTAAGGTGAAAACAGTTCCTATTAGTCGATAAAATGTAAACGGAACTTATTCAGAACGCTGCGGTGATATTTCAGCTTGGTTTTTGTACAATCGAGTCATAAATTCTGGGTACATTCCTATTTACAAACCAGGACGATAAATGGGTCTTTTGCTAGAGATTACGAAGATTTAAGGCAACGCGAAGAAACATTTTTTAATTGCACCCGCATGTCAACTGCGTCATTTTGATTATTTGCTAAGCAAAATTGGATTGATTATTACTGGCGCGGACACAAATCGACGTTCTATTACAGCCGAAGAAAAGCTTAAGCTTACACTCAAGTACTTAAGTAATAATCTACTATGTACTTCAATTATACTTTTATAAGAATTCCCTTTATTTTGATTATGATTAAAACCGATACTTAGGTACTATAAAACTAAATAAATTTGGAATTAATTAAAAACAATATTTCGAATAAGTAACTCAGCCTTTAATATTTTTAATAACTTCACTAATTGAGCATAAATCACAGATCATATATTTACTCTAAATACTTAATAAAAATATTTGTTTACAAATGACTATAATCTTGTTTTATTCTTTCTTAAATACGTCCTTCTTGCACTAAAATCCGTATGACACTGCGGAGGTGCGGAGCGGAGCTCGGTGTGACATACCCTTCGGCACGCATCGCATCTCCGTCCGAGCGCGCGAGTCGTCGTGCATCTCGCTACTCCGCGCGTCGACGCGGAGCCAGTGTGTCGTACCATGCGATTTTTCTATACAAAATCAAGATTCTACATACAAAGTTAAAAAACGCATCAACGGACGACGCTGCGAGATGCTGAGCAGTGTGACAACCGCCTAAAGTGCTACGTAGGCGTAGCATGTCCCGGGTCTGTACCGTTACCACGAGTTTACAGTGACCGTACTCGCTAGCGACAACGTAGACGATTTGTATGGAGAATTGTAGTTCTACAAAATAGCCGCTAGGGGCGCTGTACTATTCCATACAAATCCATACAAACAAACCGTTTATCCATACCAAACAAATCGTTATCCATACCAAACAAATCGTTTATCCATACCAAACAAATCGTTATCCATACCAAACAAATCGTTTATCCATACCAAACAAATCGTTATCCATACAAATCGTTTATGCTGTCGCTAGCGAGTACAGTCACGTGGTAAGGGCGCTAGTCTGTAACAATGTACCTATGTGTAGTGTAAGTGTTAGTCCGGTGGCTGTGCTGTGGTTGAAAGCTATGAGCGGATTGATTGAAATGTTGCCAGCGGTGTAAGCCATAAACTTATGGTGTGATGCCTCATCTCAAATTAATATAAATTTGAGAATATCAGTGGGTGAGCATACCCGAGCATTACACGTGTGCAGGGCACAGTCATAATTATGATACATTTTTTACAATTTGTAACTTTGCTTATTTATATAGCATTAAAAAACAATGTTGTGTGGGGAGAATTCATATTTGGAGCAAAATATTGAGAGCAATGCACATTTATTTTATTACGATAGCCATGATTACAACGCCATCTATTTTTAATGTTCTTTTTTTTTGCAGTGTCATTGCACCAAAACCAGCAGTATAGAAATTCAAAATAGGTTTACGCAAACAAAGTTGCAGGCATAGTCAAGTAGGTAAGTAATAAAATTAAGCAATGCCCCTCTTACATTGTATTGTAGTGCTGTTGGATATGTAGGTACCTACGTCTCGCGTTTATGAACAGTACATAAATTTCAAATATACACGTAAAAGATTTTTCGCATAGATTACCCACACAATCAATAAATTATGAGCAATTAGAGACATGACAAAAAAAAAGTTATTTTTTATATAACTGCGCGGGCTTAAAAAAAACGAAAAAGTGAATCGCCAGAAAAATCTATATATAACCACCAACTCACAAAATTTCACGAGCTGGACATCCAGCCATACGAAAGAATTTTAGGCGAAGCTGAAACGGTGACGCTTCGCTCTCTCAGTCAATGAGATGGTTAAAATCCAGGCATTCAGCTTCATTTTCTCTTTTCGCTTCCGACATGTTTTCTTGAAATGTTCATATTCGTTGCACAAAATTTTGCTTATGTAAAGTTAATTACAATTTTGTATGAAGTATTCTTGTTTGGGTAACGTCATTCAGTAATGCATGCAAAAAGTATGATGGCTGTCTCGCAGGTGATGCATCTCATCTGTTTCTAGGACATTTCATATTATGTATTCATGTGAGCTTGAGTAGGTAAATATGATATCATGCGACAGTTGCTGGTTCACTTATGATTATAATCAGCATTCTCTCTCTCTCTCTCTCTCTCTCTCTCTCTCTCGCTGGTTGCAATAATAAAATGACTTAGCACTGTTTCAAAAAAGATAAAAAGCTGTTTCGTATTCATAATATTATACATGAACTATAAGTTTCAAAAATATGAAATTTATAGTAAAATATTACACAATTCTATGCACCGTTGTAGTGAACAATATAATGTACAGTAAACGGCGATAAAGAATGCACATCGGCAATCATCGCATTTCCGAATACAAACGAATGCTAATTTCCATGTACATCAATTTATTAGATTAATCGTTCATCAGAATTTGAATTTAGAACTAAGTACTTTATTGTTGTTTTGTTTTGATTTCACGTGGAATATATAGAGCTGTAAAACTCGATGTTATTATATATAGTTATTGCTATAATGTTCTTGTTGGGGAAAAATAATATCTATATAATATAAAAGAAGAAGTCCTTAATGACTCATCAACGCACAGCGAAAACTACTTATGTAAGAGAGTTGATTTTTGCACAGTAGGTTACTTTTATAACGTGGGCTAGAGATAAGAAGCGATTTTGAAAAATTCAATCCCTAAGGGTGTTAAAAAGGGGTGCAAAGTTTGTATGGGGGAAACTTTTTTTTTTTGAGCTAGAGACTTGAAACTTTGTAAAAAGATTACTTATTAAAAAACACAAAAAGTGATTTCAGCGTTTTTAAAAATTTCACCCCTAAGGGGGTTAAAAAGGGGTGCAATGTTTCTATGGGAGACATTTTATTTTTTGAACTAGAGACTTGAAACTTTGTAGAAAGCTTACTTAATCAAATACAAAAAAAGTAATTTCAGCGTTTTGGAAAATTTCGCCTCTAAGGGGGTGAATTAACTAAGAATAATATTCCTTACCTACCTATTTTAATATCTTTGTCATCATCAAAAATTTACGCGGACGAAGTCGCGGGCGGCCGCTAGTACATATATATATATATTCAGGCCCACATTCCTAAAAGGGGTTGACTGAGCATTAGCAACTGATGTTATACTACTAGGATACTTGAATGTGGGTTTAAAGATCGACAAAAAGTGTAATTACTTACATTAACATTCTCATGTTTTTTCTAAATTGGTCGGCTTCAGTTACAAAATATTTATAAACATTTTAGATAATTTCGCGTGACTGGCAAAGTAACGGCTTACCTTTTTTCCCTATAGATGTCATAGTTAAAAATTAATTTTGTGTAGGTTTTAGCAACTCTATATATATATATATTGACTTGGACATGCGACTGCACTCTCTCGCATTTGAACCACGACTGACAAACCAAACGTCATGGTGTGTGCGACACAGATATCGCTATACGAAGTCGAAATTAGCCGATTGCCTCTTTCCAAAGATCGATGTGCAAACTTTATCGCCGTTTACTGTATAGTATTTTATGCTAAACTGGTGCGTGATGTTCAGTACCAAGTTTAATGTACGTTAAGTCATAAAACTAAAAGCAGAAACTTGAAAGTAAATTATACGTTTTATCACCGCAGGCGGTGAATTATATCGGGAGGTAACAGTGGAAAATGCAAAATATAGCAACCCCTTACTGAAGTTTCAGAGTCACCTGCGGGTTTATGAGGGTGCGTTTATCATGTAATAGATAAGTGACAAATGATTTATCATAAACGCGACCATCCTACATAATCATTTTGAAAAATGGCTTACACTCACGTAAAATGTATAGATATTCTCATTTACGTCCTGACAGATTGCCTTTCGGTTCGGCTCGGCAGAGAACCATCCTCGAACCATCCAACATACCTACCATAGCGATACCTTAAAGCACACTCGTACTAACTTTCCGGAAAAAGTCGTTGCAATTAGGACGTTAGTGCACAACTCTATGTGGTTTAAATTTCATTGGCAAAATAATTGTGATTAGTACGAGTGTGAACTAATGTATCCGTATCCGTCGAGGGCGAAGTACCCGCGTACCCCGTAGACCACGATACGTATGCAGATTGTACTAATAACCGTTTATTGTATTTGTACCTATTATTAACATAATTTAATTTAGGCATACTAAGTTGTTATTATATTTATTAAAACTGAGCGCCTCTCGCCATTAAACGTCACAGTTTGGCGAGTAATATTACATTGTTAAATGTTATTGTTTAAAGTTAAAAAAAAAAAAAAAAAAAAACCATAGGTACCTTTTCATCGAAGTATTTTTCGTCGAATATTTCACTTCGCCTAAGTGTCATTTTGTAGAAAGCAGTTTTCTTTGAAATCGTTAAAACATTTAGGATCGTTATAAAACAAACGTGACCTAATCAATAGGATCATATATTTAAAAAAAACCGGTCAAGTGCGAGTCAGACTCGCGCACCGAGGGTTCCGTACAAACATTTTCCATCCTTAAGTGGTTTAGTTAAGTTTGCACCTCGTATGTATAGCGCTCCATACAAATGAGGTGCAAAGTTAACGCAACCAATCCCGTTTGTTGTATGGGAGCGCTCCTTAAATATTTATTTTATTTTATTTTTAGTATTTTTTGTTATAGCGGCAATATAAATACATCATCTGTGAAAATTTTAACTGTCTAGCTATCACTGTTCTTGAGATACAGCCTGGTGACAGACGGACGGACGGACGGACAGCGAAGTCTCAGTAATAGGGTCCTGTTTTTACCCTTTGGGTACGGAACCCTAAAAATATGAAAAATGTATGACATCAGAGGAAAAAAAACCTGCGAAGTGAAAATTCAAATAAATTGGACATGCGTCGAAAAATTATTCAGCGAAAAGGTATAGAATGTGTTGGATACATATTGTTTTACTAATTAATACACATTTGTCCTACTCCCGAGGGATTATAGTATTAGCAGCAAGAAGACTCTCCCTCTCTCTCTTCAAAAAGAAGTAAGTATACAATTGTACATGTCATAAAGAGACAGCAACATGCATACGAATCCTCCGGAGTTGCAGGCGTTTATTGGGTAACTGCGTCATTTATTGGGTAACTGCGTCGTTTATTGGGTAACTGCGTCGTTTATTGGGTAACTGCGTCATTTTTTAACCGATTTTGGTCCCATTTTCATGGTCATGAAATAAATAAATTAAATGTATATCGAGGGCTTCATGCTATAGGGGCGTATGCGCAAAAATGCGATTTTTCGTTTTTAACGGCATCGTATTCATCTAATAACGATACATCGGGTCAATTTTTTTCATAATTTTATCGTAATTATAAGTTATTGAAAATAAATAAAATATGTTTTGGCGTATCATGTAGGACATAATTTTTTATCGATCCAAAGAGGCGTACAGTAGGCGTAAGCGCAATAATGTAATGGAATCTCATAATATGATCGGAGTATAAAGGCGTATATGTTCATACGTCTATTAATCGATTGTGTGATTTACCAAAAATTGTCGCACAATAGCGGCGTATGTACATACGACCATATTTACCATACTTTTTAGTGATAGTATCAGTCTTCGGCCTCATATACCGTCGCACCAAATGGGCGCAGTCCTTGAACGTCACACCTTTCTCCGAAAAACATCTCTAACTGGTAGGTTTCTAAGGAACCATCCTGCTCGTATCCCAGGTGGATTCGATTCAATATCCAAATAATAAATGCTCGATGTCATCCAAAGGACGAACCCACTTAGCATGAATCGCACTATCGCACATAATATGTGAGCCAACTAGGTCGGTCCAACTTTGTTGAAAACAGAGGTTCCCAAGAAATATCGGGCAGAGGGGCGCTGAAGAAATAGATAAACAGGCGTCCTTACATGTACCATTATGGATTGCTACCATCATGCATAATTATCCATCTCAGACAGCTGCGGGAACAAAGCTAACTAGTCAAGCTGGAGAAGTTTAGGATAAGCAGAAAAAAGATGAGGAAACTCAATACAACAATGAACATTTGAGCACGGGCACAAATTAGTCAAGTTCAAACTAAGTCTCCTCTACAAACAGGTAATTGCAGTTTTAGGATCCCTACACAAGCCAGATAATACCTTCACCAGCTCAGCGGCGGAAGAAACAACCCACGTACAGACTCACTTCTCAAACAAAAAGTTATTCAGTTTTTTGCCTCTCCTGAAAAGTAGAGGTTTTGCGCATACGCCCCTATAGCATGAAGCCCTCGATATATCCGCTAATGCTACTCGTATTCCCCTAGGTCGAACAGCTTCTAACCTTACTGGTAGTTACTTCCAACATCCAGTCTTGTCGAGAGGCGATGGTGGATCGATTGAACCAAACTCTCGTGGCAGTGTCCGAGTGGGGAGATGCCAATTTAGTTGGATTCAATGCCACCAAGACTCAGGCGTGTCTGTTTTCCGCTAAACGGAGTCCCTTTGACCTGACTCCCACTTTCCAAGGTGTATCCGTTCCGATTTCAGACCACCTAGAGCTTCTTGGGATGACCTTATCAACCAACCTGAACTTCGGCCAATACATTGAATCCTAAGCTACAACTGCAGCAAAAAAACTTGGGATCCTATAAGGTGAGGCGGTACTTCACGCCGGGCGGTGCTTCAATTATATCAGGCACAAGTCCGATCATGCATGGAGTACTGCTGCCATCTTTGGGATGGGTCCGCCAAACACCAACTGGCCGCCTTGGATTCAATTGACAAACGTGCGAAGAAGCTCATTGGCGACCCTGCCTTAGTTCAGGAAAAGCTGCAAAACCTCGAACACCGCAGGAAAGTCGCTTGTTTATCGGTTTTCTACCGGATACACTTTGGTGAGTGTGCACTAGGACTGCATGAATTAATTCCGCCGTCTCCGTTCAGACAATACAGTACTCGGCGCGGACTTGGATTCCACCCTTATGTTGTTGATATACCACTGATTAGTACGAAACGCTTTGCGTCTACTTTCCTTAGGGCTTGTGCACAAATCTGTGATATTTGGTGAGGTTCTTTGCTAAAAAAAAACATTAAATATGAACTCAAACTTGGCAAAGGCTTACCTGGGATTGATCGCTACCTATCATCCCTAAGTGATACTAATCATTTGAAATGCTTAAACCGCTGAACCAATTCAATTGTGTTCTGGGGTTTTTTTATCCCATACAAGTATGCTAGAAGTTTTGATGAGCAACTTGTACTGAGACTATGTCGAGAGCAAAAAAAGGTCAAATTAGACAAGGTGTCTCAAAATTCATTCCGCTACCGCTATTCTCCTAGGTTGAACCTCCTAACCTTTACGATAGAGTTACGGCCTACATTCAATATGTACGCAAACTTGGCAAAGGCTTACCTGGAATTGATGGCTACCGATTATTATTAATATTCTAGATTACTAAAGTAGTTTGTCCTGGCGTAGGCTCGGCATTATTATTATCGATTAAGACTAGTACATTGTCGATTGAAAAATCCTACGTGTTTACCTAAATACTTAACTAATATTAAGAAGCAATTAATAGGTAGTATAATAATAAGCCTACTTTTGTGCATTGTTACACTTATTAAATACATATATTAATAGGTAGTATAATAATAAGCCTACTTTCATGCATTGTTAATACACTTATTAAATACATATATTAATAGGTAGTATAATAATAAGCCTACTTTTGGTAATTTCAACCAACTTTTTGACGTGAATCATACTTTTCCCCGAGTTCTAGGTAGTAACATAGCTATTTCATCATTTCATTGCGAGCAGTCGAAAATAAGTTGAAAAAACTAAATTTCCGCGTGAACTTTGTTAATTTTTAGTAGTTTTTAAAACAAAAATTAGCAATGAAAAAATCAAACTGTAGCTTTCAAATATACCTATACCAATAAATCCCAATAGCCCCGCTCTAGGTAGCAACATCAATAATATGTTAAGAAACATGTTTGATCATAGAGAAATATGTCTAAAACAATCAGCATTTTAAAAGGAATGAGGCCTCTTAATAAGTGTATTTTTTCCTAGTGCCATATGCCAAATTCTTTTATTTTCCTTATTTATCATGGTGTTCAAAATCGGCATCAAAAGTTACGCGGCCATTAAAATTTTATGTTTATGAAGTAGTTTGTAGTTTGTGCCTTAATTCGTTGAAAATATAAAAATAATAAAACTAACAATCAACGCTGAAAACTAATACTTTTCCAATATCTGTGTAAAAACAACACAATCCTGATTTATTTTTATTACGAATCCCTCGGATTAGCCCGCTCACGGTCACGGTACTCTGATTCGGATAACTGATTGAAAAGAAATGGTCCGGCGATACGCGAGGTGGAAAATAAAATAAATTCATTCCATTTATTATTTCATGCTATAAATGGTGAAATCCGCGTAGATTTCTGAATGATACGTTCATGGATTCCGATATGGACGCCTTATACTAAATGCACTTACGGCTTAGTAAACTCTAAGGTTCCGTACCTCAACCACTTTGCTGGATCACTTTGTTGTCCGTCTGTCAGTCCATCTGTACCCTATTTTCTTAAGTACGCGTGAAGGTATCAAGCTAAAATTAATACGAAACACTCAGGTCAGCTAGCGCTTGGAGCCGTGAAAAAATGAAATTTCTAAGGTCATCACCATCAAAAGATACGAGTTTATGCAGAGAATTTGTTGACTCTTCAAGGGAATCAAATATTTGTTAGAGCAATATTCAATGCCCTCGGTGCCCGAGCCCAACTCGCACTTGGCCGGCTTTTTGATATTACATTATATTATACTTAAATGCGTGAAAAAACTTAAAGTCCATTTCATCGCTTAAAAGTCATTTTGCTTCGTATGTTTTATAAAACCCCAAAAAGGTTTAACATAAAACAGTACTACTTATAAATATTTGCCTACAAAATACGATTAAGTCATTTATCATACGTATTTATAAGTTAATAATATCTGCTGTAAAACACACACCCAAGCAGCGAATTAACTTTCAAACAAGGTTTGCGCTGTTTATAGAAGTTGGTTAACATTATCCTGTGCTTGATTTTACTTTGAGCGAACTTTTGGATTAAAGTCGAGTGACAGACTCACGAACGCAGTGTTAACAAGATTAATTATTTTGATGAGATCTTAATCAACTTAATAAATTAATTATTGTATAACTTATTTTAATTTCTTTGTAAAACCTACATACTAATATCACTCATGTACAGTAAAGGAAATTAAAACACCTACCTTTTATAACAATGATTGTCATTGCGACAAAAACGAAACAGGTACACGATTCAATTTCCTTGACTGTACATAGAGCACTTGGTCGTACTAAAAAAGTATATATTGATTTAGCAACGATAGCACAAAATAAAGAAGTGTAGAAGGTTCTCTTTTAAATCTTTACAATTACCGTCCCAGAATTAACTTTGATTTGTTGTTTGCGTAAAATACGATGCATTTGTTTGAGAGGCATGCGCACCGCTACGACTGCTTACGAACGCGCGTCGATTTAGCATATTGTACGTAGTAAACCTGTAGTGGCCCATAATTATATTATTTTAAAATCATTTCCCTGCCGAGTGCAGACCACAGAAGTCCATTTACGTCCACAAAGCACAATCGTCGGTAATTGTGTCGACCGCACCTCAATACTCGACGCTGGATGGCTACTCCGAAGTTCAAAATTCGAAGTTCGTATACCGTGCCATCCCTTTCAATCTCCTCCAAACAATATATAGAATGAGTGGGACGGCACGATTTGAAGATTGGATTCCGAACATCGGAGTAACCCTTCTGCGTTGACGATGAAACGACCTATTACATTTATTACCGTCTAAACAGAGACGTAATGTAATGTGGCAACAGACAAATGAAATAGTACGTAGTGTTTAATTTTTGGGGCAAGTTTCAGCGTTGTGATCTTACATATTGAAATAAAACAATTAGGTCGCGTATATTCACTTTTTGAGACTCCTCGTTTTAATAACTTTCCAGTAACCACACTCTAAAGAAGTGTTAAAAACATTTCAATCCGAAATTCGTTTTTCTTATACGATCTCAAATAAGAACACGTTCCGACACGCGGACGATAAGATAAAAAAAAATAAAAAAAAACATTCCAAAAAGTTTTATTTGCAATACATATATTGTTCTTAACGACCTATGTTTAAATAATTGTGTCTTTTATATACAACAAATAGATTATTGTTCAATTAAGATAAGGTCTATCAACTTTGTACTGTAAATATAAATCAAACCATAAACAAAATCTCGTAATGAAAAATAAACACGTAAAGCTACTAAATCTTCCGATTCGATCAAATAATGACAACCGTGGTGGTTGTTATGACTCACTGGTACAGTGTTGGAACGTATAGGTAATTTTGTTATTCCTTTTTAAGCAGCAGGTATCAAGTACAGCAACAAAGACTATGAACAGTAACAACAAGTACAAAAATCGAATATGTTTTAGCTGTTGAGGTGAAAAGTTGTGTACGTGGTATTCCTTTTTAAGCAGCAGGTATCAAGTACAGCAACAAAGACAATGAACAGGAACAACAAGTACAAAAGATCGAATATGTTTTAGCTGTTGAGGTGAAAAGTTGTGTGTGCTGCACGAGAGCAAATTCTTTGAGTTCTGTTGAGTTCCTCGCTACACACAGTATCTAACTTAGTATTTTCTGTGTCAAAATCCCTCAATATTACAAGGTTATATGTTTAAATTTTTACAAATCGAAACTTGAACATTGTCACAGTGACGATAAGTCTAATTTTAACATAGAACCCTGTAATACTGAGGTAACAAATCGCTGGCTCATTATTACAGGGTTCTATGTTTCACTTTTGACGAATTCTAATTTGGACAGTGTCATAATGACATGAAGTCCAATTTTAACTAGTCTGAAACTGAACTGAACCTTGTAAGGCCAGCGAATTTGTAATTCATATTTCAAGCGCATGACACGCATTTGGTGGAAAAGGGTGTGGTTGTTTAAAAATTTACTATAGATAATGGTTGGTAGGGAAGAAAATAGTCTCTTTAATCGCACATGGGGATAACGATGGCCCTAATGCACTAGACTAGAAAACCCTTCCGTCCCAGTCCCATAAAGTTATGTAGTCAATAAGCTAACGTAGCCCATTTTACACAAGTATGTATATTATGTAAATACTGAATTAAACCATTGATACAATGATCAAGCTTAAAGAAAAATATAAATGAGTTACCTGGTGAAAGAGACCGGGAATCGAACCCGGTACTTCTGGATTGCCGGTCCAGTGCTTGGGAGTTAGGAGGCCTTATTCCTTTAAAATTTATTTTTTTCATATTATGATTATGACAAACATGTTAATAATTTTAACCAAAATAATACTTTTCCCTGAGTTCTAGGTAGTAACATAGCTATTTCATGCTTTCATTGCGTGCAGTCGAAAATAAGTTGAAAAAACTAATTTTTCCGCGTAAATTTTGTCAATTTCGCGTAGTTTATGAAACCAAAATTCCATCCTCCTAGCCTTAGTCCCATTTTTTTGAGAATGAATTCTCAATCGGGGTCGGCTACCTAAATCCCAAGATGTGGCGTAGGCACTAGTTTTTACGCAAGCGACTGCCATCTGACCTTTCAACCCAAAGGGGAAACTAGGCCTTATTTGGGCTTAGGTGGTTTCCTCACGATGTTTTCCTTCACCGAAAAGCGAGTGGTAAACATCAAATGACATTCCGTACATAAGTTCCGAAAAACTCATTGGTACGGGCCCGGGTTCGAACCCGCGACCTCCGGATTGAAAGTCGCATGCCCTAACCACTAGGCTACCACCGCTCTCGGCATCGCTTTATGAAACAAAAATTATCGATGAAAAATTCAGACTGTAGGTTTCAAATATATACCAATAAATCCTAATAGCCCTGTTCTAGGTACTAACATCAATATTATGTTAAGAAACATGTTTGATCATAGAGAAAAATGTCTAAAACAATCAGCACTTTAAAAGGAATAAGGCCTCTTAGGGTGGCGAAATTATTGACGCGCTGGACCGGCAATCCAGAGGTGCCGGGACCGGGATCGATTCCCGCCCAAGTAGCAAAATTTAGTCGTGTAAACGTTCTAGGACCATGTATTTATTAGTCCTATAGAGCTCCAATAAACTACTATAAAACCGTGTTTTGGCCCAGTTTATAGTGCTATTACGTCTTATAGTAGTTTTATAAGAGTCCAGTAGAGTGCAATTCAATTTTGAAAACATCTTGTTAGGTGCACTTACAAGATAAAATGCTCCTATAAGTATCCGGAAAACGCACTTAATAAGCACAATTAGTCCTATAACGATCTGGCGCATGCCATTACTGGAGTAATTGATCCTTTTGTGGCCAGCGGGAATAGTGCTATAGGGCATGATGAATTCGTTTATTTTTACTTCGTGCCAAGTGATGTGTCATAATAAAAATGAAGTAAAACATGGAAAAGTGTTTGACCATATCATGTTTCCAAAATGTGATTAAGTGTTAAACTTAAAATGTTATTTAGAGAAGTATGCCCAGATACTTTGCTGGCGAAATTAATTTTATTGATAATTTACATTACGCTAGAAAGCTTGTTTTCATGCCCCTCGTGAACAGTTTAATATTAAATATTATACAATTGTTTATTTTTTCGATAATTATATGAACAAAGTAGCCATTGCGGTTATAGCGGATCGGATGCACTTTAATTGCACGCGCCAGGACCTTTATAAAACCATTTGTTCTATGTCATGCTATTATAGAAAATAATTAACATCGCCATTTTTATCTTTAGGGTTCTTTTTGACTAAAGTGAACCGTGATGAAATTGATAGGATATCAATTTGAATTATACACTATTGAATATTCAGGGTAATATTTCAAGCGACTTCAAAATACAGGAGGTTCTCTATTTGGTTGTATTTTTTTTTATAACTGGTACTAAAAATGTGCGTTGTGTAGCGTACAAATAAATATACGTAAACAAAATGTCAACCGTACCACCAACAAGTATATTCTTTCCAGCTAATTGTAAATGGTGATTTGCACGGAAATTAAATTATATATATGGTGACTTTATTGAATTTAGGTCAAAAGGTAAGACTAGCACCATACATTTCTAAATTATCTTCATTATTAAAACTATCATCTTCACAGGCATTTTTATGGTACGGAACCATCACGGATTTCACCCGTACCACTCTTCATCCAATCCAATTAATCAAAATGGAGGCCGTGGATGGCCGACATTCGACTATTAACAGCAAGTGCAAGACGCTTATAAGTAAAACTTACTTATAGCAATCATATAATATGCTAGTTTAGTGCCAATAATCTTTTAAAAGTAGCGACCGGGTTAAATCAGTCCTATAAATTTGTTATCCTATAGTGACTTTTTCTATAACAGTTATAGGATTATACATCTTATAAAAGAAAGAAGTAAGACGGTATTAGAAGTGAACATTTTACTAAATGTGTTTATAGGACCAAACTATACACACTGGTAACAGTTTTATAAAACGCGCTTATAAGCCTGCCTATACCCTATACCAACATTTTCTATGACACTTATAGGATTATACATCCTATGAAAGAAAGAAGTAAAACGGTAAAAGGAGTAAACATTTTACTAAATGCGTTTATAAGACTATTCTAGACACATTGGTAACAGTTTTATAAAGTGTGCTTATAAGCCTGTATGGCTTATAAGACACTTATAAAGTTATCCTATAGAAGTTAGAGAGACTAAGTTATAGGATTGATGGCTCTTGCACCTCAAATAGTCATGTACAATGTTGTTATAAGATAGTTGGCCAAATTTATAACCTTTATAAGACTCCTATAAGACAATTCGAGATAATGGTCATAGACAAGACGGCTATAGAACGGCTATAAGATGTTAAATCTTATATAGCGGGTCTTACAGGAGTGTTTTGCTACTTGGGCGGTCTCTTCCACCAGGTACCTACTTTTTTAAGCTTTGATCTTTGTATCAATGGTTTAATCTAAAAATTGTGTGCCCATATTTAAAAAAATGAGACTTTACATGTTTTATAAATTTATAAAATACTGAAATGGAAAAACAAAAAAAAAAGATGATCCTAAGGATGACCCTAAAATAGGTATGTCAAAGTCAATCCAATGAAATGGATTGCTTTTTGTATAAATAGAATTGCTAGGTCCTAAATGTAAGAGCGAGACAAATGTGTCTAAGTTGTAACAACTTCAATGATATATTATACGGCATGTTAAGTTAGGATGCGGTTAATTTCTAATTAAGTTGTACCATGATGGATGTTGACAATTTGACGGGCGTTTCCGCGCCAGCTGCTATTATTTTGCATTATGGCACATGTTTCGTCAACATAAAGGATTAGAGGGTTTCAGTTAATTGATATTTTTAAGACCGTTCCACAGAATAACTACAGAAGGGTTTTGATACTCACGAAAACCGGCTTAGAACGGAATATTATTAAATTTGTACATTTGTGTTGTCTTTTCCAATTTGTTATTATAATTTTGTAAACATCAAATATTAAATCTTAACATAAAATGTGAACAATGCATATAATAATAATAATCATTCTTTATTTCAGATAATACAATCCATATTAAATTGTTAGTAAAAATAAAATAATAATAGAAGAACTTATATCTATGTTAGTAATGTTTTTACAATAATTAATTATTAACATTATCCTAGAGAGGATCCCAAGTGGACTTTCGTCCAATGCTCAAACAATGGGCCTTCTACCCTATCAGCTATAATGGCTACGAGGCTGTTGCGGCTGCCACGGACACGGCGCCACAGGGATACGATTCGTTTGCGTATGATGGCCTGGAAAGTGTCTACGTTTGCCTCAACGAACATTCCTGAAGCACTACAGTATCGTGGCAGCCCCATCATGGCCCTGAAGCCATTATTATATTGTACCTACGCGAAGGGCACTGTGGGCTTTTTTCGTGTAAATGACCCATAGGCTGCAAGTGTAAAACGATTGGCAATACGCCTTAAACAAAGTTATTTTAACGCTTTTGGTACACTTTGCGAACCTACGGGCCAGCATGTTACACCTAACTGACAGTGCCCCCAGTGTCTCTGTATTATTTTCAAGTTTTTTCCAAAGCTTGTCATAGGAGACTAGATCAAACGCCTTGGAAAGATCCAGAAAACATGCAAAAACAGGCGTTTTTCTAGAGGTATGGACAGTATGCTTGAGACAAAGAACAGCCGCTTCAGTAGATAATCCGGTCCTATAATCGAACTGGGCATCATGTAAGTGTATATATTTGCTCATATGTCTATCAAGCAAGCTGTCCAGCACCTTAGCCAGGGCTGTGTGAGTATACGTGTGAGACTCCTATTCAACGCGTAGATTGTTAAATTTCACGCATTGATTAAATAAAAGATTCTCACCTTAATTTTTACACAGGAAACTTAGAATAAATTCGCCTAGGATACCCTCGGGTTAAATTTCGTCCGTATGCGTATCTGTCACAACATCAATGTCACAAGCAAACTGTCTCTGTGACTGGTTCGTAGACACGAACACATGAAACCAAAAACGGCTTCATCTTTCGCAAATCTGTTGTATGAACCCTCTCGTTCGAGGCGTACTTATTCTAAGGTACCTAATGCTTTTTTTATCCAATTCATAAGTAATATTTTTCATATTATTGTTAAGAAATATCACAAATTACTCAAATATTTGCTCATAAGTGAGTGTGTGGCGTGCTCAAATCGGCAGAATAATAACTCATGGTTGAATGGGCCTAAGCCGTTAAGAGACGGGGGCTTTGCAGAGCTAATTTGGCCTAACCAAATATAGCGGATAACCTCTGCGATGCGAGTCAATCAATCGAGCCCCTACCTTACTGAACACTTAGTGGACGCCAACACGTTTCGATCGGAGTCCCTCCCAAAATAAACAAGGCCCAATTTGTGTTTTAACCTAATGTCGTCCACTGAAACTGTCGTTTTAACAACTTCTTACCAAGGGACGGAAAACTTATAGCAAAATTAAAATGTCTAAAGGGATTGAATATTTTTTATCGACTATCGATCAGTAACATTGGACGTAATTTTACATGCATAAAGTGCCTATGAGAAAAATAGGAAAAGACATTAAGCAGGACTACTTAGACTCTTAACGCGCTCATAATGTGGCGACGCGGTTAGCGCAGTTTGTAGTACACCTACCTACTGAGCCGGCGGTCCTGGGTTCGAATCCCGGCCAGAGCATATATTTGTGTGATGAACTCCAACAAATGTTCCTGGGTAGTGGATGTTATCTAAATATAATATTATGATATATATCGTCGTCTAGTACCCATAGTACAAGCTTTGCTTAGTTTGGGGCTAGGTCGATTTGTGTAAGATTGTCCCTTAATATTTATTTAGATCGTAAAATGTTGATTACAGAGCAAATTTAATCACCATTTTGCGGTTTTCCAATTCGAAATATATTTGAATCCTCAAAAAGGGTTAACCAATTCAGACATCTCGAAATTTAGCCCGCGTTGTGCATGAACATTAATTTTCTTCTGAACATACTCAACCCGAGCCCGGGGCGACGAGTAGGTTACTTACCTAATTATAAACATGTAACTTCGTAGTAACATTCCATTAGCGAAATTAACTTCGGACATCATATTTCTATACGGTTTTCGTGTTAGCGAATATTCATAACTTGGTCTACGTCTCAGATGAGTAGGTTACGTTCTTACGGTTGATATTTCATCATACAATATGCATACATAAAGACGAGGTACTTCATAAAATGCAGTAGTATGTATGTAAACACTTTATTGTACACAAAAACATGAAATACATTTCGAAAGAATAAGCATGCACAAAGGTGAACTTATCCCATTAAGAGGCCTTATTCCTTTTAAAATTTATTTTGTTCATATTATGACAAATATACTGATAATTTTAACCAATTTTTTGAAGTAAATAACACTTTTTCCCGAGTTCTAGGTATTTCAACATATACACCGTGGCCGTTAATAACCCGAAAGATTTAAACCACGTATTTTTGACGACAAAACGAGTAAATAATGTTATATCAACATGGGTCTATTTATGTGTCTGAATTAAATTTATATTTCAGTACAAATTATATCATATTAATTGCCCGCTTCTTTGTGAACAAGTCTTTAGTTGAAGAAGAGTGAGCGACCATGACACTTCACGAATCGCTCCGAAATCATACGACGAACAGCGAATGCCGTGACTTGTGTTCTATGACAAGAAGTGTCAAGTTATCGCTGTCTCAATATTACAGGGTTCTATGTTTCACTTTTGACGAGTTCAAATTTGATCATTGGCATAATAACATGAATTAGGGTGTGTTAGACTGGAGATTTTTTAACTTTTGATTTGTTTTAAATAATTTATATCTCCGTAATTATGAGTTTTTGGACTATATATTACATACGTTTATATACTCTAATTAGGCTCTAGTATCGTTAGCTTAAATCTTTCGGGTTATTAACGGTCACGATGTCAACATAGCTATTTCATGCATTCATTGCGTGCAGTCGAAAATAAGTTGAACAAAATAATTTTTCGCGCGAATTTTGTCAATTTCGAGTAGTTTTTGAATCAAAAGTTATCAATGAAAAATTCAAACTGTAGGTTTCAAATATATACCAATAAATCCCAATAGCCCTGTTCTAGGTAGTAACATGAATGAGAAAAATGTCTAAAACAATCAGCATTTATAAGGAATAAGGCCTCTTAAGGGAAGTAGTTACACTCTTTAGAAAGTATTATACTCGTACTATGATATTTCTCCTTCTCACGTATCATTATTCGTTTTTGTAGCCTCATGTTCCTCTAAGCTGCTGCACGGATTTCAATATTTTTTTGATGCACGGTGGTTACCCATAGATAAGCAGAAGGAAGAAACGAAAGGTTATCGTTAGGGTGGTGGAGAGGTTAACACGCAGGACTGGTAGTCCAGAGGTACCGGGTTCGATTCCCGGTCTCTTCCGCCAGGTTACGCATTTCAATTTTTCTTTGTGCTTTAATCTTTGTATCAATGGTTTAATATAAGAATTGTGGTGGGTACACCCACATAAAAAAAAAATAGTCATTCATTATATGTTCCATAAATTTATCCACACTTATATTATACAGCTAAAGGCACACTTTACCCGACTCGGATAAATTAAATAAGAAGATTATAACTTTTCTTCCCCGCGCCACAGGCATTGCGTATGTGTTTCTTGTTAGGTTGGTGGTTTATTTTTAGTTCTTCAGTCGATATACTTAGTAAGATATAGCGCTTCACTAAAGTAACCTTGACCATTCAGTCAAACCACTGGATTTGTGGGACTGTATTTTTACTGTAAAAGTTTCTAATAAGGAAGTATAACGACAGTTTACGATCAGTCTATACTGACCGTAAAATGTTTTTGACTCTAGAAACAGAATTTATTTTGTCCTTTGATTTTAATATTTCAGTTGAAATTTTATTTCGATATTTCAGTAGAAATTCATCGTACAGTGTTTTAATCTAGGCTCTTTTCCACTTTCGTATTTAATTGGAAACACAATATCGGCAGCAAAGGCAGCGAAATGCTATAATGAAACGGAGGTACCCATCCATTGTAGTTACGCCCCTGTGAACAAAGGTTGAATAAACCCTATGCGTCTACAGCAGTTGTAATTAATATTTAGTTCCATACCTTTGTAAGATGGGGTTGAGAGAACTACGGTTCGTTATTCTAAGCTTTGTAACTCAATATTTATTTCAACTTACGTGAACTCTAAGTTTCTAAAAGCTACGCTTATTCGAATTACTTGTGTTTGTTTAAGAAAATGTTTCACAGCCATGCTAATTATAGTGATGTACGTACAGGTACGAGTACGTACATAATAGCTAATCTTAGCCATACAGACGCCTATGTGAGTCATTTAATGTGTAAGTCCTTTTGGGAACCACCCCAAGTCACCCCTGGGTAAGAATGTAACATTTTGTATAAATTATCTTATAGTAATCGAGAAGTCTCGTTCGGCAGGCTTTTTAACCCTAAAAACATTTTAAGGAAAACCATCTTAATTTGTGGTGTAAAGAAGACAAATCAATTATTTCAGCATTTTTTTTTTCTAAAATAATTCTCCTTTGCAAAAACTTGACGACGTCACAACTCCCTTCTCCTACACTAAAAGCCAAGATAATTATCTTACTTAAATCAATATTTAACCAGCTCAGATGTATATTGGGAGGATTTTAACCTCGGTTTTTATACAGCCTGTATGAAAGGCCAAGGCCCAGCATTTTCCCCTTAGATTTCCTCAAATCCCTATTTAATGCCTCTTCCGAGCAATTGCAAAGGTATGTGGACACATACTTGATCAAGTCATCCGCCATCTCCGTCTGGGCGTGCCCCGTCTGCGTCGCCGGTTTCTAATAATTATATTAATAAAAGAATAGCCGAAGGACCGTGTATTCCCAGCTTTACTCGCGAATATCAGTCGTTACAGCGGTCACCCTAGGGCGGCCCTGGCAAACAATAGCTGCACTCCAGTCAGACATATCAATTGAATATTTTTTTCGTTGTGTTCGACCCTTTTGTACAATAACGTATTGGTATTTTTTGTGAAAGCCTGAATTTGCTGTGCTCGTCCAGATTCCATCAATTGATTAATCATATAATTCTAACTTACAGTAAACAAGTTTGAAATGAACGAAATGTACTCTACATTTTGTTCATAATACATTTTAAACTTAATATCTAAGTTTTTATTTAGTCACATCTTGAGGTAAGAGCATTATTATCTAACCACCTACCTATTAGGTTCCATACTGCTATCTCTGCTGTCTGTCTGCCCGTCTATCACAGGGTCTTCGTCTTCATATTCTTCGGGTAGATACTGGGGCTACTGTAACAACGAATAAAATAAAATAAATGAATTGCGGGGTATAGAGTCAAAGTTTTCTTTTATTTTTCTAATCCTTGCACTTGTAAGACTTATTTTATTAACCACGGGATGGGACACTTCAAAAATTGGGTATTATTTTACCTACGTATGAGATAATTCCCGTCTTATAGTACAAAGTATAGCGGAACTATACATAGTGCTATGATCCACTGAAAAAAATACCCAGTGGAGCCTACTGAAATTACAGTAGGCGTAACCGTTATTACAGTTAGGTTTACTGAAATGTCAGTAGGCCTCACTGTTATTGCAGTAAGTCTTACTGTAATGTCAGTAGGCTCGAGACCGATAGAGCGTCGGTTCCAATAGAATTTGCATTTACATGAGCCCATAATTGCGCCAGTCTGGTCTTTTTAGTGATTTACAACTGGTTAACAAAATGCAGGCTATTTAATGAAGTTAAGCTACGTGGCCCGCGAGGCGTTAAAATATTTGCATTACATTTTGGGCATTAAACTACGGAAATAATGAAATACATGACCTGAGGCCAAGAACGTGGCTCTGCGCTATCGACAATAGAGAAAAATCACGAATATTTAATATTCACTATTTTGCACAGCGAATAAGCATTAACATCCAGCGTGGCAATGCGGCCAGCCTTCTAGGCACACTTCCGAGCGACAGTGGTTTAGGACATTTTTTTAAGTTGTAAATAGTTTAGGTTTTAAGCATATACTTAGTTTTAGTTATTAGTTTATTGATTATTGTTTTTATTAATATCTTAATATGCTTTATGTTTTTTTTACGAATATTATATGAGTGTCGATATTCCACTTAGGTACACTAGGTTACATGCATTTGAAGGTAGTATAGCAATAATAATAATATAAATAATAAAGCACTTATTTTCAGTCAAAAAACCCAGTTACATACAATTTTAAATAAAAATGTAAAAGATTATGCAATAAAACTAATAAAATTTAAAAATAAAATTACTACTGCCCATTCCCAGACCGGTGCAATTTGAACCAATGCTTGGTGAACTCATCGGTGTATAGTCATTACCAATGAGACGCAAAAATCCGTTATTAGAGGCCCGAAGCCTCTTTCTGAAGGCGGCTAACCTCTCTCTTAAGATGGCGAAGAAGTCAGGGACTCTCGCGTCCGCGAACATGCCTTTCGCGCTGCAGAAGGGTGGTAGGTTCAGCAGGATTTGAAAGGCATTAAGTATTATATTGTACTCTTTAGCGCGCTGAGCGAGTGTTTCGTGTACTTTGTCCACGGCTGACACGTAACATAAAAACATTGACAGTAGGCTTTGAGAAATGTTATTTTGACGTCACTCGAACACCGTGCAAAGCGTCGAGCTAACATATGTATTATTACATCGCACCGCAAGAGCCCTGCGCTCCCTCTCCATATCAGCGTCATCTCGTAAGTACTCGCTCAGTATATGTCCCAGGTACTTGAAGCTCCTTACAACCCGAATTGGCGAACCGTTCATATAAACTGTAGGAATCACATTTGGACCCTTACCGCACTTAAAAATTCGGCAAGTGCGAGTCCGACTCGCGCATGAAGGATTCCGTACCGTAATCTATAACAAGTTTGTTGTATGGGAACCCCTCTTAAATATTTATTTTATTTTATTTTTAGTATAATTTGTTATAGCGGCTATAGAAATACATCATCTGTGAAAATTTCAACTGTCTAGCTATCACCGTTCTTGAGATACAGCCTGGTGACGGACGGACGGATGGACGGACGGACAGCGAAGTCTCTGTAATAGGGTCCCGTTTTTAACCTTTGGGTAGGGAACCCTAAAAATGAGCATTTTCGTCTTAAGCACGTTATATTTCAGGCCGTGGACGCTAGCGTATCGTTCGCAGATCTGGATAAGTTTAACAAGACCGTTAATCGAGGGAAAGCATTATGAAATATATGAAAGTTATGTACTGCCGTACTATGTTTAAAAGTCGTATCTTACTATGGAATCAAAACAAAGATAAGACATTTTACCGAAGCACGGCAGTGTACATGTACGTATGACACCCAGCGGCATGTTCATACCGTACCTACAGGTGAGGTAGCAGAGATGAAGATAATACGATGAAAGTGCGGTGTGACCAGACTTGATAAAATTCGTAACGATTACGTGTGGCAGTTTTGGCGTCCGTGACATCGCTGACAAGCTACAGGAAAGCCGACTCCATTGGTTTGGACATCTACGAAGAAGGCTTGCGGACTACATCGGCTAGCATCTAGGAACGTGTCTATTCCAGGTTCTAGATCACAAGGTAGAACATAGAAGCGATGGACAGATCTCATAAAGTCTGGTCTCAGTTCATGCGATGTATCTTCAGACGATGCGTTGGATAGGGAGAAGTGGAAGAAGCCAAAGAAAGCAAACAAATGGGAATGATCAAATGGGAATAATAATTGTTCAGGAGAGAAAGAGAAAGATGCTGGCACCCGTCTAGTGACTAATTGTAAGAAATATCAAAACCGTTACTTAATAGAAAGTAGCGTGCCTAGAAGGCCACTTTAGAAAATATCTTGTACAAAATTGCCTCTATGCTTTCAATTAAAAACTTAGGATCTTAAACTATCATACTCCTAGGTTATAACCGAAATACAATCGATTTAAACCCTCATATGTTTATATTCTAACATTAACAACATTAGGAAGGACACTCAGGATGTTTACTGACATAATACATAGTTGTGGGCAAAATACTGCGACTGATGTAGTCCCTAGGGCTGACCCAAAACTTTGTCGCTATTAATCCGCTCTCTAGGGTCTTTCAATTGTATATAAAATATTGCTCATTTCCATGTAACGCTTACGTGGGATAGAGTTCCATGTAAAGCTGTGGGATTTCAGTGTCAAGGGTGTCATTAGGATGGTCGCTACATGTACTTATACATATAACAAGGGATTGCACGCTCATTTTACAATACTTACCATATGACGGAAGTATTTTGTCGGTAATTTTAACAAATGAGGTAAGGCTTAGGAGCGTTTTTGCGGTGCTATCCCGTAAATAATGGATGTATACATAATTTTTTTATAGACAAGTATTTTTATTGAAATTCTTGGAGCGTTCATTTGTGAGCACGCTCGAATTGTAACGGATTCAAAAAGTGGTCTCTAAATAAATACACACAATGTAATAGTTATATACGTTTTCTTCCTTCTAATTTTTTCTCTGTGTTTGCTATTGCATCACTATTTTTAGAAAAATAGTCATATTCAGAACTTTGACTTATGTTATGACTTTTGCTAACTTCTAAGGAGCGACATTAAAAAATATTTCTTACCATTATAATAAATTAGTATCGCAGAAATCGTCAAAATTGGCAACGTAACTTATCGGGCTGTACAATCTGTCTACTAAATATTAAGATATTAAATGCCATAAACTTTAATAGTGTCGGATTTAAATGTCCTGAATAGTTCCCCTGAGCGTCCTATAACATCAATGCAACTGTTAAGGATTGTAACACGTGTGGAACTAGGTTTATGATACGGTTCGTGCGGAACTAGCTTTACTTTATGCATTGTCGATGCCCGCAGCTCTATTGTCTATGTACTCTGATCTCGAACTTGTTTTTCTCGTTAATGATTTTTCCCTTAGGGGAAGGGTTTTCTTAGTAAAATTGTGAAAGTAAAACGTGTGTATGAGTAATCATTTAAATAACCAACGAACGGCGGATACAAACCGCCACAGCAACTAAATCAAGATAAAAGAAGCGAGTATAGCCAACCTGTTGATCTTACAACCTTAAGACGAGGGGGTTGAATAAACTCGTAAACTTCTTTTGCTTCAATATTTCTATTCCAAGATGCGGACTGTAAACATTTATCCGTCGTGGTCTTCGTTTTAAAAGGTGATTATTAGAAATTAAGTAGTGAAAATACCAAATTATGTAATAAAAATAAAGTTAGAGATCTGTGCAGTAATAATAAAAAAGTTACAAAGTTGACATTTGATTGACATTATTCTTTTGTATTCATTCACGGCTAAAGTCTGAAAATATTATTTCTTCATTATATTTATTTATTGGCGCAAATGTTTAGTTTTAGGTAAGTTACTCCATTATTTATTCAACTCTCAATCTCGCATGTCTTCAAATGAAACTTGAATGAAAGTTTCAGTCTAGACTCGTACAAACTTGCTAGTTTCGAGTTGTATGTACCTAATGAAGTAATAACTAGCCAGACGAAACATCTCAGCAAAATATGACCTTACCAGTACTACAATTTTGAATGCTTGAGCTCAATACTCTTGATGATTTTAGCATTCAAACAGTGGTTCTTTAGTCATGCATAAAATTGTACCCTTCTTGAAAGTTCTCGTCCATACAAAACGGGCACCGCTCCATAAAATACTAAAGCTGCTTGAGCATCACTTAAAAAATCGAACATTCAACAACGACTCCAAAACCCTTAGACGTATAATGAATTACGAACATTATAAAGACTATATCGACGTGTCTGAGAATGTAGAGATAAATGAGTGGTCGTAAAACTAGGTCGAGAAAGATGGCCGGGTCGTTGGTTCCGGGTTTTATGGCCGATTATCCTAAGGAAACGTCGGTTTCATAGACTCCGTATCGAGCAAATTTGTGTGGCAATCGGATCGTGACATTACAAATCTCTGTCTCTGTTATAGTTCGTTGGTGGGAAGGGGAAAAAGCTGTTTTTATCCGTTTGTTTAGGGTTCCCTGACTACTTCAATCAGTACGCAAGATCACTCGGTTCTATTTAAGGAAAATTACGAATATTTTATACGTAAATTTTCATGTATGTCAAGAAATCGATCGATACATCTATTCCCCGATTATCGTTTCCGTGGTGTCACGCTACGATCACTATACTTTAGTACGGAAAACCCAGATCCTTATATAATCTCTCATAATGCGAGTCCAACTCGCACTTGCCCTGCTTTTTGTGTGGTGAGCTAGACATCACAAACTGTTGCACGCGGCCGGGAGTCGATATTAAGAAGCCTAATCCCCGTTTATTGCTATTGCGGCTCTTCATTGCTTTATTTCTAAAAGGAAACGCTTAGTAGTGCAGTTTTTCAGGCCAGCAGTAATTTGATTCCACGCTGCTATGTTTGTGACGCGGCACTATCTTAGTAAAGAATCCTTAGTACGCGAGTCATCTTGTGGGTGGTTTGAATACAGTGTGATAGGAGGGTGTCCAAAGAAAATAAAGAGTGAGTCTGGATTCGTCAGCATAGTTTTATTGACGCATCCTACTGACTTCGCCATGTTGATGTCGACCTCAACACGACTCGCACTTGATCAGTTTTATGCCACGGATATGTTAGGTGTCACGCGCGAGGTCGAATGACATCGTCGCTTATTTATTTCTTAATTTCATTAAGACATTTTATCCAAATAAATTAGACTCTTATTTCCCCGATTCTTGATATTGCAATGCAAATTAGCATTATTCAAAAAGTTTGTACAAAATTAAGACTTAAATAAAATTAAAGTTCTATATAATTTTCCTATTATAATTTTATATCAATATTATGGCTGTGTTTGATAAGTACGGTTCTGTTATTATACTTTTTTATACTTTTTTATTTTACATATAACCTGAAATCAATGTATTGGAAATCACAAAGAAAATGGGTAACAAAATAGGAAAAATATATTGATATTTAATATGATCTAGATCTTCATTTTGTACAAACTTTTTGAGAAATGCTCAAGTACGGAATGCTCAATTTGTGAGCCCGACTCGCACTTGTCTGGTTTTAGCTCCGGGTGAGTTAGACGTCACAATCTGTTGCTCGCCAGTCGATATTGAGACGGTTGTTGCCCGTTTATTTGCTGCTGCGCCGCGTTACTATATACTTATTGTGTTTGTTTTACAATGTCGCTTATTGAATTGGTTTGATATTTGTTCTTCCCTTTATTAGAGAGGATTGTTTGTAGTTTGGTTGATGATGATGATATTGACGTTTTATATATTATACATGTGCCACTATAGTAAAGTATTATTAATATTATCCATAACTTTAATGTAATCTTTCAATGTTTGAGTCAGTGAATAATTGGGAGCCCGTTTTTGTGTCAATCTAGAATTTTAATATTTTTGATTTGCTATTTAAGATACTATCTGGGAAACTTATAAGCCGCTAAAGCGTTCATATTTACATGATATCCATAAAATCCGATGTCAACTGACTTGTGTAATTATTAACTGTACTTAATAATGAAACTCTTTTGAGCTTTGAAAGAGCCAGCCATTTGAAAAACCCTACTCAGTATATGGTATTTATGTAGTAGCATGAACTACTATTTTAAGTAAATTATATTCAATCCTTACACCATTTCATATCTACAACTGTGTTTATGTGTGTTTATTCATTGTCTCTGCTATCCTGGACTACTTCAGTTGAGTTTCCGTGAGTACTAAACTTGTGTGCAGCGACTTAGTCAAAGTGTTCACCCATCTGACTGTCCCGTACGATTTAGATACAATCCCAACCCAAGTTGGATTATGCAAACTTAGTGCAGTTAGTTTACTTTAGCAAAAAATCATAATATAACGCTTTGAAGATAGACAGATGGCGCAGTTAGATCCGTCACCATGCTCAAGTCCGAAACAACAAGACAATTAAAAATCTGTTCTTCGGAACCATGTCATCGATTTTATCATCATTCCCTTGCCCGTATCCCTTTTATTTTGGGTCGGCGCAGCATGCTTTCTTCCTCCATTCTTCACTATTACTGGTTATCTCGTCGTTTACTTCCTTCTCATTCATCATCTTTCACACAATCCATCCACCCTTTCTTTGGTCTTCCTCTTCTTCTATATCTGCCGTCGTATAACAATTTTCTGGTTACGTGGCTGTCCTCTCTTCGTATCACATCCCACACCACGCCCACACCATGATAGTCGGTTAGCTTGCAGTTTCTCCCTACTTTCAGGCTTCCTCTTACATGCTCGATTTTAATACACAACTTGGATCTAAACTAGAATTGCCATATAATGGTATCGTCGACCGGGAAATCCAGTGATACCTTTAACCTTCCACACAGGTATGCCTTAGGGCACTTTAAGGTCATTTGGGACAAGCAACCTGGGGTAAGTGCACCTTCCATAAAAATATCAAAAACACATATGCTTTCTACTTACGCCATCTTACAACCACGCAACTAACAGTCTACCACGCAACTAACTACATGGTGGTATAAGCAGTGTTCGGATTAGGATGTGCAATTTCCCGAGACTTCCTAACGTTATATTAATATGGATATGACTTAATCCCGGGATTATAATCTTGAAGCTAAAATAAAATATGTGTTTCGTTTAAATATATTACTCAGTTATAAAAAAGGTAGATACTTATATTATGATACAGGCCTCAATAATATTGTTTTTCTACTCCTGTACTTCTATCCGTCATTTATATAGTCACCAATTCAAATAAAGATATACTTTCAAAACTAGTCTATTTCCCAAAAACGCACTGCTGAACGATCGATGTTATATAATGTCAAAAAAGGGGTTTTTGCGCAAATCCCCGGACGATATCCATATTAATTATAGCATTTAAGGTCACCTCAAATTGCACACCCAATTCAAAAACTAGGTATAAAGTTACATGGTTCGATACAGTAACGAGTAGGCACTTAGACCTGTTGCCGCGCTTCCCCCGACTGAAGGTGTCACTGGATTTAAAACCATAGCCAACTCGCCATATCACATCGTTGAACGCACTTCTCCATCGTTAGCATTCACAACAACTCGCAAGTGGAGTTACAAATCAGATTTCCGCTCCAGATCACGCAGCGTGTACTATTGGCCCGTGATGATAAGCCAATCATATTTTATTTTATTTACCCGCACGAGACTAATGGACGGAGGGCCATAAATCATATTTACGGCTGCTTTGCAACTCTGTAACAAGACGTATCAGTAGAATTTGGGGCGTTTGAACTTAAATAAAAGCGTGAGTGCCTTTGTTGAGATATGAGTTTGAGAGTTATTTTGGATATTTTTATAATATTCTCATAATAAATATTAAATTAAAATATTACCTTAAAAGTAAAAGATAAAACTAAAATGTAACTTAAATTAAATACAGCTAAAATAACTGGTAAAACTGTGCCCCCACAGCATGGTCCCGAAGACGCTGGCGGCATTTGCGTTGTGCGAGGAAGCTGCCAGCTGTTCGGTCACTAGTAGAATCAATAAGCCTTTTGCTGAGCTCTTTAAAATATTTTCGGGTGCGGACCCTACTGACAAAAGGCCTCGACCCCAAGAGGAACAAAATTTTATTTGGGGCCGAGGCCCCAATACTCATGTTTTCACCATATTGGACAAAAAACTAAGTAGACGAAAAAATCTATTTAATTATTGAACCTGTTTACTAAATCTATCGGTTGAGAAATGCGAGCAATAGAGAGAACCGCCTGACACCCGAACATCCGGACATACGAAAGAATTTTAGACCAAGCGGCAACAGAGACGCTTTGCTCGCTTCGCTCGCTCGGTTAATAAAATATTTTAATAGAAACATATATAAATGTACAAGGTCGGGGGAGCGAGGACGAGGGTCATGGTTGTTCTATGTATTTTAGTATATATTTATCTATATAAGTACGTATATCGTCGTCTAGTATCCATAACACAAGCCTCCTTGAGCTTAATTCGGGACTAGATCGATTTGTGTGAGGTTGTCCGATATTTATTTTTTTATTATTTATTACAATTTCCATATACCCAATTATCGTATATGGGCTACATTCAATATTTCAAATGATTTTGCCCGAAATATCACTATGGTGATATTAGATATAAAAAGGATAGTATTCTATGTTTAATATGTATCTATTTTAATGCAGCTCGAAAAGCAGAAATCGATATACCTTGGAACACCGCTCAAATGGCTTTACGTATACAGAATGAAGCTTCAATCTTGTACTAAAAAAAATAGGTAATTCTCAGTAAAACGGGTAGAGCCGTAAGGCGAATGCTAAAATGAAATATGAAGATTTTTTTGCGCGCTAAATTTAATAATAACATCTTCAAAATATAAAATCTATCTTTCCAATGAATGACTGCCACGTCAAGATTACGTGATGCATATCGCAATCGATGTTGACTAAATTTCGTTCCATCAAATTTAAGGAAATTCATTAAAATGTTAATTAATATTATGTTGACTTCGGTGAAATGTTGACAGTAATCAATTTAGGGCGGCTTCGCTCGATTCTTTGCCTTTCGTTACCCAACGATGACATTGACATGTACCTACCTAATTGATTGAGCCTTGAAAAATGAAACTATTCATTATAATTGTTTTATATTCACCGTGGGTATTTAATACGGGCATATAATGTATTCAGTTATAGTATCTGATTATGGGAATCGTATGCAATACTTATTTTTTTTAAATAGTTATTTTAATTAGGTGTAATGATTTTTTAAAGCCCAACCGAGCAGCAATGTACGTAGTCGAACTTAGTTTGACATAAGAAGTTATTAAACTGTTTATTTACTTATCTTTTATGTCTTTTTGAGATTTGTTATTTATGTATTTTTGAGATTTGTTATTTTACAGGAGACTGTTCGGAAAAAGAAGAGCAGTGAGATTATGGGAGCCCAGCCCATTACATTCTACGTGTCTTCTTCCGCTCAGACACTAATCGCTAAAGTGTAATCACTGATTGTATGAGGCATTGCAAATTACGTTATTTCTCATGCTATTTCGAATATTGAATATTAATATCCGTTATTTTATCGCTCTAATACCGTAAAAAAAGAAGTACTTATGGTGACACGTTATCGTCATGGGTTTTCCTATAAAACAATGAATTCGGCTTGAAATAGTGAAACGTATACCATATAATAATTATGTCAAAGTATGCTGGTGCGTCTAGCGTATAAATTAGTTTATGATGTCGATGCCAACGAGATGTATGATAACGATGATTTGATGCGTGTCTGTCTAGAGGTCATATTAAAGTGGCACGACTCACAGCATACGCCGACTTACATGAACAACTGAGCTCATCTGAGGTAAGTAATTGCAACTACGGGTCTTTGATATCATAGCAGCGGAACATTTTAAGACCTCCCATACCCTTACTGCACGAAAAAGAGAATTAACGCTGGTAGAATAAAATAACACAACAAATGTGCTTTTTTTGGCCGTTTTTTAGGGTTCCGTAGTCAACTAGGAACCCTTATAGTTTCGCCATGTCCGTCTGTCGGTCTGTCCGTCCGCGGCTTAGCTCCGTAATCATTAGTACTAGAAAGCTGAAATTTGGTATACGTATGTGTATGTATAACGCCGACAGAACGGTAAAATAAAAATTCAAACATTTTATGTTTTTCGGGTACCTCTCGAACACCTAAAGTGGGGGTGTTTTTTTTTTCTTTTCAACATTGGTGTGTGGGGTGTCGTTGAATAGGTCTTGTAAAAATAATGGGGGTCTTCTAACATTATTTTTTGATTAAGTCAGCAGTTTTGTAAATATTCGCTCCAAAAACAAAAAAACTAGTGTCCCCCCCCTCTAACTTTTCAACCACGGGTCAAAAAAAATCGGAAAAATTCATGTAAATGAAGCCTTATAAGTACTTTCAACGAAAACTATATTGAATGAAATCGGTCGAGCCGCTTTTGAGTTATCGCCAAATTTCATATTTTTTCTTTAAAAGGACGTAAGTTGACTTCCAGAAGGTAATAAGTGATTACAGTTTCTAGGGCGTTTACGACCTTTTTATAGAGCTTAAAATCTTTCTTAACTTAAACCTCGGGCTTAAAACAGCAGTTTATTGTGAAGGATGAGTAACTACGGAACCCTACACTGAGCGTGGCCCGACATGCTCTTGGCCGGTTTTTTCTTAATACTGTCACCAGGCCATGAACCGTGATAGCTAGACAGTTGAAATTTTCACAGATGATCCTATTTCTATTGCCACTTTAACAACAAATATCGAAAATAAAGAAGGTCAAATATTTAGTTGTACGGAACCCTCGGTGCTTGAGTCCGACTCGCACTTGTTCGGTTTTATGATATCATCAAATGACGCATATGTCCCATACTTACAATTATCTCAGCTGACCCTGCCTTAAATCAGTTGGTAAAACAATCTACGGGGCTTTGTTCCCACTAAAAACTATAATCTCTTTGCACACAGTTTTCCTCGCATCGCTGGCTCGACCGCAATTCCACTGGCGTACCTATTATATTTGGACAAATACAGCCTTACCACAGAATAAGACAACAGAGGGATCTCTTTTGTTCTTAAAAAAACGGCCGAGAACATTGTTTTATTGATTGTATGTGTGAAAACAACACTATTGGTTGTGGGCGCGCGCGGCCCTACGCGACCGACCAACGCGTGTGTGCTCCTAGGTAGTATATGTCGCGCGAGAAAGAGTCGCGTGTCACAGTTGCGCTAGAGGTGCAGGTGTAAGCTGCACGCTGGTACAGCTGCCGGCAAACTTTTAGAGCATAACCTTGAGTGCGCAGTAGCCGATTTACGTACAAATGTACATGCGCAGATCCGCCATTTTTGTTCCAGAAGTTTGCCGGCAACTATACATAGACTACTAGATCGGTTTGTGTCGCCATAGCGAACCCGATTTGATACAGTCTAGCGTCAGTTGCGGGTCTGTCAACTTTAAGAGAGCCTCCTTTGTGCTTCAAAACCGAATTGTAGGTAGAAATTTATATTGATAAAGTCATAACTTGATGAGTTTGATATTACACATGGCAAAAAGTGTTAACGCAGTGGTAAATCGGTAATTTACAAAGGTAAATTACAATAAGCTTAAAACCAATAATACCACTACAATTTCCGTTAAAATCAGATAGCGAGTAACATTCTAAAAACCGTTTATTGGAAGAGGTGTAGTATGTAGTTGAAAAAGATGTCGCAAAATTTGAAACAAAGATAGGCACGATCAACAAACAAAGACATATAATATATACGGGGTCAGGTAAATAAATCAGTTTAGCTAAATTAATCCCACAATATACTATTATATTTGTACAAAATACAGCCAGGCGTCAATCCTCACGTACCGTGCCTTGTTTTCGTAAATTACGCGACGCGCTACACCGCATCATAACATGGCCTATCTAAGAGGAAATTGAATAGCGATCTACTTAAATTCTCCCAAAGGGCATGGTCGGGAGGCTTAATAGGGTTCGTATAAATTCACTCGTGCATTATTGAATTGTTATTAAGCATCAGATGTTCGGCACACACGATTTTGTGCAGTTAGGCAAGTGGTGTTGCGGTTCAGTGGTTTTATCATACGTGTTATGGATGTCAGCGTGAACCAATAATAAAAAGGGACTGCCAATGCCTATAGAAAGTTGCGTTCCATCTACCTGTTGTAGATGGCGCTACCGCCGTCTATTGATCTATCAAGTAACTTTTCCCAACATGGTACTCATGTGCTAATAAGTAGGGCTCTAAGCACTATACGAAGTAGGATAGGAATCACGCTAAATGCGTCGATAATTGTCGCGTTTGTTACGCAATAGATAAAGAAGACTTCAGTCAATTATGACACCTGATATCTCAATACATTTTATGACCTAAAATCGATTTAGAGCTTCGTACCGGCGGGGTACTATACTTTATCAAAAATTTACACATGGCCAGAGAATCATTCACGGATCACTCGTAGGTCGGTGGAACGTGAACGTGACAAAGGTATTGGAAGTCCTTTTGAAATATTGATCGATAATATCATAAAGTTGAAATGCAAGCTCTACCTCGTCTCATCGGTAGAAAAGTACCTATAAATAAATAAAGACATTGGGCTTAAACCAATCGACCTAGTCCCAAAGTAAGCTCTAATAGTATTGTGTTATATATGAGTACTAGACGACGATATGCATACTGATATACCTTTAACCAGAAACTCGAATATGAATTCGTGTATTTATTTGTGTGATGACAAATATTTTGCCCTCGCCGGGATCCGAACTCAGGACCAGCTCAGAAGGCACTTCCATTGCGCCAACTGAGTCGTCAAACCAAGTTACTAGATGACAAATGTCAGTCTGGTATCACTCGAGTAGGCAAACTAAGAATATTATTTAAAGACAAACTGCCCTTAGTGCCAAAACTCGGTTAGAAGACGAAAATATCCACCTCTGTAGACCTTTCGAAACCATAAACGTGAAGCCATGTCAGACATATCCAAAACGTCAACGTAATTAATAAAAAGTATTTCTATGCAATTAAATCCCATTTATTTGTGACGTGAAAATCACGTTTTTAATTAAAATTTCGTAATCAAACCTTTCAGAAAAGTTGTTTCAGTTTAATTTGTGCTCAACTAAGGTAAACACTCCTGTTACCGTGGTACTTGACGAAGTTTTCAAATTAATTAAAAAAATTAAGGGTATCACAGGCCCATAACGATCGCGAATATGACCGAAAGTTAAAAAATTATAATGGCTTGGGTTCTGTGTATTATTTTTGTACTGCAAGGACAACTAAATTAAACGTTAAAACATGATTGTAGAATTTATATTCCGTTAGTGTTTTGGCATAATAAGACACACATAATTAATTTCTATAAATAAATAAATAAATAAATATTAAGGGTCCAACACAAATCGACTTAGTCCCAAACTAAGCAAAGCTTGTACGACGGTATATCCATATCCATACTTAATGTTATAAATGCGAAAGTGTGTCTGTCTGTCTGTTACCTCTTCACGCTTAAACCGCTGAATCGATTTTGATGAAATTTGGCATGGAGATAGTTTAAGATCCGAGGAAGGACATAGGATAGTTTTCATCCTGGAAATTATCCCTAAAAAGAACGAAAAGTGAGTAAGTAATTCATGATGACATTGATGACCCTGTAGGAAATGTAATGATTAGACCAAAAGCACAATTGCTCTTACATTTGGTGAGGCGCTTTTAATAATCCCTTTTATTAATTAAGGTGATTAGGTGGATATCTATCGTGTTGTACGAGGTTCCTTCCATACTTCCAAGTTCCACGCGGACGTACTCGCGGGCAAAAGCTAGTATAATATATAAATACATGTATAGATAACATCCATGACCCAGAATCATATATTCGAGATCATAACATAATATATGCCCTAGCTGGGATTCGAACCCAGGACTGTCGCCTTACAATACAATACCATACAACAATACTTTATTGCAAAAGTCTACAAAAAGGAAACAAAACAAATACAATAGTAGTACTTAGTAGGCGGCGTCAGCTACAAACTGTGCCAACCGCGTCTTCAATAGAACAGGCTATTTAGCGAATAGCACGCAAGTTTTCGGGATTTGTATTTGAGAACTAGGTTCTAATTCTAACCAGCTGACGAAAAGTGACTTGGCCGGGGTATCCGAATAGAGAAAATATATGCCTATGCAAAGCCGAAATATATGCCTTATGGAATCATATAATTTAACGGCTTACATAAACGTTTATGTGAAGTTCAAGAAACCAACATTTAGGCCAAGGTTCTCATGACTTGTCATGGAGGGTGATAAGAAACGTAATTTGCTTAAAATATTGGCACCATTAATACGTGGAGTTGGGGTAATTTATACAGAACAGACGGCGTGGAAGCCAGGTCTCAGGACACGCAAGTCACATATACATTTTTAGTAGATCCATTGCTTATTTTCAATTAGAAATAAATATAATTAATTTAATATATTAACCTTATGTTTTAATATTTATTTTTCAGTATTACTTCTGAAAACAATAATAACCAAGATTCACTAATATTGCAAAACAATTGTGACAATATAACTAAAAAATAAAAACCCCAGTGTTTATAGTAAATTAGGTAAATTTAATAAATGATTTCATCCGTTCCCCAGGTAAATGCATTTATTGTTTTACTCCGAAATAAGTATTTTGCGGTGACGTCACCAGTGGACATGACTTGTACTGCAACACACGGCAAGGACCAATGAAAGTAAAAAATAATAATAATATGAATAACTTTTTACAAGTATCATAAATTGACAAAATCTAATTGCTTATTACGGTACATAAACCTTATTCAGACATGTATTCTGAATGTATATAGATCGTAATAAAATAAGTATCCCAATTCCTGGAGGTGCGAATATTGTACTGTAGGTACAACACAAATGTGTCTGAGATGTGCCATCCAGCCGTACCTAATTTTTACTGTATAACTATAAGTTTCATTAATCTTAAAAACTAGTTCCAGCCTACTACGCAAATTAAACAGTTCCTGTTTCACATTCAAAAATTTTCGTCGTTCCTCTTCCATGAAAGCAAACAAAACTCTTAATAAAAAAACCAAGGCTAAGCTCATCATATTACTCTCCGCTGCACCAGACTAATAAAACTTGCTACCAAAATAGGTCTTCCAATTTAGCGTTGAAGCTTAACACCTACACGAAAGAGCACTTTAGGCATTAAATATGGACGGGCCGCGGCGTCGCCTCAAATCCACCCTCGAAATATTAATGTTACGGACACTGGCCGCTTTATATCGAAACAAAACAAACCGACTCGCCAATCGGAAATGCGAGGAGTTAGATGGGATCGCTTTGAATTTTCCAATGTAAAACATTGATTGCTAGAAAGTTCTCGGAACATGTTATTATCGACATGTAATGTATTAAAAGCAATAGCTAGTAGGTTTTTCACTGTTGTATTTGCCCGTGGGCAAGCAAACTTGTTGTAGGGACAACAGATAATGTTATTTGATAATTATAAAAACGGTTTATAGCCACGTAAAAATGGTCAGGAACTCATATAATGAAGCTCTTCGTCAGGGGCAGCTATCCATGCTGCTACGCGACATACGGTCCATAATTATATGTAGTCATATGTAGTTCGAAAATGATTCTAAACAATAATTTCGGGCTGTCAATTTTTACGGGAGTTTAAGTATAACCATTTTATAATTATTAAGGATGTCTCATGATAGTTTTATTAATATGATAATGTAATGTTGACTTTGGAGTAGTTCTTGCAAGATTAGATTGTTGTTATTTATAGTTTAATTGTTTTAAGTTAAAGTAATACGTAGGAGGATTAATGACATTTATTATTCTATGTGGATCACAAGGCTGTTATTAAATAATAACTAACTTATAATAATAATAATAATACAGCAAATTTCTCCAAGGGGCCTCTACGTGTTGGATCCATATCCCCACGCAAGCCTTCCAAAAGACCGGGACGTATGAGCCCGAGACCAGGGACCGGAAAACCCCTCTTTAAAGTTAAGCCTATTGATAAGGTAACCCCAACAATTTGGTAACCATAACATAAGGTAACCTTTTCATTTGGTAACCCTATGTTAAGGTTACCATATCATAACAGTTAACTACAACCTCAACACAGTTACACAGTTACGGTTGAAACCCTAACGCGTAAGGGTTTTTTATAGCAGTTAACTCTAAACCCCTACGCGTTAGGGTTTGGAACTGAACCTTGAAGGATCGTTATAGATGAGCGGAGTTGGCAGAATGTTCACGTTTTGCCGTGTTTTTTTTTACACTAGTTTTGTTTTGACTTTTTGTTTTTTGTTGTTGTTATTAGATAATAAGTACTTTATCTTCGCTTTTTATATGTTTCTCCTACACTGATGTTGTTAATTAGTTGATAATTTGATGTGATTGTTCTGCTAATAAAAAAGTAATAACATCTAATAATAAATAACTATAATTTTCATACTAAAGTTTTTTCTTATCGAAGAACGATCGGCAACTTTGCTGCGTTACCAGCATTATACCTGATAACAGTAAAAACCATCGTATAAGAACAAAAGAGAGTTTGACTTGCAGCATGGTATTTTTAAGTATGCAACGTGCTGTTTAAAAATGACGGATAAGATAAAAAATGTAAGAAAGAGATGGGATTAGTATTGTTTTGAAGCATCACGGATGCTAAGCGTTAGTTACTCAGTATCCTCCAAATCGTCCAACTGGTCAGTTAAAAACGGGTGCCATAAAATAACGAATATTAAAAAAAACTTTAAAATGGACAACAAAAAGCGCTTGCTGCCACTGCCATGCAACTTTTCCGAGGAATATAGTGACTTTGTAAATAAACTTAACAGGCAAAAGACAGCAGAAACTGGTAAGTTATGCATTCTTATTATGATGATATTTCAATTTTGTTTAACATTAAGTCTTTGTAAATACTATCGACCTTAAAGGTACTCGAACTGATATTTTTTCCTTAATAGTATCTGCAATATGTTTGTTTATTTTCAACCATATTCTAATTATATATATACCTATACGTACATATATTTATTTATTTAAAGTTAATTGCACATTGCATTCCACAAAAACGTAGATATAAATGGCGGCCTTTTGCCATGAAATGAGGCGTTCAGACTTCAGACAACTTGTTTAAATGAATGTATGTATATGTAAATATATAATATTTAATTACTATACAAATTCGGAATATCTACTACAATGACATTTCGTAAATGTGTGTTTGTGCATTTTCATTTATTATACATTTTATTCAGAATATGTTGGCACATTTAGCTAAAAATCATAAGTATACACGATGATTTTTAATCGGTGATCAGGTACCAACTTTTCTAACTCAGTAATTGATGGCGGTCACGTTGAAGTCGTAATTACATGAAAACAAACTTTTATTTTTCTATGATAATTTTTATTTTGAAACCAATTTTTGTCTTAAATTCCTTGTCACCGATCTAATCTGTATCGGTTTGCTTACATCCTCTTTAATAATTTAATGGGAATGACAATTTTTGAGTAATAACTTGTCATTGTCATTGTCATTACATAAACAAAGTCGTAGAAAATTTCCCGCCAAAGCGATGACACTTGACGTAGGTATCGTACTTCAATAATTTATGTAGGATGACCATGTATCTAGTGGTTATTAGTTTTAATTATGTTTTAACTTTTAATTAATTTAACAGTGAGGTAATTGCGCGGGACCACGCGTATTAAGTTTAATTTTAGCTAAATATTAATATTTTTCTACTCCTGATCACCGATTAAAAATCATCGTGTATATATATATGTATATTGCATTATTCCAATTTACTTTTAATGTTCGGGTATCCTTAGAGCTGCCAGTTTAGCATTCCTAACAAAAAATAGGCATTTAACGTTGTACTTTATTGGACGGCGCTTACATTTCTAATATATAAATGTAATATTAGTGACGAATTACTTACTAAACTTAAAATGAAATGCCAAATTAAGTATATATTTTTTTATTTCAGACTCAAAGTTAAATCAAGAGAGGAAGGAAGGTTATGAAAAACGTACAGAAATTTTAGCGGAATTCAAGGAATTGTTAGAAGATGTACCGGACGATAAATTGAAGGACATGTGGGCACGTGTAAAATTTATGACAGAATTGTATCATACGGCTTTCCAAAATTACGTAAATAATAAGTAATCCATAATTTAGTAATATATTTGATAAGGTCTAATTTTAAAGTGATTTGATTTTTTGATTGCTGATTTATGTCATTGTTTTTTTTATTATGGTGTTTTTAATGTATAGGTGTTATAAGTATTAATTGTTAAGAATAGGTAGTTATTAAGACTGATTATGCATGTTAAACTGTGATGATGATATTTTTATGGTTTTAGTAGTATAATTAAACTTACTATTTTTGTTATCTGATAAAAAAATGACTATTCTAGTAAATTATTTACACACCCAAATTTTATTTTATTTTATGAACATAAGCATGATTATAATATGGTAAATACTTTTAAAGGTATTATTATAGAAATCGCGTTGATGCTGGCAGAACATATTGACCCTTGTTGAAATTTTAATAAGGTACCTATGTATATATTTTAATATTTCATATTTATTTAGACTATTATATGTGTTATATATATAGAAATCATATATATATCTTATAATACAATATGTATGGTTTGTGTGCGTAAGCTAGCTTGATTTCAAGTTTTCTTTTGTTTTTTATTTTGACCACTCAGTGAGCCAACTTATTTTATGATAATATGTTAATTTACTTTCTGATTACTGCTGTAACAACTTTTAATGTAAAGATAATTTTTAAATTGGTTGTGTGTTGATAGAACAGTAAACTGGATTTTTGATATATACAAATAAATGCCATTGATTATTAATTTAAATTGTTTAATTTTTTTCTTCCAAATGGATGTTTTTTTTTATTTTTCTTAGTTTACAAATCGAAGTCGATAAAATTATTCGAACCAAGTTTCGAATAATTTTATCGACACAAATATTTCATATAATTAACTAACCTAGACCTCACAAAACTTCATAAATCGGTTGAGAAATGTGACCCCTAAGCGAGACCAGCCGGAAATCCGGACAAAAGGACATCTGTCTGTGTGTAAAAAAATTTCTTTCTATAGTTAAAAAAAAAAAAGTTATAGAATACATAATATAACAAAATTAACTTTATTTCAAATAACATTTTAATTAATTACTTAAAACTTTTTTAATGTTTAAATGTTTTTATAATTATTACGTTTTTAACTATTAATAAAAAAAAAGGATCATGATTTAATCAAGACAGAGTACAAGAAATATTCTTGTTCAAATCAATTTGAATAATAAGAATATCCACAGAACCATCATTAATATTGCTTATCTTTACAATTTAAGGGTGTAATTTGATTAAAATAATTTGAAGTTCGTTATTGACACATACATCAACCTAAATATAATTATACTTAGATGAAAAGGGATGAGTGAAATGCTAAGAATTATTTTTAGTTTATTGTTATCGGGGTATTGGCATTTACTGCACACTGAGACGCGGTATTTATTATTGTTTTAAGAATAATCAAAATGCAGTTGTGCCTTAACTGAATGCCGCATTCATTGTTATATTTTTTTTATCGAAACAATACTCATCTGTATTACGGGGTATGAAGGAAATGATAGTTAATTGTTTTTGCGATAAACCAATATGTGATAACAATGGTGACGGCAAAAATAAACGAATAACTTTTATTTTTTCCGTCTTACAGTTATTTGTCAAGCCGCAAAAGCAAAGATGAAATATGAAAAAAAACAAACAACACATTGTTTTCGCCGCTCGAGCTAAGCAACGCTACCATGGTAACATAAGAAGTTTCTACACCAAAGACTTAAAGTTGAATATTGACTGAATTGTCGCTTTATAGCATATTGTTACAAACCTCGCAAACCAAATACGTTTATGACTTGCAAGAGATAAGAAATTTACTGAGTTACTGTTATTCAAAAACTGACCTAATAAGACATAATTTAGGGATCATATTCGTTAGAACTCGTTCAAAAACCCTTACGTTAAGGTTATTAAGTTAGGGTTAGTAGTTATTATAACTGCTATTCAAAAACTGAACTAATAACACATTACTTAAGGATCACATTTGTTTGAACTCGGTTCAATACCCTAAAGACTCGGTTAGTGGGACGGGGTAGGTTAGTTAAGGTAACCGGTAACCGCGTTAACTGCAACAAAACAGTAACCGTATCATTGAAACAACCACATCATAGGGTTAACAATATGTAAGGGTTTTTAAAAACAACTTCTAAAATAACCTCATCAAAAACCCTTGTTAGGGTAACCGGTTCCGGTCCCTGCCCGAGACTCGATAACGAGATACAAATAATAATAATAATAAAGCTTTATTTCATTCCATCCTCATCCTCCTAGCCTTTGTCCCATTTTTTGAGAATGAATTCTCAATTGGGGTCGGCTACCTAAATCCCAAGATGTGGCGTAGGCACTAGTTTTTACGCAAGCGACTGCCATCTGACCTTCCAACCCAGAGGGGAAACTAGGCCTTATTGGGCTTAGGTGGTTTCCTCACGATGTTTTCCTTCACCGAAAAGCGAGTGGTAAATATCAAATGACATTCCGTACATAAGTTCCGAAAAACTCATTGGTACGGGCCGGGTTCGAACCCGCGACCTCCGGATTGAAAACCGCACGCCCTAACCACTAGGATACCACCGCTCATAGCTTTATTTTATCAACATACATTTCAAATTTATTTACATTATTCAAATAAAAAATAAAATATATATTTCATTCACTAATAATAAATGAGAATTTAAAATAATTTTAAAATAGTAAATAAATCATGCAAATAATTTATGTTTTAGGACTGGTCGTCCTGTATGGACGGACCCCCTACGGATAAAAGCCTCCTTCAATGAAAACCAGTTTTCTCTGTCCTTCGCGATGTCTAGCCATGTTTGACCGGCTACCGCCATTATTTCGTCAGCCCACCTGGCGCGCGGGCGGCCTCTCGCTCTGGTGCCTCTTTGTCCGGTCCACGCTGCCGATCTTCAGGTCCACCTGTCGTCGCTGTAGTATAGGAAATGGAAGTGGTCAGAGCTATGTTGCCTGCCCACTTCCATTTCGTTTGCCGGGAGAATGTTAGAGCGTCTGTTACTTTCGTTTTCTTGCGAATAGCTGTGTTTTTGACTCTATTTTTTAATTTTATATTTAGGCAGCTTCTTTCCATTTTTCTCTGTGTTATTTTGATCTTGTTTTGGGTCTTGAAGTCGTAAGTCTAAGTTTGGCAACCGTAAGTGAGGCATGGTAGAATTTCTGTGTCTGTGTTTGATTTGAGTATTTCTTTATGGGCCCAAAATTTCCTCCACGCTAGTGCTACTCTTCTGTCCACTTCTTCAGCGTTACTTTCTTTCTTAAAGGATATTTGTTTGCCTAGATAGACATACGTTTCAACATACTCGATCGGGATGTTATTTACCAAGATATGCGTTTCATCGCTATTACTCAAGATTTTTGTTTTTTCTAGGTTCATTTCTAACCCAATTTTACGACATGTATTAGAGGCGGTAATGGAACTAACTTACTTTATACTAATTAATAATAATATAATATGTCACTAATTCACCGCCACAGTCATCATTTGGCGATAGTCAATGCTCGAACCCTCATGCCAGCAAGCTCATATAATGCAAAAGAAAAAAAACAAGGATTTTTTTAACTCCATGCCAGACTTTAAATAAATACTCCCGTACTAAAGAGTTCCGTACCTTTGTATGGAGAAGCTAACTGCAAAATTCCGCTACTAGATGTTAGTTTTATATTGAAAAGTTATTTTTTCAGGGTTGAGTCGCACAGATGGTAAAAGACGGTCTGACGCTGGTTTCTTGGCAGAGAGGGCGTTGTTCTTTATGGGATGCAACGTGTGTAGCACATTTGCATTGCAGCATCCCATTTGAGGCAGAACTTGCGGGCTCAGCAGCAGATACTGCTGCGAAATTAAAGCACGTATTCCGCCTTGTATTTAGCGTACGATTTTGTACCGTTTGCAGTCGAACTGCGTGCTTGGAAACGCGCTAGCTCTTTATATACCGGGTGATCAATCCAAATGGGTCAGTAGGGAGAAAACGAAAACTATAAGCGATAGGGAAATCTGTTCTTAGGAACCATGGCTTCAATTTTAGATTTATTAAAAACTGCATTGATTTTTATTTTCGTATATATTATGCATAACCTGGAATCGAACCCGGTCGAAATTGAGTAGAGAAAAAAAAATTAAGATGTCAATCGATCCTATTTTTTATTGAGAACAAATGTCTGTATGGGACTACATACATTTCGAGTGCTCTAAGAATCAGACATTCCATATCTCTTATAGTTTTCGTTTTCTCCCTACTGACCCATTTGGATTGATCACCCTGTATAGTTGGGTTGACGTTTGCGGGACAGGAGCTGTGATCCTCGTGCTGGGTCGTATTTTGTTCAACAAGTCTCCATAGCAGTTCAAAGGGGTAATGCTGCTGGGATTGTAGGAACTTTTGAACCGGGTGCGTTACAGGGCGGGGTGTTTTAAGTTGGGTGGGCAGTTTTGACAAAGCGTGTTTCGGATGTAACTTTGTTTACATAAAGGTACTTTATTCTGCGAAGCTTGTTGCGGATATTTTTTTGTATCTATAGGTTATACTTAAATCTGACAATGTGCTTATAAATAGTAAAAATAAAATAAAAAGTTTTTTTGTATTGGATAATATGTAAGTGGGTATACATTAGGGGGTCCCCTGGCCTGTTTCCGCCTACAAACGTTTCGTCGAATTTTCATTTAGTCGATTAATAATAGATTTTCCATAATTTTTCTTCCATATAGTATTGATTGAGTTAGGTTTGTTTGTTTAATCACAAATATTTTACGGTTTCAGCGAAAAATGCTTTCGATGAAAAGAAACGATCGAAGACTCTCTACGACACACAGTGTGTTAGTTTTACCGTGTTTATTTATGGGCCTCAGTTACTTGAAATAAATGTGTTCATTCATTTAAGTTGAGTGTCCGCCAAAGAGCTTACTTCACTTATTTTGTTACTTATCAAATATCTTCGTTGTAGGGGCTTGATTATTATACACTAAGATCCCGTGTTACCCATCTGAGCAACTTCGAAGAGCTAAAGTCAATCCTAGAATGGACGTTTTGATAAGTTAGTCGTATTTGTAAAAGTTGCTTTTCGATTGCGGTGAGGAGTGAAAAAGGAGCACTCGGCATATTGAAATTTGAGGAAAGACGGGTAGAATATACTGGCTAACGCCGTGCTTTAGTGTAAAAGCCTCCTGAGTACCTATTCATTTATAAACTAGAAAATGCGAACAAACGGGACAAATATTACGGGCCACCACACTGAAATGTATATCTTTAGAACTTATGGAGCTAGCTTGTTCAAATAAATTGGACAATTAATGCAATTTAATTTAACTTAGTAAAATGAAAATTTTAAAATGTTATTTACAGGGGCAGTGACGTCGTGCTGAACGAACACTGGGCATACAAAAAATTACTTTAGTTTCAATTATCTGTGAAATTATAAAAAAGCTAGTAATTGTTAAAAGTACCTACGCACAATGTTGTCGACGTTGTAACATACATATTTATTTAAATAGAAAAATAAACGTTATTTTTTTGCGAAAAACTGAAATGGTATATTATTTTGTTCTCAAACTTCTGTAGTATGATAACTTTCATACAAAATACATTGATTTTGAGCCACACTGAAAAAAATACCCAGTGGAGCCTACTGAAATTACAGTAGGCGTAACCGTTATTACAGTTAGGTTTACTGAAATGTCAGTAGGCCTCACTGTTATTGCAGTAAGTCTTACTGTAATGTCAGTAGGCTCCACTGGATATTTTTTTCAGTGCACTACTGTATATGAAACGATCTTAATCTCTATACCGATTATGAGTAGATTGTGTTAGTAGTTTTCATAAGGACATAACAATACCCATATGTAGTTATTATAATACCAGTTTCCAATCGAAAAAAAAAAACTATTGAGCGTTAGTTTATAAATTTATAACATTGTTATCTTTATTATTTTACAATACTTAATCCAATGGAAAAACATCTCAAAACCGTACTACAGCTAAAACTATCCAAAACATACCTGCCTTTTTCACAGTAAACAAGGACCCAAAACTTTTCTATTTACTCACTTTTTGCCGGTTTTTCGCTCCATATGCCACTAGCAATGTTTTACTTCCCTTTTAAACCTGATTGCTTTTTATTTAAGAATGTATTATTTCTACTTCTAATGTAACTAGATTTTACTTTACTTATTTAGCATGTAACAAAACTATAGAGACGATGGATTGTTTTTGGCATATTAGAGCTAATTATTAAAATATATATATAATGTTAATATAACAGCGCAGACAGAAAAACAGAAGTCAGTACAAATAGCGAACTTAATGAGATGGCATTAAATTTTATCAGTCAACCATACAACCAAAACAGAGATACTTCACGTGAGTGCATAGTATTTAGAAATAAAATTCATGTTTATTAATTTAATTTAGGTCCACTAACAATTGTTAACACCAACACAAGTTAAGTTACTCTATGGCGTATGGATATATTTCGTGAATTTAATCTAATCGAATTCAAGTTGGTATTATGCCTGAGTACCTACATATAACTATTTCAATGATAAAATAGGACAAAAAATGGCCAGAACCGGACATTCGCCGATACCGGGATCGCTGGCCTCTTTAAAGTTAAATTGATAGGATACACGCACCAGAATTCAATCTTGAACCAATAGTCATACCAATTTAAAAAATTGCCGCTACAAACAGCAGCATTATTTTATTCGGCTGCTACTGCCAGGAGTATAAAAATCCAACCTTTTCGTAGAGCTATATATAAGTACAACTGAACAAAAATGTATTTATCATCCATATTAACTCCATAATTTTATATTAAACCATTAATACCATTGACATGTTTCATAAATCCATAATTTTAGTTACGATGTTACGTTCACCTAATCACCAAAATAATTTTCGAACTAAACTTAAACTAAAATGTAAACTAAAATGTAAGTAAAACAAACCTTACATATTTATATTACCTACTAAATTTAGCGTATAACTACTTACATAAAAATACTTCATTCATGCCTACCGTCACTTCCCTGTTCGTTTTCGATACAATACTCGCCCCAACTACGTCTCACAGACGTCAGTCATCTATTTTCCGAGTGAATCAGGTGAAATTTACACGATTTCCCAATTTACCCAGTGCTCGCCCATTGTACCAACCGGGGCGCAAATTCTATACCGTCCTCATGTTGTTCGTTTCGCCGGGTGAACTCGTTCTATGGCGAGTTCTATCGTCGGACCACTGTGGTAATGGGTGGTAAATATATTATTGGTTTGTAGTTTAGGTTTTATTATAATATTTTTTCTCAAATATGCAATGAAATATTGATATTTTGTTTCATAAAACACACATTTCGATACGAAGCGAGCGTGTGATGATAATTCAACTAATATTTCAGCGCGACTAGCTTTTATGATCATATAAATTGTGTATAATGAAGTTATAAGATTATAGTGAAAATTTGAAAGGAAAATTTTATTTTGTTCTTTTTAGAACATTTAAATAAAAGCTTTTATCTATCCAAATATCATAAACCCTCCATGATGCGTTCAAGAACCGCACATTATGACCACCATAATAGTAGACAGTTTTGTTAGAACTTATTTCTTATCTGTAAAAATGTTATTATTAGTAGAGTTGTTAGTCCGCTGTTTTCTAACATAATTGTGCGCATCGGGTTACAAGCATTAAATTTCTACCACAGATAGAGTGTTCTTTGGTGATTATTTTCAGATGTGGAGGGAAGTCAGATTCGTCCCCTGTGAGGTGTGAGAGCGGAGTGAATAGGACCAAGTATACCTCTTTTCTTTCTTTGTTGCTGGTCAGTTAAGTCTACTAGGACTTGTCTGGTATCGTTTCCGTGGATAACGGATATCAGAAATTCATTTTTTATATTATTTTTGTATAGTTCTATATAAAAATATGGGTGTATGGCCGAAAAGGTGAAAATCTAAACAAGATTTTTTATTCAGTGAGGTAAATTAGTTAAATTTCGTTAACATTTTCAAATTTTAATTATTATTTTAAAAGGTTTTTTTAATCTAGTTTCTAAAAATATATGCATATTGGGCACTTTTGATACAAATAGTAGCTTAAAATATTATATGTTTAAGTCGGCGTAACCAACGTAAATCTCCGAACGCATCCTATTTCGCTTCATTAAATAATGATTATTAACAAGCTTTTACATACAATATTTACCAAATACGTCTAGGAAAAACAAATTTATGTAATAAAAAAAAAATTGCTAATGTATCTCGAGCACACGGGCAAATCTCAACATCAACAATTTATTTAAGCTGTTTGTATGAAGAGTGTCCAACATGTATATAGATTTAAAAACTAGATTGAATTTGCTGTTCTGCAATATTTTTGTTAGTTGTAAATATTAAGCAAATATAACTAAATTATCTCCCTGAATGAAAAAACCTTGTTGTGATTTTTACCATTTCGGAAATACACCCATATTTTTATATGGTACTATGAATAAATTACATAAAAGATAAATTTCTGATATCTGTTTTATAAGAAAACGATACCACATAAGCCCTAGCAGCATTAACTGATCAGTAATAAAAAAAGAAAAAGAGGACTCCTTTGTCCTATTCACCCCGCTTTCCCGCCGCACAGGGGACGAATCTGACTTCCCTCCACATCTGAAAGTAATCACCGCAGAATACTCTATCTGTGGTATAAATTTCGTGGCTGTATCCCGATGTACACAATTTCGTGACTTAGCAAAATGTACTAGAGCACGCAGGCTAAGCTTAACATCAATATTTTTTTCACGGTACTTTTTGTATGAGATGTGCCCAATATGTATACATTTTAAAAAACAAGATTAAATTTGCTATTTAGTGATACTTTTTTAAATTGACAATATTCAGGATATATAACTAACTTATCGTTCTGAATAAAAAAAACTTGAGGTGATTTTTACCTTTTCGGCAATGTACCCAAATTTTTATACCAAACAATTCTTAAATAACATAAAAAATGAATTGCTGATATCTGTTTTACACGAAAACGATGCCACACAAGCCCTAATAGCCTTAACTGATCAGTAATAAAAAAAAGAAAAGGAGCAGTACTTGGTCCTCTTCACCCCGCTCTCCCGCCACGAAAGGGACGAATCTGACTTCCCTCCACATCTGAAAATAATCACCGCGGAACGCTCTCTAGGTGTGGTAGAATTTTTTAATGCTACCCGATGCGCACAATTTCGCGGCTTAGCAACTCTACTAATAACATCGATTTCGATAATATTATTCATTCAAATTTCGAACATCTCTGGAAAACAAAGAAATTGGATTTGACCTCTATTCTAATATCAGTCGATATGACCTTTAGTTCTATGTGGCTAGATAGTGTATGAAACCAGAGATGGGCAAAATTTATTCGAATGACGAATAAGAATAACCAAATTATTCGCGAATGACGAATGAAGACCACGAATGACTGTTCGTCATTCGAATAAATTATTCGTCGAATAAGTTATCGCGAATAATTTATTCGTCAAATGAATAATTCTGTGGCCCTAGTAAGAAGGAGTATAAGTCATATTTAACCTAGGTTAAGGAGCCTTACGTTAATCCCTCGTTTATTATACTACCTGTTCTTATCCTTTACCTAACTCTTAAATATACAGTAAAAACGAGTCGTGTTAAATATTTTCCGTATTGTTTATTTCAATGGTATTTAATTGGGAGGTCAAATCGTTTAATATCGTTTTTTTCTAATGGTTAAAAAAAATACGTTTTTCACTCCCATATTTCTTCAATTTTGTAAAAAATTTAAAAACTGAATCGACAAAAATTTTATGTAATTAATGACCCTACTCAAAAATTCTATGAGTATCGGTTGAGACTGGGTGTTCGGAGGACTGATCGAATCAGAAATACGGAACTATGCCCAAAACTGGTATAGTAGATGTGGGAGTGAAGTTTGCCAAACAGAGAATGGCTGAACCACACCGGCAATAGACTCGAGTGAGAAAAGAAGGGGAGGCCTTTGCCCAGCAGTGGGACACCTAAAATGGCTGGTAAAAAAAATTGGTTGAGAAATACGAATTCTAGGCGACAATAGCCGGAAATCCGAGGATCCAAACATACGGACATACGAAAGATTTTTACACCAAGCTAAAACGGAAACGCTTGGCTCGCTCGGTCAATTAATATTTTAGGGGTTTAGATTCCTAGTTTAGTTTGGAGTAATAATATTACTTTGCTATTGTATACCCGAAATATGCAAGCTGTTTGACCTTTATACGATATATAATGTAATCTAATGTAACCGATCTTGACAACAAATTAATCTTTATATTTAACCAAAAGAACTTTAATATTTTTCGTGTATTTATTCGAACAAAAATAACGAATAAATCATTCGTCATTTGAAAACCGGTCGAATGATTTATTCGCGGATAAATCATCCGCGAATAAATCATTCGCGAATGAAATCATCCCCGAATAAATTATTCGCGAATGAAAAAAACGCGAATTATTTTTAATTCGAATGATTATTCGAATAAAAACTTATTCGAATAATGCCCATCTCTGTATGTAACTGTACATAATTAGGCATTAAAACACTCGTGTGATGTTATTATGAAACTTGCCTTCGGCTCGTTTCATAAACCCACACTCGTGTTTAATACCCTTCATTATGAACAGTCACATAAACTACTATTTTAAGGTATTTTAGCTTTTAATTTATTTATTCCTTTTTTTATCGCTACTAAAAAAACTAACAAATTATTTAAAATAACTATTCCGCCATCTTGGATGTTCCGTCATATTGGATTTAGAATGACGTCACATTATTTTTCGAGTTACTCTAAACACGCGCTTTTTTTGATACCCATATATAGTAGAAATACATGAAAAATAACTATTCCGTTATCTTGGATGGTCCGCCATATTGGATTTAGAATGACGTCACACAGCTAATCGTTTATTGTCATCCAAACTAAACGTGCATACAAAATTTCAGCTCAATCGGTTAAAGATATCTGCTTTAAAATTGAGTAGCAAGATTCCACCTGAACAAACATACCATTGCAAGTTTTATATAAAAGCTTTAAAAAAATGTGTTTAGCTACCGTGTGCTATATATATATACTTTCAAAGACCAGCAAAACGCCTAAATAAATTAAATTGGCAATATTTCGTTATATCATAAATCATGCATGACTATTTATAACATTTACAAGAAATTGTGTACTCAATTGCGCATACCAATTTTAGTACTCGTACCCCCAGTAGTACCCGTAGTAGGTACCTACATATTTGTAGGCCGTCGCGTAGGTGAGCGTAGAAAATAGTAGGTACAGAAATAACAGCGATCCAAATCCCTCAAAAACCTTCTACGCATTGGACTTTATATTTAATTTAATTAACCTAACAACTTTATCGTATTGGGACAACATTTATAAAATCTTAGTTCATAATGTTTTTTATTGTGCGACACAACCAAATGGGTGTGCACTGGTACCAGCATATAAGCACATCTATTTACGCCACTGTCTGTGATTTACGCAAAGGGGAGTCCCGCGCACACGAGCCTTTAAAATGAGGTTACACGAGCCCAAAATACGCGTTTTAAGTGCTATTTTTAAACACCAATTCTCCGATTACTTCATTAATTTCAATATGGCGGCAAATGACTTGTAAGCAAGACGGAACCAGAACAAACTGTTGACCATTTGTCGAGGGAGACACATTAGCTAAATGCTCGGCTTCGCGACACGTCACAACACTACATTTGTTATAACGCAGCAATTTAGAACAAAGCGTCGCGTTTCACTAATATGTGCTTAGTCGCTTAGAGGCATTGTTATTTTGGTCACGAATTTGTCCCACGTCGCCCCGCACCATTTCCCTAATGGGCCCTGCGAAATATATGATTGAATCTATGCTCCCCGCAGGATTTGCACTTCACTTTTGTGGTCCATTATTAGGAGGGAAGGCCGGCGGCGGGCTTTTAAACATTTGTAGCGTTTTTGTGCCGTCGTTCGGTTGAGTGGTGAATGTATATTTTATCACTAAAAGAGCTACAAATTGTCAGATCGGTAATTTTGCGATAACTATCAAGCAATTTTCACTTCACGGAAACATATTCGTCAGGTTTTAATTTATATCGATTAATTAAAAATATATTTTTTTTTTGTTTTATTTTTTAATCCAACCAGATGGACCAGAAAAGTATCACAATGGACACCCAGAGGATGGAAAAGCTAACGCGGACGACAAATAAAAAGGGGCGCAATGTTTTCTCTAAAACAGTTGGGCCAGACTGCATGCAAAACGCACGAGATAGTAGGCTGTGGAGGGATATGGGGGAAGCCCACGTAAATTAGGGAAACGTAAGTAGTTCAAAATGCAATAAAAATGTTAAGGCAATAGGTAGAGTAAAGGTCTTTTTTTCTTTTTTTTTCTTTATTATCATTCTATATAAATTATTTATGATGATGCAAATAACAAAAACTATGGTTATCTATAGGATAAATAATATTCGTATGTTGTCTTCGACATTACGATTCAGTGAGATCAGAAATAAAAAAACATTTATGAGCAGGTAATACCTATATCAATAACTGATAGTTAAATTTAGTATCAATTTAGTGCCATCTTAGTTCAACTGCTTCTTTCTTCCTCTAAAACATTATAATGGCTTCAGCAAGTGTTCGATAAATTCAGCGAACAGAAATCTTATTTTGGATTCATTTCGATCGGAAAACTTGGAGAACAATCCATGGAAGCTCAAGTTTTCCGAACAATATGAATACAAGGGGAAAACTTGCTACAACTAAGTTAAAAGTATATCGGCCATATCTGGGGGCACAGCAGTGCCCCCGCCAAGACGAGCCACGCGAAGCAAAAAGACACTACCTACCTTTTCTCGAAGCGGTTCGTAATTATTTTGAACTCTTATAACTTTGGTTTGAATTATACCAGATGCACAAAATTCTTGGGATATGTTGTCAACAGTGGACTTATTAAACATATAGTCTTAATTGCATAGCTCTTATACTTTACATTTTATTGAAATCTAAAAAACCCTGATTTCGTCATTGACTAAATAAAATTCTAGGATACTTCCTAATGTCCTAGAAATTTGGTACGAGTATGTAAGCTAGTATAAGTACAGAAACAACAAATAATCTAAAACTTGAAGCTTTGATCCCCCAAACCCTTAAACTAGGGGATGGAAGTTTGTATAAGACTTCCGCAAATCTTGACGCTAGGGGTCTGACAATTTATATAGGGATCTTGTTAAAATAATAATAATAAAAAACCATGTAACCCTTCATAAACAACAAAAAAAGTATATTGTCATAAGTAACTTTCAAAAAGAAGTGGAATCCCACCAAAAACATTTTCATGTAAAATGATGCCAAGACGAAACCATTTTTTTTCATACTAACTACTATGCGGCCCGCCTGATGTTAAACAGTTAACGCCGTTACTCGTCTGATAACTTATTGACGGTGCGAGTCACATGGTCACGTTTTGGCATCATTTTACAAGAAAATGTTTTAGGTGCGATAGAATGTTCTCGAATAAATTCTATTTAATATGCCGACGGGTAAGTATATTGGTTATTTTCGAATAGATATTTAATGTTTATTGGAGACTCGTTTTCCTTCGGCTTATTGAAATGGAGCGGCTCGAAGCGGTGGTATCGTTGCTTTTCATTGTGTTTTCAAGAGTTTTTAATTTTTCTCTATTTTTACTGCGCGCCACGGTAGATATCTTTCGCAGTTCGAAAAACAATAGGCTATGTTACCTATTTTTTTTTTCTGTTACCTCAGAAGAAGGTTTATAAATAAGTCAGTATTGGTTACAGTTTCTGACAAGAAAAAAAATTTAAGAATAAAAAAAATATAAAATCAATAATATTACAACATACATTTAAATTGTCTATGCATTCTTTTTACGTATTAAGAAAGATAAAATCCATACTATTATAGTATACTTAATCAAAACAAAAGGTCACTTTAAGATATTGTGACACTTTTTAATCTCCCTAAATTCCCTAATGAAATAAGAATGTTGGACGGTAAACTATTTAAGGTAAGGCTGACTGAATGGTTACAAAATCATTGTTTTTATAGTGTTAATGACTTTTTAAATTTTAGCGGATAGGTAAACAGTTTTCATTTTATTTATTTTTTATTACTATTATTGTTTTTCGGATATTTAAATTTTATTTGCTTGTTATATTAATGTTATTTCTTTAAACTAGACATGGCTAACGTATTAAAAGTCTTGGTATAAGGGAATTTGATAATGTTGAGATGTTATTTTTAATTTTTAATTCTGTATGTTGTAAACTATTTTGTTCCGCAATTTTATTCAGAATGTCATTTTGTATCATTAAAGTATTTTATCTATCCAAATATCATAAACCCTCCATGATGCGTTCAAGAACCGCACAATATGACTACCATAAAAATATACTGTTTTGTTAGAACAAATTTCTTATCTGTGAAAATGTTATTATTGCTAAATAATAACATCGATTTCGATAATATTATTTATTCAAATTTCGAACATCTTTGAAAAACAAAGAAATTTGATTTGACCTCTATTCTAATATCAGTCGAGATGACGTTTAGTTCGAAATTTGCATCAAATTTGACAAATGTCGCACGTAAGTAAGATATCGAACGATATGATAGTTGGGGCCAACTCTAGTTTGTCTCTGAATTAAAAAAAACTATGACAGCTGCCAGAAAACTTCATTACCGCAATTACCGGGTAATATTTGTCGTAATGTGCGACTCCTGAATGCATCATGAAGGCCTATGATATGTGGCTAGATAAAGTAGTGTATGTAACTGTACATAATTAGGCATTAAAACACTCGTGTGATGTTATTATGAAACTTGCCTTCGGCGCGTTTCATAAACCCACACTCGTGTTTAATACCCTTCATTATGTAACAGTCACATAAACTACTATAATTTGTGTATTTTAGAAATAATATTGATTTGCATGTTGACTTTTATGCAGGGATCGATACCGTTATTTTGCTCCATACAAAATAGCACAAAATAACGTTATTAAATTCCGGTTTTTCGCTCATTATCACACATGTTTATATTTTAGTGGGCTAATTTCAAGGATCTATATCTATAACGAAATTCTACATAACACAAGCCTTTCACATTCGAAAATAAACGCGAAATTAGAGCGTTTTCATGAATACCGGTATCGATCCCTGCTTTTATGTCGACTGAATACCGGTTCTCTAATAATAATAATTAATAATCTTAAGACCTAATTGTTAAGTATTTCAGCAAATAAACATTTCTATTTCTATTTCTAACTGACTACGAAAGAGAAAACAGAGTTATAACGTTTTCCATGCCGCAAAAAGTTGTATACTGCGAATTAATTACAAAGTGCATTCCCAGAATGATATTCCAATTCGAATAGAAAATACAAACCCAATAAGTAATTCCATAAGTAAATAACATCTGTAATCTGAAATCCAGTCGAGTTGTGTGGAATCTTAAATAAAAACAAGCTTATTCCGGCTACGTGTGTATTAATCGGGAGACTGGAGAAATAATAAGAACCACCCCCTAGGGCAAGCTTAATTAAAACATAATATTCTTTGCAGATTCTGCATATTTGCGCTGCGCTTTGGCTTTTATTTGCTAAAAAGTTTGGAAAATGTTTTTGAGAACGCAATAAGGAAGCTCTACGTTGGTCAAACGTGTCTGAGAACGGGTGTAGTGGGATTTATGGTGAACATATTATGTAAACAAAGCATACCTATCCCTTTCCGGACGGCCACCGATGATTTCCCCACCAAAATCGGTGATCCTCGAGGTGACTTGTGGCTGACTGACTAAACGGATTTTCCTCTACGGTGCTACTCCCTAGTGTCTGCCCGAATGATCGATATCGTCCCGGTCACGAAAAAAGGTTTTTTTTACACCAGTTTTTAGTAACATCTTACAACACACAACATCATGAGATATCCTCTATATCCAGCGGGCCAGCTTGTGGCCCTGTGAGTCGGCACAATTAACCTCAAAAGCGAATGTTAATTCTGAATTGTATATTGAATACAGAATCACAAATATTTAAATATTATAAATATTCAAATAGGTACGCATTTCTCAAAAATAATTACGTTTTTGCCGCTCTTGCGGTCGAAACCTTCGGGCCGTGGTCGTCCAACACTAAATTTTTTGTAAAGGAAGTGTCGGACAAGCTCATCGGCGCCTCTGGCGACCCACGAGCGGGGTCTTACTTTGCGCAGCGGCTGGGGTTGGCGATTCAAAGAGGAAACGCGGCCAGCGTTTTGGGAACTATGCCGCGGGCGGCTCCTCTAGTTGAGGATATCCAATTTTTGTAAGTGTTATGTTATCGTTTTTTTTTTTTTTTTTTATATAAATTGTATATAGTGTTAAATTGTCTGTAATCCGTTGCTATAAGATATTAAGTAAGTTTTTATACCCTTATGTTTACCTGTTTCAAAATTTCGAACTATATACATAATTGCATCGAGTGCGGAAATACCCAGTAGAGCCTACTGAAATTACAGTAGGCGTAACCGTTATTACAGTTAGGTTTACTGAAATGTCAGTAGGCCTCACTGTTATTGCAGTAAGTCTTACTGTAATGTCAGTAGGCTCCATTGGATATTTTTTTCAGTGCATGGCTACAAGTTTTCCTATAAATGTGAATGTAGTTAATTTCAATTGCGTGTGTCTGTTGCGTTTGTCTCATTACTTGGCATCACTTGGGAGTTTTTTGGGCATGTTTTTTATGTAACTAACAATGATATATTTCCTTAACTCTCGTAAGTTCTTTTTGTCTGAACATGAGTTAGGAAATGACAATCAAGCTTTAAATAGTTTTTCTTCATAACTTTCACGTGATACCTAGTACATATGTGTATTATAAAAGAATTAATTCATTATAGTGCCTAGTGAGAAATTTAAACAAGATAAACATTAAATCAAATCTGATTTTAAACTCCCTCTTAAACCTTTCAATTTCCTGTTTCATACTTTGTTTATTTATACCCTAAAATTTGAGGGGGTTTATAACTTTAAGGATAATAAATAGGTACGGGTTCTTATCACGGATTTATTACAAAATCTATTTCAAACTTCGATGTGAAACAAAATAGCTGCTATCGCTTTTCATGACTTTATTTATATACTGTCGTTACCATTAAAGTATCACTATCACATTGCGTTGATTGGTATTCTGCTTAAAAATACGATAGAGGATTGGAGAGTTACGGGTCGAGACTTTGATCACTGGTAGGAATTGCAGGAATGACTTGGTAAATTAACAAATCAGGACACCGGTCCTACACCGCTACTACCGTGAGCGATATGTGGATTACGGGGCAAAATGTTGCGAATCATCCGTGACGTAGAACGTTGCGATTTAGTTGTGTGTAAATCTGTGTCGTGCATCGTAATAATCCACGGCAGCTATTCATAAGAATTATAAGAATAATTTTAGTCATCCCCCTTACAAGAGATTAATTTAATGACTAATGTAGAAAATGCTACTAAAACCGAATATAACCACAGAATTAGGAACTCGTAGCTTCAAAATTGGCTGTGACCCAATCACGAATTCCAATAAAAGCTGGATATCTCGAAGACTACTGATTTAATTTCGACCGAACTTAGCTAAGAACCATCTCGACAAACAAGGCTATCGATTAAAAAAATGAGCCCAAATTGGTTCACGCGTTTAAGAGCTACTACACTACAATGCCGCAAACAGACACACAGGTATACAGATACACAATTATTAAACTTATAACTCACCTCTTTTTTAGTCAGGGGTATTAAACTATTAACCATAGTTACATTCATCAATCTCTATTACGTACATAGCACAAGCTGATCTATAAAAGGTTGTATATTTTTTATTAATAAAAATTTTACTCATAAATGAGCCGAAACTCTGAGTATAACAGAGAAAATCAAAACTCACATCGCCTACGTATTTATATGGAAACATCGTATCAACTCACAGTTCTACAGCAATCCAACCCAAATAACATTTGAATCAAAGGAAGAAACAACTTTCATATCTATTTCTGATCATAAAACTGCTTCATCTTTGTAGCTCAGCGTACCCACCTGTATGATAGTATCACCTCACTTTCAAAACAGCACATTTTCTTTTATCTTTCACCTTAGTCTCAACTGTATTCTCAACTAAGGAAGGTGGTTTTGTGGCGAGGAAATCAGCGTTATACAACCTTAGCTAGGTGTGTGTATAATACGAAATTCCCCATTGTACAAACAGGTCGGATTTCGTATGAGAGGAAAATTAGCCAACACACGTCTACGACGTTATGAGTCAGATCCCGTTTCAATTAGGACGTCGGGGATTCTTTGCGAGTTCCGCGGACCTTTTAGGGTTTCCTTCGTTTATTATACGAGTATGTAGACGTCGGTTGCTCGTGGAACAATGGTGTAGGTAATTTAATTTAAGTTAAATAGGGAATATTTGAAATGTGTTGAAGTCTAGAAAGTGCCGCATTATCGTAGACGTAATTTTTTATATACCTTATGCAAGTAAAAAAAAATATATAAAATCGTCGACATGTCCATCCTTCCTGTCCTAACCTACGGCGCCCAAACTTGGTCATTAACGAAAGCTCAGATTGAGAACGTTTGGGAGGAACTTGCCCTTCAGCGAGACTACTGGCGAGAAAGAGGGGAGGCCTTTGCCCAGCAGTAGGACAAACACACAGGCTGGATAAAAAAAAGTTTACCTTTCCCGTTATGAGGTGGCTGCGTCTATAGACAGGCCATTCTTATTCATACAATTCGGAAAAAAATGGTATTTATTGGATGCCCTTAACATGAAGAAGACGCAAGGTATCCGTATATAAGAAAATGTTTTACAAAAAAAGACATACACTTTTTTATATTTTAAAACAACAGAAAAATCTTAAACTTTTTTGTAGTAAGGAATATGTAAAAAAATAAAGTTATTTTGAAAACCATAACTCTTTGTGCTTATAATGAGCCATATCTCTCGTAAGTACATCTCATTGAATGTAGCTCTAATACCATAATATTTTTTTATTTTACCGTGATCTCAATGATATATTGCAATTTTCAAATCATTAGTGGGTCAAATTACAATTCTCTTATCAAAAGTAGTGATATTAAATTAACTTAGTAGACATTAATATTCATAAAAGGGAAAGGCAAATGTTTTCACATTTATGGCACAACCCCAGCCTTATGAACTTGTTAATTACTCCGCAATTTAATATTGTAGAGTACCTATCGAGCGGTGAAGCGAAATTTCACTTTGACAGATAGGACTAAGTAACTTGACAAGATAAATTAAAATTTTAGTTAATAAGAGAGAGCCGGCGGGGTCTTAAATATTTGCCTGGTTCTCTTCAGCTGAAGAACCCTTTGCGCGAAAATACATGAGTTCAGAATTTGTTCATCATTATTAGTCATTTAACAAAGACCAGACGAGATTAACTTCACGGAACCTGGGTAAATTTTGCGATATCTGAAATCGCAACAAGCATTAGAGTAAATTATTTAAAAAAGATTAGCGGTGTTATAACACCTGTTCGGGCTATCTGGGTTTCGATTTTTATTAACAAACACAGAAGAAAACAGCTGAAAGTTTAAGAAACTAGTTCTTCACATTGATGTTATGTGCAGGACACCATCGTAAGTGCATCGTCATCGTAAGTTGCCGGCTCATGTGTTTCGAGATATGCTTCTTCACGCTTCGTGTGAAGGGTTATAAGAAGTTAGAAGAAGGAGGAAACACATGAGCTGGCAAACAGTCCCTTTATTTAATAAATCTGCAGATGAAAGATTTGCCAAACTTCTCGTACGTGAGGGGATTTTTTCCACATTGATGCGATGACATCGCAAACGGAAAGGGGAGGGTGGGATAAGAGAACACTCAGAGCACTCGCCATGGTATAGGTGAAAGAAAACGCTAATTTAAGGGGTTCGAGGTACCTGGTAATTTTTTCGTCACCTATGTATGATGCGGACAGCCCGCCGCTGTATCTATCAAGTAGAAAATTAAATAAAAAATAACATAGGTGTACCTTGACCGGTACCTTAGTCAAGTTCGGTCGTGCGTTGAGTACTGCTCACATCTTTGGGATGGTTCCGCCCAATATCTGATATTTAATTTTATTTGTTATCACGATACTTATTGGGACATCCCTTTTGATTTTTATTTTTGTGTGTATATAAGTGTGTTTACTTTTGTTTTATTTTCATAATTTAAAAATGTGATGATGATTCTTCTTGGAAGATGAGATGAATTTTATTATTCCGAATATTACTTATTTTTTGTGTTCGTTACTTTTATAGTCATTTGTATTATTTTATTTTTGTTTTTATTTTTGATGGTCATGATGAATACTTATATTTTTGACACTAATGCATTATGTCTAAAATCGATCACATGAAATAAATGTATAAAATCTAATATAATGTCAGATTTCCATGATAGGTAAAACAATATTCGCTTTTGCGTATTTTCACCCTAAAATAAGGAATATTGCTTATTGCTAAAATAATTTCTGCCTTCTTATTTTTAATTACACGTAACTCAGAGTTACGGCAGCTAATATGCTTTCATTCACAGTCTTATTACGGTAATACCCGGGTTAAACGGAACAAAATCTTTGGTGTGTATTCATACGCGTGGACGGAACGATGGAATAATTACAACCAAGCTTATTTTCCATATACTATGTAACGCGTGGCATATGACGTCATTTGCCACGAAGTTTTTCTATGCTCAACTTTCTGCAGACTGGTCGCATTTTGCCTCTTATTTCTGAAGTTCCTAATGTCCAAATCCCAGTGGTCCATATGGGACTTAATGAGTGTTATGAACACTTTATTTCATTATTTTTTTGTTGCATTTTTCCTATTTGGTTTCAGTAATGACTAATGACAAACACATGTTTAATTTGACGCAACTCAGAGTGACGGCAGCTTAATAAGCTTTCATTCACAGCCTTATTACGGTAATACCCTGGTTAAACGGAACAAAGTCTTTGGTGTGTATTCATACGCAGTGACGGAACGATACAATATTTATAGCCGTGATATACGGTCACCTGAGGTATTTGCGTCTATAGAAGCAAATGCGTTTTTTGATTATATTATAGAAACGCAACCTTGTACCTATTTACCACTGCTCTCTTTTTACATTATTAGTACCAAACTTAAGGTGGTAAAGAGTTGGTGCTCTTAAAAGGTTCCGCTTCTATAATTATCATCAAATGGCGCATTTACCTCTAATCTATATAGACGCAATTAGATCAAATTACATTCACTCATTTACATTGCACTCTCTTTATTATTTGAAAGTAAGATTATTATATTTGTTTGATGTTTAATTAAAATAACGCTACAACACAAAATATTTATACCGCAATATGGTAGATACAATACCAAAGTGTGTTATATCAATGTGTCTTGCCAGTGATGAAAAATTTAATTGAGACGTGATTTTGTCCATAGGGTAGTGGAGCGAGCTTTGCTCGGAGTTTCCAGGTCTCTTTTTCTCTTCTTGTTCGTGGGCTTCATTGCTGAAGGTCGTGTCCGTCCTGAAATGCTTTGACGGCATCGTTGACGAGTTGCTTCCATCCTACTCTATCCTCGGCTTTTCTCAGGGCAGTGGTAATAGTAAGTCCAGTTATAGCTTCCAGGCCTAATCGAATGAAAAATAAGGAATTCCCACTGAGAACCAAGGTTGTCAATATAGTTCACCAGACTGAAGTGGTAGTGGGGGGTATTAAATTGTTCTTAGAACCGAAAACTATTGGCGCAGAAAGTTTTTTGTTTAGTTGAAGCTAATGACATGATAATTTATGAAGTAAACTACTTACAGTCTTAGCAAAAAACATCAGCGAATTTTGATATTATAAATACATGTTTAATTAGACGTAACTCAGAGTGACGGCAGCGGCAGTTAATAAGTACGCTTGTATTCACCATAAATATACACCTTATTACGCTAATACCCGGGTTAACCGGGAACAAAGTCTTTGAGGTGTGTGCATACACGTTTAACCGGTGGAATATTTATCACTTGAGTTAGATTAACTATGCATGCGTGGAGTTTTCCCGATAAGAATCAGTGACTCGAGGAGTAGAAATCTAAATATTATTCAACAAGTGAGTAATGGATAGACAAATTTACTTCAACCTTGAACCATCCCACTAATATTATAAAAGTAATAGTCTATGTATGAGAGTGCGTGTATGTTTGTTACTTCCTAAGGCTTACTGGACAGATTTGCATTAAATTTGGAACAGGGATAGTTTGTACACTACCATAACACAAATGTACTTTTTATCTTTACTTATTTTTTTATAGTGACCTCGATTTCAACGCGAGCGAAACGGCGGGCAAAAGCTAGTTAAGTGACTACATACATACACTTGATTATTTGATCGTTTCAATTGACTACTACCCCTGGCTGCAATATTTACTAACTTAGTATAAATTGTAGCGTTATTTTCATTTATTTATTTTATTTATTTATACTTTGTTGCACAAAACAAGTCAGTACAAATGGCGGACTTAATGCCAAATGGCATTCTCTACCAGTCAACCATAGGGCCAAACAGAGATACTAGAAGTGGGTGCAAATCAGAAATCTGATGGTACAGAGAGGATCTAGAGTACAAGTAAATACAAAATATTATGTTATTGTTTATACACAAATACATATACCTACATTTACACACTATAATATAATATATATACAGATATATACATAATATAATATATATATAAATATATACGAAAGTCTACAACATGGGATGATGGATGAACTATTCGAGCTCTTGTTCCAGCAGATGCTTACGCAGCATACACTTGAAAGCTACCTTGCTTGGGGCTTGTCTGATAGGGAGAGGGAGTGAATACCAGAGACGGCATGCCTGAACGGCGAAAGAATTAGACATAAAACCAGTATGGTGCGAAGGAATGGAAAGTTTGAGAGTTCGAGAGGAACGAAGTTCACAGCCTGGACGGGGAGTTTGAAAAATGAATTTACTTTTGAGATATCCTGGTGTAGAAGGCTCGAACAGGATAGAAAACAGACAGCAAAGGATCCTGAGGGATCTGCGACTACGAATAGGAAGCCAGTTAAGCTGACGGCGAAATAATGAAACATGATCGTATTTTCGAAGTCCGAAAATGAACCGTATACCATTATTAAGGAGACGATCAAGTTTGTTGAGGGACTCTTGTGTGATGTTCGTGAGGCACACATCAGCATAATCAATAAGAGGTAACACCAACGCCTGCACAAGTAACTTTTTGGTACTTACTGGAAGAAAGTTTTTAAATTTATAAAGGTTGCGCAACGTACCAGTGATCTTCCGACTTACCTCTGAAAGTTGACCATTCCATGCCAGATTAGAGTCTAAAACTAAACCGAGATTCTTGACCTGGTTAAAGACGGGAATGTGCTCACCATCGAAGAGGATCGGAGCAACAGAGATGGCAGGGAGCTTAGAAAGTTGCCGCTGACTGCCCAAAATTATAGCCTGGCATTTAGTGGGATTAACACAAATGCCAAATCCACTGGACCAGTCAGCGATGTGGTTCAGATCATCATTAATCAGTGAGATAGCAGAGTTAATGTCACTGACGTCTGCTTGGGAATAAATTTGTAAGTCGACAGCATACAAATGGTAAGAACTGAGAAGATTAGTGGTTATAAGATTGATGAAGACAGAAAATAGAAGTGGAGAGAGAATACCACCTTGGGGCACTCCAGTATTTAGATCGCACCAATCAGATAATGACCGTTTGCCTTTTACAGCCTGGGTACGGTCCGATAGATAGGTCGAAAACCACTCAGTTGCGCTAGAGGAAACCCGCAAGTGCCTAAGAGTCGCCAGGAGTAGATCATGGTCAACCGCGTTAAAAGCGTTTGAAAAATCGATGAGCACCAACACTGTAACCTTGGTTGATTCCATGCCATGTCGAACGTCTTCGATGACATTAAGGAGAGCAGTAGTGGTGCTATGTCCAGGGCGGAAGCCAGATTGAAAAGGAGATAGTAGCACGTTACGATTAATAAAACTAGATAATTGTCTGTGGGCAACGGCCTCGAGAATTTTGGAGAGAAATGGAAGAATTGAAATGGGACGAAAGTGATTGAGAGCACTGGGGCTTGTAACTTTAGGAAGAGGGATTACATAGGCCTTACGCCAACAGGATGGAAATACCCCAGAGAGCAATGAAAAATTGACAATGTGAGACACAATAGGCAAAATGCAGTCTAGAATGAGAATGACCATGATTCTACTCACATTATCATGTCCGACAGCTTTGGACTTGATTGACATGACGACTTTGCGGATATCCTCCTCATTAACCGGGGTGAAAGCAAATGGCACGATATCGGAATAAGGAAGCGAAGCAATAAAAGATAGAGTTTTTAATTTAGTAACGGGATTGAGAGTAGAAGATTTAGAAAAGTGTGTATTTAGTTCGTTGAGAGAAAAAGTGAATGTATCAACTTCAGACTTGGGTTTGCCGACACCAAGTGACTTTAAAAATTTCCATGTATCAGCTGGAGAGGACGTAGAGATATTATCGTGTATGTAACGACGCCTTGCAGCTCTTACCATCTGATTGCAATGATTTCTGGCAGTTTTAAAAAGGCCCCAGTTCTCGTCGCACCGATCCTGCTTATATTTACGAAACGCTTTATCTCGCCGAGTCATCGCCATGCGAACACCTCTGGTAATACATGGAGCTGGCGGCTGCCTGAGCTTGACTGCACGCACCGGCGCATGGTCATCGAACAGTTTTAAAAGTCTGTTTTATCTAGTAGACATCTGCCTTTATTATCTCATTTTTTTTTTTGCTTTTATGAAAGGTCACTAATGCGGACAAGATCATTCGATAGCTACAATTTCATTCCTATACCAATATATGTACAATAAATGTGATTAATGAATCCGAAACTATATTAATTCAATATTATGTACACAGAGTCAGTCAACGGGGCAAGCCTAGATACCATATCGAAATATCGGAATATACAGAAGGGCTACTCCGATGTTAAAAATGTGTCAGTCATCACTTTTGACCTCCTATCAAAGTATTTTTGGGTCGTTCTCAAAATATTTGCACCGCTGCGTTAATTTTGCATTTTTTTTTTAAGTTGCGATTTCTTCTTTTATTTTTCATAGGATCGCTAGAAATATATTCAGACAATTGATATCACGTCGAGGGAAGTAGTTAAATTGAATATCTTAGAAGATATAGGTGTTTAAAATTTTAGGTCGACAGGTGAAAGACATCGATGTCAGGTAAACGACATTTGTTACCAGGTTATCGACAATGGGTGCAGGTTTGCGACAAATATTTTCCAACTTAACTGAATTTGTTAGCAGGTTAACGACGACGGTTGCAGTTAAATGACATTTTAAATAAAACCTACGTTGAACTGTTAACTAGTGCTTTTTTGATTGTGTTTTATTTTTATTTTTTCCTTATGTTAGTAATTTGCATAAAGAAAACAAGCATTTAATTCTCATCTCATAGGACATTTTTCAGGAGGTTTTTTGAAGCCTGTACAATCCAGAAAGGTCATAACCGGCAAAAAGATGCAAAACTCAAGCATTGGGTATGATTGATGATTGACATGATTTTATAAATTTCTTATGAAGGTTCAACAGCGAATCATTTAAATAACGTTTCTGCATCCTAATGCTGCCTCTTTTGAGATATTGTTTCTTACCCGCTGAGTTACCTACTGCTGTTTTCGTCATCTTCGAGGATTTCCTTCACATCTGATTACCAGAAAGCCTTCGGCTGCGTTAGGTAGGATAAGCTATGGGAGGTATTGTCTGAAGCTGCCAGCATATCTGGTAACACTTTATAAAGCCTTTACGAGTCTGGATACGGAATGGTGACGGTAGGAGATGTCACATACAAGAACTTTAAGTTCCGGAAAGGCGTACGAAAGGGATGCATCATATCCCCAACACTATTTAACAGAAATGGAGCCCTTGAAGGTACGTGGTAGACATCGCCTATTTTGCATCACCCGAAGCAGAAGTGGCCCAACTTTTGGAATGAGTCAAAACAACCAGCATCAGAATGGGTCTGGATATTAATTAAACAAAAGAACGAGCTGATGATAGTCGACCATTTACTAATCGACAAAGTACTAACCTGCTTCAAGAGTTCGAAACTGTTGATCACTTCCAGTACCTTGGCTCCATTGTCACAAATAGAGGCACATGTAAACCAGAGATTCGCAGACGAATCGGAATAGCCAAAACAGCGATGAACCAACTCGGCCAAAATATAGAAAAATAGAAATATCCCTAACCGGACTAACATGCACCTCGTCTGTGCACTTGTCTTCTCTATATTTCTTTATGGGGCTGAGACCTGGACGGTCAAAGCCGCTGACAGGCAGAGGATTGTTGCTTTCAAAATCTGGTGCGGGCGCCACCTGCTAACGATTCCTAAGACAGCTTGAAAGTAAAATGGAATACTCAAACTAAGCTATTTCGGTAATATATATGTTTTTATAACAACGAAACATGAGTTCAGACACGGGGAGTGACCGATAAAACCTGGTTTTTAAATAATTTTGTATAAGTGTTTAAATAATTGTCGTTCGCCTGCCGTATGTGTCGTTCGCCTGTCTTTTTATAGACAAGTGAACGACATACAGGAGATGGACAAAATGACAGTTATGTCATCAAAACAAATAAAGTATTTCGTTGATGAACTGCATATTTATACACATAAAAGTAGACCATACTTTACGCGTTATAAGTTAAAATAAATGCAATAGTACACACGTCAACCAAAATATGGAAGGCAGAATATAGACTACATACCCATTACAAACTCCCGTTCGCGTAAGTGTATGTATCATATTTTTTTAGTGGAGCACACTGACGACGTGTCACTCGGGACAGTGTTAGGTGGCAACTGAAGGTCTCGATTTATGCGGTGTGAGGCAGGGGAAACAAAATAGTAGTCGCACAATTGTAATGTTTGTCTCATGACAAGTGAAGGACAAAAAATAGCGTGGACAAACTTAAATTGCAAATAATTCGCAACATAGGCATAGTATTAGTATTCGATATGGTAGTATTCAATCCTCATCATATATGAAAATAAAATGGAGTACTGAACTTAAGCTAAGTCGGTAATGTATATGTTTTTATTACAACGAAACATGAGTACCTCGCGTTGGGACACGGCAAGTGACCGACAAAACCTAGTTTTAAATCGTTTTTTTGTCTATAAATATACTTTAGTTTTAATTAAAAGCATTTGGCCTCTATGTAAAAAGTGTCTATCGATATGTGTTGATAATTGGATATTTAAAATAATGCGGTGTAAAAAACTTCTTCTAAGTCAAACCTGTTAACAGGTGGCGGTGCAAATATTTTGAGAACGACCCTTTTGGATGAGCGAGACGGCACTATACCACGGTTGAATTTTGAACATCGGAGTAACCCTTCAGAGGCTATTGATTGATTGATTGATTGATTGATTGATGTCCTCTTCATCGGGTCCGATGACAGCGACTTCAAGTTGTAGGGCTCGTAGGACTCCTACGACGATGGGCGCGGATATGACTCGCAAAACCCAGCTTGTTGGTGAAAATCCGTTCACAGCTCGGGCAGTGGCTATACTACTAAAGCCATCAACCGCGCAACTGTAAATAGCTGGTAAAATTAAAATGGCGTCAGCATCTGTATTTTGCGATATTTCGATATAGTTGCAATTGCCCTGCCGTTGCAGTTGTCGCGACTGACCTTACATATGCATAATAGGCATGACGATTTCTTTTTTGAGGGTGTCAATCGATTATATTTTTTATTGGGATCAAATGGGAAGTAGACTGCTCTAAAAGCCAGAAATTACCGTCAAAGTTCAACATTTGCTGCATACAAATGGCCACCTAATCGTGAGGTCAATGATATGGGTGCCATTTAACATCAGAAGATCTGCCTATCAAATTCTTCTGGCTGTAAGCGCAGTTATTTTTTTCACGAATACGTTTTAACACAGACCGTTCGTGCAAACCTTAATTTGGTGGGGTGTGGAATAGTGTGAGGCACTCCAGTGACCTCGCACAACTTACATGTAACAAAAGAAGGGGCCGGATCATATGTACGAGTATATATGCCAGGCTACCAGATTCACGGAAATTGAATCGGGAAGAAAGAGCAAAACCATTTGAATATCTACTTGTATCATATCAGCTGATAGACGTGCACTGCTGGACAAATGCCTCCCCCAAGATTCTCCACAACGATCGGTGTTGCGCCGCCTTCATCCGGTTTATGCTTGCGATCCTAACCAGGTCGTCGGTCCACCTTCTGGGGACCTGCCCAGTTCCCACGCTGTGTCTTACGGTCCGCGGTCGCCTTTGAAGAACCTTTCTGCCCCACCGGCCATCGGTTCTACGAGCAATGTGCCCCGCCCACTGCCACTTAATTTTGGCGACTGTCTGAGCTATATCAACAACCTGGGGGGTATTCGACCAATTTTAGAGATATAATGGAGATCTCTCCTTTTCATCGCCATCTTTCACTTTTGGCGTGTGCCTACTTGACAAGTGGCGATATCGCTAGAACATCGCAACTTCGTCAATTCGGACGCGCAAAATTTTCGTTTCCTTTGTATGTGACGGCATAAATAACAGGCGCATACTTTAAATTGACCGCATAGTACGTGAAATTGGTCCGTTACGTTTCATTCAAAACAGAAATTTATATACATGAATAACATTTTTGACAATCATTATCGCCTTTGTGTTTCCAAAATTGAGATGAGATATGTCACTTTTAAGCTCATCGCATTTAAATGACAGTTCAATGGCGATATAACTGTTATCTAATGGAGATTTGACGTTTGGAGATATCTCAAACGGCATTCTCGAATTGGGCCCCTGGGTTCTTGCGTTGCGTATCTCATAATCTCGGATTCGATCACGGAAGGAAATTCCGAGCATAGCTCGCTCTTTGAGTAGGTAACTTTGAGCCTTGTACTACTAATTTTTACCGTTGCCCAACTTCGATGATTGATTACGTACTTTAAATAAAGACTATATTTTTTCTGATTTGATTACGAATATACATAGTCTTCTGATTTTTTCCTGCACTTGTAGTATAAAACGATATTACTTGCCAAATTGAATGTGCTAGATCAACAGAAAATACCCTACAAAATTTTTATTCACTTTACAGTGTCCAAATATACGTTCCGGCCGTATCTTTTTTTTTACGTTAACGTTCATTTTTTCAAAGCTTCAAGGGACTGCAGACTTGAGTTGGTTTTAATTTTGTCGCTTTCATTTAATGTTCGGACGGACGGACAGACAACAAAGTGATCCTATGAGGGTTCCGTTTTTTCTTTTGAGGTACGGACTCTAAAATTATTTGGAAAATATAATATACGAAAATTAACTTTTATTAAGTATCTACAATATTTTTTATTGTCAAGCTTTATGAGTTTTGCCGAAAATTTCTCGTATAAATGCGTCCTGTTAAATAAGAGGTAACGTCGAACACCATTAACTTAATTGGGAAAAACAAATACAAAAAGTATAGCACACTCATATGAACCTAATCGAAATGAAATTCTTTCATAAATACCAAAGCGTTCTCATATAGAATTAATTAAATTCTGGCTGAGATCATAACAGATCCTAAAAAAATATTTCGGCCTTAAATCGTTCTCTGAGAGTGATTGCTTGCACGAAATATACAAGGGAGATAATCTAAAATTCATTCTTAGCCCATGACAAATAATTATGATGATTGGTATTGACTTGTACTCGAAAATAAATAGATTGCTACAAGGTAAAGGTATCGGTATCTCCACAAGAATGAAGGCGAAGAATATTACACACACAGCAGCATAAAGTGCTGTGCTGATAAAAAAAGTAGTGAATGAATGGGAGAAATTAGTGAATGTGAAAGTAATTAAAAAGCACCGTATTTAAAATAGGTTAAACAGGAGAACAATAAAAAAACAAATTAATAAACTAGGTACCTAGTTACTTGATATATCTTCATCTGATTCATCAAGACTTAAGGTATAACAAGGTGTCATGGCGGTATAAAATTACAGCGTAAAGCGTGACATGTTATCCTTCAAAATTGACACCCAACACTGTGAGGTTATGTCTGAAGATCGTGTCAAATACTATTCATGATAAAATAATAATAATTAAGGGAGATTCCCATCCAAAAATTGGGGTTATTCCATGACATTTCACCGTACTAGGTTGATTTGTGTGAGGTTGTCCGATATTTATTTATTATCTATTATTATTAATCCAGCCCTAAAAATGTACTGATTTATTATTATTTGTATAATTACAGGTCTATATATAAAGGAGAATTTTGATTCGCTACTGAACCACAAGTGATGGAGTTACCGGGACTTCCGAGTTAAGTGCTGAGTCCGTTTAAATTCTGGAGAAATCGGGCTTCTAATATGCATATTTTTACCATAAATAAAACGGGGCCCTATAAAACAACTACATTAACTGAAAAGCAATACTAGATTTTAAGTATGTGATTATAGCTTACTGGATGACGAAAATTTCTGCGTTCTGGTCTTATCCAGAGGTGCTCAAATAGGGGCCTGAAAATGCGGCGAAATGGTTCCAGTAAAGGATGGTACGGCAGTGTTTGCTTCGCGCTCGACTTGGAGGAAGACTTTGTGCGATGGTGTGGTTGCGCATGATGAAGTATGGTTTGCTTCTCTTTCTCACAAGTGCGACATGAGACACCAGCGTGCAGCTTTTCCCCCTTCATCGATAGGCGCAACATTTATTTGTCAATTATGCGGCCGCGGCTGTCGCTTTCGTATCGGGCTATATATCTTCGAAAGTGCCGCAGTTTATTAGACGCTGCTTAAACTCATCTGTTATATTTAGATGTAAAAGGCTAACGATGATTATATTAAAATAAATACAGTAACGTGTTTACTCACGTCGTAGTAGTCGAATATCGCTCGACATATTTCGAATGGTAATCTATCTCAACTCCGAAACACTGTTTCCTTTCTGTAACGTTTCGCCAAATTTTCATTTGTACGATAGTATTTTTTCCTAATATTTTTAGGATTTTATAAACATGGTTTTAAAGAACCCATTAGGTTAGGTTAGGTTTGTTTTAGTGCGTTGGGGTGAGATTGAACGATTTTTATGTGTGTACAGTGTTTTTTTTTTTTTAAGTTATATTGTGCCAATAATTTATGAGCGTACCTAATGGTACAGGAATCTATGGTTTTAGTAAAGGACATATTAATCTTTATATTTAAACTAAAACAAGGAAGTTACTTATACTTTTAGTATGAATACGGTTTAAATTAAATTACACTTATAAATTAAAATGTCCTGGGGGAAGATAAAAAGGGTACGGGAAAGATTGATATAGTTTTCAAAATCAGTTGTATGCGCCTTAAATAAATTCGATGTATACAGTCCAACAGTATGTCAACGTAGTAGTTTAAAACTTTCATTAATATTTGAAAAGAACCGTTATTTATAGGATACGATTTTCTTAAAATAATATTTCAATCTTACCTCACTTTGAGGTCAGGTAGTCCAGAGCTTTTCAAAATGTTTTTATGGAATACGAATAACCTTAGGCCTGTGAGACCGCACGTAAGTTGTTAAGAGTAAATTAAAGTAGTTATACCGCTTCTACATTTTGAGAATCAGTTACTGTTGATGACAACATCAATATTGCCGTCTTACCCCTTCAAAATTAGTTGGTGCAAGATTGAAATGTATAAAATCTCGGAAAATAGAAAGATAATTAAAATCCACATTGGCAGGTAACTAAGATAACAATAATAAACAATTGTATCAACACAAAATGACTCTAGCGTCCCTGCGAAAGAAGTTATAAAACATGGGATAAGATGACAAAACGTGATTTGAACGTAAAAAACACACTTTGTCGAGAATTGCCAATAACTCACAATCGCACTCACTGAGCGAACGGCAACGACACTGGGGGGCGGGGGATCAACTAAATGGCGTTCTTAATAAAGGTATCAGATACAAAAAATGTGTACGTAATAGGGAGTTATATTGTTTTCCAACTTATCCTTACGCATCTTAATTATTCTGAAAAATTTACAGTTTTGAAGAAAAATGGCTTTTCGACAAATGAATACTTGGCGAAACGTTAGAGATGGGAAGCACAAAATATTGTTTTAGACAGGTAAACGGTAATTTTCAATATCTATTTAATAAATACCTTTCTTTTCTTATACCAATCAGCTTTGTCAGTAAACGCGGTACTCAGAAAAGCCTTACATTAAAATAAAACCCCGGTAACGTTAGAATATAAACACCACGATTGCTAGTAGGTACTTAACTTCTCACTTTATAAAATAACTGTCGTCGCAGAGTAAATTGGATTATTTACTTCAGTTCCCTTTACCGACAGTCTAGTTCTTATTATACACTCTTTAGTTAAGTTATAAGTTAAATATAACTATTACAGTGAAATATTTAAATTACACCAATTTCGAATACATTGTACAAATCTGACTGAACTTAGTCTCGAGGATCGTACCTGTATTAATAATAGAACGTTAACCAATTACGTTAAACTTTTTTTATTGACGTCGATCTGTTAGATACCTATCAATTGAAAATTAGAAAATTCATGAACTGTCAAAAACGCCGTCCGCCATTTTTGCCTTTTGCTAATCAGTGGCGTGACGTAGAATTACCTGTAAATGGACTACGTATGGTACTTTGACAGGAGATCGAGAGGGACGGCACTATTCGAAGTCGTCAAAGTAGACTTTCAGTTTTGTTTACATGACCGATGACGTCATAAGCGAAAATGGCGGACAGTGTTTTAAGCATTTCAAAATACAGATTAAAAACCATATTTTCAAATTAAAGTTTTTCAGCCTTCTTTCACTTTTATGAATTGAAAAATATATATTTAGGTTTCCTTTGCTAAATACTATATGGAATAAACATTAGTTTATTACAATTTGACATGAGTCGACTAGCCTATTGACTCATCCAATACGAATACATAAACCAAGCGTAGTTAGCTAGCGCCTAATTAGTATTAATGATTCAGTTTAATTTAATGGCCACCAAAGTGAAGACCTCTTTCTACTGCAAAACACAGCAATATTTTTCTGGAATTAAGATTAATTACAGCAGCAAAACTGCCTGAATATATTTGTGTAAAAATTCTTGGCAAACTGGGGCGCCATAATTAAATCGATAATGTCAAGTGCGTTGAAGACTCGGGAGAGCCGCCGGTAGTATGAATATTGAAATAATTTTGGTATTCCGACAGCTATATACCTAATTATACTTGCATCTCTCTCTCTCCTGCCAGTGTGCAGTGGGTACTTACTGAGAAAGAGGAGAAATCTTTTCTTCTTACCGATTTAGGTTTTTTGCTCGTCGAGACAAATTAAACGACATTCACATGGAGTTTGAGGGCAGCATCGTTTTATTACAGAATTCTTATCTACATATCGAAGGCAAAAAGCGCTTTTTGCCGTCGATATACACCTTCCGGCGCTATAATAATATTGCATTGTCCTCCAATTTACACCCGTATGCAAAATTTCAGCTCACTCAAATACCGGCAAATTACAGACAAACATACACTGAGGAAATGAGGGCGTTTTTTACAAAAGAAGTGTAAAACATTTTTTAGACTCATCTTGCTCAAAATCGTTTGGACATTATGTTCCATAAAAGTCTTTTAAATATTTAGATCGTTTCTAAATATGAACCTCCTTTAAAAAAGTGTTCCAAAATGTCGTATAAAAATATTTTCCCTGTGCGCCATGTTCATAGAAAAAGAAACATTAATAATATTTTCTTCGGTTTCCGTGACTGTCACACATTTAAATAAAACAATTCAAACGGATTATATCGTGTAGGTATATTAATTATTTGAGCCTCCCTGCCGTTTCGGTAGCTTACAGTTACCGTTGTCCACTTTTAGCTGACTAATGATTACTTCTTAAAAACATATACTACTTTTGCCATAAAAAACACACCCGACGAACTGGGAACCTCCGTTTTTTGACGTCGGTTAAATATTAAATTAGTTTCAGTTTTGTCCAGCAGTAAACAAACAAATAAAATCATATTACGAATAAAATAAATGCATTTACTTTCCTCATCATTATTGTTTTCTTTCCTAGATTTCAATTTAAATGTAAAAGAGAAACAAGCAACTTAAAGCTAAAAAGTCTTTTGTTGGCTAAACAAGAAAAACAAATTAGTACTTCAGAGTATTTATTTGGATTGCAATCCCGTTCGTTTTTTTATCTTTGGTTTAATTTTATTTTAGCAGCTTTCATCGCAATTTTACCAAGTACCTTATATAAGTATAATATCTCAAGTTTTTATTTACTTGCATGAATTTAATTACACAAATAAGTAGTAAAAGCAAATACAACTAAAGGTATTAGGGTCGACACAGACGACGTCTACCCACATTTTGAAAAGATGAGTGCTGTGTTTGGAGTCCTGCCGATTTTTGACCACAACGTGCAAGTGTGGAAGAATTATAAAAGTCGCGTGTGTCAGTGGTTTATCGCTAATGGTATTACCGCCGTAGACGGTCAGTATTTGAACTGCAACCCAGCTGCAAAATGGCAGTTTTGATGCAGTCGATGTAACTGCATTCAAACTGCAAATCAACTGCGCAATCCGTTTACAGCTGACATAGAACGATACGCCAGCTGCAAGCGGAGTGCACAGTTGGTTTGCAGTTCGATTTGCTTTGGATGCAGTTGGGATAACTGCATCAGAACTGCCCTCAAACTGCAATTTAGAGCTCTTCACTAGGGGCAGCTATCCGTGCTGCTACGTTTGTTGTGTGCAGTGGGCCGCGAGTCGCGTAGCAGCACGGATAGCTGTCACTGATGAAGAGCTCCATATGAGTTCGAAACATGCCGCTTCCGTTCATGACAATTTTTACGTGAGAATTGAAATTAAATGACAATCGCTCAGCTCGGGGCGAGCCTTTTTAAGTCTTTCTTCACCTTCCTTCAAGATGTTATCGATCTACAACTTTGACGAAGCCTGTTGCGGATGTCACGTTTTTGGTGTGTTGTTTGACGAAGCCTGTCGCTGATTAGATTTTGTATTCTCTCTGACGATGCCTGCGTTGCGGATTTGACTTTTACACTTTGTTTTATGCATTATTTACTGTTGAATAAGTAACAATTAAGTGACAACAGAATTATTGCTGTTTTAATATAGTGTTTTGAGACATGTGCATTTATTTATTTTACAATTATAAAATTTAATTAGTACTTTTCAATTCAGTGCAAAGAACGCCGTTTTGGTTTTGATAGTCAATAAGGGCCACGATTTCAAAATGTTTGAAAAACACTGATGTTGAGCTACATTGTATATTAGTTGTTGTTGGAATGAAAACGGTTATTAAAACTTGAGCTTTGCTGAAGTGTTGCGTTTCATCTTCATGGGCTTCTTAGTGGCAATTAACTAACAGATTCAAGAAATGAAAATATTCATTTCATCTACATTTACGTGATTTTTACGGACAAATGTCGTATATCGATTTGTTAATTATATCATAGCCATCTTATATATTGAGTAGCATTATTCTTGTTATAATTTTTTCAACCATTATTTTTGCATCGGGGGTTATCCTGTCATTTAAAACGTTCTTAATTCTAGTCATTTTATTTTAATGTTACAATAACAACTTATGATTGTGAAGCCATATATCAATTTTGAAATAATTTCACCATATACTATACGTGTACATTGGCCCAATGTATTCGAATTCTATAATAATATCACTATTGAATGCTTGTGTTGCCGAAACAATAGCTGTATAACGGTTGACGAAATATTGTTTTAGCAATTTGGGAGGGTATTAAAGTCATTCACACCTCTTTTATAGAAAATATTTTAACGGGAAACTGTGAATAAGCAAAAATTTAAATGTGCTCTATTGAGTGTTTACTATTATTAATAGTTTTGGCAGTAGGTTTAACATAAAATTTACTTGTCATGTGATGACTGCGCATATTTGGTTGGAAATTATTTTATTGTCATGATAATAAACATGCACCACAGGCCAGAAGTATGGAAACAAGTTTATATTACAATACAAAGGTGTGATTTCTCTACAGAATAAAATTACAAAATTACAATATATTAGTGATAATAAACATTTTAAAAGTCAATAACCCAAATTCTGTTTATCAAAATTGCGAGTTCGTCATTTTGTAGACAGGCAAGAAATAAAAAGGGGACATGCAACTTTTTCCCGGAGTTAGGTAGATAAGTATATATTTTTTTCAATATGATGTTTCAATAATGGACGTTTAATGTTTTAATCTTTTGGGGGTGACCAAATGGTTACTTATAGTTACACAATGTATAATTTATTCGAAACTTTAAATAATAAAAGAAACAACTTTGTTTCCATCCTTCATGCCTGGGGTGTATACTAGTGTGGAGCGAATTTTTTTTTTTTTTTTAAATTCTACTCAGAACGTCTCTAAAACGTTGCATTAGGCTGCCAGGTGTACGAGAAAAATAATAATAAAAATATTCAAACCTACTTTTAGCCCTCTACTGTTTTAATCAAAATCTTGTTTTTTTTTTAATGAAAATCAAGTGATTTTTTTCTCAGCACATAATACTCAAAATAAAAGATATTTATTGCATAAACATATAACAATATTACATTCTTTTTTTTTTTTTAAACTGAATTCTAATTTGGGTCACAGGTTCACGTAGTAGTTGCCGTAAGTATGAAATAAGCTCAAAACATTTGAAGTTGAAATCCTTCTTTATAAATTTAATACAAATTACGTAAAAAAAAAAGTTTTTTTTTTACCAATTATGAGTAAAAATATTTTTTTCTAGCTCAAGTAGAGGGCTGAAACATATTTAAAATCAATTACATATCTATATATTCATTAATATCTGTAATAGTGTAAGTGTATGCCACTTAAGTTTTATTAAAACCTGTGACTAAGGGCCGCTAAAGACGGAAAGCATTTCAATTGCAAACCAGCTGCAAAGTGGCAGTTCCAGGTCAGTTCTGATGCAGTCGGTGTAACTGCATCAAAACTGCAAACCGACTTTGCAGTCCGCTTGCAGCTGTCGTGCAGTCCTGTCAACCGCACACCAACTGCAAGCTGGCTGAACGGTCATAATGCAGTCGTATTGCAGTTGGAACGACTGCAATATAACTGCATTACAACTGCAATGCCACTTCTTGCAAAACCCCGGTTATATATTCCAAGGGTACTCAACTAAGGAACTAGTAACGTTGACCAAGGTCTTTTGTTAGTGTGAGTGGGGCTACGACGACGAAGCAAAAGAAACAGCAATAATATTTCGTCAAATTTCATACTGAATTACGTGTGCACTCTATTCACTTCCACAAGTAACTGGCGGAGCGGAACATAAACACTGCACACATTATGAGCAGTTCTATTGCAGTTGCTTCAACTGCAATACGACTGAATTACGACCGTGCAGCCAGCTTGCAGTTGGTGTGCGGTTGACAGGGCTGCACGACAGCTGCAAGCGGACTGCACAGTTGGTTTGCACTTCTGATGCAGTTGGTGTAACTGCATCAGAACTGTCCTGGAACTGCCACTTTGCATTTGGGTTGCAGTTGAAATGCTGCCCGTCTGTATCGGCCCTTAATATCCACGCCAACGTCAATAATACTAATTTCACAAGTTTTGTGACATTATTCTAAGAAAACATGCGGAATACGAGTATAATGATCGTAGCAACCAGCGAACGAATAAAACATAGAAGCCTAACTAGCGTCGGAAAATGGCCCCACGGATTTTGAGTCAGTTAAGGCGGGGCGTAAATTTTGTGTCAAACGGCTGTCTAGTTGGCAAATGGCGACACAGCCGAACAGTTGCATTACGTGACATATATGAAGTCTCAAAGTAACAAAATATGCCATAATGTTCAGTGAAATGGTGTATTAATCACTCAGAAAAACACAAAAAAAAGATGGTATCAGTTTTCATACGTAAATAAAGCCGTACACATATTAATTTAATTTATTGTACGGAACAGATTTTGTATAGGGATGGTGTTATGCCATATGACTAATTTATATACGATGTTTGAAAAAAGTAATGCAATCAGTGGCGTGCCTAGGCTTATGGGTATTCCATTTTATTGCCGCATTACTGTTCAAAGTACAATTTCAATAATACACAGGTTGGGCGTGGGTTTTGGGGAAAATATGAGCTGTTTTTTCTGAGCGAAAGTTAGTGCCTACCTTTCCTTCGCCTATTAAAATACCTGCACACTTTAACAGCTTTAACTCATCACAATCGCACGGAACAACTCCTTCCATTGTTTAAAGCCACAGTAATCACAACAACAAACAAAATCAAAACACGATCACTATCTATAATATTACCTACTTCTACTTATTACTACGCTCAAACAAACACTACACTAACTAAATATTTCTAAACAACGTGAAGTTAAATCACTCCTGTTTACACGAAATTTGCAAGTGGCCGATCCGTACCGTATCTAACTTCAATTCACTTGAAGCAACGTATAGTTATGTTGATACATAGGTTACTTCCATGTGTTAGAGTAAGCAGTATGAAGCCCGATTGTAAGCTAACGCGTGCGAGGGAGATGACTAGCGGTGACATAGAACGGCGACGAGCCATCAGCGAGCGCGGCGCGGTCTGTGCGTGTGCGCGGACAAATTTTGAACCCCGCGGCGTCGACAAAATTTGAAATTATGAAACACGTCACGGCGCGCAATTATATATTGTTCAAGTAAATATTTTTTATCGTTTTTTAATATTACTAGGGCAAGCCGGGCTTTTGTGCTTGTATAAAACCGTCCCTAAAAGGCTATGCGTTTTCCGTCAGTCCGGTATGAAAACGTATAAGTTCCTAATTATGTTTGATATTTTTTCACTACAAAGATTGTATCGACTTTACATATAAAATATTAGTTATTACAAAGAAGGAGAAATAATAATATATACAGCAGTTACAGCACGCATTAATAATAATCATTCAAAGTATTAGTACCAACAAGGAACAAACAAGGATTCCTTAAAAGATGGATTTTTTTTTGAAATTTGTATGTAAGCAATAACCTTCAAGATTTATAATGAAGGAAACAAAAATGGCTCTTTACTGCACTAACGATTCACCAATTATGAGTTTTCACTGTCACCGCCATATTACCATAGACAAATGTCATGCGTTTTGTCGAATCACAGCTGGCCATTCGGAAATTGACGAATCACATTTATTTGTTATGCGTAATTGAAAACATTTGAGTGGCTGTGATTGGTACACCGGTGAGCATGCGCATTTCGACTGTTGGGCCGGTTTTTGATTGTAATTTTGTATGAAGCTCGTGTTCTATGTTTTATTCGTTCGCTGGTAGCAACAAAGTAATTAATATTAACACTCCAAATGGTAGGACCCGATTGTGTTTAATACATTACGAGTTATGAAGTGTCAAATGTGGCCTCTCTCACCACGGGCATTCGCCTGTAATGTAAGAGAATTGATATTATAATATATATAAAAAAAAAACATTTACTTTTGTTATATATATATATATATATATATATATATATAGAAAAATGCTCGCGGCGTGCACTCTTACATTTTATATCTTCAGCGATGCGTCAATGCCGTTCTGAAACGAAGAAATATTTTGACGAAACCGACGGACCGATTAGATCGTCTATATATTTCAAGAATTAAGACAAAATTTACTTTGCGTTTAAAAATATAAATTATATTGTAATAAATAAATGAAACTAAACCTGTTAATATGAATTATAATTATAAACGCAACCCAAAATTACCCAAAGATTGTGAGTACTTTTTTCCATACATTATTTTTTTATTTTTCTCTTTTCTTGCGATGATTAGTCCGAGCTATGACCATTACCGTTACTTCATATAATTTTTCACTTATTACGACTTCTATGTGATGAACCCCGCAGTCAGCAACATAGGTACCTGTACTCTGTAATAGTTTACATGTAACTTCTAAACGCATACCTTACCTAATAAATAAATATCAGACAACCTCACACAAATCGATGATTATGATTATGAAGGCTTGTGTTATGGATATTAGACGACAATAGGTACTTACATATATAGACAAGTATATACTTAAATACATAGAACAACCATGACCCAAGCACTAATATTCGGTTCATCACACAAATATGTGCCCTGGCCGGGATTCGAGCCCGGGACCGCCGGCTCAGTAGGCAGGTCCCTACAAACTGAGCCAACCGCGTCGTCAAACCTAATATACCTATGCACTCGGCATCTTTAGTTTGGCTAACGCTTTTGGATTATTTCATAATCCTGACGCCATATTGAGACTGGAACTATTCCGTAATAAGGCTAGGTTTACATGAATTCTTCGAATTGAGATGTTCGCGATCCTGTGTCATCCCTACCACTGCCGCAAGATGGCATACCATGGAGTTTTAGTCGGTTGGTCACTGCTTTTCAGTGGTGCTCGTTCCCCTAGACTCTAGGGCCTAGAGTAGTAATGGGATCCAATGAGGATTTCTCCTTGTAAAAAAAGTTTGTTTGAACTCGCGATAACGTGCGCTTGGCTCAGCTGGGCAGTACAACTTTTTAACAAACACCGGTATCCATACATTACCGTTCTACTAATAGATTAATTTTGTAGACGCTGGACACAGCAGTGGATTGACGAAAAAGTTCTAGGGCTGAGCCACCATTTTGAAATCCAAAATAGATAATTATTTATAATATTTTTGGAATTTACAATTTAAGAAGGTTGTGTTTAAAAATATATATTATTTTACTGCCGATTTTCCTTTCTTATGCAAACATCAATTGCTCATCAGGATCAATCAGATTATTTCAACAAAAGATGAATAGCCATATTGAAACCTAAACCCCCAAAAACCTGGAAAACTCACCGCTTAGGGTTCCGTACACAAAGGTTACGGGACCTTATTACTAAGACTCCGCTGTCTGTCTATATGTCTGTCTGTCCGTCTGTCACCAGGCTGTATCTCATGAATAAATATAGCTAAACAATTGAAATGTACACAGATAATGTATTTCTGTTGCTATTGCAACAAATACTAAAAACAGTATAAAATTAATATTTAAGTGGGGCTCCCATACAACAAACGTGATCGGTTGCTTTTATTTTGCAGCCCATTTGTATGCGGCGCCATCAGACCAGGTGCAAACTTAACTTAACCCGGCCAGTTAAGATGGGAAGTGTTTGTACGAAACCCTCCGTATTTATTTATTTATCGTATGGCGTAAAATTTACACTGCGTGCTTACTTATAATTAGTTATATTCTAAATTAACAATTTGTGAGGAAATTAACAGCTTCGCTTGTTAGGTCTTTAAGATCTCCCACCTGGCCTGCGAATCTAGTTAGTGCGCCAGTCCCACTCGCACTTGGCCAGTTTTTTTAACTTCGGCCATATTATATTCAAAATGCATATGTAGACCATAGTATATAATTTCTCATCAGTATCGTAACCACGTAATAGTGTAGATACGCAATATACGCCCGTGGATCTAGCCGAACTCTTTAATTCTACACGTACTTAGATCCCTTTGAGGTAAAGGCTCTTTCAAAATATAACTACTTTCAGATAAAAGGTTACCCAGAATTACAGTTACTTGTAGTTTAAATGTGCCCACTGTTTCTTCTCAGAGACGGTTTGAAGCAGGTTACGGTGATTTAAATGAGTAATTACAATAAGCAGGTGGGTTTGTGGAGGGCTGAACGGACTTCATAGTTGTACAACATTTCCACTCGCTTAGCTTCATTTAAAGTTTACAGGGGAGATTTTAGTAAAACTATTTGAAAAGGATTATAATTTTATTAAAACAAGGATTATGTAATATATTATGTTCATATACTACCTACTCGTCCTTTTCATTTACTCATAACTCAGAGAGATTTCGTTCCGTATAATTTTAATTTAGGCGGAGGTTACCGAAAAAATTAAAATAATGTGATACTAATTGCTACCTATATGTATAAAATTTTTTCCACATTAAAAAAATATTGAATAACATAATTTTGTTTCGAAATGAAATAATATACTCGCATATTATGCTAAAAAAATAGTTTAGAGGAATTATGTCTGTACAATAATCGTTAAAATGCAATTTTAAAATGAAATGAACATTTAAATATTTTTCTAACATTTAGATGGTTAATAAATTGCGGAATTCTGAGGTAACAATATATATATTGACGACGCGGTTGACTCAGTTTGCAAGCACCTTGGGTCATGGTTGTTCTATGTATTTAAGTATATGTTTATCTATATAAGTATATATATCGTCGTCTAGTACCCATAACACAAGCCTTCTTGAGCTTTATTTGGGACTAGATCGATTTGTGTGAACTGTTCGTTTTTCTAGAAATTTCCTGCCTTGCAATGTAAAATGAATTGTCGCTTGCGGTGTTGCCGGACCGATACAACCTTCAAGAAAAGAGTTGCCTGAAAGGCCGGTAACGCACATGTGACTCCTCTTACTACTTTCCATCAGGCAATCCGTTTGCTTGTTTTCCCCCTATGATATACAATAAAAATATTTGTGTAAGAAAGTACAGTTGGTAATAAAAACTTGTACTTATAAAAATATATTAAATTATAGCTTATAGATAAGCTTTTATCTTACCAAGCCGATGCGGTTGCGTTTTTTTAATACAGATTTCAAATATAATTATTTTTACCCTTATTTTGCTTTTTCATATTGGTATTTATTTAGCAATAGGATTAAATGTTAAAAACATAATTATAAAATAAATATCTATATAAGTATGTACATATATGCGCATCTAGTACCTACCCATAACGGATCAGATCAGTCTGCTTTCAAACGATACTTTTCATACCAAAGAACTCTTGCATTGGAAAAGCGGTTAACTTTCGGTCTAATATGTATATTAACGAAGCCGGTGCTTACAATATCTACTTTAACTGCCAAAGAATTAGACTCCTTTCAGCGACAGAGCGCCAAAGGTAACTAAACTATACTTTGCGTTCAACAAAAAGTTGGATAAGCACTTTAAACATTGTTCAGAGCGTTTTGGACAGTTTTGGCTGAAACTCTAGAATATTCAGAGTTCGCAAGTCTCGAAAGGCTCCAACTAAGAATTAACGTTACAAAGGTAATACCAACTTTGGGAAAATTGGTTGTGATTGAGAGAACTAGTTGTTGATGACTGTCACATGTCGAAACTTAGGCTTAATACAATTTTCACCGCAATATATAATTATAATATAGCTACCTATTTACCACTTGCTTGCTGCTTGCTTTGCATTATTATTATTTTTGCATAACATTTATAGGAAGTTTGAAATGTTTACATTTATCATCGCAAGCTATGTACCTAAGCTGTCAATTTTACTATTGGTATATGTCAAATTGCATACTAAAATTGTTAGCTATTTTTGGTGCTGAGTGTACCTTAATTGACTCAACGCGAGTGTGTTTTTGTTGTTATTTTAAACCTTCATCATGTATTATTCGATTAAAAACGCTTTTAAAAAACTTTACCCTCCACATGGTCCTGTAACGAAGAATAAATTAAATTTCTCAATCTTTATAGCTACACGGACGAACATATAAACGTTTTTCATATTAATCATGCATTTGCTCCAAAATGTATTGTATTATGTACATTCGATTATTTTTAAAGTCCGTATTTATGGATTTATTAATAAGCTTGTCATAATGTCTGCGTTTATTCGGAATAGTTCGTGAAGAAACTTACTATCTAAGTAGAAGCGTACCGATGTCATATACATCTTTACTATCTCCTCTATTAAAATATATGCGTTGTCAGTTCCCATACGTAGCTATCGTCCTAAATATCACCGACTGAGTCCAAAGTGGCGAGACACTCATAAAACATCGTAAAAAGATTGGTTATAAAACACCAGGGATATTCACCTGCAGTAAATCTAAATATCTTATACGACGATGAGCTTAAAAACATCTACCACTTCTAAAAAGGACAAGCCAGCTAAAAAACATAAATGTTTAAGCTGTTTATATTAGGAAAGTGATTCATTATAACATTTTCTGCTTAGCTAATCTTAAAGTGCACCACACAATGGTCTCGCTTTTTCCGAATTTCCTCATCAAAAATTACAATTCCGGTACTTAAGGGCAAATACTTATGATAGAATAGAAGCCTATGGACCCGATATTATTATTACGACGCGGTTGGCTCGGATTGTAGTGCAGCTGCCTACTGAGCCGGCGGTCCTGGGTTCGAATCCCGGCCAAGGCAAATGTATGTGTGATAAACTCGAATATTTGTTCCTGGGTCATGGATGTTATCTCTTTATTTATTTATCAAAATTTTATTCATACTCATACTAGAATTTTTTCACTAAAATATAAAAATAAATAAAACTTACAATTAAGGTTTGCAGAACCTGTATTTTTTTTTAAATTAGGTATATAATATTAGGTAAGGGACAATCTTATACAAACTGACCTAGTCCCAAACTAAGCAATGCTTGTACTATGGGTACTAGACGACGATATTATACATAATTATATAAATACATATATAGATAACATCCATGACCCGGCAACAGATTCGACTTCATCACACAAATATTTGCCCCTGTCGGGATCCGAACCCAGGACGAACGAAGGAACTGCTCCAACCGCGTCGTCGCTTAGTATGGTGGTTATTTACTAGGCCGCATCCTATAAAGCGGCAAGGAGGAGTAGATAATCAATCACCCTTATTTCATTATTCAGATCGGATAACAAGTGACATCGCGAGTGACAGCATAGCCAAATTGTGACTATAGCTACAAAAATAAAACCCCTTTTAGTAAAATATATATAAATATAATGTGACTTTCACAAGTATGCCATTATGAATGTATTGATTGTATAGCATCAATAAAAAGCAGGCCTTTCATAAAGTAACGAAAGGCTGGGTTTTCTAGAGACGAATTTCTATCATATCTCGGGGCGGTTTGCGTTGCACACAAAAGAAATTCTTTATTTCAAATTTTATCTTTGACATCCATAACCTTTTCGCTGGTTTGAGATAAAACAGTAAATTCTTTCGAGCAGAATGCTTATGTTATTAAATTATGTTGGCGGGCATTCTATAACATGCCGGATAGGCCGTATCGTTATGAAATCCATACCCATTTACATACTATTATGTAGATTCCTTTGTTTCGGTGTATCTGTACAAGTAAATGGGAATTGTGTGTTATTCACCTTGGGGAAAACTTGGGTCCCATTGAGTGAAATTGTGTGTTAAATTGACGTCGGCACTTGTTATTTGTAATAATAGGCCGTAACACTTTACGTATCGTATACCTAGTCTATTTTTGTCTATAGTGCTACGGCATATATCTGTGAATGAAAGGCCATGATGATGAAAATGCGTATTCATCGTATATATTACCGTGGCGGCACTTTAAAGACAAAAACACAAAAAAAAAATCAAAATCGACCTGTAGTAGATTGCAGGCTCAACTCCGTTTGTAGCCGTTTTGTAATTGAATTGTTAAAAACTCTCATTTTTGGTGGTAAAATCTTCATCATTCATACGGTCATCATCATAAATTCAAGAGCTACGCTCTTGTCGGTGGAGCAATTTCCATGCATCTCGTTCTTGCGCCTTAATAGCCTGGTACGACACGATGTTCAACTTGTCCATTTAAGCTCTCCTTGGTCTTCCTCTTCTTTCTCCTCCCTTCAATCTTTCCATACCTATATTTAGGTCTTTATATATTCGTCGTGTCGCAGCAGGTGTCCAATAATTTTTCCTCTTTGGTTCTCCATTGTTTACACCTGTCCTCGTTCACCATATCGAGCACCTCCTCCATCGACCGCTTTTCAGTTCAGCTGATCTTCTCCAGTCGTCACCAGCCCACATTTTGAAGGCCTCCAGTCTATCTTTATCCCTTTGCGTCCGGTGCGTGCGTACCGGGTATATGGTACGGAAGGATATATCACCTTCTTCTAACAAAACTTTGGTATCTCGAAAGTTGTCACTTAGGATGTTTTTTTCACATAGTGTATGAAGTAAACCCGTTTCCTTTTATGAAAATGCTTTGTTACTTGGAAAAAATAATGCCTCCGATTGAGCCTTTTGAAAGGTGTCGTAAAATTACGGCTATTTTTTTTACTATTTGGCGGGTTCGATTCCCGGTTCAAACAGACGATTATTCATAAATCTTTTAATGTAGTTCAAATTGTTTTTAAAACCAAAATGATGTCTCCTTTTAGTCAAATTGTCTATCTAAAATACTCAAGGTACTTTCCCTCGATGTGGCATAGCCGTGGGACACCCTGTATTTGTAAAATATTTTTTTTATATTTTACAAATACATGTAATAAATTTATTGTAAAAAAAACCTAGCCTGAGCTTAAAAATAAATAAAGCGAATAAAAACAAAGTAAAATTTCTGTGGTTTTTATTAAAGCTCTCTGAACAATGTCACAATCATAACGATAAAAGCAAAGCTTCAAACATTCTAAAGAAGGTTCAATTTACGAGTTATATACATAATATATAAAATAGATAAAATCCATGACCCAGGAAAATATTTTCCCATGCCGGGATTCGAACCCAGGACTGCTGGCTCCATATTTACGAGCCCTACTTGTTCCTATCTTGTCTGTAGGTATGCCTTGCATTAAAAGGTCTGTATCTTGTAACCCAGGATATGCAAAAAAAAAAAACTACAGAAATAGTGTTGAGCATAAATTTTATTAAATTTATTTTCGCAAAATTTTCACTGCACCATTCATCATCATCAGTCGTTCACTCTTGGCAGCGTGGTAGTGGTTACGGCAATAGAGTCCACATTAGGGTTCTCGTGCTCATCCTTCCTCAGGCAGACAGCAGCTCTCGCGATGCATCTCCATTTCACCCGGTTGTCTGCGGAGCGAGTGCACTGCACCAAGGAGCTCCGTGTGGTCTTTTTAATAAGGTCGGTCCAGCGAGTCGGTGATCGGCCTCGCCCTCTCTTGCCTTCTATCTGGCCCTGGACTACCAATCTTTCCATGCTGCACCATTACCCCGATTAAAAATACCCGAAAAAAAATTAATTTAAGTAGGTACTCATTTCGGAAAATTTGTCTCATCAATCCACGTCATGCGACGAAGTTTCCCTAGCTGGAGTTTGCAGCAAACTCCAGCTAGGGTAGGGTTACCATCGATACTGTTAAAAACAATATTACAATTTTTTTTGCAAATTTCATCTTCTTTAAAAAAAACGGCCAAGTGCGAGTCTGACTCGCGCACCGAGGGTTCCGTAGAAATATGGGGATAAGTGAAAATCCCATCTTAATTGGCCTGGCTGAGTTAAATTTGCACCTAAAATGCATGGCTCCGCATACAAACGAGGTGCAAACTTAATGCAACCGAGTTCTCCAAATATGATGTTTGAAAAGGACTATATTTTTTATGATTTTATTACAAATGTATAGTTTTAAGATTTTTGTAAGTATTTGTAGTATATGAAGATATTACTTGCCAAACTTCATATTTCTAGGCCATCGGGAGGTACCCTATCATTTTGATTCCCTTGAGAGTGTCGAAATGTACGTTTTTGCGACATAAACGGCCGTATCTTTTTTTCACGTTAACGTAGAAAAACTACTAACGGACCGTAGACTTGAGTATATGGTGTTAATTTCAACTCGATACCTCCACGCGTTCTCGATATAAAGGGTCTTGACAGACAAACAGACGGACGGACGACAAAGTGATCCTATAAGGGTTCCGTTTTTTCCGATTGAGGTACGGAACCCTAAAAAGTATACAAAAAGCTTTTTTGAGGGTTCAATACACAAAGCCTCCGCTATATGTGTATCCATCTGTCACAGGGTTGTATCTTTCCAACCGTATAATAAGTAGACTTGAAATTTTGTCATAGGTAATGTGTATTACTATGACCACTATAACTGATAATACTAAAATAAATATATATTTTTTTTGTTTATTTGATGGTACAGAACGCTCAGAGCACGAATCTGGTACGTACTCGGCCGTGTTTTTAGTATTTAGATAGATATATATGAAATAATGGGTAGGTACTAGTGAGTATTCAGACCAATAAAATAAAAAAAATGGTACTTAATAAATTGTAAAAAGTTTTAAACTCGTTTTTAAACTTCTAAAATAAAACACTTTTTACTTTTCTAAAATAGTGTTCATATTCGTTCTCCTACCTTATCACACTTTATTTCTGGTACAAAAGTTGTGAACCCTAAGTTTGCAGTCGGCTCCGACCGAACGCCACAAGAAAGCAAAACAATCATTATTTTAAACGAGCTATATTCTAAATACTTCAGCAGAGTTTTCCCTGTCGTATTAAAATTAATTGACTGATTATGGAGGATATAAATTATCATGGGAATAATAAAAGAATTGAAAATTAGGTATCCGCTTTAATTTGCAACGTACAAAGCAGTAATTTTTGTATGTTTTCGCTGAACCAAACATCATTTCATGTCTACAGTATAATTTACGATCAGCTATCTGTAAATAGAGAGAAAAAATAAGTTATAGACAAAAAAAAACACACGCTTTTATTGCTGACTGTACTTTATTGCACAAACGTTAATAGCTCATCAATACTAAATAAATGAGCCCAAACACGATGGGTTTCTTTTGTGCTGTTTAGTTTCTACGGCCACCCTCCGCCTCCATCACCAGAACAGCATCAAAATACCAAAATATTGTATTATCACGTGAACTACATATACTCGCATAGTAGCTTTATTATCGTATCGTATTGAATTTAAGGTACCTACATATACATTATTATACAGGTATTTCCCCCATTTTGTTTAAATTAAAACTGTGCAACTCTGGAACGTCAACCTTTTAAGACTAAAACTTTCAACTAAACAACTAACATTAAATATTTCAAACATTAACCTAAATAATTGACACCTATAAATAACTGTCACCGTCATGAATCAAGATTGACGGTGCCTATTGGGACAGTGTCAAGCTCTGGGACATTTACCCTTTGTTGCAACTACTCGTAGATAATTCAATTACCAAAGCTGAACAATAATACAGATACGACATGTTCCCTTTCCTATCCACAGGAGCGAAGCGGAGCAGAGTTCTGAGATGGACCAATCACATTTCTCAGATTTAAATCTCGATCTCTTTCTTCTTTTAGGCTTCACGAATACGCAACCAGGGACCTTATTCGAGAATGCCGTGTGAGAAATCGCAAAACGTCAAAATTAGAGAACAGTGATATCTCCTTCGAACTGTCATTAAAATTCGATGAGCTTCAAGTGACATATCTCATCTCAATTTTAGAAATACGAAGGCGATAATGATTGCCAAAAATGCTATTCATGGATATGAATTTCTGTTTTGAACTGACTAATTTCACGCACTACAGGGTCAAGTTAAAGTATGCGCCTATGCGCCTGTTATTTATGCCGTCACATACAAAGGAAACGCAAATTAAGCGCGACCGGATTGACGAAGTTGCGATGTTCTAGCTAGGGATATCGCCACTTGTCAAGTAGGGACACGTCAAAAGTGAAGAATGGCTAAAATATAAAATTGGTCGAATTACCCCCCTGATTGATTAATTTTCTTCACTCTGCTTCAGTAGACGTAATCTAAAAATGGGCAAGTGCGAGTCCGACTCGCGCATGAAGGGTTCCGTACCATAATCTATAACAAATTTGTTGTATGGGAGCCCCCCTTAAATATTTATTTTATTTTATTTTTAGTATTTGTTGTTATAGCGGCAATAGAAATACATCATCTGTGAAAATTTCAACTGTCTAGCTATCACCGTGCTTGAGATACAGCCTGGTGACAGACGGACGGACAGCGAAGTCTCAGTAATAGGGTCCCGTTTTTACCCTTTGGGTACGGAACCCTAAAAATGAGTAATAATTGATAACCGATAAGTTGAGTACGGAGCCGAGACGTGGTCAATAACCATACACACAGTCCACCAATTGAAAGTCTCTCAGCGAGCCATCGAAAGAGCCATGCTCGGTGTGTCTCTTAGGGATCAAATCCGAAACGAAGTAATTCAACAGAGAACCAAAGTTACTGACGCGAATCGAATAAGCAAGCTGAAGTGGCAGTGGACTGGTCATATCTGTCGTAGAGCCGATGACCACCGGGGCAAACGAGTTCTGGAGTGAAGGCCACGAATCTAAACGTAGTGTAGGGCGCCCTGTAGGGAGGTGGAGCGACGACATTCGTAGGACTGCAGGTAGTAACTGCAGGAGGAGAGCTGAATATCGAGCTCAGTAGCGTGCCATAGGAGAGGCCTATGTCCAGCAGTGGACTGATACGGGCTGGTGATGATGAAATTGAGCTAAAATCAACAAAACTGGTTTTGATAATCAAACCACAAATTCATGTGTGTATTTATGGGTAGGTACCTATTGTTTGTGAAGTATTAGTATATATAAGATACTTATAATGTTATAATTTACTTTTATTCACAACTTAAAAGCAACGACGCTTTCGCCAGTGTCGCTACGCATGCCTCCCTTATTTAATTGTGTTTTATTCTCCATTGAATTTTCCGCCTTTTCCATATCAGTGACTTGTTTAATAATATTATTCCGTCGCCGTTGTTGTTGATCGATACAACGTTCGTTAACGGGGAAGAATCTTGCAAACACTACAACGATAAAATACAAAATGTAAAAACAATGAAAATACTACTATTTAGACCTTGAGTACTCGTATATCTTGACACGCACGACGCGAGCGGTCTTCCATGAAATAATTATACATTTGATAAGAGAATAAAAAATAAATTATTCATAAAAACAGTCCGTAGGTTTTTATACACACCTTGTTCCCTGCACAATTAATGTCAACAGCCTGTCTGTCTAACACAGTAAGGGATGCGAGATTTAAAACTGTAGGTATATTATATTTTTTAGTCTTGTATGTCGAAGCCAAAGTTGCTTTTAAGTATATTTATTCATTTCCACGTTGTATTTCGACATTGTATCATGGCAAGTTGTCGCAGCGTCCAACGACCACCGACCGTCACCGTATCGCATTGTTTAGGTAGCACTACGGAGATTTTCACATTACCTACAGTCTTATTTCGTGTCGTCACGAGGGGAGAAAATCTCACTTCCTAACCCTCCTAAAACTTTAGAAAAACCACGGGAGGTAATTCGTAATGTCCCACAAACAACTGCGATCTGGGACATTCAGGAATTCACCGCCCTTGGTATGTAATGTATACTGTACTCGTAATTGCAATGTCTTTAGTGTTAGGCTTTCCCGTCGGCACGAAGTTGGTGACAGCCGGCGAAGTAGGTTGCGTGCGGGAAATGAATGTGGGACGGAAAGTAGTTTCAAGCACTGTTTAAATTGCCGACTTATTTGGAGCACGTGTTATTGCGCTTCAGTTTTTATGCCAGTAATTAGGATAAGATTAATGTCGGCGACGTTTCGATTTGAGTATGTCATTTGAATTTTATGGTTTAGGCAGCTGTCCTGGATATAAACGGCTAGCTTTCTAGGAGACCGTGTAAATGTTGTAATTCTCCAATTAAAGTGATATGTTAGCAGAATTTTGTGCTAAAATGTTCTATTTATCAATTAGGAAAAATGTGACAAATCCGCAAAGTTTTCATCTAGGGTTTAAACATTTTGTTGTATATCCAAGTCAGTAAATAAATACTACATAAACTAATTGTTCTCTTTAATAAACGGAGATAAACGGCAAATTCAAATGGGAAAACGTGATTTTCAAGATATGATAATACACATATCCGCTTTTTAACTTCATTAGTAAATACGGTTACCATCATTGAGACAAAACCACACTCATAAGAAAGTGTAAGATTAACCTGCAGAAGTTAAAAAAATACTTAAGTATACCAAAAATTATAAGAAGTAAAATATAATTTATTTCTTCAAGCCGTTAATTAAAAAAAGAAACAATGACGGAAATCGAATGAAATAAAATTTTGCTTAAAAAATATAAATAATTACTTACCAGAGACCTGGAACGCTCCACATTGCAACGAGTTAAAATTTCGTTTTACAGCGACGTAGAATATTATTTAATTAAGAATTGGATACATTTATCTATAAGTAGTAGTCAACAGGTAACACAGGTACGAGTATTCGATAACAGTTTTATATATTCCAAAAGTTACAACAAGTTAATGATGAATATAAGGATTCTGCAACAGTAACAACAACACCGCACACGAAGACAAGAAGTCAGGGCATAACATAAAAACACTGGATTGAATGATAAATAAAAAAAAATAAGAAAAAAAAATGGCTAACGGCGAGTAAAACCGCGGCTTAAACGTCTTGAGGAGATTCAACAAGTGGTTTCGTCGCGCGAGCGGCGCGGGTTGTCGCAACCTCGCGACGGGAACTCTCGCCCGCCAATGCCCCGAGCACCATCCCTAGCCATCGACTGCGCCTGTGTGCCCAGCCTTCATTGTTGAGCCTGTATCTGTGTGGGTGTATACATGTACTATCTGCTGTGCTACTAAAATGTCGTATGTTTATATGGATTTCATAGTGAGATACGGCTTTTTACTATAACACGGGAGGTATACTTGTATGTGTGCGGCGTGACGCGCCTACAGGGCTGAACAGGTGAGCCCGGGCCGAGCTCGTCTCTATCTATACTCCGCTTACAATGCTATAATATAGCTCTAATACATCAACTACGAGATGCCTGCTACATTTGCTGCACTTAAACGAATAAAGTCACAAGTGTAAACAAATTATAATCACATATGACCTTGTGTTCCGTACTTTGTTTTTTTGTTTTTTTAGGGATTCTGTGAATAACTGGGCACAAATCACTCGCGCACAGTGTTCCGTACCATCAAACATTACGATTTACATTGTGAGAGCAATAATCTTGGTAGAAAAACATTTGTAACTTTATTATTGTAAGTAAGTATAGTGCATAATGTTTTCCATCGTATTTTCTCAGACAAGCTCGTTTTTATTAGGGTTCCGTAGTCAACTAGGAACCCTTATAGTTAAGCCATGTCCGTCTGTCCGTCCGCGGCTTAGCTCCGTGATCATTAGTACTAGAAAGCTGAAATTTGGTATGAGTATGTATCACGCCGACAAAACGGTAAAATAAATACAAAAAAAATTTTTTTTTTCGTCACACCTAAAGTGGGGGTGTTTTTTTTTTTTGTTTCAGCACTAGTGTGTGGGGTATCGTTGAATAGGTCTTTTGAAAATAATAGGGGTCTCCAAACATTTTTTTTTATAAAGTCAGCAATTTTGTAAATATTCGCTCCGAAAATAAAAAAAATATCGTCCTGTCCCCCCCTCTAACTTTTCAACCATGGGTCAAAAAAATTATGGAAAAATTCATAAACATGAGGCCTTATAAGTACTTTCAATGAAAAGTATATTGAACAAAATCGGTCGAGCCGTTTTTGTGTTATCGCAAAATGTCATAATTTTCTTAAAAGGAGGTAAGTTGACTTCCAGAAGGAAATAATAATAATATAAAAACTTCAGTAGTGCCATCAAAATGGAATTTGGCGTAGACAAGTGTGCGGTCATGCATGTACAGCGGGGGAAAGTCGTAAATTCCGCGAACTTACAGCTTTCTGAGACAATGACCCTCAGGTCTATCTCCGAAGTTGAAACCTACAAGTACCTTGGTATGTCACAGTCATTGGGTATTGCGGACGGAGACAATAGACAGGCGTTGAAGGAGCGTTTCTTTTGTCGTTTGACAAAAGTACTTAACAGTCTTTTGTCCGGTGGCAATAAGGCACGCGCCTTCAACACTTGGGTGATGCCTCTGCTCACTTACTCCTTTGGCATACTAAGGTGGACTCAGACTGAGCTGGACGCCTTGGATACGAGGGTCCGTCAACTGCTCACTACACATCGCATGAGGCACCCACGCTCGTCAGTTATGAGAATGTACATCCCGCGTAAGTGTGGGGGCCGTGGCTTTTTAAACGCCAAGGACCTCCATAACCGTGAGGTGTGCAGTCTTAGGGAGTATTTCCTAAACAACGAGTGTGGGATTCATCGCGATGTAGTAGCAGTTGACAAAGGCCTCACCTCTCTCTCCTTAGCAAACGAGAACTGGCGCAGACCAAAGGTGCTTAGCACCGATGACCGCAGGGCTGTATGGAAGAGCAAGGAGCTACACGGGCGGTTCTACAAGGCCCTTACGGGGCCCGATGTAGATCTGCTCGCGTCGGTGAACTGGCTACGCTTCGGGGATCTCTTCGGGGAAACCGAAGGTTTTGTCTGTGCAATTGCGGACGAAGTAATGATGACGAACAATTACCGGAGATATATCCTGAAGGACGGTACGGTCGACATTTGTCGGGCATGCCGCCGTCCCGGTGAGTCACTCAGGCATATAATCTCCGGTTGTTCTCATCTTGCTAACGGCGAGTACTTGCACAGACATAACCAAGTAGCCAGGATCATTCACCAGCAACTTGCTCTTCAATACGGTCTTGTGGGGTCTGAGGTGCCGTACTATAAGTACGCACCGATGCCAGTTCTTGAGAATGGTCGTGCCACGCTCTATTGGGATCGATCTATCATCACGGACAGGACTATTGTAGCCAATAAGCCTGACATCGTTTTGGTAGATCGATCCAAGCGCCAGGCAGTGCTCGTCGACATCACCATCCCCCATGACGAGAACCTCGTGAAGGCCGAGAAGGACAAACTCAGCAAGTACCTTGACTTGGCTCACGAGGTGACCGCCATGTGGGATGTTGACTCGACGATCATTGTCCCGATAGTCGTTTCGGCGAACGGTCTTATAGCGAAGAGTCTCGACAAACATCTTAAGAGACTCTCGCTAGATGGCTGGATCAAGGGCCAGATACAAAGGGCGGTACTCCTGGACACGGCGCGCATCGTCAGGAGGTTCCTCTCTCTGCAGCCCTAACCACCGGTAGCCTGGGCCCTGCCCCGCTGCCGGCGGCACCCTAGGTTAGGTTTTTTTTAGAATGTGTTTATGTTTGTGATGTATTTTTTATATTTTACTTTTTATATAAATTTATTGTAAAAAAACCTAGCCTAAGTGTAAAAAATAATAAAGGGAATAATAATATAATAATAATAATAAAAATCTTTATAGCACATTAACGAAAGCGTTACAATACAGAGTATAGGTAAACAGGTTTGTACATATGTGTCATAATTGTAGTCGCAGATTGCGGCCCCTGGACTAGGCTATTGCCTGTACCTCAGGGGTTACAGTTCTTCGACATTACAACGTCAACAAATCAGTAATAAGTAATTACAGTTACTTTGGCGTTTACGACCTTTTTATAGAGCTTGAAATCTTTCTCGTAGCTTAAGTCTATTGTAAAGGATGAGCAACTACGGAACCCTACACTGAGCGTGGCCCGAAATGCTCTTGGCCGGTTTTTATATTTCCATCTCAACTTTTTCACCGAAGTTGATACAGAAAACAAGCTAAAACGAACTTTTCCAATAAACGATGGACATTATACACTATAACTGTAGTTTTTGTTATAGCGGGCACAGAAGACATATAATGCGAAAGTTTACAGTACCTGATACGGTTCCAAAATATACAGCACGTCTAGCATAATGGCTCAGTTTCATTGGTCGATAGGGCCCGCAAGCGGGGTGCGGGAGATTTCCAGAACGCATGCCATAGGGCCCGCATGCGGGGAATTGTTTTCATTGGTCGATAGGGCCCGCATGCGGGGTACAATGGTACATTGCCATAGTGAATACGCCATTATGAGTTTCACTGGTCGTAATACCGTATGCGGGGATTCCCGGCTTCCCGCACGCGGTATATCGACCGAGTTATCAACTTGTGAGTTTCACTAGTTCGACCGAGTTATCGACCAATGATACTGAGCCATAACTGTGACACGCAACAAATACTATCTGTCACTTTCCTGCCAATACTGTGCGACCAAGACAGGTAATGCTAAGTCGCGGCACGTCAAGATCTGCTAGCCCTGCTACAATGTAAGGTGGCCTGTCTATAGAACTGCCGTGTTTAGGTAAAAGGTCGTATCTTTAAACGGATGTCATAGTAAGATACGTCCTTTTACCGTAGCATGGCAGAGAAGCAGAGCGAAGAAAATTAACCAATCAGATTGCGTCTTTGTGAAGTCTTAACGAAGTGCATTTAAATCTGAGGAATGTAGTCCATTTTACACATCTCCGCTCCGCTTCTGTCGGCATGAAAATGGAAAAAATGAAATAAATGAAAAAGTTTATTATGTTAAACTTTACAGGAGGCCTATGATGGTTGCTTTTATCACGCGATAAATAAGTGACAAAGCATCCGTCACGTTTTGACAACATGCGAGTGTGAGTGACAGATGCCTTGTCACTTATTTATCACGGGATAAATAAGTGACAAAGCATCCGTCACGTTTTGACAACATGCGAGTGTGAGTGACAGATGCCTTGTCACTTATTTATAACGGAATAAATAAGTGACAAAGCATACGTCACGTTTTGACAACATGCGAGTGTGAGTGACAGATGCCTTGTCACTTATTTATCACGGGATAAATAAGTGTCAAAGCATCCGTCACGTTTTGACAACATGCGAGTGTGAGTGACAGATGCCTTGTCACTTATTTATCACGGGATAAATAAGTGACAAAGCATCCGTCACGTCCGTCACAGATGCCTTGTCAGTTATTTAGTTATTTATCACGTGATAAACGCAACCATCATAGGCCCCCAGGTTTATCAGGTTGAGATTGGGTCCTCCTATTATTTAAAAAAATATACCTGTGTCAGGAGGCCCCGCTCTTCCAGAAATAACATAGTAATTTAATTAAACCTAATGTATATTGTATATATATCCTTATTAACTACAAATAATAAACAAAGATATATTATAAACTATGGTTACAACAAAAACAAATGGAACTAACATATCGCTTTTAAATTTTTCAGAAAATGTGTGTAGTCTAACCACACTAACTCTTCCAAGCAAATGAACTGTCAAACAATAAATACTGACTCACTTTGTATGGTTTGAGAGTTCATTATACGTGTTTATGTCAGCTTGTATGTGTTTGGGCATACAGGCTAACAGACGGACAAATAGTGGAGGCTTAGTAAAAGGGGCCCGTTGGATTTGGGCGCGGATCTCTAAAAACGCGCGCTTCAAAGTTTCGCATTCCTTGCCCTGTATTTGTTCAGTTTGCGAATTTCACGCATAGTTCACGTGACGGTGGAGCAAATAATTTTATATTAAATTGGCTTCTTTAGCGAGTTAATTACCATACTGCGCTGTCAGTGAAGGCTTTACCTGCCTAATGAAATATGGTAAAGCTAATGAGAAACATCCGTGCAACTGGGACTGTGAGATAATAGGTTTTAAGTTTATTGCAACCGTAAAATTGTTAATTAATTATATGTATGAAGGTTCTCGGAAGTTTTACCTATTTTAAAAGCATAGAAATATACAGGGTGGAACATTTGTAAAGACTGAGCTGACAGGATAGTGTCATCTGAGTGATCTACAATCGACCTATTAAAATTGTAAAGCTGAATTTAAAAGTAAAAAAAAGACATCGAAATAAAATATTGTAATACATTATACTGATATATAAACCGATGTTCATAAGATGCTAGGGTTGATATGTGCAGATTTTTACACTAATGTTTAACAAATTGTATCTCAAAAATTTATAGAAACATTTACATAGTTCATTGGTGAAAAATGAAGTACTCAGTCTGAACAATTCCCTGTTTGCTTAAAAGTCCTGTGATTTGTTCCACCCTGTATAAACATTGTTACCTGTATTATTAAATGTAGGTGTCATTTCTGATCTGGTTTGTGACGTATCAGATAAACACTCCCACATTTAAGATACTATTGGCTAAATTAAACTATATTAGGTATACCAGCAGTTCTTAACCTGTTTTCGTTTACGAACCCTTATCAACTCAAGCACAAGTACAAGGACCCACTCATAAAAAAAAACACACACACACACACACACACACGCACGCACGCACGCATGCACGCACGCACGCACGCACGCACGGAATATAATACGGAATATCACAGAATTATATCATACCACTTATCCAGGTTTCAGCTATTATAAACAAATAAAAAATACTTGTTGCATACTACCTTTGTTCGTGTTCTTTCTTTTACCGTACACTCGTAAATAAAAAAACCGGCCAAGAGGATGTTGGGCCACGGCCAGTGTAGGGTTCCGTATTTGCCCATCTTTCACAATACACGGGCTTAAAACCGCTGTTTGTGTGTAATGTGTCAATTAGGAGAAAGATTTCAAGCTCTTTAAAAAGGTCATAAACGCCAAAGTAACTGTAATTACTTATTATCTTCTGGAAGTTATCGATTATACGTTATACGCGCCAGATGAGCGAAATGTTTTAATACAGTATGGCACTAACTAATATGTGTAACGTTCGAAGTATAACGAGACCGCGCGACACTTACATTTTGAAGATTTTTTTTTTTTGCGATAGCACAAAAACGGCTCGACCGATTTTATTCAATATACTTTTCATTGAAAGTGCTTATAAGGCCTCATTTTATGATTTTTTCCATAATTTTTTGACCCGTGGTTGAAAAGTTAAAGGGGGGGGACGCTATTTTTTCCATTTCTGGAGCGAATATTTACAAAACTGCTTACTTTATCAAAAAATTATGTTTTAAGACTCCTATTATTTTTAAAAGACCTATTTAACAACACCCCACACACTAGTTCGAATGAAAAAAAAACATCCCCCACTTTAGGTGTAGGGAGGTACCCGAAAAAAATGTTTTTTTTTTACCGTTTTGTTGGTGTGATACATACACATACATATACCAAATTTCAGCTTTCTAGTACACAGACAGACAGATAGACGGACATGGTGAAACTATAAGGGTTCCTAGTTGACTACGGAACCCTAAAAAGGTACGAAAATGGTAAACTTTAAAGTTAATTTTGTCGCTTTGTTGAGTTTATCTTTTCGTCAAAGTGCACTAATGGTAAACTTTAAAGTTAATTTTGTCGCTTTGTTGAGTTTATCTTTTCGTCAAAGTGCACTGCTTTGCGGAACTTTCGGTGCGCGAGTCCAACTCGCACTTGACCGGCTGTTTTATAAAGTGGTCCGCATTTGACGCACAGCACATGTAATAACAAAGGCTTTCCTTTCCACCTCGTTGTACACGATTTGATTCAGACCAGTTTAAATTATAATTTCATCGTCCATACCCAATAGTAGCCGTATTGTGAACACAGCTTAACCAAGTGGTCCTCAAAGTGTGGTCCTGATCTGCGAAGCTTTGAGGCTCCGTAGAACCTTATAAATGGCTCTACCAAAGTAGTATCAACACGTGATAAAGCAATCAACAATCATTGTTAGTTTTCTGATATGATCACAAACCCAATCTATTTATATGATTTTAATTAAATGTTTAACTAAATTCATCCTGACTTATCGAATCCTCGAGGAAGCATTTATTAAAGTGTAACTGTCAGTGATCGGAATTAAGTAGGTAAAGCTTAAATTACTATATTATCTTGCGTAAGGAGAATGACGTATAATCCAATAAAATTGAAGGAACTGTCGACGCATGAAGTTAAAAAGAAGTTATTAAGGTTGATGTTTAGTAAATGCTTCTATACACTATCGGACTATTTGACATGTGAATTTTAATTTTTAATTACTGAATTTTCTTTTCTATCCAACAATGTTGACATTAAATTATTATGTATATAATTCGTAAATTCTTATTAGTTTCTTAATTTAAGTTGTGTTTCTTTTAGTTTGCATCTATCATATATTTTGTTATTAATTGCATGGTAGGTCTGATAAATGGATGTTTATGTGCGTCAACTGGCAAAACATAGTGCTATTCACGTGCTACCCTTATATTGTATTTCCGCCTGTATTTACCTATCTTTAACAAAATAAATCACTTCTACTTTGATTTTGACTTTCAAAAATCTGTAGTTTTTTTTAGGCAGTTTTTAATATATTGTGGGATCTAGCAGAATAAATTACAAAACTTCTCAATTTTCCTTCCACCACTACCACTACTCTATGTTACGTCTATGTTCAAGATACAGGTATTTTACTTCAACTTTATTCCGATTACTATTTGATCATTGTAAAATTAGATTCCTCTGTTTTGGAGACTCCGTAAATCATAATCAAGGATCCAAGAAATTTGAGAACCGCTGGCAAACCCAAGTATTCATTGGAGCTACGGTAGTTGATTGTTGTGGTGATGCGCTTTGCCTCAAAGCGCTACGTGCGGCTGCTACGGACAGGTGCTACGAAACCCGTAGCGCTACGAACAATTGGTTCCATTAATCCGTTCTAATAGGAAAATGTATAAGATAGTATGTACGTTAAAAGGAGTTGAAAATTACAAGATTGGAAATTTCAAAGCTAGGGCTAAGGAATGCAGGAGAGAAATATCAGCAATTTTTTTAAACCTGGATTTAGGCTTAAATAGGTACCTAAAGTAAAATCCACAGACCTACGGACCAAATTGACAAGTAAGTATGAACAAATGTTGCCACAGTTTGGCCAGTGTCGTTCTCATCGATATGAAAATTATTGTCACATCGTAAGTTTAAGGTCCACCCAGACGGGACAATCAAATTGGCAATTCGATCGGCTAATCTATATACCAACTTTTTACAGTGATATTGACAGATCAATAGGTCTGTAGACCCCTAATTAAATAGAGATATAAATTTCATGTCAATAAACCAGCAATAATGTACATGAAAATTATATATTTATGATAATTGATAGTTTATTGAATACATGTGTATGAATTAATAAAATTATTGTTCTTTATTTTCAAATTCCCAAAAATGTGGTCCATCTTTTTAACAAAAAAAAAAGCGGGTATCTTCAGAAATAGTTGACCGCTGTTTACAAACTACTTTTATGTATCTAACGATATACGTTATCATTGCTATTACGAGTGTTTATTGAAATTGTTACGTGTTATTATGGATTCGCAAGATTCGGGATCAGAGCCATGTTCATCAAAATGTTCGCCTCCGACAAAAAGGAGAAAAAAAACTATTAGTGAAACTGAAAAAGAGACGATTCATCGAGTTTACGTTTATATTTATAATGGGATGGTAGACAGATTGCAGGACGAACAAGATATCCCAGAGGACATTCATGTCAATAAAAACGAGTGTGTCATGAAAACATCCGAAATTCTTGGTATTTCGAGAAGTTCAGTTTTTAAAGTTTTGAAGGAATACAAAAAACAAGAGAAGTTTACGTCGCCTCTGAAACCCGGTCCAAAATTAGCGTTCAAAGATAAGGTGGACGAATTTACTTTTGCGGCAATAAGTCAAAAAGTTTTTTGAAAAAAACGAGGCCACGACTGTTGCAAAGGTAAATTGTATTGCGATTTTCAATTATTTCCGTTAAGTTTGTTGTATATGTAATATAGTCTGACAACCCAATTCCGACAGTAGAATATTTTTTTTAATTTATATGACTCCCTTTTTTCGCTCGGAAATATAAATTTAAAGAATATTCCACCACCAGATTGTGATTGTCAGGCTATAGCTAAATTTTTATTTTGTAACTGATGATGATGATGACGAAATAATGGAACCTGGGAATGAATAATATTTTATAATAAAGACTAGTTATCGCGGACAAGGTGTTTTATTTTTTACCTACAGACTCGGAAACCTTTTTATGCTTTAAAACTAGTGGGTAAAAACGCATTTTATCCATTCACTACCTCGAAAATCAAACAAACCTAAATTCGTACCTCTTATTTGAAACTAATATACTTATTTTTGATTTAAACTAGTCTGTTATTTGTACTTTACAACTTGTCGATATATTGTTATCGACATATACCGTTCACTATTTTTATTTTGCTGTTCCTGGTATCATTTTACCTGACAGTCATTTGTCAATTTAGTCCGTAGGTCTGTGGATTTTAGTTTAAGTAGTTCATCACATCACTGAAAAAACAAACCACATTTTTTATGAAAGGTTTTGTAATTTATTTATTTATTTTCTCCAACTTGCTTGGAAATGTTCCCATTAATGTAGTAAAACTGGACCGCGAAATTGTTCGTTATATTTAGAAGGCGTTAATCAAAATTAAAAAAAAATATATATTATTGGCCTTAGCCGGTAAATCAATATTATTTAAATAAGACGATTAAGTAAAAAAGACACCTTCCGTTTATAACGTCTCATACAAATGAGGGTAATCTTAATTTGGCCGGTTACTGCATTTTTACTTTTAATTTTTTCAAAGACTTTGATAATTCACCATACAGCCAATTGTCCACTAAATTTAAAAAATAAAAACTGTTGTAAACTTTTTAATTGTTCTCTGCGTTTAGTTCTTGCACTGAACATTTTTTTGCTCTGCTACTGTCAATGTATTTGAAATGTCGACAAATTTCGAATAACGGACAAACAATTTAAATAATAATCTTATTATGCGGTTAATTTGTTTTCATGATTCTTAGTTATTTATTAGAGATTTCTCACGAAAGTTTTAATTTTAATAATATGATGATATTTAATGAGTGAGTTGAAAATTAATAAGTGTACCAAACTTAAACAAATAAAAAATAAAACAGAAATGATTGTGTCCAAATCAATATAAAAGTTATTTTGAACTTATGATCTTCTCCGAATGATAAATATGGTATGGTTTCTAAAAAAAAACAGTGTGTTTAGAAGTTGTTAATTTAACTAAAAATTATAATTACCTATGTGCATATTTTTTGTTATTGTGTTTTCATATATATTTCATTCTTATTTCATTCTTATTCATATATTTTGTTTTAAATCAAACATATGATTCGGACCCGTAATTTTATTCCTATTCCTAAAATAATAAGTACCAAATGAACTTCATGGTACTGATATATTAAATTAAAATGTAGATTGGTGATTATTTCCAAGCATATTTGGAGAAAAGCACTATACAAGCCTCGGCGGGAATGTCAGTTCGCAGATTCGTATTATTGAAGGACTCGGCTACGCCTCGTCCTTCAAAATCATACTCATCCACGAACTGACTTTTCCCGGCCTCGGCAGTAATATACTATTATTCAAATTAGTTACACAGCATTGCCGTAATTAAATTAAGGCACTGTGAACTACAAAATCAAATCATAGATAAAATAAAATAAACTTAAATCTAATTGGATTTTGGCGACGTAACAGCGTGGCTCCGTTGCGTCGTCTGATCTGGTGCAGGATTCGGCAATGAGACTAATGAAGTAATGAGACTTTGCATTAGGTACATTAGGTGTTCGAAAAAGTCGGAAAATATACATTATACATAAAGAATTTTAGAAATCAGTAACTGATCCATCCTGATCATGGACTGCTTCGTGTTATCACTGCATTTAAACGGATGAAAAGATTCCCCTAGTATAAACAAGTAATGCCAAATATATGTATTATTATTCACACGACGAAAATCACCTTGACTTGTCAGTTTCACTTTGATGTGTCATTTAAAGGACGCTTAACATTTCACATTATAAAGGTCTTCGCACATTATAACAACTCAACGGCGACTCAATTCTATGCCAAATATTGATATTTAAGCCCTATGTCATATTAAATAGGTTTAATTTCGACGATGCACCGACGCGTCGTCCACTCGTCGTCCACTACTAATATCATTTTTAGGGTTCCGTACCCAAATGTAAAAACGGGACCCTATTACTGAGACTTCGCCGTCCGTCCGTCCGTCCGTCTGTCACCAGGCTGTATCTCAACAACGGCGATAGCTAGACAGTTGAAATTTTCACAGATGATGTATTTCTATTGCCGCTATAACAACAAATACTAAAAATAAAATAAAATAAATATTTAAGGGGGGCTCCCATACAACAAACTTGTTATAGATTATATATATGTATATGGTACGGAACCCTTCATGTGCGAGTCGGGCTCGCACTTGCCCAATTTTTTTGAAATTAAACCTAGTAAATATGACACAGGGCTTAAATTTCAATATTTGGCATAGAATCGAGTCGCCGTTGAGTTGTTATAATGTGCGAAGACCTTAATACGTTGACATTTTGTTGAATTAGTATTTAGTTCAAGTGCTGAAGTTGGTTGGTTGGAAGTTGAAGTGGGTTCGCCCACGCTCTAGGTCTATTCAAAGGTACAGGAGGCTAAATATACGGCCTATTTGAAGGTAATTCAATGAGACGAGCTATTATAATATTTATAATATTGTATTAATAGAACCAATATCATCGATAAAAATATCATGGACAGAATTTGGGACCAATGACTCCATCCGTGAAGAACTCGGCGTCATGAAGCGTCTGTCCGCTTTGGTCCCGTCACGTATTCACAATTTTTTCGGCCACGTTGCAAGGCGAAACAATAACTCCATAGAGCGTCTCGTCGTCCAGGGCAAAGTAGAAGGAACCAGATCACGTGGGAAACCACCCATACGATGGATCGACCAGATCAAATCAGCTGTGGGCGGACCTTTGCATGAGTGCACCAGAATGACTGTGAATCGCGAGAAATGGCGTAATATCATACAGCGAACAATATCTGCCTCTAATAGTACTAGCAGTTCATCACGAACACTCTGTAAGGAGTGAAACGACTAAGAAGAATTGATTGAAACAGAAGAAAGCTGTTTCTGTCCTAAAATTTGTTACAATCGGTCAATGTTTCGGCGTGATGAGAGGACAAAAAAATACTATTAAACAGATGGCGCTGTATACGGTTAACGCCCCGCTGCTGCATCGCGCTGTTAAGATTTTTCCTGAGATAATAAACTATAGAAAACTGATTTTTAATAAAATTTTAAGTAACCTATCGACGATCTAACGATGCATCTACGTTTCAGCTTGGCCTAGAATTATTTCGTATATGTTCGGATTTCCGTTTGTCCGGGTTTCCGATTTCCTAGAGGACACATTTCTAAACCGATTCTCATTATTTGAGTAATTTCGTTAATTATGCAGTTTTTTGTCGATTCAGATTTAATTAAAAAATAAAAGAAATTAAGAATCGACAAGAACGTAAAAAGTAAAAAACTGTCAACGTATAATTTTTTAACCAGGCTTTTTATTGACATCATCAATAAAGGATAAAAAAATTGGGCAAGTGCGAGTCTGACTCGCGCATGAAGGTTTCCGTACCATAATCTATAACAATTTTGTTGTATGGGAGCCCCCCTTAAATATTTATTTTATTTTATTTTTAGTATTTGTTGTTATAGCGGCAATAGCCTCCTGACTTCCCGTGTCCTACACATAGTACACAAACTTCAATTAATTTATTTATTTATTTATTTATTTATTTATTTATTCAAATTAGTTACACAGCATTACAGTGATTAAACTAAGGCACTGTGAACTACAAAATTATACATAAAATAAAATAAAAACTTAAATCTAGTTTGATTTAGGCGACGTAACAGCGTGGCTCCGTTGCGTCGTCTGATCTGGCGCAGGATTCGGCAGATTGCCCCGGAACTGCCGAAACACAACACCCTTCGGCCAGAAGTCTGCACTTGCGATGGTGTCCTGCAGCGGCCGCGGTACGCGCACCACAAACGAGCTGAAGTGCACGTAATGGCGGGACTGCAGCTGTTGCACCCTCAGCGTGAAGCCAGTCTTCCGGCGAACGTACTCCACCACATCATCAGCCACGGCGGAGTGATGCAAGCGCGACACATAGAGCGCCTTACTCGGTGTGGCAATCCGAAGACCAGAACCAACCGGCTCGGCAGTGCCACTCAGAGTCTTGCGGGGCACTCTGCGCGCCGTGCTCTTCCTTTCCACCAGTGTGAATCCCTCCTTATCCACATTGGTGCGGGAGGACTTAATAGTTAACTATCAACTATTTGTCATAAGGCTAACATTAAATTGACAAATTATGAATGCTGGTCGTCAGGAGGATAGAAATACATCATCTGTGAAAATTTCAACGATCTAGCTATCACCGTTCTTGAGATACAGCCTGGACAGATACAGACGGACGGACGGACGGACGGACGGACAGCGAAGTCTCAGTAATAGGGTCCCGTGTTTACCCTTTGGGTACGGAACCCTAAAAATTATATATTACCACATATTACCATTTTCGAAAATATCCCAATTTGTCATTAACAAAACCATTTGCAAAAGTTCGTCATTCTAAAAGAAAACGTAGGCGACCAGTCATTGGGTCACAGCGCAGAGAATCATACATTCGGACGTTGATTGTATGTTGAGACCACGTTAAGACTGTCTAATTTTCCACACGGTGGCGTCATATATAGATTCTCAGATGACGCTGCTTTCACATTTTTTTTTTTAATTTTTTATAAACTAGTCGATTTAATCAAATAAAAATAATAGTTTTGGGTTGTAGATATAGGTAGGTATATAGTTTAGTATTTTAATAAAACGTAGCGATTAAGTATTATATTCCCTTTATACGGAACACTGACAATGCAACTTAAAGCCCAATAGGTAAATAATGCAAGCATAATAACGTAAGTGTGAGCCTCAAAGGCTATTTAGGGCTTAAGTTACCTGGATGTAACGTTGCCTAGTCTGAGAGCTTCCAATCTAATAACGGCTTATTACAGCAACTAATAATAGGTATAGACTGTCAAGGAAATTTTAGATCTTAAGTACCTATCCTTAGTTATTTGAAGCCCGAAAAATAAGTGAAGTATGCTCAACGACAACTTTATTATTTTAACTGATTTAGTAAATGGAAAAGGATGTAATACAGTCATATTATGTTAGTTATCTAGACACGGGGTAGCGTGTCAAGCCAAGTTCAAGCAAAGGAATTGGCTAGCCAGCGCCGAGTGTAATATTACACGAACCACTTGGTGCCACTTTTGACCCTTCTATAACTCAAAACCTTTTTAACGTAAACACATAAAACTACGTGTGTTTAATTATATCTATAAAGACATCTAGAAGCCCAAATTTCATGAAGCTAAGCTCAAACGGTTATAAATATATGAAGGTCAAAAAGTCGTAAATTTTAGCACTGACTGACTGACATATAGTACCTAAACCTAACCTACTTCCAGATGACCTAGAAGGATGAAATTTGGAATCCAGCTCAGTAATTGTGTGTAAGTGTAGGAAAAAACCTAATAATAAAAATGTTAAAAAATAGGGGGTCCCCATACAACATTTTTTTTTTATTGTAGCTTTGGAACCGTTACAAGCAGATGTTTGAAACTATCCCAATATATGTATTATTATATTTTCTATATAACGGAAATATAAAAATAAATTTAAGTAAAAAATTTGTGGTGTCCCCATACAAAAAACTTGTAATACGCGCTATACAACCGACCATCGGTGTGTCGTCGGCGGCGCGCAGCGCTCTTCTCGACATAGACACTTCGATATTTAGCAGAAGAAAGGCCTACGTTGCGCTCTCCAGAGTTAAAACACTAGACGGAGTACGCCTTATTAATCTAGACCATAGTCAGATTAAGGAACAAGATAGTTCTATAGTAGAATATAACCGCCTGAGATTGTTATATCGCCCGGACTTGGCAAATTTAAGCATAAACAGGAAGCGTATAGCTATAATGAATGGGCAATACGCATTATTATCTCTAACATTCAAGAGAATGTAGACAATAGCATAAAAAAGAAGACCATGCAGCGGAAACGCAAGATAAAACATTAAACCTCAATACCTGCCTAGTTTTCTTTACAAAAAGTAATGATATCTCACCAAAAACATAAATGTAAAAAAGGAGAGCCAAGTTCAATGCAAAAATTATGCTTGGCTGTGGGCTTCGCCGCAAAAAGAATGGAGATCTAAATGAGTGCCAAGTCCTATGCAAAATCCAAATATGTATTTATAGGAACAAAATAACATTATGAACAAGTATTAAACTCTAATTCTTTGCTTTATTGGATACTTATAACAATTGCTGTTATTTAAAAATGTGAGATCTTAAAGTAGGTTAGATTTAACTTGGCCAGTTTTTATCAGAATTAAAAAATATATATTATGTTGAATAACTTTATAAAATGAGTGATGTAATGAAAACTGGCCAAGTCAAATCCAACCTAATTTAAGATCTCGCATTTTTAAATAACAGCAATTGTTATAGGTATCCAATAAAGCAAAGAAATAGAGTTTAATACCTGTTCATAATGTTATTTTGTTCCTATAAATACATATTTGGATTTGGCATAGAACTTGGCACTCATTTAGATCTCCATTCTTTTTGCGGCAAGCCCACAGCCAAGCATAATTTTTGCATTGAGCTTGGCTCTCCTTTTTTACATTTATGTTTTTGGTGGGATACAGGGTGGCTTTTAAGTCGTGAATGGTAGTGCCAAGAGATGATGAGGAGGGTGACGCTGAGTAACTTTCACTACGGGGACCACCACGAAATCTCGAAAAAAATCTCCTAACTTTCTTCTCTAACAAGTTTGTGCAGCCACATAATTATATTATGTTATAAATGCAGTAAAAAAGAAAAGAATGGTTAACATTTTACCAAGTAAGTATATCAGTCGAATACTTACGTCAATCATTCCCATATTATTGATATTATTTTCTGTTTCTACGAGTAAGTGCCACTTTCTGAGGGTAACTCATGTCATTGCAGGAAAGAAAACAAGGTATGGCACTCCGGCTAGTGAGACTTTCTGCCTCACCGATAAGTTGCCGCTTTATGGTAACAAATTAATTATAAGGGAAAAATTGTTTGCCGTTAGTCGTACAAAACAGAATAATAATGTATTTACATATTGATACGCGGGACCCTACTAGTGCCCGCACCCCACTTGTGGCGCCATCTGTGTCCAATGAAGGGTTATTCTCCCAGCCGCCCGCGCCGATTGGCGCGCCGGCCAGTGTGCGAATTCGCGATGGCGGAGAATGCTTGTTAAGAGTTTAGTCTGTTTCGTGTCTGTAATAGTTTAAGAGTAAACTACTGTGTAAGCTACTAAGACAGTTGTATCCATTATTTGTAATAAAGTGCTCAGTGTGGTGTGTTACAATAAAACTAGAAAGTACAGCAATGCGTGATCATTTTACACACATAGACTCACACCAGTTTCAATATGCATTAAATTTAATTTCGTCGTAAATTATTACGATTTAAACATTCACGATTCACTTATGAACTTTCAACAAAAAATATCTGAAAATAGAATTAATTGGTCACCCCGTAGTCTTGCGTGAAGTAGCGCGAGCGTGTAACGAAACGTTCTGTGGGGGAATTTGATTTCTTCATATAACAACACTGCACTTGTCATCCCACGTTGACGGGACGCGCTGACGTCCCAATTTTGACAGCACTTCACTTACATTCACAATCACAGTACAGTAAACTACTTTGCGTCGCGTCCGCAGTCGATTTATTCGTCGGCTACGTTTAATATGTGGAGTTTATAACAATAACATCGCATTGTCCACTTCCGAAGCCGAGCAACCGACCGCGGCGGCTTATTGCTCGCATTACGTGACAATAAAATGCATTTAATCAATCTCAAGATTATCAAGAAGCAATACTTAGCGCTCGGAATGTTGGTGTTCGTAGTATTATTTTTGTTTAATAGCAAGCCCGCGTTTCAGTGTCAGTTAAGCCCGGATCCGCCGGCCTATTTGCCGACGATTTACGGGATAACTCCTACGTACGCGAGGCTGGCGCAGAAAGCTGATCTTACAAGGTATGTGGTCATCTGTACAAGTTCGTCTCTCGTGTTGCACCTGCCCTTGATTACTGTTAGCTGCCGCGTTCATTTAACACGTTTGGCAATGACTTGACTATTTATAAATCAAAATAATTGGCCATCAAGCTGAGATTACCTTCATTAGATTCTTCAATAAGGTGTGGTAGTAGAAATTGCAGGAATTACCTATACATTTAAAGTTTTAATTTATAATTTAATGTAAAACAAAAAACATTTTCTTAACCTACAAGAAAATGTCATGTGGTTGTTAAGTATCTAGATATAAATAACTAGAAGATGAAGTACTATTTTATTATTACATACATTTATATATATATAGAGAGAACACAGATTTTCTGTGTAAGATGCAATTTTTAGAAAAGAATCCAACCCACAAATAAAAATGTCACTGTTTGGTATATTAAGTTCTAATATTAATTATAAGTCTTGTATGAAGTGGACTCTCTTCACAAAGTTTTGTATTTACTAGAGATGAAACAAAAATATTGACTGGATCAGCCATATACATATACAGTAGGCTGCTGCCTACAATGCAGTAATTATACAGCCGGGGGGGGGGGGGGGGGGGTCAGATTTCTTTGTGCCTTACTACTGTACATAAAAGGTGTAACCGATGGGCTATCAAAATCTAAAACCTTAGCTTCAGATACCTAGTTAAGTAGGTAGGTACCTAGAACTGTAGATTCTGAAATGGAAAGTCTTTCATTTTTTATTTGCTTTTCCAGTGTAAACCATCTTATTACAACTGTTAAAGCATATTTTCTGAAAAAACTCATATGAATTAAGAATAAAAAAAATATTATTATCAATTATTTATTTATTATTATTGTTTAATAACAACAGAATAGACATAACAGATAAAAAAAAAATTAAGGGGTATCCGCATCATAAAAAAGTATTTGTGGCATCTCCAGTATTTACAAACAACCAGTCATAGTTAATACACTTTATATCTTTTAACAGGTTATCACAAACTCTGATGCTGGTGAAAAATTTTCATTGGATTGTCATAGAGGACTCGAATACGAAGAGCAATTTGGTTGCGAACTTACTCAAGGAATCTAATTTAAAATATACACATCTCAATGCCAAAACTGACAAGCCTAAGGGATCCACAGTAAGTGTTACTTTAAGGATGCACAACCAACCATATATATTGGTTATATGAAATCGGGGGGACTATGATGGTTGCTTTTATCACGCGATAAATAAGTGACAAAGCATCCGTCATGTTTTGACCAAAATGCGAGTGTGAGCGACAGATGCTTTGTCACTTATTTATCACGGGATACACGCAACCATCATAGGCCCCCAGAAATCATTTATTGTCATATTGTACATATGTCGGCGGCCGATCGTAAAATCCGCCTGATCACGAAATTCCCAGGCAAATCGTGAAACGCCGCCTTTTCATGATTTGGCTAAAAGTTGACCAGGCATATCATGATGTGCCTGATAAAAAATACGGCAGATCGATTAGAGCAACGCATTCGTCGATATTCCTAGCTCTATACCGGGCACATCGTGAAAATCCGGCAGATCACGAAATTCCTAGGCATATCGTGAAACGCCGCCATTTCATGATTTGGCTAAAAATATCCTGATTTCAATAGAGAAGACGGTTTGTCATTACCACCAGCTTGGGATCCTGTTGTACATCTCATTAAAGATCAAGCAAGACACAAGACTGGTAGCCCTGGACGTCGAACGGAATAAAACAAAAAATATATTCACTAATATACAGATTTTTTCACGCCGCCGCCGAGTCAATATGAGCCGGCGCGCCGCCGCCGGGTAAAATGTAGTCGGTGCACAAAAAATAAAAGAACCCTAACCTACCTATTTCTGGGAGCAGTTTCGTTTTTAAGGTCATAAAAAAAATAACCCTAACGTAGACAGGGTTTTTTTATGACCCTAACCTAAACAGTTAGGGTTATTTTTTTATGACCCTAAAAATGAAACTGCTCCCAGAGTATGCCTAGGCATTTCATGATATGCCTAAACGTCATTGGGCAAATCGTTAAACATTGTTTTGAACGATATAGCGGGTGTCATTTAGCCAAATCATGAAATGGCGGCGTTTCACGATATGCCTAGGAATTTCGTGATCTGCAGAATTTTACGATCGGCCGCCGACACATACACAAAAGTTGCTAAAGAAAAACATTAGACAGCATCACAATAAACCATTTTATGGTACACTGTATATAGTATAGCATTATACAGGAACAATTAGTTTGACATCTACTGCTGTGATGCATTGATTATGTCCATACCCCGTCGGCGTAGTTTTTTTTTGTTTTTTTTTTATAGCACATACTTAACAGTGTGTTTAAAGTGCGCCAAACTGTGAAACAGTTTGTTGGCGTCGCGTACTGACTAAAATTATTAGTGTCAAATTATTTGTGCACGTCTAGCATAACTTTGACTCGCGACTCTTTCTCGCGCGATATATACTACCTGTCTTTTTCTGTACAGTACTATGAGATAATGACATATGATGCTATGTCGCGTGACATGAGTCGCGGGCCGAAGTTATGCCTTATGCTAGACGTACTGGGGTAAGATTGTGCCGCATAAAACTCGCTCCTAATATTATCAAATTGGCAAACCCAATTTTCTTCAATCATGCCTAAAAACCGACTTATCCCACCAACGACACAATTGATACACAATGTTGCAGTCCTCCTATTTATGTGTCAGTGGGTTAAAAAACAGAATTGCACTTGCATGTATGGGCTATTTGAATTATTACAGATTTATATATGTGGATTATTTTATTTATTATAAAATTCCCAGTTTTCAGGGCTGTTACAGGTAAAGTTTGTACACATTAAATATTATGCCCATTTCTCCCATTGTGCACATGTATGACTAAAACTTATCCTGCGTTAAGTTTCTTGGGATGAATATTAAGTGGTGGTAGTAGTGGTGTGGTGACTTTCAAATGCAGGGGGGACATGACATACATTTTTTACCCAATATCTTTATTTTATTCCATGACGATTTACAGTAGTATTGTAATAAGTACTTTCATAAATTGCCTAATCGTTTTCTCGATTGTATCAGCTAACTAGGAATAATGGCGCAGTTAAATTAACGCCTTAAGTCTATCTACATAGTTTAATTTAAATACGACTTAAAACAGCAGTTTCTAAATTTGCAGTGCAGCTCGCAGAAACTCATTTGCAGCATTTTTTATTTTTAAATCAGAACACCATCTTTTATGGACTGACATGGAAAGATCTCTATATATGGAATACTAAGCTCTCCAAACAATCCAATTATTGCCAACATTTAAATGACGATGACGGGATCTCTGCTACAATGTTGCATTGACAAATTTGATGCGTTATATGATGACGTACCAGAACATGATAATTAGCCACATCCTTTGTACAGAGTTGGCCTTGAAATCCCGGTATTATTTTACAGATGATTAAACCCATGAATTTAAAGCGATTACAGATAGATATATATATTATAGGTCCTTGAAAGAACCGTCGTGAAACCTCAGAAACCTGTCAAGTACCGAAGTGTCAATAAGGTATCCAATCATTTCATTTGGTATTTATTTTATGGTAGGCATACTTCGAACAAATGAGTTTTAGGGCAATCATTACAGTATGGAAAATAGTTGTTATTTATGACAATTGATTGTTAGGACTAATATCCATTAGAACAAAACAGTTTGGTCGAGTGATATGAGTACAAACGTTGAGAGAGATTGCGAGGAATATCCCTAAAATAAAAACATTAGGGACATTAATAGTTATGGCTCATGGTACGAACGACCGATTGATACGACCTTTTGATATATCAGAACGACAGTTCTATACACAGTATACAGTTTCTGAGTTTTAAGGTCGGTTTGAGTCATAAAAAAAACGTTTAGCGTGTGTAAAAGCTCTGTACAAAATGTTTTTATTGCTAATGACTACCTTTATTAATTATATTTTAGGCTAGCACTTAAAATAAGCTAAATAAACATAGGTTTTGCCACATAATTTTTAATTTCAGGTGATTGATGTCAATATTTGTTTTTTCAAGAATTCAAGGTTCAACACAAGTTGGTATTGTGTATGTAAAAGTTTATAAAAATGTTTTCAGCTAATCCATGTTTGTATAACAATAATGAGTTTTAGTATTCTATTCTATTTCCGTGATCGTTTATCGAAATATAATAATTTAAATCGATACTTTTGCGTATGTTATCCCAATTTATATTACGATACTGAGAAGGCCAAAGGGCAATAAAAAACTAAATTGCATTCACCCGTGGTGTATAGTAACAGGTACTATGGGGCTGCATAAATGCATGACCAATTTATGAAAGAATCGATTCATAAATTGGCCCTCCAATTTTGCAGCTTATAGTACAGACGGTACTGACTCCTGAGAGCCTTATCACACTGGCGATTTGTGGGCGAGTTACCTGGATATACAACATGGCGTCCTAGTGGCGAAGTCGCTGAAACGATTTCCTCTACCAGGGACTATGAAAAATGGGATAATATGCGTTTTTTTTTTTTCTTATAAGTAATTTTCAACTAATAATGTCTTATTCTTAACTTGTGTTTTCCGCAGTTTGATTTTAACAACAATGAACTTACTACTGTTTAGAAAGGTTTGACAACAATAATATGGGGTACTTAGTGTAAATATTGTTGCTTACAAAATTAGTTGCCTTCATTGACTTACGGGATTTTCCTGTGTTTAATACTTACCAGACTTGACTCATATTAATAAGCCTAATGTGGTGAATAATTAAGAATTAATCCTAAGTTAAGTGTCTTAGAGATCGGATAACGAAATTCACATGTTTTATTATAAAGCAATTCGCTCGAGAGAAGTTTTATGGGTCAAAGATGCACTTTACGTGTAGGTGCAAAATTATAGCGCCTTCCCACAGCGTTCTTATAATGTACTATGAAACATTTACCAACTTAATGAATTAATTCACAATGGCGTTTTTTTCTTTGACACTGTAAAAAAGCGAAATTATTAATGCAAGTTGCAGTCCGTAAACTGGTAAAATGATTACCTATACCTTTTTCGCTTCCTCTTAATGCGGCCAAGCTTCGAACATCTCATTTCCTGACAACTATAACTCTTGCCTTGAAGAGACCCCTCTTCAAGGCAAGAGTAAATACATGTTAGGTGTTACTAAAATCAATCGCTGGTTTGTTTATGGATAAATAAAATACGATTAATCATTGAAATTGGATTTTCTTGCCAGGAATTTGATGCCAAATTAATGATGTCTAATCGATAACTAATAAAGGATGTTGTTATAATGTTGGTCCCTGTATTGCAGGCAAGTGGGGTGGAGCAGAGAAATGCAGCTTTGGACTGGCTTCGGGGTCATCTGCAGACGCCGGAGGGGACCCCGGGGGTCGTTTTCTTCATGGATGACGATAATACATACTCCTTGAAAGTGTTTGATGAGGTAACTGAAACTCATTTTAATGTTGGCTCTTTAAGCTGTAGTGTAGATTGAGGTGTGCCGTTCTGGAGGATGTTTCCCAATTTGTATGGAGAGAGAACATTCTCGAGAAAATTTCTTATATGAAATGAGGAAGGTTCCCGGAAATTCTCGGAAACAAAACATCACTAACTGAAGATCTCGCGAACATTTACTGAAATGGCTGATATACTTTTTATTTGGAAAACTTTTGGTTATTTGTATTATTTGTTACTTTACATAACAGTTTGTGTGTCAAAAGTATTAATTATCATTCTCCCGCATATTGGTGGACCTAACCGATTAAGTAATAGGCATGTTGACATTGTTTTTGAGGATATCAATCGATTCTATTTGTTATTGGGATCGAATGTCTATATATATGACTAACGACACTTAGACTGCTCTAAAATTCGGAAATGACCGTCAAAGTTCAACATTACTACGGAACGCTAAAACGCTCCATACAAGTAGCCACATACATTGAGATTTCATTCTGTGGGTTGTATTGGATACCAATATTTGTATGAAGACAATAAGTAATTTGCCATTTTCATCGTTAAAAAGTACGTTCAAGTTCATGGCTGTCATACAATTATTGTTTTGTTAAATTATGACGATTCTGTAAACAATTTCAAATATTCTTTTGGATTAAAAAATAAATAAAATTTGCGTATCTTTGAAGTCACATATTTAAAAGTATGTTTTTTTTCTTTGTTTCATGACATATGGAGCAAATTGTGTTCATATAACTACAGTATGTTGTATAATTCAACACCAGTCTACACCCCTATTGTTGAAGATCATTCTTTTGTTTCAACCGCCTATTGAATGCAAGACTGTGCCTGCATTGCGGTCGCGAGGCGCAAGCCTAATATATTATACATGTACCTCGCGAGGCAAAAGGCTGAAAGAAAGTGAAGGTGCCCGTAATTATTTGAATAAATAAACTATAAGCTTCTACGTAATCACAAAGAGATTATGCTACAACCATTCAGCCCACCCACTTTCTGGAATTGCTTCGCTAAACCAACCAAATCATATGTGAATGATCAAATCGCGTAAAGCATGTTTGTATAAATTTATTAAAACCTTTCTAGATAATTACCGAGCGAGCGAAGCGTGTCCGTTTCAGCTTGGTCAAAAACTATTTAGTATATCCGAATTCCGTATGTTCAGATGTCCGGTTGTGCGCATTTCCAGCCGTTCTCGCTTATAGGTCGCATTTCTCAACCGATTCTCGTAAAATTTTGTGCGCGCGCGGGGTTCGAAAATTATATAGATTTTACGTCCATTAAAATTTTCGAGATTTTCCAAAATGGCGGAGATATGGTAGTTAAATCTAAAAAGAACATCAGCAACAACGACAGCTCATAGGGGCACTAGAAATACCTAGGTACCTAACCTACTAATTGTCGTGTTGCGCAAAAACAAACTTCCTACCATACCTACTAAATTATTAACACTAATTGTTCACATACCTATTTTTACAGCGATAAAGTAAGTATTTACCTATTCACGAGCAAATATACACAAACACTAAAATAGCGTGTTATTAAGTAACACAATCTCCAGATAGCATTAATGATGTTTTACTTTGTCATTTGTTTATTAATAAACATCTCCTTGCTGTTATGAAACTCGAAACGTCAATAATGAAGTGTACTTATTCTTCGGTTGGTTTTTGTTTGATTATGAAATTGCTTTCATATTTAGACGGAGATGAAAAGGCGTGAGCAACAGCGAGTGCCCTGTGAAATATTATTAAAACATGAACTGGACATTTACTGTAAATCGCAATACAGTTATGATAGCTAAGTGGAGTGAGCTCACGATCAAGATGTTAGTACCTGGATATAAATAATATCTAATCGTATAATTTCTAGAATAATAGTATTATAAAAACTATCGTGAGATATCTTTAATAATTACAAAAACGGTTTATACTCGCGTAAAAATTGACAGGAACGGCCCGACATGTTTCGAACTCATATGGAGCACTTCATCATGGACAGCTAGCCGTGCTGCTACGCGACTTACGGCAATGGGCCGTGATAGGAGTTCGAAACATGTCGAGCCGTTCCTGACGATTTTTACGTGAGTTTAAACCGTTATTATAATTATTAATTTCTCGAGTTTTTACTGATTCTAAATAACGTTCTGTAATCTAAAAATGTAAATCTGAATCTCACGATACTTTTCTAGTTCAAATTATATTCATCGGTTATTATTGTTATTATAGTTGGTATTATGTATTTCTTATGAGTTTTTACGTCTTCAACAAATGCTGTTAGAATATAATGGAATAGGTAGTTATTTGTACAACAAGAGAGCAAAGTTGTTTTTTGATTCGAGTGCTGATTTTGAATCCTAAGCGTAGCGAGAAATAAAGCGGAAACGTAGTAAACGACAATGAATTCCCTTGGCGTTTACTACGTTTCCGCTTTTTGCCGTCGATATTGTATTTTTAGTAATTGTTTTTTCGACCATTCGTGTATATTTAGTGTCTTAGTTTCTTATTTTAGTGATATTCGTAATAAGAAAATAGACCTGTACGTCTAGCATAACTTTGACACGCGACTCTTTGTCGCGCGACAAATACTAGCTGTCACTTTCCTTTCAATCCTGTGCGAACAAGAGAGGAGATGCTGACTCGCGCGACAAGCGAAGCTGAGGCAAGTTATGCTAGCCCTGCTGCTACTTACAAAAAAATAACAATATATATTTATGGAAATTAGCTGCGCCGCCCGGTGTTACCCGCTCAGCCCACGGGAACACTACATTTTTTTTCGGTATCAAAAGTAGCCTATGTGTTAATTCAGGGTGTCAGCTACCTTCATACCAAAATTTATCATAATTGGTCCAGTCGTTTCTAGTGTGATGTACAGTCGCCATCAGATATATCGCATCGCAGCATATAAGGCGTTCATAAATATCTGAACACAACTCTTATTGACTGGGCGTTACAGTACATGTTCACATATTTATGAACGCCTTATATGCTGCGATATATCTGATGGCGACTGTACGTTCCATCACAACCACCACGGCTGCCATTATTTGGTCAAATACGAGTACGTAGCTTTTAACGTGTCATCAAGGTTATACGCTTCAGTTGGATTTGTTTATAACAGTTTCCATCATCGTTACAGATGAGAAAGATCAAGAAAGTGGGCGTCTGGCCCGTGGGTATAGTGGGAGGCATGAGAGTGGAGATGCCTCTCGTGACCGACGGCAAGGTGTCAGGATACAACGCCGTGTGGAAACCGTACAGGCCTTTCCCTATCGACATGGCAGGGTTTGCCATCAACGCCACGCTGTTCCTGGATTATCCCGAAGCGAAATTCTCTAGGAAGGTGCAGTCTGGCTTCCAGGTTAGTATCTAAATTTATTATACTAGTTATAATCATCTCTTCTCTTCTTGTGTCGTATTAATCATTGCTGAGGGTCGTGAGCTCTATTTATCACTCTTTGAACGATCGCTCTCCACTTATTTTGATCTACTGCAGACCGCATGGCGTCGGGAAACTTGGCTGTGTCTCGAATCTGATCAGTTATTTATAATCATCGGTGCACGAATGATGCACCGGGCCAGGGGTATGGTTATAATGCAGTGGAAACGCTATTTCGACCGTGTGCTTGCACTTAACAGATTATGGAAAAAAGGTGGGAGTATGCACAAGACATGCACATACTTTTTGTGGACTTCGCGAAAGCATACGACAGCATCGATCGGGGCGCCCTCTTTACTATCCTGAGGAACTTTTGCATCCCGGGAAAGTTGGTGGATATGGTGGAAGTAGCGACTAAAGAGAGTAAGATGAAGGTTCGGGTTGGAGGCACGCTGACAGATGAGTTTGAAGTGGTAACGGGCCTTAAACGAGGAGATGCCCTATCGCCTTTGCTTTTCAATTTAGTTCTCGAGTACGTAATGAGAGAGGTACTAGCCTTAGACTTTGGACTAGAACTGGAAGGAAAGCACAGGGTGATAGGGTATGCAGATGATCTTGCGCTGTTGGGACCAACCAGCCAGGATGTGAAAGTTGCCATTAAAACTCTCGAACAGGGAGCGGCGAAGGTCGGCCTAAGGATAAACCACGACAAGACTGAGTATCTCCACATGAAACGCTATAGTAACCGTAGAGCCCCACGAAAAGACCTTGATGTAGGAGATATCATCTACAAAGGGGTCTCAGAGTTTAAATATCTGGGCTGCACCATCACCGATACCAACACCCGAGGGGAGGAAATTGACATCCGCGTTCAGAATTCATTGCGCTGCAGTGCCGCTCTGCATAAGGTGTTAAAGTCCAGGCTTCTCAGGAGGAGCACTAAGATTCGCATATATATAACGGTAATTAGGCCAATACTAATGTATGGTTGCGAGGCCTGGACTTTAACTCTAAAGGAGGAAAATAAGTTACTGGTGGCTGAAAGGAAAATCTTGCGCAAAATATTCGGCCCAGAGCAAACACCGGATGGGGGATGGAGAGTTCTGAAGAACATCGAACTAGAACACCTTATGGCTGACCCAAATATAATGGGGGAAACTAAAGCGCACAGACTGCGCTGGCTCGGCCACGTGATCCGGGTGGGGGATGGTCGTGGTGTCAGGAGAGCATACCTGGGTCGACCGACTGGACGACGACCCGTCGCTGGAGAGATGCAGTGGAGACGGATCTGGCGGAGTTGAACGCCGATAACTGGCTGGAGACAGCACTAAATCGTCAGGAGTGGCGAAATCTCTTATTGGAGGCCAAGACTCACTTTGGGTCACTGAGCCATCGGAGTAAGTAAGTAAGTCATGATAACACGCCATGTGTAAATTCGCAAACCAACCAAAAACTAGCTTGTTCGACAAAATACGATGACAAAACTTTATTACACACGATTTTTAATTTTACTATGACTCAGAAAAATCCCGTCTGCAAAATGTAGGTCGTATTTTAATTCCAAATATGAATTAATCTTTTAAATATTACTGGACCCAGCCAAACGGCTATAGCTTTTAACGTGTTGCCTTAAAATCCATATTTTACGGTATGTTCGCGATAACGGCATACGGGCACAAACGATACTGTTATCTTCGCTTTCACTTTGCCATTTTTTAATATCGTGTTGCGCTATCAATACATCCTCTGAATGTACCTACAATTATCGGGAAGCCAATATATTATTATTACATTACATAAATATCATTGTATGGTATTTTAATTCATATTTTAACTATTACAATAATGACGTGATTATATGCCGCAGACGTCGCGAATCAACCAAAATATGGTAGATATATTATGTTGTTGTTGATTATTATCATTATTATCATCATATCAGCCAATAGACGTCCACTGCTGGACAAAGGCCTTCCCCAAACTCTCTCTCTCACTACTCCACAACAATCGGCCTTGCGCCGCCCTCATCCAATTCCTGCCCACGATCCTAACCAGGTCGTCGGTCCACCTTGTAGGGGGCCTTCCCACGCTGCGTCTCCCGGTCCGCGGTCGCCACTCAAGAACCTTTTTGCTCCAACGGCCATCGGTTCTATGAGCAAAGTGCCCCGCCCACAAAAATAACTTCATTGAGAAAAAATCGTATTTCTGAGAACAACTGAACGAGTTCGTGATATATGTGCCTACAATATTTGGGGAGTTCCTTCACTTCCTCATGGATCTTCATCAGATCGTCACCAAAATTGTATGGCACCAAACTGGAGAAAAGTTCCAAAAAAGTTATGTTATCGCATCTACTTCCCCCCATTTAGGCTAAGTTCACATGAATGCTCAGCGCGCGATATAAGATCCTAATAAAGTCTAAGTAGTGTCATAGAATAATAAACTATACGTACTTTCTCATATTCGCAAAAGCCGCCTTTGAACGGTATTTTATTGGTAAATGTCTATATAGAAGCGTCCCTGCGGCTTTCAAGGCCAGACGGGTGCATCATAATTTTCCAGCGAGGTAACGCGGCCAGCCTTACGTATGGGCACCTATACGTATGGGCACCTATACTTATGGGTACCTAATGGTAGCGACCTAGGGGATATATGTTCATATAGTTTAGGTCCCAATAGTTTAAGTTAGTTTTAATTAGATCATTATCTTATTGTATTTAAAAATTGATTATTTTATTGGTTGTTTGTGTAAATTGTGATTCAATTGCTCGCGAAGCTTGGTGAGTCTATCGGGCACGTCCCATGTACCTACTTACACTAAGACTACGTTGCTGGTGTTAAGTATTTGTCTGATTTAGGCCCTTTCGGTGTTCGTCACCATCATCTTTGGGCTCGTTCGACATCAGTCTTAGTCTTTTTTAGTCTTATTCGTCATTAGTCTCACTCGCTGAACCAACTGTGTGTTGTCGTCACCCGTGCACGTGAACCTAGCTTTATAGCCACCGATGTGAATTATTCGCGTGTATCACATCGCAACGCCTACTTAGGCTTAAGACTTAGGGCTTCCAAATCCGTGATATTTTAATAATGGCTATAAATAACTAGATGCTTAGCGAGAACAACTGCACGATTTACAAAAAACTAAACTATTCTTGAGTTCCCTCGATTTTTCAAAAATCTTTCATCGGATCCCGAGTTGACAATAGGATCGCTTAAAGTACCTAGTCTCTTTCAAACAGGTAAAAGCTAAAATTCCAAATTGGTCGTCTGGGTTTTTTGGGAACGCAAAAAAATCCCGACAAAATAACCTACTTTTTTTGTCGGTTTAGAATAAATTTACTATAAGTTATGGTGGGGTAAGACTATCACGGGGAGAAGACTATACATTCCAATAACTAGCTAAATGTTAGTCTTCTCCTATCACTACATAGTATAAAACAAAGTCGCTTCCCGCTGTCTCGCTGTCCCTATAAATAAATAAATATCAGACAACCTCACACAAATCGATCTTGTCCCAAATTAAGCTCAAGAAGGCTTGTGTTATGGGTACTAGACGCCGATATACATACATACTTAAATACATAGAACAACCATGACCCAAGCACAAATATTCGAGTTCATAACACAAATATTTGTCCTGGCCAGGATTCGAACCCGTGACCGCCGGCTCAGTAGGCAAGTGCTTACAAACTGAGCCTACCGCGTCGTCAAGATGTATGCTTAGATTTTTAAAACTATACGCAACGGATTTTGATGCGGTTTTTTTAATAGATAGAGTGATTCAAGAGGAAGGACTGTATAATACATGCTCAATTTATTAGCATTGCAACCGTGCGAAGCCGGGGCGGGTCGCTAGTTAGACAATGAACTATGTTATAGTCTTACCCTTACCTTACCTTAGGCACTATGAGAAAATCTTTTCTTTACGGCCTATTTATTACATCCTGTTGCGGTTATGCAACAAAATAGTTTCTGTAACCTTGACTCTCCGAAGCCACTTCAAGCCTCAATCAATACTCTAGTTCACCTAATTAGTTGTAAAAGCGTTCTATAATTGTGCCTACATAAATTACTCCTTAATGTGACTTTTGACACTTAAATGGAGCGCGGCGAACTACTATTACTACTTAGTAATATGTTCCGGCATTGTTTTCTATTCGTTACGGCCTAACACGGGTAAAGTGGTTATAAAGACATAGATATACTATATATATATAGTTATATATATATATATATATATATATATACTATATATATCTTAACATTTGACAGTTTCTTCTCTTGGATAGCTTAACCCTTAGTCTGTGACTAGTAAGGATCCGAACCACATATTAAGGCGGTCCTTTTGCATTTCTTACTTATTCCGGCGCAAATAAGGGGAACTCGCTTTCTTATGAACAGAACTGGAATTTTACATAAGAAATTCAGGACCCTGATTCGACGAGGCTTAGCGAACGTGTTGCATCAGTTCCACTTTTAAGACTCGGAATTCGATATGCGTGATTATTGATTAGTGATTAGTCTTTGTGAACTAATCAGTATTCGATATGCGCGATTTATCGATTTCCGAGTCAATAAAAAGTGGTCATATGACAGTGAAATTACACCTCGGTTGTTTCAATAATTAAAATTTCGATTAACCGTGTTATTCATTAAATTTCACTGTACATATACTCACCCAAATGTATAGCCTAAACATTAACAAAACATTTTATCATTATGAAAACTTGACGGCCCTGCCATGACTTCGGCGCAGCGGTGAATGGCGAAGCGAAAGGTCCGAGCGCGGCGGCCATACGAGTGAGCGAGACAGTCGTGGCATGTCCGTTAAGCGTGTTTCCACTACTGATAAGCTGCGCAACTACCTAGCTTATAGTTAAAGCAGACATCCAGTAGCATAGTATTCAACTGCCTAAAAGCCGATTATCGCCGCTTTTACGGCGGTTGACCAGTTTATATTGGTCTTGAAAAATAAATTAAGTAATCAAATAGAGCTCAGCGCCTGAGGGAGGCAACAGGGGACCCACGTTCGGTCAGTTTTCTCGCGCAAAGGTTTTACATAGCCATACAGCGTGGCAATGCTGCCTGCGTCATGGGTACCCTACCGAGAGGTCTTAGTTTTGAAATATATTTTTCTCAAACTTGTAATGAAATATCGTCATAACGTGCGTTAAAACAGGCTTCGAAGTGTCAAGTTTCGGGCGGAACAATTCGAGAGAACTGTAAAGAAATTTCATACAAAATTGAAGGTCTAGGCCGGGAAGTAATTTGTTTTTTAATTTTAATGTAAACATGGCGTCTGTGTTTATGAACAGCTGATATACATTTTTTTCTAGTGGCCATTCAGCCATCGGACCAACAATAACCGCGTTAATGCCTAGTATACATAAACTGATATTAAGAATACAAATCTGTATGATTCAATGTGTTGATGAATAAATTTAAAATACTGTCTATACGTAAATCACCAGAGACCATAGACAATATTAAAAATCCTCTGCCTTTATTTTATTTATTATAGAAATTAAGATTCTTATTATCAGGTTGTGTAAAATGGCCTTAATATTCGAACACTACACACGTGGACGACTTATTAAAGAAAAAAAATATAGAGGGTTGGGAGGGAAAATGATGAATGTTTTTTTTTTTTTACATGGCGTCTGTGTTCATGAACTGGCTGAACAGCTGAATTATGTTTATTGAGTGGTGTATTTTTTTATTTAATTGCATATGTTTGAGAAAAGCACTATACATGCCTTAGCCGTGAAAAGGGCTTGCCGGCTTCGTATCACTAGACGGCCTCCCTTACGGTCGGCCGTCTATACCTACTCAGCCGGCAAGCCCTTATTTCCCGGCGTCTGCAGTAATGTACTATTATTAATCTTAGTTTAATTTTTAGTTTTTATCCCATAAGTTGTTCTTTTTTACGTTTTATTTTTGACCCATAATAAATATATATATAAAGTAATCAAATATGATCAGATTTGTATTGTGATTTATTTTACACTACACTACTATCGTTATCAGAGTAAATACCGTATCAGGCTTACCGAGTTTTAAGTCAAAGCAGCCATTAGACATGGGTGAAAATAAAGCTAGATTGAAACAGAAAACACGCAAACCGTTACTTACAGTTACATAATACATACTTACCTCCTTCTTTCACCATTTCAGGAAAGCGAGATTCTAAAATACGTCGTGACTCAAAAAGAGCTCGAGCCGCTAGCAGATAACTGTACAAAAGTGTATGTCTGGCACACGCGCACTCAGAAACCTTCCATCATTAACCCGAAGAAGCTGAAACATCCACCGCTCCCTGACGACCACATCGAAGTGTGAAGACCTGGTAAGACTACATTATCGGTTTCTTGAAGCGTTGATCGCTTGCATCTTTAATCCCTATCTGTAAGGGAGGATTTCAATGGTGATTCCATTGAAATGAGCTGTGCTCCTCATATGTGAATAGTTGGATATTCCTTTGGATATAGAAGACGTAAATAGGCTTTATCAATAATATGCCAACTCAACAATGCAATATATCTATTCTATTTCGAAATACTATGTTTCGAAAAGTTTTGAATGTCGGTAAATGAATACCACATTTTTAAGTTACTATAGGTATATGAAGATACAAATATCAACACGCAAAGAATAAAATCATTGGTTAAATATCTTTCAAGAATGGAATAGGTACAGGGATCAAAGCGGATGGAGACATTGAAAGCTACCGGGTTCGAGTCGTGGTGTAGACCACGTATGAGCGCTATTTCATATTTATTTGCGTGTGATCTTTGTACATAGTAGCTATGCAATATTTTCTGCTTATGTTGACCAATTTGGTGAAAATATGTTGATTGATGATGATAGATATACTTTTTAATATGTCCCATTTAAGATGATGACTTATCAATATCATTTCGTTTCCAGAAATGACGATCATCTGCTAACTGTCAGTTTCCTTCTAATTTATTAGGAATTGCGTAAACCAAATGACATTCCACTTTTGTCAGTGCTACTGCAATTGAGTTTACTTCCTTCCAAACACAGATTAAATAACAAGAGATACGTAACATATCAAATACATACCGAAAAAAATTAAGCTTGATTTTCTTGTTATAATTATCACTTAGCAAAGTTCAAGTAGAGTCTGTTCCGATTTTCATTAGTTCAAACACGTAGCAGATGATAGGAGAACCCGCCCCGCGCTTGGTTTCGATTCCTTAAGTCAACATGTCAATAATTGTCCATTATAATGTTGGTATACATACGATTTATAAGAATTCAATAAGGTATCCAGTGATATTACAACTATGGGAGACTTAGCCGACACATTGACTCTATTTAATAAGTTCCCAAGAAGCAAACAGGCTGCATAAGTGCTGCTTATACAGCCCTTGTACAGCTAATACGGTATTTGACTATACTTAGTTAAAATAAATTTTATTATTAAAACCTACTAAACATACATTCAAAAATAGACGGAACTAAATAAACTACCACAACCTTTTGGACATTATACTATTTTTAATTGGACAAAAACTAAAAACAAGTCGAGTTTTGACTACTGATTTTAATGACGTCACTAGCAAGTATCTTCGAAGAAACTTCATACTAACAGATCGTTTTGACATTTCGTAAAGAGTAGCAGATTTGAGCTGTCATCAAATACTGTATTTAAGTTTTATAAAGCGCTTATACAGCCTGTATGCTACTTGGGTTGTCATCGAAGCTCGTATACCTGATCGTCAATATGAGAAGTGAAGTAAGATTGACGCCATAGTCGAATAGTTATAATTACTAGATCACCTCACATATGATTAAAATATAAGTCCAGTCGTGTTGCACTTAGGCATTGATTTAAATGGCTTGTAAATGTGGAATTATTTGAGATTAGTTTACTATAAAGCGTTCATTCCTACTTGTGTATTTGAAAGTGAATCAGGAACAAAGTGTGTCGTGTTCATTTTAAAGTTTACCCATCGTAATAATCAGTATCTCGTGATGTTAAAAAATAAAAGGAAGATGTAGTTTATTTACTTGTTTTCATAACAATACTGCGAAATCTATTGTGTTCTTGTGTTTATGATGTAGGTTTATGTGAGATACGTACCTAATCGTATTTTAAGTACCTATACTTGACTTTGAGGGTGTGAGAAATGATTCTGTAATCTATATTATCTTTAAAAGCATACTCAAGAATAGGCATATTATTTGTAAAAAAGAAAATACTCAACAGTTAATTGGTTTAAAAAATTACGTCACTTCGTAAGACAGGATGGTAGCCTAGAAATAAAGTAAGTAGATATCAAAGTCACAAGAACCCCAATATACTATAATTATTTTTAAACTACAATAAATGGTTAATTCGCTTCTATTTCCAATGTCGTCAGTATTATAAAATTGCTCGGCTATACTGTATATGTATATATTTTGTAATGTATAGAAATGCTAGCGACTTAGGTATAATGGTGGTGTGTAATTATAATTATATAAATGTATACATTTCGTCAGTAAAGTTTTAGGTATAAATCCGAGGGTTATTTTATCACTAATGAAAGTAGACAATATTGTGCGCGTATTATCTGTATTTGATATATATACATTATTTTACGCCATAGACCTTTTTCTTCAATTGTATATTTAGTATAGTATATTTTGTTATTTTGTAGATAAATGTACAGAACAATTGGGTTATATTTTGATTTAAGTAGTCTCTATTACGTATTATTTTATTAGTTTTAACTACTTTAAGACGAATTCATTGTATTGTATTTTATAAATCTAGTTATACGTGCTGAATACAATAGTTATTTAAATGCTTCTTTTAAAGCACAAATTCGTTTTAGAATCGGTAGTACCTATATGGATGCGGTTTTAATTAAATTCTTATAAACAATGATTGCGTGAACAACGATTTTGGTTGTCCTTGAAGCATAATTTTCATACTCAACACTTAGCAGACACCAGTTGCTTGTCCTAAACTATAGCTTAATTACTTAGATACTTTTACATATCTATTCTTATTTGTCTATTTTGAACAACATTTACAGGCTTAAAATAGACAAGTAAAGTTTCTAATTCTATTCTAGCTACATTATTTACCTTATCTACGTTTCTAGCCGAACTGTTCTCATTTCTCTCAGAACAAAACATAATGAATTTGTAGCTTAGTGAAAAATATGTAACCTAAAACAATAATCTGGCCTATTTTTAAGATTCTACTCTAAGGGAAAATGTTATTGTACTTTAATTTTATCATCTGGCAATAAGTAAACTAAACGTGGTATTTAGTTTAAGTCTAATTACTAGTCTTTAAAACATATCTTTTATATTTGTATAATGGAAAATCAAAGAATGGTGAAAGGAAATAGAATTCTATTTTATAATTGCTTATTAGAAGACATCTTTTCGGGTTTGTCGTTATGTTTAACTGTTAAAAAAAGAAATCGTAAAGTAACCAACAAGAATTAGTGTAACAGATTTTTTTTTATAATTATTCACGCTTATTATATTTCAGTGATATTTTTTCTACCGTATTTTGTGAAAATTTAGAATATGTCCCAAAAAATCTTATGAACACTTCCACGGAGTTAAAACAGGTATGGAACTTGACACTGAATGGTAGTTTTCATACAAATATTTAGGACATATTGGGAAGGAGGAAGAACACCATACTCGTATATATACTTACCAATTTTCACTAAATTAAAATAAATGAATAAAGTGTGAACAAAATTAAAATCTGGCCATTAACTGAGTTCATAGTTGATTTCAAGGCATTAAAACTACTTTACGCAAATGACTGTATTGCCTGACAAGTTACTTTCGACCTCGAGCAAATGACGCTAAATTGAAATAGTGGACGTTAGTTTGTTAGAAGCATAATAATACAGCATGTGATATACTTAACCGCAAACTTTACGGGGTCTTAGTATAGGGACTTATTAATATATTTAAATCCGTAAATTATTTAAAAAATCGAACTTTTTTTCTTCCATATAAAATAATTCAGCACGCAGTTTATTTTTTTTATCGACACTTGACATCGTCGTGATGTCACAACTGTCACTAGTAATAACTACGCCATACATTACTGCTCAGAAAATTATCAAAAATTAATTACGCTATGGCAATTTAACGCTAAATTAATAATTGTTATAAATATCAGATTATAGCACTAAAATCTACGTCTGGCTACAATTTGCGGATATATCAAATATACACGCTGTATAATATTGATTACGTTCGTCACCAGAATCTCACCTTTTACCATTATTTGACTACAAGCATAATAATATCATAATATTATTCAAGTGCTCAATTGATCGACATGGTCTAATACTTGTTTAACTCTAGTTCATAATTAATTAAATATATTGTACTTATACCTACATTAGTTTTAGGGTCAGTAAGTGTAAATTAGACTGTCAATTTCAGTGTATATTTATTTTTACATTGTAGGTATCTATTCGATTGTCGACTAAAATAGTCAATGAAAAAGTACAGTCCGTAAGCTTTCAGGACCCTTACCTTACCATGAGTTAACGTTATCGTGGTCGTACTCGCTAGTGAAACGATGTATGGAGAATAGTACAGCTAGTCCCTAGCGGTCACTTTGTAGAACTACAATTCTCCATACAAATCATTTATACAGTCCCGGGTATGGTCACTGTAAAATCATGGTAAGGGCACAGATTTTGATTCGGGTTTGGGTGGTAACTGAGAGGTTCTTATCTGTATCGCGTAAGAACGAGCGAGACATGTATAAAAAATAAAAATGTATTTATTCAGTGTTGGCAGACAAACAGTGTTGGCACCTCTTTTTAAGTATATGTATAAAACGCGAATCCCATTCTGACAGCTCACGCTCTGTAAAGTATTGTTTGTGTATTGAAGCATGTTTATTTTTGAATGGACGGACAATAGGTAATTAAGGGTTGAAATGTCACAAATGAGAAACCTTGACGTAGTCTATCTGTACGAATAGCTAATTTTGCTTTTTATCTATAGGTAGATATCGACTATAACGACTTGAGTAAACGTTTAAAATCGCGTTTACTCTGTTCTTCTTCTTCTTAGTCGTACACTCTTGTCAGAGTGGTCGTGGTTATGGATTGTCCTCTTCTACATCAATGACGGCTTTTGCGGTTTACTCTGTAGTACTCTATAAATACTCTTGGTTTGGTTTTAAAAGATGAAATAAAGAGCATAAAGCACAGACCATAAGAAGCATAAAGCATTTTCGTGTTGTACAGATAAAATACAATCCACGGCTTCATAAAGTTTCAGTATTGCACAACAGAACTTAGTTAGAATTTAGTTCAGTTATAAAACTAAAATTAATACATCTTTTACTAGGTGCCCAAAAGCCTTTTAACCTTTTGACCGCCACAGTCGGCTGTGGCCGTCAAATAAAAATCGTGCCCCTGACGCCACGTCGCCCACAGCCGTCCAAATTTCAATGATCAAAAACTTTGTAATTCTAACCGCTACAAGTATTTTTCAATCCCTGTTGATTTTGGGGCACATCTATTTTTTTTTACTCTGGCGTCAGTGGCACGGTAAAATGCTAGACCGCTTGGCGGTCAATAGGTTAAAAGAATTTTAATCTTATTGACGTTTTCAAATTGAATATTGCGTCCGCGACGTTATGGCTGCGATTCCGCGGCGTGTTCATTCGCTTTGTAAACGCTCGTAAATCGCTAGCTAGTGTGATAAGGTCCTTGATATATTCGTTGTTTAAAAATACAATTTGTAATATAAAATCAAAATATCAAAAATGGCTCTCAATTTGCCATTAATAACACATTTGTGTAACTGACACGGAGAATAAAAAAGGTTTGCAGTCCCTATATCATGTTGGTAAGCGTTACAAAAAATTTCATAACGCATAATATCATAAAAGTAAATAATCAAACATCGAAACTTATGTTTTTTCTACTTACCAATACAGTTTGAGTTAGGTATTGTAGTATAGCCGACGATTATGCATATTGTATTGTGGGAATATAAAACTTACCGACTCAGATAATTATTATGAACGGTTTAAAACTCGCGTTAAAATTGTCAGGAATAGCCCGACATGTTTCGAACTCGTATGGAGCTCTTCATCAGGGACACCTAACCATACAGCCACCAGCTGACCGCGGAGTGAGTTAAACCATTTATAATAAATATAATCATTATTACGAAAGTTTTATTTAATAGGATCATTAACTCCGTTTCACATTACGAAGTATGTAAAAACTACTCACGTCAGAACGTGAACTTATTTAAGATGTATTTAAGGTCTAAATAAAACTAGATGACATATTTGTAAACTTAATTTACACGGATGTGTAATTGTTTAAAAGTATTTTATTTTAAAGTTATTTATTAGATATTTTTATTTATTTCTTTATAGATACTCTTATTTTACTTACATATTTTATTATAGCTCGTTATGTGATAGCTCATAGTATTTATAATTTTGTAAGTTCCTCTCATGAACCATGAATAGGCTGGAAATAAAAATTCCAAAGTACGAAAAGACTTTTATTTACACTATAAACTCACCTTCACATATTGAACGTAAACGACGGCTGCGGCCGACAGAGGAAAATTGCTCCACTGTCGCCCATAGATGAGTATATGCTGTCACCCACCTCGGCCACAGCACCGCCATCCCAATTTCAAGATTAAAACTAAAAACTTTATAATAATTGAAACCGCTACAAGTATATTTCAATCCTTCTTGATTTTGGAGCGTTTTTTTTTTTGCTATGACGACATGGACGCGGTTTGATCATTGAAATGTGGACGGCTGGGGCAGACGTTGGCGTCAGTGGAGCAGTTTTCCGCTGTCGGCCACAGCCGTGTCTTTGGCGTGCAAAAGGTTGAACTGGTCTCCATCATCGTGGATTATGTGATAGTAGGTATATATTGGGTACTATGAAATAAGTAGTTCAGTTATAAAATCTGCATGTAATTTAATTAACATAAAATCTTAAAGTCACTGCATAGGAATGTAACGTGTCCTTTCATTTCTCTGTCCTTCGTTCGTTTAGGCGTGGAAACCCAGCTGTAACAAAATATATACTTAGGTAACTTAGACACAGTAGGTACAATTCACACATGTAGTTACTTTTGAGGTCACAAATTATTGTATGACTTTTCTGATGCAATTTTGTCCGCGTAACCATGTTTTATCCTCTCTTTTCCAAAATTCGTTAAATTCCATCCAGCCGATCTGGTGTGAAAATATATTACAACCAACAAATGGCGCTATAAACGCTGTCTAATAATCAATAAATAGGTACCAACCTATACAAAACAAAAGCGAAAATCCCTTAAGATTTTTCCAGGAAGGGTCATACCATAGAGTTGGTTTCAATTGATTTGCATAAATGAAAGAAAGTGATTGATAGCGTGCCCTGTGGAGATCTCGAACCATATTAGTTCGAGGGCTACCTTAGAACAAATCATCTTATAGTATATTGCACATAGTAATGTGCAGTAGCAGACGCCGGGAAAGAAGGGCTTTCCGGGTGAGTAGGTATAGAGTAGGATAGTGATACGAAGCCGGCAAGCCCTTTTCACTGCTAGGCATACTGTATTAAGTAGTGCTTTTCTCAAACGTATGCAATGAATAATAAACAAATATCACTCAAAAAATATAATTCTGTTGTTGCTACTATAATTATGTTTAGACCGTTCATGAACACAGACGCCATGTTTAAAATAAAATACTTCCCGGCTTAAGCCTTCAATTTCGTATGCAGTTCCTTTACAGTTCTCTCGAGTTGTTCCGCCCGAAACGTGATACTTCGAAGCCTGTTATAACGCGCGTTATGACGATATTTCACTGCATGTTTGAGAAAGATATTTTACACCGCGGCCTAGGTCGCCTAGCCAAAGAATATATACATATACTAACGTAAAACGAAACGACAGCGACACTTGTGTGCTCAAAACTCGCGGCTATGTGTGCGTGTCGAGGGGCGAGTGCGGGACGCGCGCGGTGGTGAAGGGCATTCACGTGAATACCTCGAAGGATACGGCATTACAAGGTCACCGACGCCCGAGATACACCGATAGGCCGCTGTCGCGCCTGTGGCCTAGCCAAGCGACGGGAGGAGATCGCTTCTATACTTAAGTGATAACAGAAGAACCTACCAGCTCCTTCTGCTCGTGAATGCACTTGTTCAAAAGAGCAGCACGCTCGCAGCCGGCGTCGCCATCACTCACAGCTTCCTCATTTACTGGAAAAAATAAGGTACACCATTTGTAACTTCAACTATAGCTAGGTTACTTATCTTACTTATTTCATCTTTTTGAGTTAATGGACTCACGGAATGGAATGGCGGGAAAAGAAGAACCAATGTTGTTCTTTTTGAATTAATGGACTAGTTTCTAATGAGAATACATTTATAAATTTATGAAACATGTAATATTTCATTTTTAATGTGGGTACACTAGGGTGGTCCAAAAAAATTTTTTTTTAAATTTCAGGTCGGCCACCCCCGTAATTTGTTACACCTTCCCCTTATATTACTTATGTTAAATTACAGATTCCTAACTTATTTGCAAGATAGTGCTCAAGATGATCAAAGTTTTAAAAATTGTTCTTATATGTGAAATAAATATGGTTGTTTTTAATAAATATTATTGTTTGTAATAAACGGTTATATGTAATTATTTAGTGATAACTTCTTTTTACCTAAAAAAACCTTTCAAGTGAACATATCTCTTGTCCTAACCTCCTAACTTGCTTGCAAGACAGTGCTCAAGAGGATCAAACATTTAAAAATTGATCAAATTATAGTAATAAACAAATTACAGTAATAAATATTTGTAGTAAATAATGATTATTTGTAATAAATATGATTGATTTGTAATAAAAGCCCGTGTACTAATTACTTATAGGGCTACGAAAAATACCTTTTAAATGAATCTTTAAGACGCTTGAGCACTGCTTAGTAGTTGAGATAAATTCACAAAACTTTCAGTATTTATTCACCATTATATGTGTAACAATTTTGAGGGGTGGCGCTACCAGTACCTACAGATTGAATTTTTCCCATACAACCGTGGACCACCCTAGGGTACACACCACAATTTTTATATTAAACCATTGATACAAGGGCCTAAGCTTAAAGAAAAATTGAAAATGAGTTGCCTGGTGGAAGAGACCGGGAATCGAACCCCGGTACCTCTGGATTTCCGGTCCAACGCGTTAACCATTTCGCCCACTCCCATGCAACCTATCGATTTTTTCCTTATGCCTTGTGTGTCGATCTTTGCATTGTTTATTTGAAAGTATTATACACATTCACATCTTACCGCACCACTTTACAGCAGTGAACGAGCAAGCGAGAGAGGGCGCTGTTATTTTATAAATCTATGAAACATGTAATATGTCTCATTTTTTAATGTTTCATTTTCAATTTTTATTTGTGCTTTTATCTTTGTATCAATGGAAAATATATTTTTTTAAACGCATAATATTCGCAAATGTTTTTTTTTTTAAATGATAAAATGCCACCACCGGTCACTGCCGTGTGCCACGACTTTACGCAACCAGCGGCGCGGCGAGGGGTTGAGCGAGAGATCCGAGCGCGGTGGCCGGCCGCGGCCATACGAGTGAGCGAGGCAAACGTAAGTTCGTAGAGTTCGTGGCATCTCCGTTAGCGCGCGGGCTCCCAAACAGACTGGCTGCCGCGGCGAGGCTGCCTAATGTGATGATCTCGTCATCGGATCTTCGCAAAAACTTTATCGATATGCCTCTTCTCAAACAAAAAAAAAACAAATCGAAAATCCTTTGGAAGTCTTCTCGTTTTGGAAGTTGGTTAAAAAAAAAGTTTTGTGACGGAATACCTTTGGCACAAGTCTTCACTGACGCATTCGCATCAGCTAGTTTGTCTTCTGATACGTATTGCTTCACCTTTTCTAGGGCCACCGTCTCCGAGAACAGGCCCTTGTCGTCTATCTGAAAACAGAAATAATATCAAGGACTGTCTTAATCTTACATCCTATATATAGGTCTATATTATTTACTGGGAGGTGCAACCGACCGTCTCGGACGGATTAGACGGATAAAAAGTATCCTATAACCATCTTTGGGTGTCCAGCTATCCTTGTAGGTACCAAAATTGGTTAAAATTTTACCGTTTTGGCGTGATGCGAGGACAAAGGAAAATATGAAAACGGCGCCAGGTTAGCACGGCGTCACGCGCCCCTACAATACTAGATCCAGCATCACGATATTAAGAGTTTTCCTGAAATCATAAGATGTTACTCGAAAATGCGCATACACGCCGGCTCAAGGTGCATTACGATTAATATGTCACCAGTCATTTCGGCGTAGCGGCACCGTCTAAATGGCGATGCTAGTTGACGCCGTAAAGATCGTAAAAAAATGTACGAGTGATGTAAGCTAGTGGAGGGGGAAAATGCTCGAATGCCCAAGGTCATTGAGACAGTACACCCTTAATTTATTAACTCACCAATCCACTCTTCTTCATCATGCAGGCATGGAAGCACTTGTCGACGGTGTCAGGGATTTTCTTCTGCTCTTTCCATTGAAGCATCTGCTCCATAGTAATTCCGAATTTAGGTCCGCATTCGGCCAGATTGGCCTTTATCTTCTCCTTTAATAATTCCTTCTGTTCTTCTGTGAAGGCCTGAACAAGCAAAGAGAAGAATTAGTATATTGAGTTGCGAAAAAGAGACTTGTGCTCAGCAGTAAGGACTCCCATAGACTAAGACGAAAAAAAATTGTTTAAACGGCTTCTAGTCAGTATACTTAGTCAGTTACACCTAGTGAGAATTTGCAATTTTTTTTTTATTTCTAACATTTTAGCAATATATTTTTTTACCCTTCTACTTATATGGCCCAAAGCCCAAGGCGTAGAAACATGATTAAAAAATATATTTATCTTAGGTAGAGAATATCTTAGGTACATGATGCGGTTGGCTCGGTTTGTAGTGCAGCTACCTACTGAGCCGGCGGTCCTGGGTTCGAATCCCGGCCAGGGCAAATATTTGTGTGATGCACTCGAATATTTGTTCCTGGGTCATGGATGTTATGTATGTATGTATTTATATATTATGTCGTATATTGTCGTCTAGTACCCATAGTACAAGCTTTGCTTAGTTTGGGACTAGGTCGATTTGTGTGAGATTGTCCCTTAATATTTATTTTAAAAATTAATACCATAGTTGGGAGGTTTTCGAGTGGGTGATTCTACAGGCATTTCAACCGCCGAGAGTCCGCTGTCATGAACAACAAAAGCAACGGGCTATAATATGCTTTCAATTAGATTAAGTATGGTAAGAAGTACGGTTACAGTACTCGTATATCACTGTATGAAAGTTTGCAGCTTGGTGTAGCTCATCATACTTTCAATATTTTTGACAGCGGACTGACGGCGGTTGAAACGCCTGTAGAATCACCCGGGTACTTAATAAACAGCAAAAACAGTAAGTATATATTCGTTTAAAAGCTACTAAAAATGCTTCAGTATATCTCTACTTCTATACTGCTACAAAGTTTAAGCATTGCAGGCTAATTTTGACCAGTACACTTAAAACAACAAGTGAATACAAATTAAACAACTAACTTTTAAAATCCGCAAATCAAAATACCGATCCAGAAGAGAACCAGAACCAAAGAATAATAAACTTACAGTCAACATCATAGTGTTTCTTAATTAAAATCTAGAATCATCCCCAGGGTACTTTACAACAAAATAAGACTTCAAAAGTCTGACTATTCACGGAAATACTCCATACTTAACAAACATACGAAAATAAAGTCATCGTCGTTACTTATGTATAGAATGTATGGTTAGAATCGGTTAAAACTATATAACAATGTAACTAAATCATTATAAATTTAAGTACATTTTAAATAAATAAAATTACTCACAGAACAATGGTTCACAGAAGCAGCAACAATAGTCACAACTACTAATATTACGGAGTAGAAGGAAGCCATTTTTTTAATATTTTTAATAGCTACCCAAAATTAGGCACTTGACTCTACGACAGATGGGCGTGTTGTGATTCAAATGCGCCGGCCGTCCTTTTTATATAATCCTGTGTATATTTTTTTGTCCAAACACCTGCACAAGGAAAACATGACCAACAATGATCGTCGATTATCCATGAAATCTACGAAGCCATTAGCAACAGCAGAAATTCATTAATGGGCGGAAGGTTTTGCTGTTTGCTGATGATTTTGTTTGTTGACGTTTAGCCTAATAAGAATAGTACGTACTTTCTAGCAAGGCCGTCGTCTTATGCCGAGGCTCGCCTGGACAGTACATAAAAAGCAACATTTTCCTAAAAAAACAAAAATCCCATCGGTTAGCTTATCAAACAGCGTTGGACACATTATTGTCTTTTTTTGTCAATTCAACAAAAAAAAAAACATATGAAGATATAAAGTTCCGTGTGACGTCACACCATGCAAAGTTTCGCACAAGAACTTGAACTTGTCAAAACTCCGGAGCTTTGATATGCTTTATCTTTTTTATTTGTTGTTTGATTGACAAAAGAATCGATAAAAAAGATTATATAAAACATTTAGAATAGCGCCATTTCTCTCGCGGTCCACACACTTGCTGTAAAGCAATGGGTACTGGGGATCGTGCGTGTAAAGCGCACATCCTAGGGTATGGCTAATGCGCATATAAGCATTTAAAATACATATGACGCACCAGCAGCGTAGCGTTATGGAATGAGAGATTTTCTGTGATTCACGTAACGATCTAATAGCTCAGTTGCGAGAGCACTACGCTGGAAACGAAGGGGCGCAGTCCCAGGTGCGAGTCCTGGTTACATTGTTGTACATCACATTCCATATTTAGGGTTCCGTAGTCAACTAGGAACCCTTATAGTTTCGCCATGTCCGTCTGTCCGTCTGTCCGTCCGCGGCTTAGCTCCGTGATCATAAGTAAGTACTAGAAAGCGGAAATTTGGTATGAGTACCTATGTGTATGTATCACGCCGACAAAACGGTAAAATAAAAACAAACATTTTTTCGGGTACCTCTCGAACACCTAAAGTGGTGATTTCGTTTTTTGTTTCAACACTATAGTGTGTGGGGTGTCGTTGATTATGTCTTTTAAAAATAATTGGGATCGCCCCTCTAACTTTTCAACCACGGGTCAAAAAATTATGGAAAAAATCATGAAAATGAGGCCTTATAAGTACTTTCAATGAAAACTAATAAAATCGGTCGAGCCGTTTTTGAGTTATCGCAAAAATTCATAATTTTCTTAAAAGGACGTAAGTTGACTTCCAGAAGGTAATAAGTAATTACAGTTACTTTGGCGTTTACGACCTTTTTATAGAGCTTGAAATCATTCTCGTAACTTAAGTCTATTGTAAAGGATGGACCACGGACCCCTACATTGAGCGTGGCCCGACATGCTCTTGGCCGATCTTCTTTCATAATTTGCCCCTCTCGATATATATAAATAATTCCTGTTTATATTTTTCTTTTTTAGTGTTACTGGTTTCGATCCGTTCGTAATAGATCTATTCGCGTTAGGTACAATAGATTAGTTTACATACTATACCTACTTAATCTACAAAATCATTTCATTATCGTACCAAAATCATTGTGGCCGGAAGGATTTCTGTAGTTTGTGCTACGTAATTGCTAGTAACAATGAAATAGTCATTCGGGAACAGTAATTTTGTTTGTACTTTTCACAAATGAGTTCAGCCTTCCGCCATCATCATCATCATCATCATCATATCAGCCGATAGACGTCCACTGCTAGACAAAGGCCTCCCCCAAAGTTCTCCACAACGAACGATCTTGCGCCGCCCTAATCCAATTCCTACCCGCGATCTTAACCAGGTCGTCGGTCCACCTTGTTTGGGGCCTTCCAACGCTGCGTCTTCCGGTCCGCGGCCGCCACTCAAGAACCTTTCTGCCCCAACGGCCATCGATTCTTTGAGCAATGTGCCCCGCCCACTGCCACTTAAGTTTGGCGACTGTCTGAGCTATGTCTACAACCATGGTTCTCTTTCGTATCCCATCATTTCGGATTCGATCCCGCAAGGAAAGTCCGAGCATAGCTCGCTCCATTGCCCTTTGAGTAACTTTGAGCCTTCTTATGAGGCTCATTGTAAGCGACCAAGTTTCAGTACTATGTCATCACTGTTCTCGTCCCAAATACCGCAGTGTCTTAAGACGAAGGTTTTTAACCAATGTGTGTAGCCTTCCGACGCCGTTATTTAATTACTCCAGTTATTCTATGGCTGAGTCTAGGAATGTGCCTTCCTAAAATTTTCGAAACCATCCTCATTTTCTATGGGATAAGAGAAAAAACGCCGGAAATTTTCAGAAATGGCACATTTCTAGCCGAGTCTACTTACCTACCTAAATAGTTCACATTAAAGGCGCCTTTAAGTCGAATGTAAAAGGTTTACATTTTTTTTTGTTAAATGGGTGGCTTCATAACCTAAGTGTCAAACCCTGGTCTACAAAGTAACTGATCCTAGCTCAAAAAGTCAACAATAGACCAGTGTTTTTTTTCCTTTAATTGGTATTGAAAGCAGAGAGAGCTTCAGGCAAAAAATAGCAAACTGTTAAGTAGAAATCTTAAAAAGTTATTTTTGATAAACCATTTTGAGGAAAAATTTAGGAGCTGCGGTATATAGATCCTTATAGCAAAAAATACTGTCGTCAAAAAACCTTACCTAGCCTATTTCAATCGTCTTAAACCACGAGAACAATAAACATAAAAATACGATTAACTTTTCAGCATATTGCGAATTTATCGCTATAATATGATATACCAATATTACAGGTATATTAATATACAGGGTGGCCAAAAATAAAATGCGTTCTTTTAAAGGGTGGTCATTTAAGTAGATTTTGAACACCCCTACAAAGGTTAATAGTTACCAAGATGATTAAAGCGCATAGCTGAAGTGGACATATCACGGATATATGTCATGAAACGTAAAGTTATCCCCGAAACATGTATAGGTAGGTGTTGCTTCGCATTTATGCGCCTTCAGCATAAACAACTATTAAAGATTTTCAATTCCATTTACGGCAACGTGAGCTCTAAGAAAAATGCATTATGTTCAGCCTCTAATAGTGGACCATGGTGCCTTCCTGAGTAATTACTTGCACGATATGAATCAGCATGACTCGTATTTTTCACCGATCAACATGTTTTATAATCATTCATGTGCGTGTGTGTGTGTGTGGTCAAACATGCATAGAATCCGATTCTTATCTGCGGGACTTTTTTATATGTAGTATTGTGAAACAAGTGAAATAGGTTACTTTACCAATATACCAAATATTGGCCCTTGACAGCTTAATGTGGGCACTTCATTTATTACATATCATTAGATTCATACCATTCTACATTTACATCTCTATAGCATATACCCATCAAAGAATGGTGCCAGAGCCTTGCCTGATCCGTAAATGATCCTCACTACTATACCTACTTTATTACATCATCATCAGCCCACCTCCATCCAAAGCTCGACATTGGCCTCTCCCATGGAGAGGACTTAAGTTCAACCAGGGCCTGTCTTTTGTTTCTATCCGCTGTCAGCCGCCTTGTATATCTCATCGCTCCACCTACAGAGGGCGCCCTACAAGTTTTAGCAACTTTTCGTGCTGTATCGGTACAAGCAATCCACTGAAGCGGGGCAGAGGAAATGAACCAATCAGACTGCTTCTTTGTGAAAAACAAAAAACTTTGTGTGTAATGTTGAACAACGTTTCATATAATCTTAATAGATATAACAGCATTTGATATAATGTTTCATTTGATATAACAACATTAGGTATATTTTCATTGAGTATTATTTCGATTAGTATAAAAGTCATTTGATATAACGTTTATATTCGCAAGATAACCTAACACTCCTCCTCGCTTCCAATGACCAATATTATATCATAAGTTGTTATAGCAACCGATACACACCGAAAAAAACTGCATTAAATCTGAGGAAAGGGATTGGTCCATTTTACACCAGTTCAGCTCCGCTCCAGTGGACAGGCAGTCTTACTCTGGTCCTACGCATACAGTATCATCTTCTGTTCAATTCGGTCGTGTAAACTCTTCCACTCATGTGTTTTCGTGGATTTGCCCTTCTTTTATGGACAAACGTTTCATTTCATCGAAAGCATTTTTATATGAAACCATAAACTATTTTTGATTGTTACTAAACAAACATAACCTTATCATTTTTTTTTTTTACATTTATGAAACATTTAATGACTTCAGGGCAGCGAACGAATCTTCAGGGTAAAAAATGTTGATGTAACCTTTGTCTATAAACGAAAGGGATCCGTTTTTATGATAATGGAAAAATAATAAACACGACATATAACTTTGATAAAAATATACCTTTATTAAGCGAATTTTTACGCGAAAACGAAGTTTTTGGGATCATCTTCGTAGATACATTTCGCCGTCCAGTACGAAGCTTCACACAAGTCCTTGTATTTTTTCGCTGCAAACAATAAGTTTTTGTTTTTATAGTCTTAAATATGGGCTACACGTTTGTATGATTATTATTATTTATTTATAAAGGATTTCGGCATTTAATCCCTCGAATGCTTATTGCTTAGGCAAGGCGTAAGTGCGGGATATTTGAATCATTTGATTTCAAATTGATTAGCTAATTTTTGAAATGGCATATCTGGGGTATTATAGCATAGGAGAGGTAAGTGATTATTATAATGTATTAGTGGTTATTATAATGTATAAGTGAATATACATTTTGATTAAAGTTGGTAAAAGCTTTGTAGGTGCTTCTTTTAATGGTCTTTGTCTACGTCTCTACGCTAAAAATACGGTTAGTGAAATGAACGGTGTACCTACGTAGTGTGGATTGAAATGGGTGGATTAAGTCGTTGTAAACTTTTTAATGCACCTAGTTACATAAATTGCAGTCTTTTAAATTACAGATGTTTATAAATTTCATAGTGGTGGATGTAACGACCGATTATAAAATGTTATTATAGTAACAGCCCTCATTATGATGCTATTCAGAAAATTGACGCAAATCGTAAGCAAGCTAGACTATTTTTATGCATGTTATTGATACAGAGGCTAAATATAAAAATGCTAAATTTTGCGCGATCTACTACATTACAGTCGGGGATCGAATCCACGACTTTTACTTACCCGGACGCCCGGACTAGTGCTCTAACCGGATTCTCTTTTAAGTACGGTATTTGATGACAGCTTAAATCAGCTAATTCTTTATGAAATGTCAAAAACGATTTGTTAGTTAGAATTTTCTATGAAGATACAAGCTTGTGACGTCTTAAAAATCAGTAGTCGCACGTCCTCTTTAGTTTTCATCCAATTAAAAATAGTATAATGTCCAAAAGTTAATGGTAGTTTATTTGATCCGTGTGTTTAGTGGCTTCACTATAGAGTGAAAATAAATTACACCATTGAAGTCACTCTATAGTGACAATAAATCATCAATATTGAAACACAGACTAGACATTGACTATTCAAATCCCGTATTAAGTTAGTCCCGGTCATTCACAAAAGTTAAATAAAATAATCTCAAAATGTCAACTATATTTATCGTATCAAACGACCGTGACCGACGAGTTTATAACATACCCCTTAATATTATTATGAAACTTTACGTCAAATGTTCTTCTTGACTTGTTTTGTTTTGTCCTCACTTTTGAACCCACTTTGAGGCTTGTCGGGATTTCGAGTTTACCCGATGTAATTCTTTTTTTAAATTGCAATTCCGCGCCGAATTTCATAATTAAATTACACTACGAAGTCCATACAATTTCGCCAACAAATATTATTTAGTTAGTCGAAGTCGAAGTACTTAAGTTACGTTCGTACCAAATTACGTGAATATAATATTAGTGTTTAACACAATATACCTTCAGGACAAGTAAGCAACATCAGGCGGACCGCAGATAAGTTTTTCTGTCCGTAGTGTCTACCTCTGCAGGATTTCATTACTATGATAATAATTTATAAAATTATACTTTACAGTTGACATACTTTACCACCGAGATGTCTTTTAATCACGTGAAATCAATATTATTTCGAATACTCACATACGTCTTTACACTTTTCTATTGTCTTTTTAGCGCCCTCTTTCATCTCTGGAGGATACATGAGATCCACCTGTTTTATGGATGCCTCATAGCTCAATTTGTTGTTTTTCACCTGAAAATGTTCAATCTACTTAACAAAACTCTTAAAAATGTATTATAGACATCAAAGAGTCTCATATGGCGTAAGTACCCTAAACATGGGTTCAATCTTACGTGATCCGTGCCTAGGAAACATAACACTGTTTTCACTTCTCCTGCTCAAAAATTACGTCGTTTTAAGTTCGCAAAGCGGGGCTAAAATAGTACATTTAGCCCCTAGGGTTTAAAAGGAAACCATATAATCCCCTACAAATTTCTATGACACTGAAAAAAAAATCTTGTTACCGGCCAGCTACATACTATTTACAAATAAAATAAATCAACCTGCAACCTGATCAGATCGACCCAATTAAAAAAATAAACTAAAAAGTTTTTATTAATAATGTACTGGAATATTTCTGAAATTTTATTTTAGCACGTTTTATAATCAACGAAAAGAAATTTAATCTTAAGCATTTCATCTTGGCTAAGAATATTAAATGATAAAATAAAATAAATTATTTTAGTAGTTTTTTTTTCATCCGAAGTGAAATGCAGAGTGTTTAACACGGGGCTACAAGCCATTATGACACTCAGATATATTTGGCCTCGCTCACTTCGTTCGCTCGTCCAAATAATTACCTCGTGTCATATAATGGCTTGTTTTAGCCCCTTGTCAAACAATCTACTATTGTATGCTCGTACCTGAGGAACAAAAACAATGTAGGAACTTACCTAGCACTTGCTAATAGTTAAATGCATTGGTAAACGCACACCTTCTTTCTGAATACATTAAGCCCAAATTTATTTACTATTTAGGATATTATTTGGGTACTCACAACTTGAGCCATTTGGTAAACGCACGCAATATAGCACATTACGGGTTTTTCTTCGATAAATTTTCCTTTATCTATTTCACCGATCTGATCTGAGGCGGTAAAAACACATTTCATTAAAAAATAATAGCAATATTTACCGTAAAGAATAAAATTTAATAAAAATATTATGTGGATTTTTACCTTCTGTGACATCTTCTTTCGACATACATTTCTTTTTGAACATTTGCGATGATTTTTTCAATTGCGCTCTGCTTAACTATAATCAGATAATTTCTATAATATTTTTAATAAAAATATATCTTACATGCATATTTAACGGTCGGTAAATCTTCAAGTTTCCGAATTAGGTTTCGTTCATGCAAAATTTCGAATTTGAAATTAAGCCGTGTCATTCATTATAGGCATCGGACTTCTAATAGCACGGTAGGACTTTAGAGAGCTATGGAGCCGATATTAACATTAAAATAAAAAAATTGTACAAATACTTAAACACAACTTTAACTAAATTTATCTTGCACTTGCACTGCAGATTAAGCAAATATCATATAAATGATACGTAATTTTCTAAAACCTCTAGTCTAATGTGTATAAGACAGTAGACCAAACTTACACAATAAGACCCTTCAGTGAAAAACACAATCACCATAAGAAAAACCCATTTTTTTCGACCCATGACTAATCCCCTCTGGCACAATGGCGCAACAAAACGATTGTCGTTTTCATCAAACCATATAAAGGACGTCAACTTACCTTGACTATAAATAAACAAGACAAGTAAATTGCACTAATTGCTGAAAGTAAAGTGCAATCATGGCAGAAACTGTGTTTAAACTACTAATGTGTGTTTATGGCAATTAAAAGCATTAATAACTAACTTTGAACACTCGAGCGCTCGTACTGTACCTAGTTATGCAATATTCATTTGTAATTTTTCCCTTGAACAAATATAAAATTCGTTTTGAGTTTTGAGTCAATTAGTAAAGTCAGCATCATAAGGCAATTTTAGAATGCAATTGGGAATATTAAGGTTTACAAAGGTATTCATATTATATTTTTTCCCGATAGTATACGTTATTTGGACTCTGAATTTTTGAATCGTTTATTTTTAATTCTTATACTTAGTTTTTTAGATTTAGGGTAATCGAAACATTCATGTAGCTGTCTAAGTATGTTTTATTGATTGTAACGATGCGTATTGAAATAATTTAGGGAAACACGAAATTAGCGGGATCGGTGTCGTAGAGACATTTGGCGGTGTAGTAGCTAGCTTCGCAGATGTCCTTGTATTTCTTGGCTGGAAAGAAACAATATACAACTTATAGAAATATTGTATGTACCTAAGATTAACTGCGTAGGTACTTATTTATAATATGCGATGGGGTAGGTACACACTACACATTCCATAGTCTAGTTAGTATACATATAGGTAATATATCGATAAACACTTCTTAACAGTTGAGTTCCTTATAAATATACCAGGTGGGTGTTGTAACAGAAGCAATAAATTAAAACATAGATTCAACCTTTTAAAAATAACACATTTATGAAGTAAACCTGTAATTGCCGCGGCCGCTGCAGGACACTATCGCAAGTGCAGGCTTCTGGCCGAAGGGTGTTGTGTTTCGGCAGTTCTGGGGCAATCTGCCGAATCCTACACCAAATCAAACGGCGCAACAACGGACCCACGCCGTTATGTCACGCAGTTTTAAGTCTAGTTTATATGTATTTTTGTAGTTCACAGTGCCTTGGTTTTGTTACTGTAATGCTGTGTAACTTATTTGAATAATAAATAATAATAATAATAATCCTGTTACAGGACCTCTGCTTATATTTAAATACGTAGTATATACAAATTTTCCAAGACTGAATTTCCATGGTAACATACTATGATAACATTCTAAAACTGTATTCACAACCACTTTTCTACGGAGAGCAAGCCAAGTCAGTAAGCGAGCCAATAAACTGAAATCGTGTGGGCGGAAAAGATGGACAGATTTTAACCAATTTTGGTAGAGGTATAGACATCCACATTGGTTATAGGATATTATTTACCCGATTACGAAGATGACGAAGTTGGCATCGTCTAGTACAAATATAAACTTACCGATTCCCTTGCAGTTCTCAACAGCCGCTTTTACGGGTGCCTTCATCTCAGTCGGGAACATCATGTCGACTTGCTTCAACATCGACTCGAGAGTTATTTTATTATTTTTTACCTGATGTAAATCAAATTTAGTTGGCATAGTATAAGTAATCAAATAAGTATATGAATTGTAGTCAGACAGACATGCTTGCAATAAAAGTGATGGTTCCGAAAACGTTTAATGGAATAAAATTCAAATTATTAGGCAGTTCACAAAACTGCGGGCCTATGATAGTTGCTTTTATCACGCGATAAATAAGTGACTCTGATAAGCATCCCTCACGTTTTGACAAAATGCGAGTGTAAGTGACAGATGCTTTGTCACTTATTTATCACGTGATAAACGCGACCATCATAGGCCCGCTGACGTACTTAAATCAAACGATAAAGTAATGCCCCTATTGTTACCATATCACAATAGAATTTAGGTTAGATCTGAACACGTTTTTATGTAATTCTGTAAAAGCAATCTAACTTACCACGCCTCCAACGGTGTAAATGCAAGCTACATAGCACATGACGTTTTTTTCTTCCAAGAAATTTCCCTGCTCTATCTTTCCAACTTGTTCTAAAAAATATCAAATAACACGAATAACCGTTAAGTTTTTATGAATATACGGACTGTCGCCGGTAATAGGAGCAATTAATTAAACCATTAATTGTTTAACAACTTGTGAAATAATTTTTATTCAAAAACGCAACAGCTAAGCTTTGTCAAGGTTAAGGGAGTTTAGGATTAGGAAGTGTCAATGTTGGAGGCAGCATATTAGGCGTTCATAAATATCTGAACACGATTCTTATTGACTGGGCGTTACAGTACATGTTCAGATATTTATGAACGCCTTACAGGCTGCGATATATCTGATGGCGACTGTACTACGCAGTTCATGAAATCATGAACAATGTATGTAACTAATCTGAATTCAAATGCCTATTTTAATTATTTTTAATAACACTATTAAATTAATTAATGTTTACCCTCTGTTACATCGTGCTTTGGCATACAGGATTTCTTTAAAAGTTTTCCAGAATTTTTCAACTGCGCTCTAGTCATCTGTGTATACAGAAAATAACGCTTTACAAATATTGCAAAAAGAAAATAACGCCTTAGTACATTTAATTTACTAAATATATATTTTTTTTAATACTGTAAGATACACACGTAAAACGATTACCTAGTTAATTAATAAACGTATAAAATTAAGTATCCATAAATTTTTAACACTTACCGCAAATGTATCCTGTATGAATAATAAGGTTACAAAAACTTTAAGAAAAGCCTGATGTAAAGAAAACATTATTCTTAAAAAATATTTTCACGCGGAGTCTTCCTGTATCGACGCACAAAGAGCTCTGCATTTATGATGTATGATATTTTATAGACATTTAAAAACTTAATCATAAACTATAGTGTCGGAACGAACTGTATATTTGCTGAGATATATAATAGTCGGTCATTTAGTTGTAATAAGCACTTATTTTAAAAACTAGCACCGCCTGTTCACACATAGCTTTTATTTATTTACCTATTGTACCTATAATGCAAAAAGTAAGAACAACGCCAAGTTTTTAAGAAAAACTCACTAAACAATAAAATTTAATTAATAATGAGTTTATTTACCTAGTGGCCACGAGGGCATTTTCACATCTGAATCTGCCGGCATTTCACAAAAGGAGACCATTGTTGAAAAGAAACGCCGAAAGAAACTCAACAGTCAGCCATTTTATCATAAATAATACTAATCTATTACAGACATTAAAAAACAACACATACGAGAAAAATATAAGCGCGTATATACCGATATTCCTCTTAATTAGCCTATGAATAAAAATCAACTGTTTTCAAACACATTTAAAATTCAGGTAGTTCACCGTTACATTAGAGACTCATTCCAGGTAGTTATCTATAGATTAGCCATAATATGAAATGTATTATCATTTCGACTTTACGAGTTAACGAGAAGTGTAAAGAAATATGATGTTACCTATAGGTGCTAACCTATCAGTTTTTCCACGGTTTATAATCAAATCATTAAAGTGACAATAGCAAGGTACAGATCAAAATGGTGGACTTCAAATTAATAAAACGAGTATTCCATTCTAATTCATTTATTACCGGGCGTAGATACTGGAATTCATGGGAATATAAAATTAGCTGGATTATCTTCGTACAAGCATTTTACGGCGTAGAACACTCGCTCACACTCTGTGTTATATTTTTCCTCTGAAAAAGAAATTATTGTTCAATGATTAGGTAATTAAAAAATATCCTCCATTTTCGGATTTTCTGGCACTATACCACAATGCCGTATCTTATACTTGAATAGGATGACTAAAAGAGCTGAAAACTAACCTGCAAAATTTTAGAGTAGGTAAGTGAAGGACTACATAACCAAAGTAAATAAGCTAATGTAATACTAATAAGTAAACGTAAAAGCTCATGATAACTAGCTCACTACTTGGAGTCGCACAGCCGGGTAAAAAAGTAGGGTTGTGGACACCAACTGAATCAAATCAATTGTCTCTGAACACTAGGGATAGCCTACATTAATAAGTAGCTGCGTAACAATTGATGTAATACCATATTTTTGGTGGAATATTTTTTTATTTTCATAGATAACAAAAAATATGTACTTACGAACATCAATGCATTTTGCCACCGACTTCTTCACGGCCGCCTTCATGTCTGCCGGATAGAGGATGTCGATTTGTTTCGCTACCATGTCTTTGTTCAGCTTTTCGTTCTTAACCTGCCACAGATAGACAACATCCACGTTAATTAGTTAGCTGTAATAAATACTTGTTTTTTTTATTTAGCCTGTGTGTGTGGGTGCCCACTGTTGGGCCAAGGCCGCCCCTCTTTCTCGCCAGTCGTCTCGCTGAAGAACAAGTTCCCAATACTTGGCTTATCGCTACTTTATTATGAGCCATAGATAAGTACGTAGGTATCGATTATTCGTAATCAAAAGTCTAGCCGGTAGCTTATTTTCGTAAAACTGAACGAACCGGTGTAATTTGACCTGTGATTTGAAGTATACCACCATTATGTCAGGGACAAATTAAAGTGGTTTTACGCGGATTTTCTAAGTCACGCCTTAGTTGTATTGCAGCTGTTTTAGAGTTTTTGTTCTTATGTCTTCAACGACTTGCTAATAAAGTGTGATGATATGATGAAGTTTGGAGACCACAACTGGCCCAGTTCGGGAAACGTTCTCGAGAACAGCACATCTCTACAGTTGCCAGGGGAATTGCGCCGTCTCGGCATGGTAACAGAGTTGTTTGATTAAAACATCTAATTAATAAATCCTTATTACTTTATTTAAAACAAGAGTGTAGGGTTCCGTATTTGCTCATCCTTCACAAGAGACGGTCAAAGACGGAAAGACGGGAAAAGGTCGTAAACGCCAAAGTAACTGTAATTACTTATTACCTTCTGGAAGTCAACTTACGTCCTTTTAAAGAAAATTATGAAATTTTGCGATAACTCAAAAACGGATGAACCGATTTTGTTCAATATAGTTTTCATTGAAAGTGCTTATAAGGCCTCATTTCCACGAATTTTTCCATATTTTTTTGACCCGTGGTTGAAAAGTTAGAGGGGGGGGGGGACACTATTTTTTTATTTCCGGAGCGAATATTTACAAAACTACTGACTTTATCAAAAAGTAATGTTTAGAGACCCCTATTATTTTTAAAAGACCTATTTAACGACACCCCACACACTAGGCTTGGAATGAAAAAAAAAATTCACCCCTACCTTAGGTGTACGAGAGGTACCCGAAAAAAACAATTTTTTTTAGTTTTTATTTTATCGTTTTGTCGGCGTGATACATACACATACTCATACCAAATTTCAGCTTTCTAGTGCTAATGATCACGGAGCTAAGCCGCGGACGGACAGACGGACATGGCGAAACTATAAGGGTTCCTAGTTGACTACGGAACCCTAAAAAACATTCACAGTAAAACATAAAGTTCCTTTTAACATACATGCCAAAGTTCAAGTAGACACAAAAGTTTTTATGGCACTAAAATACTTGTGTAAACAGAGGAATTTACCATACGTGTGTTGCTGTAATTTGTTCACGGACTTTGAACCATCTCTTAACAAAGAACAATTTATTTATGTCCAAAGTCCTGTTTGTTCGTATAATGACAGACCAATGAACATGGACGTAGATGGACTCGGCCACAGTATAATCTTGTGGTCAGATAGAATATTTTATGCAAATCGTTATGTGCAATTAATTTCACGTACCTACACACGGAGCAAAAAGTTGTTCTGATTTCTTTGATAACCTTAGCTACAACTTTTTTCGCGAAACTAATTTTGGAACGTTTTTACAGTTGATGACGCATGTTAAGACTTAAGTGAACAACATAAACTATTAATTATTCGGTTCATCTTTGTATATACGAGTATGTGTTTATTGATCACAGACAGTGATAGTTTCCCAATATAATTTCAAATCATAATAGTTTATCGAATAATATTTATTAACAATGGCACTTACCACTTGGATGGTTTTGTAGATGCAAGCAACGTAGCACATCACGTTTTTTTCTTCGTTAAACACACCTTCCTCGATTCTGCCCACCTTGTCTGAAAAGAAAGTTAGTCATAGCAGAGTACTACCAACGATGCAACTCATGCTAACATCTGTACATTTAGATATTTTTAAGTTATTGTAGACCTATGACGGTAACCGCGAGAAAATTGTATTTTTTGGGCTACCTGAGCTGAGCATTACATTTAGAAAGTTTTGTATTCAGAGCTTTCTCCTTTTTCGAGTCAGTTAAAAACTATGCCAATGCTATGTGGGTTCTTGACTGACGATCGAGTGCCGGAGGACGTAGCGTGGGTAGGCGCACTCAACAAGATAGTCGGTCCACCTGGACCTGGCTAGGTTAGGATCACGGAAATCAATCGGATGAGGGTGGTGCACTACCGATAATTGTGGAGAGCTTTGGGCGTGGCCTTTATCCAGCAGTGGACGTATATCGGCTGATATAGGTTCCTATCGGATGAGATGATATTAATGAAAACTATTTAGGCTGTAAGTTTTCGTTTCAGTTCCACATATATACCAAGCATTAAATAAGTAGACGTATCGATAAAATACGAAGTTGTTTTCAGGTTCTAGCCGCGAGAGAAGACGCTAAAATGAGAGGAGGGTCGCTTCACCAACCCAATCATCAAACGACCCCTAATGAGATGTTAATCTTGCGGACGTCATTGCGGCTCCCGCATCGGACTGTATAGTAATTTCAAACACAGCCACAAAAACGCTGCTAATCATCTGACAAAGATTATTATAATGATTATCTGGTAAAGGCCGGATCATGAAAGATGATGATGTTCGATATAATCCTTACCTTCTGTAACTCCAGTTTTGGGCATGCACTGTTTTTTCGTCATTGTCAGAGTTTTTTTGAGCTGTTCTCGAGACATCTGTAAATACATAAGTATTTTAATTATACATCTCCAATAAAAAATCAAGGAATTCTCGTAAAAGGAAAAGTGACACAACTCACATTTCCAGGTGAAGCTCGTTTTGAAACTTTAATATTATTATGCTAAAGTTCAGGATCATTATGAAGTTGAATTTTGATTTGTTGAGGTTACCTCTAATACCTGGCAGAAACGTCAAGGTCTAGATCTTATCTCAATTTAGAGGAAAAATCATGCAACCTTTAAATCAACTGTTGGCACGCTTTTATACCGGCAGGTATAAAATTTAATGTAATATTCCGTGTTTTGTTGGAATTTGGGTTGGAAAACTCAAACCCGTGACTCTATGTTTCCAGCGTAGTGTTCTCTCAACTGTGCCTATCGTTATACCCACACCAAATCTTTGATTCCATAACTCTACGTGCGTCCTCTGCGTCATGTTTTATTTAAACGCTTAAAGCGCAATAACCATACCATAGGATCTGCGTTTACACGCACGATCCCCAGTCCCTATTGCTATACAACAATCATTTGTATCATCATGTGCATCATCAATTATCATCCGAATGACGATCACAACCGGGCAAAGTCGTTTTCAGCATTTCCACAACGACACGTTATGCGTTACGTTGCTCTCATATCTAGAACGGTTTCCTTCGATTTTGACCATCTAATCGGTCCACTGTTGTGATTGTGACCTTTGCAACCTGCCCGTCTAACACAACTAGGCTTCAAGAGTCGAGCCTCTTGTCGCGCGACAACATCGCTCGTTACTCTCTCACAGTATTGCGAAAAAGGAGATAGGCAACATTTCTCGCGCGAGAAAGAGTAGCATATCACAGTTATACTAGAGGCGCTGGGCTGTGACTGTGATTAATAAGTCCAGTATTTGACATTCGATGCAATTTTTCTCTCTAATTTGATCACCTCGAGACTGGGACATTTACCTTATTTATAATTGATTAATAATAAAAGTTTTACGAGTAAATAAATCAGACTTACCCCAAACGCCATGTGTGAACATATTACTGCTAAACTTAAACCTAACACTAAATAATTCATTTTGAATGGCACTTGATAACAATACCACTTGTATCGTCTCTACGAACTAAAACCATGAATAAAATACGTATTCACCATTTTATACCCAAAAATGTAATACCATGGTATCAACATTTTGTAAGACTGGTCATTTCAAGAATTAAATTACTAGTTTACTAAGTGTTGTTTACATTGAACTTGGCATTAAACGTTTAAACCATAATATGGAACCATAATTTGTGATAACGAGTTGACAATGTTACGCTCAATGCGTGCCATGAAAAATTACCCGGTGCCAAGGACTATATTTAACGCATTGAGTTTAAATGTACATATACTTAATCACTTTTTTAACAAAGAAGTAACAACTCCAACGTAACTAATGCTTAGAGGGATTGTATTTACGTACGACTATATACCCACCAGAATATTGCTCTAGAGCGGCTCCGTCGATTCTTTATATAATAGCCCATCATCAGATCTCAATTTTGAAAAGAATCAACATGGGACCATTCAGTTTTTTTTAAGGTGTATATTACTGCAATACAACTGAAATGAACTCGTCAAACTGCTAAGACAGTTTGTTGGCGAGGGCGCGGTCATTTGCATTATTTCTAGTTATATCATGCACCTAAACACTACATACTTTTCTTATAATTATATTAACAGGTTGACCTTAAATTACTAGGGCAGTTTTTCCAAAAATCTCCTTTTTAAGCTATTTTGACAACATTTCTGCTACACTCCTGATAAAGAAGTATCTAAAATGCTTCTTTAAGAACCACACGCGTCGAAAAAAACCTCTTTTTTTAAATCAGTTGAAATTCCTGTCCGACATACTTACAGCTTTACATTCAGTCACTCTTTATTATAATACAGTATGTGAAGGGTAACCACAATAATACTGCTTAGTTGGCCAGCTCATATCAATTTACTTCTTAGATAACGAGACTAGGGAATGCAATTTGCGTATTTGTATGAAAATAATCGGGTTTCGGTTAATAACCGGTTTTTTCCCATACTAAAAATAACCGATTGCATTCCCTAAACGAGACTCTATTAATTCCTTACTCTATGCCGTAACTACAAACCAGATCCAACAGAAAACCAAAAAAAAAAACAAGCTCCACTAGAAACAGAGAAATGACATTTCCATTGTTTTTGTCATACTATCAAAGCATCAAAAAAGTAAGTTGAATGCCTCACGCGTACCTAATTCATAATATACCTACATGCTCTCATTATAATGATTGCCTAGTTTAGCGTAACTTAAACTTTACTTTTTATACTACATTGTTAGAAACGTTTTGTATACCTAAGCACTATATGCAAAAAATCGTATAAATCGCGAAGAAGCGTGACTCATTTAAACCGTCAAATAGGTAAGGTAAACGCCCCTGTGCTCGACAAGCTAATGCCTTATAGTTGACACCATGCTGTCACCTCTATTGATAATGACATAACATTCAAGATGGCAACTATTGGGGCAGTGTCGAGCACAGGGACGCTTACCTTACTGAGACTTACTCTGAAGCTCGTTTGAAGAATGAACGAAATGTTGCAGAATTAAACGAGAGCACGATACGAATTTCGAATTCCGAACTTTGGAGAAACCCCCCTGGTAACCTCCTGCCTTCTTTTGTCGCCGTATTACTTTAAACGATTCTCAAAATCTACTTAAACTCTCTCAACTACTCGTACTCTTCGTGTACCTACCTACATATCCTGCTATAATTAATTTTCTCGTAAAAAAAACACCCAATATACCCGACTGGGTCAAATTATATCCTAGGTCTACAATAAGACTTTTGAGGGATTAGGGATTTCTTGAACATGCGATACTAGTTGGCTCTGTGAGCTCTCTATTTACGTCACCTCAGAAAATTTGATTGCGCTCATATGTGGTCCACACTGGGACTCGAACCCGGCCTCTTTGGATTTCCATTACCGGTCCCATGTATACGTCAACGTTAAGTTTTCTATTTACACAATGGGCACAAAGGATATTTGTATAAAAAAGAATTACATTAAAGACAATAATTTTATAATTATAAACCACAAAAATGTAATTCCGATAATCTTAAGCTAAGGAAACACAAAGTTCTTCGCATCAGCGTCGTACATGCATTTTGCCGTCCAATACGAAGCTTCGCAAATGTCTTTATACTTCTTGGCTGTAACAAAGAAATTCTTAATTTTAATTAAGATAAAAATACCAGTGGAACTAGCATATTCCACAATTTATCTGCTTTGCCCGAAGGTTGACTGGTAGAGAATGCCTCATGGCATTAAGTCCGCCTTTTGTACGATAAGTTTTCTTTTGTGCAATAAAGATTAAATAAATAAATATCTTGCCGCGATTTCGCGTATCGCGCGACACTCCAGCACGTCTAGCATAGCTATGACACGCGACCCTTTGTCGCGCGACAAATGCTACCTGTCACTTTCCTTTCAATACCGTGCGAGCAGGACAGGTGAAGCTGAGTCGCGCGCTCGCACGACAAGCGAAGTCGCGGCAAGATAGGATAGCGGCTAGCATTACCTTACCGCGAGTTAGCGTGTCGTGCGACTTAAGAGGCCTTATTTCTTTTAAAATGCTGATTATTTTAGACGTTTTCCCTATGATCAAACATGTTTCTTAACATATTATTGATATTACTACCTAGAAAAGGGCTATTGGGTTTTATTGGTATATATATGAAACCTACAGTTTGAATTTTTTATTGATAATTTTTATTTCAAAACCTACTCGAAATTTACAAAATTCACGCGGAAAATTAGTTTTCTCAAAAATTGCATGTAATGTTGCCTTACCATCGCTAGATAGACTACAGTAAGTGGAACATACCGAAGACTTTTTAGAAGTGTCCAGTAAACAGCGAGATTTTAAATTTGGAATCAATATTTGTCCAGTAAGTAAGTATGTAATTCCTATTACGTATCAAGATATTTGAATATCGAAACACGATGTACATCGTCACCGACCTATAAAAAAACTAAGGATGTGAAGGCGATGAGGTCGTATATAAATATAAAAAGGATGCATTCCACAAATTGTTTTAATTATAAGTACAGTGCGACAGCAAATTGTAGAAATTAAAAAGTGGCGTCCATTTTTCATAGATTAAATAGAAAGAGACGACATTGCAGTATACACTTGCAATTTACACTAAGAGTAAATGTAAAATAAAAAGAGGTTAGCACTATTGGCAGTATAAACGTAACTCAAGATGCATATTTAAAAAAAAAAGTAGCGACAAGGTTTAGTGCGGAAGTTTGTATGCAGCGTTTAGTTCATAATTGTGCTGTGTAAAATGACAATGATATTTCGGAATTCCTTCCTTTTGTGTCGTTTAGAAAAAACCTTGGAGTTAAAATTGAAGGTAAGCTTTATGATATGAAAATTAGTTAGAAAATACAACAATGTATAACAATAATTAAATTTTATCTTTAAGACTTAGATTTGTAAGACAGTGCAAATAATTAAACGCAGTATTTATAAAAAAAGAAATTAAGGCGGGATTTAAATTAAAAGACAAAAATCTATTACAATAATTCAGCAAAAATGAGTTCATACGAGTCTGATTCCGAATAGACGGCACTCCTCCATACTTAAAAGCGGAGGCAGAGTTAGCTAAAATAATTTACTTCCGACTAAATCCAAGGAGATATAGAAAAATACAAGAGATTCATTAAATGGAAGGAAGAAAATCAAGTTAATAATTGGTCAGATAATGTGTGATAAGGTCAGAATATTTCAACAATCTTTCTGAGACAATCGGATGGCTACAAAGGAAAGAAATCACAAATATGTTCAGCAGCAAAATATAGAAAAGTTCTTAAATCAAACTCTAGATGATAACCATTTTGGCGATGAAGGTAATAAATAAATGCTGCCACTATTTGATAACGATATAACTATATCTTTTATCCAAGTATAAACTCATAATTATTTTTGTTATAGGTTGTTATCATGGGAGTTAATGGTGCCTGCGACGACGAATATCACAATGTGTAATAATAAAAATGGGATATTACAAAAATATTCATTGGAAAATGGCCGAATATGAATGTCACCTACAAAATATAATTTTAATCTAATTTTCTTGTTTAATTTTTGAGAAAAGCACTATACTTGCTTCGACCGTAAGAGCCATTCTGGCCTCGTATTATATCCGTCTAATTTCTACTCGGCCAGTATGGCTTACTTACTGGTCTCTGCCGTAACGTACTATTTTTCAACTTATTTTCGACTGCACGCGCAATGAAAGCATGAAATAGCTATGTTACCACCTAGAACTCGGGGAATAGTATTATTCACTTCGAAAACTTGGATGAAATTATCAATATATGAAAGATTTTTTAAAGGAATAAGGCCTCTTAATATCACGTGTCTTACTCACATATTGAAAGGAAAGTGATAGTATTCACGTGCAAGGAGTCACGTGTCGCAGTTAAGAGAGGTTTACACAGGGATGCTACCCAACTTTGGGGCTTGCGGCTTTAGTCACGCCGAATTGCCATTTAGACGGTCAATTTTAGCCGCGCGGCAAAAATCGTGCGGCTTTAGTCACCCGTGTAAACCCCGCTTTATGGTAGACGTACAGCACTTTATTAAAATAAAAGTGAGGTAGTTTATGTCGCGTATTACAGTTATGCTAGAAGTAGGTATAGTACTTTTATCTCACGAGCGCGGGTGAGCCATGTTTGTGTGAGTAATGTACATGCACATTGGCTCTGTGTGGGTGAGCCGGAACTGTTCGCTCACGAGCTCACCCACACAGAGCCAATGTGCATGTACATCTACTCACACAAACATGGCTCACCCGCGCTCGTGAGATAAAAGTACTGTACACACAGTTAGATAGTAGAAGTAGTAATCGACACCAGCCGTAAAGTGAGAGGAGCAGCCACTCTAGGCGCAAAATTATGCCAACAGCGAAAAAAAATATTGGAAAGACCGCAGTGATACTTGGCTACTTTTTTTCGCCCACTTGGGCTCTACTCTATTTTAACGTTGCTACTAGTAAAGCAATATATGTGAACTTTGAAATTCTAGTTTGTGAACTATGTCTACTGGGGGCGACTAGGGAGGGCCATACATCTCTTGTCCAGTTGAGGTAATTTAAAAAAAAATTGTAGATTATTGTATGTATTTTTCTTAAACTAAAACAATGTGCGGGTACGTGGCGCGCTTACTTTATGGACAGATAAATGAAAAAAAAACGGACCAAAGTAGTTAAAAATATGCTTACAGCAGACTCGAGGAAAACTGTCATCTCCATTATTTTTATCATGATATCAAAACGCCAAAAAAATAAGGTGAATGCCCGGTTACACGCGTACCTATTCAGAATATACATGTTCTCATTATAATGATTGCCCAGTTAAGTGTAACATACTCGTAGACTTTATTTTTTATACTACATTGTAACAAATGTTTTGTATAAGAACGTAAAACATGTGATATGGCTATATGCGTGACACATTTCAACAGTAAAATACTGAGTTACTCTGAAGTTCGAATTCCAGGTTCATGTTGTACTTTGTACCGTTTCTTTCGTACCGTATGGCATGATACTTACAAACTTTGAATTTAGATAGAACTTTAGAGTAACCTCTCTGCACCCCTAGCACAACTGTGATGGATACGCGACTCTTTCTCGCGCGAGATATTTATCTATCTCTTTCTGTATAGTAGGTACTGAGAGAGAGAGATATGATAGATGACGTTATGCCTGAAGCACATTTGGGCTAGACGGGCTGGTATCCTACACCTACAATCTCTGTCGCGCGTACATAAAGAATTATTAAACAAAACATAAAATGTTATCTCCTTAAAAATTAACGCATATTATGTGCAGTGACCACCACCCTATAATTTAAATTTAGGTGTCAGGCAGGGGTACTTAACTGTTACTGGACTAGCAAGCATCAACATGCTCAAAGGGTTCAACAACCCTATCAGATAACAAACGGTCAAAGGTAATGCAATGCTGGTACTAACCTGCATTATGTTAACTGCATGCTAGAGATAAGCAATTTATTAAACTAGAATAGTTAAGTTAGGTTAAGTACATATTTGTTAGTCATTGTAATTGCTTATCGTTTAAATAAATATATTTTTCATTTATTTTTCATTTTTTCAAACATTTGAGGGTTTCAAGACCACTCAAAAATACAAGGTAAAATGAAACTTATTTCATGAAACATGTAATGTCTCATTATTTCTAATGTGGGTACACACTACATGTTTTTATATTAAACCATTGATACAAAAATCAAAGCACAAAGAAAAATTTGAATGGATTACCGGTCCAGCGTTTTACAGCGTGCAACACGCTGGACCGGTAATCCAGAGGTACCGGGTTCGATTCCCAGTCTTCCGCCAGGTTACTCATTTAAATTTTTTGGGTTCCGTACCCAAAGGGTAAAACGGGACCCTATTACTGAGACTTCGCTGTCCGTCCGTCCGTCTATCACCAGGCTGTATAATGTATATCAAGAACGGTGATAGCTAGACAGTTGAAATTTTCACAGATGATGTATTTCTATTGCCGCTATAACAACAAATACTAAAAATAAAATAAAATAAATATTTAAGGGGGGCTCCCATTAGGGTGTTGCTTAAAAATTAACTTTCAAAAAGTCATTGTCTCACCCCGCAATTATGTTCTAGTACCCTGATTAACGGATGCTAGTTTTTTTTTTTTTTCTTAAATCAATTTTAGAGGTCGCTACCGCTTGATAAAGTTTTGTAAAAAACATAATTTAGGTGTCAATTATGACAAGCTTGGCAGTCACTATTTTATATTTATTTTACTTCTATAACGTTTGTCGATTGCTTGGGAATCCCCCTTGATCGATACATACCCCTCGCCCCCCCGCCAGCCCGCGTTAAGATAAGCAATCGGTCGAGTTTAGAGTGCACTGCACCCTAATGCGTAAAAATCTACTTTAGGTCATAAAAATTGAAATTTTAATTTTATTTTACTTAATTATCATATTTTTAATTAATTTTAATAAGAATGTATGTAAATTATATTTGTTTATTTGAACATGTTTTTATTGTTTTTCCAAAACTTTGACAGCTGGTAGCGATCCCTAAAATTGGTTTAAAAAAAAAGCAAGATAACTAGCATCCGTTAATAGGGGTCGTAGAACAAAATGGGGGGGTGAGACTTTAAGATTTCAGTTTTTTTCCTTTTTTCGCCATATAAGCAACACCCTAGCTCCCATACAACAAACTTGTTTTATGGTACGGAACCCTTCATGCGCGAGTCGGACTCGCCCTTGCCCAATTTTAATTTGTGCTTTGATCTTTGTACCAATGGTTTAATATAAAATAAAACTTACACACGTCCTTGCATTTCTCAGCCATAGCCTTCACAGCCTCGCGCATGTCGGGAGGGAACATCATGTCCACCTGCTTGAGCACAGCTTCGTGGTTCATCTTGTTATTCTTTATCTGCAGATAAATAATAGTTAATAATAGTTGAGTTTCTTTCGGCGTTTCTTCTCAACTGTGGTCTCGTCTTGTCACACTCAGACATGCAAAAGTGCCCTTGTAGCCTACTTGCAGAATAAAGTTCATTATTTCATTGCGATAAGAAAATCCATAAAGTAATTTATAAGTTAGGTCAGTGTCGAATATAGAACGTATACCGGGTGTGGCTTGTAACAGGAGCAATTAATTAAAACAGAATCTACTTTCAAAATAAACAACATTTGTTAAGCTACTTTTAAAATTAACTTGTACTAAGTAGGTAAGTAGTTATTCGTAAAATAATGTTTCTTCAAAGATGCAATGTATTGCATATTAGTAAAGTTACGGCTACGTCGATAAATAAATAAATAAATATAAATATATAGAGAAATACTAATGGACCTCAATGCTAAGGGGATGTCAATATCTGATGGCGTAGATTAAAAAGTACAATTTACACTGAAAAAAATATCCAGTGGAGCCTACTGACATTACAGTAAGACTTACTGCAATAACAGTGAGGCCTACTGACATTTCAGTAAACCTAACTGTAATAACGGTTACGCCTACTGTAATTTCAGTAGGCTCCACTGGGTATTTTTTTCAGTGTAATTTCTTTTAAAATAATGTACATCTGAAAACTCTGTTTATCGAATCTATGATCTAATTGAGTACCGTCGATGACCGTAACTTCGCCTAGGCTTCCTATCTTCGCCTACCAAATATCTCTAGAGTTTTCAGAAGTATCTAAGTGTTTCTAAGAGATATCTAAAGGTCGTATGAGGAGCTATGCGCCCGCCGGCGGTATAATTTCCAGCCGGTATATATGGAGGTCCAAAGGGGAGGCCTATGTTCAGCAGTGGACGTCCTATGGCTGAGATGATGATGATGATGTTTAAATGCTCCTTAAACAGGTCACACCGGGTATACCGATCAGCGCTGGCTCTCGTCTCGAGCTAGCATCTTGCTGAGGTGAGAATTTTCGTGGCACGGCCATAATGTTTTTATAGTTACCTATTGTGTTCTATATTACTATTTTTTATCACTTCTGTCACACCCCTTTATGTAATCATGTATTATGGTCACGTCACGAATAAATGTATTTCTTTCTTTCTTTTCTTTCGATGCATGTTATACAAAACGAGGCCATAAATTCGGAATTACCTACTGTACTTTAATGGTAGTGGTGGATACATCTACGAGTATTTGTGAATGGTAGATTGTTCAAAGTAGGTATGATTTGTGAAGGAGAAAACTAAGTACAACCTACAGGGTGAAGATAGATTTTTTAAGGCCCAGTGTAGGCAAAAAAAGAAAGTGGTGCAAGAGAAGAAAACAATAATGCTATAATAGAACTTATAGTACAGATTTATTACCTACTAGCTTTTGCCTGTAACTACGTAGGCATGGAACTTGATAAAAGGGATTATTAAAAGCGCCTAAGCAAATGTAAGAGCAATTGTGCTTTTGGTCTAATAATTACATTTCCTACAGGGTCACCGCACCCCAACAGAAATGTTCACTCACTTTTCAATCTTTTTAGGTATAATTTCCAGGATGAAAACTATCCTATGTCCTTCCTCGTAAGTATCTTAAACTATCTCTATGCCAAATTTCATCAAAATCGATTCAGTGGTTTAAGCGTGAAGAGGTAACAGACAGACAGACAGACACACTCGCATTTATAATATTATTATAATATTAATATAGTATGGATACTTAAGTACTTACCACTCCAGTCATAGTGTAGACACAAGCGATGTAACACATCACATTTCTTTCTTCTATAAATTTCCCCTGTTCTATTGAACCGACTTGTTCTAAAAAAGGGGACATAGTTATAACCGAAATTTTAACTTTCAGGGTAGACATTGACTAAAAATATCATATGTACTTGTTCGGTAATTAAAGGAAGTTTAGGGGAGACCGAGGGGCTTTGAAACAGAGGTGACTTCAAACAATGTCACTTTCGGATCTGTATCCGTTCTCGAAGTAAGGACGCACACTGGGGAGCTCGTGGACGGTAGGGCGCATCTATGCAGCGCTGTTTTCGGCTTTATAACGATATTGGTTCCGACAAATTGTTTCAATTCACCTCTGTTTCAAAACTCCTCGGTCTCCCCCAGAGTGTATGAGTGAGTTCCGGTTACTTAGGGAGTTGTAAATATCTTTAGAACTAAAATGAACTCATATCGTTCATGAAATCCTACACAGCTTTTATTGTATAACTCTTAATTGTTTGTATTCTTAATTTCTTAACTTTTTCGTTTGTATTTCACCCTAAGCTAATTATTTTTGACGTGACAACGTCTTAATTTAGGTTGCGCTGGGAGTCACTCATGAAAAAGTGTAACGCCCGCTCGCGTCTGTTAGGAGGGCCGGTTGTCCCGCTAAAACTCGAGAACGGCTGAACCGATTTGGCTAATTTTAGTATTAAAATATTCGTGGAAGTCAAGGGAAGGTTTAAACGGTGAGAAAATATAGAATAAATGAGTGGAAAATAATAAAAACGATAATTTTATATTCCCATACAAATACAAACTGTTCGTACTTACCTGTCAAACATATGATGTTTGTTCCGTCGGTTCGGTATTTTTAGAATAATTACATGTAGATCTAGACTAAATAAGGGTTTGGAATCGACAACATACATGCATAATAGTCTGATTATCGCATATTTAGATTTAAAACATGTAAAATAAAGACACTATAATGACATTAATGACACATGTGATGGGTGCGTTCAGAAAGTAACACTTAAAATGTTGTTAGGGAAATTGTGAATGGATATGATACAAATAAATATTCTACCGAGAAAAAGACGTTGTCACGTACAATCTTCTTTCGCCCGTAAAACCCGTAAAACCATTTTTTTTTTACTTTTTACTGTTTTTTTTAAGATATCATTCCCAATGTATTTTTTAGGTTCACGCCGTCTACACTTCATTTTGTCTATTGGTTAATTGTATTTTACCTTCAGTCACATCATTTTTAGGTATGCAGGACTTTTTCATCAATTTCCCTGAATTTTTGAGTTGCTGCCTTGACATCTGCAAAACAAATTCATCCGGATAAGAGAATAATGGTCACATTCATAAATGTACCTGCAAAAGTTGATACACAAAACTGAAATGCAGCCTTAATTCGATTCAAATTGTAATATATTTGACATTTATGCGTCATGTCATGGACATAATATATGTATATTGGATAGAGGTATGGCTGTTTTTTATAAATTCTGACATTTAAGTTGCATTAAGGGACAATCAACAAGTTATTATTCAAAGCTAAGTAAAGCAAGGGGATGAACTAGTCATATTTTTTTATCATTTGTTTTTTGTTAAATTAGGCGTATACTTAGGTATTACTCAGTGAATACTATCTTTTCACATTACATATTATTTTTCCAAAACTGTTCTTTGACACTATTCTCTTTTCCAAAAAAAAAATATTATGATATCACTAATGTTAATGTTTCATACGCATAAATAAAAAAAAGGCGATTAAACATTCTTAAAAAAGCCTAACGTCTAACATCTATGGTAAGCAAAAAACCCTCCAACAAAAAACTAAATAGTAATTTATATTCAGTCTCACCGCATAAGTTACATTGAAGAGCAAAAACCATATTGACAACGCTAAAAGGTACTCAGAAGCTCGCCTATTCATTTTGAATAAAAAAAAACACTAGAAAAAAATTTTCTTCGCTGTCACTATTTATATGAAAATGTTTGGTTTAGCAGTCGTATTATATCATAGAGTGATAACTGGGAAGAGTGTTGGTTGGAAAACAGCTCATTACTGTCTCATCGAACTATACTTAAGACTTCAAGACAAACGTCATAACATAAGAGTGATAATGATGGTGTACTTAGTTAAAGGCAGTAATTTTTTATTACTTCTAGAGGTGCGTGGAAATCATACAATACGATACAATAATCCTTTATTGCACACTAATAAAGGTTTACAAAACGGTAGACAACAGGCGGTCTTATCGCTAAAAGGAGATTTCTTCCAGACAACCTTTGGGTAGTGAAATTGGTGAAATAATTAACTAAATTTAGGTAGAGTAGGTGACGCAGAAGGCGAAGGGAACACATAATTAGATACCAACAGAATAAGGGTAAATATACACGTAAATATTACATCCATACTAATATTATAAATGCGAAAGTGTGTCTGTCTGTCTGTTACCTCTTCACGCTTAAACTGCTGAATCGATTTTGATGAAATTTGGCATGGAGATATTTTAAGATCAGAGGAAGGACATAGGATAGTTTTCATCCTGGAAATTATCCCTAAAAAGATTGAAAAGTGAGTGAGTAATTCATAATGACATTGATGATCGGACCCTGTAGGAAATGTAATGATAATGATTAGACCAAAAGCACAATTGCTCTTACATTTGCTTAGGCGCTTTTAATAATCCCTTTTATTAATTAAGGTGATTAGGTGGATATCTATCGTGTTGTACGAGGTTGCTTCAATACTTCCAAGTTCCACGCGCACGTAGTCGCGGGCAAAAGCTAGTACATACATACATTAGTTATACATAAACCTACATATACATACATATATACGTAGGATCGAAGGCCGTTGGGGCAGAAGGGTTCTTGAGTGGCGACCGCGGACCGGAAGAAGGCCCCCAACAAGGTGGACGACCCCGACGACCTGGTTAAGATCGCGGGTAGAAATTGGATGAGGGCAGCGCAAGATCGATCGTTGTGGAGAGCTTTGGGAGAGGCCTTTGTCCAGCAGTGGACTATCAGCTGATATGATGATACATACATACAGGGTGTAACCGACGGTGTACCGAAAACTGAAACTAAGGCTTCAGACCATTATTCTGGGCTGGAAAATCGTGGGAATATCTTTGAGAAAATTCACAAATTTTCCTCGCGAGTTTTCATTTTTTCTTTATTTTTCCGATAATCGAACTCTACCGTTAACAATTTTTCATGAAAAATCGCATGAAAATATCATTTTCCGCAAAACACACAATGTATCACAAAATTCACAAACAGTATTATGTAAGCTTTACGGTACAACACAGAGCGCGTGGAGTGGGACAGATAACGGTACTGGCCGGTCATTGATCCGCCAGGCCAGTGCGCGCCCGCTGGCCGTTACGATCGGACGCATGATTAATGTTTACCTACCCGCACATTTTATTTGCTTTACTTGCTTGAATGAAAATAATCTTGTTAGACTGTTTTAATTTATCGGTCAGTTGTTATTGGTGTTAGGTAGTACATACTAGTTGTGATCTGTGGTTGCGTTGTTTTTGTGGTTGCATTAATTCATGTCATTCGATGCGCATTGGCGTAACGGTATGTTTTGCGCTGACGCGTGAGTGGAGTGGGGAGCGCCTCGACCGGTCGATGCTTGCCGCGTGCTCCCCTCCCCACACGTCTGCACCCGAGAGAATTGGACGCAATACATTGCGCGTCGAGTTTTGTAATTCATTTTGGAAAATCTTATCCTTGAGTTTTCCGAGAAAATAAACACTCGTTTTCAGTTCAGTTACACCTTGTATATAAATATACAAGGTGCCCATGAGCATTGCGAAAGATTTTAACCACGCATTCCTGAGGTCCTAAGGAGTAATAAATCTTATATCTTAAATAAATACTTGATAAAAATAATAATAAGGCGGTACTCCTGAAAACGGCGCGCATTGTCAGGAGTACCGCCTTATATATTTTTTTTAATCTTTCGCAATGCTCATGGGCACCTTGTATAGATATATACTCCATGTTATTTTAAACTGAAAATTTAAACTACTGCCCTGCTGCTACAACTAGTCCAACTTCCAGTTAAGTGCTCGCAACTGCGCCCGCGTATTTTTTTCATTACCAGTCTGGTGAAAAGGATCCTATAACCAGCTTCGGATGTCCAGCGGCCCAGCTGTTTCGGCGTGATGAGAGGAAAAGGAACATTTTACCAACGGATGGCACTGTATTACGCTGCTGCATCGCGCTGTTAAGATTTTTCCCAAAATAATGACCCCTTCTCCGTAGAAAGCTGGTTTTCAATATTTTTGAATTTTAGAATAGGTTATTTATTATCACTATTTTTTTTTTTTTTTTTATGTCATAGGGGGCAAACGAGCAAATGTATTTGCCTGATGGAAAAAAAATACCGTCGCCCATAAACACCTGCAACCCCAGAGGAGTTACAAGTGCTTGCCTACCCGGAGGACGAAGATAGAATGCCTCTATGCTAGTAATTTCACCGGCTATCTTACCCCCACCCCGGAACACAACAATGCGAACATTGCTGTTTGGCGGTGGGTTAGTAGGCAAGACGGCACTAAAATGAGATGAGGTGAGACCTAGTCCGTATATCCACCACACCGCATCCAGTTGTTACCCTCTCGATCGACTGTATCCGATATATGAAGATCTTCAAGTCAGAGCAATTACACGGGCCAAATTTGGCGTTGTGTAGATATTTTGGCAGACTTATTATTTTGACCAACAATCTGGTTGACCCTTTGGAGAGGGCCTTGGTCAGTTTACGTCTTTTGGCTGATGTGATACGTAGGTAATGTGTAAAAAATCTCGAGACGTAGAGAAATATTTTCTTTATAGTATCAAGTTAAGAAACAACGAAACTACCTACTCGTATTATCTAATCATTGTTTTCATTCAAATCTGCTTGAGATTTACGAGAAAGTGACATCCGAAATTAGTTGGTGTTCTCCCAATTCGGACTCAACTATTAAGGGAGGATTTTTAATTAGTGCCCAAGATGGGAGGTAACCACTAATGAGGAAGCTTCACGTACCTAACACTTGTCAATTACTTAACCATTGGTTTCATTCATAGTGCGAATAGGGTGACAAAGCAATCACAACGAACGAGGATCATAGTTCCCCATAAGCAATTATTTTTTAATTGGAAATACTATCAATAAAGTTGCCACCACGGGCACCACGTTATAAGTTAAGTTTTTTTTTTTTATACCACAATAATAGCCGAGGTAAGGAAGGATGAATAGGGTTTGTGAGATATCCTTAAGGAAGTTAAATAGGTGATAATTTTTTTAAAATAATCCTATCGTTACGCCTAAGTAATATGTACGTTTCCAGCTACTTCATTATATTTTCAATCATTCATTGAAATCTAAAATTATAATTGGATACAGAGATATTTTATTTTATGTTATAATATTAACAACTAGTACATTGCGGCATGTATCTTTGGGTAGAAGAAATCGTAGACAGAACTATTCTAAGTCTTAGCTTAGGCAAAGTGAAAACCATAAAGAAACATCCTTATTCAACTTTTTTCAATGCTCGAACAGAATCATGTGAGAATTCTGTGTTTCGTAAAAAATACCACTATTTCACAATTATTTATACAATGGTTAATTTTGTAGGAAATAAATGCAATGATGATTAAATGAAAATTAAAATAAATGATAATGGAATTTTTAAACCTCTAATATCCGAAGTTATTCTCAAACGATGGTCACAACTTTTGAAGTGCTAAGTTTCGTTCGCGTCAATGCACAATTATCTAAAGTCATTATAAAGCGGCCAGATGTCACCTACTTTTTCAGAAAATCGTCATGCCAGTCTTGCACGGGGTATAGTGCATATCGAACTATGGTGCTCGTTTTAATCGTCAAATTTCTAATATTTACGGCATTTTGTGATGCGGTGAGATTTTAACTAATTATTTAAATCTTAAATATAACTTCAAAAAAAATGTTAAACAAAAGCGAAACTGGGTTATAGATTTGCGTCCTCGTCTTTTCTGTGGCAGTTAAGGATTTCGGGACCTAATTTTCGAATACTGTACTGGTATGGACATTAAACAGTGCCCTACTTTTATAGTAGAGTTGTTAGTCCGCTGTTTTCTAACATAATTATGCGCATCTGGTTACAAGCATGAAATTTTTATCACAGACAGAGTGTTCCACGGTGATTATTTTCAGATGTGGAGGGAAGTCAGATTCGTCCCCTGTGAGGCGGGAGAGCGGAGTGAATACGGCCAAGTATCCCTCTTTTCTTTCTTTATTGCTGGTCAGTTAAGTCTACCACGACGTGTTTGGTATCATTTCCGTGTAAAACAAATATCAGAAATTAACTTTTTATGTTATTTTTGTATAGTTCTATATAAAAATATGGGTGTAATGGCCGAAAAGCTAAAAATCACAACAAGTTTTTTTATTCAGCGAGGTAAATTATTTCAATTTCGTGAAAACTTTCAACTTATTATTATTATTTCAAAGAGTTAATTTAATCTGGTTTCTAAAAATATATGCATGTTGGGCACTTCTCATACAAACAGTAGCTTAAAATATATCTTTACGTCGGCGTAACTAACGTAAATCTCCGAACGCATCCTATTTCGCTTCATTAAATACATTAAATAATGATTATTAACATGCTTTTACATATTATTTTTACTATATACGTCCTAGAAAAACAAATTAATGTAATTAAAACAAAATATTTTTTTGCTAATGTATCACGAGCACACGGGCTAATCTCAACATCAACAATTTATTTAAGTTACTTTTTGTATGAAGAGTTCCCAATATGTACATATTTTTAGAAACTACATTAAATTTGCTATTTTACAATATTTTTCTTAGTTGTAAATATTCAGGAAATATCACTAATTTATCTCCCTAAATAAAAAAAACTTATTGTGATTTTTACAATTTCGGAAATACAACCATATTTTTATATGGTACTATGAATAAATAACATGAAAAATGAATTGCTGATATCTGTTTTATACGAAAACGACACCACACAAGTCCTAGTAGCGTTATCTGATCAGTAATATAAAAAGAAAAAGAGGACTCCTTTGTCCTATTCACCCCGCTTTCCCGCCGCACAGGGGACGAATCTGACTTTCCTCCACATCTGAAAATAATCACCGCAGAATACTCTATCAGTGGTAGAAATTTCGTGGTTGTATCCCAATGTACACAATTTCGCGACTTAGCAAAATGTACTAGAACACGCAGGCTAAGCTTAACATCAACATTTTTTTCAAGGTACTTTTTGTATCAGAGGTGCCCAATTTGTATACCTTTTTAATAAAAACAAGATTAAATTTGCTGTTTAGTAATATTTTTTTTAAATTGTAAATATTCAGGATAGATAACTAATTTATCGTTCTGAATAAAAAAAAACTTGTTGTGATTTTTACCTTTTCGGCAATAAACCCAAATTTTTATATCAAACTATTCTTAAATAACATGAAAAATTAATAGCTGATATCTATTTTACACGAAAACGATGTCGCACAAGCCCTAATAGCCTTAACTGATCAGTAATAAAAAAAAGAAAAAGAGCAGTACTTGGTCCTCTTCACCCCGCTCTCCCACCACACAGGGGACGAATCTGACTTCCCTCCACATCTAAAAATAATCACCGTGGAACGCTCTATGTGTGGTAGAAATTTCATGCTTGTAAACCGATGCGCACAATTTCGCGGCTTAGCAACTCTACTATTAAGAATAATCCTGCGTGATATATTTTTCGACTTGAACCCGAATGTAAATATTAATCGAGCGGGATGTGAATCTATTCCTTAAAATACGTTTTAAGGCAACATATTCAACCAACTGACTAAGCTTCGAATATTACAACTAGATTATATACGCCTCAGGATTTTACCTCTAAGCTAAATTTTAAATACTTTCTTTTATGTTATATTTATATACAACAACAAAGGACAATATTAACTAGGACATTTTTTTCCCGCAAATAACAACAGAAAACGACTATCATCTATTAATATCATAATGGAAGACTAACTTCTAAATTAATCCTCTATCTAACTTCGAAAAGTAATAAACACGATAGAGAGATGTTTCACACAAAAAGCTCTAAGTTTCTTTGATTAATTTATTCTCAGAGAGGCTCATTGACACGATCCCGAACACAGGAGAATTAAAAAAAAAAATATTGCATACTGCGGCTCAGACAAAAACCAAACAAAAAAATGTAGCAAAAAACGGCACAAAATACCTACATAAAATCTTTATATAAAAACTATTTATGATAAATGTTTGACTGTAGACAGAGTAGCAGTTTTACGAAAAGAAAACGCGCCGTCCACAGACGTGGTGCCGTATCACGAGGCTCTTAATTTACGCCTCTCAACGTACCTACTGTCCGTGAATGTGTTAAAATAATACATAGTATTATATACGCGTACATACATACCTAGATAGAGATGTGTATCTGAATAATACCTGAGTTTACTATATTGTTTTTTCCCCTAACAGATGACCATGAAGCAGATAAAATCTACAGGGAAAATGATACGAAAAACGTGTCAACCAAAAAATTATGTGGAAGATGGTAAGTAGTACGGGTAAATATTATACTTAATGGTTCAACTATTAGGCGCCTTTTATGGAAGCTCAGAGTCACTAAGCAAGCTATGAAAGGGCTCGGGATCTCTACGAGATTCAATCAGAAATGAGGAGATTCGTTTCCTTGGACTGATGACGTCGTGAGGGTAGTGGGGAATCAATGGATGCGTAGCGCTCTGCACGGGATCGCACTTTCTGGCGAGTCATGGGGAGGCCTATGTTCAGCAGTGGACGTCTGTGGCTGATAGATAGATATGTGTCACATCAGAATGTGTCACCAAAGTGAAAAGAGTGATATGTGTGTTTAGTTCACCGAGATACGTATTAATCATTTAGCTCATTTAGCTCAGTTGATCTTTAGACTATATCGTTCACGAGTGAGTAGAGAACTAAAGAAAATCTAGATTTAAAAACGACGAGAAAAACGCAAGAGCGAGCGAGTACTACTGAGATGATAGATGAGATACTGAGCTACTTGAATCTTCAGTGAGCGAAAGAGTTAGTGAGCTAAACCAAATGATATAGCTCGTTTGAATCACTCACTCGCGAGCTACACATTACACATCTCTAAAGGAAACCCGGTAAGCAAGCTGAAGTGGCAATGAGCTGGACACATAGCTCGAAGAACCGATGACCGTTGGGAGACCACTGGCAAGCGCAGCGTAGGACGGCTATCCGCAAGGTGGTCGAACGACCTGGTTATGGTTGCGGGGGCTCACTGGATGCGGTTCACTTGATTTTAATTACTTATGTATTTTTATTTTACAGAAAAAATTGACCCTATTGCCAAAGGAGAGTTCATTCCTGAGAAAGAAGTGATGTGTTACATGGCCTGCGTCATGAAAATGGCTGGCACTGTAAGTCTTCGTTGATAATATCCTAAACAACTATCCCAACCAAACATCGTTTGCAATTGCGAATTGATAAAAAATAAGGTTCACAAGTCGGCGCTTATAGTTTTTACGTTGTTACTTTTACTCCGTTGTTGGGAACCAATAAAATTGTATACTTACTTCAATTATTTTTCATTAGATAACTTGAACTCCGCGAATCAGAATAGAAATGTGATGAGGGGAGAGGATTCATGAACAATTAACGGAACTCGTTTTTTCTTCTAGAACGGAATTTTGAAAGCGCGCACAAAAATTACCGTACAAAAGGCAGACTTGATGCCATAGAGCATTCTCTAACTAATTAAGCAGTTAAATTGTTGACTGTGCAACTAACTTAAATCTTTGATGCGCCGTCTTTCGAGATAGCCGATCACAATGACGGACTGATCTGGATTATTTTTTTGTTAGAAAACTAGTTTTAGAATGGAGTAGTTGTTTTGCATCAGCATAAAGATGTCGAAACTAATGTGATGCGTAATTATGATAATTGCAGGTTAAAAATGGCAAAATAAGTTACGATGCCGCTTTAAAACAAGCGGATTTGCTCTTGCCCGAAGAAATCAAAGAACCCGCTAAGGCTGCATTAGCTGCTTGCAAGAAAGTTCGTACGTACTCCAATTATTAAATAAAAAGTAGTTAAATAAAAAAAAAATCTTATGAAAAGATTCTTTTCAAATGTAGAGTGAAGAGGTAAATAATACGTAAGCATGTTTGTAGTCCATCACCATAACACACTAAGAGAAAAACGGAAATCAAGCGAGCAATTTGAAGTATAGGTACCTATGTAAAGAATACTATTTCACTAAGATCAGATAATAAAAGATTTCTCTACCGCAAAAATCATTTTTGTATATTTCTCACGGTTGAAGAGATGATTTCAACCAGCTTTGAAAAGATGAGGTTTTCTCTACGTGATTACCGCAGAACTTCGTCATTTATGAACCGATTTTTTTTTCTTTATTTCCCGAATGGTCTCATAATTCCGCAGAGTGCACGACAGCCGCCACAGTTTCCTGACTGTCATGGTAGCGGAGAGATGGGACAGTGCCCTAATCAATATTTTTTTTGTAATTTTTAACCTCGGTAATTACGCTTATTTTCAGCGGACGCCTACAAGGATATGTGTGAAGCAGCATTTCACGTGACCAAGTGTATCTACAATCATAATCCTAGCATATTCTACTTCCCTTAATGGTAACTTCTGATTGCATTAGTCCATTATTAAAAGTAGGTATGTACCTACCTAAGGAATGCGAGAGGGACGGATAATTTATTCAAAATAAATTCCACGCACTTTTGTGGCTAAAAGTGTATGTTTTTATTTTCATTCCTTTTTTTGTTCTTCACATAAATTCCACGCAGTTTGTTCCCTTTTTTAAACAATTTCTTAGAAATCCTGAGAATGTCTAATTAATTACCGTACCTAGGTAGAGATAAAAAATGTGGTCATAGATGCCTAAACCAGATATGCAATACGTACACATCAACTACCATCATTAGAAAAATTACCTTCGCAAAGTCAACGATTCGGAACTAATGTCATACAAGAACAATCATGGACGAGATGAAGGTCACTTGTGTTTTGGTAACTTACTATAGGTATACTCGACATCATATTTTATGCAAGATAAGCAAGCATTTGACTTCGATCCTTAGGCAAATCAGATTCATGATTAAGAGAAAATCTTGAAATTAAATAAAGCATATTTGGGCATTCCTTGTTGATTGTACCTACTTATTAATTACAATATATGGTAATCCGATCGGAATGATTGTATGTAGTAATCCGATTTGAATGAAATCCGAATGTTATGTACCAAGCCTAGTAGACAACAACGGTCCATTTCCGTTCAAATCAGCTACTCTTTATGAAATGTCAAAAACTATTTGTTAGTATAATTATAACTTATTGAACCGGGTCTATCGTGATATTTTGATTTACCTTCATTACCTGACGTTTCAACACGGTTTCACGTGCACGTTTGAGACCACGGCACGTGAAACTGTGTTGAAACGTCAGGCAATGATGGTAAATCAAAATATCGCGATAGAGCCGGTTCAATAAGTTGTAATTATATGTTCAAACCGCGAGAGTATAAAGTGGTATATTTGTTAGTATGATACATTTTGTATGGAGATACTGGCTTATGAATTCCTACTTGTTTGCCCCATATTTATTGTCAGAAGGATAGGTGGACCCATTTGTCAATTATATATTTAAATAAATCAAACAAACGTTTGATCAATTGTACTGATAATCCCATCATTAAGCAAAATTAAAACCGGATGTTAAATTATTATATCCTGTCTAGTACATATAAATAACAATTGCCGTACAAAAAATGCCATAGCGTTTTATTTTTGGTCAGTGATAAGTATGTCTAAATTGTTTCAATTGGTATTATGCTGTTATGCAGTAGGATTAGCGTATGTAAGTATACAAGGAAGGGCTGTTTCTTTTAATTAAGTAATAAAATTTTCCTATTGACTTAATCCTCCAGTAAGTAACTACCTACCCCCAACAAGCTTATAATGGTTGCCTTTATCGCGCAATAAATAAATAAATGTTCAAGCATCTGTCATTCTCGCATTTACATACCTACTTGTCAAAAAATTATGGTTGCTTTATCATTTATTTATCGAGTGACAACTTTGATTACCATATTTACTTTTACTTGCCCGCGTTTACTTGTCGCTCGAAAATAAAATTAACCATTCGATCTCCACCTCTAGCACAACTGTCACAAGCGACTATTTCTCGCGCGAGATAATGGCCTGTCTCTTTCTGTGCAGTAATGTTAGAGGGTGACGGGTAGCGCAATGTCGCGCGACAAGAGTCGCGAAGAATAGTTGTGCTAGACGGGCTGGTTATAATACCAAAGGTGTTGGTATTGTATCCAACTCTAGAAATCATCTCTTGACACACAATCATATCGTATTTCTCCCATCTTCTTTCGGTCTGTTACTGGAACTTCAACCGAAGATGGAAAGGAATGACGTCCAGTTTACGAAGTGACGTGCCCTATACGCCACGTCTTGCATTCTGTCCAAGGTGGAGCTTGGCGTTGCGTATATACGCTATGACGCGTCGTTAGGCCGTGTTCAGACCGGGCTGACTGTCGGCCGCCCATTACCGCCCAAAGTGAGCGAACTTTACGCAGTTTCCATACATATTCACACATTCGGCGGCCGACAGTCAGCCCGGTCTGAACACGGCCTTAGAGTCACGTTTTCTTCCTACATTTCACTGCGTAAACGCACCTTCAGCGTATTTTGAGCAGCGGTGTAGCATTGCCTAACTCTATGGCAACTTAATTCCAGTGCAAAAGCGAGGCGGAGATAAAGCAGTACTTCATGAAGCTGGGCGTGCAATGCAGCAAGGACCACGTCATCACGCCCGACGAGATGATTATGTTGCAGAAGCACAAGATGCCCGACAGTGAAAACGCGAAGTGTTTGACGGCTTGCGTTTATAAGAAAGCTACTTGGGTAAGTGTCGGGTCCGATAACCTACCTAAGTAGTATATAAACATAACACAAATCAAACAAAACTAGACGAGAAAGAAGAAATAGTGTAGTATAGACGGAATGAAATGGATAGGAAAGTATTTACATACACCTAGAGATGTGCCATTTCCGAAAACTTCCTGTAACTTTCCTCATTTCCCATACAAAGTGTGGAAATTTCCGGAAAAGGCACATCTCTACATACAGCAGACGTGATGTTTCGAAGGTTACTGCCAATGTGTCCATACATTCGAGTACCTACCGCAATATTATTCCAGAGATCATGGGCATCTCATCATCATCATCTAAGCCGAAAGAAATCCACGTTGAACCATGATGGCCCCAAATATTAAATACAACGACAAATTGTGGGCCACTCGGAGTGGCGCGTCATATATCCAAGGGTTTCTTATGTTTAGTTCTGTAACTAGTATTTTTTATAGATGAACGACAAAGGCATGTTCGACGTAGATGCTGCCACTGCAATGGCCGACAAGGACCACACAGACGACGCTACCATGGCTGCGAATTCTAAGAAATTATTCGAATTATGCAAAACAGGTAGGTAAGTTAGTTTTAAGTAGTTCCTTAGCTCCTTCATCAACACCTGATGGTGTTGATGAAAGAGCTAAGGAACTACAGCACTGGACTTATATGACTATAAGTCCAGTGCTGGACATAGGCCTCTAGCTCTAGATTAGAGGCGATAAATAACGTCAAGGTATCAATATTTCACAGTAATTTAATAACCACGTTTAATACTTTTACAGCAAACCTCATTTGATTCATCAGCTAGTTGTCAAACAAATACAATTTCCCGCGTAAGATCACTATTATAGAGACAATCTGGTCTAGCGGCCATCAGCTTTTCCATCTCTATGGAAAACTTGATGGCCGCGAGTTGGGTGTTCTAGAAAGAGCTGGTTGTAATATTTGAAATAGGTGGGCATGATATCAAAATGATTTTGATAATAACGTCTGTGCTACTCCATGGCTTTGCAGCTGGGCTTCTGTTCATGGATAATACGAGTGTAATGTCATCTAAATTTCTCTCGTTTCACCAGTTTCACATCGTTTTAACAGTTCATCTCTAGTTTCTATAAATGTAATAATGGACTATTATTTTATTTCAGTAAATGACGAGACCGTAAGTGACGGGGATAAGGGCTGTGAAAGAGCAGCTCATTTGTTCAAATGCTTGACTGAAAATGCTCCAAAGGTAATTCCCTAACCCTAACTTTTGTAGCCAGGAATCTCATAGCGCTATTCAATATGGAAAATTTCGTTTGAAGTGACTTGCTAGGGGCACAGCGCCCACGGACCTCCCTGCCGTGAATGTAGCTATAGCAGTTAGTCGGATTTTCCCTTTTACTCTATTCTATTTCGTAATGGTAGGTGCGCTAGTATACCGAAATATCGAAAAGTACAGATGTTATATTACTTTTGCTAACTATCGTTGCGTGGTTATATTAATAGGTACTTGCATTAATCTTTTTTCAGATGGGCTTTAAAATATAATTTGTATTTCCCCGAGCTCCACATAGTTAAGTACCTATCTACATTGGTAAGAATTAGTAATTAATATACCTAGTAGGTTAAAAATAAATTTTGAATCTCAAACATTTTTAATTTATACGTACCTACCTAGCTATAGTACCTACTTTAACCCTTTGAACGCCACGAGCCAAGCCACGAGCCACTAAAGTGGTCGTGTGCTGTCGTGCCTACCGTGCCTACGACCACTAAATGGGTAATGGCGGACGCTGTCAAAGCAATTTTCCTACTGACAGATATAGTTATTTGTGCAACAAGAGAGCAAAGTGTGCAAATAAAGTTTTTGTCCCGGTTCGAAAAATCCATAAGAGTCTCGTAGATCCGGGGCTGCTCAAGTCCTAAGGAACCCAAGAGTGTAATATTCTTTCATCGAATCGAAACAAAGAGCTATTAAGTGGTAGTCAACGTAATTACACCTAAATGCATATGCAACAATGTAGCATCCTCATGCATCTAATAAACGACAATTGAAACCTATGACTATTAATTTTTTCTTCACATCACTCAATTTGCATTTAAGGGGTAGGTAATTTGAATAGTGAAATAACCATGACGCACAATGGAACGGTGTAACCACGACATTATTGCCGTTAAAATTAAATCAAACACTGTCTGTAATTTTTGGCTTATTTGTGACCTAATTGTAGGTAGTTGAACTCCATACAGACATGGGATATATTATGTATTTAGGTCTAAAAATGTAAAGAATTCGGCACAGTAAAATACTAAAACACAAGTGGATATGGCATCATATTTTATTGCCCTTATAATCTGACAAACTTATGAAATCATTTTGATGAGGCATGAAAGATCATTAAAATAATACACAATTGTTTATGAAATACTTCATTGTAACTTAACCGCAATAGACATGACAAACACACCAAGGTGATATACATATTGTTTAGTAACGCCTTCCTTTCGTCACTTGGTAAGTAATCTGATTTATTCCAAAGAAATTCTTACTTCTCTCTGACCGTATTGGGTTCAATTACAATACCTACCAAGTTCCATTCTACATAATTTATGTAGTTGTATTTTAAAATATGTTTTCTAACAAACGACGTGATCATTTTGTTTCCTGCGATAGTAGACACAAATCAATGTAGTTTTGTTTGAATTCCCTTGTTCACATACGAGCTTGAAACTTGGTAGGTTAAGTACTTAGATCATACACATGAAGCAATATTTAATATTAATACAAACAAAACTTAACAAAAATGTGGGATGATTAGGTGACTAGTGAATGTGAGCTTACATGTCGCAGCAAACTTCTTGTCAGCCTAGACACGACATCGCATCGTCGTACAACGCGACATCGTGCCACGATGCGACGTCGTGTCGTGGAAATACATAAATCCAAAAATGACAATGAAACTTCATCTTCATGTGACAAGATGCAAAATTAAAATTCATTTTACAATCTCACGACATCGCATCGCGGCACGATGTCGCGTCGTACGACGATGCGATGTCGTGTCTTGTAATACGGTGTTTGACTATAGTGAATATAAATTGTGGCATTAAAACCACTAAACACACATAAAAAAATACGCGGAACCAAATAAAATATCACTAACTTTTGGACATTAGGTATACTATTTTTAATTGTACAATAACTAAAAAGAAGGCGTGTCTTGACTACTGCTTTTTATGACGTCACATGCCTGTATCATCATAGAAGCTTCATACTAACAGACCGTTTTTGACATTTCATAAAGAGTAGCTGATTTGATCTGTCATCAAATACCGTATTGTGTTTTGGCCCTAAGGTAAGGTAAGGTAAGGCTAACCTACCTATATTAGATTAGCTGTATAAGGTCTGTATAAACGCTTACAGAGCCTGTGTGCTACTTGAACTGCCCTATGAAAATAAGGCCTTTTGAGGGTGTTTCCTCAATACAGTTGTGACCAGATACAAGAGAGAAAGAAATAAACAGATGAAACATATAAAAGCAAAATGACATTTTCATTACAATTGTATATACCTACCTACGTATAACTTACTTTGTCACTTATGTTTATCTTTTTATTCAATAATTACATGCATATAAACAGTTCATACGACCAAAACATTACACGGTATACACACAGAAACACTATTAAACATAAAAAGAAATAACAGTAGTACTAAAACAGGATTAAAAGTAAAAAACCGGCCAAGAGCATGTCGGGCCACGCTCAGTGTAGGGTTCCGTAGTTGCTCATCCTTCACAATAAACTGCTGTTTTAAGCCCGAGGTTTAAGTTAAGACAGATTTTAAGCTCTATAAAAAGGTCGTAAACGCCCTAGAAACTGTAATCACTTATTACCTTCTGGAAGTCAACTTACGACCTTTTAAAGAAAAAATATGAAATTTGGCGATAACTCAAAAACGGCTTGACCGATTTTGTTCAATATAGTTTTCATTGAAAGTACTTATAAGGCCGCATTAACATGAATTTTTCCATATTTTTTTGACTTGTGGTTCAAAAGTTAGAGGGGGGGGACACAATTTTTTTTATTTTCGGAGCGAATATTTACAAAACTACTGACTTTATCAAAAAGTAATGTTTGAAAACCCCTATTATTTTCAAGAGACCTATTCAACGACACCCCACACACTAGGGTTGAAACGAAAAAAAAAAATCACCCCCACTTTAGGTGTTCGAGAGGTACCCGAAAAAAAATTTTTTTTTTAGTTTTTATTTTACCGTTTTGTCGGCGTGATACATACACATACTCATACCAAATTTCAGCTTTCTAGTACTAATGATCACGGAGCTAAGCCGCGGACGGACGGACAGACGGACAGACGGACAGACGGACAGACGGACATGGCGAAACTATAAGGGTTCCTAGTTGACTACGGAACCCTAAAACAGTAATGAGGGATATTTGGTACTAAATTCAATAATATAGGTAGGTACGTAAAACAAAGGAAAAAACATAGAACAACACTCCTTTTCTTAAGTCGGTTAAAAATAGTTACTGATCGCAAAAGTCGATGGACAAGAAGTTTGATGAGACTGCAACATAAATGAACACGATTTTTTGGTGAGATTCCAAACGGTGATTCTTTGTTTATACTTGTGCAATGCAGTGTGCAAAGATAACATGAGCGAAACATATGTACATTCCTTACAAAAGTATATGAAATTAAACAAAATATATGAAACAAAAACTGTACTTACAAAGCCGACCTTTTTTTTCATTATTTCTACAACTTCAAAATATACGCAGTAAATGGAGATGTTTCGTAATATCACAAAGTTTCAGTGTAAGATTATCCATACAAATATACCGTAGCCGTATGGTACATTTAACTCTACATACAAGTGGCATAGGCATCGGAAGTGTTTTTTTGAAAAGTCAATTTGTTTCAGGTCCTTAAAGGTAGCGTGAGCGAATTCGAAGAATAAACGTAACCATACGGCCTAAAGTTAGTGCACTTTTATTATAAATGATAATAACTACCTAATAACATAAAAATTATAACAACCGTCTATGGGCGAATCTACTTTTTGACTACCTAACACTTTTGACTGTCCCCGGGTTCACTCAAAATGTATGTAGAGTTACCAAGAAATTGGCTTTCTAATATACATATTTTCTGAATATTAGGTTTAAAAAGCTGTGGACAGATTTGTGGCAGCCAAAAAGTTGATTCGACCTTGTACAGTTATGACCAAAAGTAAAGTCTATCCGAATTAACTATTATTTTTAAACTCGACTTTCTCGCACATAACGACCTGAGAAAACATTTTCCACAGCGCTTTTTTCCAAGATTTACTTTGGAATTGCTGTAAATATGGTTGTTCAGCCAGAAAGCGTAGACTGGTTCCAAACCACAATTAGATATTTTATAAATGTCGTGCTTGATGTATTGCCATCGGGATACTCGCCAACTTGACACGTCTCAAAAGTATCTCAATCAGTGATCGTATTCAATAAACGTTTACCTAAATGTGTAACAATCGCGGAAACCGAAGAAAATATGATTGCATTTTATTACTAGGTACTTAAATTCTTCTATATGACCAATAAATCACATTAGGGGAAATGTCGAGTTACGAATTTTACCGATGGCATTATTATATTCATTATATCTGAGTAAGTTAATTGAATAGACTTAATATGGAACTACATGATTAGGACGTATAAACTATAAATCTACAATAAAAAAAAAACCTGAGAAAATGGCCAAAATATCGCACAACAAACATACCAAAAACGGGGACTGAATTCGACTCCAATGACATCTGTACAAAAATATTACTACTTAACACGTTCACAGTTCGAACTTGAATAGTAAACCCCTAAACTAAGGCTTTGTAATATAGGCTTGCCGTGAACCATATACGCCTCACGGACAGGAAACGTGTTGACTCTACTCTACTAATCCATACCACAAAATGATGGTCTACCGGCCAGCGTCGTTGTAACGGGTCTGCGATCATACGACCACATCTTAAACCGAAATGACTGAAGGCACTACAGTGTCACTTAGTGTACTAAGCCATTTGTTGTGCGGCACTCTTGATGCCCTAGACCTGGTTAAAAAAATGCTCCTTAGAAGCCAGCGCCCGCCCTGGGCATAAGATCACTCGCGATAGGTAGGTATATATCAGCCATATTAAGCCCATTGTGATATATTTAGACGATCGGTCACATGTTTAATGTCAATGTTAATCGAATTAAGCCCCTTAGTACACTTGAGAGCCTTCTCGTTTAAGGTCGAAGAAAATAGTAGAAATTAATCGTTTTATCATACATATTTTCGTTCCTTATTGGTCCAAGAATAGTAAGGAAAAAGTACAGAAGAATGCAGATTGCAGATACGTTTACATATTTTTGTATACAGGTCTGAAAATAGTTCATAGATTAATACAAATATCATAAAATAGGTACAAAGTTCAAAATAAGATGGTTTAGATGGTTTCACATGTTAATATTATTATTTTAAACAAATAGCATAACGTCTAATTTGTTCTTGATACTAATTATGTAGCAGCGTAATTACTTTACATTGGCACTTATTATGTATATGTATATTATGCAAATAAATATTTTTAAAGCATATACCGAAACAACATATTTCGAAAGGTTATCAAAGTTAGTTTAGGCATTGTTTTCAAATCATGTTTTAGGTACAAACTAACTCTGATGCCTATCTATCAGCCTTATTAGTTATTCTCACATACCTACATGACGTAAACATTCTGAAAATTATTAAACAAAACCATTAAAACCATGGCCCGAATATAGGAGGGTGGGCCCCTGCCCCGGGTGGCATTTTTAGGGGGCACCAAATTGTATTTGCAGACAAAAGATTCACAAGGCGTCTAGCAGCGGGAAAGAGGCCGCCATAATCAAGTTTTGCCCCAGTAAATAAAAAAAAGATTTAATAATCTTAGAAACATATTTAAGTATTTATACTTACATGATTTTCGCAATTACCACAACAAACAACAGGACTCGTCAGCCGTTCCGAGACCATTCCCGCGACGGGGCAGTCGAACTTTCGAAAAATTACCAACGCAAGATAAATAAAAAATAAAACAATGAACTTTTTTCTGTTGCTCGTTGCTATGGTGATGTCCCCTAGGTTACTTTAAAACTGACAATACCAGTAAAAAAGATTATCAAGACTTTTCTACAATGTTTAATTATAATTACCTTTTCTACGAAGTCTAATCACTTTTGTCGCCTGGGTCATGGTTATATTAACAACAAGAAAAAGTGGGTCCGACCAAATATTCTAAGCGTTAGAGCGTGTTTTTGTTGTGATCATGTTAAAACCATGTGTTGTAATAGAAAGTAACATGTTACATATAAATAAACCTAAAACAACGGTATGACTAAGTATACGTATTTTGATAATTTTTCATAGTAGCATTCTATGGAAGTAAATGTAGAAAATGTTTAATGGCTTCGAGAAAAGGATGTTACGGCGTGCCGGCAAGCGCGTTTGCTCGACTTGGCGGGGGCACTGCCGTGCCCCCAGATAAATATGTACAATTGAAAATATAGCTGCTTATTAAGTAAGTTTTGGTCTGACATTACATTAGAAAAATCGAAATGGGGTTTCAGTACAATTAAATATCGTTAAGTTATCAATTGATATGTTACTCGTTTTAGTAATATTTTAGTATTACGACTGACTAAAGTAAGTTTAGTTTTATTTATAACAGGCGATATTGCTAGAAAAAGTTCGATCCTAATAAAAAAAACGTTTACAGACGTCGAAATAGTCTAAATACTATTCTAAATAATTAATTATATTTTTATTGAATGTCAGCTGGGTTATAATGAACTCGTTTATAATAAAGAAGCAAATACAATTGAGGTTGCAAAACTGCCACGATAAAAATTTAATAACGTCATCCGTATCTCTAGGGACCGAGATGGTGGTAGAAATAGACATCATTTTCCTTCTAGAAGAGCTTATGTTTTGAGTAAAGGACCGACCGAATTTTCGTTCTAGTTTCCGTTTTCAGACATAACACCAGCCATATTTTCGTTTTCGGTCATAAACCAGCCGAAGCTTCGGCCAAGCCGAAAGTCATTTCACAATCAATACAACGAGAAATATTTTAATGAAATTATCGTGTATTTTTATCCTTTCTCTTCCTATTAATTAAAAAGATTACAGAAAATGTAGGCACAGACGAAATATTTTTGCTTTTTACACGGTTGAGTAGGGCATTTCGACCGCCCCAAGTTCTGTTCGCATTATTGTCAAAACTCAACTTAATCTGAATCAAGTAGACGTACGCGCAATGGCGTCTGTGCGTCTCAGCGATAAACAGGAAATAGGAGACTCAAACTTTATCTCTTTCTAGCTAACATATAGTTACACCTTGCTATGAATAACTAAGTTTTGAGGAAACGTGAACTTGGGCGAATCAACTTTTTGACCGTCACTTTTGACTGTCTGCGGCGTTACTCAAAATGTCCCTGGAGTTACCAAGAAATCCGGCTTCTAATATAATACATATTTTCCGTGGTTTAACATTTCGGAAATTGGACATTTTAACGTAAACCATACCATATAGGTACGAAGTTTGAATTAAACGTTGTGGACAGATTTGTCGGTTAAAAATTCGATTCGCCCACTTATCAATTCGGAATTCAGGCAGCTTCCAGTGTCCAAGCTTGATTTTATTTATATCGGCAATCCAGTATAAAATATGCTACCAGTACTGGGCTAGTCGATCAGTACTAGCTGTCCATCGAAGAGCGAGTCTTCCCTCTGTTGTTATATTGAGTCGTAACTGTTAGGGTCGGGCGACGTGGCGGGGCCGGGGCCGCGCGTCGGCAGTTTGAAGCCGTTGCGAGCGAACGCCCAGCCGTCCTGTAATATAACATGGTTTCATTAAAAAAATGCGGGCACCTATCGTAGTCGGGTAAAAAGTATTCTATAATATATGACGACGCGGTTGGCGCAGTGCTTAAAGCAACTGCTTACTGAGTCGACGGACCTGGGTTCGAATCCCGGCAAGGACAAATATACCTATGTGTGATGAACTCGAACATTTATGCCTGGGTCATGGGTGTTGTTTGTATTTAAGTATCGTCGTCTAGTGCCCATAACACAAGGCTACCGGAGCTTATTGTGGGACTAGATTGATTTGTGTAACGTTGTCCGATATTTATTTATTTATTTTATTTAACCATCTATGGATCCTGTACGATTTTTTTTTAATCCCGTCCTGTCGTTTCAGACAAATAAATGTTTACCGACACATGCCGCGCCGCGTGCACATAGGTACACATCTTGCATCGCGCACCTTAGACTAAAATAAGGACCCCTTTCCATAGACAACAGATTTTCAATAGGTACAATTCGCGCGGAATTAAGAATCTTATTTTTTTTGGTGAGGTTTGTGGTGAGGTATTTTTAATCGAAAGCTTTACCTGTAAAGATGATGCTTAGCTATGATTGGTGGAATTATAAACTGTCATCAAGATTTTATTGGAACTAGGGACGAAAGTCTGTCCCGCCGAACATGTATCTGATGTAGCTAAGAATTGCAAATTGTGTGGCAGTTTAGTTTATTAGTTTTAGTAGCATATTCCATAACGCTTATTGTGGGTGGTCGTATAATGACCAGCTAATTGTATCGCATTTTAATTTGCCTTTTTTTTAACACGTTTTTATGAGCTCCACTTGTACCTAACTATGTTTGTTTTGTTATAACTTCCAATCATCTAGGAATTAAATTCAAGCTCCTTTAACTTTGTGACTTCATACTGTTTTTGTTTTATTTATTACTTTACGATATATTTATTTATTATGTCTAAGTATTTAAATGTAAGTATACTTATCTGTATATTTTTATTTAGTTATGTTTATAATTTCATTATAGCTTTTTTTTTGTTATTCAAATCTTTAAATTTTAATTTTAATTTTAAATTTTAAATTTTAATTTTAATTTTAATTTGATTGCATTAATGTGCACATCTTGAACTTTTTAAACTTGAACTTAAATTATTTTTATTTATATTGTCCATTATTTTTATTTTTATTTTATTCTGTCCTCATGTATACAACGTTTTATTTAGTATTAAGGACCATTAATGGTGTTTTTGTAAATGGGATAATATGCCTGAAATAAACAATATTCTATTCTATTCTATAATCACTTTCGTTTTTTATGATTATCCTTTACTTAGTCTTATTAAAATTATTCTGCACCACCAACTAATTAATAAACATTATTTTTTCAAATATTTAGCTATCTAAAGGTTGTCTGGAAGAGATCGCTATTTAGCGATAAGACCGCCTGTTGTTTACCCTTGCCTGTTATTTTAATGTATTTCATGTTGTGTTGTGTATTCCTTGATGTTTGAGGTGTTCAATAAAGAGTATTTGTATTTAATTGTGGTATCGAAATAAAACCTTGCATGTACAGTCGAGTTCATTTACATCTACACACTTACGAGAACAAAAATATCTGAACACGACCCTATTGTTAGGAGCATAAAATCATGTTAAGATATTTTTGTTCTCGTAAGTGTGTAGATGTAAATGAACTCGACTGTATATGGAGCTCACGTGACTCTTAAAAAGAATTCCACAAGATTAACGAGATCGTGTTTGTGCTCATTTGATAGTTCTTAAGGAACAATTAATGTTTATGTAAAAAAGTACACTCGGCAACATTTATCATTTAGGCATATCGATACCTTAGTTACCACTTGTACTAATTACAATTTCTTGGCCGATGATATTTAAACCACATAGAGCTGTGTACTGACGTCCTAATTGCAATTACTTTTTCCGAAAAGTACTTAGTTGAAATCGATCCAGTGTAATGAGGGCACATAATTTAATTGATTAAAACTCGCTAGTGTACAACTTATTCGCGGTTGTTAATTAGGTACAATCAGCGAGCTGTTAAAATTGCCTTGGGATTCAAACCTGTCGCGCTTATGTGATCAAGATACGAATGCTTCTGGTCTTATTTGAAGTCTTATTTTACGAGGTCATTATAAACAGGCTGGAAAACATATATGATCCCTGGAGGGATAGAGATATAGTTTTTTTTATTAAGTAAAATATACCTGGCTCATTTTACTTAATAAAAAAAACTGCATTCAAAATGTTTCTAAAATTAGACGGTAACTTTCTTAAGGCCTGATTTCCGGGATAAAATCTATCCTTTCTCCTTTCCCGGGGCTCAAACTATCTCCATATTTATTCTAAATCGGTTATTCTATAAATTTATTCTAACCTGACTCCCAGTGTCCTACACATAGTACATAAACTTCAATTAATAGTTAACTGTCAACTATTAGTCATAAGGCTAAAATTTAATTGACAAATTATGAATGCTGGTCGTCAGGAGGCTAAATCGGTTCAGCAGTTTAAGCGTGAAGAGGCAACAAGCAGACAGACACAGTTTATAATATTTGTAAAGTACCCCGGTCGGCGAATGATGATCTCTTGGACACTTCCGTATAAAACTTCGCATTCGCATCACGTTTTGTGAAGTGTCTCTTGGATCAGCATTTGCCGACCAGGGTATAGCAAAGTGAAATATGATATGCCAAATATTGACTCGGGTAACTTTATCTCCGAGAAAACGGCGGTTTTAGATAAAAATGTGTACTTTGAGGGTATTGTTTACTAGACGTGTAAGGACGAATAACCTCGAATATCGTTTCAGTAATACGGATTAATCGTCATCGTCAAAGAATGCTAAAGCATCGAATTTGAATTAAAGCAGCGGAAGCCGTGGAAACTTTATTTCAAATCTCGCTAAAAAAAATACGCTAGCGGACGTTACCTACTGCTTTAATATAAAATTATCCAGACTCATCTCATTCATTATTTATATCTTCAAACACAGTAGGTATCTATGGTTACATCGGTGACCCACGCTCTCATAATTTTGAATAGCAGCCACTGTCTGCAGATTCGAACAGGCGTTTATTTGTTCAGTTTTTTCTTTATTACTGGCACAATATTAATGCAGTAAGTATATTCATTTACGTGACATTCTAATTATACGCAGACGAAATTGCAGACAGAAGCTAGCAATTAAGTAATACAAAAAATAACGTCTGGACCACCACTTATAATAACTAGATAAATAAGCAGCAGCCAATAAAAAAATAGCAGCTTGGATTGCTTTGAGCACTCAGTCATATACATTTGTTTGTTTAAATATATGTTTGCGACACCGATTAAATTTTAGTAGTTGTCTAGGGTGCGCAGTGCCAAAAAAAAAAGGTTAAGACATCGGGAATTTATGGGATCTATGCTAAAATATTCCGGGACTACACACCATAGCTGCGGCTCAATGCGGCTATTACCTAAGTAGCCAGCGTTGCCAGAGCTACGGAAAAATCCGTAGGTCTACGGAATTTAGGATTTGTGCCAAGCCTACTTGTGGTGAACCTACAAAATTTCAGACTACTTTTATTTATCACCAAAACATGAGATAAAGGAGACTGAATGTTTTACTGCAAAAATATATTGTAATCCTTTCTGAATCACTCGGTTTTTTCACCTACGTTTTTGCAAAAGTTACTAACTTGTAATAACATTTTAAGCTTCAGTCTAGTCAAACAAAGCATTGGAAAAAAATCTGTAGAACTACGGATTATTATGCAACCGTGTTACATGGGTTATTATATTGGCTTGTTTCTACACATTTTTTCTTAGTTATGGAAAAAGCCCCCGACGAAAAATAGGGGAATCTGTATGTCTGTGGTCAGAAGGCCTGTAAATGCTAAAGCCAAAGCACCTACTGCTTTCAGGTCAGTGAATATAAGCAAAATAATTATTTAGTACAGTCAGTATCAAAAGAAGCTGTTAATTTGAATTTTTTTACATAAACCAGTAATAAAATTGACAGCTAATTCTGATGCTGCGGGCCTATGATGGTTGCTTTTAACACGCGATAAATAAGTGACAATGCATTAGGGTGTTGCTTAAAAATTAACTTTCAAAAAGTCATTGTCTCACCCCGCCATTATGTTCTAGTACAGTTGCCGAGAAACTTCTTGAGCCTAACCTTGACTGCGCAGTAGCCGATTTACGTACAAATATGCATGCGCAGATCCGCCATTTTGGGTCAAGAAGTTTCTCGGCAACTGTACCCTGATTAACGGATGCTAGTTTTTTATTTTTTCTTAATGATAAAGTTTTGGAAAAAACATAATTTAGGTGTCAATATGACAAGCTTGGCAGTCACTATTATATATTTATTTTACTTCTATAACGTTTGTCGATTGCTTGGGAATCCCCCTTGATCAATACACACCCCTCGCCCCCCGGCAGACCGCGTTAAGATAAGCAATCGGTCGAGTTTAGAGTGCACTGCACCCTAATGCGAAAAAATCTACTTTAGTGTCATAAAAATTTAAATTTAAATTTTCTTTTACTTAATTATCATAATTTTAATTAATTTTAATAAGAATGTAAGTATGTAAATTATATTTGTTTATTTGAACATGTTTTTATTGTTTTTTCAAAACTTTGACAGCTGGTAGCGACCCCTAAAATTGGTTTAAAAAAAAAGCAAAAAAACAAGCATCCGTTAATAGGGGTCGTAGAACAAAATGGGGGGGTGAGACTTTAAGATTTCAGATTTTTTCCTTTTTTCGCCATATAAGCAACACCCTACAATGCATCCGTCACGCTTTGACAATCTACGTGTGATTGATGATCGTAAAAATCCATTATGTTTCGTTGTTGGGTTTAATTAAAATGAAAAAAATACGTTGAATTGTAAGCTTACCTTAACAAGATTTGGCAATTCAGTCCAGAACATCAGATTTGGAATAACTTCTATACCCGTGGCTCCCATCAAGAATTTCTTAGTACAAACTCCGAGGACCAAGTAAAAGATGACGAATGAGAAGAATATGATCAACAGCGTAGATCCAACAGACCGGGTAGACTCTAGTTGTCGTAAGCAAGCATTTCTTGAGAAGAAAACCAGTTGCTGGAAAATAAGTAAACATATTAAGCATTTTAAACACATATGACACAGAGCACGCTCTAGTAGCGTAGAATGATGGAATCAAAGATTTGGTGTGATTGACGTAACGATGTGATAGCTCAGTTGGGAGAGCACTACGCCGGAACTTTTACTTTGATTTATCTTCATTTTACGGTATTTTGCGTTACTTAAAGGAAACTAAAATTCTTAAATTAAATTTATGGTCATTTTTTATTATTATTATCGATGTGACAATACAATAGATTCTTGAAACGTCGAGTTTTAGATGAAACAGGGATTCTATATTATGGAAAACATCCAGCTGTCACAATGATAATATTAATAACTTAATAAGAGTACAGTGTGAAGCAAGTAATGGTTTGCCTAAAATTGACTATAAGATAAGGTACAATTTACACATTAACTAACAGCATCTGTTTGATAGAAGTTTTGAAATTTTTTTTAGACAACACAAGCAGTTGTGTTAAATAAAATCTAACACATGTTGACCTACTTTTAAACTTTGCTAATAAATAATTTCCGTATAATAAGTCAGAACTGTTAGAAATTTACAATGAATATTTAAAATACGTCCATCATCACTGTCATAGGAGTATTTTGCTGGTTGCAGCACTTCTTTAAACCAACTTCCAAAAAGAAGGAGATTATATTTCACTGTTTTTTTTTTTAGCCGAATTCCAGATATTGACATATATATACACATTGATATATTTCCTCAACCAATTCGCACGAAATATTGTGAGCAGTTTATATAATATACTTCGATATTTTATGTGATAGAAATTTTTCACAATGGCTTGAATACATGAAAAATGACATATTTGAGCACTATTTATATTTATGACACATGTTTATGGTACATCAGGATTCTATTTGATGATTGTACATTGTACTTAATCTGTAAATAATAGATTAACTTAAAAACTTCAATGCTATCATTGAACGAAGTGGACGTAATGAGGTTAAATCTCAACAGTAAAGTTTAACAAACAAAAATTCATTTACAACTTACAACTTCGTTATCTTCAGATAAATCCTTTACATAAAACTGGTCATCAGTTTCAGCACAAACTAAATACACAGATGTGAACCTGAAAACAATACCATTCTGATTCATTAATCAGTTACCAACTAAAAATAAATTGAATAGTCACATTATCTTTAATTGGACAAAAAATAATAGGTATATTTATTAAAACACATAGATTGTCATAAAAAAACGGGACTTGTTCGCATTCATAAAGTGTTTATTTCATTACCTCGATGTTTCAAATGTGATGTTTCATTCATGGTCTCGAAGGGATCCCCTGAGCGAGTGATTAAGTCCCATTTTGTTAAAATAATATAAAAAGAATAATCATTAAAATAACATACATTATTAAATGTATGGACTGTTATAAAATTATAGGTTTACATTGGAAATGAGGGAAAGAGGTCATGATTTCAGAAAAAATATTAACTGCATGATGCAGGATCGTCTTTTATTTTATATGGGCATGACAGTCTGGCATCATCTGTTAGTAATAATTAGTTTGTCCTCTCATCACAACTAGAACTTCATCCGTGTATTATTTTCTTTACCATGGTCGGGTAAAAAGTATTGTTGGGTGTCCTGCTATCCAAAATTGTACTTTTAGAACAACTGTATGCAGTGGCAGCTTTAGGGGGACCAACCTCGAAAGCAGCATACTGCCGTGCTAAACTAAAAGGCGACCTTTTTGTATGGAGCCCCATACCTTAGCATGGCAGCATTGTAAAATAACGCCTAAAAAGTTCAGGCATGTCATAAAGTTGATAAAACTAGTTATGCAAATTTTGTTACTTAATGAAATGTAGTTAAAAAACCAGTTTACTATTGGATTCCACATCATGATCAAGTTAATAGGAAACTAGCATTAGTGTACAAAATAGGTAATTTTATTTCACTGATTTACACACCCTATAAAAGTAACAATTGAAAATAAAGTAACATTTTCATCTGCAATAAAAAAAAAAACACAGGTTTTATGCAGTTTGAAATGATGTTTACCTACTTCTGTAAATAGGACTTAATATTTATTTTGTGGCATTACTTACGAGGGTGCATTTGAAGAGTATTTGATGTAACTTCCATCATCCGCAAATGTTACTTTTGTAGTATCGTTTGAGCTTGCAAGATACTCATAAGAATCCTCAAATTTTTTAAATGTATCTTGAGTTGTATTGACTTTATTATACTGGACTTTATGCCTACATAACTGAAACCAGAAACAACAATATGATACAGTATAAAACAATGTTCTATTCTATTACACAAACAAATAGACAACACATTCAGAGTACAAATGTATAAGTCCCTGAAGCTGCAATCATTCTATTTCCACACAATATTCTATTTTTATTACACAACAAAGGAATATAATAACAAGCATACCGCCAAAGGTTTGTCGCAAGTGTTTGTCATATTAGCCGTCGTATTCGTTTTCATCAGAACATCGTAGCAAGGATGGTAGAAATAGGTGAACAGATCTAGCTGTATATCTTCCGGATGTTCCCTGTAAGCATTTACGGCTGTGTAGACTGAATTCTTCGCAGACGGAGACAAGTCAATCCCCGTACCGTTTGGGAAAACGCAACTACATGAACTTCTTTTAACACACACATCTGCACGAGAGAGTATACAAAGTAAAGAAATAAAAAATAAACGAATAAAGTTTGTAGATACGTCCATTTTGTTGTTTTATGTGTTGATCGACGAAAATCTTTAATGGATGGAGTGATAAGTAATAATCACTATTTTTTAGAGCCTTTAGCAGAGCTGGAGCTGTCAAACAAAACGTCAATAGTCAACGTCACCGCAACACTTCAGTCTATTTGAGCTATTATTAAAACCGCCTAAATAAGTGAACAAAAAACCAACCACTCTGATTTATTACACTGGTAGTACACGCATGCCGAGACTATAGTCTGATTTTTTTAACACACATTTGACTCATCACGTCCATCTAACGTAAATCTGCACGACCTATTGAATTTCATAAAAAAAAAACAAGCAGCAATGACGTAGTCGTTTTTCAAGTATTTATAAACGTTTTTAACTTTCTATTTTGATACAATTAAGCTCGTTATATTTTTTTCTTATCACACTGTTGAAGTATTTAACGATAACATTGAGGTATTATTTGTAATTATTACGTCAATGAACGATAATAAATGATTGCATAAACAGTTACGCACTACGTGCTTTTTTTTTAAAAGCTGTGTTGTGACTAAACCTTGCGTTTCGATCCATGTGCTATTTCTGTAAATTGGTAGAAGTCTATTAAATCGATAAGTTGATAACCTGTAGCAACCTGTGGAAAGAACAATAAAACAAAGTATTATTTTACATAGAAAGCTCCAGTGAATCCTAGGCTCGTAGCTATAAAATAAACAAAAATATATGCAGGATCAAAAAAAGTTCATCGATAAAATCGATTCGATCAACCGTTCATAATCGTTAGATTTGGCAAACAGTATGTCTTTGCTACATCACTACAAACATGAGAACTGTCAAATGTGTGTTTAAAATATAACCAGACTGTAAGCGAAACAAAATAATTATTTGATATCGATATCTTTTTCTTTACTACATCATACAGCGAGAACGTTCGTCTAACTCAAACTCAGCAAGTATATACACGGATTATTTGATTTGGATCCATTCGTACCGTATCTGTGCGTCGTGTTTTTTTTACGTCACAATCGCTATCGCTACCAGTGTCGTCACATCTACTAACTTTTCAGTAGATCTACTTTATTTTGCTTCCGTTGTACCTATCTACCACCCTCAGCATCAAATCTACCTATTTTTCAAAATTTTACGATCGGTGACAATTCTCAACGGGTGGAACCAAACGTTACTCAATTAATATTGAAATTGTAGCCTGTTGCCTGTTGTCCATAGAACTAAAACCCGCTCCAGACCTTCCGATCCGATCCGATTTATCGGAAGAAATCGGATAATGTGTAGTGTTTTAGGTCCTAACTATTGCACTACACATTGTCCGATTTCCTAACAATTACGCTACACATTATCCGATAAGTAGGATCGGATCGGGTAGGATCGGAAGGTCTGAAACGGGTTTAAAGCCTAATTTGTAATTTCTTCAATTAAAATGGGCGCTTTAAGTAAATGTGTGTGTGTGTGTGTGTGTGTGTAGGGTGAGACAAGGGTGAGATCGACACTAACTTTACTTGACAGTTGACCTTGACAGTATATTACGCGGAAATTTCTTTGACAAGGCAAAAAATTGCCGAGATTTAACGCATTTAATCATTGTAAGAGTGGTTGTAGATCTACCTATTTTTCATTTCAAATTCTACCAATTTCAACTAATTTCTGCATCTTGTTCTATTTCTACAATTTTGCCAAAATTGTATGTGACAACACTGATCGCTACATCAAATTGTGTTTGATGTACGTCACGTTTTTGGTTCGTCAGCCCGTGTACTATTTTATTTTCGTGGAAATAATTTACCCTGTTATCTTTTGTCACTCAACAAATTTCAGAATTCCCGGTAATAAGTGTACCAGTGCCAAGTTAAAAGAAAATGTGCGGTAAAGGGTTCATGCCCAATGTTCAATCAAACTCGTTTTCATTGCACAAGTTGCACTCGTTGTTGTTTATGCATTGATTTGTTATCATAATAACAAGCTAGGTATCTGACACAAATCTACGGCCATGGAAGTGAATCCACTGAATATATTCTTTGTTAAGTCGGACAGTAAAGGAGACAGGTTGCTGTTCAGGTACCCTTACACGAGTGAAAATAGGGATGAAAATAAGCAGAAGAAATGTGGGCGCCTCAACCCCTATGCCGTTAATTCGGCTGAAGACCTTCTCCAGAATCCACAGTCCCAGACTTCTAACATTTGTAAAGGTAAGCTAGATCAGTGGGCAAGGTTGCAGTGTTATTTTTACTTGACACCTACTATAATTATCTATGAAATGACTAATATGCCCATATTTCTGTGAATTCCGGTATTCCCCAAATTGTAATTTCGTCTTTTAGATTTTAATAACCATTGAAATGCGTGCTTCAGAATTCAGGAATTATGAAATATCTTTCCTCTTATTTTGCTGGGATTTTAAGTATGGTATCTTTTACTATTAAAAATAGTTTGAATTTTATTTATGTAATTAAATTTCTGTATTTTGTGTGATTTTCAAGTACTATCCTTGATATTTTTTTTATTACAGATTATTTTATATTTGTGTACATAGTTAATTAAAAGTAAACAAATATAGTATATGACTGGTCTTTATGTGAATGTGTTACAATATATTTGGCCACTTTCACTGGTACTAACTATATTACTGCCATGCTAAGGTAAAAGGCAACCTTTTTGTATGGAGCTCCATAGCAAAAGGCCGCCTTTTACCTTAGCGATTGTGATGCTGACTGTGCATAAATATCTACAAAAAATTACTTTTGCTGGGAGAAAATCCCGAGCTACATTAATTAAGTAATTCATAATTCATAATTCTTTATTGCATTATCATGTTGTACAATAAGATGTTACATTAATATGATTAAGTCCATAACATGAACCCTGTCAGGGCACAGCAATTAACTTAGTGGTGGGTGTATAATTAGGTACAATTTCGATTTAGATTATTAGAATAAATAAATAAAATTTTGTTACAATAATATCGCATAAATATCATTCCCCATTATTATAGTAAATAATAGATTAAAATTTTGTACCCCACTCAGCAGGACATGATGTACTTACTGGTTATGCTAAACAATAACTAACATCTGTGATGTAAACTCATGACGATGCAATAAATAAATTGATTGATTGAATAATTTCACACTACAAGAAATGACAGAAATAAAATTGATTAATTTTTTGAGTTTAGTGTAACAATAAATATGTACGGAATTAACATTCTCTTAAATATGTACCGAATGTTGAGAAGGATGATCTACCCATATCTTTACACTTAACTTTACTAGTGTGTTTAATGTACAAAACTAACTGTGTAGTCAATATTTTGTATTTAACATGGTTGAAATTGCCTCATGGGTACTGTAAATGTTATTGAGGGTATCTTTATGCAACTAATTTAGTAAAACTGAAATACACCAAGTATTCATTTATTTTATAATTTCCAGGTCAATTGAGTGGGTTCACAGATGAAATGCTATCAACCTTGTTTGCGGTTAAACCTGAGTTGTGCAATAGAAAATTTGAGCTGAAAGTGAATGATGTGCGGTTTGTGGGGCACCCCACTCTTCTCCCGTACCGGACAAACAAGGATGATACCGCTGCCATGATACTGATTAATATTGTTTTTGCACTGCAGGCATCTGCAAGTCATAACTGTGTAGTCAATATTTTGTATTTAACATGGTTGAAATTGCCTCATGGGTACTGTAAATGTTATTGAGGGTATCTTTATGCAACTAATTTAGTAAAACTGAAATACACCAAGTATTCATTTATTTTATAATTTCCAGGTCAATTGAGTGGGTTCACAGATGAAATGCTATCAACCTTGTTTGCGGTTAAACCTGAGTTGTGCAATAGAAAATTTGAACTGAAAGTGAATGATGTGCGGTTTGTGGGGCACCCCACTCTTCTCCCGTACCGGACAAACAAGGATGATACCGCTGCCATGATACTGATTAATATTGTTTTTGCACTGCAGGCGTCTGCAAGTCATTCCATTGGTAAGGAATAGCAATTATTGCCTTTACATTATTATTTAACCTTTTGAGTGCCGAAGACATCATTTTCACACATTATTATAACTAAACAGGACTTCCCATCTCTGAGACCCTTTGAGACTATGGATATCACGTCTGAAACATTAATGTAATGTAATAAATGCCTTTTTGAACGCAATTAAGAGCCGTTTTGTCATAATAATAACATTTACAGTACACAGTCTACATAGTTTTGTTGTATAATCATTTTTAGGCTTCCGTACCCAAAGGGTAAAAACGGGACCCTATTACTGAGACTTCACTGTCCGTCCGTCCGTCTGTCACCAGGCTGTATCTCAAGAACGGTGATAGCTAGACAGTCGAAATTTTCACAGATGATGTATTTCTATTGCTGCTATAACAACAAATACTAAAAAGAAAATAAATATGTGAGGGGGGGCTCCCATTCAAAAAAGGGATTGGTTGCCTTAACTTTGCACCTCATTTGTATGGAGCGCTATACATACCAGGTGCAAACTTAACCACTTAAGGATGGAAAGTGTACGGAACCCTCGGTGGGCGAGTCCGACTCGCACTTGACCGGTTTTTATTTTTCTTGCTATCTGCAATCAACCATTTCAGTCATAATCAGATTTTGTGACTTCTTGGTATGTTTCGAGAGGTGTTCCAATAAACACTCTCCCATTTCACTTAAAAGAGTTCACTTCTCTAGTGTCTCTGGTCCAGGTGCAATATTTGCAATCTTTTCAATCTAGGTATATTATTGTTTGACTGTACAACCAGGTCCCTGGCAAGTGGGTTAGTGCGCTCCCCTGTATCCTTTGTTTTTATTTCATATAATACCTATTGACCTCCTCTTTCACGGTTGGTATATTTAGATATTCATAGATATCTGTGTTTTTGTATCACTGTATTTATATAATCATTGACATGCTTTTTCTGTATTTCAGTGAAATGTTACTATGATCTGAGCAAAAGACTGGGCAAAGCACTGAGGCATGAGGAAAAAAGGTGTTCATATTTAACTGAAGAAATGAAAATAATGGTAACATATTTGCGTTTATTTAACTGTATTTATTTTGTGATAATTTAAGATGTATGTATGTATGTAAACACTTTATTGCACATAAACAATATTGACTAAAACTCAAAAACAATACATGTGTACAAGGGCGAACTAAGAACTTATCCCTATATGGGATTTCTTCCAGTGTGTATGTAATAAAGGGTAAGAATTAGGAATGAAATGTTTTGGTCTTCCACTCTTAAGTTCTTAAATATCTTAAGTACTTATACATATAATTGCACTTGATTGTCAGGCGATATTTGTATGTACTTATTGTGATAATTTAAGATGTATGTATGTATGTAAACACTTTATTGCACATAAACAATATTGACTAAAACTCAAAAACAATACATGTGTACAAGGGCGAACTAAGAACTTATCCCTATATGAGATTTCTTCCAGTATGTATGTAATAAAGGGTAAGAATTAGGAATGAAATGTTTTGGTCTTCCACTCTTAAGATCTTAAGTACTTATATAATTGCACTTGATTGTCAGGCGATATTTGTATGTACTTATATACTCCTACATACTCATACAACATGTTGACCAGAGAAAATTGAAAACAAGTTGGTGTTTACAATAATATGTATTTAGATAAGGCCGCAGATAAAGAATTAATACCTACTGATTAAGGTCAATATTGTTCGAGTAGTGGTAGGTTCGACACACCTCCAATGATATAAGCATTTCATTGATGAAAATATTCATACATACTGTAAAGTAGGTATTGTAGGTAGAGTTCATTAATTTATGAGCAAAAATTATCAAAAATATATGAACTCGCTTGTTGAGTTAACGATAAGGGCGTGTTTAGATATTTTTGTTCACTTTTTTGCTCATAAGTAATAAAATCTACATATCTAAGTAATAAAAGATTTACCATTGAATTTTGTCGTAACCTCGTATTCATATATCTGTATCTACTGTGTGACATATTTTTGTTTCGGCACATTCCTGTTTAGCCGTATTCCGTATTCTAAACAGGAATGTGCCGAAACAAGAAGATGTCCAATCAGGAATACGACGAAAAGAGAATCTAACTGACGTTTACTATTACGAACTTACAGTTTTTACCTCATTATTCCTCACTATCCTAGTTGGCAACACACGACGAAGTCTCAGCGTTAGATAGTGAAAGCAATTCCGGTGAGAACGACGAGGAAGAGGAGAACTCCCGGCACTCTGTCAGTTCCACCACATATGGTTTAGAGAATGGAGCTGATTCATCTCCTCGGTCCGCTTTCCACCTCATACTGCAGAGGAGCTCGCTGGCGAGATCGATGAAAGCGGTTTTTGAGGAGCTTAGTAGTACTGGTTAGTATAATTTTGGACTAAAATCTATTAAGTGATTCATCAGTTCTACCTAAAATATGACATGGACAATGAGTCTGATTCATCTCCTAGTCCGCTTTCCGTTGAAAGATCTATAGGCAGTGTTTGAGGGAATTAGTAGTACTGCACCTCTAGCACAACTGTCACAAGCGAGATAATTACCTGTCTCCTTCTGTGCAGAACTATGAGAGGGTTGTAGGTAGCGCTATGTCGCGCGACAAAGTTTGATTTTAGACTACAACTCACAGTACTCTGTCCGTTCCACTACCTGGAGACCATCTGGAGGATAGGGCTGTTTTTTTTTTCCTCTAGAAAAGTGTTGAATGTTTATCCCAGCCCAGTACATCTAGCATCGCGACGAATACTACCTATCACTTTCCTTTCAATACCGTGCGAGCAAGACAGTGATGCCAAGTCGCACGACAAGCGAAGTCGCGGCAAAATATGCAAAAAATGATGCTTTACATAATGCCATGGAATTGCCCATAAAGAAATGAATTAGTTGTCTATTATTATTTTTTTTTTTTACAATATTCTCATTTATTTTCAGGCCTAGTCCAAGTTCGAATAAACAAATGGGTGCTCCTCTCCTTCTGCCTACCCCACAAGGCGCACCAAATCCACAACGGAGGACTCATCATAGAGCCCGAGACCATAGACAAATGCTTGCGGAAACTGAGGCCGTACCACGGGATGCTTCTAATGGTCAATCCGAATGACTTACTGGCTTCCATACCTTTGGATGGTAGTCCGGCACTGCTGAGGTTGATAAAGTTGTACAGTCCGTTGAAAAGTCTGCAGACTATCGCTATTGAGGCTGATCTGAGTCTTACGCAGGTAAATAGAATATCTATGGCATCGTAGCCCTACGGTATCATTGTTTTATTTTTAAATTTGTCATTGAACTGCTTAAAATACTATATTTTAATACCTAATTTAAAGGCAATTCTGGTCATTAGTAGTCTGGTTTCTGGTTATCAAGAGTGATTTGGTATGGTGGCTGTTTATAGTATAGATAGTTCGACGTTTGCAGAATTCCGTGAGAATATAGCTAATAATTTTCGATAAATTAGTTTTCAAGCTATGTTCCATTAGATTTTATGTAATATGGACAAGCATTTGACATTGTTATCACCTGGTGTAAAGTGGCCATAAAACCTAAGATGAAGCAAACTCGCGTCAGAAAATGCCTCTTCACTAATTTCAACTACAACTATATTTAGTCTGTAGTCTTGCCGGGTGAGTAGGTATAGACATACCATACCATAACCTACTCACCCGTATTATCATTACCATTCATCTCGTATTACAGGTATTCCAACTGACAGGCCACCTGGTATACTGGGCTAAGGCGACCGTCATATACCCGCTGTGCGAAGGCAACGTGTACGTCGTAGCGCCGTGCGCCAACGTGCACACACACTCGCCGCTGGTCGAGGAGTTCGCTAAGGAGTTTCCGGGCCTATGCCTCCTGCAGGTATTTCAATTGTTTTGTCATTTCTCCTGCTTGGAAACACTCCGGGCAGGCACGCCGGGTTAGCCCCGCCCCCTGCCGTATAATCCGTATATTGTCTTACGGTTGCAGCCATAATAGGCTTCCGGCTTAAGATTTGAAAAAAAAAAAACTCCTGCTTGAAAGTACGTCATTTTACGCTAAAGTGGCCGTTTTAGTCCCTTGGGTTTAAAATAGAAATCATATAATGATTTTTATGAAAATGAAAAAGAAATTAGCGGCCAGCTACATTCCGACCAAAAAGAGTAGAAATTAAAAAGTGGCAATACTGTAGTGTCGTCCCCGTTTTCTTAGATTGATTAGAAAGGGACGACATTACAGTATTGCCACTATTTAATTTCTACTCTTTTTGGATGGACTGTACGGATAGTTTAAAAATAAGTAACCTGATCAGATCGGCCAATATTACCTACTGATCCGATCAAGTTTCGTTATTAATATTTAAATATTTTTTATTTTCTCGTAATCGAAGTGAGAATCAGAGTTTTTAATGTGATGAGTGATGTCACTCAGATATATTTGTACTAGCTCACTTCGTGCGGTCGTCCAAATAATCGCTACGTGTCACAATTTTAACCCCTTGTCGTACAATCTACTATCTTTTACTAGCTATCCTTAGGATTCGCGGTCCACTCCGGTATTCTTCTAAGTCGCTACGTGTGAGATCGTTAGTGGGAGGGTTCAGAGTCTCGTCCTGCAGAATATTCTCGCAGAGCTTAAGGGCCGCCACAGACGTTCGGAATTTTCATTCGGTTTCCGTACAGAACGATCTCAAAAGTGTCTGTCTCTTTCTGTCATATGGCGATGGCGATGTCTCGCTTGCTGACTTCATTCCATACGGAAACCGAACGAAAATTCCGAACGCCTGTGGCGACCCTAAAACAGTCGCCAAAGCGAAGCGCTCGACTCGAAAATCGTGAAAACAAAAGGCGATCTTTTACACCTTATTGCGCTTCTCTTCGACCGTTACAATTTTGAAATAGGAACTGTGGGAAGACAGGCAGGTTTTATTTAATTTGTCATTTGTTTTTTGACGTGACAACGTCTAATAAATTGATGAACGCCGGCCGCGCATACGAAAAAACATGACTCATTGTAGCAATGTTGACTTTGTAGCGCCGTGGAAGGGAAGGGGAACCACGTGACTGACACAAGCCTACGTCATCATGCTGTTCACAGATTCTCAAACTTTAAAATGTGGGAGAATTTTAACCAATTCATTAAAGTATGCAATCATTTCATCAATGTTTTATTATGACGTTGTCACGTTAAACCATCGTCCTGAAACCGACTTTACAGACAACCAATTTTTTTTAGATGCTAAGCGAATTCTCCCTACCGGCGCCATTATGGTATGTGTCGAGGGGCGGAGGCGGCGGCGGCGGCGCCCGGCTCGCGCGAGTTGTGGCGTGGCTTCTGCGACGCCGGTTATTGCTGCAGCTACATACTTACGTGCAGTTCAATTCACCACACTGGGGCCGCGACACAGCCCAAGGTCCGTAGTGTAGATGTTAAACAGAGATAACGATAGTATGGTAACATCTATTAACACTTTCGACACCAACAACCCCGAGGCCGGGCGCTCGTAAACTTGTTCAGATGCCGGCCAACCCGGTAGCCGGGGTTGATGCTATAAAAGTCGGCTCGGTCGGTTTCTGGGATATGTCTTACTTTTTTGTCTGGTTGCGAAAGTGTTTACCTACTCAACAAAACGAGGTATACAGAAGTTCCAATAACACACTACTTACGGGAGCACAGATGTGAACGACTTACTATACATTTACCCACACAGTACTGTTCCTGTTCTGTACTGTAGATATTGAGCGAGCTCTAGTCTTAATACGGGAGAAGGGTAATCAGTGTCTGCTGCCTAACATCCCCTTACGTATCTGGCTGAACTGAACTGATCTTTTTGCAAATGAAGAAATAATATTTCATGTTTTTCTTGTAAGGGGAGTTCAAACGGCGCGGCACGTGTACACTTCGGGCGTAGAAATAGACGCAAGTGCGAAAATACACGGTCGAATTCTCATTCTGGAGCGCAATTTTTTGTTATTATCTATCAGTTATTATCACGATAATAATCATTATAGTTTCGAACCCTGATCTTTATTGTGCATTTCAGATGGCAAGGAATATTTCTGCGAAAAACACGACGGCTACAATCGCTCGTGCAGTGTCTCCTTCTCGTCCCTCAACCAAATGCAACTGAACGTCCCCGAGCCGGTGGAGCCGCGTGTCAGCGCTAGCACATTCCCAGATTCTGACGAGGAATACCCCACTGAAAACAATCTCAACCAAACAGACTTCTCACACACTAAACCTATAGTCATAGAGTCCGATCACACCAAATTCGGAACGTTCAATGAAGTCGATTCCGCGAATCACAGCTTCGACGATGGAGTCGATGTCGTTGACGGCTTAATTAAGACTGGCGAGGAATATGACAAAGAAAAGAAGAAACACGGCAATTCGGTAGACAGCGGTATTTCTAATAACATAAACGGTGCTAACATTGTAGTCGAAAATGGGGTCAACGGGCATGTTAATGGGCATGACAATGAAGCGAAACTGACTTCGAGATTGTCGAATTTGTCTTTGAAGGATACTGAGAGTGTTTTGAATACGAGTAGTGATGAGGATAGGTTTGAGAGCGATCACGATGTGTCGCCGAGGATTAAAAATGTTAACGGGTACAGGAATGGCGTGGAAAAGAAGAATGGGGTGTCGCTGAATCTGAAGTTGCAGAGTGAAATGAGGTAATTAATTTCTTAATAGATTCTGAATTTGAATACTTAATGATATTGATATTGTCCGTTTACAATTAAATTTATAGGAAAATCTGTCACTACTCCACAAAGCTGTTAGTCTTAAGGTAGGACCGGGCAGCAGAGTGACGCTACGCGACATGATCCCATATTATTTTTATGGATTTGTATGGGATAGAACGCATTACGCGTCTGCGGAATTACGCGGCGCGACATCCAATTGACAACATTTCATATTTTTAAGACTATCATTTTATTACTTTTCTGAATTCTGCTTAAAAAGATGAAGTAATCTCTGTTTTTATTTATTTTCTGAGATGATTATTTATTTTATTATTAATTTATAAAAACATACTCATTTTAAAATGTGGCAACACCAAAACCAGAACTTAATGGAACGGTTACTTTAGTCGGTTTTCTTATTAAAAAAAAACTTAATAAAACTCGGTATGCATCTGTAATCTGTCAACGTCAAATAAAAAAAAAATATATATTTTTTCGCTCTTTGGTTTAGACAACAACCCTATTCAGCCCGTATTGTCTTAGATTGCAGTTATTTGATGTATTTTCTTATATTTCTTTAAATACAGAAGAATAAATTCAATTTTTTTTTTAAGGTACACGACTTAAAGCCCTGTCGATCTCTATATTAATTTCCACCTGTTATAAATATGAAATGTTGTCAATTATACCTATACTAAAATATTTGGTCGCGTCGCGTAGTTACGCTTAGTGCGTACGCAACTTTATAGCCGGGCCAAAATGCATGTGTCATTAACATTAGGCCGTCTCACTCGCTATATAGAAAAAGCAACGAGTGCGAGCGAGACGGCCTGCTGAATAATTTAAGAGACGGCACGTTGATTTTGGCCCGACAATAGTACGTTTTGGTTATCAACAGTATTAAACAAATCCATAAAATATTAAACATGTAATATTAAAAGATCTAAAACCGCACCGAACCTTTGCGCGCCCCATTATACATACAACTTAATTATATATATTTTTTTTATGTTATCAATACACTTTTATAAAAGTGATGGGATCTGTACAAAAATATGCCGTTATAAGTTCCGTTTTGGGCGAATTTTTATTTCGATGTCGATTTCTTTTTTTTTCTCAGATTTTAATCAAATTTGGTAAGTTGGTAAAGTTGCTTATTCTGAACAAGACATGCCCAATATCACGCTATGTCCTCTAAAATTTTCCACTGAGTTAGAAAAAAATTATGCAATTTTTACAAGCTTTTATTTAGCTTGCATGGTATGTTTAAAGTATGTTTGTTCGGGTGAAATCTTGCAACTCAATTTTGAAGCAGATCGTCAACCGATTGAGCTGAAATTTTGCATACTTACTTAACTTTGATGATAATACAATAATATGGTACCATGGGGCTGATTTGATGATGGAGCCGGAAGGTGGCCATAGGAACTCTATAATAGAAAAAGCAATCCTACCGAGCTTGGGCTCTTTAGAATCGTCTCAGTGAGCATTTGAAGGATATACAGAGAAAAGTACAGTCGGCTATAAAAGCTTGCCACTAAAATGACATTTTTGACAGCAACTTATTTTAACTAAATTTCGTATTTTGTACAAACTAAAATTTAGTACGAAATGAGGAGCTCGAAACGACAAGTAAATAAATAGACTACAAAAAAATACGACGGATTATGATTAAGAAATTGGCCAATTTCTTTAATACATTTTGTGTAACTTAATGGAGAAAAATTTGTAAGCCATTTCGTGAAATTGGGCTTACCATGGTCAGAACAAGCAACTTTACCAATTCGCAAAATTTTATTGGAATCAGAGAAAAGAATGAAAATGGCAACAAAATAAAAATTGGCCCTTTTATCAGTTTTCAGCCCCCGACGGTATGGAGCGTACCGGCCAGTTGTGACGTTGTTGACGCGTGTCGGATACCGACTGAGCCGCCGACTACTGAGTCCCTACTAGACACGTTCACTGCCGAAGAGAGAGCCACGCTGGCTGATATACCCGCTTCCAAGCAGACAGACGACCTATTGCTATTAGCACAGCTACACAAGAAAGGTAAGCTCTTTGTGCAATAAACGTTTTCGTTGGACAGTTATAGGCTGCTTGGCATGTTGCATTTGAAGAGCTACTGTTGTTCAGTTACTTGCCGTTGATTTTGGTATTTTGTTATTGTTCTAACATTTAAAGTTGTAACCATGTTAATTTTGAATTTGTTGATGCATGCCAGATACTGGTAAATTGTGTGAAACTTCTAAATGTATACCACCTATTGTACAACATTTCAGAGACCAGCAGTTTCTTAAAGAGTGGCTGGTTACTAGATGTTTCTACAATTTATATGAATATTTTAGCGCAGATAGTTAAGTTTTGCAGTGCCGTGGGGTGACCGGCCTTAGAATGTGCCGTGGGGTGACCGGCCTTAGAATGTGCCGTGGGGTGACCGGCCTTAGAATTGTCCCCCACCATATCGTCCCGTGGTTGCAGTAGAAGCCTGCTAAGGGAATAATAATAATAATATACCGGGAGATGGGCAGCAGCGTCTTCCAGAGACCTTAAAGAAAAAAACTGCGCGCGCCAACCCGCCTGCCAAGCGTGGCGCGTACGGCAAATCCCCCCTTTATGATGAGTCACACAAATACCAGGCCCCCAGTCTCCGGCAGCTCCGCTATCCCTGGCGCGGGTAGCGGCCAAGGTAGTAGCGGAGCAGGGGGTGCTAAGAATCCCCGGACGAAATCCGGCTACCCATCCCCACGACGACTGGCCCTGGTAACACACAAAACACGCACAATGAGGACTGATGAAAAGATTTACGAGTTGGAAGAGGAACTGAGCAGGTTACACTGGGACATTGTAGGATTATGCGAAGTCCGTAGAGAGGGGGAGGACACCGTAACCCTGAAGTCTGGTAACCTGCTCTACTACCGGGAGGGCGCCCAACAGTCCCAAGGTGGTGTCGGGTTTCTCGTTCACAAGTCCCTCGTTAACAACATCACTACCATCGACAGTGTGTCGAGCAGGGTGGTATACCTAATACTCAGAATATCCAAAAGATATTCGTTGAAGGTCATTCAGGTGTACGCACCGACCTCGTCACATTCTGATGAGGAAGTAGAGGCTATGTATGAGGACGTAAGTAGGGCCATACATACTTCCAAAACCTACTTCACTGTTGTTATGGGGGACTTCAATGCAAAGTTGGGCAAGAACAGCGGTGATGAGTTGAGAGTGGGGCAATTTGGATACGGGCAACGGAACCCTAGGGGACAGAGGCTGGCCGACTTTCTAGAGAAAGAGGAACTCTTCATGATGAACTCTTTCTTCCAGAAGCCGCCTCACAGGAAATGGACCTGGATAAGTCCCGATGGTTCCACGAGAAACGAGATTGACTTCATCATGACCGACAAGAAACGGATTTTCAGTGATGTGTCTGTGATCAATAGGGTCAAGACCGGCAGTGATCATCGAATCGTAAGAGGCACACTGAATATCAATGTTAAATTGGAAAGGTCCAGTCTGATGAAGTCTACGCTCCGAACTACTCAGGCCCATATTCAAAACCCCGAGAGCTTTCAACTCGAGATCTCCAACCGCTTCGCTTGTCTGGAGAACTTTGTCTCAGTGGACGAGATCAACGACGGGCTAGTGGAAACTGTCCACACGGTAGGGTCTAAATTTTTCAGACCCCGCCGTAAAGATAGACCTCAGAAATTGTCTGATCGAACCTTAAACCTCATGGCTGAACGACGCTCGCTACAGTTGCAGTCTCCCGATGACGCGAGGTCATACGAGTATAGGCAGCTTAATAGACGTATATCGAAGTCCTTGCGACATGATCTGCGGCTCTTTAATACGAACCGTGTTAAAGAGACCATTGAGCAGAACAAAGGCTCCAAAGTGTTCGCAAAGGACAAGTCTATTGGACAAAGCCAGCTGACCAAGCTGAAACGGGAAGATGGCAGCATAGCGTCGACCAAAGCAGAGGTTCTAGGCGAGATCGAGAGGTTCTATGGTCAGTTATACACTTCAGTCGCAAAGCCCGTTGACAGCTTGGTAGGCGATCCAAGAGCCAAGCTGTCCCGACATTATACCGAAGACATCCCGGACATCAGTCTGTACGAGATTAGGATGGCCCTGAAGCAGCTTAAGAACAACAAGGCGCCGGGCGAAGACGGAATCACCTCAGAGCTTCTGAGAGCGGGTGGAACACCGGTACTTAAGGTCCTCCAGAAGCTCTTTAATTCCGTCTTGTCCGAGGGCAAAACGCCTGAAGCATGGAATAGAGGCGAGGTGGTACTGTTCTTCAAGAAAGGTGATAATAGCCTATTGAAGAACTACAGGCCCATCACGCTTCTAAGCCATGTTTATAAGCTGTTTTCAAGGGTCATCACGAACCGTCTCGAACATAGACTTGATGACTTCCAGCCTCCCGAACAAGCCGGTTTCCGAAGAAGCTATAGTACCATAGACCACATACATACGCTGCGGCAAGTTATACAGAAGACTGAAGAGTATAACTTGCCATTATGCTTAGCGTTTGTGGACTATGAGAAAGCCTTCGATTCGGTGGAAACATGGGCGGTGCTCGAGTCACTTCAGCGATGCCATATTGACTATCGGTACATTGAAGTGTTGAAGTGTTTGTATAGTAACGCCACCATGTCGGTCCGAGTTCAGGAGCAGAGCACAAAGGCCATTCCATTGAGAAGAGGCGTAAGACAGGGGGACGTTATATCCCCGAAACTGTTTACGGCCGTTATGGAAGACGCCTTCAAGCTCCTGGAATGGCAAGGACTTGGCATCAACATCAATGGCGAATACATCACTCACCTTCGGTTTGCCGACGACATCGTAGTCATAGCAAAGTCGATGGAGGAACTCAGCGTGATGCTCGATGACCTCAATCGAGTTTCTCAACGGGTGGGCTTAAAAATGAACATGGACAAGACGAAACTCATGTCAAATGCCAAGGTTGTGCCCATCCCAGTCTCTGTTGAAAACTCGGTACTCGAAGTTGTTGACTCATACATCTACCTAGGACAAGTGGTCCAATTAGGTAGGTCCAACTTCGAGAAAGAGGTCAACCGCCGAATCCAACTCGGCTGGGCAGCGTTCGGGAAACTACGCAATGTCTTTTCGTCCGACATACCTCAGTGCCTCAAGACGAAAGTCTTCAACCAATGTGTGTTACCAGTGATGACTTACGGCACCGAAACGTGGTCTTTCACTATCGGCCTCATCTCAAAGCTCAAAGTCGCTCAACGAGCAATGGAGAGGGCTATGCTCGGGGTGTCTCTACGTGATCGAATCAGAAATGAGGAAATCCGTAGACGAACTAAAGTGACCGATATAGCTCACCGGATAAGCAAGTTGAAGTGGCAATGGGCAGGCCACATAGCACGCAGAGCAGATGGCCGATGGGGCCGAAAAGTGCTCGAGTGGAGACCTCGGACCAGCAAGCGCAGCGTAGGACGTCCACCTACAAGATGGACAGATGACCTTATAAAGGTCGCCGGAAGGCGCTGGATGCAGGTCGCTTCCAACCGGTTTATATGGAAGTCCAAAGGCGAGGCCTATGTTCAGCAGTGGACGTCCTATGGCTGAGATGATGATGATGATGAGTTAAGTTTTAGGTAATTATTCAGTGAAATTAATATTGTACGTCCGAAAAGGATAAGTACACAGTCTTGACAATAAATAAATGTCTTTAATGTCAGAAAAAATACTGTTGAGTTTCTTTCGGTTTTCTTCTCAACAGCGGTCTCCTCTTAGGGAATGCCGGTAGATTCACAATCTGACTTGTAAAAGTGCCCTTATGGTCTACTTACTGAATAAATTATTCCATCATTTCGTAAGTGTCTAATATAATATGTACTCGGGTAAGGAGATTTCACAATACCTGAGGCCCGTGAAGAGTAGCATCTATCCTTAATTCTTACTAATATTATAAATGCGGAAGTGTCTACCTGTTACCTCTTCACGCTTAAACCGCTGAACCAACTTGGATGAAATTTACCCGTCGTACCGTATGCACCGTTGACCTGCACCATTAATGGTGCAAACAAGACCGCGGATTGGGTTGGTATGGAGATAGTGTGTCCCGGGGAAGGTCATAGGCTATTTCTAATCCCGGAAATCATCTTTTAAAGGGGTGAAATATACTACTGTAGTAAGCATATTGATGAAAAAGTAGGTTGGATAAAAAATAAGCTACCAAAATTACTCGTAGGACGCCTGTGTTGGCCCGGAAAACCGTTGGAGACACGGGTTCGAACCCTGCCTGAACCGTTAAATTTTTCAATTTGTTGCTTCATTGTAAACATTTGGTTGAAGTAAGCAGACGTTACTGCTTTAATAAAAATAAGAAATTTGGTAAAGCCTGACCAGAAAAATATGAGGATTGTCAAGAGGGCGCTATTTAAAAGATTTATATGGCAACAATTTTGCAACCAATCGCAACTCACTATAATGACATTAGTTTAAATATCTGTCAGTTCCACTATGGTAACCTCGCAATATCATCTAATGGAATGCACTCTCTTCCCGACTGTTTTTCGTGTAGTAAACAAGTGTACACTTTATTTATAATATGTCGTACACGACTGTGAATGGTTTTCGGCATTTTCTTGGGATATTTTTAAATATTTGTCTTTTAAAGAAATCACCACGAATGACATTGACATTGGTGACAAACCATCATAAAATTATTGCCAGTGTAAGAAATTAGTTCCAGTGGAATGCCGCAATATGGCGCATCTTCATATATTTCTAGTTAGGCTTTAATATTCTTTATTGTCTTCCAAAGCTTGGATCAATAAACATTTTATAAAAATTCGCCCGAAAGAACTTACGATTAGATTTTAGGATGTACAAGAACCTTGTCACAATGACAATGATATGAGTTTTCAAGCGGCTTTGATATTGACGTTCACTGTGACAAGGTACGTTATGGCCTAGGAAATTGGTTGACTGTACCTTATATGAAAGTTTTATTGGTTACAGGTTACCTCCGTGGAGAACAGCATCTTGAGGAGATAATGTTTATGGAGAACGTGACGCGCTCACAGCTGATGCAGCTACTCGACAAGTTCAAAGACGTCCTCATCACCTTCGAGACAGAGGATCCTGCTGTCGCCATGCTTTACCCGTACCAGTAACCCCTTATAAGAACTTTTACTTTTAGGTTAAGATTTCACAGGTTATTTTATTCAATGAATTGCGTTTTCATTTAAAGTTATCGTTATCAGAAGAAAACAGGGTTTTATCGCGTATCATATATCCGAAATGTGAAATTAAGCACAGTATAACAAAATCCTAGATAAAATTTGATAACCGCTTTAACCTTTAGGGGTCATCCACATATTACGTCACGCAAAATGTCGGCTTTTTGACCACCCCCCATGTCACGCTTTTTTGCTATACCTTTAACATGTACTGTCACGTTTGGTATGACCCCCCCCCCCCCTTACGGTGTGACGTAATATGTGGATGATCCCTTATAAGAAACACAGTTCGAAGATTTTTGTTTATTTACTTGCTATTTGAGGCATATGCTGACAGCCTATTACGTTATTTCATTTATAAACTATGATTCAAACCACATTTCATTGAATAAACAGGCATGTTTCTTAACGCATTCACTGCCAGAGGGCGTGGCCTAGGAACAAGCTTGTATGACGGTGAACGCAAATACAATTCATCTGAACTTCCCCCATAGCAGTCGACGCTGCGTTGTCAACTTGTCAACTCTTACCAAAGAGTATGTAATCACTACGTTTTAAGAGACGGGAGTGCCATACAAAAAGCGTGAACTCGCATTAGTATGAAACGGGGGCGAAACATACTGCCAATATGAAGCCGCAAACAATATCAGTGTCAGTGTCAACTCATGACATAATGCCAACATCAAGAACAAAATAGGGATCGAATTATCGATATCGGTATTTAAAAAAAATGGTTCAGGCGGGGTTCGCATTCGAACCCGCGTCTCCAACGGCTTTCCGGTAATTTAAATCATTAAATATTTCGCTTCAATGTAAACATTTGGTTTACTTAAGGTTACTGACTTCATAAAAAAAAACAATAGTGTGCAAATAATTTTATTTCGTTCAAACTTTGCTTGGCTTGCTGATAAACATAGACGAAAAAAGCCGTTTCATCACTCCAGTCTGTGCTCCAGGTTGGAAGTTCTGCAACACAAATAATACAGGGTAAACAGAAAATTACAGAGTAAAAATGAATCTGTTTGTCCAGATGAAACCGTACCATTCATAGTCCATTGAAGATTTTTCGTAAAATATTTCTGTGACCATAATCTAACTCAAACTGGCATAAAAAGTAGTGATAATAATGTCTTATCCTCTCATCTGAGACGGCTTTAACAGCTGTATTCAAGTGCACACTTTTGTATAAGTACACATACCAATAGGCTTTTGCTTGAAGAAAGATATTCCGTGTTTACCCAGGTATTTTTCACTTCAAATGAAAATTATCGATAAAACTTACATACAGCACTATTGTTTACATACGTATAAGGGTATGTATTATTTTACCCGAAATACCAAGTTTTCAATGAAACTTGCTATTAACATGGTTATAACACGCAGTAATTAAGTATATTTTTTACTTACCGATCTTCGAACGGTGGAAATCTTGCCATGAATAGTCTTTTTTGACCGTCCATTCGACACGTTTTCATTCTGCATATTTCGCACTTTTTCCTTTTCAATCCACTCATTTTTGCAATTGTGATTGTCTTGTGTACCTTCTAGACGACCACTACACCCAAAGAATGCAAATTATTAGATTATTTGTGAAATTTGAATTATTTGAAAAGATCGCAGAACCTTGACAGTAAGCCGACTACACAACAAAATAGAAACGTCATCTAACATGGCATGGCGGACAAAAATGGCGGCTGAAGTACAACCCGCCTAAATTCGATTGTCGCCAATTATCTAATGCTTTGTAGGTTTCAACGTTCTTTCAAACTTAGATAGGTAAAAAATTCACCCCCGTTTCATACAGCCGTTGTCGATCGTTTTTTACCTTGAGAGTTGCGCGAGGCTGACTCTTACGTTCTTTAAGGAGTCGGGTGACCAACTAAATGTATTGCGGTTCCATAACACTCGCGAAGTTGGGCGAGGCGAAGTTGGCCGAAGTATGGGTTTCCACAGCGAAGTCACAGTATATATATAGGCTAAAGCTTTAGCCTATATATGTACTAAAGCTTTAAGCCTATATATGTACTGTGGCGAAGTACCCCTCTACACTCATATTCGCCCAACCTCGGCCAACTTCGCGAGTAATGTGGAGCTAGGGTAAGACTTCGTTCATACGCTCATTCTTGTGTCAGTTCAGTTCGTCATTCTGAACTGTCAGTTCACTGTCATTCATTCAGTTTCACCAGCCCGGACCGTCAGTCCGAGAGGTTTACACATTCTCTTTTCATTCTGACTTGACTGATGGACTGAACTGACGCTAGACTGACCGTATAACCGCTGTCTTAAATCTAAATATGTGAGACCATAATTAATATAAGTACTATTTTACTTAATAATCAAAGGGCGGACAGTGGATGCAATATACGTCAAAATCATGTCAAACGATATACGTTATATGGATATGACTACAAAACCTGCATACATAAAATGTTACTCGAAATGTAAAAAAAAGTCTCATCCATGCTTTCATCACCATATTGCATCCACTGTCCGCCCTTTGTTAATAATAGTATAACAACAAAAGAAAAGGTCATCTGTATAAATCAAAACATAAACCGCCTTTGTACGTGTATATAAATTATTAATAAACTAACCACAGGTGGACGGGTATGGTTGTGTACGGAGCTTGTGCGTGCGTGGTTTACAATTTCCTTTTTGACGATTCGTTGCCCTTAAATTTTCATAGCAGGAACTGAAACCGGTATAAAAATTACCGTTATCTAAAGTAAAAGGTTATCTTTGTGAAATTTTAACAGCACCAGAATAATATTTGGCAATTCCGCTGTGTCCATTATAGCAAAACGGTGCTACTGAAACAATAAGATGGAAAACAATTGAGCGAGAAAGCTATTAAGTAGTCACCGGTACCTAATGACATTATGATCGATTACCTTAATAATCAGTTACTGAAAGATGACAGATAGGGGTTAAAAAAACAGTTTCCTTTACATAATTGTAATGTGACTTCTATTCCGAAATACCGATACCGTAATTGTACCGAAATCGGTACCGTATTAGGTTCCTGTTTTTCACCGATTGATTGACGAATCATTAACTTATCCGCGCACTTTACACCCTGCCGTCTAGTCCACCTAAATTTAGCTATATAATGTTTTTTTTTATTAACACTAATGATAAAACACAAATAATAAATATCTATTAACAAAATTATTAGAAAAACACGGCGAGTAAAGAGGCTCGTGAAAACAAGACAAATTAAATATTGCTTGTCAAAATTGATTCGCCTAATAGATATGTGTAACGCTAAAGTGAATTCTAAATTGTAAATAAGGCTTTATTTATTTATGTAGTTAAAAATAAATTATATCGCAAATTTGGCGCTACAGCTAAATCGATATATTGGAGTCGCAAGTTACCCATTGCTTATCTAATAAGAAATTTCATAAAATATTTTTTTAGAACATTGTACTCGTATTGGCTGTTTTAGTTGTAAGTTTTTGTAGATAATATTCGAATCGGATTCATATTTCTGATCAAAAGATGTAGGTAGAAACTTTTTTATTTTTCGTTGGAACAATGTTCTTTATTTTAGTTCGGCAGCTAGTATTTGCCAAAATCATGACCTGTGTTTATTTGATTTAAATATATCTATTATCTAATTTTGAAATGATAGGTCTAATTTTGAAAGTAATCATTACAATCTGACAGAACTACGGCACTGGCAACACCACAATAACTGTCACATAAATAAAAAGCTTCCAGACTTGTTTGTCAAGTGACTGAAGTCCGAAATTCATATCGTGCCACCCGTCTCGCCCACATGTTAAACTGCATGCGAGCGAGATAGTTCTATTATTAATCTCTCTCATGAGAACGGTCAAAATGTCTGCCGCCGCAAACAAGCTGCAGAAGCGCTTATACAGCCTTTATTCAGCTTAAATTAGCGGTATTGGGCGTTTAACCCTTGTCGCCTACTAATAGACGCTTATTTATGGTGGCTTTGCTTGATAATTTGTGCAGACTTGGGTTTGTCAGATTATAATAATTATGCCTGGTGTATTTTCGCCGTGATGGTTCCACTCGCGCTGACGATTGGACGCTATTGGTGTAATACTGATTGTAATGTAACATTAGCCGCCGCTGGCATGAAAATCTACTTGAATCTAGCCAAAAAAAATAAACTGAAGGAATACCCCTCTTGATGATTCCATATCTGTCTATGTTTGTGAGTAGTACACACAAGAGGGACTTTCCTCAAGTTTTTTACCATTTTTATTGTACCATAAATTGCATTTTCTAAGACTTCAATATCACTTCTACTAATTATACGTAGTAATATCTTTTGTTCGAAATGAAGGTCGATTTTGTTTCTTTGTTCTCCTAAATTATTAAATTTGTAATAAAAGATTACGAGAATGTCTGAATTTTAATCTGATTTCCATCATTCAATAAGATTTCGTAAAGTGGAGTTTGCGCATAAGACAAGATTTACCTAATAAGTACTAAATTATTATTATTATCGATTAATAAGCTTCAAAAGTCTGCTCTCGGTACAGTTATCTGTTTTTCTATACTCTTTGGGTAATGTCATTCATATGTGCTCCAAAAACCCGGGGTAACTACCTATTTATTTATGTATAAATAAACAACAGCTTTCATTGCAATCCACATATAAATAATTTACAAACAAATCACTATTAAGATTGTAGATAGTAGGATAGGCCTTCGTCGCAAAATGTGACCTTAAAAGTCGTTCAATCTGGAGTGGAGAAAGAATATGATTATTATGTTTGCTTAGGCATGGATCTGTGCAGATCATGCCATTCTTACGTTAAATTGTCATTGACTGTCAATTTAATTAGCAAATTTAAGGGGAAGGCCTAAACGTTGTAGACTACTGTCTTGGTTTACTATAGGTACCTACGCTGTCCTCGCTCTCGCCCGCCATCGATGTGCGGCAAAACAGGCTCGCAATCGGGTCGCCTGTGGGACCACAAAAACGCATATTATTAGATGATTGAGTTATCAGAGAGCTGTACCCATACCATGAGTTTACAGTGACCGTCCTCGCGACTGCGTGAAAAATTTCGGGCACATGACGCCATTATTTTCATACTTCTGACAATGTTAGTGGAACACACCCTTAACTTTTGTTTGTATGAAAGGTCTTAAAAAACATTTTATTAACACGGCGTGCGTTTTTTTTTAACGGAACACAAAATTAAGAATGTAACACTTACATCTTTCAAAACGACCTGCCGCGAATCATCTGATTGTTGTGCCAGCCCAGTTCCTTCAGATGGTCGAGTCGATAGACAGCATTGATCGCTTCATCGTTAAACCACGGTGCGCTGCCATCGATAGTCAAATGTTCCAATTGGGGCAATTTATTTATTAATAAGTCAGCTCTCGAATGTAGTTTATCAGGCAGATCGCGGAGCTCCAATTTTGTGACTCCGGTCCGGCCAAGCGATTAACTGGGTCAACTGCTGATTCTAAATATATGTAGTTCAGATGGGGACATCTGCTGAGAACTACCTATGCCGTGCCGTCGCCACCTGTTGACGGCTGCCGTCGCCACCTGTTGACGGCTGCCGTCGCCACTTGTCGACGGCTGCCGTCGACGCGTTGCCGGCTGCCGTCGACGTGTTGACGGCAGCCGTCACTTGTCGACGGCTGCCGTCGACGCGTCGACTGCAGTGATGCAGTCGTCACCTCTCAACGGCTGCCGTCGACGCGTCGACGGCAGCCGGCAACGCGTCGACGGCAGCCGTCGAAAAGTGGCGACGGCAGCCGTCAACAGGCGGCGACGGCAGCCGTCAACAGGCGGCGACGGCAGCCGTCAACAGGTGGCGATGAATGAGTCAGATTCTCAAGGTTGTTTAAAACTTGTCTAAGACAGCCATTCTTCGAAACGAAAGGACCCAGCAGACGCGTCAAGATTATTTTTAATTCTAAGCGAAACTTGCCTTATTGTAAATACGTGAAATTTGACCTGTCCATGGATTGATAGAAAAATGAGTGCGATGGATCTTATCTTACTATAGAGCCGGCTAGATTCTGTTCAACAACATGGGAGACCACCGGCTTACTTTAAGGAAAATGTGCATGGTTTTCAAGTAAGTCCTCTTACTTTGCACTGTTCGCCAATGATGTCACTTTTACAAGGTAACTTAACTGGAAAATGGTTCACTAATGTTTGACCAAAAAACGTTTGACAAATGATCACTTGACCAAACAACGTTTCACCAAATATTCATTAGGCAAACGAGACATTTGACAAAAGTATCATATTACAAAGTCACTTTACAAATTATCATTTTACAAACACTACACTTGATAAAATATCATTTTACAAAATATCATTTTGCTAAATTTTAAATGTTTATGTATAATTTCGACGCGTTGACGGCAGCCGTCACTTGTCGACGGCTGCCGTCGACGCGTCGACTGCAGTGATGCAGTCGTCACCTCTCAACGGCTGCCGTCGACGCGTCGACGGCAGCCGGCAACGCGTCGACGGCAGCCGTCGAAAAGTGGCGACGGCAGCCGTCAACAGGTGGCGACGGCAGCCGTCAACAGGTGGCGACGACTGCAGTTGTACAAGTGCCGTTCGTCTGTAAGGAAAGTGCCGTTCGTCTGTATGGGCCCATAGTTTGTTTTATACTATTTAGTGATACTTAAACAGTTCACTCATGTGCTTACTTCAGTATATAACAACATTCACTTAAGTATATGCAGTCTTTGTTTCGTTCCAATGAACATTTTGGTAATGCGTGAATTTGGGCACGGTCCACGGAGTAAGTAATTCGTTGACATTTAAATAAAAACACGCATATATTTTGGGTTGCGGGAGAAAAAAAATCCCTTTAGGTCTTTACTCCTTCTAAAAACTTATCGGACAAGACTCTATGCTTACCGTAATATTTTCTAAATTAGGACAACTCAGTCCTAGGTTCCACAGGATAACTTCGTTAGCGAACTTAGCGTTGTAAACTAGTTCCACAACAGATGAGCCCCATTTATTGATAGCTGCATTAAAGCATATTGGGTCATCTTTCAGAATGAGCGTTCTGCATTTACGGCGGCGGCGGGTTTCGTCGACATCCCAGTGATTTGTTATCGTTTCTATTCTTAACCGAGAACCGAGTACCTGTATGATAAACACACCTAAATAAACGCACAACACGTTGGTGTAACATCAGCAATAAGTTAATATCACGTTGAAATCGAACCCAGAAGGTGCAACCAGTAATACACTGTAATTACAACAATTTTACAACTATAAACTTATTTGCAGTTGGTAAACCAACCGCAACCTAACTCGATGTATGGGGACAACAGTTTTTCCAACAGCAAAGTTAAGTGTGTCTCTGATTCCGGTTTATTATTTCGTTAGAGCAATAAGTATTTAGTGATTTCATAACCCTCGGTGCGCGAGTCCAACTCAAACTTGACCGGCTTTTTTCTAATTACCTTGGAAGTATCGGTACACCACCCTCTGCCACTGCCGGCAGACCCGTTCCAAGCGAATTATAAAATATATAAATAGTCCAATATTTTTCTCCAACAGTCATCATCTAAAGCAAGCAGATTTTTTTGCCACTGCAACAAATTGGTATAAGTAAAGGTCAATCAGTTTCTAAGTAGCTTAAATAAGTAGGTACTATACCTGGTGTCCTATCGTTTGACCAAAAAACGTTTGACAAATGATCACTTGACCAAACAACGTTTCACCAAAAAAACGTTTCACCAATTGATCATTTTTCAAAAAGTCATTTTACAAATGATTCACTTCACCAAATGATCAGATGTTAAATTAAAAAAAAAAAACTAAAAGTTCAATTAGAAACGTAGGTTAGGTTAGAAAAAAAAAGAAAAATAGAGAAAAAAAAAAAAAAAAAAAAAGCTGGGTTAGGTAAATAAAACGCAATTCGTACACAAAAATTAATACATTTTCATTAAGCATAACTATACCTAATGTTGTTCTATCAAATGTATTTTATACTAATCGAAATTATGCCATATGAAATTATACATAAACATTTAAAATTTAGCAAAATGATATTTTGTAAAATGATATTTTATCAAGTGTAGTGTTTGTAAAATGATAATTTGTAAAGTGACTTTGTAATATGATACTTTTGTCAAATGTCTCGTTTGCCTAATGAATATTTGGTGAAACGTTGTTTGGTCAAGTGATCATTTGTCAAACGTTTTTTGGTCAAACATTAGTGAACCATTTTCCAGTTAAGTTACCTTGTAAAAGTGACATCATTGGCGAACAGTGCAAAGTAAGAGGACTTACTTGAAAACCATGCACATTTTCCTTAAAGTAAGCCGGTGGTCTCCCATGTTGTTGAACAGAATCTAGCCGGCTCTATAGTAAGATAAGATCCATCGCACTCATTTTTCTATCAATCCATGGACAGGTCAAATTTCACGTATTTATAATAAGGCAAGTTTCGCTTAGAATTAAAAATAATCTTGACGCGTCTGCTGGGTCCTTCCGTTTCGAAGAATGGCTGTCTTAGACAAGTTTTAAACAACCTTGAGAATCTGACTCATTCATATTGTCGCGCGCCGAATTCCGAAAGCTGAATGCAGTATTATATAAGTTACTCTATATCCGAATGAAGGTGACTATTGTTGACGTAAATCATAAATGTTGCCACGAAAAAAAATTATAAATTCCCTTTGTTTTCCCTCAATTTAGCTTGTGTTCTGCCTGCCGTCTTCAGCACAGATGAATAATATGTTCATGAAATGAAGCCCCTATATAAATATGATTTGACACATTAGTGAGCCATTTATTAAATGCCACTTAATAGCGAGATTCTTATTATTTTTTCACGGATAATACAACCCTAAACAATCTTCGAAATAAATAAATAATATCCTGATATAGTGCGGCCACTTGGTAGCCCGCAAGAACGCACATGTAAGCACACTACACAGCATTATATCAGGACAACCCCTGGTCCGCCTGTATTTGCACGACCCAGGCGACTAGCACCGGATCGTTTAAAAATAGCGCGGCAGGAATTTGAAGACATGGAGCGTACGGGTATCGCCAGGAGACCCGAGAGCACAGATTAATATAATAGTTCTTCGAACAGATACTCATGTCTAAATAAAAAGGCAAATACCTACCGCTTTTCATACCTACTCAATTTAACAATGGAGCGACCTTGAACGTGCAGTTCGTTGGCCGCACGTGCCGGCAAAACGACTCTAGGGTTGACACCGCTTAGAAATGATTTTAGAAATGATGAAAAAACGATCGATTTATTTAAATTATTAGTTTAAATTTAATTATCATTAGGTACCTACTAGAAATAGGTATTCACATGCGCTGCGGCACACCATCAAAATCGTTTAAATTCCCGAGTAGGTATATCGGAACCATATTTTTTACTTCATCATCATCCTCCTAGCCTTTGTCCCATATCTTTGTAGAGAATGAATTCTCAATCGGGGTCGGCTACCTAAATCCCAAGATGTGGCGTAGGCACTAGTTTTTACGCAAGCGACTGCCATCTGACCTTCCAACCCAGAGGGGAAACTAGGCCTTATTGGGCTTAGGTGGTTTCCTCACGATGTTTTCCTTCACCGAAAAGCGAGTGGTAAATATCAAATGACATGACAACCATATTTTTTACTTACGTTAAATAATTCAATCAAGCAATCTTACCTACCTATTCTTTCTGAACATTACCAGAAACATGAAACAAAAACATGAAACTGTCTGTGTAGGTACCTACTTAAGTAACTTAAATGCTTAAATATATCCCGATGACAGTAGGTACACTAAATAAAGTTTGGTAGGTGCTTATACAACATAATGTGTAACATATTATATAATACTAGCATTACAAGCTTCGAAATAGTCACTAGGTACAAGTTGTTTTAAAATATTCTGATCACTCGTTTCATCTTCGCGAATGCATTCCTTGCAAAAGGTCTTAAGTGCCAAGAACAACGCCGACGTTTACGCCCTTTCTTAGGCCGTGCAATGCACTCTCCCGCCACACGCACTAAACTTATTTCGTAAATCTTAGTGAGTAAATTATTGCCACTGTTTGATATAGGTAGTGGATGTTTTCTACGAATTTAAATTCATTAAGTTGGTAGGTTTATATTTTGGTGATTTAATAGCGCGACCGGCGGCGTCCGGCCGTGAGCGCGTGTGGTAACCAACTGGCTGAGCGCGTCGACCACGATGCGCGATGTGTAGGTATCTTTCTGCGTTCCCACGGTACAGATGAGGGGCACTGCCGAGAGTGCTTGGTCATATCCTCTGCATTTAGTACCTAAAAAGGACAGGGGCTGGCGTCCTTGTGGTGACTACCGAGCACTTAATGCGCGTACAGTTCCAGATCGATACCCAGTACGACACATTGGTGATTTTTCGCACAACTTGTTTAATTGTAGTTTTCAGCAAATTAAATTTAGTACGTGCGTACCATCAAATTCCTGTTGCACCAGAGGACATCCCTAAAACAGCTATCACAACACCGTTTGGAATGTTCGAGTTCCCGTTCATGAGCTTTGGTCTGCGAAATGCAGCTCAGACATTTCAACGGTTCATGGACGAGGTGTTGCGGGGTCTTGATTGTTGTTTTCCATATATCGATGACGTCTTAGTGGCTTCGGTGAGCGACGAGGAACACGAGAAACATTTGCGGATGGTGTTTGAGCGTTTTAGCGATCACGGTATTTTATTAAATCCTAACAAATGTGTGTTTGCCGTACCGGAAATTGAATTCCTGGGCTACAAAATTTCATCAAACGGCACAAAACCTTTTGGAGGCAAAGTCAAGGCCATTCAAAACTTTTCTCAGCCTAAAACAATCAAAGATCTTAGACGATTTCTAGGTGCCATTAACTTCTACCGGCGCTTTATTACTGATGCTGCCAAATTACAAGCACCTCTCCATGCACTGCTTAGTGGATCTTCTGTAAAAAGTAATAGCATTATAGACTGGACTCCAGAGTTGGAGAAGGTCTTCAACGCTTGCATAGAGAGTATTGCTAATGCTGCTCTTTTAGCCCATCCCAATCCACGTGCCCCGTTGGCTATTGTTACGGACGCGTCTGATGTTTCTTTGGGTTCTGTATTACAACAAGAGGTCCACGGTCACTGGCAACCGCTTGGTTTCTTTTCCAGGAAGCTAACACCAGCTCAGACGAAATATAGTGCTTACGATAGGGAGCTTCTGTCGATTTATGAGTCGGTTAAATATTTTCGTCACATGGTTGAGTTAAGACCCTTCTTCATTATGACTGACCATAAACCAATAGTATCCGCATTTAAAAAATCTCCTGATGCATGCTCGCCGCGGCAATTTCGGTACTTAGACTTCATTTCTCAATTTACCACTGACATAAGATACATAGCTGGTGAGCACAACGTCGTCGCCGACGCGCTCTCGAGAACTGACACTATAACTGACGGACTAGACCCAATTGCCTTAGCGGCATGTCAAATTACTGATACGGAATTACGGGAATTACTAAAAGTTGGTTCATCCTTAAAGCTACAACAACTTAGCTTCGGTAATGTTAAACTGTTCTGCGATGTGTCTGGGCCTGTCAATCGCATTTACATAACACCCGAATTTCGGAGAACTGTTTTTGACTCACTTCATCGCCTTAGTCACCCTAGCGTCAGAGCTACTACTAAATTGATTACTGATCGTTACGTTTGGCCGGGTATTAGGAAAGACTGCCGTAGTTGGGCCAGAATGTGTATTTCATGTCAGAAGTCGAAAATTTCTCGGCATGTTTATGCCCCGGTTCAAGATTTCAAGCCTCCGTCAGCACGGTTTTCACATGTACATTTAGATCTGATTGCACCGTTGCCGATTTCAGACGGTTACAAATACTGCTTCACCGCGGTTGATAGATTTACTCGCTGGCCTGAGGCGTTGCCCATCAAAGACATAACAGCGGAAAGTGTTGCAAAAGCATTTATAGAGACGTGGGTAGCTCGATTTGGTTGCCCTGAGAAGGTAACCACAGATAGAGGTAAACAATTTGAGTCTCACCTGTTTAGCCAAATTGCGTCACTGACCGGCTTTAGTCATTTAAAAACAACCGCATATCATCCTGCTTCTAATGGAATGGTGGAACGTTTTCACCGACAGTTATTATGTGTCATGCAAATGACACCTGGACAGAATCCCTTCCACTTGTACTTCTGGGTATTCGCAGTGCATGGAAGGAAGACCTGTCAGCATCAACAGCGGAGTTGGTTTATGGAGAACCACTTAAGCTTCCCGGCGATTTCTTTAATCTGACACCTAACAGACCAACTGACTACACAGATTTTACGGCTAGGTTGAGACATCATATTAAGAAATTACAGCCTTCGTCTGTAGCACGTCATGGCACTCACAAGGTGTTTGTCTTTAAAGATCTTTCGACGGTGACACACGTGTTCTTACGGCAAGATTTTGTGCGTAGATCACTGCAACCACCTTATGCAGGTCCGTTTAAGGACTTAGTCAATGGTTTAAGGTATTAGAGAAAAACGATAAATATTTTAAAATAGATATAGCCGGTAATACCGTTTCAGTTTCAATCGACAGACTGAAGCCGGCGTTTATCCTTGCAGATGAATCGTGTAGTTCAAAACAATCGTCCGTTCCGGATACGGTAACAACGCCAGTTGTAATTCCTGTAGCTCCTGTTCCTCCTATCGTTGAGCCTAGATTGACTCGTTCTGGTCGTCAGATATGGTTGTCTGAACGTTATCGACACTAAAGGTCTCGGGGGAGGCTGATGTAGCGAACGCCACGTAATGTTTCGCGAGTATTCCGTACTCCTTGTATCGGAACGTTTTGGTGACTGACCGCTGCGCGCGACTTTTAAAAAGTTCGAGTAGTGTCACTCTTGACGGCTCTATTATTATCGGTTGGCAATTGCTTATGTAATGTTATTTTATGTTATTTTTGTTACCTTATTATTGTGACAAATAAATATAGTTAATTCATTACATATGTTTGTTTGTTCAACTTCGTATTTCTATACGGGTAAAAAAGACAGCATTTCATTCATTGTCCCGAACAGTCTCTTTGTTTGTTGTCATTCATTGTCATTTCGGACAGCAAAACGTCAGACAGACTGCTGTGGTTGATTGCTATTACGAAGGAATGTTATTTTATTTTCGCATTGTGTCCCAAATTAAATAACAAAATGAAGAATTTCCCCGTGTTCGTGTTTCCCGTATCTCTGGAGTTTTATCTTAGTGCTCGTCATACACATAAGCAGTTACTGACTGTTTATAATCCGTATGACTTCTCTGTAAATTTTAAAGGTATTATTATTTTTTTATGTCTGCGTGTTATTTTTGTATGTCGTGAACCTAGTTTTAGCGAAGTTTTCTTTTATTTCAGTGCTATGTACAGCTCCAAATAAGTTTACCGTGATCGATCCTGAAGGGGTGATAGCTCCACAAAGTTGCATAGATATTGTCGTTCGTTACACACAACCATCTGTTCAGCATTGCAATACGACTGAGAAGTTTAGAATTACCATGTACGACAGGAACACTCAGCAGGTAAAAAATCGTTGTTATTATCTACATTTATTTGTACTTAGTTGTTGTCTATATGCTTTACAATTTATCTTATTATAATGTAAAAATCTAGAAGTCCTGATTGACTAAGTAATTCATCAACACCTAGTCAATATCCATAGGACTAGAGATAACTAGTTTTCAGAAAAACTGCTTAAACTTACAGCAAGGACAAACGAACAAAAAAAAATCTTTCACTAAAAACTAGTTACCCTATTATCAAACATTAATTTCAAAATGGTTACTGTCTATGGAATATTTAAATGGCCATCGGGTTTATATATGTCTCACTTTTATTTGGTTGAAATTTGAACCTCTGATTTCACCCAAACCCAAAGATTATTTCTTGCCATTCTAATCTATGTATATACACCGTTGTTCCCATAGTAAACTTTCAAATCCAAGTTTTCACAAACTTGGGCATTTAACCTAAAACCTTACAGAATTAGGTCTAAAGTAAAACTATGGAAATGTCAAAATTACTTCATAATATACTTACTTTTAAACTCATCATCTATGTGACAGAAAACTAATTAAAACAATTTCTGCATAATGTGAAATTTTTATTTCCAGGCACTGGGTAAAAGAGATATCCCAACAAAATTAATAGAAGGAGAACCAATAAATCCCAATCTAGAGAGCTTAGGAGACAGTTTTCACCCCCTATCATCAAGAGTGACCCCACCAAAAAAGACAGAGGAACTCACACAAGTCAAATGCAACCACCCACATCACAGGTAAAAACTTTTTAATATTATACTTACAAGGACTAGCCCACCATGTTTCCGTGCCTTATAAGCATAACACTGTACATGCCTCCGTATTTGAGAAGCAAAATCCTGTATGTACATGCATCTACCATTAATAGCACTTACATTGTTTTCCTTCTTAGGTACGGCTGCAGCTGCACGTACAGTGTTATTGTTTCTCAGGTATAGGTTTTATCACAGTTAACCTACACCACATCTCAGTTATCAATTTTCATTACAAGCAGCCTGTTTCTTCAGCCACTTGTGTTAAAATGATATTGAATTACATTCAAATTCACCTTACTAGGTTTTCCTTAGCATTACAATAAGACCAGCATTCCATTCACTAAGTGTTTGACATATTATATTACCATTGTTAGCTATTACCATGTTTATTACTAACTAGAGAGCGCTCGCAACTTCGTTGGCGTAATGTTTTTTAATCTGTAGTCGGGTAAAAAGTATCCCATCAAAAACATAAATGTTAAATGAGAGCCAAGTTCAACGACGAAAGAATTGAGATCTATATGGGCGCCAAGTTCTTTGCCCTAAAATTAGATACAAGGACATGCATTTATTTTATTTGGGGTGTAATCAATGTCAAGACTTGACTTGGCTAGTTTTTACATATAAATTTATACTATATTTGTCTAATCAATAATCATTAACCTATTTTCGTAAAAGTAAGTACGCAAGTTAGTGTACGTCCTGTTACTTATATTGTTAGTTTGATAATAATACTATGCTCCTTTTATAAAATTTAGTCAGTTTGTGAAAACTTGCCAAGTCAAATCTTGGTATTGAATTACACCCCAAGTAAAATAAATGCATTTAGTATTTCGCATGTCCTTGTATCTAATTTTAGGGCAAAGAACTTGGCGCCCATATAGATTTCAATTCTTTTGTCGGCGAAGTGTACGCGATATTGAACTTGGCTCTCATTTAACATTTATGTTAAATGAGAATGAAAATTTATGTTAAATAACTTAATATTTTTTTATATTTTCTATTTATGAATGAATTTCTCTGTAGTTCATCTATTCCCCATTCACATAGGTCAGTTTTTATCACCACAAAATACAGGATTCACAAAGCATGAGCAAAATATAATTATCTATGCAGGTAAAGCCTGAAGGTTATCTAGAGCCAAAACAATGTCAAGTATATCCATAAAAACAACTGATTATCTATATATATAAAAGAAAGTCGTGTTAGTTACACTATTTATAACTCAAGAACGGCTGAACTGATTTAGCTGAAAATTAGTGGGGAGGTAGCTTAGAACCAGGAGAAGGACATAGGATACTTATCTATATATATAAAAGAAAGTCGTGTTAGTTACACTATTTATAACTCAAGAACGGCTGAACTGATTTAGCTGAAAATTAGTGGGGAGGTAGCTTAGAACCAGGAGAAGGACATAGGATACTTTTTATCACGTTCCCGTGGGACGTGACATAAAACGTGATAAACGTGACAAAACGCAACTGATATGGAATAACAAAACGCAACTGAAAGCAATTTATCAGTAAAAAAAAACAGTCTACCCGTTTATTTGTTAAAAATGGTAGAACAAAACAAAACGCAACTGACAGCTAAACGTAATGTGGTCTATGGTTGTTCAGGCATTGTAATCTCTTAATATGTAGGTAGACTGCAAAACCCAACGGCGGTCAAAAATACGCGGGTAGAAATGTATTCCCGCGTAGGCTTCATTTTGACACATTACCTTTCGGCTCGGTACGGGACGCTGACGCGTTCGGTGTGCGTCCATTGTTAAGATTAACAAATTAGCGCTTCCAACGGACTAGATTTGTGCTTTCCGGTGTGTGACAAACTGTTTTAAGGTGTCTAAGTGCTGGCCAGCCAGAAGAGTTACGGACACAGCTGCTTCGAAGCCGGTTCAGCCCAGGATTGCCAGGTGAGTGGTTTATCTCATATTGAGCGAGTGCAATGCCTGTTCCTAGACTTTAAATTCGTTAGGGACTCCAAGACTAATCTACCACAGAGTTTATCGAAGGGTTCAATTACGCGAACAATGGTTAATTGAAGTTGACCGGTTGATGTGTTTTTTTCGAGTTTCTATTAGCTTATTGTGCCGATATCTATACAAATACAAATACAAATACTCTTTATTGCACACCTCCAACATCAAGGAATAATATACAACACAACATGAGATACATTAAAAATAACAGGCAGAGGTAAACAACAGGCGGTCTTATCGCTAAATAGCGATCTCTTCCAGACAACCTTTAGGTAGCGGAGTAGTTGAAAATTAATGTTTGAAATCTCTATATTATATTAATAAAAGAAAGTTGAGTTAGTTCCGGCACTTACAACTCGAGAACGGCTGAACGATTTTGGGTTTGTTGTGATCGTCTCGGCCAAAAGTTTAATAATATGCCAAAAAAATTTTAACAAAAAAAAGAACCGACTTCAGTAAAACTAAAAAACCAAAAATAACCCATTCAAGTACAGATTACATTTGACTCACCCTTCGAAGTCGATCCCAAACCACTCAGTTCTTATATTTATAGTTATATTATAGTTTACGCGAGGTTTGGCACCGACTTCGAAGGGTGAGTCAAATGTAATCTGTACTTGAATGGGCTATTTTTGGTTTTTTAGTTTTACTGAAGTCGGTTATTTTTTTTGTTAAAATTTTTTTTTTTTTTGCTTTTTAGTGGTTCTAATGGCCATCTGTGGTGTTCATCATCAGTTTCCTTACACCAAATCCTATTTACTGAATGTAAATTCTTGACTTTATCAATAAATTACCGAAAGCGCCGTACATGTCCCTATAACATTTGAAGAGTTCCCTCGATTTCTCCAAGATTCCATCATCAGATCCCGACTTAGTGCCAACGGGACCAACTCGGAGTTATACCCTTTCGATTAAAAAAAAAATTGAAAATCGGTTCACGGTTCTCGGAGATATCGAGTAACATACACACAAAAAAAAAAAAATAGTTCGAATAGAGAACCTCCTCCTTTTTTTGAAGTCGGTTAAAAAAGGAATAGATTCACAAAAAAGACCCTGCAATTGCGATTTACAAATTACGAGTTAAATAGTCCGCCATGGTCCAATGTGGCCAACATTATGAAATTGAATTGACGCATTCGTAACATTGGCACGACGAGTCTGTTCAAGATCAATAAATAAACGCCGGTAGCCGAGTTTGTGAGTTACCATTTTCAAATAAACCCAAACGATGTCTGGACTTTTTTTATTTTGTGTTTGTTGTGATTGTGTCTATCATAATGGAACCCATTTCATATTTCTAACAGGTGGAAATTAATATAGAAATCTTAGAATTTATTCTGCTGTATTTAAAGAAATATCAGAAAATATATATAGCCCTGCAAGGGGTTTTACAACCCACGCCATATTGCGGATATTCAGTGGTACTAAATTATTTTACAGGCAATGATGATAATTTTATGGTAACTGACGTGAATGGTTGAAAGTTGGTGAACGTCACTGATGTAAACTAAAAGGAAACAGGACTAAATATTCCGCGTATTTCAAGTATTTTTTGCATAATAAACCGAAAACAATCAAAAGTGATGAAAGTCAAGTTTTTCAATAGGATTCAGTATTTATTTTGCAAGAAGAACGAATGATTGAGCAGCATTCCGGTAAACAATGTTAGGAAATTTGATAATGACAAATCCTTGATTGACGTTTAATAATACATATATGACGTATGCACATTATTGCCATAGGAAAGCTGTTTGTAGCGCCACTATCCCTGGGCCGGACCGACGCTTGCTAGGCTATAAAATTACCGCAATCTAAGACAATTAGTGCTGAGAGAGAAGGGTTGTCGTTTTAGACCAAACAGCGAAAAAGATATTTTTTTTGAATTCGACGTTGTCAGATGACAGATGCATACCGAATTTTATTAACAATTTCAAATGAAAATCTAACTGTGATTATTTAATTACTTACGTATTTGCTAGGATTAATTTACAAAAATGAATAGATTCCCACGTGTGTGGGTTGATGAGGTATATACTCCTCCAAAATACACCAAGTAGTTTTTGTGCCCGATTGGAAGAACGATTCGACGAAAACCCCCGATAAACATTTCTTTCATGTGCCACATAAGAATAAAGGAGATTGGTGTCTAGCAGTGGGGAAATTGGTCGTGCCAAAGAAACCATTATTTATCTGCGAAGACCATCTTGATGTAAGTTCAATAGTTACTGTTTCCAGAATCAGTAATGGATCAGAAATATGAATCAAACCAAACCGTCAATTTTGAATTTTGACAATGTCATGTGAACCTCAACGACATTCCGTATATGTTATTACTAAATCGGACTAAAGTAACGGTTCCATTGAGTCATAGTTTTGGCGCAGGGCGGACTGCCTACTAAAAACTGAACTTGAATGTCAGTGTCAATGTGTGCGTGTAAGACGCACAGGGCTGCCTCAGACGCATTGCAACAACCAGTTGGTACTTTAATTGCACATAAAGATGACATAAGCTAGAAAATTATCACAACCACACGACAACGGTAGTGGTGTTGATGGTGATAGTGGTGATGATGATGGTGGTGACGGTAGTGATAGTGGTGGTGGTGATGGTGAATGTGGTGGTGGTGATGGTGAATGCGGTGGTGGTGATGGTGAATGTGTTGGAAGTGATGATGCTGATGCTGGTGGGGATGGTGTCGGTGGTAATACTGGCGAGAATGATGATGTTGATGATGAATGTGGTGATGATGGTGATTTTGGGGTCATCTATATCATTAGCCATCACCATCGGCACCGTCATTACAATCATCATCGTCATCATCATCACCACCATGACCATCATCATCAGAATCAACACCGCCATCAGCATACCTGTCATCATCATTACTGACATCACCATCATCATCATCATCACCAGTCACCACCATATTCATCATCATCAAATCATAATCATCATCGTCAACACAATCACTGCCATCATCATCATCATCACCACCAGTCGCCACCTTCATCATCATCACCACCAGTCTCCACTATCATCATAATTACCATCACCAACACCATCACTATTTCACGAGTCAATGCCCACCTATTTATAACCCATATACACAGTAGATACACAACCCTTTCAAAATTTTCTACGCAGCCAACTCGATTCCTACTCGGTGCCCTTGCGAGGTGAGATAACTCGAATCGGGGCGGGGGTGTGCGGGTCCATTCTGCATGTAATACTATAAAGTATAATGTGGTTTTGGTGTTGCCACATTTTAAAATGAGTAAGGTTTTATAAATTTATAATAAAATAATATAGTTATCTCAGAAAAAATATATAAAAACAGAGATTACATCTTTCGATGCAGAATTCAGAAAAGTAATAAAATTGTAGTGATAAAAATATGAAATGTACATTATCAGTGGTGGTAGTCTGAATGTAGCTATCTCTACCTACATTTATCGACTTTCAGGCGGTACAAAGTCCGTCGGGTCAGCTAGTAATTTAATGAATACTAAAATATCTAAAAGACCCAATCAAATCCACCGAAAACAGATGATAATGAAAAATACGTCATTTGCTTTTTGATAACACTTCAGGTATTTGCATACAAGGTAACGCATTAATTTATAACAACTTGTGTAAGTTCATTTACCTGTATTAATTAGTGTACCAATTAGTGTGAGTTCATAATTGCATACTGTACATGAAATTGGACAAGATTAAATATACAACACAAACTTTGTATATACCAAGATCAAACACAATGACAAATTTACCATTTTACTGGCTTTAAACCTAATTTTTTTTCACACCTGGACAAGTGGTCTACCTGTAATTAAACCAAACGCGGATGTTAACAAGATGCCGAATTTCCGGATAAGATATTTGAATGTTTTCTGTATGAAAGCCATTCATTTTCCTGGATAAAACGGTGTCTTTGGGCTAATATTTTAGTCATAGCAACACTGAAGCATTCTTCACCTGTTTCGTTCCAGAGAACATCAGCCAGTGAATGTTGTCGCAGTAGCAGTGAGCATATGCTGCATCGCTGCTCTCCTGCTGCCGACACAACCGGAGACCACAGTCCAATCACAGTTCCCCGACTGGCTCCACATCGGTTCTAACCTCAAACTAGTATTCTCCTTCGTTTTAGGACTTGTTAGTATGTTAGTTTTACGGCCATAAGTTTAGACCTGTTTCAATTGCTGTGTATAGAGATAGGCGTTCATGCGTGAACTCAATGTGCAGTCGCCATCAAATATATCGCAGCATACAAGGCGTTCATAAATATCTGAACACGACTCTTATTTACTGGGCGTTACAGAACATGTTCAGATATTTATGGACCCCTTATATGCTGCGATATATGCGACTGTACTTCACTTCAGTACAGATATGGTGCATAATACTTCTTCGTTTTTTATAGGAAAAATTCGTTTTACCATGCTTTCTCTATAAACTTTGGTGAAAAAGTTATGGAAATATAGAACGTTATGCACTACATCTGCATTCATACTCAAATTGCTATGGGTGCGAGGTACCGGGGCCGAGGTATGGGTATGGTAGGGGTTATACTTAATCTACTGGGTAATCATGATCGCCTAGGTACTCGGTACCGGGGTATGGGTGTGAATATAAGTAATACGCCGGGTATTTGCCTATGAGCGCCTATCTCTGGTTGTATACGGTTTTAGACAAGAAGCTTATACCTCAGAGGCCTCTGAGTATACTGCACTGGAGATTGCTACAACTAACAACTATTTAACTAGGAATTTGTTGCCTTCAATATTAGAAATGGTTGTCAAACAAATTCAATGTGTAAGTCGAGTCATAAACCATTGTAAGAGTGCGTTCGTGTGCGTTTAAAATCATGGTAAAACAGTAATTGATCAACTGGCGTCCGTTCCTATCCACTCAGAGTTCCGGGTTAGTGGAAATGCACGTTAAGTCAGACCTCTCGCTTGTGTCGCGTCGCAGTTTCCTTTGTCGACAACCTTGGCTCCTTGGCTCCTTGGCTTTACGCACCTGTTTTAGACATTTTAAAATTCCTGTGTATGCTTTAATAATTGTGTATAATGTTTTATTTTAATTTGTGGACTGTTTTATAATTCCATGTACAAACTTGTAACCATAATGGAAAAATATTATTTCTTTATATAATAATATTTCCTGCTGGGATATTTATCATATGACGTGTGAAATTTATTAATTTATCCCAAAAATCAAAGAGTTTACATGACAGTTCGTGTAAAATAATTATGTTTACAATTTGTAATATTATTCCTACATATTTTTTATTAAAGCAGTAGTCTGCTAACGTAAACTAAATGTTTACAAATGAAGCGAAAATTGAAAAATTTAATGATTCGAACAGGATTCGAACCTGCGTTTCCAACGGCTTTCCGGGCCAACACTGGCGTCCTCCCAATTGGACCACCGAATCAGATGTTAGAGCCATTGAATTTTTCAACCAGTTGCTTCGACATGTCTTAGGGTGGCATCGTAGCGCCATCTACCGTAAAGATTTAGACTTTATCGTCGGCACCATCGTCTCAAATTCGTTGAGAATCGATAGTAGCGGCTGACATCTGATTCGGTGGTCCAATTGGGAGGATGCCAGTGTTGGCCCGGAAAGCCGTTGGAAACGCAGGTTCGAATCCTGTCGGAATCATTAAATTTTTCAATTTTCGCTTCATTTGTAAACATTATTCCTACATGTTAGTTCCGTACATATTAGTCGTATTACCTATTCAGGACATTAAAATTCATATGTTCTTTTTTTATTTTGTAAACTGGTTTATAAATTTTACAGTTGCCGAGTACTTTTAATTTTACGCTAGTAAATACGACAAGCAAAAATTTTCATAAATTACCGATATTGAACTCTGTCCTACGTCTTATCGACATGTTCATCACAATAGTGTAAAGATAGGTTCTTAACCCAACCATGAATTTACGTTAGTTATATGAGCCTTAGGATACTGGTGATGTGCGGGATATTGAAAGCGACGAGAGCGCGCAACGATGTATGTCGATGTCTATACCTATGTCATGCCATTTCGAAACTTGTCCGGCCGTTCCTGATAATTTTACATAGTTTAAACAGTTTTAAATAATTATTTTACATGCAGTTTAAATTTTTGGAGGAATAAAAGGTATTAGTATTAATTTCTTACATTACTCCACGTAAAAGACAGGTTAAACAATTGGTTAGGTTAGGTTGAACAACAGGTTATAGTAGTTACTAATAGAACTGAAGTGACAGGCATCGACAGTCGAATCGTTTCATAATCAAGCGCCATCTATTGTGCCCTGCCGGTAAGAAGTTCTGACTCCATTAAAATCGATTTTAGGTCATAAAATGTAAGTATTCAGATGACAGGTGTCAGTGTCAGGAATGTCTTCTTGCCGGCGGGGCACTATAGTGAGATTCAAATTGGTTACCTACCTTAATTCTAGAATTAATCCCTAGGGATATTGTTGTAATTTTTTAATTTTTTTTTTTGATTTGCGTTGGTATTATTATAATATGATTTGTAATCAGTGAATTTATTTTGTGCAGCTCATGACATGCAAATTTGAATAACAAAAAATCTAATAATGGTGCAATGCTGATATTATTTTATCAGTTTTCATATTACTTTAAATTTGACTTAATTATCTACTTTAATTGGTTTATGGTGCTACTTAAATATAAATTGTGTGATACATATTTTAATATTTTTTTATTGGTTTGATTTTAAAATTGCTTTGGAGATACGAACTATGTAGCGAAATTGTTACGCCGGATTGAAAATAGGGCGGACACTTGTTTCTATATTGGGTGGCCTATTAAGATTGCTCAGTATCTTAGGCAAGTCTGAAACAGAATACAAAGATACCTAGGAACCATATCATAAATTTTAGTGGCAAGAAAATTGTAGGGACTCATTCTATAACAAAAGAGTATCAATATATTTATGAACTCTTTAATAGCTTCAATATTTTTACAGCTGACTGTACCATGTATCGATTTAAAAGAGACCTGCCTTATCACGATGTCGAATATAATATATTAGGTGTACAAATTGTATGTAAAATGTCATTCTGAACTGTAAATAACTCATCTTGAGCAACGTCTTATTGTTATTGAGTTACCCATTTATTTGTGTCTATTGTAACATTTTCATGGTACGGACTTTATTTCAGACGTAATCTTGGAATCGTTACACAAGCTAAAAGTGACATATCGATAAACGTACGATAGAAAACACGATCCGTGGGCATACTTGGTCAACCAAGAGTGCCGTATATTGTTTCTGTTTAGTCCAAGAGCCCGCCCACGACATTGTTGTAAGGTGTCTCGCTCTCTCCTACGGCTGCCGCTCACCGCTGCCGCTTGCCACCGACGTCGTGGCTAGGCCGTTAGGACCTGGTGACTTATCGAGCTTAATTATCACCTAAACACCTTACACACCTTACATACTTACATAAAGCGGGTCGCTAGTAAATAAATTCACTACCGTAAAACGGGGTTACTTTAAAATGTAGGCGCTACTTTCGAAAGGAGTTTTTACGCCATATCCTTTTTTTTACTATCTGTGGCAATGCAATGCCTAACTTCAACAATGACCTCACCTTTTACTTCATTTGCTCAATCGCACTGAATATTTGCGTTTTTATAACCATTTTAAATCTACCCGTTTTACGGTATTAAAAACAAAATGTTTGTCACTAACTGGAGTGATTGAACATTGAAAACATTAATTATCAACTTCAAGATGACGTAGAAACTGACGTTCTAGCCAAATACCAGCACGATATTATATATGGTTCTTATCACGCCATCAATACTTTCCAATCTACCTTATATTTGTACCTATATTTTGTTTTACATAGTGTAAATACGTAAATTATTTTGTTTACTGTCTATTGTGTATTTGTGTGACCCGTGTTGTTGGGGTTGGGACCACTGTGTTGCGAGACATACCAAAAATGTGGTGGTGACATTGAAATAAATTACCTAAGGAAAAGGAAAAATATTTTATTCTCAATAACCCCTTTACAGCATTTCTCAAAAAGTTTGTACAAAATTAAGACTAATTAAAATTCAATATAATTTTCCAATTTTATTACTTACCAATTAATTTAGTAATTTTATACCAATGTTATGGCTATGTTTGATCATTAAGGTACTCTTACGCTTATACTTTTTAATTATATCTGAAATCAAAGTATTGGAAATGGGAGAAATGCTCCAGATTGCCACAGTCGGCTGTGGCCGACAACTAAGATAAGTGTCATTAATGCCACGTCGGCCTCAACTATGTTTAACCCGTATATTCTTTGGTTTAAATGTTCCCTTTCAAGACAAGCGCTACAAAATCATTTGCCACTACAGGGTGATCAATCCAAATGGGTCAGTAGGGAGAAAACGAAAACTATAAGAGATAGGGAAATCTGTTCTTAGGAACCATGGCTTCGATTTTAGATTTATTAAAAACTGCATTACCTAATTTTTTTTTCGTATATCTCATGTATATTTAATAAATCTAAAATCGAAGCCATGGTTCCTAAGAACAGATTTTCCTATCTCTTATAGTTTTCGTTTTCTCCCTACTGACCCATTTGGATTGATCACCCGGTACAGTGCAATTGTCTGATTTCTTGTCTGGCATCTGAGGAACATATTTTATTTTCAGTCAGTGCGCTGGGTGTTCAAATGGTCATAGTTACAGATACATTTACCCCAAAGTAAAAAAAGTACGGAAAATCTTAATATTAGCAGAAATCCTTACCCAAATTGCCCGACAAAAGTGTATGTCGACTGGACACATGATGAGAGGGGGAACAGGGACGCAGAGAAAGTGGAGCAAAGTAATAACTGACTGTTATCACAGAAATTCCAAGCGAAATAGAGGCAGACAACAATGAAGATGGGAGGACGAGCTAAAACTTACAGCGGGGCCCAACTGAAGGAGAGAGTGGCTCGCGATAAAGTACAGTGGAAACAGCTAGTGGAGGCCTTTGCTAGGAGTGGAGGCTTTTGGAGTAGTAGGGCCTCGTGCAGGGTCCGTCCGGATTGTTACTACCGTCTTGCCTGCTAACCCACCGCCAAACAGCAATGTTCGCATTGTTGTGTTCCGGTGTGGGTGTAAGATAGCCGGTGAAATTACTAGCATAGAGGCATTCTATCTTCGTCCTCCTGGTAGGCAAGCACTTGTGACTCCTCTGGTGTAGCAGGTGTTTATGGGCGACGGTAATCGCTTTCCATCAGGCGATACGTTTGCTCGTTTGCCCCCTATGACATTAAAAAAAATAAAAAAAAAACTGAGGGCTTTACACACAAAACACAACTCAGTAGAATTCAGCAGCTGGTACTTGGTCAAATAAAGGGCTAACCATACATACACCCGATTAATCGCTACAGGAAATCTATACTGAAATTTAGATTATATTAAATGACATCAACAATGTTGCAATAAAAACAAATTGAAATGTCGTCTAAGTAATTGCGGATAGCACCTGGCCATTTAATCCTACGTCCAATAAATTCTCTAATAGAAAATACCAATGCAGCTCTGCGAAGCTCAATTAACATACAGATTAATTTTCTCTATCCAGCTAGGTTATCTCTAATTCATAATTCTTTATTCAAGGTATATACGGGTAATTCCGAAAATGACTAAACCATACCTACTAATAATATTATAAATGTGAAAGTGTTTAGGTTAGGTAGGTATGTCTGTTTGTTGCCTCTTCACGCTTAAAAACCGCTTGTAATACGGAGATGTAGAAATCAACCCTTAAGAGGCTGAAAACGGGGATGGAAGTTTATATGGGGAATCAATAACTTTTTATTCCTTATGCCGATCAACAAATTTTACGCAGGCGAAGTTACGGGCAGAAGCTAGTAGGTATCTACTAAACGCGGCAAAATTAATTGCGCTAGCAACACTTCCTTAGATGCTGTATCAGTAATTTTCGTAATAACCCGACATACCCGAATACACCTTATGCAGCATGAGCTCCACTGATTTGCGGTACATTGGCACCAACAAATTTCAATTAGAATGCTGCGTAAATTAGTGATTTACGCGGCTAATTTTGGGAACTTGTTCCAGACAAACAATGCTCTAATTCTGATGCAAACCGTGGGATAATTTGGGGCAAATAACTCATTTATGCGCTTTAGCAAGATAATGTATTTTCTGCACTGTTAGCCTACGTGCCGAAAATAAATTTTGTGTAGATTACCTATGTGCAAATTTACAAGAAGATGGAGTGATTGAGTGACAAAGAATTACTTCTGATAAGCGTTATCAAAAGTAAATATTTATCATCATCTCACTCTTGTAATGACGCGGTTGGCGCGGTGGCAGAGCAACTGCTAACTGAGCCGGTTGTCCTAGGTTCGAATCCCAGCAGCGGCAAATTTTCGTGTGACGAGTTCGAACATTTTGTTCCTGAGTCATGGACGTTTCCTATACGTATTTAAGTATGTATATTGTATATAAGTATATGTAATTATGTAAATCGTTGTCTAGTACCCACAACACAAGCCTACTCTGGGAGACTAGAGCTTACTTTGGGTCTAACTAGGTCGATGTGTGTGCAACCGCGTCGTATCAATTTTAATGTATTCTTTCTTTATTTCATTAGTTTCAAATTTGCCAAGCATAGAATATTCGATATTTTCATCGAATACGAACAAATTCCACTTTTCAATAAAACCTCTGCGACTTTTCTAGAAGATTCTATTGAAAAGAAAACTAACTAACGAACAAGTCGGGGGAAGTTAAAGCTAACTAATCGAACTAAAAACCCGATGGTCGATTAAACCAATTCGAGCCATTGTCTGGTGGCGCGGTTTATTTGCTGCAGCTGTAGGTAAGTCTTAATGCGGTAAAATCAGGGCCCACTGAATGAGCGATGGCGATTCGTCAATTTTCACAAATAATCCAAATTAACCTAACAATCCAAATTAACCTAACAAGCTTAAAACCTCCCCAAGGACCTTCACGTTAAAGGGCAGATTTTTATTTTGTTGTCGATTTTGTTTTTTTCTCAGAAATCAATAAAATTTGGTCTGATGGTAAAGTTGCTTAATGCTGAACAAGGTAGGACCAATTTCACGATATGTCCTACAAAATTTTCCATTGAGTTACAAAAAATTATGGTTTTTTTTTACTAAATTTCGTATTTTGTACTAATAAATATTTAGTTGAAAATGAGGAGCTCGAAATACAAAATAAATAATTCGACAAAAATAAAAATGGTCCCGTAAGTCAATTTCTGTCATACATTTTGCGTAACTCAAAGGAGAAAAATTTGTAGGACATATCGTGAGATTGGGCTTACCATAGTCAGAAGAAGCAATTTTACCAACTCACCAAATTTAATTGAAATCTGAGAAAAAAAAGAAATCGACAACAAAATAAAAATTTGCCCTAAATGGTTGTGATACTCGCATTTGGAAAAGGGCATCTCGAAAGATGCGCATCTTTCGAGATGCCCTTTTCCAAATGCGAGCTTCCTTCACAAGATCGTCGGCCCACCTTATACCTGACCTTGCTGCGTCTTTCAGCGCGTGGTCGCCACTTGAAAACCATTCTGCCCTAACGACCATCTTTTTTACGTATCCAATCCCAATTCCGAAACATTGGTTACATTTCGCCAAATTTTCATTTCTCCGAAAGCTATTTTTTTTCGAAAACTATTAATTTTAAGAATAATTGTTAAACAAACCTAACCTAACCTAATGGGTTCTTTCAAACGATGTTTATAAAATCCTGAAAATATTACGGGTTTCAGGAAAAATATACAGTTTTGGACAAATTAAAATTTGGCGAAACGTTAAGGATGGGAAACGAATTAAATTAGTCTTCCAGAGAGGTAAACCCTTTTTTACACATACTCGTACCTACGTATACTTTTTAGTGTTAGTGTGAGTCTCTGACATATTAAAACAAAACACACATGAAACTGTGCCTGCTGAACGCTGCTCATGACCAAGAATTGCGAATTGATTTGAAACATGTTGAGCGATATTTGACTTGAATGATATGAGTAAACCAAACTGGCTGTAAAGTCTACTGTAACAGCTTGCGCCTAGCCGATCTCGCGATTGGACACAGCTCATAGCTAAGATTCACGAAACGGTTTGAAACATGTCAAGCGATATTCGACTTGAGTAAACTCGTTTCATACGTATTTCCACGAGTAGGTAAGTATACTGCTTAAAACATTCTACTAAATACCTGCAAATGCATGAAATGCACTCCTCGCGAACACGATTCGCCGGAGGCAGCCGGCTGCGCCGGAATCGGGGATTTATCAACGGACGTCTCCGCCATTCGTCTGTTCGCGCGATTAGTTCGCTAGGAAGTGCAGGTAATTTGTCTCAGGCTAACTCATTTCAGTTGGACTAGCGCCTTGCGACGTGATTATCTATCTATCTATCAGCCACAGACGCTGCTGAACAATGAACATAGGCCCCCCCCATGACTCGCCACAACGAACGATCCCGTGCAGACCGCATACATTTATTCCCCGCTACACTCACGAGGTCATCCGTCCATCTAGATCCACGCTGCGCTTTCCTATACGTGGTTGCCACTCTAGGACTTTGCTGCCCCAACGGCCGTCAATTCTCCGGGCTACATGGCCGATCTAATTATTTTTTCCACGGTTTTATTAGCTTCACTTGTAACTAAGTTTGTTTGTAAATTTGTTCAATCTTGGAAGTCAGTGTAAATTGTTAACCTACTTACTTCTAATTTGTTGTATCGAAATGAAACATTGCTTGTAGTGTAGTTCTCGTCAAAATGTCCAAAATCTCCAAAATGTCAAACTGATGAAGAAGGTAGCCGTGAACTCCTGAACAGCATAAGATAAACCCATTGTGTTTTGGTCCATTCAGTTGGTTTGTGTAACGTAAGAGTGGCAATAAAAGATAATCAATTTACAGACCCATTTACATTTGTATTGTAAATAAAAGCTTGTAAGAAAATTGACCAGGAATTGACAAAGAACCCGTAAATAACACATTATTAAAATAAGAGCTTGTAAGAAAATTGACGAGGAATTGACAATAAATCCGTAAATAACACATTATTAAAATACAAAGGTTTGTCAGTACCTACCTACTTTTAAAAATGGTTGAAAATATAAGTCGCGCCGAATGTAATTTCGTATGCAAGTCATACATGGGTGCAGCCAGGTCCCAGCCCTAATCAATAGCCTTGTTCCGCCACAATTCATTCGTTAGTCTCCACCGAACAAATTATTGACACTATTAATATAATTGAAGGGTCCCTGATAAGGGATGACAGCTTTACTCGGGATCTAGTCGTAATTTATACCGTAATTGTTTCTATTGTCAAGTTATCAACTGGCTCTACTATTAGTAGATTGGGGATGACATATAATTTAGCTGTTCAGTTTAATAACGTATCTAAGTAGGATGATAGCCTTGAAAACAGTTAGATAAAGTGAGTCGACAAAAAAAAGATTTTGTTTTAAACTATGAATACAAAGATCAAAGCTTAAAGAAAAATTTAAAAAGGAGCTACCTGGTGGAGGGACCGGGAATCGAACCCGGTACCTCTGGATTACCGGTCCAGCGTGTTAGCCACTTCGCTTCGTCAGGTCTACGAGGAGCGAGGGTTGCGAAGTGGCTAACGCGCTGGACCGGTAATCCCCTCTGGATTACTAATAATAACCCTAAGCCGCGGACAGAGAGGCTGACATTGCGAATGGTTTCTTGTTACCTACGGAACCCTACAACATGGAATACCACCACAGTGAATAACTGAAGGTGAATATTTGGCCAGCGTTCCGATTGGGAATACCAGCAGTGATTGATTGGCGAGGTAGCGGGCGCGACGGACCCCTGACGGCCGGCGTATATTGAATTAAGCGCATCGATTGAAAAATGTACAGGTTTTCCGAGACAAAGGGAAAACGAAAACTGCTAAAGTATAAGGTACTAGAAGGCAATTCACGCCTCTTTTAGGGTTCTGTAGTCAACAAGGAACCCGCTGTTTGCAGCTTATAAGCTTAGAGACTTAGCTGAATTTAGCATGAATATATTATGCAGACCGCAGTTTTGCAGAAAGCAACCAGACATTATTGTTAGTTATGTATAAGAGAGGCTCAAGGTTGTTTGACAAAAAATTTACGCTGGTCGCTTTCTGCATAACTATGTCTAAGTCGTCAGTAGACAATATGAAGCCTAACAAAATTCGCGCTTTAAAGCTTAACAAACGCATCTCTTAAGTATTTAAAAAAAAATGTGTTACAAACCCAGCCTAGGTTTTAACGACCTATCCAACGACACACAATGGGGTAGACGAGAAAAAAATTACATCCGCACTTTACGAAAAAAAAGGTTTTTCACGATTTTATCCTATCACTTTGTCAGCGTGCGTATTTACAAATTGCAGCTTTCTAGTACAAAAAGAATTTAAGCTGAGGACAGACAGACGGACATGGCGAAACTACGAGGGTTCCTTGTTGGCTACGAAATCCTAAAAAGGATAGCTTCAGCTGAATATATAAGCAGAGCGGAATCTATAATTAAGTAGTGTAATTATTTATATGTTGCAATTTTTTAAGTACTACAATGGGCAGACGCGAGCTGACTGTAACCAATTTGTTCCAAGTGAAGGTAATAATGGATCGAATCCAAAGGAGGCAGATTGTCCGGTCTAATAAACTCCCTAGAGGCGGTCCCCAATAATTAGGGACCAAATGAACACCAAGATGTAATTTAACCTGAAAACCATTTGACTTCTATCGGGGCTGTCGAATAACTTGTTTTAAATTATGTTCCTAATGGTAGGTACAGTAGTTGTGTTTAATTTTAGTCTAATAAAAGGGTTTACTATGTACAAGTACTTGAGTATCTCTGACCCTTTGAGTATTTGATGAAAATTGAAGTACAGGTACCTGTATCATGTAAATAATGGAAACGAAGCTTTTTTAGTTTAGGTCAAATGTCGTCACCTAGTTTTTAATTCGTTATCTCCTAACCTCTTGCAATAACCAAATATCAAGTGAATGTTTGTGATGTTTGTGCCACTCGGATTCTTCGCCACCACTGTTATTATATTTATATATTAAAGTTTACGTGAGGTTTGGCACCGACTTCAAAGGGTGAGTCAAATGTAATCTGTACTTGAACGGGTTATTTTTGGATTTTTAGTTTTACTGAACTCGGTTCTTTTTTTTGTTAAAAATTTTTTTTTTTCGCTTTTTAGTGATTCATATGAAATACTTATGGCGGGGTGATCAGGGAGGTTGAGTATTTGATGAAAATTGGAGTACAGGTACCTGTATCATGTAAATAATGGAAACGAAGCTTTTTTAGTTTAGGTCAAATGTCGTCACCTAGTTTTTAATTCGTTATCTCCTAACCTCTTGCAATAACCAAATATCAAGTGAATGTTTGTGATGTTTGTGCCACTCGGATTCTTCGCCACCACTGTTATTATATTTATATATTAAAGTTTACGTGAGGTTTGGCACCGACCGAGGGTGAGTCAAATGTAATCTGTACTTGAACGGGTTATTTTTGGATTTTTAGTTTTACTGAAGTCGGTTCTTTTTTTTTTTTTAAATTTTTTTTTTCGCTTTTTAGTGATTCATATGAAATACTTATGGCGGGGTGATCAGGGAGGTCTTGAAGGAATGCATGTCGTTTTAATTATCTCCTAACTCCTAACCGTTAAGGAGTTGTACCTTCCATCATCAGTTCAGCATTGGAAGATGATGACTACCATATGCAAATACTTAAATAGTTTTAGAAAATATATGAAAAATATTATGACTGCCTATAAAATTTCAGGAGTTCCTTCGATTCCTCATGGATCTCGTCATCCGATCTTCACCAAAATTTTATGGGACCAACCTTGAGATGTCTCTTCATGAACCTAAAAAGAATTTTCCAAATCGACTCATAAATGACGGAGTTATGAGGTAACAAACATTAAAAAAAAAAAAAACATACAACCGAACTGAGAACCCCCTCCTTTTTTTGAAGTCGGTTAAAAAGGGTTTACTATGTACAAGTACTTGAGTATCTCTGACCCTTTGAGTATTTGATGAAAATTGGAGTACAGGTACCTGTATCATGTAAATAATGGAAACGAAGCTTTTTTAGTTTAGGTCAAATGTCGTCACCTAGTTTTTAATTCGTTATCTCCTAACCTCTTGCAATAACCAAATATCAAGTGAATGTTTGTGATGTTTGTGCCACTCGGATTCTTCGCAGTAAACAATAAACATATTGCAATGCAACCCCAACAAAACGATACAAAAGGTAAATTAAACTCGAGAAGAGCCCAATTTAATTTTACTCGCTGTTATTATTAAAGACAGGTAGCCCTATGCATAAAATATACGAGAAAATATCAGACCGTGAAAAGGGTACAAGCTCGAGGGAGCACTAATTTAAATAAATATAATTTCGCCACATATTTTATGTATGAGTGTGGACCCGGGAAAAACGCGCGGGTGCTGAAACGCCATTAAAGGAACGATTTTAGATTAAATAAGAATTAAATCAAACGGGGCATAGGAGTGTCGATCGCTTCTCTTACTAGGTTTTTTTCAATTGGCCAAGCGAGCGAGCGGTCTCCGTTTTAGCTTGGCCAAAAATTCTTTCGAATTTCCGGAAGTTTGGTTGTTCGGATTTAAATCTGTCCTCGCCTCGCATCGGTCGCATTTCTCAATGGATTCTCATGAAATTTTGTAAGTAGTTTCTAGAAGTATATGGATTTCTTATGTCGATTCAGTTTCTCGAAATTATTCAAAACGGCGGAAATATGGCGAATGATAATCGAAAAAAAAACAAACAGCCAATTCGAAATAAACTGGCGCGATCTACATTTCACAAACCCAATAGTGTATTAATGTGTAGTAAGTACTAGTAACTACTCATAATTCCAACTAGATAAAAAGCATTACTCCGAACTTCTGTACAATTTTTTTTTTGGAACGTGAAAGACTGGCCTTTCAGTGTATCACATTGGTAATATTAATGTACATATACAGGTGAAAAAACTATTAAGGCTAAACATACTAAACAAACTGAAAAATTTCTTGCCTATCAAAACTAAGGTATTGCTTGTAAATGCACTATTACTACCCATAATTGATTATGGTGATGTTTGTTATCCGGACTTAAATGAGGATCTTCTTGATAAGTTGGATCGACTTCTTAATAATTGTATTCGCTTTATTTTCTGTCTCCGTAAATATGATCACGTTTCTTCTTACCGCTCTCAGCTTGGCTGGTTTCCCATCCGTCAACGACGCAATATTCGTATGATCCACAAGCTCCTGAATACCTGAAAACCTTTTTCTGCTATGTTGAATCCACTCGTAACCGTAATTTTCGCTCTTCCGGCAATCTTGCCCTTTCTATTCCTCTTCACCGTACTGGTTTCATGTCTAATTCTTTCTCCTTGCAAGTGGCTCGCCTCTGGAACGGTCTTCCTCTCACAATCAAACAGGCTCCGAGTAAGCTGGCATTTAAAAGGGCCGTGCGAAGTTTCTTTGCTGGCAGAACTGAAGTCGCATAGTATATCTGCTTGGTTTGTTTCATCGTTGTATATATTTATGTATGTATCTATTTATATATATGTATATTATACGTATGTATGTACCTAATATGAGTATTTTAATTATATGTAATTATGTTGTCTGATGCACCGCCTACAATTTCTCTGCTTTGCCCTAAGGTTGACTGGTAGAGAATGCCTCATGGCATTAAGTCCGCCTTTTGTACGTTAAGTTTTTCTTTTGTGCAATAAAGTTTAAATAAATAAATAAATAAATAAACATTTATGACGACGCGGACGTTTAGTTTTTATTTTCCTAATATGGAATTGGTTATATTCTATTCTCAATAAAACGTGTAGCGGTGACGCCTCTAGTATATTTAATGCATCAATGATAAACTTACCGTTTTTTGCGTTTGCATATATCATAATTGGAGGGATGCGTAAATGCGTTTACAATCCAGACCGGATTCGTATTAATATTACATTTAACCATCCTTTTGTGTAAATAAATGGAAAAGTACTTACCTCATTTTCACAAGATCACGTTTATTTATGCTGTTGCTTTAAATATTTGTTAAAAACTGTTCTTTAAATTAAAATTTAGAAATTTCTAACTAAAAATACTTACAAAGCGACTTCAATCGACAGACATAGTACTTAAAAAGTCATTCCATATTATTTCAGGAGTTAATTTCTTAAAATTATAATTAACAATGTACCTAATTCAACGTTCAATAAATAATTTCCAAAACTGGCTAAGTAATTTTTTTCGTATCCCTTTTTGGTTTACGGCTACAAAAGCACAGCAGTTCGATGGGTTCCGATTATTTTTGATGTATTTTTTACGTACGTTTACATACAGTTTCTATAAGTTGATATCACAACTTAAATTTTCTGTACTGTAATATTTTGCAAACTTGACTTTAGGCAGTGCTTCCCCTTAGCCCTCATTTCGGGCTACAAAGAAACGCGACAAACTTAGCGTTATAATCGTTATAATACATGGTGGTGTAGACGCGATACATATAAGGTTACTTTCCGGATCTACCCACAATTGCGTTCAGCTTTTAGTATATTTTTATATGTTTACAAAATGTTGGTCTAATACCAACAGTTGATGGTAGGGTAAGTGCTCCAGTGAATGAACAAATCCAGTGAACGAACAAAATGCATGTTTTTTTCGTAAAATAAGATTTCTGTACCTTTCTACCACGCGTGATATTTTTTTTTCGGTTAGTAACATTATTTGACAAGTTCTGGTAGCAGTTACTTCAACTCATACGCATCAGTGTCAAAATGGGGACGGTGTAAAGTGGGCATGCGGCTGCTGTGTTTTGTTTATATGGAGGTGTAATAAGGATTAAGGTAAGCTATGTTGTGTTTAATGTGTCACTACGTGTGTCCTGTGCATCTGCCATGTACAGTGCGTGTTTTTTTAAGCCGTAAGGTGTTGTTAGTGCTATTAATGTGTAGGTTAATGTGATTTATTTTCAAAAAGTGGCTTTTAATCCAGTGTTCTATAACTAGAAACCAAAATGGCTTAAATCCAATGAACGAACCGGGGGGTTCATTCACTGGAATCGCGTGATTTATTGTTTGTCCAATATCTGACGTTTTGTTAGTAGTTATAATTATAAGATTTGGTTTTCTATGATTTTGATGGTAATGTATTATCTGACAAACAGCCAGTGTTCGAACAAAACTTTAAATATTCAATTTTATACAAATACAGTTAGTTCATTAATTGGTTTTCAAAAACCAGTGAATGAACTACCGCAATGACAGTTAGTTCATTAATTGGCTTTGAAAAACCAGTGAATGAACTACGATATTTATTTTTGTATTTTTCTTGTTTTAGAAAAGTAGTTTATTGATTTCATTTGATGTCCTACCTAATACCTCTACGAAATATTTTTTAAACAAGTACCTACATTTTGTATCTTTTTTACAAAATAAAGCATGAGTTTAAGGGTAGTTCATTCATTGGTTTCATTTGTTCATTTACTAGAACTTTATGTTCATTCACTGGTGATTTTCCATTTTATCCCCTACAGCTTGCTATAATTTAAGACTGTGCAGCACTACTGCAAAATAAAAATTAATTTTAGAAAACTAGAATAGTTGTTTACGCTATAGGAACAGTAATACTTAAATTTAATTATTGCTATCTGCCAAAAATATTTTTTTCAAGTTGATAATTTCCTTAAGTGTTCATTCACTGGAGCACTTACCCTACTCATTAAACTCAATTTTTGAGGATCTGTCAAGTAATCCATACCAGAAGGCGCGGAGTCTCACGTCTCACCCATTAGTCAAAACGTATCGTTAATGACACAGATACGTGCCCCGTGAAATAAAGGCGACAATTCAATTGCGATTTACCATTTTTTTACGATATATTTAGTTCAGACACCTGTTAAAAGTTATAAGTACGTAATTATTTTTTCGACTTTCACTTATCCTTGCCGTTTTGTAGTAAAAGTCAAGTCAAGTTTGTCGTCATCACAAACTTACTCAGGAGAAACACAATTAATTGTATAATAATTGACAAACCATGCGTTTTCTTTGTGACCTAAAAAAATATAGATTACTAGATTGCTCCGTGATTCTGCAATTATATTTTTAAGCTCAAAAAGTTAAGTTTTTAAGTTAATGAAAACAATGTCTTTATGCGATACAAGGTTAAAATGCATGGGCCTTCTATAACACAAAATGATTTGTGTCACACATTTATTTTATTTAAGTAAATCGTGGAGGCAAACCAATACACACCTTTTCATTTTTCAATATATGCTTACTTACTTGAATATGAAACCAAGCTCGATATTTACTTAATCGGATAAAAGGTATTTACATAAAAGCAGATTCCATGAATATAATATTCATGTTAAACTATACTGCGTACTGTTTGGGGTCACGAGTACAATAGGTATCCTTTTAATAAAGCTTTTCAACGATCGAGGTAGTATGACCAGTCTTTATTTTAGTTACACATCACTATAATACGGTATTTGACGACAGCTCAAATCAGCTACTCTTTATGAAATGTCAAAAACGATCTGTTAGTATGAAGCTTCTCTGATGGTACAGACAGGCATGTGACGTCATAAAAAGCAGTAGTCAAGACACGTCTTCTTTTTAGTTATTATACAATTAAAAATAGTATAACGTCCAAAAGTCAGTGATAGTTTATTTGGTTCTGCATATTTTTTTATGTGGGTTTAGTGGTCTTAATGCCACAATTTATATTCACTATAGTCAAACACCGTATTATTGATCATCATTTCTAACTGACTTATTCTCAGGAAGACAATATAAAATATTTACCTATTAAAGAACACGAACACTTTTTTCGCGAAGGAAGAAAATTTTGCCTCCATTTTCAACGGACTTAAAAAAGGGCTCCATATTTATAGTTCTATGTTCGGCTGTATGTATGTATTTTTGCATCAGTGTGCATCCTTAGCCTTATCCGGGATTGTAATCAGCTAAACTCTGCCCCATCATTTTACTGTTTAGTTGAGTTGGCTTTTATTAAAATTTATATTTAAAGAACTGAGAGATTGTAAAGATGTTTGGATGTTAAGATGTTTCGATGTGTATCACTCAATCACGTTAACGTTATAGCTATTACTAGCTGTGCCCCGCGGTGTTACCCGCTCATCCCACGGGAACACTAAATTTATTCGGGATAAAAGTATCCTATGTCCTTTCCCGGGTCTCAAACTATCTCCATACCAAATTTCATCTAAGTCGAGCGGTTTAAGCGTGAAGAGGTAACAGACAGACACACTTTCGCATTTATAATATTAGTATGGATTTTGAAGTAGTCGCGCGACTCGATATCTCCTGTCATATATACGGTACCTACTGAAAGGAAAATTACAGCTAGTATTTGTCGCGCGACAAGAGTTGCGTTTCACAGTTATGCTAGACGAGGCCAGTCGAGGAGTTACAGGTCAGTAAATCATCCCGAAAACGCGGGCAAAGATGGGCAAAAACTAGGTTTAGAAAATGTTTTAGAGAGTTTTACACACTAAACCAATTTTAAATCCTTTATCCGAGTACGTAAAATAGCGTCTCGACTCGAAACGTCTGATCTTGTTCGACCCATATTCCGCCAAATATTGAATTCGGAAAGTGCTCCGCTATTTGAAAAGTATTTTCCTTCCAAAACTTCGCCAGTTGCCTTTAGGGCTGCCAGGTGGTTAAAATTTTGTCAAAATTCTGATAGTTTTCGTTTGTCTTCCATTGAATTTCAAAAAATGTCTTAGAAAACTATAAAATCTCTCCAGGAAAAAGTTGAACTTATTATGTTATTTACACATGAGTGATTTAAGTTAACGATTAGTATAATAATCAGACAGACATCGTTAGGTTAAGTTTCTTGTTAACTGACAGCGCGTGGTTTATAACGGCACACATCCCGTGTAGGTTATCAAAACATTTTATTGCTACACCAATTTTTATTGACAACCCTAATAGTTGGCAACGGCGTTTGAATTTTCTTAAACCTGGTATCGGTTTGGAGAAATATTGCCTTTAACTGTCGTAGAAATATTGTAGGTATATGTGCAATAACAAACATAAAAGCTGCTTAGAAATAGTAGCCTATTCTTTGGCACAGACTTGGCACCGACCGTACTCCGCTTGTCCCAAAAAGTTTAAATATTTTACAAAAAAGTTTGTTATAAAAACAGAAAATACGAATCTCAAATTCTTCTTATACGAATCTTCAAATGATGTAATCTAAATCAAATTGTGTAAAGAAATGTCTCCCAACGTTATAATAAATGCAGACAAAATTGCAAAAGAAACACGAAGAACACTTTTAATTAGAACATGGCACGTTTACGATGTAACGTTTGTTCAGATTGGTCCCTTTACCCCAAGGAATCCGATAAACGAACCGGTCATTAATCCTAATCAAGCATCATTGATTGTCCCCATTGTCCGGTCACATTCTAACGTTCCGGCAAGAAAGAAAGGCAAAGAAATCGCGAAAGAAAGGCAAGAAAGAATTTCACGTAAGAAAAGACTCCGAAAAACAGCTGATGGAAAAGTTGAGATTAAATTAATCTAAGTTAGGTTGAGCTGGAGAAAGTTGCGGCGTGGGATAGTTACCTATTTATAAAATGCGATATAATTTTTCATACAGATGGGGTGTGACTTAATCATTTTAAGTAGTTTAGTAGAACCAAGCAACGCAATTTATGTTAAAACTAGGAAAAAACAGTAATGTAACTTAAATAAACTTCAATAAATTGACGATTTTAAAACTTGGTTGATATTTTCTCAATATAAGTCTGTATATTTAGGAAGGCAGTACAGATTATTAACCCTTCGTCTGTATTTGTATAGGATCATGATCAAGTATTTATTATGGTCGTCTTTTTGTATTTTTTTACGGATATATTTTTTACTCATTGCAGCTCAAATGAGTTTTTAATCTCACATACGTAAGATAAACCCGATTATTTAATACCTAGTTCATTACATACCTAAGGCGGTGAAGGTGAGTACCCCATTAGTCGAAAATTACTGGACCAACTTGTTTTTTTTTAAATGATATAAGTATATCTAGAAAGTTCTAGTCCGTCACATTGTCATGAGTTCAGGATCTCAGTCGCGGGAACTCTTCAAAAACTACAGGCGCTATTATCGTTCGATTCGGGTATTTTTTGAGCAACTCGTACTGTAGTTTTTGGAAACCATTATTTCGCTTGACTTCTGTCACATTTTGTTAAAAAGTAAATTGGTTATTAAATACCTATCTTTAGCCTTAATCGTTTAATTCGTGTATTTTCTCTTCTCGAGGTGTGAAATAATGGCTACCTATTTGCATAGTATCGCATTGTTTAAAAGCAGTTTTAAATTCCTGGCTACAATATTCGTGTATCCAGGGCAAAACGGAGATATTTCAGCCGCGATCCGGAATTCAGTTTCATAATTTGTCTCCGCCCGGGCGAGTTGGAAGGAAATTGTAAATTTGAAACCCCGACACGGCGCGGGCCAGAACTATTCCGAAAAAATATGAAACAATTTGGGAAAAGTTTAACTCGAAATTGCGAGCTTGAATAAAAACTAAGTGTTACACTCACGATTGCCTTTATTATTTTAAAGTTTCCTGAAATTGGTTTATACAAATCTGAGGGAAATAAGTTTTGTTTTTAGCAGCATTTCATTATTGAAGAGTGTTTTGGCAATGTTTTTCAAGAGAAATACGTTATTTGGGTTAATTATTTATTTTTTGGACAGCCGTGCAAAAATAAATGGTACTTAATTAACACCCACTTATAATACTTTGTTTTAAAGTTCTTCCCCCGCCGCAACGAAGCTTGAATTCTTTTTCTACTGTTCATTGTAAAGGCACATTTCGTAAATTTTATTTCTTTCTTTTTACAGGTCGTCATGTCAGGGGTTTTTTAAATTTTTTATTTTATTTTTATTTCATATTTTTTAAACAAACAGAACTTTCGTCCCGGAATTTTCTACTTTAACACTATTTTGGTTTTACACCGTTCAAAAAGGTCCATAGTTTCCAGTCTTTCCTCGTGCTTGATCCTTGACTATATATGTAGGTACAACAGGATCTCAAGCCAGTGGTAACAAAAGCCGTCTTCTCTAAGATTGAAATTAGGATATATATTTTAATTTAAATAGACTTAAGCAACATTCTCGGAAAAAATCGTTAAAGTCAAACTAGTTAATGCTTATAATGACAAAATGGCTAAGTTATTAGCCAAGAAAATCAAAATATATACTTTGAATGCACTGCATGAGTTGAAAGAACCTGTTACTTATGGCCTAAAACAGAACCAGGTTTCCATTCTACAGGATCCAAATAGTAGGTACAGGTGGCTTACTTAGCTCCATAAAAAATGCAGTTGATGCTAGCAAATGCTAGGTAACTTTTGACTTAGTTTGAAATACCTAATCATCGATATCGACCACCATGGGATAAACCGATAAAAAAAATACATCCCCACTTTTTTTACGTGTAGGGCAGACGTATACAAAAAAAAAAGTTTAAAAAAAAATATTCTACCACTATGTCTCTGAGCTAAGCTGTAGACGGACGGACATGGTGAAACTATAAGGGTTCCTTGTTGACTACAGAATCCTAAAAAGCTGTTATTTATTCACTTAGGCAAGAGTGCTTTTGCTAAAGCTTTCGTGTCCTTTGGTCGTGTTAAAATCTTGCAGGGTGTTGCTATTTGTGACCTCAATCAAAGGAACCTGTTCAACACTCCTAATGACAATTCAGCTTTAGGAGAATTGCAAAACTTACAAACAGTGACCCAGTATTGTGACAGAAATTAAAAAAGTTTTTCTGAGACTCGGTTTTATTATCGACTGTACTTTCTTACACAAACGTTAAATGATCATCAAGAACAATCAGCCAGCAATGAGCCCAAACACCATGGGTTTATTCTGTGCTATTAAGGAGTTCCTACGGCCATCTTCAGCTCCATGGTACCAAATTATTGTACTGTCAAAATTTTATTAAATTGTTGATTACGCTTATATAACTAACATTTAACCAACATTTGAAATTCTTGGCTTAGATCCTTACACAACTAGATGGCAGGGCCGTATTTACCCCTAGGCCCACAAGGCCCGGGCCTAGGGGCCCAGCTAGTCTAGGGACCCAGTCCCAGACGCAGGACTTGTGCCGTAATAATGTTCTTCTTATAGGGGAGGGGTCCCCAAATGCCAAGTGCCTGGGGCCCTGGCCCTCTTAGTCCAGTCCTGCTAGATGATTATCATGAGATCTTCACTTAGTGAGTGATAAGGAAAATGCTAATAAAACTTAACATTTATCCAGCGTTTGGAATTATTGGCTACAATATTGGCTGAGATCCATTAATAACTAGCTGGTGATCATGAGACCTTCATTTAGTAAGTGATATAGAACATGCTAATAATACTTAACATTTAACCAAAATTTGGAATCCTTGGCTTGAATGTTGGCTGAGATCAATTAACAACTACCTGGTCATCATGAGACCTTCATTTAGTAAGTGATATAGAAACTGCTAATAATACTTAACATTTAACCAAAATTTGGAATCTTTAGCTTCAATATTGGCTGAGATCCATTAACAACTACCTGGTCATCATGAGACCTTCATTTAGTAAGTGATATAGAAACTGCTAATAATACTTAACATTGAACCAAAATTTTGAATCCTTAGCTTCAATATTGGCTGAGATCCATTAACAACTAACTGGTCATCATGAGACCTTCATTTAGTGAGTGATATAGAAAATGCTAATAATACTCAACATTTAACCAAAATTTGGAATCCTTGGCTTCAATGTTGGCTGAGATCCATTAACAACTACCTGGTCATCATGAGACCTTCATTTAGTAAGTGATATAGAAAATGCTAATAATACTTAACATTTAACCAAAATTTAGAATCCTTGGCTTCAATATTGGCTGAGATCCATTAACAACTAGCTGGTCATCATGAGACCTTCATTTAGTAAGTGATATAGAAAATGCTAATAATACTTAACATTTAACCAAAATTTAGAATCCTTGGCTTCAATATTGGCTGAGATCCATTAACAACTAGCTGGTCATCATGAGACCCTCAATTAGTGAGTCATATAGAAAATGCTAGTACAACTTAACATTTGGCCAATATTTCGAATTATTGACTTCAATATTGGCTGAGATCTTGTCACTTGTTCCAATTAAAGCTGAATATCTTGGAAACTACTGGTCCTACTTCCACCAAACATAGCTAAGAACCATCTCGACGGAAAAGTCTTTCGATTAAAAAAAAACCGCACTTAAATTGGTCCATCCGCTTGGGCGCTACGATGCCACAGACAGACACACAGATACACAGATACACAGATACACAGATACACAGATACACAGATACACATGTTAAACTTATAACACCCCTCTTTTTTTCGTCGGGGGTTAAAAAACGCTCGTGGCATCTTTCTTATCCCCATGTCACTCGCGTTTTTTGCCCCCTCTTATACAACGGTTGCATAAAATACTATTACCTATTTGGCCACCACCAGCCTACATAATACCTAGGGTTAGCTAAAAACAAAGGATTTACTAAAATTGTATTTTACTATGGATTGACAAGCCTATTCCCTACAGGAAACATCTTCGTACTCATGATTTGGATTGTATAAACTTCGAGCACAAAGAAGATATCACACAGAGCGTCGGAAGATTCTTAGTTTCCAGTCTACATAATAGATTCTTAGAGTTACTTAATTGGATTCTCCATTTTACCAGTCACTACAAATATTGGCAAGCTGAAAAATGTGGTCCATAAATAAATACCTTAACACTAACACACATATTAGGTATCAAATAACGCAATAGTATACAATAAACATACACGTTAGTTCGGCGACGTGCGACGTAACTTCTTCTGGGTGTCGGGTAACCGTTCGAGAAGCGGTGTCTTTAAACTTGATGATGTAAACAATACTCTGTGCCAGTTAAGCCCAGAGCCAGTTAGTAGGCCCTTAGTCTCGTGTTTGCGGCCACAAACTAGTTGTTTCGACTAACATTGCTGTAAGTAAGCGGTCTTTAAACGTGATGATGTAAACAATTGATTCAGTGTCTATACACGAATCTCTGTACGGACATACTCTGAGCTGTTAAGCCCTGTGTTAGTTAGTGGCTCCTTAGCCTCGTGTTTGCAGCCACTAAGTAGTTGTTTCGACTAACATTGCTATAGCAGGCGGTCTTGAAACTTGTTACTGGAGCTAAATAACTCTACTTTAACTTTAAACAGTCAGCTTTTTAAGGTTTATCAGTGATTTTAAAAGTTTTTTGTTTACTTTATGCGACAGCTCAACTGTGGCATACGTGAGTACTAGGTAAGAAAAGCCTAGTACTTAGGTGTTTAAATTTTTGTCCATGGTTCTTGGTAGGTACATTTTAAAGTTGAAACCTCTCAATAATAATAAATAACAATAAAATAAATATCGGAAAACCTCACACAATTCGATCTAGTCACAAATTAAACTCAAGAAGGCTTGTGTTATGGGTACTAGACGACGATATACGTACTTATATAGATAAATAAATAAATATTAAGGCCGTTCCCTGAGCCAGAAATGCAAAAATACCCCAAAAATTATCCTATTTTTCTACGAAACGTTGATATTAGTAAACGAGGGAAAAATATATATCATTCTTGATTATATTATCTTTAATAACACAGCATTCGATACACGATTCATAACACTTCGCTCGATACAATTAATTCCCAAAGTAACCTCCAATTCGAATTTTTACTCCAACTTTACTTGTTTTTTTTCTACGTGACACTATGAAACAAAAAAAGGAGAAAAATCAATCATAACTAAAATAGTAATTTTACAGCTTCCGAATTTCAATAATTGAAGCCAATATTTTTAAAATAAATAATCATCGACAAATTCTTACGAAAAAAGATATCGCCTTACGACCCGCAAGCTCTGTCTCCGTCACTCTTTTGAAATGTGACTGTGATGTGACAGGGACGGGTGGCCTGAGGAGGGGCTCGGGGTTCTGGCTCAGGGAACGGCCTTAAGGGACAATCTTACACAAATCGACCTAGTCCCAAACTAAGCAACGCTTGTACTATGGGTAGGTACTAGACGACGATATACATAATAAATAAATACATATATAGATAACATCCATGACCCAAGAACAAATATTTTGCACAAATATTTGCCCCGGCCGGGATTCGAACCCGGGACCGCCGACTCAGTAGGCAGGTGTCTACAAACCGAGCCAAACGCGTCGTCAAAATACATAGAACAACCATGGGGTCATTCGAGTTCATCACACAAATATTTGCCCTGGCCGGGATTCGAACCCGTGACCGCCGGCTCAGTAGGCAGGTGTCTACAAACCGAGCCAAACGCGTCGCCAATTATGGAATACTTAGTTGTAAGTTATGTTAGTCGTTTTCAAAAATCATGTAGGTACTTAGTTAAGGGTGCTAAAATTAAAACAAAACTTAAGATTCCTATGTGTGACGAAGGTACCTACCATAGGCCCCATATCTTTTGTATGACTAACTTTCGTCACACAAGGGTTGCGATCGCATTCTTAGAATAAATACGTCTAGAAACCTAGTCAGCACTGGAAAGTGAAGCCCGTTTTGGTTAGCCACGGGCTACATTTCGTCCGTGAGCGCATGCGCATCTGTCGGATCTGTTAGATCATCGCAACGTCAGGCTCGCAAGCAATACGTCTCTATGATTGGGTCGTAGGCACGCACACATACTAAAACTATAAAAGCGGCTTCATCTTTCACAAATCAGCACGTCTAGCGTAACTTTGACACGCGTCACTATCTCATAGTACTGTACAGATAGAGACAGGTAGTATATCCCGCGCGAGAAAGAGTCGCGTGTCAAAGTTATGCTAGCCGTGCTGTTGTATGAAAACTCTCATTCTAAGTATATTTATTCTAAGGTTTTAATAAGCCTTTAACTACGTATATGTTTTTTGAAAACGATTTTTATAAATGGTAATTATGTTTTAAAAATGAAAGTCACAACTCACAATTCCAAAATACAAGTCGTATTATGAATGTTATGACGCTATCCTGTTTGTCTATGAGGGATGGGATAGGGGATAAGCCATGGGATCGCCCGTCACGAATTTATAGAGTGTGAAAATTCTCGCAGGACGGATTGGTGTGAAATGACAAACGTGACTCGGGTTCTAATGTGGGTTCGGTACAGTCACCAAAACTGGTAAAAAATTAAATAATTGAGTACATGAAACATGAAATGTCTCATTATGATAGTAATTATACTGATTATTTTTTAATGTGAGAATGAGAACATTCTATTTCAACCATTGATACAAAAATCAAAGGACAAATAATTATTTTAATGCGTAACCGGTAATGTACCGGTTTCGATTCCCGTTTCCTTCCGCCGGGTTAAGCATTTCAATTGTGCTTTGTATCAATTGTAAGGTTTTGGAAAATTAGTTGACCCATTTTCGATAAAACGATATTAAATTAGATACTATAGGTACGCTTTAATAGCAAGTCTGTTTACATTTCTGACGACAGGGTCTCAAAACAATAGAGCGGGCGCGGGATCGGCAGTTTGTATTCGAGAGTCGCCCTGAACGGACTAGGTGTGGCCTTTTAAATAGTTCTTGATATTGTGATAAGTTTGTCATAAGTATAGTTTATGTCTGTGATTCTCATCCAACTGCACCAAAACGTGGTGCTGCATCAAAACGTGATGCTCACAGCGACGACCAAACGGGTCTCATCCAACTGCACCAAAACGTGGTGCTGCATCAAAACGTGATGCTCACAGCTGCGACCAAACGGGTCCTATCCATCTGCACCAAAACGTGGTGCTGCATCAAAACGTGATGCTCACAGCTGCGACCAAACGGGTCCTATCCATCTGCACCAAAACGTGGTGCTGCATCAAAACGTGATGCTCACAGTTGCGACCAAACGGGTCCTATCCATCTGCACCAAAACGTGGTGCTGCATCAAAATGTGATGCTCACAGCTGCGACCAAACGGGTCCCATCCATCTGCACCAAAACGTGGTGCTGCATCGAAACGTGATGCTCACAGCTGCGACCAAACGGGTTGCCTATAGCTGCATCAAAACGTGATGCAGCTATAAGTCAGGTTGGCGTTCAAGATTATATGTAACGAAGACGGAGAAGAATGAAATAAAGCTATGTACAAGAAGATTAAAGATGTGCTTCATTTATCTACTCTAAAATCTCAGCAAGCGGGATAAGGACAAAATGTTCCGTAAGTACACACGCCTACACATATTATGTCTTCTTAAATAGGATAATAATTATGTTTTCTTAATAAAGAATACCTTATCAATGCATAGTATAAAACAAAGTCGCTTGCTGTCTGGCTGTCCCTATGTATGTTTAGATCTTTGAAACTACGCAACGAATGTTGATGCGTTTTCAATAGATAGATTCAATTGGGAGGTTTATATGCATAATATAATTATAGTATAAGCATTGCACTCGTGCGAAGCCGGGGCGGGTTGCTAGTTTTATAACTTAACATTATAATTAGCTTGATGTCAAATATTATACGAATTAATATCTTGATCGTCCACAATAAGGCAAACAATTTCAAAATAAGTTTAAAATAACAAGGGAAGTCAACAGGTAAATAAAATCTAGTATCTCCAATAAGGATCCATATACCAAGAATGTAGTAAGTATATGCTTAGATATCGGCGTAGGCCGTCTTAACTTTTTAGGTACGCTGTTATGGGGGCCCACATACCCTTCAATGTTTACGTTAGCGGCATTGGCCAAGGTTGATATTGGATCCGTTGCAAAGGAACTCTTTGTACTTACGAGCGGGACGGTCCAAGATGTTAATATAAACACTGCCGAACGTAGCTGGGGTCTGAGAAATGATTTTTAGTTAACTATTCTTTTTATTGTTCAAAGTACCTAGTTACGTATTCTTTTTATTGTTTATGTGCCAGACGAATATTCGGGTACGACCTATTTTTGGGAGCATATGATGCGGATCTTAAACTTCTTGAGTGGATCCGCAGAATTGTGTCTGTTTAATTTACAATTTTTCAGTGATGATACGTAGCTATACTTACTATAACAGACTGGTCGTTATTTTAGCGTTACTGATTTAGTGACTTTGGACGTGCACGTGTATATATATATATATACTTATATATATACCAGATAGAACTGAAATGAGACAAGGAGCTACCTACTTTGCGTAAACACTTCACTGTTCAGAGTGTGTTGTGTATATATGTGAGTTTTAGTTTAGCAAAAATTGTGATTCATTCCGAATTACTTAAATACAAAAAAAAAAAAAACTGTCTTGCAGACTGACAATACAAAATATAATGGTTCAGGTATAGAGTTTTTATGTTTAATTCGTACAGTTCTTGCCGAATCCAGTTGGAAAATTAGTAAGGCAAATAACCATAAAATATATATATATATATATACGACTACCAAATTAAGTAAAAGAAAGGACTATTCTGCAACTATTGCTAATGGTTATGGATTGTAGAAACTAATTGATCAAAATATGATATAGTTTTTAAGACAAATGTAACTAATCATCATATATGGGCTCAATACCTGAACATACATTTTTCAATTTCTATAAACCTAAAATATTACGTCGTTAATGCGACAATACTTTTCTTTTAAACACTAGTTTACTTATTCCTTTATTTTTTGGAACGGGAAATCACCGTGTTATACATAAATTTCACACGATATGTTATTAACTCCTTATTGTGACAAGTTCCAGATAATGGAGAGAGACATTGAAAGGACTACTTCCTGAGAACATACGCATACCAAGCTCAGGTGCGCAGACAGACAAGTCAGAGTACGTCGCCAGTGCCGACGCCGCAGCCACTGTCGTCGATTGAGAGTACGTGAGGCAGCGCTTGATGGAAGAGGATCTGCAGCGAGAGCGCAACACCGAGCAGTGGCAGCTCGACACCGAACAGCAGCAGAGCGTCATAAGGCAGCGACACGGCAGCACGAGTCACGAGACAGCGGCAGCGCGACACCAAGCAGCGGCGTCAGGGAACCGAGCGTCGCGAGTCCGCGTCGCGTCGCGTCGGTTATAGCCGCAGCAGAGAGCCTGCGAAAACATCATGGAACCGCGCTACACGGAACAATAGCTCGTGTAGCCCTGTTCTTCGCCTAAGGATGCTGTCCAAGTTGATCAATCAATCACAGATAACCTTCCGACTTAGCTACCAACTGAAGGCACATTTGCGACTATAATCAAGTTTAAACCCAATGAGTAAAATCAACGTGTAGACGATTGGTTCTAGAAAATTAATCAGTGTGCTGAGGTTTATGGCCGGGTCGAGAAGGCAACGGTAGACTTTGCAATGAAAAAAAGTACAGGTTTAGCTATGACATTGGTTCGAAAGTCCGAACTTGATTTTGTTTATCTAAGAATATAACAACTGTAGGAGTAGACAAGGTTTGAAACAACCCAGATAGTAGTTCTGTTTTAGTTCGCTATTACCTAGGAATCACGGCACCCTTTTTCGCGATGCCTCAAACCTTTGAAAATAACGTAGGTATACTTAATAAAGTTACAATTACATTGGATGATTGTGACGGTTGCTTTTCTCTAATAAATATCAATATTACCGTAACATAATCATTACATCAACGGGTGGACGGGTGGTCTTGGACAAATATGTTCACAACAATCAATTGCTTGCTCTCATCTAACGTCATCTTTAAATCATGACCAGATTGTTCGTCCACTACACATCATAAACAATTTTCAGATTAACTTGAGATGTGCGAATTAATCACTTAGTCATTTACGTTAACGGATGACAATCAAGTCATATCTTTGGTTAATAGGCTTTTAACTCCCTTTTATGTAGACATGGCAGCTGTTGTTCTTTCCAATACTCCATAATGTTTTTTTTATAATTAAGTGTCATAAGATTATAATGCTTTGAATCTTTCTGGTAGGTAACTTAACACTTAAGATGACCACCGGTAACACGGGCAAAGCATAGCTCCAATATTTTTAATGAATAACTTAAATTATTTTAAAAATATTTCAATACCAATTGCTGAATAAATCAATAATTACCAGATATACGTAAAATAAGATCAAATTCATTATTCCTTCAATTCACATATATACGTAGGTACTTCCAGGGTTCTCGTTCACAAAACTTGATATCTTTGCAATACTTGCAGGTACTTGATACAAAGAATATTATAAACCAACTTTAACAAGAATATTATTTAGGTATTATCACTTATCATATATATAGTAGTGAATTATTGCCTGTACAACTTAAATAGGGTTGCTTGCACATCACCACAGGCAGTTAATCTTGTTATTTTATTCTAACTTGATAATTATAGCGGACTCTAGAAGTAATCAATATTTTGTATTATAACATCTGTATTCCGACGTTAATAAGCATAAGCACAATGTTTCCGTACATATTTAAACTTTAAAATAAAATGAAAAACTTACTTTGGTACACACGTAATAAAGGGAACGATTGCTATTTCGAGATAGGAATTCCACAAATTTGAGTATAATTATATTGAGTAGGTACGTTCACTAGAACAACATTGAAAAGTAAAAAAAAAAACTTGATAAAATTATTCACGAAGCTGGTGCGCCTGAGCCATCGGTCTTGGGTTCAATCCCGGCCAGAGCAAATATTTGTGCCATGAACTTGAATATTTGATGTTACGTATATACATATATGTATTTATATGCTATGTATATCGTCGTCTAGTACCCATAGTACAAACTTTGCTTAGTTTGGGACTGGGTCTATTTGTGTAAGATTGTCACTTAATATTTGATTGTTTAATTATTTTAACTCATATGCAAATTAAACCCGATTAAATTTATAATACTTACAACTAACACATTTTGAAAGTTCCAAACCCATATAAGCAGTACGAACCTATTAAATTAAAATCACCATCAAATTCTAAATGATATATCAAAAATAAGCTCTCGACAGTAAAATTATAATGCCCTATTTTAGTTAGTGCAACCCAAGTTTTCACATAACACAGTAAATAAATATTATATTAGTATTTTTGTTATTAGTATGCCCAACGATAGGTAAGCGAGTACTAAATGCATTGATATAACTCGCTAACTGCCCCAAACCCCAGGGATAATAAATTGGAAAAAGAAAAACATATATATACCTCTACAATGCGACTTAAACAATGCAGTGGCAGTAGGCTATTGGCAGGGTTTCAGCAAAAAATATATTTGGAACCGAAATTAACAGTAAGGTTAGTCCTACGTTAAACAAGATAAGAGATAAGACACGCGATGTATCCAATCTCTGAATTTCGCGATCAAGTAAAATATCGAATTAATGACACCTTGAAGTATCAAAAATAATATCAGGGCCACGGGCAAGCAACCAGTCCAAACATATATACATACAATACAATAAAAGTACGCTTTATTGCACACCAAAAAAACATTTACACAAGAAATCACATATAAACAAATTAAAAACGGTAGACAACAGGCGGTCTTATCGCTAAAGAGCGATCGAGATACATACTTAGAGATTTAACCAAAACAACTATCTAAAATAGACTCTCAGAACTTGGTCAAAATAATTCATGTCGTCATTGGAAGATCCAGTCTGGGTTGTGATAGTCATTGGCAATGTTCGGTACAAGTTGATTGCCAGGATTTGAAGGAGTGAAAGGGAAGAAAAGTATGTCATATACAAACATGTTAATTTAAGGTAATTTGTCTTTGGGCCACAGTTTCTTAAAAAGAAGTGATTCGATTGATTGACTGATTGATACCTATATGTTGTTCACAATAATATTATTATCGACAATTTAAACGATAATGACTATATGGCTAAGCTATATGTAATTTATGTAATCTGTCAAAGTATTTCAAGATTTTTCTTACATACGAATAGTGATTTTGATAATTTAGATCTTTATTTTTAAATGTATGACTCTATTACTTGTCGACATTTACGGCCAATACGGTATTTGACTAATAGTGAATATACATTGTGGCATTGAAACCACTAAACACACGTTAAAAAATACGCGGAACCAAATAAACTAACAGTTATCACTAACTTTTGGACATTGCACTATTTTTAATTGTACAGTAACTAAAAAGAAGACGTGTTTTGACTACTGCTTTTTATGACGTCACAAGCCTGTATCATCATAAAGCTTCATACTGACAGATCGTTTTTGACATTTCATAAAGAGTACCTGATTTGAGCTGTCATCAAATACCGTATTGTTGTGGCATTGTTTGACGAATGAGAAGATTATCATTTTATGTTATACAAAGCTATTGATGTTACGAAGGAGGATCATCTCTAATTGATATATATTTGAAAATTTATTTATCCAAAATGTTACGTTCCTGCTCGAATTTATCGTTTAGGTAAAGCATAACCTCAATTATTATTTTTACAAATTGTTATTTGCTATTTATATTACCCAAAGATTTGACAAATATTACCAATGCATAGCACTATTATAGAATATACAAGTAATTCTTACTTGTTAAATAAGTTATTGAGATATATCGCAGCAGGCTAGCATATCTTATCGCGACTCTGCTTGTCGCGCGACTCAGTGTCAACTGCCTCGCTCGCACGGTACTGGTAGTGAAAATAAAGTGACAAATACTGTTTGTGGCACGAAAGAAAGTCGCGTGTCAGTTATGCTAGACGTGCAGTACGTATATAAGTCGAAATTGTGATATTTGATTAGAGATCACGTTAATATTATTTGATTCTGTTGCCAGCCGAGTGTAAGGTTCCACCTGGTTCGTGCATGGGGACATGCACGTCGTCAGGATGGTCGAGTGTAAGGTTTTGGAAAATTAGTTGACCCATTTTCGATAAAACGATATTAAATTAGATACTATAGGTACGCTTTAATAGCAAGTCTGTTTACATTTCTGACGACAGGGTCTCAAAACAATAGAGCGGGCGCGGGATCGGCAGTTTGTATTCGAGAGTCGCCCTGAACGGACTAGGTGTGGCCTTTTAAATAGTTCTTGATATTGTGATAAGTTTGTCATAAGTATAGTTTATGTCTGTGATTCTCATCCAACTGCACCAAAACGTGGTGCTGCATCAAAACGTGATGCTCACAGCGACGACCAAACGGGTCTCATCCAACTGCACCAAAACGTGGTGCTGCATCAAAACGTGATGCTCACAGCTGCGACCAAACGGGTCCTATCCATCTGCACCAAAACGTGGTGCTGCATCAAAACGTGATGCTCACAGCTGCGACCAAACGGGTCCTATCCATCTGCACCAAAACGTGGTGCTGCATCAAAACGTGATGCTCACAGTTGCGACCAAACGGGTCCTATCCATCTGCACCAAAACGTGGTGCTGCATCAAAACGTGATGCTCACAGCTGCGACCAAACGGGTCCCATCCATCTGCACCAAAACGTGGTGCTGCATCAAAACGTGATGCTCACAGCTGCGACCAAACGGGTTGCCTATAGCTGCATCAAAACGTGATGCAGCTATAAGTCAGGTTGGCGTTCAAGATTATATGTAACGAAGACGGAGAAGAATGAAATAAAGCTATGTACAAGAAGATTAAAGATGTGCTTCATTTATCTACTCTAAAACAATGATATAATTGAATATATTATTTATGAAAGAATATGTGATCCACTATAATCTAAGCAGGATTAGAACCTAAAATATGGAAACAGATGGCGCCAGGTTGGCACGGCGCCGCGCGCCCATACAAAACAAATGATGATCCTGCATCACGCTGTTAAGATTTTTCCTGAAATCGTGACCCCCTCTCCATAGAAAACAAATCTAGAATTTTATAATAGTATAGATGTAAAAGCATTAGGTACGAAGCTGACTGTACTGCATCGCCGTCGCCGTCGTGAAATACAAAGTTTCTGCGGAACCGGAATAGGTACCTACGAGATCTTAACAGCTAAACATTGTTAGGTTCCTTGTCCGTTCAAAAATGCTGATTATTTTAAGACATAATGTATATTCTCTATGATCAAACATGAAACTTAACATATTCTGAATGTAACTGGTTAGAACTTATATTGCGATTTATTATTTAGGTACCTATATATATTTGAATTTACAGTTTGAATTTTTCATTGTCAATTTTTGTTTCAAAAACTACCTAGGTACTCGAAATTTATAATATTTACGCAGGAAATTGTTTTTTTCAGTAGCTATCTTACTTTCTAGGACTTTTTTTTTAATTATTCCCGCCGAATTTATTTCAATCCCATTTCACCCTGTCCTCAGTCAGAAACTAATTTTCGACCTTGACTATCAAGCACTGCTGGTGTAGTGGTATCATGCAAGATTCCCATTCTTGCGACCCGGGTTCGATTCCCGGGCAGTGCACACTTTTTATATTTATTTATAATAGGTTTCTTCTGAAAGGTGGGATTGGGGATACGAGTATAATATTTTTGTATAGTGCGACCAAAAAGACTAGAAATTAAAAAGTGGTAATACTGTAGTGTCGTCCCCGTTTTCTTATATTGATTAGAAAGGGAGGACACTACAGTATTGCCACTTTTTAATTTCTACTCTTTTTGGTCGGACTGTATACACATGTGTTCCTAAATTTTAGTTCGCGGTGCCCGCTCTTAGGGCTGTCTATTATCCATTGCAACAACTATAGTTGGTATATTTTTGGTTACGAATAAATATGACATAATAATATATTAAATGAAAAAAAAACCACCACCATTATCATCATCACCATCACCACCAACGTCGTCTTCATTATTATCACCATCATCGTCACCACGTGTAGTGATGATGACATCATTATCACCATCACCACGAACATCACTATTTCACGACTTAATTAATGTCCACCTATCTATGCATATGCAAAAATCATCTACGCAGCCTACAATATTTCAACGCTATGCACCTACGGTTGAGGTAACTCGGTTCGGTGCGAGGGGGTGTTCGTGTCCATTCCGTCCCTTGGTGTAGTATTTTTCGATGTTCTATAGATCGATGTTATATATTTAATATAACCAAGTCTACCTAGCTTTGTGCGCGTGCCTGCCATCTAATTCAGTACATTTTCATCGAATTTAGGTTATAAAATATACTAAGATGGCAGATCTTACACTCACAAAGCTATACGAAATATATTATAGGCATAGCTGGGCACCGTTAATCAAAAAGTTAACTTCGTTAATCGTTAATCCGCTACAAAAAAAGTTAGCTTCGTTAAACGTTAAAACGTTACATTTCGGAAGAATTAACGGAATTTAACGTTAACCGTTAATCCGTTAATATGTGTAAAATTGCATTTTTATATCGTTGCGTTAGTGAACTTACGTACGACGCTTACACGCAAAAAGTATTTGCTGGCCCGATCTGGATACAAATTCCATATACTCAGTCAAATGTGGCCATGGATTCTCATCAGGACTTCCATGATATGGTTTTAATTACTACACTGCACAGTACACTTTTTCTATCTAACTAAATTACACTGCACTCTTCTTTATCAACACGCAAATGATCACTGACAGTAATTTATAATAACAATAACAAACAAAACACTCGTCACTCTAAGCACCGGCGCTAAGTAATGAAATGATCAAACGAAACAAATCTCTTCGCAGTTTTCTCACTCGCACGCGCCGGCAAAATATATCTAGTTTTGTTTTTGTTTCACTCGCTGCCACGCGCCGCCGGCACTTGTCGTTTCATACTTGTCTGAACCTGTTTTTTCGCGCCGCACCGCGGTGCCGTGCGGTGAATAGTAGGCATTGGATTAACGATTAACGGACTTCGGCATATTAACGGAAGTTAATGTGTCCGTTAACAATTTTAAAAGTTAACTTAAAAGTTAATCCGTTAATCAAAATGTTAACTTCGTTAATTAACGATTAACGAATTAACGAGTTAATGCCCAGCTATGATTATAGGTACTATAAATAGAATAATAGCCTACCTACGGCGTCCCTCTATGGTAATTTATGAACGCTTGTTTTAACGAAACTGTAACGTAATAGGTATATAATGTTACCATAAAATTGATAAACCACTCCTCGTTTTGGAATAATATTAAAACCATCAAGTCTGTCAGTAATACTGCCGTATTGCGTGAATGTGGAAATGGCATGAGTGGCTTGCGTTCGTGTTGACATATTGCCTCATCAGTGATATTCAGTAAATTGCTGCCGGGAACTATATCCACTTTGTTTTATGAGCCTCGTGTAAAACTTAATAAGGTTCGTTCTTTTTTATTTTGCAACGACATACTCAGTCTATAGACTCTATACTAGTAAATTACACATATAATTATTTATTACCATAGAATCGGACGTATACTTATATCTCAGCATAAGGTTGCATTCGGTCAAACTTTTATTCCAAGAATAACGGAATACTTTTTCAGCTTTGCTGCATAAATCCTCACTAACTGCGCTAAATACGGTAATAAAATAAAGTGACCAAAATATTTTACATAGAAAACTATCGTGAGTCTCAGAAATATTGAAATACTTAAACGGGTTTACTCACGTCGTAGAAGTCGAATAACGCTCGACATGTTTCGAAACGGTACGCGATTCATCATCAGTAGAGACGATCAGTCGCGGCGGCGGCCAACCGAACACATTTCGAGCGTTATTCGACTTCTACGACGTAAGTAAACCCGTTTAAGTATTTTAATATGACCAAAACATACCAACGAAGTATATTATACGAGGAAAATGTCAAAACTATACATTACATCTGTCAACTTACGTATAAAGGTTATTCACTAACTCGAAACAATTCCCATAATGCGTCGACCGCTAGGGTTGTAAAAGGGTCTAAGGGAGTGGTTCCCAACTGGTCCCAATGGAACATTATTTATATGCGCGGGACACGCGGTTGTTCGAATAATGTGACAACCCTGGGGCTATGAGGTGATAATGTGAAAATAGTTGTTTGCGGGTTGAGTGGAATTTCATTGACTGAAAATATTCATAATTCGACGGGTAACATCGTTGGAGTGGTGAAGTCTAGAAAGATCTCAAGGACCTGGCGAGAGCTAGCTCAGTATCGTGAAGCGTGGTGTTGGTGGCCAAGATAATAGTTAGTTAATTTGACTGGGCAATATCCTCTTTAAGGCAAGGCGATATCCCCAAATCAGCATAGTCTTGGTTTTATAATAGCCTTACAGGTTACCTATCTGAAACACTAAAAACGTTAATCCGAATTTCATTTCGACAAAAACTATTCGACAAATATAATTTACCTTTTTTTCATTTGTCCGAAAATTCAATTCGATATTTTACGATTGGGCATTAATTGTTTAGGTTTTTTATTCACTCGACTAATGACACGTTTCCCTAAATCTCATTTGTCCGTAATATCAGTTTTCCGATGTAACGTTTCGGTTTATTAATTATTCGACTTTTTTTTGTATGACTTTGGTTTCATTCGTCCGATGTAACGATTCGGTTTATTAACTACTCGACTGTTTTCAAGTGGACTGGTGGTTCTGTTGTGGTCACAGTTCTAACCTAACCTAACCCAGCCAGGTCGGTTTTGGAGCCTTGCCGGTAGGGAATGCAACGGTTAACCGAAAATGTATGAAAATAACCGCGCTTTCGGTTAATAACCGGTTATTTTCATACTAAAAATAACCGATTGCATTCCCTACTTGCCGGCTGCTGCCGCGGCACGCTAGCTTCGCTCGCTCGGCTCGCGCGCTGTTGTGGTCGCAGTTCTAACCTAACCTAACCCAGCCAGGTCGGTTTTGGAGCTTTGCCGGCTGCTGCCGCGGCACGCTAGCTTCGCTCGTTCGGCTCGCGCGCTGTTGTGGTCATAGTTCTAACCTAACCTAACCCAGCCAGGTCAGTTTTGGAGCTTTGCCGGCTGCTGCCGCGGCACGCTAGCTTCGCTCGCTCGGCTCGCGCGCTGTTGTGGTCGCAGTTCTAACCTAACCTAACCCAGCCAGGTCGGTTTTGGAGCTTTGCCGGCTGCTGCCGCGGCACGCTAGCTTCGCTCGTTCGGCTCGCGCGCTGTTGTGGTCACAGTTCTAACCTAACCTAACCCAGCCAGGTCAGTTTTGGAGCTTTGCCGGCTGCTGCCGCGGCACGCTAGCTTCGCTCGTTCGGCTCGCGCGCTGTTGTGGTCACAGTTCTAACCTAACCTAACCCAGCCAGGTCAGTTTTGGAGCTTTGCCGGCTGCTGCCGCGGCACGCTAGCTTCGCTCGCTCGGCTCGCGCGCTGTTGTGGTCACAGTTCTAACCTAACCTAACCCAGCCAGGTCGGTTTTGGAGCTTTGCCGGCTGCTGCCGCGGCACGCTAGGTTCACTCGCTCGGCTGGCGCACTGTTGTGGTCGCAGTTCTTATGTAATGCCAAAAATATCACGTAAAAGAAAAAATGGGTATTAAACGAAAGACATCTCAATTCAGAGGGCAAGTGAATGGGGCGAGAAAAGTTAAAATGTAAACTGAAAATTTGTTTAAATGTATGCTGTGTCAAAAGTATCATTGGGTAAATGAAAAATGGGCTACGAAAAATAATACCTAACAACTCATAGGGCAAGTGAATGTGACCGGAAAAGTTTTTCGGACAAACGATACTTCTATACTAAATGTGAAATTGCGAAAAGAAAAATATACGAATCCTGTCATCGGACAAACGATAATAATTCGAATAGTTTTCAGACAAATGAAATTCGGTCAATGGTTTTTAGTGTTTGAGATAGGTTACCAGCCTTACAATTATTGTATATAGATTGCCTTATGCTTATACCGTTTACAAGTAAATAGTAAATATATATTGCTCGCTTCTGTCATTAATAGGTACTTTAGCGTTATGATGTGCCATCTCATCTTGATGATTATAAATCAACAATGACAAAGGATAATGAACATGGTATTCCATTACCCACATGCGTAAGTAAACACATTATAAAATCTACCAAATGCACACAATGCACAGGGGTGTATGAAACTTGTGGCCTGTGGCAAGGGGGTTAGGCTAAGCTGAAACTACCATCTGTTCTAGTACTTTAGCTCTCGAATATCATGAATAATTCGGTGTTCATGGCATTTCATTACCTCCACGCGTAAAAAAATAAACACATTGTAGAACCTACCAAATAAATGCACACAATGCACAGGGGTGTATGAAACTTACCACCGCTGTAACATAAGGGCAATAAAGTGGCCAGAATGGTAGGTATTTAATTTTGATGACATCAATATATTACGGTAGGTAGCCTTCTGTACCCTTACCTTGAGTCTACAGTGACAATACTCGCTAGCGACTTCGTAAATGATATGTGAGTAATTGGCGATATTGCAAGTAGGTAAACCAATTATTTTAAGTTTTATAGTTTTATTATAGTATTTTGCATAATCGAGGCGTATGTATTGAAAAGTAAGATGAAAAAGAATAGTTGTTAATATGTTGCCATGGCCGCGCCAGGGCAGTGCCACAGATTAATATAATAGTTCTTCGAACAGATACTCATGTCTAAATAAAAAGGCAAATACCTACCGCTTTTCATACCTACTATAAGATTCTTGTACCTACTCAATTTAACAATGGAGCGACCTTGAACGTGCAGTTCGTTGGCCGCACGTGCCGGCAAAACGACTCTAGGGTTGACACCGCTTAGAAATGATTTTAGAAATGATGAAAAAACTATCGATTTATTTAAATTATTAGTTTAAATTTAATTATCATTAGGTACCTACTAGAAATAGGTATTCACATGCGCTGCGGCACACCATCAAAATCGTTTAAATTCCCGAGTAGGTATATCGGAACCATATTTTTTACTTCATCATCATCCTCCTAGCCTTTGTCCCATATCTTTGTAGAGAATGAATTCTCAATCGGGGTCGGCTACCTAAATCCCAAGATGTGGCGTAGGCACTAGTTTTTACGCAAGCGACTGCCATCTGACCTTCCAACCCAGAGGGGAAACTAGGCCTTATTGGGCTTAGGTGGTTTCCTCACGATGTTTTCCTTCACCGAAAAGCGAGTGGTAAATATCAAATGATATGACAACCATATTTTTACTTACGTTAAATAATTCAATCAAGCAATCTTACCTACCTATTCTTTCTGAACATTACCAGAAACATGAAACAAAAACATGAAACTGTCTGTGTAGGTACCTACTTAAGTAACTTAAATATATCCCGATGACAGTAGGTACTACTAAATAATGTTTGGTAGGTGCTTATACAACATAATGTGTAACATATTATATAATACTAGCATTACAAGCTTCGAAATAGTCACTAGGTACAAGTTGTTTTAAAATATTCTGATCACTCGTTTCATCTTCGCGAATGCATTCCTTGCAAAAGGTCTTAAGTGCCAAGAACAACGCCGACGTTTACGCCCTTTCTTAGGCCGTGCAATGCACTCTCCCGCCACACGCACTAAACTTATTTCGTAAATCTTAGTGAGTAAATTATTGCCACTGTTTGATTAAGTCGGTAGGTTTATTTATTAAACGTTACATCTATTATAAAAGTGTATGCAATGCGATAGCGTTGCAATTATTTTAGGTAGGTCCTTATTCTAAGAATTTTTACTAACATTTCATCGTCTGTCGGCAAAGAAAAACAGGATAAATGTCTGTTGCTTTTATTGGTTTTACACCCCACAACACTGCAGCGTGTTGGTCTTATTCGCGACGAAGCCATTTTTTTGGTGATTTAATAGCGCGACCGGCGGCGTCCGGCCGTGAGCGCGTGTGGTAACCAACTGGCTGAGCGCGTCGACCACGATGCGCGATGTGTAGGTATCTTTCTGCGTTCCCACGGTACAGATGAGGGGCACTGGCAGTGCTGCGCGCGGCTAGTTAGATGTGTCGTTATCGACAATATGGAGAATTTTACTTCTACAAAGTAACCGGCGCTGTGTCCACAACAAAAAAAGAACTGACATCAAAAAAAACTGAAAAGTCAAAAATAACCCGTTCATGTACCTACAGATTACATTTAAATCACTTTGAAGTCGGTGCCAAACCTCACGTAAACTATAATACATACATATCGAACAAAAATACTCGTAAATACCAAATGGCAATCATTAAAGGCTGCGCGGCATCTTTTTTCATAGAAACAATTGAGTGGTTTGGCACCGACTTCAAAAAGTGATTTAAATGTTATCTGTAAACGTGTTATTTTTGGTTTTTCAGTTTTTTTGAAGTCACTTCTTTTTTTATTAAATTTTATTTGGAGAGAGATTCAGCTTGAAAATGTAATTATGAATCTGAGCATATCTTTGTCACCAACGATTTTTTTCGCAGAATAACAAACGAACTGAAATAATACTTAGAAAATGAACTACTTATCCAGTAATTTAAATGACAACGTTTCTCAGCAAAAGAGATATTAGAGAGAAAGAGACTACTTCTACACCCAGAGCAGTGGCTTGTTTTTACTCAAACTTGCTTTGAAAAATCCGTTTTAACAAAAACTCGTTCCTAACGAAGTGGCAAGGAACTTGAGCTAATATGGCGGACATTTTTCTCTTTAAAAACCGTACAAGAGAGGCATTTTTATTTTAATGCGAATGTTTTCCGAGCTGTGTCGTGTTCTGCGGTTTGAGTCACAGGTTAGCAAGAAGGATTGCTAATGTTCTTGAAAAAACTCAGATTATGAGGAAAACCAAAAGAACATCCGATCATTTTACAATAACATGTAGATGATCGTCGTTTTTCAATAACAATTGCTGTTTATCAGGTATGTTTCTACTGCATGAATATTTGTTTGTATGGTAATTCGCTTGTGGCTCGCTATCCTGTTGTATATATCCAGGTTATTGCGGCTTACGGCTGTCGACGCAAGTTCGTTTCAGGCTGCATAATAAGTACTTAAAATTTTGTGAATGCTAGCAGTTCTGTTCTACATTTCGGCACCGAATTTACGGAATTTTACATATTTAAGCAAGTGGTTACTGCGTGACAATAAACAGTTGTTTGTAAACAATGTTATCGTTAACAATGCAAGGAACTATAATGTAACAGTGTAAAATGTTTCAGGAACGTGGAAATTTAAATGCGTTGGTTTATGTAGTTAGTAATTAATTTTGTCATGTCCAATATGGTGTACAAGACATGTTACCCTAGCTCTAGTTCTTTAAAACTAGGTCTGATGTTTTTGTAGGCAAGCAGAGATCCCTGTACAAAAGCCTACTGTATCAACCTATGTGACGTTGTGCTATCTATCGCAAAAATGCTTATAATATGTGCAATTAAGCATATCAATATACAACAATATCTCAGAAAAAGGCAAACGAGGATAGTAAATTTGTGAAAGAAATTACAAGATGGCTTCAAAGGTATGGCTTGGCCGTTTCATAGAGTAACGTAAATAAGTCCAACGGACCGTCTGGCCCATACGGTATCAAGAAGTTAAGTTTATGTCTTCATGATAATATATATAAACTTAATTCCTTACCATATAGGCCGAAAAGTCCATTAGACTTATTTACGGTACTTTATGAAACGGCCAAGCCATACCTTTGAAGCCAACGTGTAGGATTAGTAAACTCAGGGCTTAGGGGCTTGGCTTTTCCAGGGATCTGATAACTTTTTTACAGCGAAACGTGTGAGTCTTGGCCGCCAATTTTACATGAAATGTTTTTGGTGGGATCTCATTTATTTTTGTAAAGTAGTTTTTAATTTTTAGGTTTTTTTTATTTTTTGTGTTGTAGCGTTTCTAAGTAAGTAGTAATAATTGTGTATTTAAGAAATACTTATGTTTAGCCCCATATATACACTTTTATCCCCCATTATGGAAAACCCATACAAACTGTCATCCCCTTATTTAAAGGGTGGGGGGGGTGATTTTCTAAAAATCCTAGAATATATATTTTATTATTTATAACCAGGAGTCCCTATATAAATTTTCAGACCTCTAGTATCAAAATTTGCAGAAGTCTCATACAAACTTCCATCCCCTAGTTTAAGGGGTTGGGGGGTAAAAGTTCCAAGTTTCAGAATTAGACTATTGTTTGTGTACTAAACTTAGCTTACATACCAAATTTCAGTTTTCTAGGTCATCGGGAAGTACCCCAGAGGTTTTGATACGTCAGTGTTTAAGTGAGTGGCAAAATCGGCGTATTTTAGGTACCAATAAAACCTAAAGTATATAAGCTAGATCAATTAAATTAAATACATTTTATATGTTCACTAACTGCATGTGAATTTGGGCGCTCTGGTGTTAACTGGAACGAAGCTATGAGGGTTTGAAAATTAGACGAAACGGTTCGAGAAAAGGTAGGTAGTGCCCCGCTTCTTTTTTGCTTGTCTTGGCGGGGGCACTACCGTGCCTGCAGATAATAGGGTTTTCTACTCCAGTACTTTTTTCTGTCATTTATATAGTTACTAACTCTAATATAAAGACATAAATTATGAAAGTCTGTAAAAGTCTCTACTGCCCAAAAAAACACTGCTAAACGATGTGATAATTTCGCCAAAAAAGCATCACTTAGTACCACAGATTACAAGATAAACAGCTGCATTCACACAATTTGCAATTTAAAAAAAAACTTATTGTAATAAGGTATTGCTGCCTACTTATAAAAAAATGTTTTATCTTCAGGGCATGGATGTTTAGTATAGTGAACGTATACCGTAGTACGTACGTAGTAGAACGTATACGTGTAGTTCATATTTTTTTGACAGATAGACGTCAATAAAAAAAAAGTTTATCAGAGCCTATTTTTTTTTATATTTGTTGATTCCGAGCGGGAACATGTAATTATTTTCTTTGTTGTTTATTTGCATTTTATTTATGAAATGTCGAGTTGTAGAAAAAGTATTGTATGCAACGTTGTATAAGTAGGTCAAAAAACGCTCGTGGCATCTTTCTTACGATGTTCGCTACGCTCACATCGTAACCCATGCCACTCGCGTTTTTTCCCCCCTCTTATACAACGGTTGCATAAAATACTATTAAAATTTGCCACTCATACTCTCATACAAAACATGTTTTGGACTCGTAAGCAGTCCTTAAGGGGTTATCCGGCAAATTTCACTATTACATTTTCAAAGTATTTTCAAATGGTTCCTATTCATGCAATCCCCATGAAAATTAAACGCAATGTAGCTTGGTATTTGGTCTTTATTTTAGTCAAATAGAATGTCTAAATACCTCATATATACCTTCTTCTTCTTCCTCGCCTGTTCCCGTCACGCGGGGTCGGCTTTCCTAATCCTGAGGCGCCATTCGCTTCGATGATAAGTGTCTTCTACAGCTAGGCCTAAATCCTTCATGTCAATCTGGATATTCGTCATCCAGGTAGTTTGAGGCCTACCTCTCCCTCTTTTCTTCGTAGCCATGGAAAGGCATTTTCTCACTACATGGCATGGTCTGCGCATGACGTGTCTAAACCACCTTAGCCTGGACTCTTTGACTTTGTCAGTGATGGATTCGAAATACCTCATATAATAGGAGAAATTAATTGGACACCCGTAAAGTCACTTTTCTAGGTTATGTCGGTAAAGTCTCCCTTGTTATGCGACGTTTAGATATAAAACTTATACCAATAAGTGAGTATAAACACGTCTGCTGGTTTTTCAATAGGTTTTATACTTTTTGAGCAAAAGGTGTATGTACTCGAATTTGCGCATCATTTTTAGTGCCGGAATCTCGGCTTCTAGAATTGCAATAATACAGCAAAGATGCGTAAGATCTCGCTAATCACTTCGACGTAGTACGAGCGACGCCACCAAGATGGGGCTGCATACCTTGACGCCGTAAAAACCGTAAAATTGTTCGAGCTAGTGGCAACGAAAATATTTCGAATGCTCAAGGTCATTGAAAAAGGCCTTGATAAAGCCGCTGCATAAAAAAGGAAGCATAACTGATATGGGTAATTTTAGACCTATTGCCTTACTACCGAGCTTCTCGAAAGTCTTCGAGAAGGCCATCCATAGCAGGCTTACGCAAGTTACGCAGTTCCTAAACAAGAACAATATCTTAAGCCCATTTCAATTCGGTTTCCGAAAAGGAAAATCCACGTTGACAGCAATATTTGAAATGTTAAAACAAATATGGGAAAGCCTAAATAATGGAAAATCTTCTGCGTCTCTTCTGATTGATATGTCCAAGGCTTTCGATTGTGTGAGTCATAACATTCCTTTAAAACAACTTGAACACATTGGGATTAGGGGAAAACGCACTTGCATTATTTTCTAGTTATTTATGTGATAGAGAACAGGCTGTACAAATCGAGAGATACTAAATTAAAAATAAAACAGTAGAGCGGATACAATCTTGTTTTTCGAAAGTTTTATTAGCAGTCCCCCAAGGAAGTGTCCTTGTCCCGCTATTGTTCCTAATCTATCTAAACGAACTCCCTAATTTAATTAAAGAACAATGTGTATTATTTGCTGATGATGTTACTTTACTGTTTTCAAATGATAGACCTGATGTCATTTTAGAACAAAATATAAATGATGTGCTTATCAAAGTAAAAAAATGGCTAAGTACTCTAAATCTTAATATGAATTTAAACAAAACAAAAATCATCCAATTCAGGAACTACAAAGCGCGTCAAATTCCTCTCGTAGTATCACACGCGGATGTCAAAGTTGATGAGGTCAGTGACGCTACTTTTCTTGGAGTCCGAATGTGAATCTATTCGGACTCCAAGAAAAGTAGCGTCACCTTAATTGGAAGGCTCACATTGAGCAAATAAATAAAAAGATTTCCAGTCGATGCTATGCTTTATCAGTTCTGTCCGAAACGTGTTTTGAAGATAATAGTTATAAGGTCATACTATGGATATGTCTATCCATTACTAAGCTACGGAGTTATCTATTGGGGCATTTCTGTGGATGTACAGTCAACCTTTTTACTGCAGAAAAAGTGTCTTAGGACGATATATCGGATGCGCAGTGATAAGTCTCTTCGAAACGTTTTCTGAGAAAAACGCTTCCTAACTCTGACTTGTATACCGGGTGTAACCGACGGTGTACCGAAAACTGAAACCATGGCTTCAGACCATTATTCTGGGCTGGAAAATCGTGGAAATTTCTTTGAGAAAATTCACAAATTTTCCTCGCGAGTTTTCATTTTTCTTTATTTTTCCGTTAATCGAACTCTACCGGTAACAATTTTTCATAAAAAATCGCATGAAAATAGCATTTTCCGCAAAACACGCAACGTATCACAAACAGTATTATGTAAGCGTATGCAGTGGGTCAGATAACGGTACTGGCCGGTCATTGATCCGCTAGTGCGCGCCCGTCGGCTGTTACGGTCGGACGCATGTTTAATGTTTACCTACCCGCACATTTTATTTGCTTTACTTGCTTGAATGAAAATAATCTTGTTAGACTGTTTTAATTTATCGGTCAGTTGTTATTGGTGTTAGGTACTACATACTAGTTGTGATCTGTGGTTGCGTTGTTTTTGTGGTTGCATTCATTCATGTCATTCGATGCGCATTGGCGTAACGGTATGTTTTGCGCTGACGCGTGAGTGGAATGGGGAGCGCCCGGACCGGTCTATGCTTGCCGCGTGCCCCCTCCCCGCGCGTCTGCACCCGAGAGAATTGGACGCAATACATTGCGCGTCGAGTTTTATAATTTATTTTAGAAAATCTTATCCTTGAGTTTTCCGAGAAAATGAACACTCGTTTTCAGTTCGTGATTATGGTCTAAAACTACAGTTTTCGTTTTCGGTACGCTGTCGGTTACACCCTGTATACGTACTAGAAATATGTTTATTTATTAAAAACCAACCAAAATATTTTCCGAAGAGATCTTTTAAATGTAATGTTCGATCTCAATACAAATTTGATATCAAACTCCCCAAAATTAATAATGCAATTTATAAGAAGAGTGCTTTTGTATCAGCCATTCGCGTTTTTAACAATCTTCCTGCTGATATTAAAGGTATAGAAGATAGCAGTTTTAAAAGGAAGCTAATGGGGTGGTTATTAGATAAGTCATTTGATAACTTAAATGAATTTTATAATTGTTAAATTTTAATTAATTTTATGATAGTTATTAAGGCCATTAAACATTGTATGCCCGGATGGGTAACTGTTGGAACTTATATTTAATGACACCACCATGTACAGTATACCTATACAGTATTATACAATAAAGATTTTCTATTCTATTCTATTCTATCGAGACGGGGTACGCCCTTAATCATTTAGTTAAATAAATCAGACCACCTCGCGGGCTATACCGGGTATTAACTATGGAGTATTATTGTATAAGTCATTCTAAGACACATATTCTGGGTGTGTGAAAACAATTTCCAAAGTAAAATATTAAGCTGTGACTTCTTAACACACCCCCTCGTCCCAGGCTCCCAGCCCCATGCAACTACGGTGGCCAATTTCGGATTCGGTGATACACTTATTAATGTTCCATTAATTAAATTATGAAGTAATATTCGCTTTGTAACTTTTCAGCGGACACGCTATTGACAACATTTCATTTAACCAAATGAAAATTTTCATATCTGCAACGTCCAACGCAAAATAATATTCATTTTAAATCCCAAAATCTGTTATTTTTGTATTTCACATTCATTAAAATGTGGACGTTTCTCGTGAACTTATTTTCTGTCCCAGTACGCTGCAGATAATGAACAATGTCATCTTCCTCAGTGCTCTTTTGAAATGGGCTTCCATTTCAAAATTAATGAATATTTTTTAACGAAAATTGCCAAAATTTATCGCGAAACTGCACGGAATGGCACTGAGGTGTTGCTCTGATGTTGAAAATTCAAATTTCGTGTTCCACCGTTCCATGTATCAAATAAAGTTTAATAAAAGTGAGAGAGGGAGAAAAAACTTATGATACGTGTAGTATGTAGCTAATGTATAACTGTAGCCTAATGCATATTGCTTGGATAAGCGTTAACCTTATTGTAAAAATGTATATAAGCTAATGTTTTAAGTAATTAAACGTTCACTACTATCTAGAGCTCTGCATATACTTTGTCTCCCCATCAACGTCCCTTGTCGACAACCTCATTACATATATTACATGGCGACCCTGCACTAACGTTCCGAAGACGAACTTCTGAACCAGCCAGAACCTCAGAACCTCGGGACCCCGCACCGTCCGAGACACCACAAGAAACAAGAGGAACCACCAGACTGACGATGCAGTCTCAAGAATGAAGATTTGAATTAACTTGAAAAAAGAAGAAGACAATTATGAAAGAAGCCATAAGAAGAAACAAGTCTCAAGAAAAGAAGAGCGTTGTCCAGGGTTATCCCGGCTTGCAAATCAAGAGGTGTCCAGGGTTATCCCGGCCCATGCTCCACGAGCCTGCCAGCCGCCAGCGCATCAACGTCCCGCCATGCATCGCGCAACGTGACGACTCGTGATGACCTCAATATCGTTAGGCATTACTCCTACACGTAAGCGTTGAATTAAGTAAGTGAATATTTTATTGTATAACTTATGTTTTCGGTTATAATTATTTTACATTTACGCACGATTTAATTTTATTATGTCTACTGATTTGCAAGATTTATATACTAAGTTGGAATATATAAGAGAATATTTAGTTAAACTTGGCCCTCAGAGAGCGTCAAAAGGAAATCGCATCTAAGAAATTAGAATGAGATTTTTTATGATATTTTTTTTATTAAGTATATAAAAATTAATTAGCTACACAGGTTAACGTCCAATTCATTAAAAAAAAATTTTTCTTTTACATACCTACATAAATTGTTAGATAATTTTCGTACATGAAATTGTTACCCGTGTCACTTAGCATTTCTAATTATTATTTTTTTAAACCAGATATCATCGCTTAAAATCATTATAATAATCGTTGCTAATAATTTTTTAGATGCAAATGTCGTAAACAACTTACACATTTCGCATTTTCTGCGCGCACGGAAATGCACACCGCGCCGCGAAGTCCGCGCGTAAGCAAAAATTTTAAGCGAAAAGTTTACTTGTAGACGCGCGTACGCTGTCTACAAGTAAACTTTTAATTATTGGTGAATGTAATTTGATAATCACACTTAGAAATTTTATTGAACAATTATAATATAGCTAGTTATTGGATTGATCACCTAATAATTTAGTGACAGTTAATTGAGTTATACTTGCGTAGATATTCCTTTTATAAAGTAATACAATATGAAATTTTAATTTCAATTTTTACTCTCTCAGTACTTGGTGAGGTACGGTACAGATTCATGTTAGGAGGTGAAGGCACATTTTTATAATGTGTACTTGCATCGGTTAGTTCACAATCCTTTTACTTGATCATAGTGTGACCTACCGTCCTCCGTGAGAGTATTTGGAGACTTTTAGTCTTAATATATATTGTGTTTCTAAGTACAGGCGACGGACCTGATATGCCATGTGGGTGACCATGCCCATGTTTTGAGTTAAGGGTGCGCACGGACGCGCAGCCCAGTTAGTATATTATTAAGGGTGACCATGCCCTGGGTAGCCATCCCCGTTAATTATTTTTGGAGCGAAGACTCCATTGGTACGGCATTAGATATTTTATAGGGTAAATGTACCGATACCGTAATACCAGTACCTTATATGTGATTAATACACAACTTTAATGGCAAATTTTTATAATTTATTTTTATTTTGAGAGAGATTATTTGATAATAATACTGATTATTTTGTTGAAACAGACAGGAATTTTAATAAAAATAATTTTAACTTCAACTATAAAATATTTCTTTTGAAACAGTGACACTGGGACATGACGATTTTTTTTTTGGGGAGACCAACTAATTATTTTTTCTCTTTGATATATTCTTGTAAAGTGTATAAACTTAATTATAAGTAGTTTACACAGTGGTCCCCATCTTCATTTCGAATTGTAAACAAGTAACATGCATTATTTTTGTTTTCTTTTTCTCCAGCACCCCGGGGGTGAAGAGATCTTACGGGGAAGGTGTAGTATGTAGCTAATGTCTACATTTAGTATAGCATGCAGTATAACTGTAGCCTAATGCATATTGCTTGGATAAGCGTTAACCTTATTGTAAAAATGTATATAAGCTAATGTTTTAAGTACCTAATTAAACGTTCACTACTATCTAGAGCTCTGCATATACTTTGTCTCCCCATCAACGTCCCTTGTCGACCACCACGTTATTACATATATTACATACGAACATGGAAATATGACCTTAGGTTAATGAAAAAAAAAACTTACTCCTGACTTATTTTGTTTATTCAATTTATGCTATAACTATCTGCACCCCGCGGGTTATGAGGTAAAAACCATGTGTTAATCCAAGGCAATGAACGTCAATACCTAATTTTATCACAATTGGTCCAGCCAATTGAGCGTGAAAAAGTAACAAACGTACAGAGAAACCCATAAACTTACGCTGTTATAGGTAATATCAGTGTGATAATATCACATTGAAATTCAGTTTCTTAGCAACACATTTATACTTACAGTATAATTTAAATACAAGCCGCTAGCTATTAACGCGTTATAATTATGCATAATTTTTGACAAACACATTTTAATTAGAAGTTGTACCCAGAAAACTAACTGTCTCTTATTGCATGTAAATGAAATGTAGTCAAGCGAGGAACGCGCTTTTATTAAAGCCATTTATTTCGTAATATTACTTTCATAACCTTTGGAGATATTTATCTTAATAGGTTAAGATCCCGCTGCGATATTGTGCACTTGATTTTATTTTTTTGAAAAGTTGTTTGAATTAATGGGATTAGTAAAAGAGACTTCGTTGCCAGTACAAATTTGAGCGTATCCCTACTAGATACCTTGCTGTATCAGTACTTCGGTACGAAGAAACAATAATATACACTTTTAGTAGTATGTAATTTGCAAATTGCGTACCGAGGTTTTAAGCAATTCATCATTTTTTTAATACTTGATTCAAATGCTTCCCACAGTTGCGGCTACTTTTGACAACCCTATGGCACCTCGTTTAAAACCACTCTGGTGTCTATTGATTTTTTAAGAATGGACGAAAAAAACCGTGAAAGTGCAAGAAACAGTTAGGTGCAGAAATTTGCAGTGGGATCTCAACCTACAATAGGGTATCGTGAATGCTTTTAAGTTGCTCTTAAGTTAGCAAACGCAGTGGCATAGGAAGATGTCTAGACAACTAATGGGTTCGCCTGGTTCACCGTCGTATTTTATTTACCAATTTCTGTTTATGTGTATTGTTGCAATTGGTTTTTACGGTAGTTGCCGATGGTTGAATGCCCTGTTTTGGAAAGATTCCAGTGCCAATATTATTAGAAAGTATTGCAAATGTGTATATATTACAATTAACGAAGCTTTAGTCAATCCTATACATAATTGCTATGATATAGCCAATGGCAATGACATTTAGCCGTGTTCACGTAATCACTCCTGTGACGCGGAAACATTCCCGTAAGTGGGTTTGTACTCCCACACGAAGTCCGACTCATAATATTTTTTTAAATAACATGTATAAGGTGAGTCGGGGCTATTGTAGCTATGGGGTTATTGTATCTTCTTACCATTATAATGGTCTGTGACCATTATAATGGTCTGTGTATATATAGGATACACAGACCAATGGTATATATACACAATCCTATATATACACAACCATTTTAAGGGTCACAGACCATTATAATGGTAAGAAGATACAATAACCCCATAGCTACAATAGCCCCGACTCACCTTATGTATAACATCCCTAGCAACATTATAATTTGACGCATTTGACACACACTGACAGCCAACAACATCTTTGTTAACCAATATTTGTTTTAATATCATATCATAATTATCTATCACCATAGTGTAGTAGGATTACGATATGATACCAGATATTAATAGAGGTTGTGTAGTACGTGAGTCCGAAAAGATAATTTTTGTAGTAGCTGTGTATAGCATAGTAAGTATTTCTTTTTACTAATTTATTGACCTAATAACATTCGGGTTAAGCGACTGAATATAAATTGTTCAATGTAGATTGTGTATGAACTGCTGTTGAATTAGGGCAGGATACTAGTCGTGGTTGTGGAGATCCTTTTAGATATCGTCGTGACTCGCGACATATACAGAATTATAATTATTAATCGACACGCGCTCACTATGTGCTATGAATTGCACTAGTAGCCTATGCATAACCTTCCGCCTTTGTTCTTTAAAAATAAATGCGCGTTCGTAACCGTAGTCGTGGCGACACACACGTGTCTGTCGTTTATGTTACCCAGTACCGTTGCATGTACTTTACTCTAACAATAAAATACGGTTCACAGAAAGCTTTTTCATACATTTCAAGAAATAACCTTTTATTTATTTTATTAATTAATTTGAGAACAAACATAACAAATAATCAAAAGCCCTGCGAAACTGTTATTTATCTGCGAGAAGACTTTTCAAAAACTAATTATTTAAAAATTAGTATCAACTTCTTAAAAATATAATGTAGTATTTTATTCTGTACTTTCGGTTTCAGGTATTATGCGTGCTGATATTTTTCTGCGCTGTGGGGTACATAATTTATCTGAAGGTAAAGGACGTGGATTGCTCCAAAGATCCCGTGGTGGCTGCCCATTTTATTGTTTCTCTGGTGGTCTTGTTCATGACTGCTTATCAAAGCGCCATATCCGCTTTAGTTTTGGTGCAGTGGATGTCAGTAAGTATCGTAAAGTAGATATGGTATAAAATAGATAGTATACATTACATAAGCAAGGAACAGCTCGGAGAAGGGAGGCAGGAATAATGCAAAATGGAAAAATATGAGCAGTAGCCGCAATCAGTGGCGTAACGCTAAAGGTCCGGAGGCAAAAAAAGGGTTGGGGCCTCGTGTCAGTCCAATAGTCTGTCCCAAGGCCCTTATGGTTTGGTGAGGGGCCCCTGCGATCATGGGGGTCATGGGGCACGGCTCCACCTGGATCCAGGGTAGCCCCCTGTCAACAAATGCATTAGCTTAGAACTAAGAAAGCGCCGTAGAAGTAGCAAAGATATTGTGGTCATAAAGCCGACCGTATATACATATATTACTTTATATGGACTCAAGAAAATCAACAACTGTCAACAAATGCATTAGCTTAGAACTAAGAAAGTGCTGTATTAGTAACAAAGATATTGTGGTCATAAAGCCGACCGTATACATATATTACTTTATATGGACTCAAGGAAATTACCTACTTAACAATAGTATTAGATCCTCGCTTGTCACAAATAACGGTTAAAAGGTACGCATTTTACTTACTTACTACCGTAATAAATATTACTTATACACAGTATTATTACAGGTAATCATAGCTATTTCGAGAAAAGCGTTATAATATTACGTTAATATTTTTAAAACTATCGTGAGACATCTTTAATAATTATAAAAACGGTTTAAACTCACGTAAAAATTGTCAGGAACGGCCCGACATGTTTCAAACTCATTTGGAGCTCTTCATGAGGGGTAGCTATCCGTGCTGCTACGCGACTCGCGACCCACTGCACTTTTAATCGCTCTCCTCGCCGCCCTCTGCTCTAAAAACTAAAAAAATATCTCGCGTTCAGACAATGTCGTGGATACAATAAGTCAAGTGTGCGTGGTATCAGTGGGTAATAGTGAAAATGCAGTGACAGACAGTACAAGACCCCTTCCCTCCGCCCGCCGCGCTATCTGCGCGTGCGCAGAGGGCGGCGAGGAGAGCGATTAAAAGTGCAGTGGGTCGCGAGTCGCGTAGCAGCACGGATAGCTACCCCTGATGAAGAGCTCCAAATGAGTTCGAAACATGTCGGACCGTTCCTGCAATTTTTACGTGTTTAAACCGTTTTCATAATTATTAAAATTACGTTCTTGTTCCAGGGCAAGCATCGCGATAACTCTTACATCATATCGATGTGGTACATGTCACATTTAAGCATCCTGGTAGTGTACTGGGTTCTGTTTATCATAGAGTTTTCAGCGTGTATGACAGTACGAAGATACTATGAAGCAATATGTGTTACTACAGTCGGTATTGCGATTCAAGGTACATCCTTTATTCTTTTAGTTAACCATTTAAACGCCACAGTCAGCTGTGGCCGAGCACGGACAATTCACTGATGTCTATGTCGGCCACAACCGTCAAAATTTCAATATAAATTCTTTATTTCGGATAATTAACATCCATAGTTTGTTAGTAAGGCTTACAAATTAAGTTAGTAGACTAAACACTAGAGTCACCCGGTACACAAATAAGTATGGCCGTTTAGGTTCACTTCGTCCACATTCCCACCTCGTCCATAATCCCACTTCGTCAACATTCCCATTTCATCCATATTTCCATATCGTCCTTTTCCCACTTTGTCCACATTCCTACTTAGTCAACATTCCCAAATCGTCCACATCCGTACTAGTTCGCTTTAGGAATATACAATTTGCGTTTAGAGCGAAACGTGCGCAAAGTGCGTTCGTAAATTAGATCATTACGCGTCGAAAGTTATCGGATAGCAAATATTGTAAGTTTTTTTTTGTTTTTACTTCCATGAGAATGTAGACGAGTTGGGAATGTGGACGACATAGGAATGTGGACGAGTTGGGAATGTAGGTAGACGAGATAGGAAGTGGACGACTTGGGAATTGAATGTGGACGAGGTGGGAATGTGGACGAAATAGGAATGTTGATGTCAACATTCCTATTTCGTCCACATTCCCAATTGGAATATGGACGAAGTGAACCTAAACGAGTATGGCATTACCTACATAACATTTTGGAGAACTACTTTTTTTTGTGGCGTCAGCATATCCAGCATAACTCTGACATGTGACTCTGTCGTTCGAAAAACGCTACCTGTCAATTTCCTTTCAACATCGTGCAAGCAAGACAAGCGATGCAGAGTCCCGCGACAAGTGATTTCGCGGCAAGATATGCTAGCCATACATATGCTACCTATACAGGGAAGGTGAATTGTTTCACCGACTGGCTTTCAAATGGTTAAGTAGGGCTAAGAATCTAGTCTATTGCTCGTAGTACCGATGACCGTTGGGGCAGAAAGGTTCTTGAGTGGCGACCGCGGACCACAAGACGCAGCGTGGGAAGGCTCCAACAAAGGGGACTGACGAACTAGTTAGGATCGCGGGCAGAAATTGGATGAGGGCGGCGCAAGACCGATCGTTGTCGAGAACTTTGGGGGCTGATATGATGATGATGATGATGATAATGATGAGGATCTAGTACATAAACATCTCAGAGTTGCCTGGTTTATTGTGGCAGCGGGCAGGGTCTATTTCTCGTAATCAAGGATCTAGGGCAATTCAATGGCTGTGGCATCAGGTTCGGTGGTCCAGTTGGTAGGACGCTCGTGTTGGCCCGGACAGCCGCCGTCGAATCCTGCCTGAACCTTAAAATTTTTCAATTTTTCGTTTCATTGTAAACATTTGACCTAGCGCAAAGTTGTGACCGCGTACTAACCGGTCCATGCAGCGTGAATACGGACTATAAGTATACCGATTTGTGTGAGGTTATCCGATTTTTTTTAAGTCAATCTTCTGTGTTTCAGGTGCATTCACCTACTTCGTAATTGTGACGTACCGTTACTTGAAGGCGACAAATGGTTTCTAACAGTAATACGTCTAGAATACTTTGCGCGCGACTCTTTGTCGCGCGGGAATTAGTACCTGTCACTTTCCTTTCAATACCGTGCGAGCAAGACAGGCGATGCTGAATCGCGCGACTAGCGAAGTCGCGGCAAGATATTACCCGCCCTGCAGGTATTAAAAACTTTATTGTATTTAAAACTTTTATAAATTTTCCGTAGATATGATAGAAGAATTGGGTGATTATTCGGAGCGTTTTAACCGACCACTATATTCACGAACCCCGTATGAACAAAGGCGCCATTTTATGTTGTCTTATACAAGAAGCAGATTTTAAAAATTCTTATCAAAATGATGTTGATTGCTTTTAAAAGTTGGGCAATACTGCGGTTACGGTAATGAGGCGGTTAAAATGCTCGTATAATCGCCGAATTATGTAAACACAGTGCGAAATTTACCACGTAGCCGAACTGAAACAAATTTCATACTAGGTGTCGCCTGCAATAGGAACAATAATAATAATAAAAGATAAAAATATTTTACTCTTCAAACTGAACAGTACCTATTTGTTTAGCAATGAAAATAAAGACAACTTCCAGATATTCATAATTTTAAACAAATTAAATAGGTAGTATTTTCATTCACTTGTAAATACCTTCACGGTACTAAATATATATATTTACGTCATCCTAGGCGGTAAGTGGGATTTTCTGCCCCACATGGGGAGAAAGGGGCTCGCTTCCTGGCCAAGGCAAAACAAAAATAACTTTAGACAAATTACGGGTGGTAAAATTAGTAAACCTCAAATCGCATATGTAACAAACAAACACCTGAGATATGGGACATTCACGAATTCACTGCCCTATGTATTGTGCTAATATGTAATACAAGTTATTTTTAAAAGCTAAAAGTTACTAAACGGCATTTGTTCTGTTGAAGAGTAGAACGTTTTTCAACCGATATAATTTGTTTGAAAATTAAAATCTGATCAGTCGCCCCATGAATTAAAGTAAGTAGACTGGGGCTTTGCTTACGCAGTGTCGTAATATTTATTCTTGCCATTATCTAATTTTATTTAACATATTTTGAGACTTTCCCCCCCTTTCCGCAGGTAAATCAGGAGGCAATTAAATTTAAAAGTAGCTCCGGTTAACGAAGGGTAATCAAGTAAGCGAGTCTCATCGGGAGGTTGATTGGCTCGTTATCAAGGTAAATACGGTGCTTGGAACGTTCCTGAGGATCGTTTGAGTCGAGTGAAACTGTGCCAGTACATGCGTCAAAGGTATATAATATTCATACTATAGGGCCAGGGCACGTTTGGCTCATGAATAAGGCCTGCGTATGAGTCCGTTATACTAAGCAGAATATGACCTAAGCTGAATATGACGAAAGCAGAAGAAAAGAGACCGTGACTAATTCATGACTAGAAATGCGCAGAATGTGTCACTAAAGTGAAAAGAGTGATATGTGTATTTAGTTCACCGGGATATGTATCACTCATTTAGCTCAGTAGATCTTTAGACTATATCGTTCACGAGTGAGTAAAGAACTAGAGACAATTGAGATTTAAAAGAAAGACGAAACGACAAGAAAAATGCGAGAGCGAGCGAGTAATACATGAGATGACAGATGAGATATTGAGCTACTTGAGCGAAAGAGCTAGTGAGCTAAACCAAATGATATGGCTCGTTTGAATCACTCACTCGCGAGCTACACTTCTTTATTCATGACTAACTAACTAAATCAGAACATGACAAAAGCAGAATATGACTATAGCAGAACATGACTAACCTAAAGTCGAACATGACATCCATCTAAAATCCGTATAAATCTTATCGTTATTACTTATTTAATAACTAGCTTAACTCCTGTTTATTTAGCCTTCTTATGAATTGTGGCCTGTCCTATTCAGATATGTAAGCTATTAATAAAAAGTTTTAAGAAAATCAGTCACATAATTGTTGCGTTTAAGTGGAGCGTACATCTTTTATGTTTATAATAATTATAATGTTATTTATGGTAGAAGTGTTTTTTTCTGTTGTTGCATAATATTTGCTAATTGCAAATGCTGTCAAATTGTTTTTACACCTTCATGATGATGTCTGATTACTATGCCTCAATGAACGCATTTTAAATCTACTGCTAGACATCGCATTTCGATCGATAATATACAAAGTCTCATTTACTGGTCTCATCTACTAAACCTGTTTGCTTTACTTGTATCTGTTATTCTCAAATCTCTCAACGGTAAAAATAGGTATATCCTTTACCCGTCGGCCTATTTTCTCCATTCAAAATCTTTCATATGATAATATTTTTATTAAGTGCTGTCAGTTTAATCCGGCATAAAAATACTAGGGCCTTCCTCTTGGCATGTTTCCAACTAAGCAGCCAAGCGGCTATGAATGATTTTACTATTTGCCGAAAGGAAGCCAGTTTGCGAAGGTTCCCTTTTTATCGTGCCCGTGTTCTGCATATATTAGTGCATATCCATACATTAAAAAGACATTTTATTGTCATTTGTATTCGGGCTGGCGAAAATAAATGGAGAAGAAAATACTTGGAATAATGCTGTAGCAGAAGTTATGTTCGTTCAATAGTCAATACCATTTTTGGAGCTTGCAATTTTCAATTATTACTCTTTTCTTTAGTATTTACAGTCATACACTCCGTGAGCTCTTCTCTTAGTAAGTAAAAAAGTAAGTAAACACTTTATTAAAAACAGTTAGATAGATTGGGATTTGGGTTCGAGTTGATAGAAATATAATAGATTGTAGATACTTACAAATAATTGTATACACAAAATTTTCGGATGTTAGTTAGTATTAAATTAATCTTGTTTTTGTAAGAATAGTTTTACAATTTATGGTTTTTACAACTAGGTATAGGTACTCAATCGGGATCGATAATTTTTCCAAGCTTTTATTTTAGCCGTTCCATTGTCTGTCTGTCTGTAATTAAGTCTTGTAAGTTAAATTTACCTACTTCAGGTTTCCAATTGAGCTGAAATCATGGAGCTGATCTGCTGTTAGTGTCCAAAGGTGATCATGGGAATTCTAATAAACTAATAAATCTACCTAATCTCATCGAATTTGCTTTTGACTGATCATTTTGATGATAGTTAGGACTTTATAGGACAACACCAATATTTTTGTCATTAAAGCATGAGCCTTGGCACACTTGTTACTTAGGTGGACGTTCCGCCGCGCGTTCTTTCGGTCCTCCTATCATCGTATCTATAGAGACTATGGCATGTTTGGTATCGTTTTCGGATAAATTGAGGACGACCGATCATTTTCTGGGACATTAATAACATGTTTTCATAGAAAAAAATAGAAATAAAGGCAAAAGTCAGAAATTCTTACTTAAAAAAAAACCTTTCTGCACCGATTACCATAGGCGTATTTAGGGGGGTGGCCGGGTGGGCTGTGCCCACCCCAGTATGGTCTAGTGCCCACCCCAGGATTTTGGGTTACCGATAGAAAGTCATGGCTATATCTCTTAGGCCATGGCCAGGCCCCCCCTCAGGCCCACCCCAGGCCCCCCCTGAAAAATAATCTTAGATACGCCAATGCCGATTACGTAAAAATGAGCAAAGATATGGGCATGAAAAAAATATTATTATAAAGCCACATTTATGTAGATTCAAAAAACACATAATTTATTAGAACTATTATATATAACAAGTACTAAAAAATTTTTTTTTGAACAACAGACTCCTCAAAATTTTACTTTATATAAATAAGGACCCAACAACCAATTTTATAAATGTTGGAATATGTAACGTAAGTAGCTTAATTGTATATTACGTAGTTTGTAGCTGTATTTACTTTTGTTAGCATGTGTATTATATTTTAAATTGCGAATAATATAACCGCTTGATGACTTCAAAATGGTGACTGACAGGCTGGTTCAAAATAAAACTTACAAGTCACAGATCCGTTTATATATTATTGTTAATCTGTATATAAATACTTTAATTCATGCATATATTTATGTGTAATATGCTCCATCACATGCACACAACTCGGTGCACTTGAATTTTTGTTGGATACACCTGCATCTAGCAGCGCATTTCTTTTTGCTGCGCCTGATCATTTCCATGCAGGCTTTGGGCTCGAAACCTACTGGCAAGCTATTCCATGTAGGTTCCCATCTTTCATCAACTTTTGTACATCCCCAATCAGATGGACTAGGAATATTTTGGATCGTTTATATTTGACCCCATACATGAACTGCTTGAAAAAGTGCCCGCAGGAAATGCTGGTACAATGTAGCATTCGTTGGTGGAATATTTTTTAATTGGCGGTCTTTTTTAAATAACTGCTTTCGGCAAATGTTTACAGCCGCTGAAACTGAGCTCTATCTAAAACTAAAATGTTAAATATGCACAACTACCCTAAATTATTCATAGGTTTATGTCTACAATATTTTTTTCCGCAGTCTCCCTTGCATCTTGAATTCTGCCGGTCGTTGGCCGCCTTGACCGCGACGTGAAAGTTGGAGTCAAGTGCAGTGCGGATTTGGTCGGACCAACGCATCGGCTGCGGCCCAAGGCCTCTTCCCCTGGTCTTTTCGGTGACCAATAGTTTTTTCCAGATTATCATTTTCTCTTCTGGAAATGTGCCCAAAGAAATCCAGCACTCTTTGTGAGACGATGGTCGATAATCTGGTAGTCAATTTGTCAATAATTTTTGTTTCTTAAGAATGGAAGCATTGTTCTTGTGCGCAGTCCAGGGGATGCGAAACATCTTCTTCCAGCACCACATCTCGAAAGTGTCAACACGCTAACGGTCCGCTGCTCTGAGGATCCACATTTCATCGTCCATATAGGAAGATGGATGATATCAGTGTGCGCGCAAGCCTTGTCTTCGTTCGCAGTGTGATTCTCCGATCTCTCCATATCTTGTGCAACTGAGTTATGGCATCTTTGGATATCCCGATACGTCGCCGAATCTCCATTTGGCAAGAGCCGTTGTCAGCTATAAGGGAACCCAGGTAGTTGAAAGTCTGGACCGTGTCAACATTTAATCTCCCAATGAGTTTCAGTTTCTGACTTCCGTTCACCACCATTATTTCGGTCTTCGACCTGTTTATGAAGATACCAAGCCTGTTGCTAATCCACTCCATTCTTGCCAAGAAGTTTATCATTTCAGCTGCGATTGCCGCTATAATGTTGGTGTTGCCGGCATACCGCAGATTAGTGAGCTTCACTCCTCCTGCTGACGCCTCCCTCCCATTGATCACATGTTTGCCGTATGATGCATTCTCCGTAGGCATTAAAGAGAATAGGGGATGGAATGCAGCCCCTGAATGTCACCCCTTTTTGATAAATGAAAGGCGCAGATAGCGTATCCTCAACTCGAACAACTTCCTGACTGCCATAGTATTAGCTCTGCTCTGCACAAGCGCTGTCAAGAGGGCGGACACGCCACGACAAGCATGTCTAGTCAACACAGTCAAAGGCCTTGTTGTAATCATAGCACATAGGCGTGTCTTTGTAAGCCTTCTCAATCAGTTCTCTAACATTAAGGATTTGCTCACGAGTGCCTCTACCTTTAACAAAACCTGCCTGTTTCTGTGGAATTTGCCAATCCAGGAAAGGCCGGATGCGACGGTTGACTATGTGGGGCAGTATCTTGCTAGCATGTGAAAGTAGCGCGAGTGTGTGGTAGTTATCACATTTGACCGTCGATCCCTTTTTATAAAGAGGCAGAACGACAGAATGCGCCCAATCTTTGGGCCACTCTCCAGTACGCCAGATGTTATTGCATATCATGTGTAATGCGTCTATGCCATTGTCACACAATGACTTAAACACTTCTCCGTTATTTGATCGGGTCCGGGGGCTTTTCTGACCTTAAGTGATCTTAGAGCGGAGCTTCCGATCGGATTATGTCCGGTTCCTAATCAAGTAGTTGCCAGTCGCCGGAGGGCAGGTCTCCGAGGTGGGTTTTGTGTACCCCTTCACATGTCGTGACAGTTTCTATCTTTAACGGAAATGGAAAAAAAGAGTGCCTTCGAAGCCTCAAATGCAGTCCCTAATGCCACAGAAAAATTTCCTGACAGCATACAACGGCAGAATTGAAGATGCATTGGCGATCGTGGAAAAGTTTATTGTAGACATGTATTTACCTTATTCATAAAACAATGAGTCACTTGAAGGGTAATAGTGCATATTTAACATTTTTGCTTTAGATCCAGCTCAGTTTCTGCTGTAAATGATTGCAGAAAGCAGTTGTTTACGAAAAAATACCGCCAGTTGGAAATATTCCACCAACGAATGCTGCATCTGCACCAGCATTTCCTGCGGGCCGTTTTTCAAGCAGTTCATGTATGGGGTCAAAAATGTTACCGATCCAAAGTATTCCTAGTCCATCTGATTGGGGTTGTACAAAAGTTGATGAGATATGGGAAATTGGGAACCTACATGGACTAGCTTGTCAGTAAGTGTCGAGCCCAAAGCCTGCATGGAAATGATCAGGTGCAACAAAAAGAAATGCGCTGCTAGATGCAGGTGTATCCAACAAAAATTCAAGTGCACCGAGTTGTGTGCATGTGATGGAGGCGGAGCATGTTACACATAAATATATGCATGAATTTAAGTATTTACATACAGATTAACAATAATATATAATCGGATCTGTGACTTGTTAGTTTTATTTTGAACCAGTCAATTGAAGTCATAAAACGGTTATATTATTCGCAATTAAAAATATAATACACATGCTAACAAACGTAAATACAGCTATAAACTACGTAATATACAATTAAGCTACTTACGTTACATATTCCAACATTTATAAAATTTGTTGTTGGTTCCTTATTTTTATAAAGTAAAATTTTGAGGAGTCGGTTTTTCAATAAAAATTTTTTTTAGTACTTGTTATTTATAATAGTTCTAATAAATTATATGTTTTTTCAATTTACATAAATTTGGCTTTAAAATAATATTTTTTTCATGCCCATATCGTTGCTCATTTTCACGTAATCGGTGCAGAAAGGATTTTTTTTAAGTAAGAATTTCTGACTTTTGCCTTTATTTCTATTTTTTTCTATGAAAACATGTTATTAATGTCCCAGAAAATGATTGGCCGTCCTCAATTTATCCGAAAACGATACCAAACATGCCATAGTCTCTATAAATACGATGATAGGAGGACCGAATGAACGCGCGGCGGAACGTAACTTCCCCCCCTCCCCCTCCCCACCAGCGGCTCGTCCGCGCTCGTCTCCCGGGAGTTTTCAACTCTAGTCTACCAAGGTAACAAGTGTGCCAAGGCTCATGCTTTAATGACAAAAATATTGGTTCCCATACATTGATGTCCTATAAAGTCCTAACTATGAGCCATTGAAGTTTGAAAAAAAATACTGTTGGTAATACAAGCTTGTCTCCAAATAAGGTCAGTCTCCGAGCGCGCCCCACGGGGTAAACATCGAAAAGTACAGATACGCGGTTATACAGCTTTTATTCGGCTTAAATTAGAGTTATTATGGCTGCACAGGCTCTTACACAGCCTGTTTGTCACTTGGGAATGATATTTTTATGGTAGGTGCGCTCATGCCGTGTGGCGGGCTTGCCCCGATTGTCCTTTATATTTTAACAAACTACAAAAAAAAAGACTTACTTGTTTGGTTTTTATTGTACAATTTTTTTGTTAATTTTCTTATTAAATATCTCATAGCTATTAACATGTAAGGGAATGGAATAGTTTTAAAGCGAACGCACGTATGTGGCTTAATCAAGGCCCGTCGCAATGAATACCGAAATCTCACGGAAACGTGGAGCGGCACATTCACGCATGTCTTACATTTTAATTAATGACTCCATGTTACTATTCTATCTATCTACATATCTATGTATTAGCCACAGACGTCCACTGCTGAACATAGGCCTCCCCCATGACTCGCCAGAAAGTGCGATTCCGTGCAGACCGCATCCATTGATTCCCCGCTACCCTTACGAGGTCATCCGTCCATCTAGTTGGGGGCCGACCCACGCTGCGCTTTCCTATACGTATAACAAAACCGTAATAATTAGGTGTATGTAAATTTCAAAGTGTATGATTCTTTGTCAATTATTTATCTCGTGAGGCACAGAGAAAAGAGTGAAGGTAATGATATAGAACGACACTTTTGTAGTCTTTTTGCGAGTTAAACATTGTCCAATTTAAAAACCAATTAACCGCCAAAACTACAATCTAACTAAATAACAAAGCGCCGTAGAGGTAGAATTTGTTATCAGAAAGGCTTAACACAATAAATCAATTTCCACACGTGTGGAGTTGCACAACTATGTCGCCGGGAAGTTTTCCTTGTCTTTTATCCGGGAAAGGGTTGATCCCACCGATTTGTTGCCGGCTTAGGCCGCCAACATTTCAGTAAAGTATTACGTACGGATTAATCGGACTAAGAAAACAAATGGTTAAATGAATTAGTGTTTTTTTTTCTATATATATCGTCTGTTGTCAAGCAAAACTTGAAAACTCACTGAGCAACAAATACTTAAAAAAAAATTACCGGCCAAGTGCGAGTGGGACTCGCGCACGAAGGGTTCCGTACCATTATCTATAAGTTTGTTGTATGGGAGCCCCCCATATTTATTTTATTTTATTTTTAGTATTTGTTGTTATAGCGGCAATTGAAATACATCATCTGTGAAAATTTCAACTGTCTAACTATCACCGTTCTTGAGATACAGCCTGGTGACAGACGGACGGACGGACGGACGGACGGACGGACGGACGGACGGACGGACGGACAGCGAAGTCTCAGTAATAAGGTCCCGTTTTTACCCTCTGGGTACGGAACCCTAATAAAACAAAGCTCGTATCTCAGTATCAATCTACAAACTAGATACGAGGTTTTGAAGAGTAGTGACAGAAATTTTAGTGGCTTTTGGTTGTCACCAGGCGATATTACCTATATGTAATACCATTTATATAGTTTCCCAATGTGATAAATTAACAACCTATTATTATTATAGAATTGACGCGGTTAGCGCAGTTGTACTGATCCGTCGGCGGTCCAAGATTCGAATCCCAGCAAGGGCAAATATTTGTATGATGAAATTCTTATAAATTCGTTATCATAACTAACTACTTAATTCAATTTATTTGCAATCCGTAGTAAAAAATCATCTTTGTGAATTAAGCTCAGAGTAGAAAAAGTACGTAAAAGTATAAAAGACCTTCACTTTTATTTTTAACGAAAATCACGTGTAACCGCGTCCTACGAATGGCCTTTACTCCCACTAGTATTATACAGTGATTTCAACAGAGTACGTTTTCTTCCCACTATACGAACACTGCCCGATAATAATATCTGCGCACTTAGATTCGTGACGTCAAGAGACCTGAAAAACAAACTAGACGCGTTCGTACGTCACAAGATGAAACTAATTACCGGCTGTTTTCGGGCCAGAAGATGTTGCTAACGACGCGATAACAGCCGACGAGCCGACGCGTCCCGATTAGGGGAGGTGTGAAGCCGACGCGATTATGGAATCTGTTGTATTATTATCGTATCGTATATATATGTGTCACATTGCTGCGAGCAGTTACGAGACGCGAGGCGAGTTTGAAACATTGCAGCCAGGCTTTGGACTTTTTATAGCACGGTAGAGAGCTATGGAGTCGACATTAACACTAAAATTTAATTCATAACCATTAACCATACTTAAAAATTTATTTAATTTAATTTTAAAGGTTAAGTTTAATTTTAAACTCTCTCGTCAATCGTTGCCTCACTGCGGAGGTGTGTGTGACTCCTTCTGATTCCGTCAACTAGTTGGCTCTATCGGTTACGCTCCGTTGCTTGATGGAGTACATCACTGACTGATATATCCAGCTCTGAAATCTGGTCTCACTACCTTTTAGGACTTCTGCCTCTACAATCTGTACATAGGTATTTTACCTTCGATTTTACGGGTCAAATCAGGCGAGTCTCTCTGCGTGCGTTGGCATGGCCAAAGTAACGCACTATTCGTTGGTTGTTGAAACATAGTCCCCCTGTATTTAATAATACAAGCGTTTATATGAGTAGCCAATTAGCATGATTTGCCATGGCGACTTGCTTTTCTTTAACTTTTTCATACAGGTTTTCCAAGCACCAACAATCCCGTAGTAGAAAGAACAAACATCAGAAACAAAACACAAACATTTCGCCCATTTAATTAATTAAAAAGACGCACATAGAAACAGAAACCTCATTTACAAAGAGAACAGCGCCCAGGATTGGACACTTTATGAAACGGAAAAGCATAATGTTCCCCGTTATATGACGAATATTTTAAAACAGAGAGTTTAATTTTAAAACTGGGGAAAGATACCGGAGTGCAGTAATTTATGACGTCATTACGGGAAATTAAATGAAAAATGTTCCGCCATTACCACCATGTGCAGGATCGCCCGGAGTAGATATATTTACTGGGAATTGTTTCGAGTTCGAGTGTATTAAAAGGATTTTTTAGGGTTCCGTATTTATTAACGATATTTATTTACATACCTACGATATTTACTATTTTGTAATAATGACATTATAGCACACCGAAGCATAATCGTGAGTTTAAAAATTTGTTATTCAAAATCGACCGAGCACTTGGTTTTTGGCCACCGCGTATAAATATAAAATCGAGAAACTGTTTAAATAAAACAATTTATATGGATTATATCGCGTATATTAATTATTTGAACCTCCCTGACGTTTCGGTACTTTTACAGATACCGTTGTCAAAGGTTGGCTGAAAAAATAAAACTGAAAACTCTGTCAAAGTTACATTTGTGCAAAGTACCAATTTTATAAATATTAATTTAAAATAAAGGTGTTCATACGCCAGATGGGCCTAATGTGTACACATGTGCCAGAATGGCATATTATTTTATTAAAAATATCTACCAGCGGTTCACTATAAGGCTTAGGTACTGAGGAGAAATAACCGCCGAAAAAAAACTCCCAGATTGCCTTATTTGACGCCTAATGACTTAATTAGTTCTTACTTAATATTTATTAGGAATTTAAGAACGTTTGTTATGGTGTCTAAGTTTTTTTATCCAGTGAATATTTGACTCATCGATAGTTGTGGACAATCTCTCGATAGGGTGACATTTCAAGAATTGGCATTCGAGACTATATGGGATGTGTATCCCGGACCGCAATAAGACGGGACATTCGGCTTTACGCCTTATGGTTTCTATGGGTTTTAATCCAGTGCATATTCGATTCATTGATAGTAGAATCAAAAATATTGCGGATCGAATGTCATTTTTGATATTCAGATTCATTCGTATACTCGCTTTTCGCAGTGGTTAGATGATTCAAAGTAGTAATGGCCAGATTTTATGTAAGAAGCTATTTTAATAGTATGTACGGGGAAAATATTGCAAACAAAATTGTAGTCGAAACATGTTGCACTTTTCCCGTAAAGGCGAAAATAGGGGCAGCTTCGGAAGCGATAGCAAATGCAATGCCGTAAATCATGAATGTTTTGCCCCATAACTCATTCGCTTTGCCGATCGTAGAATATTAAAACTCTTCTACATTATTGCATTTACTTTTTCAGAACACTAGAACTAATCTTATAAGCAGAGTTTGAAAATAACGGCAGACAGTGTATTTTTTTTAGTCGAATATGTCCTCAAAATATTCAAACAAAAATAGAACAGTATTATTTTATTTTTAGTGCTTGTAGCTTTACGTGAGCAGCTTTTAGCTGCATGCAGTTCATTTTTAATTACAAACCGACTGTTCGCTTTTTAGGCAGAAAATAGAACACTTTACCAGTAACCGCAAAGCTATTAATGAGATCCTTGTAGAGAAACGAAGAATCGAAAAAATAACACGTCGGCTTGTAAACCTCATTTTCTTTCGTCGGTTAGAAAGACAAAAGATTATTATACAGTGTAATAAATATGGCCCTATAATATTAATATTAATACAAAGAACAATTATCTGCCTACTCAAGATTCGTGATACATAATTAATACCAACTATCATTGTAGCAAAGTTATTACTAAAAATAATATCTGTGCAGCCTTATGGTTATATTTCCAAGACACCCCATGGTCCCAACTCAATTTACCTTCTATGGCTTTAGTCACCCTTCGGAGATGAAATTATATCTGATAGAAACTTGCTCGTCTTATCTCCAGAGAAAGAAAAACTACTTTTATGCTGTTAAGATTACTTTATTGGGACTTTATTTATTTTCTTTGGGGATGATGCGGATTGACGTATGTTTTACAGGAAGATGACAATATTGTACATGTTATTTGTTTTTCATCTGGTCGCTTTAGATTTACTTTTCCAGTGTTTTTTCACCGTAGCTTACACTAATCTTTTTATTTTATTTATTATTTAGTGGGAAATGGAAGTAGAATGAAAAAATAATCGGGTCAACACGGGCGTTTTAACCATTAGACCACGGATACTAGGCCCGTAGCTCATGTGTGGCATCATAGCTCCTTTGTATGGATATAGATGGGTATTTTTTTCCGACTAAAGGAAAGGAAAACATTGTATGTGTGTGGGTGAAGTTGCACCTTCTATTACAGAATATCTGAATATCCGATTTTATTTATTTTTTCTCTTGTGGTAGTCATACTGGTAACTCCGTAGTCTATACAGGAACACTTGAAGCCCAGGTGTAATTTCCAAGTAAGCGATGTTTTGAAAAATGTATACTCTATAGTTGATCTCTAGTTCGAGATCGGCCTAGAACTCGTTTGCCATCTGTTCATTGTCATCAACTTTTTCGGACGAGTATCTCCTTTTTACTATTGATTTAAACTTACTCGATTTTCACGCATTATTATAAAACAACGAAACGGGACTTAGTCCCTTCGAAACCATGGACATAACGTCACGTGAATGCAATTATGTCCTGTTTTGTTATAAAATTGTAACCCCTCTACTTATTCACTGTGTGGCCAAAATAGATATAAAAGTTATCGTTGGACGCATATTGTCCTTTAACATGCTATTAGCTCTTTAAATTATAAACTATCCAACGATCGGCTATTTGCATCACACCGATAACATTTTGAAACAGTAATAAATATATGGAAAATTATTTTTTATTGTATATTTAAACGAGCGTTTGCATCCAAAGCGCCTTTAATCGAGTTTTATAATATTATAAACGCTAAACCGGACCTGATTCCAACTGGCACGATAAATCATTCAGGCATCGATGCTTTGGCAGAAATATAGTTTATATTTTGATATAGTGCGTAGTGGTTTTAAAGTGTAATATTTTTGCATTTTTGTAAGCGTAAAAGCGGTTAACAAGTAACATACACACAACCCTCACCAGGTTATTAGTTTACCTAGACGGGATCTACCTACGCTGGGTCCTCCAGTGTGTGGTCGCCACTCAAGAACTAGTCGGTTCAGCGTCGGATATTGATCGTAAAATTGAAATTTAGCGAACTGGTTGTTTCTTATTTATTAGAATTAGAACAATTAAAACTAGCTGCTTCCTGCATCCTCCTACACAAGAAAATAATGCTCATTAAAAAAACTACATTTTTCCCCCCGAATATTCATGAGCGATTCACAAAGCATTTTCTCCTCGCGTCGCTCTCAGGTAGCCCGGGTCATTTTTCTTTGTTGTGGAGAACGCCGTGAAAAGCTAGCACATTGCCATTCTCCTAGCAAAAAACGGCGTTTATCGCATTGAAACTTATCGACCAGTCTATCACTCAATCTCAGTTATCTATCAAATCTATAATTAGAAAAGCACCAGTGTTGTAAGTGGAATAAAATCTACAATTCCGTCGAAAGATTTTTTCAGATACGAGGTTGACAAGCTAACTGGTCGCTGCCGCGTTACGTCCTTGTAGCACGGCGTGGTACATTCCCTTTGACTAAGCCACGCTCGGTTTCACCTGCTACCAATTTCTTATGTTGATTATGCCCCAGGACACCTTTCCGTATCTGTCGAGAAAAAGAACTAGGTTGAGCGGACTGTGGTTTAACTAATCATTGTTACTACCGGGAGCACTGCGACGCACTCTTCATGAGGATATATTGTAACCCTAGGCTACACTACTCGCGAAGTTGTTCGAAGTTGGCCTACGTATGGATTTCCGCAGCGAAGTGCTGTATTCACAGTTTGACTGTATGTAGGTATTCGTCCGTTTGATTGTAGTACCTTTTTTGACTTCCTATGAACGGCTTTTTATAATTCGATGCTTTGTTATCTGATATAGAATTAAATATGTGTAAATCTACGTGAATACGTGTTTAGAAGTTCCAACTGTAGCGTGTTACATTGAATAATCCTATCACATGAACGCAGCCCGGGCGTTCCCGACGAGAGCTAAGAAAACGCCGAGCAATTTATATTTCAGAGGATCAGCACCCCTAGCACAACTGTGACACGCAACTCTTTCTCGCGCGAGATATTTTACCTATCTCTTTCTGTGCAGTACTGTGAGAAAGTGACAGAGGTGACTGGAGTCGCAAAGCAGGGGCCCAATTCGAGAATGCCGTTGGAGATATCGCCAAACGTCAAATCTCCATTAGATAACAGTTATATCGCCATTGAACTGTCATTTAAATGCGATGAGCTTAAAAGTGACATATCTCATCTCAATTTTGGAAATACGAAGGCGATAACGATTGCCAAAAATGTTATTCATGTATATAAATTTCTGTTTTGAACGAAACGTAACGGACTAATTTTACGTACTACGCGGTCAATTTAAAGTATGCGCCTGTTATTTATGCCGTCACATACAAAGGAAACGAAAATTTTGCGCCTCCGAATTGACGAAGTAGCGATATCGCCACTTGTCAATTAGGCACACGTCAAAAGTGACGGATGGCGATGAAAATGAGAGATCTCCATTATATCTCTAAAATTGGTCGAATACCCCCCCTGGGGCCCAATTCGAGTGACGATCGCCAAACGTCAGATCACCGTTAGATAACAGTCATCTCTCCGTGATCTCGCCTTTGAACTGTCATTAAAACGCGATGATGAAGCTCATCGCGTTTTAATGACACATGTGACATATCTCATCTCAGTTTTGGAAATAGGAAGGCGATAACAATTGTCAAAAATGCTATTCATGTATATAAATTTCTGTTTTGAACGAAACGTAAAGGACTAATTTCACGTACTACGTGGTCAATTTAAAGTATGCGCCTGTTATTTATGCCGTCACATACAAAGAAAGCGAAAATTTTGCGCGTCCGAATTGACGAAGTTGCGATGTTCTAGGGATATCGCCACTTGTCAAGTAGGCACACGTCAAAAGTGACGGATGGCGATGAAAAGGAGAGATCTCCATTATATCTCTAAAATTGGTCGAATACCCCCCCTGGTTGTGCTAGACGGGCAGCGCAAACAACGAGTTGAGTCAAATTGAATCACAAATCAACATGAACGATGTCAGATAGTGTTTGCTGTTTCGGAACGTTGCGCTAATCTTTGGCCAAAGGTTAACTTGAGATCCTTTAGCATATTTCAATAAAACGCATTGGGATTTGAAAGTTTACTCCTATACCGTTGATATGATCTACGACTACGTGTTTTGTGCTTCAATTTCGCTCCCGCATCGGATTTTATAGCAAAGAAAATAATCATCTGATAAAGATGTTAAAGGCCTAATGATGTTGATAATACTTCTCTAATTCGACGACGCGTTTGGTTCGGTTTGTAGACCCCTGCCTACTGAGCCGGCGGTCCCGGGTTCGAATCCCGGCCAGGGCAAATATTTGTGTGATGAACTCGAATATTTGTGCTTGGGTCATGGTTGTTCTATGGATTTAAGGGTATATTTATCTATATAAGTACGTATATCGTCGCCTAGTGCCAATAACACAAGCCTTCGTGAGCTTAATTTGGGACTAGATCGATTAGGTTGTCCGATATTTATATTTATTTATAATTTTTTGCGTAAATAAAGTGCAATGGATAAAGAAAATCAAAAGCCTTTATAATTATGTTTTCCTGGAGGGCTAAGATAACTTGCCGTGACAAACGAAGTCGAAGAACAATAAACGCATTCTAACCGGGAAACGGATAAAATTAGTATCTTAAGGTAGCCTACATTATACAGTTTTAATAAATTATTGAGTTTTTATATAATTCTGGAACACCCAAAAAATCCTAAGTTTCATTTATCCGAAACCATCATTCTGAATTTTTGTAATTCCTTCTTAATAAGAATATCATTCCGAATTTTCACTGTCGATGATTTATGTTATACAATATAAATTAGGTTAGCGTAATATGATATCCAAAAAATATGAAATACTAGCTGTGCCCCGCGGTGTTACCCGCTCATCCCACGGGAACACTAAATTGATTCGGGATGAATAGTATCCTATGTCCTTTCCCGGGTCTCAAACTATCTCCATACCAAATTTCATCTAAGTCGGTTCAGCGGTTTAAGCGTGAAGAGGTAACAGACAGACAGACAGACAGACAGACACACTTTCGCATTTATAATATTATATTATAGTATAGTATAGTATAGTATAGTATAGTATAGTATAGTATTATAGTATATAGTATAGTATGGATTTAATGAGAACATGATTTTCGGAACTTTGAAAATTCGGAATAGTTCGGGCAAATGAAACTTCGTAGTGCAGAGTTATGTAGTGTAGTGTACCCCATATATCACAAATGTTTTGTACGGTGTAACGAAACAATGTCATCAATGCAATGTCGTCGACCTGACTAACAGGAATAGACTAACCAACAAACGTTTTCGCTTTTATTCCGTTCCTGTTAAGATTTGTGAACTGATTTAGTATAAACGACTGACTTGTCAAAGTCAAAGAGCAAAAAGCAAACCGTTTATAGCAGAATTTATTCAGCTATTAAATTGTGTTCTTTGCAAATCATATTCCCGGAAACAAGAACGGTTGAGATAAAAATAACTTCTTTATTCCAATTCTGACTAAGAGTAAATTCAATTCGGAGAGCGCCTTCGGGTCCCCTTTGAAAAACAGCTCGCTATTCGGAAACTAGTCTGCATGGATTTGGAGATTCATTTAAAACGTCGTTAAAACTTGACCGTGGAATTTTATTTGAAAGACAAAGGTTTAATTCGATTTAAGTTGCTGCACTTCCTTTGGGGGTTTGTTTATGATTGGGCAAGACTTTAAAGTGAAAATAAAACTATCAAGTTAGGTTTTAAAAGTATTGTCACACTAATCATACTACTATTATAAAGGCGAATGTTTGGGGAATGTATGTTTGTTACTTCTTCACGCTCCAACGGCTGATCAATTTTGATTAAATTTTGAACGGAGGTAGCTGGTACCCTGGATTAACACGTACCGTCGATGACCGTAACTTCGCCTAGGCTTCCTATCTTCGCCTACCAAATATTTCTAGAGTTTTCAGAAGTATCTAAGTGTTTCTAAGAGATGCGCATAGCTCCTCATACGACCTTTAGATATCTCTTAGAAACACTTAGATACTTCTGAAAACTCTAGAAATATTTGGTAGGCGAAGATAGGAAACCTAGGCGAAGTTACGGTCATCGACGGTAGGCTATTTTTAATACCGAATTAAAATAGTGTTCCCGTGGGATGAGCGGATAACACTGCGGGGCGCAGCGAGGATCTCATAAAGTTGGCCAAAGTAGTGTTTTGACTTAATTATTTTATTGTCTTTGCGACTTTATCGCGTTTTAAGGGTAGGAGGGATTTCAATTTTTTTCATGGTAGGTACAGTACTTATAAATTTATGAAGCATGTAATGTCTCATTTTTTTTAATGTGGGTACTCCACATTTTTTATTTAAACCATTATTACAAAGATCAAAGCTTAAAGAAAAATTGAAAAAGGAGCTACCTGGTGGAAGGGACCGGGAATCGAACCCGGTACCTCTGGATTACCGGCCCAGCGCGTTAGCCAGTTCGCTACCCTCGCTCCTTCCACCAGGTAGCTCCTTTTTCAATTTTTCTTTAAGCTTTGATCTTTGTATTAATGGTTTACTATAGTACTTAGGTACTATTATAATAACTGAGCTTCGGTTTTCTTTCGGCTTTCTTCTCAACAGAGGTATTATGAAATGTCGGTAGGTTCAGATTCAAATTTGTAAAAGTGCTCTTGTGGCCTACTTACAGAATAACCTTTTTGATTTTGATTTTGATGTTTTGATTTTGAGCATTGACATAATATAATTTTAAGATTTTAAGCCGACAAGGTTGCAGTTGCGTGCTTGTTCTGGTAGCCAGATAGTATTGGGATCAAATGAATTTGTTAATATTTCATGATTATGAATCCAAACCGAACAGTCTTTGATCACAGCTTTTGTTGATTCAATTCAATAGTATTTCTGAATAGTAATAATGTTTTCATTCCTCGTAACAATGGAACAATCATAAAATGCAGTGGAGAACGACTTGACATTACAGTTTCATCAAATATTCAATGCAACATCGTTACGAATAAATTTACTCAGCATTGGTCTGTAATCTGATGCATATTGCAACGACTCAACTTTATAGTTTGTACTGCAACAAATCAAAGGGGATAATGTTAAAATAACTTTTCAATATTAATAGGTTGATAGTTGGTTTCAAGCTAAAATATGTACTTACTACGAAATATGTCGAGCGATATTCGATAACGGCTGGCATGAAATTGATTGGCATAATGTATTGTTTGTCATAAAGCGTTAATCATAATTTTAGTTTTTTTTTCACAAATAGTTAACAGTTGTTAACTGGATTGTTTTAAAACTAACCTCCGTAACCTAAGCTAATGGGTTTTACTTTCAAATCTCTTGTAAAATGGATAATTTCACAATAATGGCTGACGATTTTATGCCAAACAATTTTATGCCAGCCGATAGGAACCCTCGACAACGTCATGAGTGACCCGTTGTAAATCTTATTTTTATATAGGTAGGTTATAAGTTTCAAATAACTAGTAAAGCCATGTAAAACTAGCAACCCCGAAAAATATGATTTACACTGTGAGACTATAAGGTGGAAGTACTAGTACTCGACATTGCAAGGGATATTTATTTTATGTTTCGTAATAGTACGTTAATTTACACGTCTATCGCAAATTTATTCAGCCCTTATGAGAGGTATGACTTTTACCTTTATTAAATGATATTTATATCATATAATGATAATATAAAAAAAAACTCGTAATGTAAGTCAATAGGATTGTCCCAGTACATGTCACGTGCTTTTGCAGGCAGTCAGGTTGTATATTTTATTATTTTGCGTGTGAAATTCGATAGCTACAAACATTTCTCATGTATTCATTCTATTTGCTATGAAAGTAACGGTAATCTTATCTTATTTATCGCAGTTGAAAGTATGGTGACGCGTATTAGTACCGCGTCGAGTAGGTACTAGTACTTCCACCTTAATGCGTGAGCAAGGCATCCGTTCCAATCCATTCCGGTTCTAGTCCTATTTAAGGCTCCTTATCTGTTCAAAAATGCTGATTGTTTTAGATGTTTATCTGTATGATCAAACATGTTTCTAAACATATTAACAATGCTACTATACTTAGAACAGGGCCATTGCGATTTATTCGTATATATTTGAAACCTACAGTTTGAATTTTCCATTGGTTAATTTTGTTTCAAAACCTACTCGAAATTGACAAAATTCAGGCAGAAAACTAATTTTTTCAACTTATTTTCGACTGTACGCAATAAAAGCATGAAATAGCTATGTTACTACCTAGAACTCAGGAAAAAGTATTATTCGCTTCAAAAAGTTGGCTGAAAATATCAATATAGGTATGTGTCATTATATGTTTTTTTAAAGGAATAAGGCCTCTTAGATGTTTGTATAAGGAAATTCATAATAAAAAGTATAACATTATACTTTACCAAAAATATTTGGGTGAAAATGTGAAGCGTACTGCAACTGCGCGGTGTGGCCACTACTAGCCTTGCAATATCCTGACCTAGGCCAGGAATATTGTACGACATTTAATCTCTGGCACTTTTTCGATGATCTAATGAGTCTACACATTATTCAATACATCGTAGTATTTTTTCACGAATATGTATGTGTTTATTGCACAAATAGTAGAAACACAATAAAAAGTAAGTAAGTAAACGCTAAACCACATAAAAGCAGTTAAAAATACATATTTTTTTTTATAAATAACATAGGTACAAAAGCAAACTTATCTACTTATAAGGGCGTTGGCGGTACGGTCAAACATGCTTGCCCGCAGGTTTGCTCGATGTACGACCGAGGTTAAAATCACACTATTTAAAGCCTATAGTCAGTCATTTTACTCGAGCAGCCTGTGGGTAAGGTACACAAAAAGAGCCTACAACGCCCTGCGCGTTCAGTACAACAATGCATTCAGAATGTTGTTAGGACTACCCCGGTGGTGCAGCGCTTCCCGTATGTTCGCGGAAGCACGCACGGACGGTTTTCAAGCCATAATGCGGAAGAAAATCGCCTCGATGATGGGGAAGTACTAACAGCATTCTGGGTGTAATTGCTGAACGATATGACTGCCCAATCTTAATGCACTGGGTCAGTCAAGTTAGGGCATTTGCCTCTTTTAGATATAAGTAATTTAAAAGTTTTTAATGTGTTATACTAATATTAGTTTTAAGTTTACTAACCTTTTATGGATGTAACATATCCGAAATAAAGATTTTATTATTATTATTATTCCCTTTATTCGTTTTTATACTTAGGCTAGGTTTTTTTACAATAAATTTATATAAAAAGTAAAATATAAAAAATACATTACAAATATAAACACATTCTAAAAAAACCTAACCTAGGGTGCCGCCGGCAGCGGGGCAGGGCCCAGGCTACCGGTGGTTAGGGCTGCAGAGAGAGGAACCTCCTGACAATGCGCGCCGTGTCCAGGAGTACCGCCTTCTGTATCTGACCCTTGATCCAGCCATCTAGCGAGAGTCTCTTAAGATGTTTGTCGAGACTCTTCGCTATAAGACCGTTCGCCGAAACGACTATCGGGACAATGCTCGTCGAGTCGACATCCCACATGGCGGTTACCTCGTGAGCCAAGTCAAGGTACTTGCTGAGTTTGTCCTTCTCGGCCTTCACGAGGTTCTCGTCATGGGGGATGGTGATGTCGACGAGCACTGCCTGGCGCTTGGATCGATCTACCAACACGATGTCAGGCTTATTGGCTACAATAGTCCTGTCCGTGATGATTATTATTATTATTATTATAAAAATATTCATGCTTGTGAAACTATGTATTATTGAGCGAGTAGGTGGGCACCTAAGTATTAATTAATTGGATAATATTTAATTTTTTAGCTTATTTGCTAGATTATATTTGCAATCAGAGATTGATTTAATTTGTCCCCTTACAGTAATGTAAACAATTCACATGGGACTCTCTGAGAAGTTTGTGTTTTGCTTGACTCCTTAACTTCCCGACAATTCCTGAACAATCAAAACTCTAAATCGATTCGACCCAATTCTGTTCGTAGTTATCCGATTGACTTCAAGTTTAGTTTAGTTAAGTTTTTATTATTGTTCAGCGTTGTAGAGTGTTATTCAGGCTTTAAGGTTAGGTAACGGTTTCTAATGCTTAAATATGGTTTTTACTTGGAGATCGGACCATAGTTGTACCTTTGCGACGTAAGCACTTCAACGAATTTCAACTAAACATTTTAGTTCACAGGTGCAGTTATAGATAATTATTGCTCTAACAGGGTAAAGCTAAGAATAGAATAATGCTCTTTCGAGGCACTGTCTAGTACCTACTTAAAAACTTTTTTTGCATTTTCCATTCCATAAACACGGAAACATGACAAAGGCAAAATTCTGAAGTTTTTACTAGTTGATGCAGACTATTAGTTGTCAATTTCAATATATTTGTCGCCCTATATGTATAAAAAACCGAGTCAATCACACTTCACACTATAGTTTGTGAGTGTGTTTCTATGTTTGTTACTTCTTCACACTCAATCGGCGGGACCAATTTTGCTAAATTTTGGTATGGAGGTACCTGTCACCCTGGATTAACATATAGGCTACTTTTATACCGTCTGAAATCTCTGAATCCCTGGCACTTCGCTTCGGATAAAATGTGTATTTAACATAAAATCTGAAGGGAAAATGCCGCAAAACATTTACTAGTCCGTCTTTCACGAATTACACTTTCTGATGTGATGTATAATTGTATTAATATAGTGTGTTGGTAGCGCTAATGCAGTAAAAATCCGATAGACATAAAACACAAGTATACAAATAAGAGGACACAGCGCTTATCAACTACCTGCTTGCAACGAATAGTGCTACATAGTACGGTATTTTGGCCATGTTGCACGCAGAGACGAATAATTTGGAATTCTGAAATAAAATCGAAGGTCCCAAAAGGTGGGGAGACCAGATATGTCCAGCTCCTCAGGCTGGACATATCTGTCAGTGCTGCACTCCTCCAAGCAACGGAACGTAACCGATGGAGACAACTAGTTGACGGTATCAGAAGGAGTCACGATCCTCAGCAGTGAGGGAACGAAGAGAGAGAGAGACAAATAAGAAGCCAAAATTGTTTGCGATCTACTGCAGCCCAGGTGTGACTAGAACACACGAGCTCTGTTTAACCGGAACATTGCTCTTCCAACTGAGTTACCGGACCGCTATGCAGACCGCATGAAATAATGCCTTCTCATTCCGCTTTTTTACAGCGCCCTCTGTATTTTATGTTCAAAATGCTAAGCGCATTCACCAAGCACCAACACGCACGCTTTTCAACGTACGTACCTATACAAGTAATTAAAAAATCATTTGTAACATAACGTCGCAATATAATAGTATCACTAACCTGAATTAATTTAAACGAGCATAGCGTAGCGCGCATTGGGCATCACTAAGGTAAAGAGATACCTACATGTACATTGCATATACCAACAATAGGGCATCAACGCATTATTTCCACTAACTTTTATTTAATTTGTTTTAGGTTTGTCAAGTAATGTTTAAACTCAACGAAATAAAATTGCTTCTTCACTGCTCCCGAAAATGAGATAAGAGCTTTAAAAAGAAACAATTGACTTTACCGTACGAAAAAACGCCGCATCTGACATTTTACCGAAATTGAGTTACATAATAATATATTTGGACTACGCAAATAAAGACGAATGTGTTAGTACTAGTACTCATTTTGCGAAAAAACTGACCAAGTGCGAGAACGACTCGGCACCGAGGGTTCCGTAAAAACACTTCCCATCTTAACTGGCCGGGTTAAGTTAAGTTTGCTCCCGGTATGTATGGCGCTACATACAAATGAGGTGCAAAGTTAACGCAACCGATCACGTTTGTTAGCCCCACTTAAATATTTATTTTTTCTGTTTTTAGTAGGTATTTGTTGTTATAGCGGCAACAAAAATACATCGTCTATTCTGTGAAATTTCACATCTATCTCGGTTCATAGAAGATACAGCCTGGTGACAGACGGAGAGATAGACAGACAGGCGGACGGACGGACAGTGGGGTCTAAGTAATAGGGTCCCGTTTTTTACCCTTTGGGTACGGAACCCTAAAAATGTCAGGTGCGTCTTTTTCCATATGTTTGTGTGCTTCATAGGCAGTGCACAGTTGGTGGGTCTATTACAGCCGCTCTTAATAAAGACAGGCTGTGGTGTAATTGCAGGGGTGGTTTAATGGACTTTAAAAACGTGACGCCGCCTTAGAGACCGGAATGTGCAAAATAAGGGCAGCGTGCCAGCGTTATGTATTTTCATTATGGGGATTATGGGAGTTAGGTTTTGGATGTAGCCGGGGGTTTAATTCTGAACATTTGTTTGGCAGTCCAATGCAAGACACGTGAAGCAATGGTTCTTTTTCGAGATCAGGGGTCAAAATAGATTTGACGCGAGTCACGGTCACTTCGTAATGCGAGTCCAAAAGTGGTATCTTAATTAAGATACCTAAGTGTTCACTTTTAATAAAAGGAAGTCATCATCCTCCTAGCCTTTGTCCCATTTTTTGAGAATGAATTCTCAATCGGGGTCGGCTACCTAAATCCCAAGATCCAAGATGTGGCGTAGGCACTAGTTTTCACAAAAGCGACTGCCATCTGACCTTCCAACCCAGAGGGGAAACTAGGCCTTATTGGGCTTAGGTGGTTTCCTCACGATGTTTTCCTTCACCAAAAAGCGAGAGGTAAATATCAAAATTTTAATAAAAGGAAGTACAATGGCTAAATAGAGCAATGATATAGGGTTAAAGCAGCGAGTACACTTAATGTCTTAAGTGTACGATTCCCACTGACAGGGCTGAGTCGGATCGGCTGTTGCCGTGTCGTAGAGGACGGGCACGGGCAAATAAAACTTCGGAGTATTACACCGAAGTTTTATATGTCCAAATGCATCACCATTCCGAATTTTCATAATTCCGAAAACCATGTTTAGTACTGGGTATATGGCTTGTAACAGGAGCAATTAATTAAAACATATATTAGCGCCGTCATGACGGTCCGCGAAGAGCCGGCCGATATCGGAAGCGGTTTAAATTCCATTCAAATATGACATATTACCACAGAGAATACCCTCTAAATTCCTTTGGTCAAATGCGCTTGGACATACTCCGACTCGACCCGTTCAGTGGGAATCCTACATTGAAGCTCGTTTGTACGTGTCAGATATCAACTCTATTTTGACAGATATTATCAATGCATGCAATTTTACGAGTAAGTACCTAAATCGGCGCGACCTATTTCCCGCGCAGCAAATATTAATCAGTTGACACCTATTAAGCTTCAAGTGCCAGGCTGATACGACGCCACAGTTAAATTATCAGAATGTCATATCGTAGCTGTGAAATAGTAGTAGTGTGCACAGTATCCTTTATGTTTTGTAAATACTTGGCTTTCATACGTGTGTTCTACCGTTTGTACTACTCGTATGTCATTATTATATTTGGAGATATCGTTTGATAATATAACTACTACTTAGGCACTTTCTTCGGCAGCGTGTTCATCCTCATAGGTACATGGGACCAGGTAAATATGTGAAATGCCGGTAGACTCAGACATGTAAAAGTGCCCTTGTAGTCTACTTGCAGAATAAAGTTAATTATTTATTTTATCTTTATTGCACAAAAGAAAACTTATCGTACAAAAGGCGGACTTAATGCCATGAGGCATTTTCTATCATTAATTCAAGCCCTCGTATGCTAAGGCACAGATCTGTGCGGGGCAATAAAATATCAGTTAATTTCAATTTGATTAGCAAAGCTTAAACATGGAATACGAGGGGTTAAACCTTTATTTTATACTATGCGAGCTTCAGGGTCATTTACCTTTAGACACGTAGAGCCTCATAGGAATTGAGCCCAGACTTACCAGGATTACACTATGGTTAATACGCAGTAATATTATGTATGTATAATATAAAAAAATAAACTAGTCCGGCTAACCAAAATGAAAGCGTCAACTTTAAATAAATTACATTTAATCAGTAAATGCCATCCAATGGCCATGGAGGTCTGCTACATTCCAAAGAGTGTGTTCGCATCGGTTCGCCATTCATCCTCAGGAGCCCCGAAGTCACGGCGGCGGGGGCCAATCGAACCCGATTTTATGTCTGCGACTTTGAGTTTTTGTTGTAAAAAGTGGTCTATTACGTGTAAGTTACCAGTAACAAGTGAAATCCGTACTGATAACATTCTACTGCGCCGGTGTTAGCACCCAGTAATGGCGGATTATCCGCTGATAGCGGCACTTAACTTAAACGCCGCACATAATAATTAATATGCCATTAACCCAAATGAAGAGCCCATTTATTATAACCTTTAGTTAGTGCGCTGTGTTTTTATTAACTTAAAGGGAATATTCAAAGGGACTGTCAAATACCTGTACATCACTTTATTAACTTGTACTGCTCCTCTAAAATAAACTAATTTATTTATTTTCACCTCACCAGCTCAAACATGGCGATGGCGATTTTGCTGTCAGATAACAGTGAACAAAATGCGATTTTGTTTCGAGCGTGTGTAGAAAGTAGCTTCTTAATTTTTTCAATATCTGACCACGAATTTTTCAGCCGAAGGTTAATTATAAAATTCTAATCATTTGAGTCTCGATGCACTCTGTTTCTTTCATATGTATATAAAAGAGAGGGATAGAAACTTATCAATTTGAAATTCGATTTTCGAATCCGACCTCGATTGAGAACAGTTCGGATACGCGTTATACCAAAAAATTCATTAAAAACACCCGAAAAAGTTTTAATTGCAACGTTTTTTTTTTCTTTATTATATTTTTATTTAACGACCGAATATTAAAATGATTGTGCCTTTTATATAAAACAATAGATCATTGCTCAAATATAGTAAGATTTTTCACCTTATTACTTATTGTAACATATATTTACTTATTGTAAAATATAATTTATAATTTCACCATTTATCATAGATGCATATTCGAAACGTACCTTAAAAAATATCGAGTTCATATTGTAATTGTTATTTTCTTTTGCATATATTTTGTTTGGTGTTTTAGGAGTAAAAATATTAATCATTGTACTTATAAACAAAATCTCGTAATATATATTTATAAACATTGACGTATTAATTACATGGACACACAATCCGACGGAAAAAATGGCACCCTCCCAACTAATGCAAAATCACAAATCGCATTAGTTGGGCGATCAGTCTCGTTTAGACCATGACACGTGACGGGTCTCAAAAATGACTTAACTTTCAGTGAAAAATTGCAGAAATAACAGCTATAAAATAAAGAAAAAGGTCGGAATATTCTTTTTTACGCAGATTCTATTGATTAATTAACGAATCCTATGTAACATCATAGCATATTTTAGATTAGAATTATTAACTTTGTCCCTACAAAATGCACCTCATCACAGAACAAAAATCTAAGGAGTCGCTATAGTTATATATTTTATTAATTAATAAAGGAGTGCAATAAATAATTATCCTATTTTTTTTATTAAAATTCCCACGCGATCTTAAACAACGTGAAAAATTGAGGTCACGTTTAGTAAGAGACAGACGTCAAGAATAATTTCAGCCAAATAATTCGTCTCTCGTGTGTTCGTTCGGCATAATCATATATATATATTTTTATGTTTAATCAAAAGAAGCGTAAAAGTCTTTCACTCAACACAGCTTTAATATCTCAATAAAAACGTAAAAAAATGACAATGTATACAAAAGAAGCGTAAAATGGTTATGTAGTGTTTGTGGTAGTAGGTATCTATACATAAATAGATATACACTACTGTCTCAGGCGCACGTCACATATGATGCTGCGTTTAGTTACACCCGAGTTTAGGGCGACAGTGGACGCATGACATTGCTATGTGTGCGGCGGCGAGTGAGCCAGTGTTATGAACATATGCCTTTTACAGGCAGATCCTACAGGTTACATTAATAAAAAAAAAATTGCTCTGTTGTCATTGTTTTATTTGTCTCAGAGTCTAGACACTGTCAGTTTAAACCTTTGAACGCCAAGAACACCTAAAGACAATGTGTGCTGCCGTGCATACTACGCCACCGACTTTCACGCCACGCCATCAAACTTTAAAGGGTTACAAATGTTAATATTTTGCACTTGCCTTACTCTCATTTCACATACTAGAACAAGATGAGTTGAGAAATCATAATGTCATTATTACCTACTGATCCCTTCTATGCAGTGTCGGGACCCTTTTATGCAGTTGTTAAATAAAAACGTAACTTAATTTGTTATTAACAATTTACGAGATTATTTAGTTCAAACAACAAATATATTTTAATACCTAAATAAAATAATAATGAAAATATTTTTAGTACGTAAAACTATTAAAATCTGCTCCATTCGTGCCATGTTCTAAGTTTGACAAGAGACATGAGTCAGAATACGCTAAAAAAGTTAATTTACACGAAAAATATTTGTGGTAATAAGTACGTAAGCCAATTTGACACTTAAACGTTTGAGTAAAGAGTTATTTTGTACGAAGTAATTATGTTGTTTTAAATTATAAATAAGCGTTATTGGCATCTACTTGAACATGACAGCAGTGCCACTTTTTTCGACAATTTTGTTCGGGTCTGTGGCTCTATTACAAATAATACCTCAATGTTTATAAATAATATGTATTTATAAATAAACACGTCATGTATCTGCTAAATCTTCCAATTTGATCAAAGAATGACAATAACCGTGTTGGTTGGTTGATTATAATTTCAATTAAATTATATTGTTATTCCTTTTTAAGCAGCACTTATATATTTTCTGATTAATAATATTATTGAAACCAGCAACAAAGACTATAAACATACGTTGGAAGAAAAAACACAAAATGTCGAATATGTTCTCGCTGATGAGGTGAAAAGTTGTGTGTTCTACACGAGAGTTTAGCGACATTTAAATTGAAATTAAAGAAATGGCTTATCGAGCGAGCGTATTACAGCGTCGAGGAATTTCTGGACACTGGAAATTATATCGATAATAATTAAATAATGAATTTTGGTATATAAATTTGTGTAAATCAATATTATTTTAAATTGAGTATTAATTTTAATGTATTGTTTGACATTATTCCCGAAATAGTGATAATAATAAGTAATTCTATTGAGACCGTAATTTTTTGTAAATGTTATCGTAATTTTAATCTTGTAATTGTGTATAACTAAAATGACCTGTGATCTGCTTAACCAATAAAATGAGTTTGAGTTTGAGAGCAAAGTTTTTTGCATCTCGTGCTGTTGAGTCCCTCGCTACACTCAGGATTCTAACAAAGAATCACTCGCTACGCTCGTGATTCAAACGTAGAATCCTTCGCTTGCTCGGGAATCAAAATCAGCACTCATAACAAAAAATTGGGCAAGTGCGAGTCGGACTCGCGCACCGAGGGTTCCGTACAAACACTTTTCATCCTTAGGTGGCTAAGTTAAGTTTGCACCTGGTATGTATAGCGCCCCATACAAATGAGGTGCAAAGTTAACGCAACCAACTCGTTTGTTGTATGGGAGCCCCCCTTAAATATTTATTTTATTTTATTTTTAGTATTTGTTGTTATTGCGGCAATAGAAATACATCATCTGTGAAAATTTCAACTGTCTAGCTATCACCGTTCTTGAGATACAGCCTGGTGACAGACGGACGGACAGCGAAGTCTCAGTAATAGGGTCCCGTTTTTACCCTTTGGGTACGGAACCCTAAAAACAACTTTGCTCTCTTGTTGCACAAATAACTATTGTATTATTAATAAAAGTAACGTCTGCTAGCGTAAATCAAATGTTTACATTGAAACGAAAAATAAAACTGATGAAAGAAAATTTTTGTTCAGTTTGAAGAGAATATCTATGTTTTAATTAATTGCTGTTACAAGCTAAAACCGGTATATGTTCTCGTAGGTACTACATAATATTTCATCATTAAAGTCAAAGCAATGTACACATATTTTTACAATGGAATTTAGACTTTAGATTATGATTTATGTATATCGTACTAATATATAAATGTATAAAACATTTAATGTCTCATTGTATTTAATGTGGGTACACACCACAATTTTTTACGAGTTGGACCGGTAATTCAGAGGTACCCGGTTCGATTCCCGGTCTCCTCCAAGCAAGGTTACGCATTTACATTTTTTGTTGGGCTTTGATCTTTGTATCAATAGCACAATCTATATATATAATCTATATCCCACCAAAAACATTCTGTAAAAAACTAGCCAAGTCTCGATTGAGCTGCTTGTTTATCTCTAAAAAGTAATGAAATCTAGACAAAGTCGTACCAAGTCTAAGGTTCCTTACTGCGATTTCTTCATTATAGTTAATGTTGTGTGACTTGGCCGTTGAAGAGTACACAAGGGTACAACACCAGGTGCTCCATGACACCATTGCACCAATCTGTCGCCAGAACCGCTACAAGTCAATTTTGTTTACACATAATGTTATATCTGTTGTAACTACCTATGTTTGTTAAGCGAGATAATAGCCCATACTGGTATTGGTAATTTGACGCTAGTGTCTCATTTTAGGCTGTTGTTGATTGTGCAGCACATGCATTCAGCATTGACAATGCTGACTTCTGCTCTCTTCTTTTTGGAGCGTCAAATCGACCACCGATCTAACATAAAATAGACGTACAGACGGACTTCTATCAATGATTAGAGGTCCGTATGTAGGAACTAGAAATATTTTTTATACTGTTTGTTTCAGGCTCGCCTATACATAAGTATTATTGAAATACGCAGCTTTATCAAGCCTACAATTGACTGGTTATTGAATCAACGTTTTCCAAGTGGCAATTTTCCATCGTCAATGGGTAGCGGTTCTGGCGACAGATTGGTGCAATGGTGTCATGGAGCACCTGGTGTTGTACCCTTGTGTACTCTTCAACGGCCAAGTCACACAACATTAACTATAATAAAGAAATCGCAGTAAGGAACCTTAGACTTGGTACGACTTTGTCTAGATTTCATTACTTTTTAGAGATAAACAAGCAGCTCAATCGAGACTTGGCTAGTTTTTTACAGAATGTTTTTGGTGGGATTTCACTTCTTTTTGTAGAAACGTGGGCATATTGTTTTATAACAACCTGCTAATTCACTTTAGCAAACCTCACGAAATAATAAGCGAAATCAACGAAATGCAAATAATCCCTCCTAATCCCTAGCAAACGTTTCCGAGCGCAATAGAAGAATGTCGTAAACGACTGTAACGCGGCCGGTTGCCACTTCGCCATATAAGATTATCGGAAAAACAAACGTAGGCGCGTTTTAAAATACAGTTAGCGCCATCTAGCGACGTGTGCGGGGCGGGTATCACCGCCACTCTTAGTCCAATGCATTATATTTTGACCAAATTTTGAGCGAAATTAATATTTTGGTGTAATTTGTTTATTTAATTTGTGTAATGTTCGAGTAGAACAAAGTTAATCGTTCGACTATTTCTTCTTGTAAACTTGTAAGTATAAGTATAAAAGCCAGTCTAGTCTTATCCAGAGTTTTCCTTTAATTTTATTTATATGCGTATTAAAAGCCGAAGGGGAGGCATTCGCCCAGCGGGTACGTATTACAATGCCGAAGTTCAAAATACCGAATTTCATAAGACCTATGGCCGGAAGGCCAAAAATTAAATTTTCGAATGTTTATTTGACCGAAAGTTTAAAATCCCGAAAGAACGTTTGATCGAAAGGATGAAATACCGAATATTATAATCCCGAAGACTGTAATCCCGAAGAATGAAATCCCGAAGACTGTAATCCCGAAGACTATGATCCTGCCTGAAGGTTGTAATCCGGAATATTATTTAAACTGTCGAGAATTATATTTCTGTAGTCTTACAGATTCTAATGTATATTTTATACAAAGAATATTAACCTAAATTACGTAACCTACTTGCCTACTAAATACTTACTATTTATAAGTGAACTCTTCTGTGGAACCCATCTGCTCCGGCGCTGCGGGATGTGCAGCTCCTCCGCCCTAGCGCTGCCGTCAAATGGCAAAACGCTGCAGCTTGAGTTACAGCGATTTAAGTTGCCTTGTACAAAACGATTCCTTTTAGACTCTTCTATCATACCTTGTTTTCAGAATTATTATATCTCATTTAATTAGGGCTGTAGAAAAGTGGTAAAACACGGTAACTATACGCTAGTCCAAGCAAAACATGATAACTCTAGTTACTCTGTTATTTAAACAAGACGTGACAAGACCGTTTAGCTATGCAGTAAAGGCAGAACGCTGTAAATGGAACTTGCAGCATTTTAGGAAAACCTCCGGTAATAACCGCGCGATTGCTAACAACACGCCAAAACGCGGTAAGTAGCAATCAATCGACATAGTTATATTGAATATAGGTAGCTACAATTAATGAGATACCCACATAGTTTTATTCTGTTGTTATTTTCAATTTAACTATATATGTAAACAATTTGGTTGAGGTTACCAGTTGTTTTTTTATTATTCATACTTAAATTCAATTAAATACTGTGTTTTTTCGCATTTTCATTCATTGATGGCATACAGAATAATCATTTCGGGTAATTCTACTAGTCCTCATTCTCCAAAAGCGTGCACTCAGATACGAGCTTTGTTTTAAGTATTTGTTACTTAGTGAGTTTTGGTTGTCAACAGACGATTTCCCGTTGACCTATAACTATGAAAATTGGCAACAAGTAAATATAAAGAAAACATAGAGTACGTAAAACTGTTTTCTAATGGTAAAGTTAACTTCATCGCTGAGTGCAGTTTATCTTTTCGTTAGAGTGTGTTTACCGTACTTTCATAGTACGCACAGAACCATCGGTGCGATAGTCCGACTTTTATTCAGTTGACCGTCAAATTTTAAGTAAAGTTATGACTTTTTTACTAGCACTCATAATACAAAATGACTTACATGCTAAACATTATTAAATTATGGCTGGGGAATAATATGGCATAACGATGCAACTAAGACGTTACAGCGTTTTGCCACGTCATTCAGTATTCTTGTTACATTATTATTTAATTTATTGTCATAAAAATATTATATTTTCTTTTTCGGCTGTACAAAGTATATCATAATGTCTGATCTATATAAATTTCAACCATTTAAGATCATAAATAATAGGTAAATCCAAGGCCGATATGTTCAAGACTTTAAACTCACTTTTCTCGAAACTAGGTTTTATGACTTGCAGCGTTCTGCCATTTGACGGCAGCGCAGCGTTAGAAAGTGCGGGCATCAAGCGAGTCGCAGCAGTTGAGGCTGGTCGCCGAAGGTGACCAAAAAGCCGAAGCTGCGGAGGCGAGCGTTGACAGCTTCGGTTCCAAACAAGTTCGGTTCGGTTGGCAGTCCATAACAGAATATTTTATCATAATATCGAATATTTAGTGTCATAATTTCCCACTTTCCCGGACTCTTTCCTTTTCTTAATCGACTTGCCGCAGAACCGAAGCTGTCAACCCCGATTCCACGTGGTCTTGTCTGCCCTACCCCTAGAGTGTATATAAAAGGCCGGAGGCGAGCGTAGGCCGCACTTCGCTCCAGGCAGGTGCGGCCGGCTAGCCCCGCCCCCTGCTAATTATTGATCATCGGATGCAGCCATACTAGGCTTCCGGCTTCTCATGTAATGAAAAAAAAAAAAAAAAGTAGGCCGCACTTTCTTACGCTAGGGCGGAGGGGCTGAACATCCCGCAGCGCCGGAGCAGATCGGTTCCACGGAAAAGTCAGATTAGTTTAGTGTCCTGATCCTGACACTTTTAAAGTGCTCATTGACTTTCGGGATTATAAAATTTCGAGATTTTAAAAATTTCGGGATTATGAAATTTCGAGATTTTGAACTTTCGATTTTCTGAAAATAGGTAATTTGAGCTTCGGTTTATCGAATGTTTATGGTTTAGGTATCGGATTTTTGAACTTTCGGTATTTTGACCATCGGTATTTCAACTACTAGGTATTATGAACTTTCGGGATTGTAATACGTAACCCCCCCAGCTGTGGGACGCTATAGGCTAGATTAAATTAGAAGATGTGTACCCACTACGCTGGATTTTTTCAATGACAGTCGATTTTTTAATGTACCAATAGTAGAAGGGGGCATTACCATATCTCTAATACAGCTGAGACCAGCTGAGGGTTCTTTATCAAATAAATAATAAATAAATAAATATCGGACAACCTCACACAAATCGATCTAGTCCCAAATTAAGCTCTAGAAGGCTTGTGTTATGGGTACTAGACGACGATAGACATACTTATATAGATAAAGATATACTTAAATACATAGAACAACCATGACCCAAGCACAAATATTCGAGTTCATCACACAAATATTTGCCCTGGCCGGGACTCGAACCCTTGACCGCCGGCTCAGTAGGGAGGTGTCTACAAACCGAGCCAAACGCGTCGTCAAAATACTTCAGACCTTGGCTTTTTGACATCAAATGAAGCGGCCCACTAAGTTGAATATTAAAATACTTAAACGGGTTTACTCACGTCATAGAAGTCGAATAACGCTCGACATGTTTCGAATCGGTACGCGATCCATCATCAGGAGAGATGATCAGTCGCGACGGCGGCCGACCGATCACAACAACAAGTTGAATATTTTTTGTAAAGGCGGTATGTCGATCTCTAATAGTTTGGTTGGGCTCTTGTGTTTTCTAATCAGAGTACTCCAGATCTTCGATTATCCTAGTTTTTAGGGTTCCGTACCCAAAGGGTAAAAACGAGACCCTATTACTGAGACTTCGCTGTCCGTCCGTCCGTCCGTCCGACCGTCCGTTCGTCCGTCTGTCACCAGGCTGTATATCACGAACGGTGATAGCTAGACAGTTGAAATTTTCACAGATGATCTATTTCTATTGCCGCTATAACAACACATACTATAAATAAAATAAAATAAATATTTAAGGGGGGCTCCCATACAACAAACTTGTTATAGATTATGGTACGGAACCCTTCATGCGCGAGTCGGGCTCGCACTTGGCCAATTTTTATAGTTTTCGCTTTATGTGGCCATTAAACCCTAACTCTGTACCAAATTTCAGCTCTCTGAATTTATGGGAAGTACTAGTTCTTTACTGATGATCATGAGTGAGTGAGTGAGTGAGTGTCGTAAATGCGAAACTTTTCTTTCGCTTAACTTCGGAACTAAATTACCTACAGACTTGAAATTTTGGATTTTAAGTATGTGATTATAGCTTACTGGATGACAAAAACTTCTGCGTTCTGGTCTTATCCAGAGGTGCTCAAATAGGGGCCTGAAAATGCGGCGAAATGGTTCCAGTAAAGGATGGTACGGCAGTGTTTGCTTCGCGCTCGACTTGGCGGGGGCACTGCCGTGCCCCCCGATATATAAAAGAAGAAGTCCTGACTGACTCATCAACGCACAGCCGAAACTACTAATGTTTGAAAGTTGATTTTTGCACATTAGGTTAGTTTTCTAACGTGGGCTAGGGATAAGAAGGGATTTTTGGAAATACTACCCCTAAGGGGGTTAAAGAGGGGTGCAAAGTTTGTATGGAGGAAACTTTTTTTTTTAGCTAGAGGCTTGAAACTTTGTAAAAAGATATTAAAATAAAATGGAAGAAAACTGATTTCACTGTTTTTGAAAATTCATCCCCTAAGGTGGTAAAAAGTTGAAAGTTTGTATGGAGATTAAGTATTTTTTTGAGCGCGGGACTTGATTTTTTGTGTAAAGGTACACTATTAAAATACAAGAAAAATATATTTCAGCGTTTTCAATAAATCGTTCCCTAAAAGGGTTAAAAAGGGGTTCAAAATTTGAATCCATTAGAAATTCCTTGAAACTTCTTATCTATATATATAAAAGAAGAAGTCCTACGCACAGCCGAAACTTGGGATTTTTGGAAATACCTCCCCTAAGGTACAAAGTTTGTATGGGGTACAAGTTTTTTTTTATGCTAGAAACTAGAAACTTTGTAAAAAGGTATTAAAATAAAATGAAAGAAAACTTATTTCAGCGTTTTTGAAAATTCACCCCCTAAAGTGGTAAAAAAGGGGTTAAAAGTTTGTATCGAGATTAAGTATTTTTTTTGAGCGCGGGACTTGAATTTTTGTGTAAAGGTTCACTATTAGAATACAAGAATAGTAATTTCAGCGTTTTCAAAAATTCGACCCCTAAAACGGTTAAAAGGGGTTGAAAGTTTGAATCCATTAGAATTTCCTTGAAACTTCTTATCTATCTTCTATCTAAGTATATATATAAAATAAAACGGTTTAATAAGAAGTCCTGACTGACTCATCAACGCACAGCCGAAACCTAGCAGTGTTAGAGAGTTGATTTTTGCACATTAGGTTACTTTTACAACGTGGGCTAGGGATAAGAAGGGATTTTTGATAATCCCTTTCCTAAGAGGGTTAAATAGGGGTGCAAAGTTTGTATGGGGGAAACTTTTTTTTGAGCTAGAGACTTGAAACTTTGTAGCAAGATTACTAAATCAAACACAAAAACCTATTTCAGCGTTTTAAAAAATTCTGCCCCTAAGGGGGTGAAATAGGGGTGCAAAGTTGTTATTAAAAAACACAAAAAGTACTTTCAGCGTTTTAAAAAATTCCACCCCTTAAGGGGTTAGATAGGGGTGCAATGTTTATATGGGAGAAACTTTATTTTATGAACTAGAGACTTGAAACTTTGTAAAAAGTTGAAAGTAATTTCAGCGTTTTAAAAAATTCTGCCCCTAAGGGTGTGAATTAACTAAGAATAAAATTCCTTTCCTACCTATTTTAATATCTTTGTCATCGTCAAAAATCTACGCGGACGAAGTCGCGGGCGGCCGCTAGTAATACATACAATATAAAATAAATAGCATGTACATGAAGATGCATTCATGTTCTTAACACAAATATTTGTCTTTGCCGGGATTTGAATCAGGGACCTTCAGATTTTTTTAATGACATAGGAGGCAAGCAAGCAGACGAAACGCCTGACGACGAGCGATTACACCTGGACATCTGCAGGACCAGCACAATTGTGACACGCAACTTTTTCTCGCGCAAGATATATGACCTCTCTTTCTTCGCTCTACTGTGAGAGTGACGGGCGATGCTATGTCGCGCGACAAGAGTTGTGAGGCCTCGTTGTACTAGACGGGCAGATAGTACAAGTGGGTTGTCGGTGTTTCAGATGGGTGTACACTCTTTTCTTGAAGCTTCTTTTCTTGTAAGGTTAGGAAGTTGCGAGGCAGCACAAACTGCATACGTTTTAAACCATTATGTAATAGCCATAGCATACCTCGCAGTAGATAATATCTTGCATTCTGACTTCATTTAATGCATTCGCCGGTAAAGGCGCATCAGGCTGAGGCGTAATCTGCAGGTCGAGATCTTAATGGGCCGAGTGGCGGCGGGTGTATAAAATCACTCTTGCCAGAGAGTACGGAGTTGTAATAGAGTGGTCCATTTTACAGAACGCTCTTAGACTAGGTGTGACGACCTAGGGCACATGCTTCTTGGAGGCAAATGTATACGATCACTTCACGCAAAGAGTAGAGAGATGGCATAAAGTTAACTTGTTAGATCAAACGTGGCGTATAGGATTGTAGTTTGAGACTAGGTACTGGAGTTTCGATCTGGGTAGTGGCTAGTAAACGCTGGATGACAATATATTGCATTCTTACTTTATGTAATTCAGACGCTGGTAATGCATTACAGGCACAGACGCAGCATCAAGCTGAAGTACTGTATAAAATCAGTGTTGGCAGAGAGTGTGGGGGTTGTAATAGAAAGGTCCTCTATAAAGTCAAAAGCGAAGCGTAAATCGACGACTATATATGGACTCATTCATCTTAGGGGCATACATATGAATGTGACAGACGACATGAAACTGGTCATAACTGGAAACTGGTCATGCAAACTCAATATATTGATTCAAATTTACACAATTTTCCCATTTATTATGGAAACTCATAAATAAAACGACGTTATGACATCGAGTTTGGGCTCGTTTGAACAAGCAGTTGAAGTTCGTGCTGCAAAGTACAGTCGGCAATACAAGTATGTCTTCAATTTTTTTTAAATAAATACAAGTTTCTATGACTTTGACTGCTCTGTTACCTCAACACTCTTTTGCACCATCGCATCGGCCGCGTTTATTGGGCAGGTCGCGGCGAGGGTATTGCAACCGTTTTTATAAACTTGTTATAGAAGGTTGGGCGGAAAGATTAAATAGAAAATTTACGATAACGCGTTGTTGCCTTGTAGATGTGCTTGGGATCCTTGTAGGGAGATTGAGCGGCCACCGTGTGCTTTTAATGGTGTGTATTTGGAAAGTTATTTTAAAATTAACTTATTCAGCTAACCCTCCTCTATCAGTACCTACTGTGTCAGTAGGGTAAGTAATTACATACGATAATCACTTTGGTAGCACCATGAAATTATAACCATGTTTTTTTTTATTTTCCCAAAAGCGTGAACAGAGACACTAGGATGCAGCTTATTCTCGCCTTCAAGCCGCATTTCTTAACGATTCTCGTGAAATTTTGTGAGCAAGATCAATACTTTTTTAGATCAGTTTTTCGAAATTTCTCAAAATGGCAGAGATTTCGAAAAAATCATAGCGAGATCTATAAGCTCAAAGAGTAGTGAATAATATTATTAGCCTTTTTGTTAGAATAGCTCATAGAAGTTTTCAACTAATGTTTAGCCCTATTATAATGTCCTCATAAATTGTAGCCTTAGATGTCTGATTCTGATATCTAAGTTATATTACTAAAAATACTTATGGCGATCTGTTACGTTGTTTTTGCGTTTAAGTGCAACGTACATACTCACAAACTTACACATGTATTATATACATCGATGATTTAAGACAGCTGTGCATACATACTGCCTTTTGTTTGAATTTTTCCACGTACTTCTTCCATAAGATCCACTTATTCTCTTAGTCTTTTACTCACGTTACCTCTTCGAGCACTACGGAGAGGAATTTTTCGTGAGATTAATAAATTTGAAACGCTGGATCGGGTGAAGGAAAATGCTTTCCTAATAAGCATTTTGTTGAGAAACGCGAAGACGATACAGCAAATATTCTTTTACTATATTGAAAGATAATCTTCGGGTGTGTAGTATAAGAGTACGTATTAATAAGTATATTTTCGCGCGTACCATTGTTTGAATGACAAATATGTGTGCCGTTTTCAAGCCTTCAAGAACCGCAAATTCCAGGATAAAATAATGTTTTTATAGTATTGCAGCTATACAAATATGTTACCGCTTATTTTATAGACATAGCAAAAAAAACAACTTTGATCAAAATAAAGTTTATATATCTGAATTTTAAACATATGATATTCTATAACCAACTAAAATTGATATAAATACTTAACAATATGATTACCGACCTATCTAGAAAACATATATAGGGAAGATAGAAGATTTAAGCTTACTTCTATTGATGTGAATCTGCTACTATAAGTCTACGTTTTAGAAGTCAAAACAAAACCTGAAAGTTAACTCTAGGCACAGCTGTGGCGCCTATTCTCAGTACATTCACGCCCTATAATTACTTACACGTTTCAAATTCTACGTCCTTGGACTACAATTCAAAATTGTTTGCATGCCCTCAGATTTGTCCGTACATCGGTTAGTAGGCAACGGCAGCGCCACTATTTGTTTGAATAATGCATTAGTGTGGATGCAAGCGAGCTGGAAAAATGCAACCGAAAATGCAAACTAACTTTCACATGGGCTGAAAGAGATTGCTTGTGATTTTGGAAAAACTGCAATGTTCCATTGGGTTAAAGTAGAAATTTGTAATCTTTAAATGGATGGTGTAATAGTGTACAAAAGTGTTGAATACGTTTACATATTATCTCTGCTACATTTGCATTTGTTGGTATTAAAATTATAAGAGCATGATTCAAAAGCACACAGTGGTTTTATTTCGGAAGATTAGATTTTTATTTTTGTGGTTATTGTGTGTGCTTGGCTTGGTTCGCACTGAAAACATACTCTTAATTCGTATGAAGTCTTCCAGTTTTGTATGAACTGATGAATTTATATTTTACCTTTTCGATGTTGGTATTATACTTAAATGTAATGTTGATAGTATTGTGAGTAGACCCGGAAAGTAAATATCATTTTATATCACGTTTTATGTGTATTGCATTGTTAATATGTCGTCACAAACGTTCCAAGTCACTATGATGAAATGTTTAAAATTGTGTCCTAGCCCAGTATAGAAAACTCGAAATTAAACTGGCTACGCAGCAGCGTTCGAGTCGATATGTACTATGGGCTGCACAAATGCATGGCCCCTTTATAAATGAACTTCATAAGTGGGCCATGCAATTCTGCAGCGTATTGTACTTGTAGACCCATCGTACGTTATGCTCGTAGTGTTCGTAGCACTTGCTACGCCTTGTAGATACCTCTACACGTATTCACCGCGTTAAGGATTATGTCTGGGGATAAAAGCAAACAGGTACACTAAAAAATCGTACACTAAAAATCTGTACTTTAAAAAAATATGTATGGTAGGGCAGATGACCAGTGTTTTCATAACCAGGTATAGGGCGTCTACGGCACACAATTAATGCTCAGGACTTGCTCGCTTGTATGGCTGAAATAACTCCTCTATTATAATCTATTATTTATCTTTTATTTTACTAATGAGGGTAGCCCCCTGTCGTTCCTATTTATTTTTATGTTAACCCAAAACAACTTGAATCTGGATTTTATTACGTAAACAATCTATAAATTCTACAATATAAGCCACGTTGCAGTAGGACCGTATTCAATAAGTTGAATTGCTATCGTTTTCAAAAGGATGAATATAAATTAATAATTGAATATAATTGAATAGACTCAAATTAAGCTCTAGTAGGTTTGTGTTATGGTCACTACACGAAGATATACATAGATAAAATGTACACTTAAATAAATAAACACATTCATGAATCAGGAAATATATTCGACCTCATCATCACACAAATATTTTCCCTTGGCGGGATTGGAATCCAGGACCGCCGTCTCAGTAGGTAGCTGCACTACCACTGCGCCAACAATTTCGGCAAATCAATTATAGGAGGATTATCAAAGTCAAAGTCAGTCAAAGTTATTTATTGCACACATGCTGTAAATACAGTAAATGGTTAATGTTTCAAACATGGACCCTGCTAGGGTATGCAATATTTACAAATAAGCTTAAATTAAATTAACAAATCACAGTACTAATAGGAACCTTGTTTATCGTTTTATTTTATTATAAGTAGTCATTGATCATTCATATATCTTGCTTATAACCAAGAATTTCTTATGTTGCGTTAAAAATGATGCCACATTCAATAGAGTAGGTATAGGTACCTATTACAGACATGTTAATCATATAAATAATTTTGGCATTAAAAAAAAACTTGCCAAATATAGGCTGGCTTAAAGAAACTACCGCATTGAGTGTTTATTAACTCCAGGTTTTTACGAGCTACTTTGGCCAATTTACTCACAAGTATACGTGGGTAAAAATATACAATCCGGGGTCCGTCTAATGATACATAATATGATATAAAGCATACATGCAATTAAACTCATATAATTAATGAATTGATTAACATGAAATTTAATACAGTTGACATGTCAATGTAGAAATGAGTTTAGTGATTTTAATTTAGATTACTTAATATTTCATTTGTAAATGTATTGTGTATGGAATTGTTATCCGTACTACAATATAACATTTTATAGAAATAATAGGCATTTTATTTACGTAATAACGACTGTTGATACTTAATCCATAGGCAGGCAGGCAGTATTTCTCCTTCTGCTGAATTCTTCGATTTGCTTCAGGGTTAGGTGGAGTCTTCAATGAGTTTAATTTATTTTAACGAACAATAAATAGATTTATTAAAGATTTACAGATTACGTAACAAATAGGTTAAGAAAAGTATGCAGTTTGGTAGCGAGCGGTGCCGTCGAATGAATGTGTCGGCCCAAGGCCTTCCCCCGCGTTTTCCCCGCCGTCGCCGTGGTTGCTCACTCCGTCGCTAGATGGCGCTAGGCGTTAACATATGCCGCCCGCCTTGGAAGCACCAGCCGCTTCTAACGAAGTGGAGGCGTGGCGACATGATGAAGATGACGAACAGTTATCATGATCACAGCATCATGACATCAGCTGCGGTTTGAAGCTTCTTCATCAGGGTCGTTGAGCAGTGGGCATATTTTAGATTATGCTCGACGAACAATGCCGGTCGCAGTTTTAATGTCCGCGACTCGGGAGACACCGTCTGTACCGGTGAAAGTGTGCAAAATTCTGCCAAGCCGCCATTTCAATGGAGGCAAATTTTCTTCCTTGATAAGGACGAGTGTGTTGGGCACGATGTCATCTTTGTTAGTCTGCCATTTTGTTCGCGTCTGCAACTCCGATATATATTCTTTGGACCACCTCTGCCAGAATTGCTGTCGCATTAGCTCCACACGGTTGTAACGCTGCAAGCTGTTCGGTGCCTTGGATGTGACGTCATCTACCAGCGGCGCGGTCAAAGGCCGTCCCAGGAGAAAATGTGCGGGACTAAGTGGACGAAGATCATTGGGGTCTGCAGACAGAGGAGACATGGGTCGGGAGTTCAGGACGGCTTCAATTTGTGCTAAAATCGTGCTGAACTCCTCGTAAGTGAAATGTAAATTGCCTACAACTCGTCGGATATGAAATTTGCAAGATTTTACGCCTGCTTCCCACAAACCACCAAAATGAGGCGTGTAGGGAGGAATAAATGTAAGTTTGATGCTGTCAGCAGCGGCTGAGCTAATTAATGAACTAGAATGCTCGTTTAAGAAATTAGAAAGCTCTTTCATTGAGCCGACAAAGGTTTTTCCATTATCGGAAAATATTTCTAGGGGTTTTCCCCGGCGGGAGATAAACCTTTTTAACGCCAGTAGGTATGCGTCTGTAGTCAGACTCGTAACCAACTCTAAATGTACTGCACGGGTGATAAAACAAACGAATATGCAAATGTAACTTTTTTCTAATTTTGCACCTCTTCCCTTTCGATTTAATATGAACATTGGGCCCGCATAATCGACACCGCAGCGTATAAATGGCCAGCCAGGTTCGAGTCTGGATTGCGGTAAGTTACCCATTATAATCGATAAGGTCTTTCCAGCTACGCGCGTACAGATAACGCATGTGTACACAGTTTGTCTGGCGAGGTTGCGGCCGCGCAGAGGCCACCATTGGTCGCGAATCGTAGACAGCATGAGCTGAGGCCCGGCATGAAGCAAACGTTTGTGTTCATGCCTGAATAGAAGTCGTGAAAAAATGTGTTTACCGCACAGTAGCACAGGGTGCTTTTTATCGAATGAAAATTGTGCGGAATTAAGCAATCGACCACCTACTCTAATTAAATTGTTTTCGTCTATAAATATATTTAAATTTGATATATTACGTGTTGACTTGACAGGTACATTTTTTAATAACGCATCATGAATTTGTGGAAACGATTGTTGTTGTGAAATTCGCGCTAATGTATTAGTAGACCTATGCAACTCGTCAACCGACAGCGGACCCACCTCACGCCCTGGCTTTGTTTTAATACGACTATTATTTATGAATCGAAGAACGTACGCCGCCGTACGGATCATACGATTAAATGACGAATGTCTTTCAAAGGGAAAAAGGTCCTCAGTCGATTGGCAAGCTAAGGAAATAGTGTTTTTATTTAACTCCGGTAACTCACAGAGATCGATGTTAATATTACTTTGACGCCAGTTATTACTTGTATCCCGTAAAAACAAAGGCCCGTGCCACCATTTGTCGCAGCTGATAAGAGCATCCGTGGTTAACCCCCTCGACAAAATGTCGGCTGGATTGTCACTACCTGCGACATGTCGCCATGGTAAGTCACCAGTGAGATCATTGATTTCAATTACTCTGTTTTGTACAAATGTTTTTAGTGATCGCGGTGGTGTCCGTAACCAACCCAAAACAATAGTCGAGTCGGTCCAGAAGTAAACCTGAGTGAACGATAGTCGCATTGATTTAATAATTTTGTCATATAATTTCGCACCTACTAATGCCCCACATAATTCTATCTTCGGCACGCTAATAGGTTTGACTGGAGTTACTTTAGTCTTTGCGCATAACAACCGAACGCTTATCATCGATGGTGAGTCACTAGACCCGCCGTAGGTACGCACATAAGCGCAAGCTCCGTAGGCATCGAGGGATCCGTCAGAAAAAATATGAAGTTCAATGTGTTGTGTCTGCTCGCCCATAACGTGACGGGGAATGCGTAAATGTTGTAAATGGTGAAGCGTGTTAACGAAGCTTTGCCATTTTATTAGAATGTCCGTGGGCACGGGGTCGTCCCATCCAATTTTGCAAAGCCAAATTCGTTGGAATATAATTTTAGCCAAAATAACGGAGGGCGATATTATACCCAAAGGGTCAAAAATTTGCGAAATTCCTGACAAAATAGTGCGCTTAGTTACATCGCTCACATCTTTATTATATTTTATTTTATAGTGCAACTCATCAACGTCTTGTAACCACCCCAGCCCGAGCGTTTTAGTGTTATTAATTTCACCTAAGGATAGTTCTTTAGATTGGGGCGCGGAACAGGTTGAAGTATCCCAGTTAAAGGTCCATTTTCTTAACTCTAAACACGCCGATGCAAGCACGTCAGAAACCTTTTCACAAATTGACAGTAAATGATTTTTATCGTCATGGCCCGTAATCAAATCATCGACATAAAAATCGTCGCTAATCACCTGTGCGATTACGTCATCGTTGCACTCGGCGGCGAGCTGCCTGAGACACCGCATGCTTAAATAAGCCGCAGAGGCCGTTCCGTAAGTTACAGAATGGAGTTGGTATACACTGATCGGAAGCGATGGGTTTTCCCGCCATAAAATTAACTGCAAGCATTGTTGATCCTTTTGAACTAAAACTTGCCTGTAAAATTTAGTAATATCTGCACTTGCTACATACTTGAATTGACGAAAACGCAACAAAATTGAGAAGATATCATTTTGCAATTTTGGCCCGGTTAATTGAATTTCGTTTAATGATTTTTTATTTGATGTTGGGGCACTACCATCAAAAACCACACGTAATTTAGTGGTAGTTTGTCACTCCTAAAAACCCCATGATGTGGTAAAAAATAACTCGGGGTCGGATACGTATCAACGCGGCTCATGTGACCTAAGTCAATATATTCCTGCATAAAGTCCGAATACAATTGTTTATATTCCGGCGAACATCTATTTAATTTGCGCTCGAGTGCAAGGAACCGGTTCTCGGCCGTTGCATATGAGTCGCCTAGTGCATCAGCTGATTCAGATAACGGGATGCGCACCTCAAACCTGCCCGAATCAGTGCGTTTAGTTGTAGTTTGAAATAAAGTCTCGCATAATTGCTCATCCTTTGAGTAATTTGATTTTGGTTGGATTTCTTCCAGCTCAAGAAAGTTTTTTAATTGCATATCTAATGTCTGTGCGTAATTACATTGAACGTGATTAATGCTACCGTCCTTGTCATGTACAGAGCCCGAAATTACCCATCCAAATTTTGTATTTTGCAAATATGGACCATTATTTAAGCGAATGAGTCCATCATTTAATAGGTCCCAGAACCTATCTGCGTCTATTAACAAGTCGATATTAATTAGCGCCGAGATGGAAATCTTGGTCGGCTAGCTTAATGTTTTGGGGAATGTTTAAGTTTACACAGGTACTTAATGTCGGTAATTGAGCTGTGATACGAGGCAAAACGAGACAATTAATGCGCATAATGAAGTCACTTGTTTTGGATCGTAGTTGCAACTCGCACGATTGAGTTGATTGCGTAACTGAATTACCTATGCCTGTGACCTTGACTGTGGACTGTAGTAACGGTATCTGAAGTTTATGGCATAATGATTGGGACACAAAACAATGTTGACTCCCGTTGTCTAAGAGAACGCGAATTGTGTGATATTTATTGTTTTTATCGGCAATCTCAACTAACGCGGTCGATAATAGTACTGTGCCTAATAATGAGTGCGTCGTACTATCGTCCTGATTTTGCGTATGAATGTTGTGAGACGCGGTATGTAACGTGGTGGTGCGCGCGGAGCCTGTATCGAACTCGTCCTGCCGCGGCGCCGATTCCGCGACGTGCGCGACCGCTGACGATGTCGATGCGCCGGCGTCGGCGGCGTCACACTCGCTATGAAGTAAACTATTATGCTTGCGATTACATTGCTTACACGGTCCGAACCAACAATCCTTTACGGCGTGTCCCGCGCGTAAACAATTACAACAGAGTTTTTTCTCGTCTATGAATTTACATTTATCTTGAGTAGATAAATTAAGGAACGCGCTGCAATTATAAAGTGCATGCGTTGCATTACACATACTACACGAATATGTGCGCTTCTTATTATTCAAGCTACTGACCTTTGTACTGCTTTTATTTTGAGTAGCAACATAACTATGTGAATGAGTTTGATTCGACGACTGTTTTTTAACGTGAATATCTGCTACCGGCTTATTCTGCGATACCTTAATTGTTTCCAACACGTCGGCCCTGTCTTTAAGAAACTGAATTAAATCCGATAACTTAACCTTAGAGGTTATGTCCGCTTTTAATATGGTACTTTTATACAGCTCCCATTCGCGCTCGGTAGACGAATCTAATTTTGAAACCATAATGAAGACAATTAAGGTATCCCAGGTATCAGTAGGTTCGCCTAACGCCTTAAGGGCGCGAATGTTTCGCAAAACAGTATCTATTAATTTACGGATTAATGCCGCGGATTCTTTGTTCAAGGACGGTGCGGAAAACAAAGCTTTGACATGGTTGTGTACGAGTAGCCGGTTATTATTGTACCTATTCTCGACCAACTCCCAAGCTATGCAGTAGTTATCTGCGCTAAACTCTAAGGATTTTATGACCTGTAATGCGTTATCTGTAAGCGCTGAGCGCAAATAATGTAGTTTTTGTACGTTATCTAGATCTTTCGCGTTGTGAATAAGCGATAAATAAGTGTCGCGAAACTCGAGCCAATGATCATATGTACCGTCAAAAGATGGCAGCGATATGGTAGGTAATTTTATACTTGATTTATTCGAACTCGACCTATGGGTCGCCTGTTGTTCGTCTAAAATACACCTAGCTTTGGCCACGATTGCGTAATACTGATCCTCAAAGGTTTGTCTCTCGTTTAATTCGGAATCTAATTGAAACTCGGACACTTTTAAATCTAGCGCATCTTGTACATCTGAAAATTGCTGTCCTAATAACTCAATATTTTGCGTACGAACCTTTAGCTCAGCCCTACGAAGATCATTTATTTCGACATTAGCTAATGACTGCACGAATTTCGAAAAAAATGTTAATTTGCCCTTAATAACCCCCCTCTTTTTAACCAAATCTCTAATTTCTTCCCCGTCATCTATTGACTGCCTCTTATTCCTAGTCATTTTGGTGGTTTACAGAAAACAAAAGTAAAAACTTACAGTTATCCGAGCCGTGAGCAGCCGACACGCTTCTTGCACGTGGCCGGTAGATCAAAGATGACGCGTGGGCGTACTGGAATTTGGATAAAACACGATTTTAGCACAAACACACTTGGGAATGGATTAGGAAGGATGAAATAGCCTGACCGTTTGTTGCTGATTCCTTGAAGATCGGCGAAGAAGGTCCAATATGTTGATACTTAATCCATAGGCAGGCAGGCAGTATTTCTCCTTCTGCTGAATTCTTCGATTTGCTTCAGGGTTAGGTGGAGTCTTCAATGAGTTTAATTTATTTTAACGAACAATAAATAGATTTATTAAAGATTTACAGATTACGTAACAAATAGGTTAAGAAAAGTATGCAGTTTGGTAGCGAGCGGTGCCGTCGAATGAATGTGTCGGCCCAAGGCCTTCCCCCGCGTTGTACCCCGCCGTCGCCGTGGTTGCTCACTCCGTCGCTAGATGGCGCTAGGCGTTAACAACGACTTTTTATTTTGGGCGATATCCTGCCCTCGTTCCTTGACTTAATTAATTATAAGTGTCAATACAATTAAGTCAAAATACACTAACCTGTTATTATTAACATATTTAATCCAACGAATACCCTACATACATAATTGTATTGGCTCTGTACTGAATTAGGGATAATTTACAACAACATTGACGACGCGGTTGGCGCAGTTTGAAGTGCACCTGCCTACTGAACCAGCGGTCCTGGGTTCGAAACCCGGCCGGGGTAAATATTTGTCTGATGAACTCGAATATTTGTTCGATGGATGTTATCTATATAATACTAGCTACCCACCCCGGCATGCATGTTTTATGTATATTTATCTATACAATGTATACCTAAGTGTACCGTCTTTCTTTGGGATCAGGGGATTTGTGTGAGGTTGTCCGATATATATAAACAAATAGTACATAACGACAAATGACGTCGTGGTGCCAGGGGCACTAGGGGGTCTTTAGTGGTCCAAGGGCAATATAGTTCTTAGACCTCACGAGCGAAGCCCCATTCATTAGCCTGTTAGGTAAAGTATTCCAGTCACCAGAGTGCACTGGTTAAAGTTAGCCCGGGGTCTAATTCGACTGACATTGACGTATAGCTATTTAATATTTGTTCTTCGAGCTGCATCATGCATCATCAGACTTTGACAAATTGTTAACGCCAATGTGTTGTATCACACATAGCAATATCACCGGTGGGATCAAAAGCAACATCATTTCAGAGTAGGTATTGAACCATTGATACAAACTACAAATTTCAGAGTATTGTTTTGAGGATTTTTTTGTAGGTAATAAGGTGATGCTGTGCGCTCCGCCGGTGGGATAACGAATTTTGTGGGAACAACAAGTTAGGAGAAGTATGTTGGGCAGCCGACGTGTTAAGAGGTAAATGGGGGATCAAAATCAGAAGTGTTTCGATCGTTTCCAGGGCTAGCATATCTTGTCGTGATTTCGCACGTCGCGCAACTCAGCATCTCCTGTCCTGCTCGCACGGTATTAAAAGGAAAGTGACAGATGGTATTAATCGCGCGACAAAGAGTCCCTTGTCACAGTTATGCTAGACGTGCAGGTTTCGTTACGATATCCGTCTAAATTTCGTTATGAAACTGAGGTAGCAGTTGACACGCTTCTGATAATCACCCTACATTGCTAACACGAACATCATATTTAACCCCCTGATGCAATGATGATGACTTGATGACGAAAGTTTCATCGACATATTTATTTGCACAAATACTCCCTAATTTTCCTAAGCGATTAAATCAAGAAGTAATTACGGCAACTTTTATTGCCAAGTAAAACAATTTGAACAAGTTCCGGGCCCAATCCGATTATCCTCGAACCTTTTTGGCGTCAAATTGGTGTGTAAAGGGCCGGCCACACTGATTGAGTAATGTCAAGAATCTTAAGTAATGTTATTCTTAAACAACACAAGTGCTGTCAAAATACTTGTGGGCATAAAGGTTTGTTATACGTTATCATTAACGCGGAGCTTCGCGGAGAGGACCGTATTTGAACAATGTTCGGCCCGTCAGGGAGTTCAGTAGTATAATTAGTCAAATTATCATCTTTATGGATGCTACGACGTTGATAGTCATTTGAAAAATGCAAATGGATTATAAATAAATATAATATATGAATTATTATAATAAAACGGGACCTAACCGCGTTCTAAAAGTATTTATTTCATTACCTCGGTCATAACGACATGAGGTACCTAATGAAACGTCTCGAAGATTTTTTGAACGCGATTGACCCGCTTTGTGTATGAAAATCGTGTAGGTTGAAATCAATTTACTTTATATATACTTTTATCTAGTTCCACCCATCCCATTTAATGCCGTTTTCGCAATTTTGCGCCATCCAAGCGCACATACTAGGTAAGTACTAGCAGTAAGTAGTTTGGTGATCAAACTGCACCGATAGGTGCTATCGACAATTGTTTCCAAATTACTTACCCAAATCACCCAAAGAAGATAAAGCCAATTTTACGTCGAACAGTGGATATATTGATCAAAGTTTTTTTTTATATTGTCATGGATATTATTTGACGTCCGCTGCTCGACTAAGGGCGTGGCCTTAGTTTTTGTATGTAATTTGTATTATTGTAAGTATATTATTGACAGATTTTCTTTAATCTCGAATAAGGATTCAATAAGAGTTAAACAGGCATTACCTATAATAGAATATACCTAACTTAACAATTAGTTTCGACATCCGCCTTCGAGAAGTGTTCCGAGTATCTAAAATATATGCCGTTGGGGCAGAAAGGTTCTTGAATGGCGAACGCTCACTGAAAGACGCAGCGCGGGAAGGCCGCCAACAAGATGGACCGATGACCTGTTAGGATCGCGGGCAGAAATTGGATGAAGGCGGTGCAAGACCGATTGTTATGAAGAACTTTGGGGGAGGCTTTTGTCTAGCAGTGGACGCCTATCGGCTGGTATGATGATGATGATGAGGATGAAGAGTTAAACAGACTTTAACTAAACTATTAGTTTCGTTATCCATCTTCAAAAAGTGTTCTGAGTAGGTATCTAAAATATAATTAAACCCTCGCTTGCAAGCTAACGCAACCCAATTCCTTTTTCCGCAAAATACTCCTTTCTAACCTTCAAAACCCCGAAGATAGAACAGGTGTTAGTTGCCGCGAAAAATCCCGAAAGGGGCAATGGAATTACCTAAGCGGGTATCAGGGTAACGAAGGCAGCACCTGCCCGGGGTGATGTATGGGCCCATTTGTTATAATTTGAGACGAGCACAAACTAGTTGGACCGGGGAGCTGGCTCTGGACAGCATGTACTGAGTTTGGAATGCTCGACGATTTGTTGGGAAAATAAGACGGTGTGCAATTTGGGGTACCTATTTTTAAAGTTTTAGTAGGATTTATGTTGCGAGTTGCATTTTTGTATTATAAAAAACACGAACATGTTGAAATACTTTATTGGTGTTTATATAAATAAATGTTTTTCATAGACGTGGTTAATTTTGGATCTTTGTATCGTAATGTAATGACCAATGTATTAAGGAATGATCTTCAGCATGCAGTTTTGATAATGTGAGAGGACATCGCCTTTATTATTCGTAAAGTCATTCTTGTTATGGTTATTATATAAGCACAGGGAAAAATATTTACCTATACGTGTAGGTAGGTAGGTAGGTTTCCCCAGAGAGCCTAGCTTGTGAACACGGATAGTTTGCTTTCAAATTTAAATTCAAAATTATTTATTTATTTCATCATGCAAAATAAGGTGACATTCGTCATATCAGTCAAAAAGATGTCCTCTGTTGAGACTTCATTGTTGCGATCCTTAGGGCCTCTATATAGATCTCGGATCTCGACAACGATTGGTCGTAGTTGTAGACCTCCACTATGGGGCGCTTCTAAGATCCGCCGTCAAAATACCATTCACCTTTTACTTTTATCTATTCTTACAGCGCTGAACTACGTCCAGGAAATTTAAATAAATTTAAACTCTGTACAGAGTTTTAAACTAAAATCGGTCGGCCGTAAAGCACCTTAATATCGTGAGAGCCGGAGTTCGTGTTCGGTGGTAATCCGAGCTGTACATAGTTTATGATGGCCGACTACGGACTAGGAACTTGCAACATTGTACCAATTAAATAATCAGAGAAATTATTACTTTAAGGATACACTAACGGGGTTTGAATACATTGAAATAAATAGTACATTTAAATATTTCAAAAATTCCTTCCTTGGTGTTAGATTACGGGTTATTTGGCGTATGTTTCATGAAAGTTAATTCAGGCGTCTCCTATCTGTAAGAGCTCAAACTTGGTATGTTTCCTTAACGTGTTTCCGTTTTTTTGGGTTCCGTAGTCAACTAGGAACCCTTATAGTTTCGCCATGTCTGTCTATCCGTCTGTCCGTCCGTCCGCGGCTTAGCTTAAGGGGTGATTTTTTTCGTTCCAACACTAGTGTGTGGGGTGTCGTTAAATTGGTATTTTAAAAATAGGGGTCTTCAAACATTATTTTTTGATAAAGTCAGCAGTTTTGTAAATACCTATTCGCTCCAGAAATCCGAGAAAATTGCGTCCCCCCCTTAACTAACTTTAACTTTTCAACCACAGGTCAAAAAAATATGGGAAAATTAATGAAAATGAGACCTTATAAGTACTTTCAATGAAAACTATATTGAATAAAAACAGGTCGAGCCGTTTTTGAGTAATCGCAAAAATTCATAATTTTCTTTAAAATGACGTAAGTGCCGCGCAGTGTCCCTATACTTCGAACGTTACACATATTAGCCAAGTGCCATACTGCATTAAAATATTCCGCTCAATGTGGCGCGTATAATCGATAACTTCAAGAAGGTAATAAGCAATTACAGTTACTTTGGCGTTTACGACCTTTTTATAGAGCTTGAAATCTTTCTTTTAATTTAAACCTCGGGCTTAAAACCGCTGTTTTAAGCCCGTCTTTTGTGAAGGATGGGCAACTACGGAACCCTACACTGAGCGTGGCCCGACATGCTTTTGGCCGGTTTTTTTTTCCTAAATAAGTAGCAGTACTTTAATAATGCAGTATATATTTGGAATTAACGCATGAAGCCCTTTCATTTCGTTCCCCACATGATAGGATTCAGTACACGAAATGTCAAAGACCAAAGTCCTATACAAAAAATAGATGGTGTCATAACTCTTTTCTGCATTACCTAATATTCAAGATGGCTGATGGCTCTCCTTATAATGTTCTAAGGGCTCAGAAGCTTCATCTTACAAAGGAAATCTTACAGCCTTTTGCTTATCAAATACCGTATGTTTAAGTAAACACCGCCCACTAAACGTAATTAGGGCAAGTTCAGAAATATAAAGAAACGTTTCTACTTACTGAACGTTAAACACGTGTAACGTCTGCTAAGCCCTAACTAAAGGTACAGGTCCTTCGTCTGCTTCACCCTCGCCACCAAACTCCACTCCTACATCGAAAGCCCTAAGAAAACCCTACAACAACTACCTAGCCTTCCAGAACCTACAGCTAACCAAACCTAAATATGAAAGGATCCTTATAACAATTGTGCTTGAACTTTTCTTAATATTAATGGCCAAAAAAATGTGATCGATATAACCGTTGTGAACGTCTAGATTGTAGGACCCAATGTTGAAGTAGTAACTCAGAATCTTTTAAGGGATATCTAACCGTGATGTGTTGCTGAGTGCCTCCGTGCCTATACACTGTGCTACTATGTATTTTTGATAATTGAACCTAATAAAGTTGTAATCTGTTTCCTTTTTAACCCTAGCTTCTATCCTTCTGCTAACTTGGTTCTTTATACTAAATATATTTTCAACTTAACTTAATGCTATCTATCCTCAAAATATAAATATAATGTTTCCTGTGTAGTCCAGCCTTCAAAAATATCTACAGCTCTTATAACATGATTCAGTATGGGATATTCTACTTTTATTAAATATTAGTTATATCATTTCTATATGAAATATAAAACTCATTCAGTCCACAAGTAAGTTATAGATATACCTATTAGATTACTCTATGTAACAATAAAGGTAAATATATGAATCAAAACCAAATATTATTAGTTTTCTGAGATGAAATATAATTTAGACTGTTTTCTTGAAATTGCATGTCTGTTCCAGGAATGTTTAGTAGACAAGGAATTTTGTACTTTATGAAACTACACTACATAACTTATCTATAAATAGATTGAAGTTACTGAAACTATAAGATTCTATTACAAATTTAATGAATGTTAAATTTTCATGTTCGACCAAATTAAATAATTTTAGTATGATAAATTAATATGGAATAATGGTATGGATTTCATACTTTTAGTAAGTTCCAGTATGATATTCTAAAGTAGACTAGGTCTAAACAAGAAGTAATTGGTTGGTGAATAGAATTCTGAGTTTTATTGAAATGCTTCGACCGCATACAAAATATTATCATTAGACTGTGTTATATTGTAATGCTATCATCTCATTCTCCCAAAAATATTTAGTTTTGTTAAAAGAATGGCGGCTACCAAACATGTCTAGGGACATGGGCAATCGTGTAAAAACATGGTTACTTCATGTGTATATATTGAGGGAAAATCGTTCCTCAGAAAAAATAAAACAAATTTCTGTTAAATCTGCTTGGTGTGTTATTTTAAATATCACCAAACCCATGTTCTCTGGATGCCGTATGATTGCCAGATATAATCTTTTATTGGCCTATAAGGCTCTTTTAGAGTAAAAGATCTCTCTCGGATCTATTTAGAATCTATGAATCTTTACTATCTATATTTGTTATTAAGCAACACGAATTCTCTTCACTCGTGAACTAAATGAATTCTCACTTCATTCATTACAAACAATAGATTTGTATAACTTGGGGTTTCGTTTAACTATACTCAAAAAAAAAAGTCATTCATCCTTGAAACATAATAACTCATTGTTGTCAATTTAAAGTCTCTTTCAACTCGCGAACTTGACTCATTCTGATAAAGGAAATTCATCACAACCCTTGTGATATTAATTAATTAAGTTCTGAGATCTGAAATGTATAAACAAGGACATACAACTTTCGTTTTGTTGCTTAATGTCCTAGGCCATTCTTAGCAATCTACACTCCAGACACCAGATCCAGCAAAAGGAATGATTTGTTTTCTATTTCTAGACATACTACACAACAATCTACCATAGTATTTCCTCATCAACACTGGAGCATATTATCTACAATCCCTTTTGTTTATTGTAGGGATAAACGAAATGAAATTCATCTCATTTTTCATGTGATTTGACTAGTGACAGTAATGACTTTTCTCGCTTTAGTGTTGCCATCTCAACACAACAGCTGTAAGTAATATAAGAGCATTGCTTTACCAAATCTTAAATCATAATCGATAAAAAAAAAATTTAACGAAATGTTTCTACAAATCTCGATGTAAAATTAACGGTTCTAAATATCAGGTTGCTCTATTCCCACTCTTTATAAACTGTTACAAGATTTTGTTTTTACTACTGACACCCCGAGTCATAGACACTAGTAATACAAGAAATCAGCTGTTTGTATTTTTATACCAGGCGAGATTAAAATAAGTTGAATATTATGTTAGTTAATGATAATTGGCCGATTGCTCGGAAGAAAAAAAAAAAACCCCGTTCTAATATTCCTACTGAAGTGTACCTATCGCCATACCCCTGTTCCCTAGCTAGTACAAAAACACTAGAGGCCTAAACCTCATATTTACATTTAAACGTGTATGGAACCTAGGTAAGCTAAACTATAAATTCGGGAGATTAACCCGAGGTTGGACTAGAATCAGTGTAAGTGGGTCCCCCCTTGCGTGGCTAAAACACCGGAAACGCAGAGTAACCCGCCCCAATATGTGTAGATAATGCAAATATATAAATATATATGTATATGAGACCAAACCTGGAGGTCCATCTGATTTCAACAAGTGCGGATATCCCGCATGCCCAACACGTGTGGACCTTGCATTCATCAGATAGATCACTCCAGATCTGTAGGCTATTCACTGCACTTATATATGGCTAGTGTCCGAGTTGCCTAGCTCGGATAAAATTAGAAGAGTCTGAAAGATATTCGTTTAACAGCCGCAAGGTTAAATATCTTTCATCTGGCAACCATGTACATAAACACTATTTCTGGCATGTAATTATGCTTAATAGCTCTCAAACAACAAAGTCCCAATAAATTTTAATAAATAATTATAATCCCGAAAAATAATCTAAATTCCAACAGAAATTCCCCTTAGAATTATATTTAGTAAGTACCTTAATGCCAAAGAACAGTGTTACCCGTTCGAAGTTGCAAGAAAGAATGAATCCCATCCTTCAATTCCCCTCCGTATTTATACTTAACTGTGGACAAAGTGGACAAAGTGGACAAAGTGGACAAAGTGGACATTCTCACAATTTTGATCATTACGCAGTATAAATAAAGCTCAATTCTTTCGTTGGTAATTTTTGTGAATAGTAATTTGCTATTTTAAAAAGGTAGGATGCTTAGTTATTGGAATATTTTTACTTGCTTTCGTAAACATTCATACTGCTAATTCTTTTAGGCATTTGTATTGTATTATAATTATTAAGTGATGATTCCAGCATTTAGATGGCGAAATATGAATTTTTGAATGTTAAATTATAAAATAATAATACTTATATACGGATTTGCTATATATACGAGTTAATGTTAATTAAATTTGTATACGTATTAAGTTATAAATGATTTTTATGTATTGACGTGTAATATTGAGAATATTATAAATAAATGAATATGAATGAATATGATGCCAATGTGTTGGGAACCCGACGATGACAATGATGATGTGAGTCTTACGATGGCGAGCACATGACGAGAACATGTGAATCGCTACACACGCTCCATAGAAAAAGTCGCAGAGTTAAGACGTCACAATTGCGCGCATTTGTTAATGAGTGTACGGAAGTATGGGATATCATACATTTTACGAAGTAGTTCTTAAAATCCTTCCTGCCTTTAATTGAATAAGTAGCTTTTTTACCATTTAGGTTTACGTTTTGTGTGAATAATTTGGCAGTAATATTAGATTCAATCGTTTTACTAAAAAATAGTAAAAAGTAGTAGTAACTTAATAATTTTGCAATTTAATCAATTAAAGTAAAGTAAATGTTAGCTTTTAATGTGAGGGTATATTTTATGACTTGATTTAGCTTGTATGAACTAGTATAACTAAAAATGATCATACATTCCAACTTCATGCATGTTCCCTACTATATCTGGGTATACTATTGCGGCACTGTTTACTTATTCACTAGCTGTTTGCTAAATGTCCCTTTGCAAGGTTAGAGGTGAGAAGAGTACAATTCAAATGCGGTGAGAGTTAAATCTGTTCGTTGGTGTTTTGGTAATGTACCGCCAAACTTTAGCGTACAAGATTATAGCTTCACCCTATTATTTATTTATATTAGAAATTCTGTTTGTTTACCATATACTTATTATTTATTTCAGTGTGCTTTCCCATCAGTGGAAGTTACAGATCTGGACTTGGAAAACTACCCATGGAACAGTTTACTACTTAGAGAATTTTTAACTCGGAAAAGTTTAATAGGCAATATGAATAAAATTAATACCTATTAACTACGAATTTTATTACGAGTACCTACACCAAGAGGAACGCTTACAGTTTTGTCATATCCGTCTGTATGAATGCGTAAAATGATTTAAGTTTACCAAAGGTTTACTGTATAGGTATAGGTTTTACATAACTTTAAAATAATGTTCACTGTAAAATATCACATTAACAAAATTTGGTTACTTACAAGACATTTGAAAAATAAAATAGGGTTTCATTTCAGTTCTATTGCGAAAAGTCAGTTTCAAAATCTTCAAATATAGTACAAATATTTTCGCATTTTTATAAGGTTAATAATATCCTCGAAAGTTTTAGTAATGAGATCATGAATACACGTAGGTATGTATTAAAAGTTATCCTACCCTTAATATGCTTATCTTTTAACGCGCGGTTAACTTTAATACTACCCGCTGAAGCGCGGAAAAACCACAATGCCCGCACTCGTGCAAAAAGAAATTTCGAAACTATGACACAGTACCGTTTTAGGCCGAGATTCTCCTTTGTTTCGGAACGAGCAAAAATGTGATTTCCGCAACATTAGGCTGAATCTGCCGCAGTATTGCTGACGACAAAAAGTCCACACTCGGCGCTGGAATATCCTCAGAGCTGAGAGAATCGAATATTTATTTACTCACCTTCATTCTCATGTAGATACAAAACGGCTTACATGCGATGTAGCAAAAAATACCATAAGCCTTTTCATTACAACACTTCCATATCACCGTTTCAATATCAAAAAAGCATATGAGCAAGAGATAAGCGATAATTCATAAGACGTTTTGGTTTAGGATATTGAGGCGATAATGGTTTTTGGATTCGAGGGTGGTTCGGCTACAGGTATATATAAAATGTGCTTTTCCTTTCACGGCTAGGTCTTGTTATGTTGTTGCGAGGGTTTATTTGTCGGTACCTTATTTATTACTATGCGAAATTTATTTTCAGCGCTTTCAACTGTTCAGGCCGGAAAGAAAATAGGAAAGTAGGGGATGCGCACCACTTAACCAAATGTTGTTTGGGAAGCTATTAAGCTTTACGAGTATTTTATTTTAAAATGTAGGTTTGTTTCCATTTGATTCTGACGAAAACATTTCGGATGCGTTAAACTTAATTACCTACTCCTTAAATATTTGTAAAGATACAATTATTATTTTGATTGATGTTTTACTCCCATGATCCTCATATATACCTCTTAACATCCGTCTTTGGCGCAATTGGGAGAGCACTAGCCCCGACATGATCAAATTTTTTGTTTGTATCGTATTTTATACCTAGTTAACATCTAAAAATATATTATTTATTTCTGATATTCGTATGGGAACAAAACATGCCTCGCGATGTTTTAGGTAAGTACTAGCTACGCTAACGTTTGGGTTATAAGTATAATAGTCTTGTGCGCATTTCGATACTTTGTAAATGATACGGTGAATAGAGACTAAAGTACTATGTGTGACCTTACAAACGGTCCGGTAGTTTTGAATTGTTGATATGTTGTCTAGGATGGTTAGTCAGTGCTTAAAATGCAAAATGCACAATTCCCACCCCCTCCGCGCCCGCCGCCATATTGAAAAAACCGGCACTCTCTTCATATTTTTGCTCATATCTTCCTTTAGGAGCATTTTAGCTAGAAGAAAGCTTCGACAATGTTATAGAGAGTTAAATTTAGTACATTCTTCATTTTATATTTTTTTTCTAGGACAGATAGTTACGGAGATATTCACATTTAAAAAAAACGTAGGGGAGAAGTGGCATGAAAGAGCCAGGTTTTGAAAGAGCCACTTGTATTATTTCGGTAGTTTGAGTACAGATTTGGTTGGCAATATTATTTTTAGGTGGCAACACTGATTTCCCGTCACCCACAAACATTTGACAGTTCACCGAAACCAACAGACGCCGGTACATCGAGTCAAAGTTTTGGTAACTCAAAAGTAAGCTTTTTGCTTCATTTTATTTGTTTTTTGGTATTTTATAGTTAACAATTATAGGCAAATGGATTATAGATTCAGTTTGTGCATATATTTGGCCTTGCAGCTTTATAAAAACTTAGCTGCAAACGCTTTGATATTGTCGTTATTTTGAACGTTATATTTGTTTTTGGAACAAGTCGTGAAAGAGCCGGATGAATGGGCATTGAAAGAGCCGGCTCTTTCATAATAAAATAACGTAATACTATAAACGCATTTTTTTTTATATATTATTAAATTATTTGCTTCAGATATTGCATTATGGAGAACGCTGGTCCAAAAAAAGAAAAAGACCCGAAAGCTCAAAGTTAGCAATATTATTTTTAAGATTTTGAGGATTTATTGATGTTAGTTTTAACTTTTGATAGAAGATATTATTTTTTATTAGATTTATTTTAGGCTGTTATTAATAAAGTAAAATCCGCTTGTATGTTAGGTTATATAGTAGGTATATGTGACTAAATAATATGTTAAAATTAAAGCGTTTGTAAGGATTACTCAAAATGACTGATAGGATAAAAAATCCTGAAAAATGTTAGTACTAATTACTTAAAAAGTCTGTTACAAATGTATTTGAGTTTTTTTTATGTCGCCTTTATTGTTGTTTTTGATAATTTTCATAATTACGCGTTGTAATACGAACCGGCTTTTTCAAAACTTGTAGCGGCTCTTTCAATACCGAATAGTGATGAAAGAGCCAAATGACACTTTTTTTTGAAATGCATATTTCTTTGATATATGTATGTTGTTTAAGATTTATTTGTACCAAATTGCATACTCAAATAAATAAAGAATAAATTACAAAAAACAAATAATATTTTTTTTCATTGTAGGTTGTTTTTTTTCCTCCGTAAAGAAAACTGGCTCTTTCATGCCACTTCTCCCCTACAAATCACAATTTCCTACTGAAAAACAAACTTCTGGATTATATCTTCGTTTAGGAGCATTTTAGCTACAACAAAGCTTGGGCAATGTTGTAGAAAAAATTTACTATAATTTACACTTCAAATTTTGTTTCAAGGACGGTTAGTTACGGAGATACATTTAAAAAACAGGAAAAGTCGAACTTTCCGAAAATTTCTCAAAATTCTTGGTTTAGAACGCTGTCATTCAGTTATGGACTAGTCTAAGACAAATTAAAACATGTAGGAAATATAATTGCTTATAAAACTCATGTCCATTTTTACATACATTTTCGGAAAATGTGACTTTATTTTTTACATATCTCCGTAATTATCTGTCCTAGAAACAAAATTTGAAATGTAAATTATAGTAAATTTAATTCTCTACAAAATTGCCTAAGCACTGTTCTAGCTAAAATGCTCCTAAACGAAGATATAATCCAGAAGTTTGTTTTTGAGTTGGAAATTGCAATTTCTTAAGTTTTTTTAAATGTGCATATCTCCGTAACTATCTGTCCTAGAAACAATATATAAAATGAAAAATGTAGCAAATTTAACTCGCTATAACATTGTCGAAGCTTTCTTCTAGCTAAAATGCTCCTAAAGGAAGATATGAGCAAAAATATGAAGAGAGTGCCGGTTTTTTCAATATGGCGGCGGGCGCGAAGGGGGGGAATTGTGCATTTTGCATTTTAAGCACTGACTAACCATCCTAGACAACATATCAAAAATTCAAAACTACCGGACCGTTTGTAAGGTCAAAATCCTTTATTCACTGAATTAAAAGGAATATCACGACATTGTGAAACATTTCCTCATTATCGCTTAAGCTTTAACAAGCTAGAAACATGCAAACACGGATGGCGTTTCCCCTATATTTGCATTAGGTATTGAGCAAAAAAAAAGCAAGCGGGGGAAATGTCCCTTATTGACAGAACGTGTTCTTTGCAAAGGAAAAATAATCTGCCTGTGAAGAATTTATTTCAACTCCTGAATGATGAAAAACGGAAAACATTTATAATATTTGTATTTGTTTTGATTTCAGTTTTGAGTTACAGTTTCGGTCCATGTAACAATTGTTAGGCTTGGGTTGTTTTGTGTTAAACAACCCTGGGAGTAATTTCGGAAGGATTTCAGATCGATATCGAGAACGATTAAACAAATATTTAAAACGGATCCCTTCTAATCCTTATAAAAATAAACACCGCCGTGAAAAAGATTGACGTTTTCTACTCAATAAATAAGATTTTACTAAAAATAGATGCCATTTGATCTTAATTTCCACGTTTGACATTTATCCCACATCATGCTACTATACTTCTATCTCGCCATTCGCTATTCGACCTTTACCGTAAAATTCAATCAAAATTTTAAATTTGTTGCATAAATATAAAGTAATTAATTTAATAAAACCACCATTAGTTGTAAGGTAGGTGTACATTTAGCCAGATTAGAACGTGACAGCAAATGTCCTTCTGTCACAATCGTGCCCATGAAAGTTAACTGGGTCATTTCTTCCCTAGGGAATAAACCGTTGCTTACTGGCTTGTAACGTGTTCAAATATAAAGTATTTGTTTCACCGACTGGTTTATTTAATTGGTTGTTTTTATTTGTGCTTAATATGAATGGGCTTTTCCATATCAATGACATACAACAACGTTTTATTGCGCTCTTCAACAAATAAATCACACATAATCGTTGAAATGATAATAACCCCTTCGACACACCTAAAATAGTGTGTGATTTTCAAACGCCTGAACAGATTATCTTGTTCTGGTTTTTATATCTTAAGTCAATTTCATTTCTAAAATATTTTTTTCGCCTCACCAGCTCAAACATGGCGACTTTGCTGTCAGATAACAGTGAACAAAATGCGATTTTGTTTCGAGCGTGAGTAGAAAGTAGCTTTTTATTTGTTTCAATATCTGACCACGAATTGTTATTCTTCAGCCATAGGTTAATTATAAAATTCTAATAATTTGAATCTCGATGCACTCTGTTTCTTTCATATGTATATAAAAGAGAGGGATAGAAACTTCTCAATTTGAAATTCGATTTTCGAATCCGACCTCGATTGAGAGAACAGTTCGGATACGCGTTATACCAAAACATATATTAAAACACCCGAAAAAGTTTTTATTGCAACGTATTTTTTTTTTCTTTATTATATTTTTATTTAACGACCGAATAATAAAATTATTGTGCCTTTTATATAAAACAATAGATCATTGCTCAAATAAAATAAGATTATTAAACTTATTACTAACTGTAAATATAATAATAGTTTATAATTTCACCATTTATCAAAGATGCATATTCGAAACATACCTTAAAAAATATCGAGTTCATATTGTAATTGTTATCTTCTTTTTCATTTATTTTGTTTGGTGTTTTACGAGTAAAAATATTAATCAATTTATAAACAAAATCTCTTCATATAATATGTATTTATAAATAAACACGTCATGTACCTATCTGCTAAATCTTCCAATTTGATCAAATAATGACAATAACCGTGTTGGTTGGTTGATTATAATTTCAATTAAATTATATTGTTATTCCTTTTTAAGCAGCACTTATCTATTTTCTGATTAATAATATTATTGAAATCAGCAACAAAGACTATAAACATACGTTGGAAGAAAAATCACAAAATTTCGAATATGTTCTCGCTGATGAGGTGAAAAGTTGTGTGTGCTACACGAGAGCAAAGTTTTTTGCATCTGTTTTGTCCCTCGCTACACTCAGGATTCTAACATAGAATCACTCGCTACGCTCGTGATTCAAACGTAGAATCCTTCGCTTGCTCGGGACTCAAAATCAGCACTCGTAACAAAAAACAACTTTGCTCTCTTGTTGCACAAATAACTATTGTTAGCCATTCATTACTTTTCTAGAGGAGGTTTTCAATTCCACTGTAAGTATGTTTTTTTGTATGTTAGATGTTACACGCTCGTCCCGCCAATTATGAATAGATCTTGATGTTTTTTTTTTGTTTGGTAGATCAGACTTCAGACATGGTCCCATATAAATTTTATCGAAATCTAAGAAAGAATTAAAAAATATATTATATTATCTCTGAAATAGGAACTATTTCGGGATGGGTTAGCAATAATTTCAGAATTAAGTCTAAGAATTTTACGACACACAATACCTTTTGTTGTTTGTGTTTGTAATCATAGTTATGACCTTATGCCTAGTTGATAATTTAATATAATATATGTATACATGTTATATTTATCAAACCATAGTGTAGGTACATAAATACTTATACTACTTCTCAGCATCAGTTTCAGCCAGGCTGTGCGCCTAAACCCCATCCTTTAATAGCTTTGATCAAATATCGAGCATGCTTCCGCGGCGGTTGGAATTATAAGTTTCAAACTTCAAATTGTGGCCTAAATTACAACTTGTGCCTGAACTATCTTAAGGTATTACAGTTTTCGTGAAAGTTTGCCCGGTCTGTGCATAGATAAGTGGGAATTTTGCGGTTGAACGATGAATTGGTCTAGTTCCACGGAATGTGCAAGATATTGACTTTATCAGTTATTTGAATGTAAAATAGGTTAAACTAAGTTGACTATCACATAATGCGTCAATGTAAAAATATCGTTAAAATACTACTCATAATTGTAAAGTACTGGTATCTGGAATTTGTACTATAAAAAAGGAAAATGTTTAACTCATTTTAGCTTGACCTGGTTTGATTTGTTAGTTTAAGAGTTTTGTTCTATTTGTTAGATTTGTGACGTTGCGTTCCTTAGTGCAGAAGCAGAAGCCCCTCGAAACGGGGATTCGTCGACGGACTGTCTTGATTGTAACTTGTAAGTCAAATAGCAAATAAATGCCAGCCAAATCTTGGCGCACGACACTTTATTATTTTATATAGGTCGGAAGCGATGTGGTACTGATATACTCATGAAAGATACATCCCTCATTTGTCAGTGTTAATCGATTCACGCTATAGGAAAAACCCTGTTACAAGAAAACGCTTTTATATTATATTGTTATTAATTGCTCTTAATAGTTCCCGGTAAGTGCCAGTTCATTCCGTAACAGTAGTTACTTTGATTTGTTGCGTCATGACCGAGTTGAAAAAAGTCACAAGTCTGAAATAACTTTAATACAAGCATGTCTTTTCCAAACTAGCACAATATCAACGTAATTGCAGAGAAAGACGAAAATATTCTTAGACTCTGCCAAATTGTTCGCTTCGGGCGATTGTAGTTTGAAATAAAATTATATCTATTAGGTATAAGTTTTGGCCGTGTAAGAGATTTTTAATGGGGTCTCAGACGATAATAAAGGTATTTAGTTTTTCTGTTACATTTAACAATTTGGCAACGAACCCGTCGTAACAGTTTGTATTAAGTTAAGATATATTATGGCTGCTTGGACTTATGAAATGACCTTTTTTTGAGTGTTTATATTGAATTGAAAAATGTAATGCTTTTGGGTATTTAACATATAAGGTTTAAGGTTTAAAGATATTTATTCTCAAAAAAGACAAAAATCACTTACATGAGAACCAAAGAGTATGTACCTAATCACTCCGTTATGAGAACAATAATTAAAGTTAAAATTTACATGATCGTCCGTATCATATACCTATGTTATACATTTAATTTAAACTCACCTAATGCACAAAGTCATCACAAAGCATGTAGTAAGTACATATGGTTTCCGCTAGCAGTTACTGCTTTATTGAGTGAAAGCACATCGTTACTGTCGATTAATATGAACGTACTTGGGAGGAAGGTTCCGATCGGATAGTCATTACTTTACGATACCACCTTAAGGTACCTGTTCGAAAAAGTAATGGCTCGGGCATAGCTTTTGGTAGGTAGCCTAAAAGGTAAAGCGCCCGTGTTGACCCGGAGTGTCGTTGGAGACCTAGGTTCGAATCCCACTCGAAGCATTTTTTAAATACAAATATAAAGGTTAAGGTTTGTTAAAAACAATATCAGACTGAAACATAATTTAACTTTAAAGACCTTGGATTGAAATATCTAACCTATTAAATTCTCATTGCAGAATGCGGCGTGGAAATTGTCGTATTGTCACGTTTTTCATAACCGAGGAGCAATAACGGGGCGCGTGCTTACGTATTTATATGTCGGGAAATAATTACATTTCTATATTGCGTGCGGGGTTCAACAGGTCGTGATGCAGACATGCAAATATTAGCAAACTGGGCTCAGACATGGAAGTATATTATTAATGTTCAGTTTCATTGGGCGGGGCGAGAGTGAAATTTAAATCGTTTCTAATGACATTCGTCCGAACTATATGTCTATCCACTTAAGGCGACTCCTAATCCCAACGTCCTTGAGGATCTGGGCGGAGCCTAACGTTATTCCCCCCGCCGACCGTGCGCCCCCGGAACATTACTTCGTTCATAATCTCGTTGAGTGGCGTCCAAGCAGCTTCATACACTCGCATAGTCCGAGCGTGAGTTGAAGATCAACAAACCTTATACCTTATTTAAAGGCATTGAAAAATCTCGAAGTAAAATAAATCATTTATACAATGATATAATTATTTCGGATTACTAAATATCTATTTACCCACTACAGTAGAATATTAAAAATAAAATGCGTTAAAGCTATTTTCCAAAAAAACAAGTGAGCCATTTGGAAAAGTCTCGAATCGAAAAATACTTTTTAGTTTCTTTTGTATGTGTAGGTACCTACCAAAAATAGTTAAAATGCCGACAAGATTCTTAATTATACGTGTAAAATCATGCAGAAATAAAAAAATACCGTTTTATAATAAATAAATCATATCGTGACCCAGCGGATGAACCGATATTTTAACATAGTAATGGAGGCACAGCTTTATCCCCCCGGGTCATGTTGCTCTAATGAAAAGATAAACTATAAATAATAGAGCGACAAACTCAACTTTACCGTTGGAAAACGGATTTACGTCCTTTACTTATAAACAGTGATAGTTTTTTATGACTACATTAGTGTGTAGAGTAATGTTCTCAGATTTTTCCCTAAACTTGTTGATAATGACGATATTTTACTAGACGATATTTTTTTTGTTTTTTTTTCTATGTTCAAGGTCAATGGATACCCTATAAATGTTAATTTACTTGAGTGTCAAAATATACCGATGCTGGAAAGTAGAAATTATCTAAGCGACATTTTTGGGGATATCGAGTTTACACACTGTTGAGATCGGCAGATTTTTCTGCATCGAATGGGTTGGGTCTCGAATATAATAATATCTGTCTGATGACTTTTGTGTCGCTTATCCCGTCGGTGATTTAGAGAATCTCTACATTTTTTTTTCTATTTTCTTCGGTTTCCGCGACTGTCACACATTTAAATAAAACAATTTAAACGGATTATATCGCGTATATTAATTATTTGAGCCTCCCTGACGTTTCAGTACCTTTACAGATACCGTTGTCAAAGGTTGACTGAGATTTTTTTTTCTACTAAACAACTTGATTTTTGAGGTTTTGTTATTGCAAAATGGAGATTACATAAAAAGTTTTTTGCATAATAATGAACCTTAGAGCTTTTTTACTTATTTGTCAAAACAGATCAAACAACTTGGATAATTTTTCTTTATTGCAACTAACCTTGCTCTTGTTGGTTAACTGTTTTTACCTGATCGTAAAATATATTTTAATGTCGTTTGAGGCATTTTACCTATGTCTTTATGATAAAATTAACATAAAGGTAAATTATGAAAGAAATATTGAATGTGATCCACTGCAATGTAAGCAGGACTCGAACCTGCGATCCCAAGTTTCTGGCGTAGTGCTCTACCAACTGAGCTATCATATCGTTACGTCAATCACACTAAATCTTTGATTCCATAATTTTTCGCTACTGGAGCGCCCTCTGTGTCATGTGTGTTTAAAATGCTTATGCGCATTATTAGCCAAAAAGTAAAAATGTGGTATTTCCACATTATTAAACAGAATCGATATAAGATTCTATAAAAAAAATAACATAGATTAAATTACCTAATTGTCGTATCTTAACTATTGGCGTTTATCCAAAACCTGCTTTGATACTATGAAACCATTGTCGCCTATCCTTTTTATACTTTGATCGACTACTGTCGCTTATCTTGAATTGCTTGAATGACAATTGAGTCGTATTTGTCGCATATAATGTACTAAAAAAACAAATATTTTCGTTAAATTGGTAGTTAGACAACTTTACCGGTTCTGTTTTATAAAATATCACACATTTAGTAGTAATTCAATATATTTATAAAGGCCGTTAGGCCCACCTGCGGTGTAAATCTGTGTCTGTGGCGCTAAGGCATTACTTTGGACTCGCTTGATGGACCCAAACGCCATCTCACTCAAACAGTGTCTTACGAGACGTCACTTATACCACACAGAGTAGTAGGTAGTTTTGTTATTCTTGTTAGGATAGGATATTATCTCATTGCAATTGTAAAACTTGAAATTTCACGTAGTTCGTGATTTAAAATTCCTTAATGAGTACCGAGTGACTGCAGTCTTGAGAACTCTTGTGCTGTTCTCATTAGTCATGGCTATCGTTTTCTACCATACATTAGTCTAGAACTACTGGAAATCTTTCAGCAGATCACACATAAAAATTGATAAAATTGAAATTTCACGTGATATCTGATGAATAAATCTTTAACATTGCTAAAGCAGTTTTTTTTTGTATTTGCGTAGTTGGACCATAAGTTTTTGTCTTAGAGAACTTTAAATGTCACTTCATTAATTTTAATGTTTGAAAATAAATATTTTCCTCTAATAAATTTATTAAAAAAAACATTCGACTTAAGTGGTAAAACAATTTAAAAACCTAAAACCTACACTAACCTAACTCTATCCAAGGTCTGTCATTCGCGGAAATGATCCCAAGATGCTGGCGGCGTTTCCCCGCTGCACAGCAATACTGAGCCTTTGGGCCTGGCCACATGTCCACGACACGGCGTCGTAAACGTAAAACGACACGGTGTCGCGTCGGAGCGCGACACATTATCCACCGTGCGAATATCCGTTGCCGCGTCGTGAAAACACACGACACGGCGTCGTAAACGTAAAACGACGCTGTGTCGCGTCGGAGCGCGACACAATTATCCACCGTGCGAATATACGTTGCCGCGTCGTGAAAACACACGACGCTGTGTCGCGTCGGAGCGCGACACAATTATCCACCGTGCGAATATACGTTGCCGCGTCGTGAAAACACATGCTGCACCGGGCACCGCAGGTCGCAGGTAAATACATTTTGCCTTTTTAAACGAGGCGATATTTTCCATAATAGTTCTTCAAAACTTGACACAGACATTCTAAAATAATCATAAAACTTGTGATCACTTATTTTTAAAGCCTCGTACTTCCTTTTGAAATGACTGCCATCATGGTTCATAATAGAAAGATATGGATTTATCCAACATTTTCGTTTCTTCTGCTTTTTCTTCATGCTTCTTCTTAAAAGCAACAAGAGCAGAATACGTGTGATAGGATCCATGTCGAATTGAAAACTGATCGCAAAATATTTTGAACATGTACGAGAAGCTGCGGCGTCGTAATCGAACGTGGCACCGCACCGTGCATCTACTCAACACAGCAAAGTTAATCTGCCCGGCGCGCGGCGCGACCTGCGGTGCCCGGTGCAGCATGTGTTTTCACGACGCGGCAACGTATATTCGCACGGTGGATAATTGTGTCGCGCTCCGACGCGACACAGCATCGTGTGTTTTCACGACGCGGCAACGTATATTCGCACGGTGGATAATTGTGTCGCGCTCCGACGCGACACAGCGTCGTTTTACGTTTACGACGCCGTGTCGTGTGTTTTCACGACGCGGCAACGGATATTCGCACGGTGGATAATGTGTCGCGCTCCGACGCGACACCGTGTCGTTTTACATTTACGACGCCGTGTCGTGGACATGTGGCCAGGCCCTTAGTCCGAGAAACGCGCCAGCTCTGGGATCACAGGTAGTTCGTATTAGTTTTTTTTTTATGGAATCAAACAAACTGTGAGCGGCTGGGCCCCATGGGCCTAGAGTCTCTACCGCAAACGGCACGAAAATATAGTTGTCACCTAAACACATATATTTTCGGCGTTTAGCCGCCTCAGCGTTTGTGGCCGCCCCACCTGGATTTTGGCACGTTGTTGCAATGTGTGACGGTGCCAAAGTGTCCACACAGGTGGAGTCCCACACTAAGGGCCGCCCCAACCGCCACGGTACTAACGTCATGCCGTCGGGTCTCTTGCCATCATCTCGTGCGAGGCCATTTGGTTCGAGAACTGCAGGCACGTTGACGCTGACAAGAGCCCGACGTATGATATCATTTAGACAAGCGTGGCGGGAGAGTCTGCCGGCGCTTTTGGGGCAGCTAAGGCCGTGGTGACCTAAACGATCTACCTGGTATCCGCAACGACATTGGTGTGGAACGACGATGTCTAGGCCTAGACGAAGGCCAACAGCCAGCCTGAAAGAATTATCATCTAATAAAGTGCCGAAATTAACTGAGGGAAGTGCGTGAAGCCAGTATCCGGACTCGCGAGCAGAAACAGCAAGGAGCCTGGCCTTGTCTCTCGGGGTGGGACTTGTGTCAGTAAGGTGGTTGTGTACTCTTAGATTTATCGGCATGTCCCACAATTTCTGGATCTCTGTACTCGTCGGAAAGTCTGTACCAGGGCAGGCCTCTTTCCAAGCGTCCTTGGCCTCCGACAAACAGGCCACCTCAGAATCGGAAAGTAAAGGGGATAATATTTTACCGATAAGAGGTAGCGAGCTATGTGTCGAGGACAAGAACGCTGGAAGGGCGACACCTGAGATTTGCCTTACGCCGAGGCCACCGAACCGTACAGGTAGCGTAGCCTGTAAAAATTGACGAGCGTCAAATTTCGCATTAATGATTTTTTCTAAGTGAGCGTGTATAATGTTGTCAATGTTTTCACACAGTAATTTAAATTTCCAAAAGGGGCAGCAACGCAGGGCATACGTGAACTTAGGTACAAAAAGGCATGAACGTAGTATGAAAACGGCCATGTGGGCATGAATTTCTAATAGACGATCTGCGGATTCTTCAAACTTGCTTATCTTATTCTCTACAAAACTAGGAATCCCTTCGGCAAAGATGGGAACACCAAGAAGGTGAAGTGTTTCTTTGGATAGAAACTTGATTCCTGGACTAGCGGACTCAAAAGCTTGTTTGACCGATAAAGTGTCGAAGTTGCCATCTAAAAATACTTCGCATTTGTCAAAATTCAACTGTAGACCGATCGAATCAAATTTATTTTTGATTAAGCTAAGGTCGTTTAGGACAGAATCCGCATCTCCTCCGAGAGTACCATCATCGAGATACCAAACATTAAATTTAGAGGTTAAATCTGAAATTATTGGATGTATTGCCAGGCTAAAAATGGCCGGACCGAGAGGGTCACCTTGCTGACATCCGACAGATGAGAGCAAAGTGTTATTTTCAAAAACAAGATTGGATGCAGAACCATAACATTGCCAAAGATAGTGATAAATATCAGGGACTACTTTTTGAATTTCAGATAACATAGTGTATCGATTGACGGAATTAAATGCGTTCTTAACGTCGAGTTTCAGGAGGGCTTTTGATGAGGAAGTATTAAGAAAGGTGCGACAGGCATGTACTGCCGCTTCACAGCCGCCTTTACAACCGAAACCCAGCTGAACCGGTTGAAACTTTGGCTGCAGCAGCGGGAGAATATGCCTGCAACAGATTTTGGAAGCAATTCTCCTAAAAGTAGACCCAACCGCAATGGGGCGAATCCCACCATCTTTTTTTAAAAGAGCACAGAGGTTGGCACCATATAGAGTATCAGTGACAAGTGGGTGTACCTTTCCGGCTAGCATGAGGTTTATGAGATTGGTTAGGGCTGTGAGAAGTGCATTATTACGTCCACCAGGGACTGTCAGGAGATCCTTCAGATGTTGCGGTGAAATTCCATCGAGACCACCGGCTGAGCCGTTCTTGAATGACATGACTGCAGCAAAAACTCTATCTTCCGATGCAAGAAGGCAAGGTAAAGTTGGATCAGGAGGGGGGGTAGCTGTGAAGATGGAGGAGCTGGAGGATGTTTGCTAGAGAGCGCAGCTAGGGTCGTGGCTGAATTTGGGGCACACGAGTCGTTTCAAAATAGTAAACGGGCTGCTCCTCTCAGATCTCCGTCATTAAATTTAGTTTCTACCTTTTTAAATAATGGCTGAGATGGTCTTTGATGGGATGTTACTGATGAAAATTGCTGAAAAGAAACGGCTCGAGAGCAATTATCTTTTAGTTTCTGAGTTAGAGAAACCTCGGGGTGTCCTTTGCTGACATGTAAAGTGTTATAGGAGAAGGACAATAATCGTAACCAGCTACTTTCCGAATTTTCAGCAGTGCAGTCGTCAATGGTTTTGATCAATCTATTAGCAACGGTGTGCCTCGCCCCACGAGGTATTCTTTTCAGAATAGGCGTTGATCTTTTCAAGGAGCTTAATAGGGTTGATAAGGAGCAGTGTTGGGAAGGTGAAGAAAGTTGAGCGGATGATTGTTGTGGAATGGATAAATTCAAATGGGCTTTGTGTGTTTTACTGATATGGATATTAAGACCTCGCTGACCTCGAAAAACTTTAGTTGTTGAACAATGTGGGCACTCGACAAAACCTTCTGCAGGTTGACTGTTGGCAGGCATGACGTTTTACCAACAAAATAAACATATAAACTACGGAAACTTAAAAAAACACTATTTACACAAAATATTTACAAAAACCACAAGAACATCACACAGACGTATGTCAAAGTCACTGACACGGAGGCTGCGCCCTGGCGAGAGAGCGACACGTAGGTTGTAAATATTATTGATGCTAAAAATGAGTCTTCATATATATTGAGATATAAGTGTACAGGATAGTCAGTCACATGCTATATTTTCATAACTTCTTTTTAAAAGGCATCCAATGCTTGTAGATAATATTTTCGATATCGATAATATATCTATATTTACGCTTTAAAGAGCTTCTTTTAGTATTTTCTAGTTGACGTACAAAAACACACTACGCCATTTTTGTTACTTTTTAGAAATCACTGAATATCTCAGAATATTTATCTTCTTCGCGGAACTTTAACTGTTCGATATGGTAGATCACTTAGTAGTTGTGTTGTAATAAAGTTATTTTTCATTTGTACTACGCTGAATATTTAATTTTAATTAATTCCACTTGCGTAGGAGAAGGCAAGGCAGCCATATGTCATGAATATTTTTCCTCTAATTAAAACATTAACCGTGAGGTTTTATTGTACGATAAATAGCTTTTCATGTCTGAAATATTTCCTACAAAGGCGATTAAATAATTTTTCTTTATTTATTTCATGCTGATTTATGCGCATTTATATATTTACCTGACTATAAAATGAGCATGCACATATATGTTGTTAACTGTGTCGATTGTTGTGTAATAGATTATACTATTTTACCTGACTAATTTCTCGGGAAACGTGTCGTTTAGATAATTTTACCTTATTCTATTTTGACGGCCATTTTGCGTAAGCAACGCTAAATCCTAAAATATTCCATTAATAGACAAAATAACAAAAGCAACATGTAAAAAACATGATATTGTTTATATAAAATGAGCATCGTATGCACATAGATATTGTTTACTGTGTTGATTGTTGTTTAAAATGTAGATTATACTATTTTACCTGACTAATATCTCGGGAAACGTGTCGTTTAGATAATTTTACCTAATTCTATTTTGACAGCCATTTTGCGTAAGCGATGCTAAATTTTAAATTATTCCATTAATAGACAAAATAACAAAAGCGACATGTAGAGAACATGATGTTGTTTATAATTATAAAATGCTTCATTTAAAAAGTAGGTCCACAGAATATTTAATAAATTGTTATTTTTTTGAAAAAGTTCGTAGTTTTTAGATCTCCTGTAAAGTTAGCTCCGTGTCTCTTGGATAATTTTCCTTTCCAGCGTAGATACGTTTTTTTGCGGCATAAAGAGCCGTATCTTTTTTTTACGTTAACTTAGAAGTTCGATTTTTTACAGCTTCAAGGGACTGTAGACCAAAGTACGACATGTAGACGGTTTTAATTTCAACTCGACACCTACACGCGTTACCGAGATAAAGGGTCGTGACAGAAAGACGGACGGTCAGCAAAATGATCCTATGGGTTCCGATTTTTCCGGTAAAAATACCTAAATCTATAAATAATAAGGTTTATCACTTTTAATCAGTATATATGAAATTTAGCCGATAAAAATAAAATTTCAAGATGGAAAATGTTATTCATAATCAGGCTACTTTTAAATATTTGCCATTTTATAGTGCAAAGGTAGGTTTTGAAGTTTAAGAAGGTAATAACATATTTTGACGGTGTAATGTGATATATGAATACAATAAATAGTACTTCATGTGACTGTACATAATGAAGGGTATTAAACACGAGTGTGGGTTTATGAAACGAGCCGAAGGCAAGTTTCATAATAACATCACACTAGTGTTTTAATTCCTAATTATGTACAGTTACATATACTACTTTATCTAGCCACATATCATAAGTCTCCATGATGCATTCAGAAGTCGCACATTATAACAAATATTACCCGGTAATGGCGGTAATGAAGTTTCTGGCAGCTGTCATTGTTTTTATTTTAATTCAGAGACAAACTAGAGTCGGCCCTAACTATCGTTCGATATCTTGATTACGTGTGACATTTGTCAAATTTGATTGAAAATTGACAATTAGTTTCGAACTAAACGTCATCTCGATTGATATTAGAATAGAGGTCAAATCAAATTTCTTTGTTTTTCAGAGATGTTCGAAATTTGAATAAATAATACTATCGAAATAAGAAATTTGTGCTAAAAAACAGTATATTTTTATGGTGGTCATAATGTGCCGTTCTTGAACGCATCATGGAGGGTTTATGATATTTGGATAGATAAAAGATTTAATAAAATAACAAGCTTTCGATAACTGAATGTACTTATACATGACTCAATGTTTTTTTTCAGATTATTATGCATATAAGGCTGTGCCGTCCCTTTGTCGGGTAAAGGCCTCTATCTTTTTTCCACTCGTCCTTATTTAGATCAGCAATGTCAAACACTTTTGTAATACATCCAGGTAGTCCCACCATCTCCATCGTGATCTACCGTGACGCCAAATTTTATTGGGTGGGTGTAGATTTCTTGATCTACAGATCGGTTGACATGCGGCAAACGTGTCAGCTCTACTTTATTTTAGCGGTTGTCTGGGTTACGTAAGCTATTTGGGTTTTGGCGTTCCTTCCGCGATCGATTAATTTGATCCAAGATCGTTTCATTGCCCTCTGGCAAACTTAGAGAGAAAAATTCTGAGCATTAGTTAAAAATCAAGTCCGGGCGTTACGATGAGTCTAAATAAAGTTATTTATTTTTTCATTAATTCAACTGTAATCTGATCATTAATATATGGCTTTTGAACGATATGTAATAAAAATCAGGTTTTTATTTTATAAACGGTAAACAATTGGAACAGAACTTATGGCCAGGCTAGGTATGTCTAGCTAGGCCCGGCGGATATGTCAATAATTACTAACGCTCATTTAGATTTAAATATTAAGTGGGAAATTTATTGATGCAAATATGTATTCTGACTATACCTATATGTACATAAATAAGCCCTCATGCCAAAATTGTCACTTGCCTTCTTGCACTAGAAAATTATTGTAACTTTTGATAATGTATTTTTATATCATATGCCATGTACTGTACTAGTGACGCAACGAATGTGAATACTAACAATAAATATTCGTATTCGTAAATTAGCGTTTTACCGAATATTACAATGGTATTCAAACGAACAATACTTGTTCTGCATTACGATATTCATATCTCTTAGGGTTGAATTCATAAAGATCATTAGACGTTATCATACTTAAATATTTGTATTATCAGATTTTTTTTACTAACCGAAATACCTAAGGTACTCGAATATTACACAGAGAAAAAAAAACCCACACCAAAAGTGTTATTTTCTGGGAATCCTGTCTGGTGTGGGCCCATGACTGAGAATATCTAAGTATTCAAATGTGTTCGGGAATTCTAAGCAGACATTTTTTTTTATAAGTACTTAAAATTAATAGATACCTAAATACGAAAAAAACAGTTGAATTTAATTCTATATGAAAATGAGTGCTTTTTGTTATGTCACATAGCGTAGTCGTGTGAAAAAACGAACTACACTCTCTTAAAATACACTTCAAACGCACGAAGACAGATCGAACCTCCGCGGGATCCGGTACTATAACAATTTTCCGTAACTAGATGGATCGCGAGAGCAAGTGACGCAGCCTTCCCCTTCGACGGTTAGATTTACACTGAGCTCGCAGCCCGGACACGGCCGCGCTCGCGGAAATTCAGTTTTTTTGATGCTTTATTAGACCGAATTTCCATTTTACTAACTTTTAAACAATACGATTAAAGATCAATGAATTGTCAATGTTCTTGCGAAAGAGCCGTGTAAATATCACTTGTAGTTTAGAAGCCTTAGGGAATTGAAAATTGAAAACGACCCTATTTCAACATTATTTTTTCCATGGTAATTATTGCTTTAAAAAAAATCCCACTATAATTTTTTAGAAGAAATAGTCAAAAATAACATATATTTTTTTCAGATTTTTCCGTTGGCTAGATTACGAGCCTTAGGACTTTAAATATCACCATTCCACGTACGGAGTCGCCTTAAGCGATTTCAAACGGTGGGCTTAGACTAAACAAACAAAGAGCTTTAGCCTAGAATGGAGCATCCATTTTAAACAAAGATAATTTGGTAGAATAAATGATTAGCTAAACCCACGGCATCGCAAACAAATGAGTTGTCAATGTCACTCAATGCAGCGTGACAAAACATTTGGTTTCCTAGGATAGCGATGACGACTGCGGCAATCGGCGGCCGTAGATGGGAGCGAAAGGCCCGAGCGGTCTCGCTCACTTCTATGACTGTTCGCCGCTGCCGCCACACTATCCTAGGAAATCAGAACTTTACTCAACAGATTTCTAAATGATATTTTTCAGACATCATCTGTAGGGACGTTATTCTTATAAGAGACCAGGTCAGGCGTCTCGCTCATGTGAGAAGAGCAGATACCTATCATACCTACCCATGAAATCATACCCCGGGGTTTCCGGTGCTCGAATAAATTAACACTAGGCAGACAGTAGAAGACATATATATATATAATGTTGTACATAACAAATACAATATATTCGACTTCAACGACTTTTGTAACTCTGTCTCATCTCTCTCATCTTAGCGTTTTGCCGGTTGCGTCCTCAGCTACTGCCTCGGAGCCCACCGTCCGCTTTCCAACTTTTTCTCCTCCACTTCGCACGGTCTTTGGCATCCTGTGTTGTGAGACCATTGCACACATGTCATCCCTGACGACATCAAGCCAGCATATTTATTTATTTATTTAAACTTTATTGCACAAAACAAAAAGTGTACAAATGGCGGACTTAATGCCATAAGGCATTCTCTACCAACCATTGGACTAAACAGAAACATTTTATGGTGCATACCTATTTACGTGCGTACCTAACTATATACCTACCTAATTTATATGCCGCATAAAATATCGTAGGGTTTTTTGTCATTTTCATGGTAGGTAAAATTAGACTTCTAACTTATTACGACAGTGTTCAAATTTCAAATCGTTATAAACAAACACAGCAGTATTATAGAAGCGATGTGGGAAAACTTTAAATCAGAATTGTTTTCTCGCTCAATCCGATTATGACCCAAAAGTTTCCTCAACACAGAGTGTCACATAGTGCGACCAGATTCGTTATTGAATCGTCGCCAAATCCACTTAGTTTTATGACGTGGAAAATGCGATACGCCTGCGTGGGGGCGGTAATGGAAGCTTGTACGATGGAGGTTATTCTGATATTTTGGGCGAAATGCGCTTAAGTGTTTTGGTCGAAAATATAAATCAAAGGTTGAAAAAAGACATTAACTTTCACCTTTCGCCACCTCTGCTCGATTTTATTAAACAAAGTTCACTTGCTCCTTATATAATATAAAAGAATTATATACCTATTTATTTTATAACTCCACACTTCTTAGTTACTCTCCTGGCCTAGGCAACGGTGCCATTAAACGGGGCATTTGTGTCTTATTTCATGACAATAACATGTAAATAATTATACATATTTCAGAGCATATTTGAGAAAATTACATTATGACTGGGCTCTGTGAGCTGTATGTAACCTACTTAGCTCGAGTGTTTGGTAATGGCTGAAATTTGATATCTTTTACGTTTTCAAACCCGATGTCTGTCAATTTAAAAAAAAATACTAGAAACTGAATCGAAAAAACAAAATCTATATATTACCTACTTATCAAACCCATTTACAAAATTTCATGAGAATTGGTTGAGAAACGAGGCCTAGGCGAGAGCAGCAACCGGTAATGAAAAACGTAATAATATGGACCTGTAATATATTCTGTAGGTAATGATAATGTAAGAGCTTCGATAATTCAATGTTCTAATGATGATTTACATATGATATAATGATAATTCTTATCGTTAGACTAGATTCATTTAGAATCTCCTTGGTTTGTTTATCTTCCTGTTATCGATTTGAGTAACTTACCTATTACCTACTCACGCAAAATAGGCGCATTGTACCTAAGATGTCGAGTTCCGAAAACTCAGCCCGCTATAACCTATAGCCTAACTTATTTAAATACAGTATTTATGAATTTAATAAACATTTCGTCATAATAACTTTACAATGAAGAGAGTAAAAAAAACAATATCTACTAGGACACCAAGTCAAGTAGGTACCTAAGGTAATAAAACGCTATGAAGTGCACTGCACATTCTTAAATATATTTTTCTTACAATGTTTAAAACACAAATTACGAAAGAAAACCTTGAAAATTGACCCAAATTTTGCAGCAACACGCGTACAAAAGGTTTAATATAAATCTTTTTTTAACAAACCGATAATATCAATTGTAATTGTATATTATTCGACGATAAAGTATCAATTTATTCTCGAATCGTTAGTAAATGATTGGGAAATGGCTGACTTTATTTAAGGAACGCAGAGTGGTTCATTATTTCCAAAGTTACCTCTTCAGCTTCTATTCAATTCCTATTTCCACGGTCCTTCTTTTTGAACAAAACAGTTTACTTAAAAGGTATTAAACTGTTGCTCGGGAATTTGTTTGCTTTAGTAGAAACTAGAAAACAACCTTGTCTGCGTAAAACGGTCGTCTTTACCGTAGTCAGGTTAAACGTAGTTGGTTGAAAACTTATTTACTATTCCAAAATATTCGATAAATACCTACTGTGGATTTATTTCATTACGATCTCGGTTGCAACGACCATTGCCTACGTTAAAATTGTATTTAAATCATATTTCAGTAATATAAAACTATTGAGAAAAAAAACCTGATTTAAAAAAAACCGAGAACCGAACCAGGTACCTCTGGATTACCGGTCCCGCGTATTAACCTCTCCACCACTCTCACGCCAGCCTACCTTTTGGTTTTTTCCCTGTGGGTCGCTCTTTGCATTGTTTATTTGAAAGGCTTTATACCTTGATCTTCGTATGAATGGTTTGTTTGAAAATGTGGTGTATACCAACATTAAAAATAATGAGACTCATGTACATCCATACTAATATTATAAATGCGAAAGTGTATCTGTCTGTCTGTTACCTCTTCACGCTTAAACCGCTGAATCGATTTTGATGAAATTTGGCATGGAGATAGTTTAAGATCCGAGGAAGGACATAGGATAGTTTTCATCCTGGAAATTATCCCTAAAAAGATTGAAAAGTGAGTAAGTAATTCATGATGACATTGATGACCCTGTAGGAAATGTAATTATTAGACCAAAAGCACAATTGCTCTTACATTTGCTTAGGCGCTTTTAATAATCCCTTTTATTAAGTAAGGTGATTATTATTAGGTGGATATGGATATCTATCGTGTTGTACGAGGTTGCTTCCATACTTCTAAGTTCCACGCGGACGTAGTCGCGGGCAAAAGCTAGTGTGTCATAAATTCATACTTCAGTAAGTACTTACACAATATTTGTGACTATATATATATAGGTAGCGTCTCCGGATGTAACGGCGAGTTTGGGTGTAACGACTGTTGTTTTTGATGATTAATTTGTGAGAAATTTCTAAAATCCCATGCAGATGTTGTTTTCAAAAAAACATTTAGGTACTTAGTTAAGGGCTATAATTAAAAAAAAAACTTTGTGTAACTAAAGTAACAATATCTTTTGTAATATTTCGTTACGCAAATGTTTTTTGAAAACGACTCATATCATAACCAATTTTATCTTTTGTGGCTGTAATGCATTAGGCAATTATTGCCATTAAACACTAGAAATAAAAATCAACCCAAAGTTTCACCATTCCAAATTTCCGTTACAAAATAGAATACCAAAGTTTTATTTGAACAAAACTCCCCGCTAACCCGATTGATCTTTCTTTCAATAATGCAAATCCTAGGCAAAGATGCACTTGGTTCTGAAATATTAAAGGTAATCTCCTTACCGCGAACCGCCGTCAAACTCTCACGTTCGGATACTTGCATTAACTGTATTTGAATACACAGAAACTTCTTTGTGCCTGTCTGTCGGAGGGATTTACGTTTTGAAAATTCTCTTTTATCGAGTGGGACGCGGTTGACTGTGTATTATGCTAGATAACATCGATTCGTAATGTTTGAAAGCGACTTACACTCACGTGAAATTGTCAGGAACGGCCCGACATGTTTCGCACTTGTATGGAGGTCTTCAACTTTGTCACTGTTTGCCGCGACGGTGTACGGGATGCAGTCCCTGATGAAGAGATCAGTACGACTTCGAAATATGTTGGGCCGTTTCCATGCCGTTTCTGTGCACGTGAGTGTGAACTTTACTGTATGTAAAGTTTGATAGGATGCATTTTACACTACCGCTAAACAGTTATTTAAAATTTAAATACACTACCGCTATGCATATCTACTCGAAACTTATGTTGAGCTGCCACACATGGAGAATAAAAAGTTTATTGTCATAGCGCGACGATAAAGCTTGCAAAGTATATCTGCGTCGTAAACTCGCTCGTAACTCCGGAATTACTGAACGATCGACCTCGTCAATGTTACATTAAGACTGCTTACTTTTTACACGTCGTATTCTATACAACATTATGTCCGCATCGTAACTCTGTACGTTACAGAATAAAGTTCGCGTTTCAATACGACTGACGAGAGTGAGGAGGTTGGGGAGGTATGCACGCGATTACGTGGACATTATTAAGGCACATTTTAGAGATATATTCAATTTCCTGTCTTCAAATGGAACATAGTAAGAAGCGTCTATGCATATTTGCTAACGCGGAATATTAGACTCATAAATGAACTGAGAAACATAAATGATTAGATTAGATTAGATATATTTATTTCTCTTTGAAAATTACACAATATTTTACATGTCGTTGATAAAATAGAATGGATTCACAAAAAGATCGTCAGGTATATTCAATTATATAAAATTAATAATCTGGTACTTATTCAAAAGTCACAGTTTAGCAAAATAAATAAACAAAAACCAACAATGAAAACAAGAAAATAATATGTCACAAACTAAAAATATAATAATTATGAACTAGATTAACGTATTCAACAAAATGTCATAAGAAATACAAATAATATAAATTAAACATAAAACAAACAATCTAAAATAATGTAAGATACCTGCACAAAATGGTTGACAAATAATAAGTTTCATGTCTAATTTAATTTAGTGCAATGTCAAAATTTACGAAATAAAAATTAATAATTAATAATATAAATTTTAAAAATATGGCACACAATAATTATGTGTTCTCATAATATTCTGAGACAGAATAAAGGGTTTTTGATCGCAAAAAATCCTTTACTCGGCGCTCAAATACTTGATCCGACGTCTCGTTTCTGAGACTGGCGGGTAGACGTTCATAGAACGACGGGCCTATTACGCGCGGGTTCTTGTCAAGCAGCGCCAGCCGCCGCGGCACGGGCAGTAATCGCCCCGTCTGACGGGTTATTCTGTTAGGCATACTGGCGCGCTTAAACAAATGTATGTTTCGGCGCGTGTACATTATGACTTCGTACACGTACAGAGAGTAATGTGTCAGCATTTTATATTGCTCAAAAAGTTCTCTGCACGAGTGCCTCGGATTCACAGCCGCCATCACGCGTAGTGCTCTTTTTTGTAGTTTGAACACACGATCAGAGTCCGTTGAGTTACCCCACAAGACAATGCCGTATGACATGAGTGAATAGAAGTACGCGTAATAAATTTGAACCAGTGCATCACTGGAGACAACTGGCTTCAGTTTACGCAGAGCGAAAACTGCACTGCCAAGCTTTTCGCAAAGATGATCAATATGCGTTTTCCATTTAAGCTTGCTGTCAATCATAAATCCGAGGAACCTGCATGAGTCACAACGCGGTATCGGACTCTGTATCAGTGGAATATCTCTGTGACCTGCTGTGAAAATTATCACGTTCGATTTCGTAACATTTAGGATGAGACCGTTCACTGAAAACCACCCGTGCAGTTGGTTGCATGTGTGTTCTATTTTATATTCAAGTTGGGAGTATGTATTAGCCTTCACTATCACAGTGGTATCATCAGCGAACAGTACCATCATGCCTTCGGCAACGGAGGTAGGGAGGACATTTATGAACATCAGGAATAAGGTATTTCCGAGTGCCGAGCCTTGAGGTATCCCGAGTTCCAGTTTACCTACCTCAGATCTCACCTTCTTACCCTCTATTTTAACCTCAACCGTTTGCTGTCTATCTTTAAGGAATGATGTAAATAGCCGATGAGTATTATCTTTAACTCCGTAGTGACCTATCTTTTCTAAAAGTAGCTCATGACTAATTACATCAAACGCTTTTGATAAGTCGCAGAATACCCCCGCTGCCTTTTCCTTATCATCCAGTGCCGTGGTTATGCTATCATATATGGTGTGTGCTGCTGCTGTGGTAGACCTATTTTGCCGGTAAGCGAATTGATTTTGAGTCAGTAGATTGTTTGTTTCGAGATGGTCCATTAGTCGCTTTGACAAAATCGATTCAATGATTTTTGAGATATTGGGCACAATAGTAATGGGCCTATAATTATCGACAGCAGTTTTTTCACCTTTTCCCTTATACACTGGACATACACGTGTGCTCTTTAATACGGCAGGGTACTCACCGAGGGAGAACATCGTGTTTATTAGTTCAATTAGTAGCCCTGCAATAACCGGCCAAACGCACTAAGGTCCCGCGTGTCTTCAGCATGGATTTGAGTACACGATTCAGATCTGAGAGTGTCACTGTAGGTAAAGTAAATTGAGGAATGTCATGAGAGTGAGGAATGTTCTGTTCCTTAAAGCTGAGGACATTTGAACTCAACTTTAGGCTGGATTCTCGCGTTTATCACTCTCGATGTAGTTTTGGCCTGAACCCAGATTGCTTGTATTTAAAATACTCTCATAGCTTTAACAATCAGCTACAGGAAAGACTTACTCCGTGATTTCCGTCATGAAGATTTCATACAAATATTTATTATAAATTATTATAAATGTTTACATCATGTTATAATCCTCACATACAAGGGTCATATTCATGCTCAAAAGTTAAGGGACTTTAAATCCCAATTTTCGTTCTTGCTCCTAAAATACGTATTAGTCAACTAGTTGACATTTGATTGATAAAAATATAAACTACACGCACCCAAACCCTTCACTTTTTATTTTTAACACAAGAGAAGGCATTTCAAAGCACTTCTAAATATGTTTGATCTCCGACTACAATTTATCTACGTATTCGTTTCGTATATACATTTGGTAACGAAAGCTTAAATCCCTACTGATATTATAAACGCGAAAGTTTGTAAGTATGGATGGATGTTTGTTACTCTTTCACGTAAAAAATACTGAATGGATTTTCATGAAATTACAATAATATAGCGTATACATCAGAATAACACATAGGCTACAATTTATAAAGATGTTGTGTGTTCCCGTGTGATAAGCGGGTAACACCGTGCGGGGCAGCTAGTCAAATATAAAACTAATCCATTAGCAAACACATCTGACAAGCGGCTTTTATTAGGTAAAATTGCTTTAAAACTGTACTATTTTACACAGCTTGACGTTTGAATAATATTATCCACTAAAAAATCCTTTAATTTAAAATGACTACCTCACTCCTAAGTGCAAATAATACAATTTATCCACCTAGACGTAATTACCGCCAAGATTTTCTGTCGAAGAATTCTTTCCGTGCATTTGCCACACATCAATTCAAGTTAGTGCAATCCATTAGCAAATCGACGCAGCGAGCCGGCACGCAGATTTAATTTGATGACAATAATGGATACAAATGTCCCCTACTTCCCCTTTCGTCGACTTCAGAAATGGATCACACTATGAATAAGGATGTGTTGAAATGGAAATTTATTTTAAATAAGGGAGAAGCGCATAATGCAAAATTATTGGTATTGCTTACGGAATGGCTTATTTCTGGACTAGTCGAGTGCACGTCCATCTTAATTATTTTTATTGCAAAATATGAAGCTGTGAAATATATTATTGCATTTAGATGCTGACTTATTAGATGAGGCTAAATAAAGAAGAGTGTATATTAACGTTCCACTATTATGATATCTCCGAAAATGCAAAATATAGTTAAATGTATTAAGACAATGGTAATTGTATTGTAGGAATATCCAAAATGCATTTACACCTGCACCACCAGACGAGATACAAAAATGTGTTATCGGCTTTTCAGATGTGAGTACACTTTCCTTGAAGGTTTGGAGGTCGTATCGGTTCGGTCCGACATTTCTCGTAGAACCGATGGCCGTTGGGGCTGAAAAGTGGACCCCCAATAAGGTAGACCAACTACCTGGTTAGGGAAGCAGTTGGATGAGGGCGGCGCACGGCCAATCGTTGTGGAAAACTTTGGGAGATGTAAATTTATGAAAAAGTCTTATTCTTTTAATGTGGGTACTCACCACCATTTTTATATCTAAGCTCGGCTTCCGGTTCGTGACTCAAGATGGCCGCATGCCTTTAAGTTTCGTTGTTCGTTATTTATTCAATTTGGTTGTTCAATGTGTAGTATTGATAGCATTGTGAAGTGAACTAAAGAATGAGTGAATGGCTAATGAAGAATTCAACTTGAAGCGCACATAGCCCCTCTTGGGTCAAGGCCCGATAGACCGCGTGGTTTTTTTTTGTAAATCGCTATCGGTTATTTAGTTGTGCAGGTATCTCTGCCTCGGCCTCCTCTTTCTGATAAATATATTGACTCGGATCTCTAGCGTATTAAATACATGGAGGGGAGGCCGAGCGGTTTTGAAACAGTGGTGAGTTGAAAAAAATTGGGCAAGTGCGAGTCCGACTCTCGCATGAAGGGTTCCGTACTATAATCTTTAACAAGTTTGTTGTATGGGAGCCCCCCTTAAATATTTATTTTATTTTATTTTTAGTATTTGTTGTTATAGCGGCAATAGAAATACATCATCTGTGAAAATTTCAACTGTCTAGCTATCAGCCTGGTGACAGACGGACGGACGGACGGACAGCGAAGTCTCAGTAATAGAGTCCCGTTTTTACCCTTTGGGTACGGAACCCTAAAAACGCCAATTTCTCGTTATAAAATCCGTTAGGGAGCCGGCCAGAACGCTGTTTAGTCGCGCCAACCGCCCTCGGACTCCTTAGTCTGCGCCCTTGCTTCGCTATCGGATGAAGATCGGACAAATAAACGTTATATCCACTGATCTCTGTTTCAAAACACCTCGGCTTCCCATACTTTCACACAATAAATCTAGAATAGGGTGTATTGATCAAATCATCTACAACTACATAATATCAACGAAGTGCCACTTATAATTTTATCCTATATTTTGCAACAAAGATAATCATAATTCGATGAAAGAAATATTATGTACTTCAGGCGACTATTTGTGTACTTATGGTATAAGTAAAGTGCATATGGAATTTATGAAACAGTTTTATTGGCAGGCTTGGCAGCTGTCCACGTGTCAAAGCCATGGGGCTTATGTACTTTATTTTATACGCTTAACAGAATATAAATATTTGGAATAAATTAAATTATAATTTTTCGATTTGACCAGTTTTGTTCTTTGTTTCATTTATCGGCCCGGTTGGCGCATAACAGTATTTTATGCAACAGTTGTATAAGAGGGGACAAAAAACGCAAGCGGCATGGGTTACGATTTAAGCGTAGCGAACATCGTAAGAAAGATGCCACGAGCGTTTTTTGACCTACTTATACAACGTTGCATACAAAACTTTTTCTACGAATCGACATTTACTAAATAAAATGCAAATAAACAATAAAGAAAATAATTAAATTTTCCCGCTCGGAACCAACAAAATTAAAAAACAAAATAGCCTCTGATATTTTATTTTATTGACGTCCATCTGTCAAAAAAATATATATTTATACCTAAAGGTATAGGTACGTTCACTATCGTATACATACATGCACAGAAGATTAAACTTATTTTTTAAGTTGGCAGCAATGCCTTAGTACAATAAGTTTTTTTTTAAATTGCAAATTGTGTGAGTGCAGCTGTTTATTTTGTAATCTGTGGTATTAAGTAATACTTTTTTGGTGACATTATAACATCGTTTAGCAGTGTTTTTTTGGGCAGTAGAGTATAGACTTTTACAGACTTTTGTAATTTATGTCTTTATATTAGAGTTAGTAACTATATAAATGACAGAAAAAAGTATTGGATATGATACGATACAATATGATACGAAACGATACGATGTAGAAATACAACGCAGGAATTAAAATGAGAGGTACAGAACAGGCGGTCTTACCGCCCAAAATAATATCTGTGAGATAAACTCGATATTTCGATATTTGTTCCTGGGTCATGGATGTTTTATTTATTTAATTATAAATATTTATCTATATTATACTTTAGTATGTATGTCGTCATCTAGTGCCAATAACACAAGCTCACTAAGAGCTTACTTATAGGACTAGATCGGTCTGTGTGAGCTTATCTGTTATTGTTATTATTATTATTCGTACACGATTAATTTAGAAATTTCTAAACCACGTTCAACACGATTCGATTTGCAAAACGACAATTAATATATTATTTGCGGTTGCACAACTTACTACATATTATGATTAAAATCCGTACAGTTATTATTAATTTATAGAAACTTCAAAACTGCGAAGATAAAGCAAGATTGTCTCAAAACTTTCCTCATATCCGACACAATGTCAAGATTAAAAAACTATTACCCGCGACTGAGAGATGAACCTCATGAATATGCGAGCCCGCCGCCCGACAAATGACGGCCGTGTAAGATCCCTCGTGAACCCTGATTCTGTCACGAATATCCCAAGAGGATACTAGGAGGTACCCGCGAATTTTCGTCCGCGTGTTTTTATATGGGATATAAAATATCCTATAACCATCTTTGGATGTTCAGCTATCCCTGTACCAAATGGTTAAAATTAGTCCAGCCGTTACGGCGTGATGCGAAGACAAAGGAAAACAGATGTCGCTAGGTTGGCACGGCGCCCATACGAAACAAATGACGACCCTTCATCACGTTATTAAATTTTTCCTGAAATCAGGACCCCGCTCCATAGAAAAATGATTTTCAATACAAATCTAGTACTCGTATTTTATAATATGTGAAAATACGGCCCCAGTTTCCCCGGACACCCTGTCAGCTCTCAAGAGTAAACATCCACCAGCTCCCCTAACACCTGAGCTTCCTGCCCCTCCAGACACCGCGCTGCCCGGACTTGTTTCGTCAGAAGACGCCATTCTTGCGGCAATCATGTCGTTCAACTACGGTTCGGCTGGTGGTTTGGACGGGATCACTCCTCAACACTTGAAGGACCTCCTAACACACACATCAGGGAGCCACGGAAGTGAGCTGCTAGCCAGCATCAATACAATACAATACAAGTACTCTTTATTGCACACCTCATAAAATATACAGGAGAAATACAATGCAAGAAATTACAATTAGAGGTAAACAACAGGCGGTCTTATCGCTAAAGAGCGATCTCTTCCAGACAACCTTTGGGTAGAGGAGAACTTGAAAAAAATAAGATTTCAGCATCACTCGGTTAGTAAACCTGATGCTTAGCGGTAAAGTCAATGAGCATGTAACGCAAACGCTATATGGTGCTAGCCTTTGCGCCCTTTCTAAAAAAGATGGCAGCGTGAGGCCTATTGCTATAGGATCAACTTTCAGACGTTTGGCTTCCAAAATTTGTTGTAGACATATACTTCCAGTTTTAGAATCAAAATTTCAGCCTACTCAACTAGGATTTGGCAGCAAAGGAGGCTGCGAAGCCGCCGTCCACGCCTGTCGCACATTTCTCAAAAACTCGAATAATGTAACACTCTTAAAGCTAGATGTTAAAAATGCCTTCAACTCTGTCCATAGAAGCGTCATGCTCAGCGAGGTCCTCAAGAACATCCCAAACATTTATGCATACGTATGGCAATGCTACAGCTCTCCTTCTCATCTAAAATTCAAAAACAATACAATTCTATCCTCTGTTGGCTGTCAACAAGGTGACCCGCTTGGGCCGGCCATCTTTAGCTTGGCCATTCACCCGAGCATCACTGAACTTACGTCAAAATTCAACACCTGGTACTTGGACGATGGTACCCTAGGAGGCGACTCGGATTCTGTCCTGAACGATTTCATAAATATTAGATCTTAATTTGAATCCATTGGTTTAGAACTAAATTATAATAAGTGCGAATTATATGTTGACACAATCCGAGGTTCAGACACCATACGTAATTTTCAAAATATCTGTCCGGGTATCAAAATTCTATCCAAACACTCTCTCCAGCTCCTAGGTGCGCCAATATTTGACGAGGCCTTTCCAGATTTTATTGACAAAAAAATAGATCATTTCCATGCATTTTCGGACCGCCTTCTGCAAATTAATCCCCATATGGCTATATTTATTATTCGGTACTGTCATTTTGTCCCTAAATTCACATATGCTATGCGGTGTAGCCCCTTTTGGAAACTTCGAAATTACTGTGAAAAACTCGACAATATTATTTGGAATCAAATTGAAAAAATTATCAACATCAAAATTGATAGCAGGATGTTTTTGATCGCATCTCTGCCTGTAAGGTTTGGTGGTCTCGGAATACGACAAATTTCCAGCGTCGCATTACCGGCGTTCCTGTCCTCGGTGCATAGCACGCTACCTCTCACTGGAAAAATCCTAAATCCATCGCTATGTGATAGTGGTTGTGAGGTGGCTGGTTTGTCCGAGGCCAGGGACGCATGGAAAATGGCCTGCCCAGGTAATGACATCCCGTGTAGTCCGAACCTTCAAAAAATGTGGGATCAACCGATCTGCCGGCGGGTACATGAGCACATTTTAGAAACATGCACATCAGCTTCCGAAAAGGCCCGCATTCTGGCAATATCCGAGAGGGAATCGGGTTATTGGCTACACGCGTACCCCTCGGCCAATTACGGGAACCTCCTGGATCCAAACTCTTTCCGATCTGTCGTAGGCCTGCGTCTCGGGGCGAATATCGTAGAACCGCACCGCTGCCATTGTGGTACACTCGTCACTCGGTTGGCCCACCACGGACTCTCATGTTCAAAGAGTGCTGGTAGACTGTCCCGCCACTCCTGCCTCAACGACATCATTCGCCGGGCCCTGGTCAGCGTCAGCGTGCCGGCCACTTTAGAGCCAAATGGCCTGTCGCGTGACGATGGCAAGAGGCCCGACGGAATGACCCTCGTGCCCTGGCAACAGGAACGGCCTTTAATATGGGACTCCACATGTGTGGATACCCTAGCGCCGTCCCATTTGGGCACGACGTCGTTGAGGGCAGGTGGAGCGGCTGCTGCGGCAGAGACAGCCAAACGCCGCAAGTACGCAGCTCTCGGTGATAGCTACGTATTTGCGGCGTTTGCCGTGGAGACCTTAGGACCGTGGGGACCGGAAGCAACTAAGCTTTTCAAAAAGCTTAGTTATTTACTTATCCGGTCCTCCGGTGATCGTAGGGCTGGCTCGTTCCTCGCCCAACGCATTGGCGTTGCCATCCAGCGAGGTAACGCGGCCAGCCTTATGGGCACCCTACCTAATGGTAGCGACATAGGGGATATATGTACATATAGTTTAGGTCCCAATAGTTTAAGTTAGGTTTAATTCGATCATAATTTAAGTTTTTTAAGGTTTACGTACTTTTAATTTTATGTTGTTTTTTCTCTAATAAAAAATATGTGAAAAAGTTTGACTCTTAACCTTCTTTACGAGGATGTATGTAATTCTTCTGTACGTGTGTTTGTCACCTAACTCCTCTTAAACGACTCAATTTGGATGACATTTTGATTGTATATTTGGATGGTTTGAATATACACCCGATAGACAAACTATATTTTTTAACCGACTTCAAAAAAAGGAGGGGGTTCTCAGTTCGGTTGTATGTTTTTTTTTTTATGTTTGTTACCTCATAACTCCGTCATTTATGATTCGATTTGGAAAATTCTTTTAAGGTTCCTGAAAAGACATCTCATGGTTGGTCCCATAAAATTTTGGTGAAGATCTGATGACGAGACCCATGAGGAATCGAAGGAATTCCTGAAATTTTATAGGCACTTATAATATTTTTCATGTATTTTCTAAAACTATTTAAGTATTTGCATATGGTAGTCATCATCTTCCAATGCTGAACTGATGATGGAAGGTACAACTCCTTAACGGTTAGGAGTTAGGAGATAATTCAAACGAGATGCATGCCTTCAAGACCTCCCTGATCACCCCGCCATAAGTATTTTACATGAATCACTAAAAAGCGAAAAAAAAAAATTGCTCCTTGCCGTACCTTCTGCCGTCTCAAAATTTTATAATAATTCGTTTACTTTTAAAGCTGTCTGTTTGTGGAACTCCTTGCCTGTGAGCTTAAGGCGCGCTAAATCTCTTGTTTCTTTCAAAACTCAACTGAAAGAACATTATCTATCCCTTTCATAATTCGTATTTTATTCAAATGGTCCTATTATCTGTTGGCTGAATGTATGTATGTATTTATGTATTTATTGTTTATTATATTTGTTTATTTATTTGTTTTTTATGTTTATATTATTAAATATTATTAATTTCCGATTTTTGCACCGCCTAACAAAATCTTATTTTTTCAAGTTCTCCACTACCCAAAGGTTGTCTGGAAGAGATCGCTCTTTAGCGATAAGACCGCCTGTTGTTTACCTCTAATTGTAATTTCTTGCATTGTATTTCTCCTGTATATTTTATGAGGTGTGCAATAAAGAGTACCTACTTGTATTTGTATTTGTTTATTTTTTATTTTCATGAAACCTTTCGTTGTTTAATTAATCTATTTAAATTATAGCTTAAATAATAGGCATAAGGAAAACCGCCGAAACGACTTAGACGAAATTTGATGTCGAGATACTGTGAGTCCTCGAAAGGTCATCGAATAGTTTTTATTTCGAAAATCATACCTTAAAGTGTGAAACTTTGTATGGGGAATTAATTACCGCTTAACCGATTTAGATGGAATTTGTTTTAGAGATAGTTTGAGTTCTTTAAAAAGCCAAGAGGTAGTTTTCATCTACAAAATCATTACTTAAGGGGGGTGAAAAAGGGAGTAGTAGTTTGTAAGGTAAACGGAAACTAAAGAGCAATGTGTATATTGATAGCGCTGCGCTCCTGGAAACAAGACACTCCACAAATTGGGGCACTTAAGTCCGAGCGTTGGAATACTTAAAAGCGGTACTCGGTCATAAAATACTGGATACCACTTCCCGTAAAATCGAGCATTCTGCCAAGACCGGTCTAGCAGTATCCAATGCCGATTGACTTCCGTAGACATAGACGAATACGATACTATCAGAATGATGAAGATATTTATTAAGAACTAGCTAGAATAAGGCTCTTGCGCCGTGTGAAACGTGCCCCGGCTGTACGGAGCCGTTGATAAATTTCTAATTTCGGGTTGGTAAATCAGGATGGCCCGGCGCGTGTCAGCTGGAACCCTCAGAAAATGATATACTGTGTGCCTGGATTTACCGCGTTTAACCATGTAACAGAATTAATTTGTTGAGTCTGTTTATTTTTATAAATATGTCCCTTTTTTTGTAAATATCGATACAAGTTTAATTATCGATGCATGAACAAAATTTCTTGCCATCCGCTGCAATGTAGGCAGGACTCGGACCCGCAACCCTTAGACTTACGCATTATTTGGGTCTACATGGTTGTCATACGTCATTTCAATCGATTTGCTCGCATTGTACGATTCTTGATTATAAAGGACTACAATTTAATTTAAGTTCATGAATAGCCAAAGCTCCCATAACAAGTACATGGCCTCGGATGAATATGCATGGCCAAGTCGTCAAGTGTGATCGTCTGACTAATTGGTTTAGAACTCGCGTCTTGTGTGTGCAGTCGAGGAAGTTGCAAGTGCCATGCATGTACCAATAAATGTATAAATTAACTATATTACATATATATATACGTATTAAACAGACTAGAAGGTGCCCGGGAACTTCGTAAAGAAAACGTCATAACCTGATTTTTTTCTTCTCCGTAGTCAGGCGAAAAGTATCATATTCTTATAAACATCTGGGGACGCGCGGTTACCAAAAATTGGCTGAAATCCGCCTAGCCATTTAGGCGTGATGAAAGGACAAAGATTGATTTTTTACAATTTTATAGTATTATAGACATCAAAGCTATTTGATGTTAATAGAAAAACACTGTGTTGACATTGTCAGTAAACTTGGTACTTGTCTTTTTATTTGAATACAGCTTAAAACTATTTAGGAGTAAAATACCAGCAGAGAAATGGGGCTTTTCATAAACAGAGCGAAGACCAAAGTCATGATAGTCGATCGCAGCCTGTCGCTCACCATGACCAACAAGCTAAACCTGGAAGTTGTGGAGGAGTTCGTATATCCGGGCTCCATCATAGCTGCCAACGGGTCCTATGAAAAGGACATCAGGAAGCGGATCGGTATGGCTAAAGAGTGGTATGACCCAAATGACCCGTGTATGGTCTGACCAAAACATCTCCAGGAAGACCAAGAAGCAGCTCGTTACCTCCCTCGTTTTCTCAATCTTCCTATACGGCGCGGAGACTTGGACCCTCAAGAAAGCCGGCCGGCAGCGCATCGACGCGTTTGAGATGTGATGCTGGAGGAATTTGCTCGGGACTCACTGGATGGAACACCAAACCAGCGAGTCCATTCTTACCGAGCTCAAGATCCCGATGAGACTCAGCACCACGTGCATGCCGAGGAGTTTTGAGTTCATTGGCCACAATGCCAGAAAGAGAGGGGATAGAGTAAGCTGGCGCAAAATAGTCCACGAGAAAGTTATTCACAGAGGCCACGACCCTCAGCATTGAGGATATCGACTGAAGAAGGAGGAAAATGCTAAGGTATCGTGTGCTCGTTGTATTGTGTGTCGTTTATTTCCAGTATTTTCGAATGTTTTATTAAGTAGTTAAGTAAAAATAAGTAATTGATTTTGACTGAAGTCAAATACCTACTTAATAAATCGCGAATTAAACAACAAAGTAACCAAGCAGAATGTAGAATGCAATAAAAAGTAATGAAATTCAAAATGTATTGAATTTTATCAGTGCACTATAAAATACTTTCGAATGCCCGTAATCCGTATCAATTACAATTAATCGGTAGCGACCGAATGCGAAAAAGTCGACAAAGTGGGCCAACAACCGTTTTACAATCGTCCCATTTAATGCTCCAACTGATGCGCTTAATTCTATTTTTTACATCAGCGAGCATAATATGACGTGTACAGGGTGCGTGGATTCGTCACGCGCATTGCACATGGTATACTTATTGTATCATCCCCTATTCCTATCTATCGATGGGTAACAGCTCTAGTGCATTTTAGTAAATCAAACTTTAAGTGCACAGTAATACGATCTTTGTTGAATATGCTCACAGAAATAATATGAGCAGTTATTTTATTTCAACTTAGCAACGATGTCACGACGTTTGACACGTGTTTAGTATTCGACTTAAACTTCTATTGTCCTAAATCGTTTAGGGGGAAGCGTTATTTGTTGCCATTACCCGACAAAAGTTTAAAATTTCATACCATTTTGGAACCCCATGAGTTCGTGTGTGTGACGCCTTCCGATTTGATTTAATGGGAAAATGTTCCGCTGACGTTTGATGTTGCGATTTAACTGGTAGTAAAACAAGATTGTAATTTTTGAAATGTTATGTTTGTGTTAAATTTGGTGCGTAATTCGATCGGCGCGCGGCGTTGACATGTAGTATCGAGCGATGTATCGGCTGAATCAACATGATATGTGAATCTTTGATTGGAGTTGTAATGATGTATTTTCCTGAATAAAGTTCCTCATAATCATGATGCTTAGATTTTTTACTATTCGAACTCTAAAAGTTCTAAAGGTCGATCGATCGAAAGATCGGATCACTAAGTCGCCAATCAATGGCGATATTAAGTTAGTCGCATTACTGATTTAAAATCACTGAACCCCAAATACTGGAGACTGGACGTTAATTTAATAAGAGAAGCGAGGGTCTCAATAATATTTTTAATGTTTTCATTTTAAGTTACGACTAAATTAATTCTCATTCTTCTAACTTTATTGAAATATAATAAGTAACATTTGCATTTTAATTGTTTGCAATATATTTTTATTATAATGATCTTTGCCTTTGTTAAAGTGCTATTAAGCTTACATATTCTGACAGGAATAGGAGGATCATGATATAAAAAAAAATTGTACTATAATAATGTAGGAAATGCTGAAATTTGGTGATAGTTAGTTGAAAATTTGTGAGTGTGTTTCTATGTTTGTTATTTCTACAAGTTTATGCGACTGGACCAATATTGATAAAAAACCTTAGATAGGATTTTTGTATCACGAAAAAATCTAGATAACACCGCGGGGCGCAGTTAATGCCTACCTATAATATATTATTTATAACAGGTAAATAGAATTTAATATAATGCAGCTGCTATTTTTCGTTTTTAACTTATTACTTAGCTTCTTCAATATCGATTAAATAGAAAATGTACCTACTTCAAAAACAATCACCAACGTTGACGTCAACAGCCTAGTTAGCTCGAAATGTTTACACTGGTAAGTAATCTAATAAAGGGTCGGAATCGGCTTTTTATCAAAGTAAGCCTATATGACAACACCACGTGCTGCTGTCATCGGATGACAAGTGAATGACAGCTCCGGGGCGAAAGGCGATGGGAACATTGTTTAGCAAAAAATGGCGGATTGGTTAATAAGAAGCGGGATGGGTTAGACCGGTTTGAATTTAATTTGCATTGCTTTGTGTATAGGTAGGTGCTGTATTATGCAACATTCATTTTATAAAATATCGGACAACCTCAAACATATCGGTCTAGTCCCAAATTAAGTCCCTTACATAGTCGCTAAACATAAGTGGGAGTGGGCGGGGCACATTGCTCGTAGAACTGACGGCCGCGGACCGGGAGACGCAGCGTGGGAAGGTCCCCAACAGGTCCGACGACCTGGTTAGGATCGCGGGCAGAAATTGGATGAGGCCAGCGCAAGACTGATCGATAGTGGAGAAATTTGGGGGAAGCCTTTGTCCAGCAGTGGACGTCTATCTGCTGATATGATGATGATGAATTTTATAAATATGGGACTACCTCACACAGTTCGATCTAGTCCCACAGAAGCTTACTGTGTAGGTTATGGGCACTTGACGACGATATAATATTTACCTATTTATATGGATAAAATACATACTTAAACTCATAGAAAACATCCGTGACCCAGGAACAAATATACGAGTTCATTTTGTTACGTGAGTTATTCTTAAATTCGGATTTTTAATTACCTATAGCCTAACTGGAAACAGACAAACTAACACAAACTACGTGACTCAAAATCGTGCCGCGGCAACCCGCGTTCCATATTACCGAAGCAATTCATTCATGTACATGATGTGATTGATAAAGTTACAGTCCTCAAACTACCAACTCAAACGGCACAAACTAATGAAACATTCCCTCTCAATTTACCAAGCGATGCTCCATTCCAGCAAGTATGTAGTTCGCATCGCGCACGATCGACTTTCAAAGATCACCTCAACGGCTATCAAAGAGTTCCTAACTCGAGAAAAATAACTTTCTTATCTTACATTTTGACTAGCATGTTACGGAAAAGTTCGCTGCAAGAATTATGTTAGTTTATAGTTTGCCTGTGCCACTATCACAGGTAACTTACAGAGACTTGTTTCTGCATTCCTTAACCATTTGAATATGAACTTTCGCTGCTAAAACATTACGATTAAACTATGGTAAGAAGAAAGTGAATAAAACGAGGATTGGAAAGTAATACGATGCAGTTACTTCAATAAAGCACACATGAACGCACCAGTGAGCCCGCCGGGGATGCAATTAAGTCACCCCCGCCCTATCATTCATGGAAAACGCATGTAAACTACAATAAAGAATGGTATAAATGTTAGAAATAATATCCGGGTTCCGTATAAACTGATTCTTGTTGAATTCTGTTGCAATTACTATACAGATATAAAGATAAGCGAGATGATAAGTTACGATGAACTTGTTGTCAGATGGTAAAGGAACAACGAGAAGTATTATAGTATTGTACCTTCATGAATATATAATATATATAAACTAACAATAGAATCAATTTACACATCGGTAAATCTCGCATCTTTCATCGAGGCGGGAAGATTGTCAAGCCCCTGATTGGAAATGACAAACCACGGAAATGGATTTTCTCACTATTAAATACAAACAGGCGTCTAAACTATTCATATTGAAATTGCGACCTATGTCTACCCGCCCACTCGGACTCGGTTATAATTATAATCAACTTTCTGTACAGGACGCTCGTCGTCATTAAATACTAAAAAATACCAAATTTTGAGTTATAATATATTAAGGCTCCGTTATGTACTTTGAGACAACTAGGAAGGTAAAAAAATATAATAAAAAAGAAACCTAAAATTGTAGTTGATTAATGAATAAATAACTACGTATTATGGTTGAATTATCAATCACTTTTCATAAAATAATCGTTTGTTTTGACAATCTATAGAATATAGATTAGAGGTACCTACACTTTTTACTCAAGATGAAAGTACGGAACATTTTAGCAATAAAAATATTTTCAACTGAACCCTAAAAATCGGAATTGGCTGTCGGCGGACTTTATTAAATGCCGATTGGATTGCTTCTAACTATTGTTTACCACGCCAAGTTTTATTAATATTATATGTAACAGGAATACATTTGATTTGTTTGATCGAATACATACGTTCTGTAACCGATTTTATTCACCTCTTTGGTTTTTATAGCGACCAATACTCGTATTTATTCAGGTCCTTATCTTTGTCATAAAAGTTTTTTAAGGAGCGCTTTAAATGCCTACTGTACTTTCTTACTCAGAACGTTCATTGCTCATCAAAACTTCTTCTTGTGCTGTTTAGGAATTCGTACAGCCATCTTCCATCGCCATCATCAGCCCCGAGACAAATTATGGATTGTCAGAACTACATATATCTACGCCAAGTTTCATTTCGATGCGACTATTAGAAGTAAAGTTTAAATTGACTCCCAAGATTTGATCACGTTATTTGTAAGTAAACTAACTATTCTAAGTTTAGTTACAAGTGAACCTAATAAAAGCATGTTGAAATGGCATAGCATCATGTGGTGTAAAATCATGTCGCGTTGTAGTGACACTCGTGACCGATATATCGCTCCAATGATAATAATGTCAATGTCAGTTATGGAAGAAAGATCTATTTTTTTTTTCGTTTCACGCGTCATACGTAGTCTCTAGTTGAAAAGCGACTGTCTACTAAGTTTGTGCAATGCACAAAGATTTGGAAGCACGGGAACGCCCACTTGCCACTTCCATTAGGTAGTCTGTTTCTTCCATGATGTCAGTTTTGTTGGGTTAGAGTTGACTAACTAAGCATTTGACTGACATGGCAACATATTTGATTGTTTTACTTTGGTTTTGCATTATACCAAGAGGTATACTTGAATAGTTTTATGTTTTCGGAAAAACTGCAAAGTGTTAGGTATCGATTACATAAACTAAAGCGCTTTACGTATTTCAAATTCCTGTCACTTCCACATAAAAAGAAAAATTGTGAAAAAATGGATGCGAAGGGTGCAAGTCGACAGACACAGCATATTGTGTCGATTCGTGCGTGAGACAGGTAGCAATTGATTTTAAAATTCAACATCATGCTGATTTTATTTTTTGAAACATTTTTTTATCGCTGACTGTAGTTTATGCACAAACGTTATTTTATCTCGCCAAGATGAAAAAAATTAGCCCAAAATCACTATGGGTAGTATATCTTGTTTTGTAATAGAGTTCATCATCAGACAAGTTCTATTGCCATCGAATATAGGTTAGTAGGTACCTACCTAAACCAAATTTGAACTGACTTAAAAAAGGAGTTGTTCTATGTTCGACTGTATACTGTAGGTATGTATTTTTTATAACAGTAATTTTTTTAAATAAATGTTAATCGATTTTTGCAATAGCGACGTTGCCTGGTTGTTATTTACACCTTTTGACCTTTGTATAATATGTACATCGCTAAAGTAGAGATTGCGACATATCGGACATAATATCGAATTTTGCCTGAGAACTCTTGACTTCATGTCATATTAATTCCGCTATTCATCGCACTTGTATATGCACCCAATTAGTGCAAGTTTAATAGCTAAGGCTCGAGCAAATACTCAAACCAAACAGTCCCTGAAACGTGTGATGTTCCTCTGTTGCATCTCGATAACTTCAAATCCGTAAAACACTAAGACACAGCGTATCCATCCCACTTTCAAGCTTCGCTCATCTTAATTGGGTCTTATGGGATGTAGTGGGTTGGTGCTATTCTGTTCGTCGGGAGTAGGGTCGCCAGATGATATTCTAAGGGAGGACATGTCCTGGCCGCTAATAAAAAAAGTATTTTATAACAACGGTACTTTAAATTCTATTACATACTGTATAATACTGTTATATTAATAAAAATTGCTCAATATGTCATGAAATGAAGAAAAAAAAAACAAATAGTAAAGTAAAGGGACTTTTTTACATGTAAAGGAAATTTGAAAGTGTTCAAAATCATTACAATTCAACAAAACAATAACAACATAACCGCACTTTTTCACAGCCAATATGCTACTATGGACAGCAAGTCCAGCCAATATGGACTACGCTGACGCTGACATCTCCTATCTCGATCTTACAGAGGAGCAACTTAATAAGCTTGAGCGCATTCAAAATGTTTGCATTCGGTTCACATTTGGGTTACGCAAATATGACCATGTATCTAGTTTCCGTTCTCAGCTCAAGTGGCTCCCAATCCATTTTCGTCGTAACTCTCATATTCTTGCTATTCTTTATAGTATACTTTTTCATCCTGCAACTCCCCGCTATCTCAAGGAGCGTTTCACTTATCTCACTTCTGCTCGATCTACCCAAAATTTGCTCCTTGCCGTACCTTCTTCCGTCTCAAAATTTTATAATAATTCGTTTACTTTTAAAGCTGTCTGTTTGTGGAACTCCTTGCCTGTGAGCTTAAGGCGCGCTAAATCTCTTGCTTCTTTCAACTCAACTGAAAGAACATTATCTAGCCCTTTCATAATTCGTATTTTATTCAAATGATCCTATTATCTGTTGGCTGAATTTATGTATGTATTTATTGTTTATTATATTTATGTATTTCTTTGTTTTTTATGTATATTTTATTATTATTATGTTCCGATTTTTGCACCGCCTAATAACAAAATCTATTTTTTTCAAGTTATCCACTACCCAAAGGTTGTCTGGAAGAGATAGCTCTTTAGCGATAAGACCGCCTGTTGTTTACCTCTAATTGTAATTTCTTGCATTGTATTTTTCCTGTATATTTTATGAGGTGTGCAATAAAGTGTACTTGTATTGTATTGTATTGCAATATGGCAAATTAGTTGTTTTCCCTTCAAATTTTTCATTTAGACCCCAAGATCGTGACGCAAATTCCTCCTAGTTTTGCGATATCTTCACTTTAACACGTTGAAAGCGGGAACTGGATTTTATAATTTACATTCAGTGCTATATCATTTTTGAATTGTAGCATAGTTTTTCACTGGTGCGGTACAAGACTATTTTGACTTGTGGCTAGAGGTCTAAAATTTAGCAAATATATCTTTGTTGATTTAGCAAATTTATGATTTACTGATAACAATATTATAGCAAGTTAAACAATTGAGTGATCTAAATCTAAGTTCGTTACAGACTATCGAATCGACCTTGGTTTAGGAATTATAAGACAATTAATTAACGATACGAAATTGACTTGTACCGCATCATGGACACAGGGCTGGTGCTCTCAAGTCAATGTTTTGATAGGGAGGGGAAATATAATGAAACCAAACATCGATATCGATTGTTGTAATTATTAAAAAAATAACTAAATTTACATATTTGAACGAGACTTATTGAAACATTCTATACGTATTTTGTTCACATCCTTGGCAGTAGGTATTAAAATAAATATTTTAGAACCGGCCCTACCTGTGTTTTCTCCTTTAATTGTGAATATACTACCGCCGCATTTCTTCTCCATTTCATTATTTTTCGGTTCACTACTCTCAATTTCTTCAAATATATTTTGTAACATTTTTGTTGATATTTTCTTGGTGCATTCATGAGAAAAAAAAAGATAAACAAATGATACGTAAGGATCGACCCCCGCACTGGCCTGTACTGACCTGTACCCGTGGTGCGATACAAGGCGGTAGGATACAAGACACTTTTGGCTGGTACCGCACTGGTTGATTACCTATTTTTTTCACCTAGTGCGAAACGAGTCAAATTTGTCTTGTACGGTTTGATGTACCCATTGGATAAAATTTGTAGAAAGAAGCATAAATGTATACTTGACTCTTTCTAGTCCGTAGGATTTCATAGTCAAATTGCCCCCGCACCAGACAGAGACAAGCTACTTCCTTGCGCCGCACCAAAAGAAAGTCCAGTACAAGTCAAAATTGGCATGTACCGCATTCAACGTGTTAATATGGTTTAAGTTTTACAACGGCATTATATATGTATATCGGAAATGAATATAAATTGATGCTGATTTTAATGGTGATAGGTTATGATTTTACACATAGCTTGGTCCTGTCATTTGAATCTTAGCGATATGATTCACTATTTAATTTTTACACCTATCATAATAAAGTATATATTCACCTCACTAAGAAAAAAAATTTTGTTATGATGTTTCCTCACTGCGAGCATTCGCCTGTCACAAAACACAATAAACGTCAGTGTCAAAGTCGAATAGAGGCATAGTCCTTCCTTTTCATAGTGTCGTCTGGCGACCCTAGTCGGAAGAGATGTGTACAGTACAATTAGCATGGATGAATAGAAGTTGCCATTTGTAGCTTGTAGCTTGGCTTGGGCTTAGCTGTATTGTATAAAGCAAAGTTCACCAGGACAAGCTATGTTGTTCTCGGGTTTATTTAGAATGTACAGTTTAAAGGTTCAGGTGTATATGTGCTCAAACAATATGCACATGCCCGTTTGGTATTTATATTTTTAAAATAGCGGGATCTAATCTAGGAAAAATTAGTCTTAGGATCGTTATAAAAGCGCCAATATTCTTCTGTAAATCATTAATTTGAAGAATTGGTTTGAAGAAATTCAATTTAGCGTAGCCCAGTGAATGGGTCTTCGAAGTTTTTTTTTTTTATATTTTACCTATTTACCTACATAGAATTAAAAAAAAATACATTTGATTAAAAATGTGCGATTAACATCTTCCGACAGTTCATTTTAGTTCCTTTCCTAAAAATTCATTATGAGACATTGATTTGCCGATTCAAGCCGCGCAAAGCTACGTTCATTCATTATAAGAAAGTAATACCGTGCTTCGATTTGCGGTGGTCGCTGTAATCCGTTACACATATGTCGCTCGACAGGGGATAGAATTTAAGCATTAGCGTTCTATTTTCCGTCGGCAATGACCCGGTTATTGATCGATCACCCTTTGCGGTAGGTCGCTCCACTCGCGAACCGTGGGTTTAGAGCCAGAGATCGTTTGAGAGAAACTTAATAAATAAAAACATATTCCAACTTGATCATCTTGAACTGGTCTATAACTTTCTGAAACATTTGTAATATCTAATTTTTTTAAATGTGGGAACACCACAATTTGTATCAATGATCACTTTGATCTTCATAATATCGCCGGTCCCTAGTAAAAAAGTCGGATCTACAAAATTGCCATTTTCGTTTTATTGCGTTATAGCTTATTAAATACATTAATCTTTAATCGTACATTTACAGATTTTTCAAAATTTCATTATTTTCACGAATAATCAATGTCAAAAATGTCGTATCTTATACAGTGTCCATTTGATATTGTCAGATGTGGTACTTCCGACTATGGGTCCGGGTTTGCTGAAAAGTTTTTTATAGTATGTGGCACTTCCGGCATTACTATTCGGAATTTTAAGGGTACCTTATGTCGTATGTACCACTTACGACATTTTATTACGGAATATAAATTGTATCTTATGTCGTATGTGACACATCCGATGTTTTTTGCCGGAAAATATATTCCAACTTTGGTCGCATGTAACATATCCGACAATTTTTCACGGAAAATAAATTGCAGTGTATGTCGTAACTATTACAATATCTTTGGATGCTTTAAATTTTGTCTTATTGTTTGAATATTGCAATCAACAGTTTGAATGAAATTGGGTATTTAGTAAACTTATTGATGGTTTGGAACGATAAATAATAATTGGGAGATGTTTATGGTGAATGTGGCAACTTCAACCAAGCTCCTGATAAAAAAATAAATCCGTCTGACTTCTGGTTCTTCTGAAGGAAAATAACCAGAATAAGAACATAATGAGATAACGATTACTCGTGGCAATGCCGAGAACATTTCAGAACGTGTGTAATTAAATATACAGTTAAATAATAAGTAACGGCTCATGACTTCTTCTTTAGTCGACCACATATTCCTAAGAATCGTGATTTTGTATCCCTTGTCACTTTTCTCTATTGGTCTCAATTGATGGTCGCCCTCACCGCTTGATAGTTCTCTTACTTTTGGTCAGTTTATCTAAGTCAGTAGGAATCTAAGCTCTTTACCCCACGGTGAGAGTAGAACTAATCTTGCGAAAGAACCAGAAATATCCTTAATGGTGCCTTCGAACTCATAAATTAAAAGAGGCGATAAATATGTTTCTGCATTCCCCTGACGATGCCACTCATTACCAAAGGTTCAACAATAGATCTCAGTCTTTAATTCGTGATTTGCACCAGTCTAATTGCAACGTGTTTCTAGGCGAGGTTGAGATGTCTTACAAACAGTTCCTAAGGTTAGGTTAACCCGACACTAATTTGAATCAATCTTAGATAGCATGGTAAAATGGTAAAGAAAACCCTGTACAATTTATTAAATCATGTTATAATCGAGGGCAAAACGATAGGAGCATGGCCGAAAAGTGTGGCATGTATACTGCTCATCTTCAGGGAGGTTTATATGACCCTTCTTATAAATTACAGACCCATCTCGCTTATGAATCATGACTATAACCTGTGTAGTCGACACTCCTATCACGAACCGTCTCGCACGCAGGTTTGACGACTTTCAGCCCCCCAACGCTGGTTACCGCTAACCCTACAACCCTAGGTACCGTAAACCACGTCCATATGTATATGTATATGCACTTCCATTTCTTTGTACTATGAGAAGGCTCTCGATTCGACTACGACTTAGTTAGACGGTGCTGCGGTCTCTCAAGTAGTACTAATATCTCCAAAAAAAATCACAGCTGCATAGAAAGATTAATTCAAATTTTTGGTTTTGGACGGACTAGTGTCAATATCAAAAGCAAAGACGTCAGCCACCTTCTCTCTTCTGATGATATCGTCCTAGTAAATGACTAGTCATTGCTGAGGCTCTCAAAGATCTTGGAAAAATGCTCAAAGACTTCAGTCGTCTCCCAATAAGTGTATCTTAAAATGAACATTAAAAGACAAAAAATATGTTAATAATTTTTTTGATATCAAACTGACATAATTAAAAAACAATATTTATAAATTTTATTATACTGGGTAAAACTGCGGATTTTTATACCACTAAAATGTCGTATCTCACCACAAAACACTGTGTACAATCGAAATATAATTGTAGTAAGTGACACTTGCAACATAAATAATAATGCAATATCCGATTATAAAAGTCGTTAGTGCCACATCCGACTAATTACTGCGAACCATATCATGCAAAAAAGTCGTATGTGGCAGTTACGACAGGATATCGGATGACAATTTCCAGGTAAAAAGGTAGCATGTCTTATTTCTGGCATTTCTAATAAATAATTTATAGTTTTGTTTACACATACTCTAAAAGTACTTAATAATAGTAACTTCGGCCAAATTTCGTAACAATAGGACTTAAATTGTCAATTTTATACACAAAATTTCTTTAAAAAACTTTAACTGCCTCTCCTGGAAAGTAGTCATTTTGCAGATCCGACTTTTTTACTAGGGACCGGCGATATATGGAATTCGTAAGGCAAATAAAGTAAAAAGAACTGTCAATTTCACTACTACATTTTGATTTTCCTTAGGTACTAATTCCTTGTAGAAGGTAATGTTGTATACGTTGGGAATGTGACCAAATATCACATCGAGGTTTTAAACAATGATATATAAAAAACAATACGGTGTCAAAAAAACGCTCTGCGGCCATATCCATGTAATTATATAGGTATCTACTAAAACTGGATTTCTGTCAGGGTCAGGGTGAACTCTCTCAACGTGCGCACTGCTTCCGTGCAAGCAATCGCGTGTCTGTCCTCATGAAAATCAAATGACGTACATTTTTTACGCCAAACCCGAGTTAGAAATGGAACACTCGTTATATTAGAACATGTAAACAAAACTCGCTTAAATAAGTTACGAATCTTTTCAATTAACCTTTGTAAGGTATTAGCGATGAAGATTCTAGCTGGAATGACATGGACTTGGCTGAGATTTATTTATTAAAGGGATATATTTAAATGCAAATCTGTATAATTTTTCAGTACACTAGGTAACTCCACTAATTAACTGAATGCATACCAGAAAAACGAATGCTGTGAAAAAAAAACAATTGATTAACTGAACATGTCCTCCAAAAAAAACTTGAACATCATACAAAACGAGATGACCTTTTTAACCGAATTCACACCAAAAATATGGTTCGTACATCGGATATATTTGAAAGTTTCACCAAAAATACTGACTTGCGCACTAATTATCCTCGCACTGCACACTAAGATCCGACTCGGCCGGGTTAGGTTAGTTTTTTTTATATCCAGTAAAACAGTTTTGCAAATACCTTTAAATAGTATATTGAATTCGCATTATTTAGTGAATATACAGATATCGATTTAAATACATGCCTTCATTAAATAAGTATCTTTTTTTTTCTTACATATGATCGGTCTATAAATATGACCATAAAGCAGTTTTTAACCCCCGACGAAAAAAGAGAAGTGTATTAAGTTTAACATGTGTTTCTGTGTATGTGGGTAGGTATCTGTTTCTCTGATAAAAGATAGCACTTCAAATTAATTCTAGAATATCGTATGTTCTCATAAGATTAGGCACAGACAACCCCCACTAGACGGAGCATGTAAGGCAATTGTAAGGCGACCCGCGCGCACCAATGTGATATGGTACGGCAGAACAAAAGTATCAACACGGCGGCCACCGATTAGTTGCGTCCTTGTTTATGATCCATGCGTACGTCAACGAAAAAAGAAATTAAATAAATAACATGGTAAATTGTAGTGTTAAGTGGTGTAGAGAGACCTCATAAACATGGACGCAACTAAACGGTGGCCGCCGTGTTGATACTTTAATGTTCTGCCGTACCATATCGTTGGTGCGCGCGGGTCGCCTTACATGCTCCGTCTAGTGGGGGTTGTCTGTGAGATTAGGTTATGTACGTAATCCTTATATATATATATGTATATATGTAATATAATATAAACTGATTTATAATTTTCATATTTAATTATGTGTATGCTGGGGTTATTATCTATATCGACGGTAAAAAGCGTAAACGTTGTAAACGCCAAGGGAATTCATTGTCTGTATACCAATCAGCTGAAAAAGTACCATAAGTATGCTGCTTTTAATCGACGTAGCGCCTGCAATTTTATCACGAGCAATCATATGCTAATGACGATTGGTAGAACAGCACACAAGGAAATTAGAACAATCAAATTCATCAGACCGAAAATGTTATGATTGCAATAATAATAGTCTGTTTCCGAACTTAATAATATGTTTGCGTTGACCCCTGATTGCTCGTTTGCATGTCATTTATAGTTGTCATCGCTTCAGTCTATAAAGCATTGATAATTACTGGTACAAAAACGGATCATAAACTCAAAATTATAAATAAATAGTACCCACAAATTACACTACACAAAACGTGGTGTGGAAGAAATCGCATTTTTATGATAAGACCGCTGCTGTTACTTGTTAAGTATCTGTGTTTGTTTTTATATCTTGTTGAGACAGAAAATCTTTCATAACAATGGAGTATAGGCATCGCTAAAGACCTATATTGGTGATCTCTCTTGTGAGGTTCTCCTTTATTTATTTTTGTTGATAATCCGCTTCATTGCGAAGTTATATGTTGCAGTCTGGGTCAACGCGATTTATAAAAAAATTATAAAAATATTGAGGTAAGTAAGTGGGTACCCGTAGTTTTTTGTGTGCAAGTGCAAAGTAAGATACAAATTCTAGACAAGATAATATTTTACGTTATAGTATTACGTTAATTAATACAAAATACGAGTAAATACAGTGCATGAGCGGACAGAATGTGATTTGTATTTTATACCTGCCTCGCTCGCTCTTACGCCATCCAGATATGAACCTCTTAGTTTTATTTTAACCCAAACTCGAACCCCAATCTCTTAAGTACGAACTGTAAAAAGTAGTATTTTATACGTTTTTCATGGTTTCACGAACACGTATCTGGTACTTTAAAGATCATCGCTCTACTTCATCATCAGCCGAAAGACGTCCACTGCTGGACATAGGCCTCCCCCAGAGAACGCCACCATGACCGGTCCTGCGCCGCCCGCCTCCAGCGGACTCCAGCGACTTTAACCAGGTCATCAGTCCACCTTGTGGGGGGCGTAACCACGCTGCGTCGTCCGGTGCGTGGTCGCCACTCAAGAAATCGACTTTCTCCTTATTTTTTCGATATAGATATCCATTGTGAATGCTTTCGCTCATCATGCACTTACTGCAAACATCACAAAGGAAGTGTTACTTACCAGTAATGCAACATGAAATTCGAGATCACTTATCTTTCGGAAATCTCGCATACGAGTCAACTCAATGAGCGTTACTTTATTCACGGCTCAGTGTCACAAGGTTCTACGTCACATGGTAATTGGATACAGCGTAGGACTTTGTGAAATTGATGGAGAATATCTCCGCTGAGTCACAAGTTCGCTGCACTGTCACCGGAGACAAAGAATAACAAAACGTCTCAAAGCAGGGGTGGTTAGGCAATAAATCAAGAGGCATCATAAATACTGGCCTCCCCTCCAAGGGTAAGAAGTGTCGCATTTTCCAACTCATAACGTGGGAGTCTAATACAGTCTTAGAATGCGGTGGGAGTGGGACTTGTGGGTAAGGAATTCGGAATTCCTTATTGAGTACAATTATGGAAAATGAAATATTGACGTGTGTGTGCTTGTTTGTTATCATTGCAATGGAAAAATTACAATTCTGTATTAAATTATAATTTTTGGCCTCATATTTTTATAGATCAGCCTAGATGTGATCTAGTACATTCACGATCAAAACTAGCTGACAATTTTAGCATGCAATTTGACATAAGTGAAATTGTTAGCTACCGATTTTTTTATGCTGACCGTACTCGACAACTATTATAGGTACTTATTATATATAACCTAGCTGCGAGCTGTAGACCTTGACCGCGAGATTGTTTTTAAAATACTGAAATTTGTAATTTTTTACAGTCTGAACCTACCTACCTAATCCCGGCCATTTTGTAAAAAATCGTAAAACCGAATCGACATGAAAAAATCTTCATTATTATCCTACCTACTAACAAAATTTAGTGAGAATTACCTACTTAGTTGAGAAATGTGGTCTGTAGACGAGAACAGCCGGAAATCCAAACATACTCGTACGAAAGAAATATTCCGTTCGCTTCGCTCGCTCGGCCAATAAAAAAACTGTGGGTAAGTCTAGAGGGGAAATACTAAATTCATATTCTCACATCACATTAATATTTTGCCTTTGCCGTTATTCGAATTCCCACTCGACACCACTGGCCTCAACGGGTATGTGCTACAAATAAGTACATATTATCTATTTGATATACCACGACGCGATTCCACTTGAGACTTTACAATGAGAACCATAATGTTTACCTTTTTAGGGTTCCGTACCCAAAGAGTAGAAACCAGGACCCTATTACTAAGACTCCGCTGTCCATCCGTCCGTCCGTCTGTCTGTCATGTCTGTTCGTTTGTCACCAGGCTGAACCGTGATAGTTAGACAGTTGAAATTTTCACAGATGATGTCTGTTGCCACTATAACAACAAAATATACTAAAAAACAGAATAAAATAAATATTTAAGTGGGGCTCCAATACAACAAATGTGACGTACGTACGTACCAACTGGCACGTGACGTTCTTTACTTTTTGTTCCATTGTTACCGCCTGATGATGTTGTCAAGGAATCGGGCCTTGGTAGATGAAATTAACTATAGGAACGTGACGATGAAGATATCCTGAAGAGAAGAAATACCGCCATATAAAAAAAAAACATCTTTTTTATACCGTAGGTAACCGAAAGGCCGTAACCGTAATTGAAAGCTAGTTAAAGAAAATTACTCCACTAAAGGTGGCCTAGATTGGTTTAGTAAAATCTTACTCCGGCACTTTAGGTAAAAGTTAAAACTATTCCTTGCAAAATTATATTCCATCCATTAAAATGAGCGCACTGTAATGTAATGAGTAATGACAAAATTAAAAATTTTAAAAACCCCCGACATGACAACCAATAAAAAGAAAGAAATAAAATCTACGAAATGTGCCTATACAATGAACAGTAGAAAAAGAATCCAAGCTTCGTTGCGTCGGGGGACCGCTAAGTACCTAAATGAAATGAAATATATTTTTCAACGCAGAATTGCATGTATGCATTTGGGCTTCCCACTTTACGATTTTCAGTACATTGCATTTCATTTACTTAGCGGTCCCCCGACGGAAAAAAGCTTGGATTATTTTTCTACTGTTCATTGTATAGGCACATTTCGTAGATTTTATTTCTTTCTTTTTATTGGTTGACATGTCGGGGGTTTTTTAAATTTTAAATTTTATTTTATTTCATATTTTTTAAACACACAGAACTTAAGTCCCGGAATGTTCTTCCTTTGACACTATTTTTGTTTTACACCGTTTAAGGTCCAGGGTTTCCAATCTTTCGTCGAGCTTGATCCTTGACTATATGTAGGTACAACAGGATCCCAAGCCAGTGGTAATGAATGCCGTCTTCTCTAAGATTGAAGTTAGTATATATTTTGATTTCAATAGCCTTAAGCAACATTCTGGGAAAAAATCGTTAAAGTCAGACTAGTTAATGCTTATAATGGCAAAATGGCGAAGTTATTAGCCAAGACAATCAAAATACATACTTTAAATGCACTGCATGAGTCGCAAGAACCTGCTACTTATGGTCTAAAACAGAACCAGGTTTCTATTCTACAGGATCCAAATACGGTACGGGTGGTTTGCTTAGCTCCATAAAAATTGCAGTTGGTGCTAGGTAACTTGACTTAGTTTTGAGAGACCTAATCATCGATACCCCACACCATGGGATAAACATTCCCACTTTTGTTACGTGTAGGGAAGGTACACAAAAAAATGTTTTTAAAAATGTATTCAACCACTATGTCTCTGAGCTAAGCTGTGGACAGACTGACACAAAATACAAAATCGTAAAAATCTGTTATTCACTTAGGCAAGAGTACTTTTGCTAAAGCTTACGTGTCATTTAGTCGCGTTAAAATCTTGCAGGGTGTTGCTATTTGTGACCTCAATTAAAGGAACCTGTTCAATAGTCCTAATAACACCTATGAAGGCAATAAATAAACTGATAACTGATAACAATTCAGCTTTAGCAGAATTCCAAAGGTTAAAAACAGTGAGTTTATTATTGACTGTTCTTTCTTACACAAATGTTAATTGCTCATCAAGAACAATCAGACGAGCCCAAACACCATGCGTTTATCTTGTGCTGTTTAAGAGTTCCTACGGCCATCTTCAGCTCCAAGGTACCAAATTATTGTACTGTCAAAAATGTATTAATCTGTTGATTACGCTTATAAAACTTAACATTAACCAACATTAGAAATTCTTGGCTTAGATCCTTTTACAATTAGCTGGTCATCGTGAGACCTTCATTTATTGAGTGATATAGAAAATACTAATAAAACTTATCATTTATCCAAAATTTGGAATTCTTGGCTTCAATATTGGCTGAGATCCATTAACAACTAGCTGGTCATCATGAGACCTTCATTTATTGAGTGATATAGAAAATGCTAATAATACTTGACATTTAACCAAAATTTGGAATCCTTAGCTTCAATATTGGCTGAGATCCATTAACAACTACCTGGTCATCATGAGACCCTCAATTAGTGACTCATATAGAAAATGCTAATAAAACTTAACATTAACCAACATTAGAAATCCTTGGCTTAGATCCTTTTACAATTAGCTGGTCATCATGAGACCTTCATTTATTGAGTGATATAGAAAATGCTAATAAAACTTATCATTTATCCAAAATTTGGAATTCTTGGCTTCAATATTGGCTGAGATCCATTAACAACTAGCTGGTCATCATGAGACCTTCATTTATTGAGTGATATAGAAAATGCTAATAATACTTAACATTTAACCAAAATTTGGAATCCTTAGCTTCAATATTGGCTGAGATCCATTAACAACTACCTGGTCATCATGAGACCCTCAATTAGTGACTCATATAGAAAATGCTAATAAAACTTAACATTTAGCCAATATTTCGAATTATTGACTTCATTATTGGCTGATATCTCGTCACTTGTTCCAATTAAAGCTGAATATCTTGGAAACTACTGGTCCTATTTCCACCAAACATAGCTAAGAACAATCTCGACGGAAAAGTCTTTCGATTAAAAAAAACCGCACTTAAATTGGTCCATCCGCTTGGGCGCTACGATGCCACAGACAGACACACAGATACACAGATACACAGATACACATGTTAAACTTATAACACCCCTCTTTTTTCGTCGGGGGTTAAAAATAGGAGCATTACCTACTTAGTCCCGACAAATAGATGCCGCCATTTAACGAATGCCTTTAAAAATAATTGTTAAAATGCTTTTAGAATTTACTTTTACGCAGAATGTTACGAAATGGGTTTAAAAATGGCGTCGCGCAATTCTTTGTGGTTTTTCTTTTTTAATTTAAATTGTCATCTATCCTGTAAAGGTGAACTCATTCTCATGGCGAAAAGGCAAAATTTTCTGTAGTTAGATTCACACCTTCACACATACTCGTACCATTAGTCCAATAAAAGTGTCATAGATTAAATAATTAAATATGAAGGGACAAGCTTAATCGATCCATCTACTCCTAAACTAAGCAATGATTGTATAGTTGCTAGTCGACAAAATACGTAATATTTATGTATATGTCGCAGTGGAATGATAAAATCAGGGATTTCGTCAAATACCTAAGGAATTTCATAAATCTACGGCAGATGACAAAATTGCAACCAAGTTTCATTATCTACTGCTCACAGACCCACTAGTACCTACGTATATTTAAAAGCGATATGTCCCTTTTCTGTTATTTATGACTTATGACAAAGTAACTAAGGTACTCGTCGCATTGTAACTTGGTAAGTTATCTGCGCACTTCCATGTCGCGCGGTGACATGACTAATGGTTTTTAGAATAAGCTTGAAATTGACTTACGCATGCAGATAGGAAGCGGTATCTAATTTGAAAGTAACATAGTTAATAAGTTAATTTTTTTGCAAGTTAAATTTTACTTTATTTGCATGGACAAATTGTTATTAGTTTAATGAATATTCATCACACATAGGTAAGTCATAGCATGATTTATATCTAGTAGCTAATTACTTAATCGTATTCATTTTTATATCTCCTTGAATTTCTTAAACAATAGTACCTAAATTTATGGTCAATCGGTCACCCATTTTTGCCTTTTGCCAACTTTACCCATAAAAACTATAGTTGCGCGTAGTTGTATAAGATGGCTTTAGTAACTACTAACATCTGTACATTTCGATATGGTATTAATAGGCTGGTGTGCTCGCACTGAACTGACCTTACCTCCGTGGAAAACCTTTATACGAGCGCAGCACACAATAGTAGATTGTATACCTACAACTATTAAAACAGAACAGACCCAGGAGAAACAAAATTCTGCATCCTCTTTAAACTCCAACAACCATTAATCCAACTGGCCATGTATGCAAATTCCAAAATGAATCTCATCCAGGCTCACCCAAATTTCACACATGATTGCGGCTCCATATTGCTTTATTTAGATTTTCGTCGGTAACATTTTCACCTTTCCTTAACGATATCGGTTCAGATCTGGGCAGTGGAGCGTGAGTAATCCGTCGGGACACCGATGGGGTGCAAAAATCCACCCCAGCCAGAGCTGTCGTGGCGACTAAGCCAGTAACCAGAGTGGTTGGAGAGTTGCTTTGGAGAAATACGCACCCGACGGAGGGATGGGACATGATATTTTTGGTATTTGTGTCTCTTTCTTGGCTCAGTGTTTGTTGGTTTGGAGAAATACGTACCCAACCGAGGGTTGAGACATGATTTCTTTGGTATTTGCGTCTCTTGGCCCAGTGTACTGATGCTCAAGGCGGTTTTGCACTGGTTGGAAATCCTTAGTAGGTATGAAGCAAGATGGGTGTGATAGGAAAGGTGCAATGATAATATTTGGGTAAACTTAGTTTTCTGAATCAAAAAGAAATGCCTCTTTCGATGAGCATTTAGGTAACACGGGAAATATATATATATATAATATATATAAATTTCCTTGCTCTCACGTAATCAATGTATGAGAGCGAAAATGATAATATTTGTACATGGCTATTACAGACAAAACTTGACATTTAATTAACTACAGTAAGTGATAATTTGCTTAAAGTTACAATATCATTATTGGGTTATTATATGGATAAACTACCGATTTATACGATTAATACGTTAACATGCGTTTTCATTTTACATTAATGAAATAATGTTTAACGATTTAGCGCAGTATTGAACACGACAACCGTAAATCTTATCATTATCAGGCTATTTAATTAAAACACGACAAATGCTGATTGAGCGTTAATGGCCAATTAAAACGCTAGCGTTTGTGAATTCGAATTCAAAGCGAATCTATCGAATTGAAATTTAATTTGGTGGTTTTGGGTGGAAACAAATATAATAAAGACCTAAAATTTTATTGTAAATACTGACACGTTTTATAGACTATAGCAATCCAGTTACATATAATAAATACGTATATCTACCAAAATAAACACAGCACACTACGAGAACGCACAGCACACTAAGAAAATAAACAACAGACAGGTCGCCTCATTAGACCGAACAAATTCGTCACAATTTAGAAGATACTGTTAGATTACCTATCTCATTAAGAATTTAGACGCCTGTCTATTGAATTAATAACATTGCGTTGAAAAAAAAACATTATTAAGCTGATGCAGGAACGAGCGTTGAACATCTGAGGGGATTATTTTCCTGTTTTTGAGACTAATAGGTACATTTACTACCTTACGTTATGGAGCGATCGAAGCGTGTCTATTGAAGCTTGGCCCAAAATTCTTTGCTACGAAATTGCTGAAATATGATTTTTTTTTAGGTTTTAAACCCCCACACAGGTAAAGATATAACATTTTAAAAACATTGGAGAACTGAATGGTAAATAATTCCAATACTTATCGAACCTACTCACTGAATTTCATAAGATTCGATTGAGAAATGGGATGGGGCCCGTAGGTATATACGAACAGCCGGAAATCCGCTACATAATTTTTTTTTTTGGCAAAGCTCAAACGGACGCGCTTTGCTCGCTCGGTCAATGAACAAGTGTCAAGTCGCTATATCTGCTCTGTATTCTCTTACCTTCACAAATGTTAAAATACAACCAAATTATAATACAAAATTTATAAAAAAAAATAAGAGACACAAATCGACCTAGTCCGAAACTAAACAATGCTTTGTACTATGGGCACTAGACGACGATATACTTGATATGTAATAAATAATAATAATAAATATCGGACAACCTCACACATATCGATCTAGTCCCAAATGAAGCTCAAGAAGGCTTGTGTTATGGGTACTAGATGACGATATACATACTTAGATAGATAAATATATACTTAAATACATAGAACAACCATGACCCAAGCACAAATATTCGAGTTCATCACACAAATATTTGCCCTGGCCGGGATTCGAACCCGGCTCAGTAGGCAGGTGTTTAGAAACCGAGCCAAACGACACGTTTGGCTCGGTTTCAAAGGTTTCTCGGTACAAATATAGATAACATCCATGTGAGTGTGATTAGCTTATCACTAAAATATTTATCCTTGCCGAGATTCGAACCCAGGCCCGTCGGCTCAGTAGGCACTACAAACTGCATCACCCACGTCGTATTGTATTGGCAGTAATAATATCGAACGGCGATCGAAATTGGAAATCCTCACACACAATCCCAAACGCCTCAGCGGGAGGTTGTGGAAAACTCGGCTTAGGAATTTTCTACAGAATAGTTCCTACGTGCTAGTTTTGACCGAGCAGTTTTTGGTGAACACTCTTATTGGTTAAGTCTTATTAGTTTAAGAAAAACGTTTTTATGATGTGATGAGAAGGATGTCTGGTAAAATTAATAATATGACTCACAGTCATGAAACAAGCCGAAGGCGAGTTTCGTGATAAAATCAGACGAGTATTTTAAGTTTTAATATGTACAGTTGCCTACAACTGTATATAATTAGGTCTTAAAACACGCATTAATCATCATCATTATCATACATTTTCTCTTATGTATAAGTGTGAAGTGCTTAGTACTACCAGTAACTTATCCTCTGGAGGGATACAGGCAACGAGTGGCAAAACAATTGAGGAATGATCATATTCATATAAATAACATTATATCGTGATGATATGAAATAACTTAAACTGTTTTTGCTCCTCATTGCCACTTGCATCGTCGCTGCATAGTAATGGAGGTCTTTACCTATAATATCTGAACTTATCACTACATAGTATTAAAACAAAGTCGCTTCCTGTCAGTTTGTATGCTTAGTCTTAGTATCTTTAAAACTACGCAACGGATTTTGATGCGGTTAGTGATACAAGAGGAAGGTTTGTATGTATAACACATGGAGAGTCAATCAGCATTGCACCCGTGCGAAGCCGGAGCGGGTCGCTAGTAACCTATAAAAATGTAACAACATGGGTGTAGAAAAACCTATATAAGGTTCTTGAAAGTTTATTCAGTCGAATAAACCAATAAAATCATTACCTACAAATTCCGATAAGATCCCCTTTGATGTTAAACTTGGTAAACGTTCAGAGGTTTTCGCTTGATAGACTGCTTATTTATTTAGGTCTTAGCGTAGCTAGGGATCCTGGCATTACCTGGGGCTGATAAATGAGGCCATGCTCTAAACTGGATCAGTTCACGTCGTCATATTCTAATCTCTAATCCTTTGAGATTTGAGCTCCAAAATGTAATAAAATGTTGCTGCTATACCTTGGTTTTTAACCAATGTGTGTTGCCAGCGATGACATACGGCACTGAATCTTGGCCACTCACAAGAAGGCTCAAAATTACTCAAAGGGTAATGGAGCGAGCTATGGTCAGTTTCCTTGCGGGATCGAATTTGAAATGATGAAAGACGCAAGAGAACCAAGGTTGTAGGTATAGTTCAAATAGTCATCAAACTTAAGTGGCAGTGGGCGGGGCACATTGCTCGTAGAACCGATGGCGGTTGGGGCAGAAAGGTTCTTGAGTGGCAACCGCGAACCGGAAGACGCTGCGTGGGAAGGTCCCTAACAAGGTGGACCGACGATCTGGTTAGGATCGCGGGTAGAAATTTGATGAGTGCGGCGTAAGACCGATCATTGTGGAGAACTTTAGGAAAGGCCTTTGTCCAGCAGTGGATGTCTATCAGCTGATATGATGATGATGATGATCGTGACTGTCCATACCTACTTTTGTTTACTTTTAAATGACAACCGGTCAATATCATTTAATAAAAACCAAAAACCGGCCAAGAGCATGTCGGGCCACGCTCAGTGTGGGGTTCCGTAGTTGCTCATCCTTCACAATAAACTGCTGTTTTAAGCCCGAGGTTTACGTTAGGAAAGATTTTAAGCTCTATAAAAAGGTCGTAAACGCCCTAGAAACTGTAATCACTTATTACCTTCTGGAAGTCAACTTACGACCTTTTCAGGAAAAGATGAAATTTGGCGATAACTCAAAAACAGCTCGACCGATTTTGTTCAATATAGTTTTCATTGAAAGTACTTATAAGGCCTCATTAACATGATTTTGGGGGGGGGGGGGGGCACTATTTTTTTTTGTTTTCGGAGCGAATATTTACAAAACTGCTGACTTTATCAAAAAAATAATGTTAGAAGACCCCTATTATTTTTACAAGACCTATTCAACGACACCCCATGCACACACCAGTATTGAAAAGAAAAAAAAATTCACCGCCGCTTTAAGTATTCGAGAGGTACCCGAAAAAAAAAAATTTTTTTTTAATTTTATTTTACCGTTCTGTCGGCGTTATACATACACATACTCATATCAAATTTCAGCTTTCTAGTACTAATTATCACGGAGCTAAGCCGCGGACGGACGGACGGACGGACGGACAGACGGACATGGCGAAACTATAAGGGTTCCTAATTGACTACGGAACCCTAATAAGTACGTTGAACAGCTAAAACTAACACACAATAGGACATAATGTGACAGAACGGAGAAACTTCTAAATTGGCGATATCGTAAAGCCAATTTTAATGTAAGGAATAAATAAGCATAAGAATGGTTCCTTCAAGACCATGGGCGTAACGTAACGTCGTAATTAAATAAATAGCATTCTGAAGGCGAAAAAAATACCGTTTTATTACATTAATATGTGAAAACAGTGTAAGTTTAAACTGTTATAAAGAAGCATAAACATCTTATTTATTTAGGTGTTGGTGGTAGCTAGAAATCCCGAGATTACCTAGAGCTGATAAATGAGGCCAACCTCTAAGCCCGGGTCAAGTGACGTCGTCATACTGTAATCCCTTATCCTTTGAAATTCGAGCGCTAATTCCACTAAGTAATAGAATGTTGCTGTCATTTATAAATCAAGTTTAGTTCGTGATAGCAGTTCTGTTCTGACAAGTTGACAACCCTAATAGTTGGCGCTTCGGGCTAAACTCGAGGCTTCTAGTCAGATATGTCCGAGATCTTGCCACTATATGGTTACTTATCGATATGATATATTTGAGTCGTTATATTGTCATTCTTATTGGGATAATAATTCTTATTGGGGGTTAACGTAATATACACGAGGCACATTTAGCATGATATAAATACATATTATATCGTATTTCTAACTAATTTCACTATATTTAGCCACATCCTTTAAAACTACACTACTAAGCAATGCCACTTAACAAAACGACTCGAATGGCAGAATAATATTTCTATTGGAGATACCTATCACAAATCGTCGAATACGAACCCGTTTTTGTGAAAAGTGGACAACCCTAGATAGTTCGTGCCTAACTGGGATTTAAATGAAAATGAAATTCGGGTATCATTTATTTACTTTGGTCAATAGCGCGTTTGTTATCGTACCTATGGGGAATGTTTTAATTCTATTTGCTCAGTCAAAACAAGGGCCTGATCCCCTTTCAATTAATTTATCCGAGCATCCCGAGGCATGCTTTTTATTCCATTTCGCGTGGAGTTAAATCGAGAATTGGTCGGGCCTATTAAGGTTACATAGCAAATAGGGGTCGGTATTGGTTTTGCTTATGATATCTCTATGTGTGTTTTGTTTGATGAATGAATAAAAGAGCATTCGAGTTATTTGAATGATTGGAATGTCACATTGAAGCATATTGCTCGGCTGGTTATTAGAAATGTGGTCGAGAATTCTGGACCCCAGTTCCTTGCATAGCCATGTCGGAAATTAAGTAATAAGTATCTTACCTTTATTCCGGAATTTTAACGAAAATATTATTACTATCCATTTAGCTATTTCTAATTGACAAGTCAACATTTTATAGGAGATATGGTTAAATTAGCCACAGAAGTATTGCTCGCCATTGCTTTATTTAGGTATATTAATTTTGACGACTCAGTTGGCGCAATTTGTAGTCCACCTGTCTACTGAGCCGGCAGTCCTGGGTTCGAATCCCCGCCAGGGTAAATATCTGTATCTGAGTGTGTGTTCATGGATATTATCTATAATATACCCTGCTTACAAATAAGTGTCATTATACTGTTGTCGATTATTTAAATGATGACCTAAATTGTTTGTAATTATTTTTTGACTAATTTAATTTATTTTTTTCTTTATTATCATTTCATTGACAATCTAATTATGTATTTTAATTTGTTTTTTCTTTATTATTGTTTCATTGGCAATCTAATTATTTCAGCTTGTTTTTTTTTTCGTTATTATTTATTTTTATTGTCAATCAAATTATTTAAATCTGACATTATTGTAGGTATATAATGTATTCTTCAAACTTAATAAGCATAATAGATATTAAGGAAATGTTTTTGTACGCCAAGTGGCAAAACATAGTGCAACACAAGGAAATGTAACATCTCTGTATTTATGCAGCCATCACCTATGTTTAACAAATAACACACGTTGACTTTGACTTTGACTTTCGTTAAGAGAATTTCGAGTAAATTCATTTGCTGAAATATGATTTTGTAAGCTATTTTCAATCCAATATTATCTATATACATTTTACTGTATTAAACTTACATACTTACTAAACTCACTAAAGAGATCTATTGATCACTTTTGGTACGCCGCCTGTTTCGGTTTACTGTGTTTTTGGTGAACTCCAAGCCAGAAGGTAACTGGAGGAAATCGGTGCAAACTCGTGATGAAGACAAAGACTTCCTTTAACCGTTAAGTTAGCAGCAGAAAAGAGTGAACATTTCTTCGAGCAAACCTTTTGCTCCAAGAATACCCATAAGAACTGTTCGTGAACTTACCTTATCTTGATATGTATTTTGTATGATCTGCGTGACGTCCCAGTAGGTATATACTATACTTTCACTTGATCTTAAACTATACCGATAGTCCACGTGTCTAATAATATCGGTTGCTCTAGTGTAAGTTTGCGTTAACGCAAACATCCGAGCCCCGAGTGGTCACACAACAAATGTAGTTACTTATAATTATAAATTGTATTTCAAATGAAATGTACATTGTGAATTGAATAATTATAAGTGTGCGCTCACCGATTAAGATACCTAGTTGCATTTTAAGATTCTCATGTAAGTGAATATTCATGTATTCTTAGGAGAAATAAAGATCTTTAAACCTAATAAATAAATTAAATGAAATAAAATGTACTTACCGCGTATTTTAACCACAATGTAATTCAATCGCCTGCTCAGTCCTATATGGGAACGGTACGATAAAGCGATTGTTTAAATTTCGTTGCATTATGCTAATTAAAGTTTCCAATTCGTCCCCTAACCGGTTAAAGTGATTATTTGTCGTATCTTCTTATTTTACTTTGGGTGTCCATTATATTGCACAATTCTAAAAGAGCGTACGAGTCAGAGAGTCATAGTTTTCTACTAAAACGAATTATCGCAATATTTTTTATCGCCATAGCATTATGGCAAGGTATAGTCTAACAAGTTGTTGTTTAGCCCCGGGATAGTACGGGTACCGTAGCTATTTTGTCATTGCTAGTTAAATCAATTAGGACCACTAAAATCCGCAATATCCGCAATAAACGCAATATCTTATTTCAGCACTAGTGAAAGTGAACTAGACAATTAACTACCAATTTAAAGGGACTTATGTTGTGTGCAAAAAATAATCTGAAATATTACAGGCGCCATTAGAATCCAATGCATATTTCACTGGATGCAATGATTTTTTTATAAAGGCTTAACCTGTTGCTACATTTGTGTCTCTTGAACTCTCACACAAGTTCGCCTAATTATGGACCGCACAGTACATTTTTTGATTTGACATTGACAGGCGTACCAAATTTCATATCCCCTCGTATGCTTAGGCACGCACCCATGCCCATGCGGAACATTTAAACCGTTATGATAACATTTCAGGCTCAAGTTATTAGCAAATTTTGACACCACATCCGAGGGGATATTTTATTGTTTGCCTATTTCGTTTAATACTATATACCTATCACGTGTCTACATACTCGTATTGTGCGTATATTTAAAGTAATGTTGTAATTAATAATTAATATGAAAACAAAATGTCTGTACATTTAAAATATTTTTCAAAAACCAGTCCAGTCCAGTTACGAGTGTCTTTGCGGCTTCGTCACACCAAAGGACTGCAAGAGTTTTAAAACATATAAAAAAACGTTTTGTTTGTCTCATTTAAGAATTAAGAAAGAAAGAAATTTTATTCCATAAAAACACACACAGACAGGACATTACTGGCATAGCAGTGTTCTATTAATTATTGTATGCGGATTAAAGATGTTTCCAATAAGTCCAGCAATATGCGCGTTAAAGAAAATTAAAAGAAATTAAAAAGATTATATACACCAACATAAGTTCAAGTAACATTAAATAGGTTTAACTTATATACGATATTAACATTTATTTAATTTAATAAAGCAATCAAAAGTGTTATGTTATAACTTGAGTTTCGGGCGCCTTCCAGCGCCGTCTAGTAATCCATTAAAATGATAATGCTATCGCATAAAACAAACGAGCATCTTAATCCAATCTTAAAACAACCATAATGCAAAAAGGTCAGTGTGAAATTTTAAAAGTCAATTTAGTCTATGATTGGATCCCGGGTGTATACAGATTTTAATACGAATTGTGTAGATTAAAAAACTTTCACCGAATCTCGTAGCTGTGAGTGACAGCGTGATGGAGCAATGCCATCAATAATTTTGTTTATCAAAAGAATTTGACGGCCCTGGGAATTGGAGGTTAGGTTTTGAACAATCGGGGTTTGTTCGAAGATAGAGTGAAAAAAAAAACTTTTGGGAGCCCTGTTCATAGTGAGATTATTTTACAAATTGCGCTGTCGCCTGCATTTTTAGTTTTGTTTAGATGGTACCTATGCTGTCTGTGTCTAGTGCGCCGAATTAAAATGTCAAGGATTAAATTCCAACCAAAATAGAAAGACGTTAATTCACTATCGCTTAAGTTTGTATAATAATGTAGTTAATTAAGGTGATACACATATAATTATCTTTCTACCTATGTGGGCGGAAATACGTAGTCTACGATAAAAAAAAAAAACACCTAAGCATGTTTACTACGCTTGGCAAATTTGTAGCGCGAGTTTCGGGAAGATAAACTATTTTAAAATATAATTACCAAATATTTGTGCAACAAGAGAGCAATGTTGTTTTTTGTTGCGAATGCTGTTTTTTGGGTCCCGAGCAAGCGAAGGATTCTTTGTTTGAATCTTGAGTGTAGCGAAGGACTCAACAGAACAAGATGCAAAAAACTTTGCTCTCGTGTAGCACACACAACTTTTCACCTCAACAGCAGAACATAATACGACTTTTTGTATTTTTTCTTCAAACCATTCAGGTGTAAGTATTATAGTCTTCGTTGCTGATTTCAGTGATATAATTAATTAGAAAATAGATACCTGCTGATAAAAAAGGAATAACAATATAATTAAATTAAATAAATTATACGTTCCAATTCCAACACTGTACATACCAGTCCCTCACAACCACCACGGTTGTCATTATTTGATCATATTTGAAGATTTAGCAGATGGGCAAATTTTTATTTTCACCTCACTCGCTCGGAAAACCTCCGTTTATAGGGCGAAATCTGCGTGCAAAAGTCTATTTTATCCGATAGCGTGCAAGTCATTTGAATTTCGAACACGACGATTTTGATTCTCTGTGGTGCATGTAACTTTTTTATATTTAAGACTCCTTCAACGCGTGACTGATTTCATCAGTCGATAAATCTTCGAATAACCAATCAACGCACGCTAATAATAAAGGACGATCTGGTCAGGCTGGCTAAAATTATATGTACGTTTGAATACTTCTTTTAAAAAAAAATACACCTACAATATCACGTCCAGAAACCTGGTTTGTGGTTACAGATTTTTAAGTTTTTACTTTTTCTAAACTTTATTTTGTTGAATATGTTTATATATATTAATAGTAAGTATTTCATAATATTTTCTTCGGTTTCCGCGACTGTCACAAATTTAAAAAAACAATTTAAACGGATTATATCGCGTACCTATATTAATTATTTGAGCCTCCCTGACGAGAGTGCTGGTGTTTACAAGCTGGACTGCGAGTGTGGTCTATCATACATTGGCCAAACGAAACGTAGTATAGCTACACGGGTTAAGGAGCATGTAGCCGATGTCAAGCACCGTCGTTGCAACAGGTCTGCGGTCTGCGAGCATGTCATGGACCAACCAAACCATTCAATTAAGTTTGACAACACTTCAATCCTTGCCAGGGAGAAACGACGTTTTCCCAGAATGTTGCGCGAGGCTATTGAAATCAAAAAATATCCCAATTTCAATAGAGAAGATGGTTTGTCATTACCACCAGCTTGGGATCCTGTTGTACATCTTATCAAGGATCAAGCGAGACACAAGACTGGAAACCTTGGGCCTCGAACGGTGTAAAACAAATTAGTGTTAAAAGTAGTATATATAGAGTTTTTGTTTAAAAGTATTTCATAGTAATAAATAAGGCAATCTGGGAGTTTTCTTTGGCGGTTCTTTCTCCTCAGTAAGCCTTTAGTGAACCGCTGGTAGATATTTTAAATAAAATAATAAATGCCCTTCTGGCACATGTGTAAACTGTCTTTACACATTAGGCCCATCTGGCATGTATGAACCTTTATTTTAAATTAATATTTACAAAATGGGTAGTTTGCACAAATGTAACTTTGACAGAGAAAAATTGTGTTTTTCTCAGTCAACCTTTGACAACGGTATCTGTAAAGGTACTGAAACGTCAGGGAGGCTCAAATAATTAATATACGCGATATAATCCGTTTAAATTGTTTTATTTAAAAGTAAGTATTTCAGTTTCATTTACATATTTTGACTAAATGAAATAAAAAAAAATGAAAATATATTAAATACACCACAAATTCATGTAAATGTAAAATTTGCTCTGTGGAGAATACATACTGTTGTCTTACTTTTACAGAAATATCGAAAACAAGAAAGTTAAGCCCAATTTGGAGTAGGTATTTATTCAATGCTAAAAGCCTGCATTAAAATCAAAAAGCATTTGTTGAAAATATTTGGAGACCATAAGTAATTTATCGAAACTATTGGCGGTATTAAAGAATATCTTCTTTAACACCGCCGAAATAATCTTGTTCGGATCCCATCGTCCAATAACTTCCAAAGCAAGTGTTATGGAAAATTCTTCTGAGTGGCCAACTAATCCTTCCCAGAATGCGATTCTCCCACATTCACAACGAATGTGTCAAGTAGTTTCAAATACAAATTTAATATAATATAACAGTGCTTAAGAACAACTCAACGATAAAATATAGTACACGACGAATAATACAAATTTTTAATATGTGTGCTTCTCTCGTATTTATTTGGTTTGGATTGTGTGTGTTATGTTTTAAATTTCATGTGTTAAATAGAAGGCAAAATTAAATATGATTATTTTTATGTTTTAATTGTTTTTCCTGAATCTTTCATTTTCCTCGCTGTAGTGAGGTGAACAGTTGTGTGTTCCGCATGGCTGCAAAATTATTTAGCTTCTCGTGTCTTGAAAGCCTCGCTACGCTCAGGAATCTATCTTTGAACCATTCGCTTCGCTCATGGTTCAATCTTAGATTCCTTCGCTCGCTCAGCTTTCAATTTCAACACTCGCGCCAAATAACAACTTTGCAGCCTTGCATAACAAATAACTATTACTTACTAGTCGATTTTGTTTTTATCTCAGATTTCAATAAAATTTGGTGAGTTGGTAAAATTGCTAATTCTGAACAAGGTTAGCCCAAATTCACGATATGGGTATGTCCTACGAAATTTTCCATTGAGTTATAAAAAATGTATGGTTTTTTTTTACTTAATTTCGTATTTTGTACTAAAATAAATATTTAGACAACAAATAAAAATTGGCCCATATGGCCCAATTTCTGTAATAAATTTTGTGTTACTCAATGCAGAAAAAATTCTAGGATATATCGTGGTATTGGGCTTACCACGGTTCGAAGAAGCAACTTAATTTGAGAAAAAAAAGAAATCGACTACAAAATTAAAATTTGCCCAGATACCTACATTACTTGTTTATTTATTATTACGAGATTTTGTTTATAATTTGATTAATTTATTTATTCGTAAAGCACCAAACAAAAGAAATACAAAATAAAATAATACATAATTTGAACTCGATATTTTTAAAAGTAGGTATTTGGGTCAATTGCAAAAAAATTGTACATAGTTAAGGGCTTTAATTAAAACAATGTTAATTGATTCCTTTGTGTGACGAAAGTTACCCATACATTTTGTATGACTAACTTTCGTCACCCAAAGGAAGCGATCGTATTTAATGTTAACTAAGCCTTTTACTATGTACAATTTTTAGCAATCGACCCATTTATAATATACGTTTCGAAACCGCATCTATAATAAATTACTGAAATTATAAATTATTGGTACTTACAGATAAAGTTGAAAAGCCTTATTTTATTTGAATCGGGTCGCAACCTTCCCTATAATATGGTTGAGGGAGGCGATGGCTGAGATATGCATCATGCTCGTGAACGGGTGCCGTTTGTGGAGTCCGGTTTGTTCACACTAGCAAGGGCCAAATTAGTTTTGTAGTAACTGCTTACCAGTGTTTAGTGAATTGACGTGAGAGACTTCATCCTGTACTCGAATGAAGTTATTATTTTTTATTATTTTACTTAGAGACTGTATGCATCTCTAATAAACTTAGTGTACTGAATAATGACGCTCAGAGACCTTATACATCTCTGAGGAATGAAATTTAACTATTATCATATTATTTTTTTCTTTTTTGTATATTGTGACGCCTAGAAACCTTATACATCTCTAAGAAATTTAGGTTTAATAATTATTGTCTATTGTAAATTATTCACATTGACGCCGAGAGACCTTATACATCTCTGTGGAATTAAATTAATTCAGTAATTACATTTTATTGCATGTTGTGACACCTAGAGACTTTATACATCTCTGGGTATATTTAATATTTTAAATTGATCGTTAAAAATTTATTTTAATATTCCTACCTAACATTGATTTGGAGTATCTATATATCTCCTATACGTGTAGGCATGTAATAATTAGTTATAACACTAATGTAATGTAATTGTTTTAAGTATTATTTACGAAAAAATGACTTTCTGTTGAGTTTCTTTCGGTTTTCTTCCCAACAGCGGTCTCCTCTTGCGAAATGCCGGTAGATTCACAATCTGACTTGTAAAAGTGCCCTTGTGGCCTACTTACTGAATAAATTATTTCATTTCATTTCATAAAAGACACAATTATTTAAACATTCGGTCGTTAAAAACAATATGTTGCAATTAAAACTACTTCGGGTATTTTTTATTCGAAAATCGAATTTCGAAATGTTTTATCAATTTTTTTTTATATAGATATAAAAGAGACAGAGCGCATCGAAATTACAATGATTCGAATTTTGTAACTAACCTGTGGTTGAAAAATGTCAATTCGTGGCCAAAAAATTAAAAAACTACTTTGCACTTATACGCTCGAAACAAAATCACATTTTCTTCACTGTTAGTTGTCTGGTAGCAAAATCACCATGTTTGGGCTGGTGAGGTGACAATAATCCTATTTAAATCCGTCCCAACCCATACGAGTTCCAAACATGGCCATTTACGACGACTTTACGCGAGTTTAAACTGTTTTTCATAATTACCTCGTCAAAACGTGGTAAAAACAAGTAGGTAATAAATTGATCAGAGCCAAATACTTGACCCAAATACAATCAAGAAAAAAAATTGCTTTCATTTTATCATAGGCATGATTATGATGAGTAATCAAGATAATTCCTATTCAGTAAAAAAAGGTTCAATTCCGTTCCAGCGAAAGGTTTCATTATCTTTGTGAGGAAAAATTGTTTATTTCTGATACGTGTAAAGGTTTAAAAGTGAAAAAAAAACGTTGTTTTTCATTTGTTCACGGTATCGCGCACGAAATTAATTATGCATACTGTAATCAGTCATCAGAGAGAAATGAAGCGCGAAAATAACCAAATTGACACGCTGCCGATAATAACGGCAGTGTAAGGACTGCTGAAGCTAGTATTTTGGATATTTTAAAATAATACAATTTAAAATAAGAAAGTAAGTTAAAAACCTAAATAAATTATTTTTTTCTTTTTCTCTAAATATATACATATATATGTTTTCTTTAGAATTTTTGCGTTTATTAAAAGGTTGGAGAATTTTAACTATTTTTGCACCATAGATAGCTGGGTACGTACTGGATAGCATAGAATCTGAGGCACGGAAGCCAAGTCAAGCAGAATTAACACGCTCCCGAACTAATCAAACGGGTCATTTGGATATCATTAGCGCAAATATAAAATGTCAGTAGCAGTCTCCATTATTTAAATTAACATTCCACGATATCTAGTCGTGAATGTCTTGATCCTTGTTGCATTGCATTGCCACCACAGGACGAGCGAGGCTCTGACGCTTTGTAGTTCCGCGTCCGTCCGCGCGCGCCGTGTCGCCCCGATCGCGCCAGTGTCGCTTAGAGCTCGCCCGAGGCGGACGTACCTATGCTCCTCCGCCTCTTTGCTCGATCAACTACACGAAACAAGTTTTTCCGAATTTAAACTGTTTAAACAACCTGCTACATATAAAAGTCATAATGAACTACTGTGAAATATCAACGAGACTGTTTATAAACTGATCTAAAGACAGTTTAGTGTGCATTTTGTGGTTTTGGTTTTACTTATCTTCATCGAATGATACAAACGGAGGTGTTACAAAAACGCGAGTGAAATTGTTTATTGTTTTGAAACAAAGACGTTGAAGAGTTTGAATTTTTCTGTTGTTTTTCTTGTTTGGACGCAAACGAATAGCGTGTTGAAAAGAGACAAGATGAGGTCCCAGCGGCTTAGAGCGACAGGTGTGGCGGTAGCGGTGTTGCTGGCAACTTTATCAGGTAACTAATTTTTTTTACAAGCTATTTAACCTGCCGGTTATCATTGGTAACAGGTTATTGTTAGCACTTAATGTCAATACAGCGTCTAGAATGTGTTAAAAGTATTTTTTTTATTGTATGACTCGTTTCCAAACAGGTATTGCACGCTAGAATTGTGTGACTCATTTCGTATCAATAACAATTTGTAGGTTATGTCACGATAAACGAAGGTGGGCCCAACGGCTGGTTGTAATTGGCGTTGATATATTTGTTTATCTTTTTATCAATTCGTATAGGTTGCGTTCCAATAAGAATCTGTGTTACAATTTATTTTACTTAAAACAAGATTTTTTGATCTGAGGCGATTAATTTACTTATTCATTAATTGGGCTCTACATATTTATATACAACTTCAAGAGAAGTAGTAAGAAAAAAAACGTATACCATAACAACCCCCCAAAAATAACTGCTTAACTAAGAATAAAACCGTACTTAAACTAAACAGGACAAACAAAAAATACGTGAATGGTCCCAAGAGAGAGAACACAACCGCAATATAACTCCAGAGAGTGAAAAAAGTTTGAGAGAAATAACTTAAATTTATAACCTGCCTCGGAAGCGTGGGATAGAACACGAAAACAGCAAAAAATATATTCTGAGGTGGATAAACGAGCCAAAGCCAAAATTTGGCTAAGACTTACATTTAGTAAATAAAGCATTCTATCCAAACAAATTCCAGATACCTGGAAAATTCCAATTAGAAAAACGAAGAAAGGACTAAATATATAGACTTTCGCAAAAATGTTAGAGTTCTAGCCAAAGTCGAGTAACGTAAGTATCTAAGTACCTACCCACGTTTCTTTGGTTAATAGGTAAAAACGATATCGAATTACAGACAGTAAAAATGACATAAATCAACACGAATAATAAATAATAAAAAACGGAGTAACCAGTCAAACAAGAGCTAAACCATATACATTTAATAAGAAAAAAGTTGCAAATTTGAAAAATTACAAACTGGTAAGACGAAACCCGTAGTAATGTGATAGGAATTCTTAATATATTCAAGCTTTTTTAATAAGTAAATTGTCACCATCAGACGTGGCAAACATTCTTACGGCACGGCATTACTCGCCGGTCAGACTCAAAAGCACTGTATAACCCAGTCTTAATACTAAAAACAACCGCTTTCATGAGTCACAAATGCCTACATTTTTGTTCATTCACCTGGTTCTAGAACAATTAGCAACAGTCTGAACTGAAACGTGATTAGCGACAGGGCGAGGCCTAGTTGTGCAAAAACCGTTGTCGTCCGTTATGCGAACGCAGCACAGGTGCACTTACACTTTACAGGAACAATGCAGATTTGTGGAGCTGTTTCTGGCTTGGATCAGTAAAATATGGTACGATGATTGAGATGTGTCTATAGTTAGGTGAATAATTCATTAAATCAATATAATTATACTATTCCGTAAGTAGGCTGCAAGCAATTTTTAAGCCTGAGGCTATCAGCGTTTCCTAAAAAGAGCGTAGTTTAGAAGAAATTTGTAGGTGGTTAAAACTAAAACTGAGGCTAGGCAGGATTTATTAATCATTGTCAAAAATTCTGTGACGCTGTTTTATCTTCGCCTTAAGACAGTCTCAATACTTGAGATTTCCCATTAGAAAAAAATTATTAGCGAAATATATATCTTAGGCACATCACAGCCCAGATCGATGCGCTTGCAGGATCTCTGGCATATCCGATAAAAAAAAAAGTCAGACATGAAATAAATTATTTGCAGTTTATTGAAGTTTTCGTAGAATTCGAACCCGTGTTCCTGAGTTACCGGAACAGTATCCTAACACTTCGGCTATCAAACGCAAGTCAAATCCTGCTCGGATTAGAGTAGACCTCAATGAATTGGTCCTTTATGTATGATCTCTGTATGCCACTGTGGTATTTCCATATTTAAACCAATCAAACTAAAACCTCTAATCAAACAGTGGCAGATATTTGGGTTTTGGGCTGCATTTGTTCTCAACATAAAAAAAAAACATCCGTTATGCGCACTGGTGATGTTCCAGGAACAATAGACTCAGCTATTTCTGCTACATTTGTTCTGGGCGCATTCGTGCGTTACTTTCTCGTCCAACTCGTCCGAGCGCTGGCAAATCAATCAAATGGAAATCTGTATCCGTTTTGTTCAATGTTTTAAACCAACGGAACTATTCCTGTTAGAAAACACACAAAAAAATCATTTTTCACTTTGCGAATGAATTTTTTTGAGTACTAAACCATCATGGCGAAATGACACTAGTTAAACAAAACTCTTCAAAACTATGATTAGATATTGAAATATTTATTAAATCTTCAAGAGAGATTAAATAAAATTACACATCAAAAATGGATCATACCCAAACGTTTAGTAGAATTAGTAGAATACATCCGGTTGGATAAACTCATAAACACAGGCATTTCTCTGATACCTTTGTAATCTTAATCCGAATCGAATGCATTGGTAATAGAGATTACAGATATCTCAAATCAAGATGCTCTATTGGATGCTCACTCATCGGCGTGCTCTTCAGCTAAGATTACTTTCTTTATGATCTCTGAAGATGAGATTTTAATGTAAGTTAAATATTGTTGCTTCAAAAACGCCGGCGTTACACCCTGCTCTCATCTCATTTGTCCAGGTATTTCTGCTGCGTGAGAATTTTTCATAATAAATAACTTGTTAGCTGGACAAGAATTCAATTCTGGGTGTAATAACTCTCAACAGGCACCTAAATAAAAAACGGTGTTGAAATCTACTTAAAATTATGTGAGATTATAATACAAGTACATGTTCCTACTTTGGAAACTTCCGAGAGAGTTTAATTATTAACACTTCATAGATATAATAATCATCTTAACGAAAAAACATTATGTGAGAATGATATTTCTTTCGGCGTTTCTTCTCAACAGTGGTCTCCTCTTGTGAAATGCCGGTAGACTCAGACATGTAAAAGTGCCCTTGTGGCCTACTTGCAGAATAAAGTTCATTATTTCATTATGCATTAGAAGAAGAACCCTAAAAACCTGCTCAAAAAATTAATAACTGACCTTCTACAAAATATTCATCTAAGTATACCAAATCTAGTAGGAATGACTTTAAAAACCCGTATGGACCTGAATTAAACGAGACAAAATAATATTCACGGAGTCAGCGCATCTGCCGTGTCATTAGCCTCAGTCATTTAAGCCTGTTAACTCGGCGCTAGCAGTAATGACTCCGCCAGCCCTTCCACCGCGGTCGTTTCAGATTATGACCACCTCCATTCTAGGAAACAACAAACTTTAGATATTACACGATAGTTTAGATAATATCAGTGTCAAAGAGTAATTCTCACGTGTGACTAAGGTTCTAATGTGCCGACCGCTGCTTTGTCTAGTTCCTGAGTAAATTCAACCGCCTTTGAGCTTGCCGACTATTCACCAGTCCATAACTATAACGGATTTGTTTGAATCTTGAACTGACTTAAGATAAGCATAATATAACCCCTTAGTCCATTAGAAATTATTACAAGAACTTCCTGAACACAAATAGTAACGGAGATCGATTTAATGTGTCGGCGATTAAGCAACATTGCAACCGCCAACTATAAATACTAAATGCTGTCTGAAGAGGGATTTATAGCTTCAAAATTACTGAACCATGTTCTGCAATATTTGACTGACGTTCAAGACAAATGTAGGAAAATATCTTGTGGCTTCTTAAAATGTAAACGCAAATACCGTAAAACAGTGAAGCATCTTGAAAAATGCAATATGTTTATGCTTTTATCATGGGAGATAGAATCTCTCAGTCATAAACGTGTGCCGTAAAACGACAATTTCGAAAGTGGGTTTGAGCGCACGTCTCTTATTATACCCCAACAGTAAAGTAATGCGTGATATGGGTCGCGGTGATGAATCACACGACCCATGTATCATGGCGACACGTAGTTATGACGCTAACTGACAACATAATCTCGGTTTGGACCCGCAGGAGTACGAGATGACGAGAAACTGGGTAAAATTTTGAACGTTCTAATGCTTTAAACAATTCGGAGGACAAGCATTTGTTAATTTCTCATAATTTCCTAAGCGGGAAACGTTAATGCGATATTTTTTTAATCTTATATTCCATTTGTAGTACCGTTAAAATAATCATCAGACGCAAATTTCAGTAACAAAATTTTATAATTTTCATCAAATCTATTTGCAACGAAAACTAATGACTTTTTATAAGGGGTCTGATATTTTTGAATGTAAAGTGAGACGTATCTATACACGGGGTTAAATTCACAAAATTACTGACAGATTGTGATCTGAAACCACAGTGATTTGAAGATGTTCCCAGTGATGTAGCGTATCGATTTTGATGAGGTACAGCAGCTGAAACTCACGGTGCACGAACCGCATGCAGCCTTCTTCCTCCTTGCTGCCCCTGACTGTTTTGTAATTGAAAATAATTTCATTATAATTTAGAACCTATTCAATAATGCTCAACAACCTGCGGCCCGCGGGCCAGCCTTAACCTCACAATCTTAGCACTTGCCTGCTAAAACGTTGCCGACCGCTAGTACAGAATACCCCGTGGCTCAATTTCAACGTTGCACTACTTTAATAATGACGGCGTATATCCATTCGCGTATGCGATTGATAAGAGTTATCTTATCAGGAGCAGGTAGTACACAAATACCGGAGGTGTAGCGGACCAGCTGATATTGTGATACTTTATCAGAAGCGTCAATAAACGTGAAATCTGTGCTATTTTAGTTTGTACTAAAAGCTAAGTGACCTAATATTTTCGGAATGTTTGCATAAATATTTTATTTTATGTAGTCTAGCACGTAAATCAGACAGTTTACGGTCGGTGACGTATATAAATATAAACAGCTCGTAAGCACAAATATCTCAGTTGGTAGTGACTCGTTAGATTATATTATTTAGTCTGTTAATTTCCCACTTACTACTACTAGACAACAAGGTGAGCCACTCATGAAATAGATACGAGTAAACAATTAAGCATCAAAAAAGGAAGACCTTTCCTCAACACATTTGTATAAAAAGGCAGTAGCTCCATGAATGAAAACAGCGTAAACTTTTCCTTATATCCGTTTTCCTTTGCGTCCGCTGTCAGAACTATTGCACTCGCTTTCGTATCGAGCATGGCGGTAACCGGTGTGACCGGTCTTCCTTGGACTGGTTTCGCTGTTGTCAGGAACTGCATCGTCTAAAAATATTCGCGACTTCACCCTACTGACTTTGTTTAAAAGCCCGAAGAAAAATAAATTGCTCGTGAACTCGGAAGGCTCGAAAACATTCGCGCTTTTGATCCGAATTTCAGAATTCCTTTCAACTATTTACTAGGTATTGACAAGTTGTGCAGTACATAGTAAGTACTGTAAAAGTATTTTAAGTAGCCAGTTCGTCACCTTTTAGATACTTACGCGCGGTACACTTAATGTGTCATTTTACACTTCAGTCAGGCCATAGTTAAACTCATTGTAACAGTTTTAAGTTACCGTCCGGTCTAAATTAGCTTGAGAAAAAATGTAATTTACTCTTAATATATAGTTTCAAATGCGACGAAATTCTCAGAACGTAAAGTTCAGAACTTTAACTGCCTGCAGTAACACGCTCATTCAGTAGCAAATGAGCCGTCTAAATCATCGTGAAATCGTTACGTCGAAAAAACGTCTCATAATTCGCCACACTTGCACAATCCGACGTGTAAATCACTAATTTTACTATTAAATGTTTCAGCTTTCTAACCGTAAAGGTGTGCAGGGTTCAAGCCCGCGTTTACTATTTTGAAGTGTTTTTTACTTTTAAAAAGAGCGGCGATCCACGGTACACTGATTTCCCTTTGATGCCGACAGCTGAGTGTGACGGATCGTCAGTAAGTTTGATGTCATAATTCTGACTTTCTTTTACTATGAAATGGAGGTTTTTTTCATTTTAGCGCGGCTGGTGTTCTAATAATGATTTTTATGATATGTTTTTACTGCGTTTCTTTTCGAAGGAACAAAGGCAGGCTGCAATAGCAAATAATAATTTGGTGCCCATTTGATCCTATTTGACTGAGAAATTTCGTTGTAGAATTCAAATTAAAGTTTAAGATCAGAAAATGAACATATTTTTCAAGTCGTGTCGTGTGGTGATACTTTATGTAGGTACATAGTTTTAATTACAATTTAAAAATTGTTTTCAATAACGTTCATCTGCGTTTGAAGTAAGATTTGTCAGAGGATTTGTCATCTCTGGCATTGCATTAACACATAAAGATTAGAACTAAGTAAATGGAATCTCATTAAACTAAAACATGACAGTACTCGCATCCGACATTTGAAACGAGTTGGCTCGTGCTTTGAGAATAAACATTTTACGACATTTTAAATTGATGCAATCAACGAGAGTATCACAAGTCCTTTAAATCATCATAAAAAGCATATCATCACACGTCTTCAACTAAATAGAGTGATCGACTATTAAGTTACATGATCAGAGAAGCGACTGTGCCACTTAAAATACACTTTTTGCATAAAGAGCCATGTGGGGCAAGTGTACGCAGTGGGTAAGTGGTGTGCGCAAACCCATTTACTTCTGATTGAAATATATGTAGATGCATGGATTTGCGAACCGGATACTTACCCACTGCATACATAAAGGGAGAGCTCCTAGCAAACTCATTTCTATTTTACTACATATAAAGATGTTTTGAAAATGCAATATTAGATAAAGTTGTCATAAAGCAAAATTGGATATAAACATACGGAAGGTACTGAAATTTTATTTCCTAAGAGTGTATAATTTTACTGCGAATCAGAAATGCGATTACGCATGAATCGCTGGTAATATTCGCTTGTTCAGAATAGCCGAGCCAGCAGCCCGAGACGGCTTGCGAATGGAGTTTCACGTAATAAACGTCTAACAGTATCCAAAATAAGTACTATAACTTTTTGCTACCGCTCACGTAACCATTCAAAAACTGCAGATATTATGAAATATGTATCGGTTAGTATGAAGTTTTTTACGTAAAAAAAGAAATGTGTCATTGACCTTATTTAAATATCAAAGTTTCTACGTGACTTACAGAGATAAGTATTAAACTTTATTTGCACGTGTATACCTAATGTCACTTAAAAAATGTCGATGTCTAACTTATCGCACATTATTAATGACTGCTGCTAAATGAGTTGGACACCGCTCTTTTTTAGTGTGATTACGTTTATTTTTATGCTCATTACATACACTATAGGTAAAATAATAAGAGCAGTGTTTTTTGAGTCTTACATCACGTTTAAACCTTTTTAGAGATCATAAATATTTAATAGTTAGTAATAAAATATCAACCATAAGTCGCGCCTTGTGCTAAGCAATATTCGACGATAAGCCAAATAAAGAAACCATATGACACATTTTCGGACCACCCAACATCGTTACGGCCTAAAAAATTCACGAATGCCTCACACATTGAATGCTTAAGTTTTGCTTTTCAGCTTAAGTATGGCAGAATACTAAAATTGCTTTTGCGTTCAGATTTACTTTCCTTTAAATAACACTAGAATTATTTTAAGTTAATTATAAACTTAAACTGTTTGTAATTCTAGCTATTCGATCTGACTGATTGTCAATTCTCTCTTTTGTCTGTTTTATTAATTCATTAAATTTAATTTCATTTTAATGACACAATAATGTATATGATACAATGAAAAAATCGGTGGACGTGTGAGTTTTTACACAACATTGATAATATTCTTGCAACTTTTCTTAATAAGAGTGACAAAAGTTGAAACAAAAATGCTTTGAATTATTTATCCATAAGTTTATTATTTCAGGAAAATGCTCATTTTGTCTCTAGTAAACAGTACAAACTTACTAACACAAACGAGCATACTTTCGCGTTTATAATCACAGGTATCGACGAACTCTTAAACTCATACTTAGCAAAACAACTCATCGCATACATTTCTCTTGCCTTGGCCAAAGCTAGCTACCCATTCACACAACGGGTCGGGTCCGGTGTGCGGTAACCAGACTGTGACTGCGCCTCAGACCTTGACGGGGTTACATGCTACACCAGTGTTGAATGCAGGTGGATCGGGACTTTAAGGGACTTGTTAGGCAGTCAACGGAACAGGTCGTCATTGTCAATGTCTTGAGTTTATTTATTGTATCGTAGTTCAGGGTTATACGCCGAATACATCATCATTGTAGAATCTCTAACATTGGTGATAGCAGTGCATTCGATCCTTTTGCTTCGAGGCTCTGAGGTAGTATTCGACCAGTGCAGAAGCCAAAGTTGATTAGTATTTAGCACCACCCAGGGGACACGTGCAGGGTGTCTATGGTAATCTTCCTGTGGTCGTGAGTAACAATTGCCATGTCTTGGTATACAGGTGAAGAAATGTCGATTGTGACTTCGAGGGACTTGTTGAGTTACTCAAAGCGTCATTGTCAGTATATTGAATCTTGAATTTGATTGAACGTACTTATGTGATTTAAGATCTGAGTTCAAAATTATCTACGGCGCAGTCCGAGAACTGCGCGTTCAATTCGAAAGTGGAATTTTCTTTGTGCTGTCTATCCTTTGACTCACCTCCTAGATAAAGGCTATTTATTATATTCGCTCCCTAAGCTCCTTTAATACGTTTCTGAAGGAATCGTTTCGTATTCCTAACTTCCTTTTGAGCTATTCGTTGATTTGATTAATGACACTATCGACATTAGGGCTTTGCAATGCATAAATTCGTTAGTATAAGCATTATCGGAAATTCTGGAATTTTCGATACTGCCCATAAAGACCAGTTCCGGAATCGCAAGCACTCATTAGTCCAAGCAGTCATTAGTCATTCATTACCCATGGAATTATTTTCAAAGTTAGGACATAACTTCGTTCATAAAGTGTCTGAAGGATACACGGAAAGAATATGTCTAGCCTCTTTGTCAGCTGTTTGAGCTATCTCAATTTAAAAGTTTGTAATGATGTAAGTATCCGTTATAGTCTATTGAATGCTTTATAGTGTAAGATTAAAATCTCGTTAAAAAAGAAAATTACATGTTCTATCCGTGTATACCCTTCATCTTCAGTTGTACGTACCCTACACTCCACATTGATACGGCGCAGTAGCATCGTTATACAGGTGAAGCTGGTTTAACAAGATTGTATTCTGACAATTTAAGGATTTTAATATTGCAACTGTGGACTGTGGTTGGAATGTCCATTGGCCGTTTGAGGCAGTGTCAACGAACTTCGCTAAGCAGGCTGTCATAGAGAAATATTTTACTATATCCGAGAGAGATATGCTCAGTAGTACTTATCTATTTTCAGAATGATCCAGTTAAGTATCAAGTGTTTTAAGAATTGATAGGAGGAACTTTTATTGATTTTAGTTACTATGAACTGGACCCTTGTTTATTTAAAATGAAAGCATAATTATCTCGATGGCTATAAAAGACTTTACTATATCGCCATCTCCCAGCGACATTCCTCCGTTGACTAAGTAATTATCCACCGTATACATAATATTTCCGTCGACAGGCATGACTAACAACTGGTTTAATCTGACTAACAATTGTGTTGAACAATTTTAATTCTAAATTTAACTAGTATTACGAGTAAAAGGGCTTTGTGAAAATAAAGTAGCAAACGATGAAATCCTTGCATTAAAATATTTGGAAGACCTGCTTATTATTCTCACTGTTGTGATTTAATTATCTCCAGTTTCGGTTCTGCTTTGCGGCTGTCTGAGATATCATTTCGTAAATCAAATCTGAATCCGTATATTTTCACTGCCTTTCGAATGATTGTCAATGGAAGTGATAAGGGTAAAAAATGTAAAATGTAAACAATAAACACTGAAATTCTGCGTAAACCCCTACCCCTTTTTACATATCTGTTTATGCCCGTATTTTCCATGTTTATGCGTTGAATGGGTACATTACTTTGATTCTTTCTTCTTACATGATTTTTCATAACGTTTTTGCAGCGGTATTTTATAACAGTTGAGTAGTTTTAATGACCCTCTATCATAAAACTGCTACCTTCATTCATAAAAAAACACCACTAAGTTTTCAGTATCAATGTTAAAAAAAAACTAAAAATTCCATGTGTATTGAAGGATTCCAAAATGGCCTACGGATATTGCTTAAGTGAACACAAAACGTTTTCTTCCACGAACTGTAATTTACTTGAATGTAAACCTCACTCGAGTCCAAGTATTTTCTGCTAAAATGAAAACTAAATCATTTCGATGAAAGGAATGATACTGAATTGCACTAGAGCTTCTGCAGTTAACAGCTCACGTCTCTAAGATTTCTCAATGCCTCGCTCTTGCTACTCCTTTATAAGTAAGTGGCTTCATCTACCACAAGCTGAACGTTTAACAGACGATTCTGCTTGAAAGAAAACTATAAAAATGATAGCATCAGTCTTTGTTATATTTCAATTAAAATGTGGTTCATATGTGAACTATACAACAACATATTCTATGCACGCTCCAAGTGAACTAATGTTTGCAAAAACGTCTAGCCACAGGTGAAATGCATTAATTTGCATTGCTTTTTCACACAAGAGCATGAATTTCGTTGTAGTAGTGCTTTCCCACCATTGTTTACTGCGCGGTAATGACTATCTATCTCGATCTCTGCGTTTCGCCTCGCGATCGCCGTGTCCGCTATGTTATGAACTTTTTAATAACGCCAGTATCTAAAGCAAATATTGAGTAATTGTTTCTTCGCTGGTAACATTCTTGAGGCGAAAATTCTTAGACTTGTAGTGTAGTAAATAAGATGTAATTTCTCACGAACTCCGGTTACCAACAGCACGATACTCATTGTACGCGGCATTTTAATGGATAGATATAATCAGTATCCGTATGTGAATGATACTTTTATCCTGTCGTGTTACAAAATAGCTAACTTTGCAGCATATATTTCATAGATACCTTGACAGTACCATATCCTAATCATGGACAACTGTGTGATGCTTTGCGATACCTTCAGTGTATTCTGAGATGTTAAAATTTCAAAAAAATCCGTTACTTGTGTTGATATTTAAATTATATTACTATAATTTTTCCGGGAGATTTATATTCAGATCCTTTCGCACTGTTACTCATATTTATAACTATCTACTTCTCTCTACAAACCTCAAAGCGAGGAAATACAAGAACCTAATTTTCATTTAAACAGGTTCAATGAATTATTCGTTGAAGTAACTTTCAAAGTCTAGTTATTTATGCCAAACTCCAAAGTTCTTGTTACAAACTATACACCTAAATGTATTTGAAGCTACGCCGTTTGTAACAAAATACGCTTCCTCCAATTTTGCTTATATCGTTCACTGACCCCTTAAGCTATCTGAAGTTTATTTAATTTACATAACTTGACTCCTAATCTTATCTTTAACGATTATTCCATTTAATTACTAAAAACTATACCCATTTTGCACAAGCTACCTTTAGGTTGCTGTTAAATTAACTGTACTACATTCATAAGTACCAATGATATCTTTGCTCTTATACGCTTGTAATGATGCATTAATATCTTAAACGGTGCTATTTCGGTTCATAAGTGCATCGATAAGAGCACCCATAACTCAGAAGGAGCATTCATAACGATAGGACATTAAAGTCAACCTCTTGGATTAGATCTAAAATTACAAAGGTCAAGAGGCGGCCAATATTATTGCCAAAGGTGTGTGTTATGTAAATTTGGTCTTTCTTCACAAATAATAAACAGTTATCTGTCACGAATGTCGTTAATTACTACTTCGACAGAATGTAGGAAGTCGGTTATCTTAAAGATTACAAAATTTGCGTAGCAGTCGCAGTTGCAAAAATAAAATCCCGTTGTAATGTTTAGTCAACACCGCTCTAAATGTTACGAAACATGCGGTTAACAATAAAGATCCTTTTGTGCCTATAGAGACATGGATAAATAAGTCGAATTCTAAAAAAATCCATTTCTATTTCATGCCACAGGTGTCTGTTGAGGGTCGGTATCGCCCGGCAGGTGGTCGTCCGTCGACGCCATTTGCAAAAAACCAAGACCGCTAGGCAAAAAATGAATCCCCGCCACACTCGAGTGCCTTATGTTCTTATTATGTTGTCTTGTGTGGTCTTAGGTAAATAATAACGGTAAGTTTGGATGTTGCACTTTTTTTACCGTATTATGTACTAGTTGCACACATGAAACCTTAGCATGCATACGCATTAAAATAAAGATATTGGTATTAACTAGTATAAATAAATGTTTTTTTTCTTCTCCAAATTCATTAAATCAATATCCAAGTACACATAACCATGAATATAGAAAATTGTGCTATAATTAAACAAATTACAATTTTTTTATATACTAGGTACGCGGTTTTATAGACTTTCCTATCATATATTAATTTGCTACCAGGATTTCTTTACAAAAGTCTATCTTCATCAAATTGAAGGCAGTTTGGCAAGTAGCCAACTGATAGTCAGTCGACGGCGTTATGCTTAATGTAAGGCCATTAGCCTCCCAACTTACCATACTCGCAAGTTTCGCTGACCTGAAGTACTTAAGAAAACATTAAGGGAACTGAAGGATAGTGCGGTGTGAACACGGACTGTTCCATATCAGGGTCAGTGTGCCACTGTTTAGTCATTTAAAGTTTCCCACGCTAAGCATTGTCACTTATACGACGAAGCTTACGAAAACATGCAAGTTTCATTAGTTCTTGTCCATGCAAAAAATCAGCTTCAAAACAAGTCTTCAAACAAGAAAAGAAAAAGGAGCCTTCCGATTTCCGACGTTCCTTTATTGCCGGAGTATGAGCAACTTGAAGTCACAAAGCGGCTCGGTGATTTTATTAAATTTTACTAAAAATTACTCTTATTATCTCAGCTTAGAAAATCAAGAATCTCATGGTAATGCCTCGTCAGCTTGCCAGTTTCATAAATATTAATGAAGACCACTTGTCTTTGTAAGTTTGTGATATTAAAATGAATGTCTCCAATTGCTTGCACCCGCTTGCCCGGTTACGATAATTTTAAGTGGTTATTACAATCTGCTCCATCATTGTTGGAATACGGGACATGTGACAAGTATGAAAATAAATAAAAGAGTAATTATAAACACAAATGGCGAAGTAAACTGGAAGACAATTTTACAAACTTTCACAAAGTCCGTGAAGACATATTAAATCTTAGAGGATCTTAATTACTTTCAAACAATTGATTAACAAGGGACAGAGGTTTAATTATGTAAAAGTAGGCACTAATGTCAGGAAGGATTCACGATTTAATTTGTATTCCAGTAAACCTTCAGCCTGTGTTAGTATTCCGAAACGATTCACAGTCAGACTTACTCGTTTTAACACTTGCTTACAATGAGCCAGCAAGCCAAGTGAATTTCAATCGGTTTAGTCAACGTGAGCACATGGCGTGCATGAGATTTAATCTGGTTGTTATGATTAATATAAACATCTATCATTTGATCAGTAGTTATGTGTTGACTATTGATGCTGTCACTTTATAGTACAGTAGAAATTAACATTTAACACATTTTGTGTTATCGGCCCTTTTAAACCGTTACAGATTTATTGGTTGAATACTTAAACCAAAATAGGAATGTTAAAACAACTAAAATATAAGAATGTAACTGTTAATTTTGGGTCGAATTTATTAAGAAGCTAGTAAAAGTAGTAAAAGTCGAGTTTGTCCATTAGCTGCCTGTCATAAAAAGTTATATGTTTTAGGGGTAAATAGTGTTAAATGTGTCAAGCGGTGGGAAGTTTACGATGTGTTCGTACAGATCCGGCAATTAGGAGTATCCTCGGAGGGGACGTCAAGGCTAATAAACGTAAAGACTTTTTTCGTTTTCCTTAAAAACATGAGTAGGTATAAAAGTTATGGGCATGGGTATAATAGATTCTTAAAGTTTCTCTGTAAGCTGAGCACTAAAGTTATTTTAACAAAATTAACAGTTGTTCCTGGAACTTTTTCTTTTCAAGTTGCAGAAAACTTGCCATGTCGAAAATTGCGAAATTTTGTTGCTCATATTTTATTTTTGACTGTATAGTTGGTACTAGCACTGATTTCAAGGTTCGGAAATCATAGTCTATTGAGCAAAGAAAATATTTTAGCTGCTAAAATATATATAATTACCATTTGAAGTGTGGACTATTTTTAAGAGTGAGGTAGGTACATATTTACATACTCAGTTACACTGTTGAACATACTCGAAGAGTACTTGAACAATGAACAGAGTTGGTAGCTTGGTACATATGAAATGACTCGGTAAATACTCGTCATGTACATGTTTTTTTAAGTAAGGGTTAAACAATGTTTTCTCAGATGACACCGTTATCAGACGATTCACTTAAAAAAGGGTGTTTCTGATACTGAACAAGGAAAGACAGGAACTAAATATCTGCTACTTTTTAAAACCACATAATTGTTGGAAATACATATAATACCATTTATTATCTGACACAATCGAAATATGTTTTTTCAATTCAAGGAAACACAGAAGTATCTTAATGAAGGCTTTTGTGCAGAGGAATTGGGTTATATTGTACACAAAATCGACTAATTAATATAATTCATTGTATGCAATGATTAATAGAGCCCAAGTTACTTTTACCGTAACGTTTTTGTGTAGACTGCAGATCAACTGACATTTTATCTTTTTATCAGTGGTTTCTATATAATAATGTAACTTATAGTATAACTTCATCCATTATGCATTATGTATGCCGTCCCACGGACAGTTTGACGAAAAGTAGTAAGTATACTTCGAATGCCTGAGATTCTTCTACTCCTGGTAAATAATTTTTTTATCATCTTGCTTCTTGGATTGGACTAATTTGGACGTTAGCTTCGTGGTACTGCAGCTGCTTACGAAGCTAGCGGTACCGGATTCAAATCCCCGCAAGAGTCAATATTTGTTCCTGGTTCATAATTATGTTTTATATATCGAAGTCTAAAGAAGTAGGTACCCGTGGTACCTACAAGCACTGATCAGATTGGAAAGGGTAGTATAGTTATTTCTAGCCCTATTTCTTTACGTAGTTGGGAAATTGTGTTTGTCAGCCGACGAACTTTTACCGCTCGGGCGAAGTCGTGGGCAAAATCTATTATTATTGTAGAAATTATCTTATTGTTCATAACTTTGCGCTTAGCGGTTATCCAAAGACTTCCTTTCTATTCCTAAACACCATGATAATGAGCATTGGCTGCCTGGATGCGGTTTCCGGCATTTCCGCAACTTCTTGTTCGCTATGTATTTTCTCTAGTTTCTCTTTGAATTCATTAAAAAACTGATAATTAGGTACGTGGTAAATAAACGCGGTTTTCTTACGGTTTTCCTTTATTATGTATCTATTACAATATTCATAATATTTTTTGAAAGTGCGACAGACCAAATCAAAAGAATCATAGAATCATAGCTGCTTAAAAACTTTTTATTGACTTTTTGATTACCGGTAGGTAAGTACTTAGGGCTTGTGCACAAACCACGTTAGGTTTTTTCGATTACTTTTTGACCCTTTTTGGTTCTTTGCTAACCTCCTCTCCCCCTCACTACTTCACGTGTATTATTTTTCCGCCAAAATTTCGTAAAATAGATTCGCTATTTTGAAGTAGGTTTTAACAAACGAAGATTTATTTTTAACAAAACCGAGAAAAAATATAGTTTTTTTCTTAGTTCGTTCACTGTAGAAAAATACACTCTCGGTCTCCTTCTCTCCCTCGTTTCTCCCTCCCTCCCCCAACGTGATATATCGTGATTTTTTTCGTGACCCCCCCTCCCCCTATTGAACCTCACGTGATTTGTGCACAAGCCCTTACCACTCCGTTATCACTGGATGAAAGTAGGTATTTAATTTCGAACCTATCTATTCAGTAGAAACATGTAGAAATTACACACTGCGGTAACTGAAACAAAATAAAATCTTTTAATATTGAATATAATCAAAAAACAAAGCCGTTGCCAAACCAGCACAATAACCCTCTTAAAACACGCCCATTATACAGCAATTAAAATTTAATCTTCATCTCCATCGTTTTAAACTGCTATTACGCCATACGTTATGAATAAAAAGAAATAAAGTCTAGTTTATGACGTTTTATTAATTTACAACGAGACAAAGGCCTCATGGCGATCTTCACACATTAGCTGTGACTCAACTGTTATTAAGAGTACAGCTTTTGGGCTCCGTTTATTGACATTAACGAGTAATGCATCCGGCGTCACAATTTGAGTATCGCCAACAGTACCTTGACTTGCCGTTAAGGCATAGGTATTCATATTATATTGTGAGCGGTGCGAAACATTCGCGTGACGTTTAAATGTTTCGACGTAATTGTAAATTATTTGTGTTTTACTTAACTTCAATAAATTAAAAAATAAAATAAAGAAGGAGAGTGCTATATTTTCTAGAATATAATTGATGACGTGAAAGACTGACTGAGGGTAAATCCTGTACCTTTTAATTTGCTCTAGAAGTTATGTTGAGGTTTTTCGGCTTCATGTAGTCACAATTTTGCATGTTATATGGTTTGAAACGAGATCAAGGGTTTAGTTATTTCACTCACAGAAATCTATATGTGTTGAAATTACGAATTTAATCAACTCTCAATGTAAAAGTTGGAAAATACTATCAGATTTACCCTATGAAATAATTTATTCCGCAAAACTAGACCTTAAAGTAAAAAATTAAAACTATATTTAAAAGTAGACTTAATAATAAACTATAAAAAGAAAATGTATATTTAGTATTCATGTTTAATACAAATTACGGTTCTTATATGATACGGCCTGAAGCCTTTGGCCACCCAACCAGATCAACCTCGACGGTTGCATGACGTTGAGATACTGACAATACTTCCACTTTATTGGTGTCATAATGTATCGCGTTACTCTGAATAAATAAAGGGGACAACAATTAAGGAAGAGGAATATTCATTTACACCCACGCTTTTAGGCTCTCCAGCTGTGTTTACTTCCATAATGAGGTCCGGTTAAGGTGCTACAGTTACGTTTTGCACGGCCGGCTTGGGTACTATGATGGTCGCTTTTATTGGCGGTTTATTACTTAGGCCTTTCATAATGAACATTTTAATGTGTGATACAAACATTACAAACCCCTCTATGTGTGTACGGATGATATTATTGGTAGTTACTGTACTCTCTTTTATTTTGTTTTTGCGTCATGCGAGTGTGACGGTGCGTATCGGATTACAAACTAATGTAAAGTGTTATTGTTTTCAAATATTTTAAAACTTCTTTTCCAATTAATAGAATTTAAAAATAACTAATGTATCGTTTAGTGCTTAGTGTTAGTATCTACTCTAACCTCCTTTTCGTCGTCCAAATGTAGGTATCTTCATTTATGATTGCGTTTATCACACGAACTAAAATATATATTTGTTTAGTTAAGAAGTTCTTTAAACGACATTTAGCTTTTATCCCGTAATTCACGGGTAATACTTAAAATGATTTACTGTGAACTTGAACTGCCTCGTCTTTCGGCGAAAATGTACTTAATATTTTATTCAGAAAAGCTGTTTTCCGGGCACTTAGCCGTTTCGCTCGGCGAGTTGATGACTTTAGATGGGAGTTAGTCTTAAACATCTCATTCTTATTAAAATCTCGTAGGATGAAAATACCTGAAGAGTTGATAGTGTTTTAGTGTAGTTTTATACTCGTATAGGCTGAGAATTAATATTGTGGGTTAAATAATTGTGTGGCAGGTAGATTAAAGCTTACTGGCCTTTTTCCAGAAATAGAACCTGAATCTGATCTGATTTGATTTGGTTAGCTATTTCTCTCGTCAAATTTTTGTCAAAGCTACTCGTACAAAGTTCAAATGACGACACTGTCGATGGGTTTGATAGTCGACTCCTTTTTATGTTAGGGTGAAAAACAAATGAGATTTTCATATCGTGACGACGCGGTTGTCGCAGTTTGTAGTACACCTGTCTACTGAACTGGTGGTCCTGTGTTCGAATCCTGGCAAGGACAAATAATTGTGTGATGAACTCGAATATTTGTTACTGGGTCATGGATGTTATCTATATGCATTCATATATTACGTACATCGTCGTATATTTAGTACCCATAGTACAAGCATAGTTTAATTTGGGACTAGGTCGATTTGTGTGATTGTGCCTTAATATATATATATTTCATTTAGATTTCATATTTTTTACAATACGAAGAATGCTCGCAGTTAGAGAGTGCCCTTACACGTGACGTCATCACGTCTCAGTATTAAATGATGTCGAATCAGAACAATCTCAACAGTTACCTATTTGAAGATTGCATTCATAGAAATGCGTAAGGATGAGAAACTAAACGATAAGAAATAACAATAAACTTCGCACAAACTTGGCTGTCTTTGTTGCCTCGACCGAAAGCTGAGAGTCTGATTATAATTGCGATTCTGTTTCTCACGAACGAAGTTCTAACGTTTCTACGGCTCGCTGGCCAAACCACCACTTAATTTGATACAGATTTGCTTTCAATTACATCTTAGCATTCCAAGCTTGAGTATCTGCAAGGGATCCTTATATTTTGGGTATTTATTATACAGGTTTTGGGTATTTCGAATGTCTTCTGATGTCAGATATTCATTTATAACTACATAATACGTCTTCATAATACTAAACACTGTCCTTTACATATCTTAAATAGGTATTGCGTAAAATGTACAGAACTTGATTTTACCAGACAGCCTCAGACATCATGCTCTTGAACCACTCTATCCAACCGTCTCAATCTCAAATCAAAAAACCGTATCAAAATAAGTTGCGTAGTTTTAAAGAACTAAGCATACCTACGTAGGGACAGGCAGACAGCAAGAAGCGACTTTGTTTTATACTATGTAGTGATGTATACTTCTTACATACACAATAATTTCCCAACTTTAGCAATCATAACAACGGTTTCCTAGAATATAAGGTTAGTCATCTCAGATTAAATGGGTTTCAGTCAGTGCATAGGACTAAATTAGCGGAGACATGGCTTAATAGGGACAATTAATGGACCAACACGGCCGCATTCCTCTGTTTAGCATTGTTATCTAAACGCCACTCAGTTTCAACTAACCGACTGCTTTATTAGTAACATCCATGCGGTTAAAACTAAATGCCAGTCGGACTTTTGCACCGAGACTTCAGCAAGTACCTATCATCTAAACACAATAATTCAGTTCAATGGATACAACATATTCATCCAAAGTTGCTTAGATTGATAATTAGGACAAAAAGCAGTTTTCACCATTAAAAAATAACGTATTAAAGCAACTTATTGCCTACTATGTTTCTGCGCACTTTTTATATGTACCCGCCCATTGCCACTTCAACCGTGCTCTTGTAAGGCGACCAAGGTAAAGTGAAACTACATAATACATATACGAGTTCGGAAAATAATTATTATCGTATGTTTATTGCTATCCAATGATCGCGCAATGAAAAAGTACTTATTATATAGGTGGGTCAATTTCCCAAGCAGTATTTTTTGATGGCAAGACTGAAAACGCTGGTGCAGAAAGGTTGAATAATAAAGTACCATTTTTTTTCGGAAACAGCCCGCCATTGTCTACCTCGGGCAACAGCTAAAATTAAAATATTAGTATATATAATAATTTAAAAATATATATTTAGACCGAATTTCTCATCAAGGTGGGTTGTCCCCAAGCCAGTTTTGTTTGTAAAATGCCGGGTAAGTCAAATACTATGCATGACAAAGAAAATCTGTTACCATTATTTTATTACCATATAAATAGGTAACGAAAAAAGCACAATACCCGTTTTATATCTCCTTTGTATACCCTTGAATAAGTGCATATACGTTTGTCCCGAGAAAACTTCTCATTACCGCCGACAATGTTTCGAACCGATTTATTTCCCAAATTTGATCAAGTATGCCCCCCGTCCCCCACACACTTCAAAGAATTAGTCAAGCTGCGGCGCTCGACGAGGCCGGTTGTGTATAGTGGCAATACGTTGGCTTTTATAAACGTGAATATTTCATCGCGGTGGACCGGGGACAAAAAAAATGTCATTCCGGAGTTTGTTATAGCTTCCTTATTTTTTAACTGCGTGGTTTGGAATTTATATATATGAGGTAAAGTATACTCGTGATTTCATGAGTTGAATTAGTTTTAGAATATAGTGCTTACTTTTTTTTTAAGAAATAAAAATATGTCGTGTTTCTCATTCCACCATTCTCATTCCGGTGTTTCCGGTGTAGTAAAATGACTTTAAACCCCACCAAAATGAGGAAAACACCGGAATGACATCAAAAGTAGCTTCACTTTTCATAGATATTGTTCAAATAATAATATTTTTTTATTTTGTTTTTAATACCAGACTAAGATATATGTTTATATTATTATGTAATGGCAATATAATATATATAACGAATATAAAACATAAAATTGCTTTCATAATATGCCACTTTTCTTTCATTCCGGTGTATGAAATTTCATTGCGGTGCACTTATTTTATCATCCTGGTGTACATTTATCATTCCGTTGTGTGTTTCATATTCGATCTCGAATATCTCGAAAACTATTTCAGATTTCAGGGTCCCTTTTACATATGTTTAATAATATAGTCTAAAGTATCTCTTCACATTTAAAAAACTCAAAAATAATCAAAAATAAAGAATCACACCGAAATGATACAAAAAATGCGTCTTGTTGAAATTGACCCAGGTAGGTATGTGTGAGTATATTATCCATGACACAGAATTGACCCTGCGTTCCGTCCATAAAGCAAAGTACAATGAGAACTCAACTACGCAGCTTCAGAATGCAATTAAAAGAATTTCGATCCCGATACAATAAAAATACAATACATAGATCCATCCAACAAAGGCAATAACTGTTAACTGCATCAAAAAACAACGCGTTAGAATTATTTGCGGACCGTAACGTCGTATGTTGTGTTTATTTATTTGACAGCGTCCGTTTGTCGCGGATATGTAGCTGACAATTACCCTTACCATGTTTACAGTGACCGTTCTCGCTAGCGACAGCGTAAGCGATTTGTATGGAGAATAGTACAGTGCCCCTAGCGGTAACTTTGTATAAATACTATTCTCCATACGAATCATTTACGCAGTCGCTGGCGAATTACAGTCTCTGTAAACTCATGGTACGGGCACTGACAGCAGGTGCAGCCGTCCATTGGGTTGGGGATTGGATAAATGGCGATATTTTAGTTAAATTACTGAAGTATCTGTGCCAAATGTTTCTCGTTTGCTTTGTTTTAATATTTATATCCCTAAATTTCCCGTGATTTTTTTCTGCGAGCCAAAAAAAACTTTGATTCGGAAAACACGGTGCCTTATTTTGTAGGTTATACTGGACACTGATATATATCTTATGCGTATTATTTATCAATTTGTAAACTATATCACGTGCTATTTCGATGATGTGAGGACAAAGTGTTTCATAAATCCATTAAATATAATATAATATAAGGTATACGTAAAACATTTTTTTATAAACTAACACGCAACTATTTTGATACTCATATTCATAACATAACTCATAATGCCTTGGTACCAGTTTAGTTTAGTTACACATACAAATGTCCTATTAACTATGTTCTTGAGCATAGCATCAGGTCAATTCTCTCTAAGCATTCGAAATTACATGGCAGCATCGACATTCTAAAACCTCTTAAAATTCCCACCTTCAAAATTTGAAATATCATCGCTTTTGACGACTTTTTACGTTTGAGAAACGGAGTTAATTAAATACAATCATATTCACTTTCCTCGAGTTATGTTCACGTTACACTTTCGCACAGGGCTGGCTTTGTCTACGTCGTCTGTATAATTTGTTTTAAATACGTAATATCTACAATGTACGAGACGTTGTCGCTCACAATAGACCTCATAAGAAGACTCAAAATTACTCATTAAAAAAATACAGTCGAATTGAGAACCCTCCTCCTTTTGTTGAAGTCGGTCAAAAAGAAAAAGTTACTCAAAAGGAGACTCAAAGCTATTCAAAGAGCATAAGAGCGAGCTACGCTCGGAGTTTCCCTGCGTGTTCGAACCAAAAATGTAGGAGGAGAATGTAGGTAATTGACGATTTAAGTAGCTCAGAGTTGCTGGACGTCGTAGCAGTACGGGGCACACTCGTAGATCCCATGGCTGTTGGAAGAGAAAGGTTCTTGGGTAGCTACCACGTATCTGAAGATGCAGCGTGGGAAGGGCCCTAACAAGTTGGACGATCTGGTCAGGATCGCGCTAAGCCGTTGGAGTAGGGTAGCCAACGACGGGTCATATCGTCTTTCGGCTAATAATGATGATGACGCTCTTGATATTTAAAGTCTTACATACGTTATGGGTACATATAATGGCCTATTCGTTCTGCTACTGTTGTCGCCATGAAACGGCAGCACTGGCTGACGTCACATCCGAGCTGGTGCGCTAGTGGGGACCCTGCAGCGAAGGCATGGAGGGAGGAACGCGCCCGACAGCCATCACTTTTGTACTGGACTTCGAGCGAGAATGTAGACTATGAATTGATTAGTAGATAGATATATATTAACTACTTGTACAATATAATACCTTGAGTTGATTATAATGTTGTTCATCCATATCGGCCTTTTCATTACTTAAACTACTTCTTCTATTTCCAGCTGTTCAAGCAATATAGGGCAGGCAGTTAATTAAATAACGTACAGTCTTACTTTTACGAAAATAAGGAGAACAAAAGAAGTAATACTATTAAGTACAGTGAGTATGTTTGGAACTGAAGCGAAGCCAATAAATTTAGTACTTAAGTAGGCAAAATAGCGGTGCCTACGCATACATTGATAACGAAGTTATTATCAGTCACTGCTCAAACTTGACGCGTTTGGGTTCGTTACATTACAGATTATGTTTATAAGGCTTTCAAGTTCGGCGTTTCTATTGACGTGATTTTAGCGATATGCTCTATTCAAAGTAACCGTTATGACCTTTTTTTCTCGAAGAGATAAGATAACTTATACCTACTTTATTTGAAACTGAAGATGGGCATGATGATATTGCTAAAGAGCTATTAACAGGCGCAAGCAATATAATTGCCTTAATAATAATAACTATACATGTCTGAAACTAGATACATGTCGTTCTTCATTGTTCATTCACTGGTGCAAAAGTAATCAGTCTTAGCAAGTTCATTCATATTAGTCTGCCGCACTTTCATGAAATTCCTGCACCTGTGCGGGATTCACCTGTCCTGTCACATAGAGAACGCTGTCTCTGGAAATAACACAAAGGAAACTATTTTACGCTTTTATATCACGTTTTAATCATCGCAGTTTTACTTAAAATCACCGCATATTTAAAGATTTTTCTATCATCTTGTATTTAAAAAGTATCGATTATTACGAAAATATTGGGATCATATTAATTCGCCAATTAGCTGGGCATCATTAGTATTTGTACTACTTGTAAGTACTAGTTACTGTAACAACTGGGTAATTTGAGCGAGTCATTCTAATGCCATAGTGATTTTGCATTTTACTAAATACGGTTTTAAAGCGATCTCGTACACATTAACCTTTTCCGCGCCGTCGACGGGTTACGTCCGTCACGGCGTGAAAATCCATCAACCTAGTAGGTACATGCATTTCTATAAAATTTAACTTTGCATTTGACTTTCTCATGTCATGGTCTGTGATTAACAACTTTTGCATTTTGACATAGGGTTGAAAAGGTTAATTTTGGATCATAATTGCCTAGTTATTTACTAGTTTAAAATGAGTACCTCACTAGCTCACTATTCTTCTAAACAGTGCATTCATTACGTCAAAGTCGTTAACATCATTTGTAAATAACAAGCCAATATTGAATCGCATCGGAATAACCAAGAATATTCTATAGCATGCAGGATCAACAGTTCAACGTGATCCAGATTGTAAATTCAAACCAGAACCCCAGATAAATACACTCAAAAGGATTTATCTTACAACGCATCACATAAATATTAAATAAACATATCTACATGCTTAACATAACATAAATATGTGCATCGTTGCATATCATGTCGGATTTGAAATTTAAATTGTTTTCGAATGTTCTATTTCACGTCCAATCACCCGGGTTCCCGCTAAATTGTTTAAAAATTCAAACAAAAAAGAACAATAGGAATACAACAAAGGCGCGCGTGATGTAGAGGGCGTCTCAGGATCGCGTCGTTCGGAGTATTGTTCTGCCCCTATAAGACAGCGGGCGAGGGGCCGTGGGTCTAAGCACAGTCAATCGCCATTTCTTTGAAGAATAGGAAAATACCGAAAAATACAATTAAAAGTATCGTATTATACCAATAAAATAAGAAGAACTTAGTTTAATACAGAAACTGACGCCATTTCTAACGGATTAGCTCACTGTGCCGACGATTTTGTATTACCTCATCAGTTATTAAAACATAATTTGTGAGCTAACGTTTTATTCGATACAGACAATTGATTACTCGTACTAACAGGTTTTTGCAAAATTTGTCTAGATTTTTTTGGTACTTTAATGTTTTTTAATGCTTTTGCAATGCATATACATATCTGATAAGATCACGAAAGCATTGAGCGTAATTAAACATATTCAAGTGTAGACATTATTAGCAAAGCTCTGAATTTTCGTCAATTTAATTCGTACCCATCATTGCACAAGCAAACCTAATTCGGTCTTAACTTCAAAAGCGTGAGCTCTCTTCCCTTGGGACGCAATAGTGTTCGAGCCCTCTTGCAGGGAAGTCGATTTTCGGGCTCCCTAATGCGTCTTTTTGTTTTCTTTAGTATGACCACCATCACGTTTATAATGCCTTCCATGAATTATGTGCATCTATTTGATGGATCCCTCCTCCTTTGTCCCGTTTGTCTTGCTTAATGGTAATTTGATTTTAGAAAACCCATATTTAAACGTCTTTGAATGGATCTTTGTAAATGGTGCAGTTCATTTGAAATTCTTAATCACATTGATGGGGTGTGAGTGTGATTATATTTATAAATCTATTAGAAATCGCGTTCACGAACTTTTATGCAATTGAATGACAACCCAGCAAGATGCGATGGCCGATTAAATCACCTTCAGTTATTATAATGCACGTACTTAAAACGTCCTACATTCTATTTAACCGTTTAAATAAGTCTGCATGCTACTGAAGTCCCACCCATTTACGTAACCCATCAATAAGACAGATTACTTGTATTAGATTTCAAGTGCATCTTGAGATCTTGTTTTTGACCGTTTGTAATTGAAGCCTGCGAAACTCATTAATGAAAGACCAACTGTACCATTCCCTTCCACCGACACGCAAGTCAAATGCAGAATTAACTCAGCAACACGGTCAAGAAGAGCTCAGGTTTCGACCGACTCATGTTCCAAGCGGTGAGAACACGAGCATAAAGAATATATTGTTCTCAAAAAGTAAAGCCAAGTTAAACTCAGCTACGAAATGTAGAGCTCTTTATCCCAGTATTATTTTATTTTTAGCGCAGGTATCTCTGAGGACCAGTCCCGCTTGCAATGCCTCGGCGTGGCCGCTAAATAAAATTAAAAATCTCTATGAAATTCTTCGCGTTCATCCCGCAACCTTTGGAATTAATCTTTTGTGAAACGAAAGCCCGAGAATGAAGTGGTTTCATAAATTTTATGTCGAGTGTGAATGACGGCGTCGTAAATTAAACTCGGTGATAAGTTTTAGTGAAACCGAAATGTATAAATCCCTTATCATTCAGGGATTATGGGTGCGTGTAACCTTCGCTATCAGGCATTATTAACGTTATGTTGCCTCTCAGAAGAATGGCAGCTAAGATTTGGAATCAAAAGAATTCCGGACCACAAAGGGTCGTTCAGCGACCCGGCTTCGGAACGAGCGCAATCGGAACGCAATGTGGAATCACATAACTGGAATGACATACTGTTCATTTCTTTATGGCGCTCCGGTCGGGTGATTTGCTACAATCCTCGGTTTGCGTGTCGCGAGATATACGTCTTATTGTTATAATTTTAGTGCCCCTCTGACCTTTTTCTCCGCATCGTCTTGAATAAAAATTCTTTCCAGCTGTATTTAATCGTATGACCATCTCTTTGATCATTAAAAACCACAAAATGAATAAACTTGTTTCAAGTTTATTAATGCCAGAAACGTCGAAGAGGAAAAGTTCAAAATCACTGAAGTTTCATATCTCTCGTGATGGATTATTTTCTGAAATCTTGTTCGTGTTTTTGTGAGTATCCTTTTAAGGGCTTTTGAAATTTTCTTTTCATTAAAGGGCTTGTACATTAAGTTTAAATACTTCTACTGAATGAGGTTGAATCGGGAGTTGCCTGGCTTTGCTCCAAAGTGCTTTGTTTTTTATGGGCCCGGGCTCGCTCGGAGCCAGGCAAGCCGGTCAAGTGCTTCTGATTTTTTGTTTGTCTACGTCGCTTTATGACGACTTGAGCTTCCCTTTTTGGTGCGTATTTTTGGTTTCTTTTTATTTCTGGCATCATTGAGATAACGTTTACCTTGCACTCAAGAGAAGTACAGTTCTTTTAGGGTAACAGTAATTTAGCAGAGCTTATAAACGACTTACTTTAGAGCAGCTTCCTGTCTTAAGTTACATTCCACATTGAATGCATTAGCTTTTATCTAACTTGTTTATTTTTTATATATAACTTTTATACAGAAAACTGATACTTATTACAGGTCTTCCTTTTGCGAGTGAGGCGATTTAGCGAGTCGTAAAGAGCATATAATTATACCAAGAAATTATTACATTAAAAAGATTTCCTTTAATAAATTCCTATGGTCTGATTTGGGAAGGCTATTTTTTCTTTGCAAGAATTTACCTACGCATTCGTTATTTTAGGTTCAACTTGTGTAAGTTAAGTGCATAACTCAAAACACTGCTAAAGGATAAACAATTTTTCTTATTCCACAATTCAGCTACACAACGTAAATTATGATTGTAAAGGAAATGCAGAAAAAAATTGTCATGTCGAGGATTATGAGAGCGTAGCAGGCTAGCAGGCCCATTTTCTTGAAAAATTGCCTCCTTTGTATTTTTTCATTTGACAGTAAATCGATAGGCACGAGTCGTTCAAGTCAACTATTCCAAGCAATTTATCCTTCTGAATTCAAAATCGCGGTATTTGCTTAGTTCTTATTAATGGCGCAATTGACGTTCTAAGGAAACGGCGGTTTTTAATCTCGACTTCATTTGAGAACTTTATAAATCGATAGGACGTAATGATGCCAATTGAAAATGAACGACAAAGTAGATAACGTTATTTCGTACAGCAACATTCGTCGTCATGTATTTGTCACGGATTTTACTTGTATTCCCTATTCATAGATTCATTATTTAATCCATCAATTTATTAACTAACCATAGACTGTATAAAATTGCGGTATTGTCACTGACAACTTTACCTACAGTGAGTTACTTATCTGTATAGGATTGTCTATTAGAATGACTCTTAGCTTTATTGTAAAAGATCTTTGACGATAAAAAAATATTATATGAGTATCATAAACTTCATTGAAGGATAATACTTTCCATTAATATTTTACGACCACGCTCGGTGGGAGTGTATTTTATTAAAGCATATTCAAAGAATTATTTATTGATGTTTAAACTGTGAACATAATGAGCGCTTTAAATTGGTAGACATCGATTACTTCTTTGACACAACGTTTAAGAGTAAGTACCTATGTAAAGATTTGAAAAAAAAAGGCAAAGTGCAAGTGGGACTCGCGCACTGAGGGTTCTGTAAAAACACTTCCAGTCTTAACTGCCCGGGTTAAGTTAATTTTAACACAACAAGTTCTTGATTTTGTAAAAAAAAACTATGGAAAAGTGCGTTTGCTACAGGGTAGCAACCGCACCTGTATAGCCTGCTTTGCAATCTTGTCTTGCGTGTTCATTTTATGAACGGACTACAATTATGCTGGCTTCTTAATATTAATTACATCTTTAATAATATAAATTTTACAGCATTAAATTGCCCCTGTTTTAGTCACCAACGATGCGTACAACCGTGCATCCGACTTATTCGAACATAAATTCCAATTCATGGCCTCCATATAAGGGTTGAATAATATTCTAAATTTGAATTACGTTATTTTTAGACCAATCATTGTCTAACCCACCCACAGTGCTCATAAATTTATGCAATTAATGGTTTTAACTAGGGCTGCCTCACAAAATATGTTATAAAAAAATCTTATAATTATGACCAATTTCTAGCAGTTTTATTTATATTTCGGGGACAGGTCTGGATGGCCGGTGCCGTGTGTGGCACATTAGATGAGCTAATCGACATAGTTGTGGACGAGGAGGTAGTTGCGAGCAAGATGAAACAATACGGATGCAATTAACTTGATTTATTCCTTATACAATGAAGCACAAAATAACAGTTCCTGGCACAGAGGTCTGTAAGCTAGGTTATCAAAGTCTCACAATAGTCTTTATTAAATTAACACAGTATTGTTGAGTTATAACGTTTCACTGATTCTAACTTGGTATAGCACAACGAAACGGGACAGTTCCAAGGCAGTAGTGCACTCGATGGTGGCCCAGAGTGAAGTGTCGGTGGGCGTTCGCTGAGTGAACCGCCAAGACTCTGTCTAGCGCGCCAAAACAGGTTCAAGGGGGCGCTACTGTCGCCTTCCAATGGCGCGCTTTTTCGTTGAGCTCCCATACTAATGACCGTTTCCGACACGGCCATCCTGCGATGACACACGTCCTCGTGTGTTGCTCTGAAACAATCAACAACCAAAACAGTATCCACTCGGTCACTCCTGACAAACACGTCAAAATGGTAAGACAAAACAAAAACTTCATCTTTCTTTTCGCATCAAATAGTTACTGACACTAAAACTAAAAATATCACAAAAATCATTTTGACAACTAAGTGAAAGTTTTTGTTTTATAACCGCAATATTTCAAAAGATTCAAATGGAATTATGGCATCCTATCCTACAACCAATTACCAATTATAACATTACTTATTCTTTCAATAGTGCAATACGTTTTAAATGAGATTGTACTACAATGTTACTTGTTGTGAAACAAACTGGCTATTTGCCACTTCTACCTTAGAAAACACATTAGGAACCATGTACCACCATATCATTTCCTTTTGGCTCACCTTATTGACAATATCAAAACAATTAAATCAACGAAAATTCGTTCAACAAAACAGGTATCTCATTCGTGGCCTAGGGCTAACTTAGCCACCCACTACGCGCATCCCCACGGGATCGCCGAGTCAACCCTATGACTCTACGGTCTCTGCGAGAGTGACCCGACCTCCGCCAGCACCTACCGCGCACCGCGTATCCACGGACTGCTTAAAGCAGATGCCGAATTCTACCGGACTACGGCTACGATGAAGTGACTGGTATGGTCGACCAGCCGAACTGAGAACCTCCCTACCAGTCTCACCATATTTTTTTTTCGTCTACTTCAAATGGTACGTAGCTCCCGGGCATTTCCCTCAACCTATCGTGCAAGTACGCGCATGTTTGGAAGTCAAGTTTATGGCCAATGGTCTTGCAATTTACAATACTACATGTCAACATTTCTAATAGGCTCGCTTCAGTAAGTCTATTTACTGCACAGTACTAACAATTTTTAGCTAGACTGATACAAGTCATACAATAGTCACTGAATTATACAGCCGTTTTTGCCATGGAACTTATTGGAAATCAACTCTTCCATAAGCGATCACTCGGCAACCGAATCACAATAAAATGAGAACTCCTCACCAGATTGCCTCATATGGTGTGGTGTGGTGACGTCACACGTCAACCCTCTTCCCCGTGGTTGAAGGCGCCCTGTCGCTCGCCTTCGCGCAGTTCTTTACGCGATGTCTTGTACCGTGGCAGCCGAAGCAGAACGACTCGTGGCTTAGCTGTTAGCTGCTGAGGTCGCGTATCTTTTCCTGAAACAAAAACTCCAGCACAGTATCACAGAGCTCTGTCATTCTAACCTTAAATACAACAAACTCAACTTCAATTCAACAACAACTGAAATTGGATTTGTAATTACTTATAGTCAAATGAATTGTTTCTTTTGTTATCTGAAAGAACATGCCAAACGAATAATAATAATCCAAAAAAAAAAAAAAAAGGAAACTCAAATCAATCTAGCAAAGTTAGGTAGGTACACTGAAATTATGATTCGTTAATGTGAACAAATAATCTACGACGTAGATGCAAGAAAATATTTAAATCAAATCATTATTTGCACTTTAATAACAAGCTTTACTTTGTATGATAACTTTTAGATTACCAGGGGATTATAAAACATTAATGATAAAAATCAAACTTCAATTTCAAACTCTTGTGTCCCAATATTTTCCTAATCCTGTTAGTGTATCCAGTTTAAATATTTTATGCTATAGCGATCACCACAGTTAAAAGTAACATAAGGATCGTTTAAACAAATCTCAAGCTCACCAGTTCTTACGAAAGTTATAGACGCTAAACTATACACCAGCTAAAGTACACTGTGTAAGAAACTATTCAAGATGTCAAAAAATTAAATTCTACAGAATGATTGGAAAATCATGAACAGAGGGTAGATTATTAAAGCAAGTTCCTAAGCCCAGCCGCTCCTACTACTAAGTACTGTGTATGCTTAGAATAATAATTCTAAGTGTGTATGATTGATGCACCTTCACAGCGCAATTGCCCACCTTGACAAATACCCACTAAACTGAATAAGTGCGACTTAAGTCTACCCCAGAATCTAGCTACACTTTTATTTGTGAACAAAATATCGGAATCTTAGTGAAAAGTTAACGACTGACCTGATGTGTTTTTCAAAATGTGTCGGTGAAGCCATAGTGCCTACGTTCACGCGTCGCTTGTAAGTTGTAGTTGACTGTCGCTCCTGGGTCACTTCTACTGGTGCAACAACTGACGATGTGTCCCGCTGTTCTTGAAGTAAACAATGAACTTCGATGTATGTAGTTTGTATTGTAACTGCTGGCTTTTGTCGCTGAGGTGGTAAGTTGTAGTTTTCTTTTATACGAAGTAAGCAATCGAATTTTTCATGTCCGTTTCTCTCGCAATGAAAACAATTTAAACAGTGCAATCTTCATTTGTTTTCATACGGTTTTGTAGGTCTCCGTGACGGTGTTAGCTTGAGTTTCAATAACGGAAACGCTTGTAGCTCCTGTTCCTTGACTTTGTGATGTCAGGTTCGTTGTATTTCGAAGAGTAACCACAAACTTTTTTTTCTTCCGTTTTATTCGCTTCGTGTTCCATCATTCTTCGTGTTCGCTCATGGGCCGTAGATACCATCCCAACTTCTGATTTCGGGGACAGGTCTGGATGGCCGGTGCCGTGTGTGGCACATTAGATGAGCTAATCGACATAGTTGTGGACGAGGAGGTAGTTGCGAGCAAGATGAAACAATACGGATGCAATTAACTTGATTTATTCCTTATACAATGAAGCACAAAATAACAGTTCCTGGCACAGAGGTCTGTAAGCTAGGTTATCAAAGTCTCACAATAGTCTTTATTAAATTAACACAGTATTGTTGAGTTATAACGTTTCACTGATTCTAACTTGGTATAGCACAACGAAACGGGACAGTTCCAAGGCAGTAGTGCACTCGATGGTGGCCCAGAGTGAAGTGTCGGTGGGCGTTCGCTGAGTGAACCGCCAAGACTCTGTCTAGCGCGCCAAAACAGGTTCAAGGGGGCGCTACTGTCGCCTTCCAATGGCGCGCTTTTTCGTTGAGCTCCCATACTAATGACCGTTTCCGACATATATGAAATTTATTTGACAATTCCAAATGATAAATCCTAAGAGCTATAAAATATTTAGCCTCTATAAGTTTAAATTTCCAACGTTAAAATATTATCGATTGCGTTACGTTTTCTATACAATTAATATAGTCACAATCGCGTTCCAATTTAGCATTAAGAACAAACTACATTATAGCGTCTGATTTCTAAGTCTAATGGCGATGAATGTAGGATGCTAAGCTAATTACAATGAATCGTTCTTATTTCTAAAAGACATGTGACAACCCTAGCTAAAATAAGCCGCTTATTGTATGGAATCGTCGATTGAGGGCTCGCATAAAATTTAGTCTCGTTGTCTGTCCTTTGTTACTCTTAATTAACGTTTATTAAAATTGTTTTAGTTTCTCTCAAATAATGTACTTAAATTAGATCTAAGTAATTAATATTTATATTTAACTTTGCGGTGAGTTTTGATACGTAGACATTCGGCACATGAAAATGTTGAGGATAAATACGTGTGTATACGTAATCTCACGTGAAAAGAGCGGCGTCAAACTCATTGCGGAGTATAAATTACTACTATACGTAAGTCCGAAACAGCTCTTTGTACGTGAGGTACATATAACCTTTTCGTTCTTCCTACTAAAGCGTGACAAATTGATATTATTTTTCAGAGAGGAAAAGATGACGAATCAAAAATAGATCTATATCATGGAGCCCATGACACAAATTTAATAATATATTAAATCCTTACCGAACCCAGACAGCATTTGACCCGAAAACAGTTTGCAAAACTGCAACAATAACTTTCCCTGATTAAGATTCAAATTTGTAAGAAAATCCATAGACAATAAGGATTTACTCCAACTTTCTCTAAACAACGTAAGAACCAGAGCGTGAAATTTATTCCAAGTTTATCGTCTCTTTTACGCACCGACTACGATTCGAGTCCTTTGCACAATCTGCTTTAAATTGTGTTATTTTACACTCTAAAATTATTCATCTAAAGCTCAATATTCTTGAACAAGGATGTCGTACAGTTGCAGTTTTAGCTCAAACGTGCACATTGCAATCTCAACTTGTGGGTATCAGTTGAAGGGTTAAATTCGTACAGCACATATTTTACAGCAGTTGCAGTTCAAATGTTAGTTTCATGACTGTATTCTGTGTAAAGTGAGCATAAACAAACATCCAAATTGTTTATGTTCTGTGGGCGTTTATTGAGGTGATTAACACGTCGCGTTGCGGTCGTTGTTCCCTTGTTTCTATTAAGAAATTAAGCGATGTTAACAAGTGTGTCGATGCCTTTATTGTCTGAGCAATGGTGGTCACTTGATTGGATTTAATGTAACTTATATCACAGAATAGATAATAGTACAAGTGCTTATATGTCATGTTATCTCAAGCTGTTGCAAGTTGTATTATCTGGTATTGTGTGTTATGTGGATGGGTATTTAAAAGCACTTATAAATTACTTTCGATGTGTAGCCAAGGCGAAGTCTGAACTTAGAGCCAACTTAGTTGCTACATATTTTTAAGCCCAGGTGCAAAAGGAGGGGTTTTAAAACTTCATGTTGTGTATCTATGGCTTCGTATATAACTCTTGGATATATATATTTTTTGGAAATATGTCTTCATTGCGGTGAATCTTATGTGGCTAATTTAATTCATACAATAATATTGCTTTTATCATTTTTAAATTTAGCTTATTATTAATAAAGTTTTTCTTACTTCTTACAGGTATGTAGCGACGATTGTTTCCCATGGGCGTTCTGTATTATTCAGGTATTTCACAACCATATGTAGCTGTCAACCTTATCGATGTCTTAATATGAAATTGATAAATCAGATTTTCACAAAAAAAAACTAGGAATATTCCGATAACACGGGGATAATTAGACAATGGTGAAAAAAAATATCTGGTCGTTTTGACTGACTGATCCCGTGTAAAGTAGTTTTTCACTAAACTTACTCCCGGGGCTCCTATCTCTGAACGGCTTGCCCTTCGGGCATTTGAAGATACCTAAAACGCTAAAACCTAACGAAGTTAACCTAATGGGCAAAAGCATCACCATTATTTATCGTGTGTTTTCGCAATATCCCTAGCATTTTAGTGAACATTTGGTTGAAAAAAATCTATATGTGCAATGTGCATTAGATTATCCACATCAGAAATATGTTAAATAAGAACTATCCGCCCAAGGACCGTTCCTGTCACGAATATAAGTAAGACCTTAACACGTTGGACGCCATAGGGGGCACCAGTTCAGTGACACTCAAATAGCATCGAGGGCCAGGTAAAAATTCATAAAATCGATAAAAATGAGATTTTGCTATTTATCGACAAATGATTTCTAAGATGCATAAAAACTATGGTACACGTTGAGATAAATGTTTATTGCTGTTTATTTAACGTCTCAAGTTCATAGTTTTAGATCCCCTTCTGAAGGTAACATGCACTTGGAGATAAATGAGGCGTGTCGGTGACTTTCTAGAAGTTTTCGGAGAACGAATTTTCATATAGGGGTTATTGGTGTGTAACTTGGGCCATGGAGGCCTGACCTGTGGTTAAAAGTAGCTATACGTTCTTAGATTATTTAGTAATTGATGGGCCCTTATGTGTCGAGAAACTTATGTTCCCAATTGGGATAGGTATACCTGAAAAATAAAGATCCATTTTTGTTATAATCGTAATATAATATAGGCCAAATCAAAATAATAATTTCATCCGTTTGCCAATTACATATACCTACATTTAATTGTTTTTCTCCTTAGTATATTGTATGACGTCACTATTGACTTGACACGTATTGACGGCAAGGACAAGGTGAAAGTCGAAATTTTACATATAATTTTTTTTTCACAGGTGCCATTTTGTGTCAATGTAATTGATAATTGTGAAAGAAGAGCCCCAGAAATGGTTTCAGAATTAACATCGGTCCTAAAACATGGTATATCCCAATAAAGCGATATCTCTGATTTAATTGCAAAACCACAGCAAAAGCACGAGGACAGATATCAAGATTTTTTGATGGCACTTAATAATATAAGAATATTATTTTTCAAGTATATTATCTGTACAATTAGATTTCCGATTTGCACCGACTTATAGTATCTCTGTTTGGCCCTATGGTTGACTGGTGGTGTGGAGAATGCCAGTTGACATTAAGTCCGTCATTTGTACTGACTTTTCTTTTTTGCAATAAATTTTAAATAAATAAATTATTGTATACTTATTTTATTGTACGAATATATGTTACAGTAATACCCTTAAGCTTTGTTTGAACCGCAAAAGATAAGCTCCTTGTAACATGAGAATATTACGTTAAGTAAACAGAAAACGAAAGAGAAGCTAAGCTTATTGATATTTTTGTAGTATTTCCTCGAACATACAGATTTGTTGCCTTTGACATTCATAATCGGTATTACCGGGAAAATAAAATGTGTGACGTTTTCAAGCAAACTGTACCACTTTGTCGCGTAACATAAGGTATTAGTAGGGCTTTTGGTACCATACTTGGTTCTAAAATCCACGGAATCGCTAATTGTACCAAATGACAAAGTTGAAGTCTTAAAATATATGATAGTGTTTTAGTACTCGTTTTAAGAGAGTGTAATTATTTTTAATTGTATATTTTTATCGTTAAAAAGTAAAACTTTAAACAAATTGCTCTAATCCTATATTTGCCGCCCCACGAGATGGAGATAATTAATCTTACTTTTTACGGAAATATTTTTTAGACTATTTGAATGATTTTAGTAACGATGTAACAACATAAATCACGAATCACTAAGATATCGTCGTATATTTTTAGACATTGATGGTTTTTTTTTTTTACAATTTGCGACGCCTTGGATTTTAGAACCTTTATACTACCAAAAATCCTAATACCTACTAGTTTATCCATAATTTAAGAGCATCGCTCTTGTCGGTGGAGTAATCGCCACTCTTCCCTATTTCTTTATAATGTATTGGTCTCCTGATACGACATAGTGCCCACTTTCTCTTTCACTTGACTAAAAAACGTAATTCTTAATTCTTGGGACTAGATATAAGTATTAAAAATGCAAACTATGCGACTATGCGCTAACACAAAGCACCTTATTAAAGTAAAGGTTAAAATAAAAACATAATTAAGCTCACTTGATTTTTTTAGTCCAAAGTAAAGGTTAAAATAAAAACATAATTAAGCTAACTTGATTTTTTTAGTCCAAAGTGTTTTACATAAAAATAAAAAAATGTTGTTGAGACAGAATATGAATTAAAGTAGCTCAAATGATCTCAATTTCGAATAACTGTAACGCAAATAAAAATCAAAAATGGCCATTTCACTCAGAAACTTAATTAAAGAACGCTTTTGCATAAGATTGATTGCAACTGTTCCTCGATATTTACATTTATTTTATTTCGTAGAATTGCATGGAAATTGCTTACTAGTATTTGATTTATTTTTGTTCGATGTATTTCAATTTGTAGTAGGTAGGTATATTCAATCAATATAAAACTACTCTTACAAAATTTAATTGAATTTTTATCTCAATAGTAAATGTATGGTACCATCCACAAACCCCTAGAAGTTTTTTATGAATATTGAATAAAGAGGTTTAATATAAATACACATTATTGTGCGATATCCCGAGTAGTGCTCTGACCCGTTAAGCTGTTAAGATCTACATCATCACATGGACCGTAAATTCGAAAAAAAAAACGCAAAGTTTCATTTTTATTATACGCATCAGTCATGTAAAAGGACTCAAATCAAATATTTGTCGTTGCTAAACCTATTTCGAAAGGCTTTTTATTCAGAGTTTTATGTACGTATACTATTTTGAAGGTTTACGAGCAATGCAATTTTATTGAACGGGATATTGCACATTTCAGCAAATCTGACTGAAATGTGCAATATCCCGTTATTGACATTATTATCAGTATAGAGGTATAACTTGAAGTACATAATCACCGAGATATACGCAGTTAAAACACTAGACACAGACTGATAATCTAATAAGTCATTTTCCTGATGAATGGTTTCAATAAATGTATCGTAGCGTCTTGTGCCAGTAAATTGATGTAGATAACTGGCGTAGGTACATTCAGTTCAAATAGTCGTCACAGACAGATGACTACCTCTCTGGTTATTTGTTGAACAACAAAATCTCGAAGTAATTATAAGTGGTAAAAAAATCTAAAGCACTTCGGCATGTAGTAGAATGTTCGAATAGGTACTTGTTTTATTTGTGATACAAATTTAAAACATGTGTTATCGATTCTAACAGGTCATCATCATCATTAGCCTATTATTGTCCACTGTTGGACATAGGCCTCTCCAAATCCATTCTAACAGGTCACAGCTACATTATGAACAGTGCGTCTTTGTTAAGCCCAAAAGAAGTGCATTTAAATCTGGGGAACGTAATTTTTTACACAGCTCCGCTCCAGTAGTCAGGCAGTCTAAGTCAGTAAACTGGTTCCAATACATGTATCGTGGCGTCTAGTGTCAGTTAAAATTGATTCCACCAGACAATGGATATTGTTTCTGCGATCTGATACCATTTCTTTGATCTTAAGATCTCGCTGTCTACTCTTTTTTAGTGTTTATGGTTTGTTTACTCTTATCTCTTATGCGTATCCAAAGGTTTCCCGATGTTTAATAAAACTGTTTTGACCTAATGTAACGTTAGATATAACGCGTTTTTCTTTGATTTACTCCTTTCAAATCTATCTACTAGTAAATTGTCAGATGAGTTAGGTTAGATTAGGGTAGATTATTACGTTACAAACTGTAATAGTTTCAGAAAACGTGTTATATCAAACATCAAATTAGGCCAATAAAATAAAATGAAATATAATTGTACACAACATTACATTGTAGATTAAAATACCTACTTTAGTTGGCATGGTAAAGTACTTATAGTTCTAAACGTAACATAATTAAAAGGTAGGTCACAGTAAAATTATATCAAACATCAAATTAGGTCAATTAAATAAAATGAAATATAATTGTACACAACATTACATTGTAGATTAAAATACCTACTTTAGTTGGCATGGTAAAGTACTTATAGTTCTAAACGTAACATAATTAAAAGGTAGGTCACAGTAAAATCAATAACAGGATAAACATACAGCAATATACGAGCAAAATTGCTGACAAGAACTAGTAAAATTAAAATAGAATCAAATTCGCAATCCTCGATAAGGCACTTATGCAAATTGCCTCCGACCTTATACCAGACGTTCCATCCGTAACAATTTAGTTCCTAACCCCTTAAGCTCCGGCTATGGCCAAAATGCGAGGAATTTTTATCGCAACCCAGATGGAGGACGCAGCATGAATTATGTACGTGAGACATAAATGTTGGACGGCGGTCAGTGATCCGACATAATGTGAGATTATGAATCGAGTCATAGCTTGATAAACTATGAGATTATCGTCCATTTTAAATAAGAGACGTGATGAACGGGCTAATGATGAGTGTTGACAGACATGTTTTGTTGTAGAAAGCGACGTCACGTACGTAAATGCCTTCTTTTTATGTGGGAGAAATCTATACCCTTACCGTGAGTTAACATGACTGTACTGTTGGTGTGACAAAAAAGAAGACATAACTATTTACGTCTACGTTAACAACATACTATTTTGTTTTCGACATTTTGGAATCATAAGATAGTGAGTTTAATGTCTAACTGTTTATCTTATTAAAAAAACAATTCCCCGAATGCACTGACATTGTTAACGTTTCGTACAATTTAAGTAGGTAATATTTACGACTGGTAGTAAAATTTATTCAAACGAGGGTGTAATACAAATAAAAGTTTATGGCTTCTTGCTACGGCCCCGTTTTATTCGATTCCTTTTGCTTTCCGTAATGCATAAAAATATTACTGTTCTGAAATATTAAGGTTTTAATTGGCCTATAACTGTTAACACACATTCTCATTGTTTCTTTAATAGACGGCTTAATATGCTCACGATTTAACGTACGAAATGTGCGTATGAAGAGTCATAATTTTCAAGTCCATGCTAAATATGTTCATTTGTTTTTCCTTTCCTTTTGTTTTGAAGAATAAAATAACGAAATTAGTGATAATATAACTATCTTATAAGTATTTTCTGCCGCATGGAGAGATCCTGATCACAAGCTGGAATTTAAAAGGCGATTCAAAAACATGTTTTGAATCCCAGTTGCATTTCATCATTCATCTGAATGCAAAGGCGTAATAAGTGAAAGCTTTCCTTTATTACCTCTTGATGTACGCTCCCTATTCAGACCAGTTTGCCATTGCACTCTCCCAATCAACCAGCGCGCAAACACTCAAAACCCCTGATAAATCCACTTCCCATTAACCTAGCCGTTTTACAAAGCCTTACACCCTTTTACGATCTCCCTAATACAATCCAAGCTGACCACATCATTAATTTCCTACAATATCGCACCCTAAAGCATTCGATATTTCAGCGAGAACTATTTATATTTCGCAACAAAAGGCGCCATAAATAAAGGCCCCTACCACCTTGCCAGAAGGCCTTTCTTATTTTGATGCGGTGTAACCGTGTATCACTGGATTCGTGGCTTTGTGAGGGATGTGATAAATCATTCAGGTTCTCGCGGAGTGCGTTGGTGTGCGCGGCCTTTACAATTTGTCATGATAGTAATGTATCTGCTTAGCTTATCTGTCTTTGAAGGAATCTTTTGAGTGTTAGAAATTGAGCACCAGTGATGCAGCAGAAGGTAGAGCTTTACGTTGACGGATCTTTATGGTATTTTCATAACGGTAACTGTCGAATAATACATGTAGTAGGTACTAGAAGATGCCTACAACGTAATCTAGTAAAAGTATAATTTAACAGTTTTTGGGTGTCCAGCTATCTCTGCATCAAAATTGGTTAAATCCGTTTAATAATTTCGGCCCGATGAGAGGAGATAGACATCTTTATCAACATATATGTCACTGTATGGCTGGTACCGCACAAATCCTGCATCGCGCTGTTAAGATTTATCCTGAAATAATAACCTCGCTGAATAGAGAACTGATTTTAGATATCAGTGTCAAACGTTGAGTTTAAGTCCTGAGGACCTATCCTCAGGACAGAGCATCTACATAATAGAACTCTCTATTATGTAGAACTTTTTCTCTCTTGAGCATAATAAGATATTTTTTTTTTTTTTTTTTTATTTATTTAGTTAAACAAACAGTCACTACAAATTGACTAGTCAACTAAAAGTAACTTAGAATTATATACAGTATGTGTGACCAACACCGTTCACCACTTATTAAATACAATATGTTTTGATCTTTCGGTGCTGAATATGGGTATGGCATATATAGTGAGTCTGAAGGACTCCTGTTATCGAGCAACAACATAACTGTCTTTTTTTTTTAAAGTATGTGCAAAATAAGCGTCTACACATCAACAGCGCGGCATTGGCCGCAGAAAGGAACAAAAAAAAATAAACGAAAGAAAAAAAAAGGAAAAAGAAAAAAGAAAAGAAAAAAAAAATGCTTATACGGATATTGATATTGACCCGTATAAGCATTTTTTTTTCTTTTCACCATGGTTTACATGTCGGTACAGCTGCACCGACGTCCATTGGCATATAATATGTGTACAGTACATAGAACATTTATGGTATTTTTAATGCGTCAATAATTTTTTGTTTATATTGACTTACTCTAGAACTAAATATGTCTACATGACAGAATCGTTTATTGTAAGTGTCTACAAGTCTGCGCAGAGGAGCGCGCTCACCAGCGTGCGTACGGCAGCGGCCAGTCACAAACAGCTGGTGAGGGCGCACCTCTCGCTGTCTGCTGCGAATTGGGTCTTTATAACTAAGTTTATTATTAAGGGCTATGCAGTCAAAATGATTGTTACAGAGGCCATACAATACCATTGCTTCAAGTAATGTGCGTCTAGAGCTAAGGTCTAGTAGCCCATATTTATTCAACAGCTGTTTGTAGGATAATCTACTACGATAACATCTAAAGTGCATTGTATTCAGGAACTTTTTCTGAACGGATTCGAGGGCATCTGCGTATTTATTATAGTAAGGGTTCCAAACGGACACAGCATGTTCTAGTTGAGAGCGAATCAGAGATTTGTATAGGTGTAAATATGTGCTGGGATTGCGAAACTCCGTACTAGACCGCATAACAAAACCATACATTTTAAATGCTTTATTGATTACGGAGTTAATGTGCTGGTCAAGATGTAGCTTCGAGTCAAGCGTGATTCCTAGGTCCCTTATGGATTGAACTGTAGCTAATTCCGTATTGCTTAATGAATAGGAATTATTAATGATTAATTTCTTTTTTGTAAAAGTAATAGTTTTACATTTATCGATGTTTAATTCGAGTTTATTAGCAGAGCAATAGTCCGAGAAGCGATTTAAGTCTTGTTGAAAGTTATAAATGTCATTTTCGTTGCATACAGCACGATATATTTTTAGGTCATCTGCGTAAAGTAGGATATTACAAAAATTTAAACATTCACTAATGTCGTTAATAAATATTGTAAACAACAAAGGACCTAAAATGGATCTCCAGAGCTTACTGTTGTTGCGTACGACTCACATCCATTTATTGTTACTTTTTGAGTCCGGTTAGTGATATAAGATTTGAAGATATCGTACCAGTTCATTGGTTAAGAGCATCAACGTAGTTTGAAAAATCTTTATTCACTCGAATGATAAACTAGATAGACATTAGCTATTATCGTTAACTGTTCTGAATTCTAAGAACGGCCATTGTGCGATGATGGAAGATCCTCAACCACCCACAATCAAGACTGATTACTGGCACTTAGTAAAAACGATAAAACTGGGACAGGCGCATCCAGATTTTATCCAGAAATATTTGTACTACAGGAAACATGCACGAACTATTAGGGGGCAGCACTTTAAATGTTAATTCCAAGTATTGATAAGTGAAAGATTCAGATTGGCGGCACGAGTTGGCAGTACCTTCGTTGTGAACGTTTCTATTAAGTACACATAAAAATAAAATACAAATTATTTTTTCTTATACACCTCAAACACACACTAGATATCGCACTGGGTACTATCAAGATCCATAAAACAGGCTGTTGTTTACCACCTTTCTCTCTGTATATGTTCAACATCTAAAGTAGGTGGTAATTTGGCCTTAGGTACGTCAAATTGCATAATAAAATCGTCAGCTACTTTTTATACTGACTGTACATGTTGTCGCTCGCCATTATAATACGCCAAATTATAAGGCTAGGTAAATCACAAATTATTGGTAACGACAGATAAATTGTAGCACTGAAATCAATTATTAAGTAAATGAAAATAATGAAATATGCTTTTTATCGTAAAGTTAATCTTATACACGATCCTGTTTGCGAAAATACCTTTTCGCAAATTAATACATAAATTGCGGGATTATTTCGGCACGTCAGAGTTTATGAAACAAAAACAAGGACCACGCACGTTTGGTAAGGCTTTTCGGTTATTAAAAGGATACACCCTACAAGTAACCTACCCGCTCGTTTCATTACCTTATTATCTATAGGTACGTATAACAAGGTAATTTTTATGTGAGGTCATGCGTTAGGGATGTTTTTTTTTCATTTAATTTCACATGATAATTGCGTCTATCATAGTCCGCTGTAATTTAAATTATATATAAACACAGTAGGTATGTTTAATTTTTAACTACGCTATCTGTGCATTTTTTGTATGATAAAATTAAGTAAGTACCTATCGTTGGTGTGAATAAATGTATTTACCTGGAGGATTTAAATCTAAACAATTGAATCAAAACTTAAAATCCTCATAAAAAAAAAAACACAGCGAATTATTCGTATCGTAGCCATTTTTTTATTTATACACATTAAGACCGATCGATCAGCTGTGTTGTTGCATGGAAATAGAAAAACCGTAGAAACCATCATACACTTTAGCAAACATTATTAACGCTCCTGGTCTTATGTTATGTTATCACCAATAAATAACATCACTTTTGCAAAAAAACGTAAATTTTTGAGCTCATAACAGAGCCCTTGTTGCGAATTGTGGTGGATCAAAAAATAAGATTACATTCGTCTAAATTTCGTACCACAAGGGAGTGAGCAGTTGAAACGCTAAGCTAACCTATTATAACTAAGAATTTCTAGCAATTAATATAATAATTGTTAAATTAAACGAACTTACCTGAAGTGAAGTTCTATTTCAATTTTACGAAATTCACCATAATGGAACACTATGCAGCAATACGGAGTATTGCACCAATGCTTCACAGTCCAAAGTAGTTAAAAAAATGTCTCGAACTGCTCCTCTTCCTAGATGATGGATGCCCTGCACTCTATAATCACTAAGAGTTTAAAGCAATTACGAACAACCCTACAACTGGGGTGAAAAAATATATAATAAATATATATGTTATTTGGGACAGGGCGGGACCTTCCATGATGGTGAATTTCGTAAAATTGAAATAGAACTTCACTTCAGGTAAGTTCGTTTAATTTAACAATTTTACTCATTCACCATCATGGAACACTATGCAGATGTTTAAAGCCAGGGTTGTGAGTGTAGTCGAGGAAAAATATTCGCGTTATTTAAAGAATGTTTATTCTGAATAACAAAACAATTTCTTTTTCCCCATTGGTAACTTCACCAATTAAATTTTTTAAACAACCAGGGATATAACAAAAATAAACTTTATATAACATAATTGCAAATAACATTGCTTAAATTATTAATATCTTCTAAATTCTATTATAAAATACTGATAATACAATTATTGTTCACATGCACATGTGAGTAATCAAATATAATCTTACAACATAAAATAGTCTTTATGTTACAGAATTGCAAATAACATTACTTAGGTTATTACTATCTTCTATTACAGGTCTATTATAAAATGTACCAAAAGTGCTTGAGCTATGTGACCACCCTGCACATTTTCTTATAGCATCTATTGTCATTCCTGCTCTCAGTGCTGCAGAAGTAGATGGATGTCTTGTACTATGAGATGAGAAGATTTTTGTATCTATACCTGCCTCCTGTAGAGTGCATTTTATCCACCGTCCAATAGTTTGAGTAGAGGTTTTTTTGTATGGTTTATTATAAGTGATAATAAGATCTTTAATATTTTGCCTAATAGGCGCTGTACACTTGATGTAAGAGATAATTGTTCTGACTGGACAGATTTCTGGTTTTAGATTATAGTAAGGCAAGTCAAGAAATGGTTGTTGCATGCCTTGTCTGGATGTTTTGATTAGGTCCAAAATATTGATAGTGATTCCCCTATCTGTGTATTTTATATTTTCTAGTTTTATTAACGACAAGGTTTGAACCCTATGACCTGTAGTAAGAGCTAAAATAGTAACAATCTTTTTAGTAATTTTCTCAACATTTAAAACGTCATTAGGGAACCAGGTTAACAAGTTTAATACCTTACAGGGATCCCAAGTTGTGGTATATCTGGGCTTCAATGGCCTCACTTTATATACACCCTTAAAGAAACGTTTAAGCCTGTCATCAACACCTATTTTAGGTCCTATGAGTAATGACAAGGCAGATCTAACACTATTTAGTGTACCATATGAAGCCCCAGAGTTGAAACATTCAGTTAAAAAGGTTAGTATATATGGTACTGACCCTTCATATGGTTGGATATCATTTTTGGAACAAAATTCCCACCAAAGTTTTAGTCCTGTGTTATATTGTTTTATTGTACTGGGTGCTAAAGAGGATATCATAATGCTCATAGATGATTGAGGTATACCTCTTCTTTTTAAGGCTTCGCTGAGAGCAGCAGCCCTGCAGCCAGGGTAAGATTCTTGTATAACGGATGGTGATCTCTGAAATAAGATGATAACAATGTTTTACTAGGTTGAAACATAATTGGCGGCGACTGTAATAGGGAAGAGAATAGTGGAAACCAGGGCTGTGTTGTCCAATATGGTACAACTAAAATACCCGTAGCTCTATCATTTTTGATTTTTTGTAATACCCTTAGTATTATACTAAAGGGTGGAAAGGCATAGAAATAATATTTCGTCCATTTAATTGTAAATGCGTCAACCGCTACAGCGTCAGGATCCTTATGCCAACTGATAAATTTTTTGCATTTATTATTAGATCTAGATGCGAAAAGGTCGATTTCTGGTTCTCCAAAGACAGTAACAATTTCTTTATAAGCTTCGTGTGATAATTCCCATTCTATTGTCTGTTTCCTTCACTCATGATCTGCCTCTATATTTTATTTTGTGTTAATATAAGATGCAAATAAAAATATGTTTTTTGACTCACACCACTGCCAGATTTCACGTGTAATACCGTTTAAGTGAGGATATTGAATTCCTCCCATTCTATTTATATATGCCACTGCAGTGGTGTTATCAATTCTTATAAGAATTTCACAATTACTAAATTTATTTGCTAAACATTTTAACCCAAAGAAGGCCGCTTTTAGCTCTAAAAAATTTATGTGACATTTTTGTTCCTCCTCAGTCCATAAACCGGATAACCTATCGTTTTCACGCACTGCCCCCCAGCCAGACCTGGAAGCATCAGTGAACAGTTCTGTGACAAAATTATATTGTCTTATATCGTTACTAGATTTACTAACATTACTAATCCACCAATCTAATTCAGACTGTAAATACTTTGGGATTTTCATATGTGCATCATAGTTTCCATTGTGATGTTCAAGGGCTAAAAATTTTTCCCTTTCAAGAAGCTTGGTATATACAAGCCCATACTTTACACCAGGACATGCCGAGTTCAGTAATCCTAGAATTTGTGAAAACTATCTAATTTTACAGTGGTTTTTCTTTTTAAATGACTTCAACAGAACAGTAATCATATCAATTTTTGACAAAGGGAGTGACATAGTCATACTTTTCGAGTCCAACATTAATCCTAGATATTTGCAATATGTAGTGGGTATAAGACAACTCTTTTCTGTGTTAATAACAAAACCTAAGGAGCATAACACATCACATATTTTATGAATATTGTTGTGACATACCTGTCATAATCATCGCTAAAACATATTATGTCATCCAGGTATATGGATAAAATAATATTTTGTTCTCTTAAATAGGAAACTACAGGTTTCATGATCTTAGTAAAGGCAAATGGGCTTGTGCAGAGACCGAAAGGGAGTGCATTAAACTGATACAATTTATTTTCAAAATGAAATCTAAGAAATTTTTTACTACTGTCTGCAATTTTTATAGAAAAGTAGGCATCTTTCAAGTCTATTGTAGCCATATAACAATTTTTTGTTATCAGTTTGCACACCGTACGAATGTCCTCTATTTTGAAATGTTCTACAGCAACATATTTGTTAAGGCTCTTGAGATTTAATATGAACCTATTATCTCCATTAGGTTTAGGTATCATAAATATTGGTGATACAAATTGGTCATTCCGTGGTTCACATTCAGAAATAGCTCCTATTGATTTAAGCTTATTAATCTCAGTTCTTAACTCCCTAATTTCCCTATCTGACCAATGACAGATAGAGTCCAATTCAGTCCTTATGGGTTCATTATTAATAAATGGAATATCATAACCTAAAACCCATGTTAAAATGGAATCATCATTGGTTAGCAACTGCCAGTTATCATAAAATCTAGCTAAGCTACCTGCATGTACCTCCGTTAACGACAGCGTGTTGATCTCGACTGTTGGTACTTCGAAGCTGGGCGTCGGTGATGGTGCTGCTGGTGATACGGCTGTTGGTACTGCTGGTTCCGTGGTGGCCCGCCTCTTGCTCTGTTTTCCTTCTGAGGCCACTTCGGGGAGTTCTGAGACGGGCCCTTCCAGTTTAAATTCGGTTTAAATGAGTTGTTGGCCTTCTGAGGTTGTTTTTTGGTTGAAACCGGGTTAGCTTGCAAAAGTGAACCGTTTCGTTCTGCTTTTGCTGATTTCAGACGTTCACCCAAATTCTCTCCAAAGAGGTATGTATCTACTGTAACATTAGCGGCTGCTTTCTTCACAGAATTGTGTAAAGGGCTCAAGGAAAAGTGTCGTCTGACAAAGTTGTCATAATGATTCATATTACACAGGATCTTTGCTGAATCATTGATACCTTCTATGAGTTTGACACTATTTAGGTTGCCCTTCATAATCTCTGTCAACATGGAACCCATACATGATAGAACCTTGCCCACCAAATTTTGGCGATATTCAAACTTTTTATCACGCTTGAGTGTATTCTCGGACAATGCTGCCACCAATTCAGGATTAAGTTTAGGCGCTATGGCCATTGGAAAGTTTCCTGGTGTTCGATACTTATTGATTAATTTTGGCCAATCTTCTTTTTTAATCCCTTGTTTCAGAATATTGTTCCATCTATTGACTACCTCTTGTCTTATATTTTCTCCTTTTTCTTCAGTAATTTTTCCTTCATCACCAAGAGCTAAGATGAATTCTTCAGGCAACATATCCTCCACGACTGGAACTTCTGAAATTGTACACCATTTCATAATTAGCAACTATCCAATGACTTAATGGCCTCAAAAGGCTATGGGGTTCCATGTATAATTAAACATACTGGTCTAGTCTAGCCTCTAAATGAACTAGCTCTATTAGAAAGAAAGAAAGAAAGAAAGAAAGAAAGAAATATTTATTTGCAAACACACGAACACAGTAGTACAAACAAAAACAAAAACATTCAGATTTGAGCCGTGTGCAAGCAAAAAGGGCCAGGCTCAGCATGTGCTGCAGCCCGCAGGCCGCAACGCTGATTTTCAGCCAGTACCTTGTTGGTGACAAAACGACCACACACAGAGAACATTGGGCTAAGACAGCTTAAATACTATTAAAACATATAATTCATCTTACCTAGTAATGTATATGTAATATTATTAGTACAAATTAAATTACTTTTACTATTAAATACATATGTATATTTTTATTAAATAAAACATGGTGCTATAACGCACAAGGTCTTGTCTGCCCTCTCGTGACAGCTCTATAAATATTTAGACCTTTATCACCTAGGTGAAATAATTAACGGTGATTAATATATTTGTTATGTTTGCCCTCACGTGACAACTCTAAAATAACAAAGATATAACATCAAGGCAGATAAATTGTACAGGTAACAGACCTGGATCCTCATTAGTGCCTTCAGGATCTCTGGATTGGGACACTAATTCTGCACACTCGCGCTCTGGGGTAGCCGATCTTGATGGTAATTTACTAGGGCCTGTTTTGTCGATCATTATCATTTCAGGAGAATGTGATTCTGATCGTAATTCATCAGGCCCTCCCTCGTTGGTAAGCTTCGCCAATTTCATCTTTTTCCTATTTAGTCTCGCCTCTAATTCTCTGATCTTTTCTTCCATTTCTTCCGGGTCTTCAACCGCTTTTCTTTTTTCTTTTCCCATTTTGTTCATTCACTTTCAATTCAAACACACTAATAACACTTACGATCAAGAAATTCTAACTTGTTTGTACTTGCACTTGCAGTTACCGGTCAAATCATAGGTAATTGAAAGAAAAACGCGGCAACGAACAGTAAAATAAAAAATATAACTGTCATAGACAATTTAAATAAAACAATTTAAACGGATTATATCGCGTATATTAATTATTTGAGCCTCCCTGACGTTTCAGTACCTTTTTAGTTTTGCCAAACGAAACGTAGTATAGCTACACGGGTTAAGGAGCATGTAGCCGATGTCAAGCACCGTCGTTGCAACAGGTCTGCAGTCTGCGAGCATGTCATGGACAAACCAAACCATTCAATTAAGTTTGATAACACTTCAATCCTTGCCAGAGAGAAACGATATTTTCCCAGAATGTTGCGCGAGGCTATTGAAATCAAAAAATATCCCAATTTCAATAGAGAAGATGGTTTGTCATTACCACCGGCTTGGGATCCTGTTGTACATCTTATCAAGGATCAAGCAAGACACAAGACTGGAAGCCTTGGGCCTCGAACGGTGTAAAACAAATTAGTGTTAAAAGTAGTATATGTAGAGTTTTTGTTTAAAAGTATTTTATAGTAATAAATAAGGCAATCTGGGAGTTTTCTTTGGCGGTTCTTTCTCCTCAGTAAGCCTTTAGTGAACCGCTGGTAGATATTTTAAATAAATAATAAATGCCCTTCTGGCACATGTGTAACTGTCTTTACACATTAGGCCCATCTGGCATGTATGAACACCTTTATTTTAAATTAATACTTACAAAATGGGTAGTTTGCACAAATGTAACTTTGACAGAGAAAAATTGTGTTTTTCTCAGTCAACCTTTGACAACGGTATCTGTAAAGGTACTGAAACGTCAGGGAGGCTCAAATAATTAATATACGCGATATAATCCGTTTAAATTGTTTTATTTAAATGTGTGACAGTCGCGGAAACCGAAGAAAATATTATGTCATAGACAAGTAAAAATAAATATGTATAGGCGAATGTGAATGTGAAACAGCGCTATACCGGCTAAACTAAACAAATATCTGTCAAAACAAAACGGCGGTTTGTAGCTACGACACAAATACTAAAATTACTGTCAGTTTCTATAAGAAATACTCAGAAAAGTCAGGTTTCGAAATACTATTTCATTATAATCAGAATTGGTAAAACGTACCTGATAACTCATAAGTAAAATATGAGTAGTAACGCCAATAAACAAACCGTTTTCTTCATCGACGATCCCCTCACATATTCAGTTTTAACAAGTATTTTTTTCACTCCACACATTATGGACAAGAAATTTATGTTACACACCTTGGTTTTTCACTTAAAACACAATTAAATAATATTTATAATGCGAATTATATTGGAACGACGTGAAGTCTTTTTGGCACAAAAAACCATAGTGATTATAGAGTGCAGGGCATCCATCATCTAGGAAGAGGAGCTGTTCGAGACATTTTTTTAACTACTTTGGACTGTGAAGCATTGGTGCAATACTCCGTATTGCTGCATAGTGTTCCATGATGGTGAATGAGTAAAATTAATAATAAAAAACTAGTTGAACAGGCGACCGCAAATGTGCTCGTAAGTAATTAATATACGGTTAAAAACCTAAATAAAAGCCTCCGTCTAGACTGGTGCAGAGCTGTAGGTACGTTCCAGCCTTTTAAACCGTTGTGCATGTACTTGTTGGTTATGAATCAACAGAGAAGCATCAGTGCGTTTTATAGCCAAGGGAAAATATAAGTACTTGATTTTATGCTCATATTAAAACATTGGGAAATTGGTTTTAATTGAGGGTTTTTTTTATTACCTACAATGCTAATACTATCGTGTATACTGTGGGTGCGCATTTTTTCACATAACGATTGATTGTCATAACTTACTGTTTGTTATAAAATCGTTAGCCATAACTCAGAAATTATTAACTTTACAAGAGTTTTGAGTAAAACCCATTAGCTTAGGTTTGGTTAGGTTAGTATTATAACAATCCTGAAAGTTATTTGTTTTAGAGGAAAGTAGAAGTTATGAATAATAACTAATGACAATATGGATACGTATACCTGTAGGTAGGATCATGCATGTGGTTACATAAGAAGATAGGTCGAAAATAGTAAATTTTGACACGTATTTTTTAAGCCCGCTGTCATTTTCGTGCCTGTAACTATATCGGAAGCCCTGTTTTTTTTTAATTATGCAATATTTCATAAATTATCGATAATATAACCAACTATATATATCCTTGAAAACCCTCACACTCGACATCGTATAATTGCCTCTTATTACAAACTAGAACTCAATTTACGTTTGATTGGTTTCGTATTGAAGCAACAGTTATCAATCTGCAACATTCGATATCGCTTTGAGTCAAAGCAAATAAATTTAAAGCCGATTCGTAGCATGCTCCTGTGAGGCTTCGACGATTGATTGAATACCGTTGACGCTAACTTCTATGGTTACTTCATTTGCAACTACATAAATCGAACGATATGGAAAATCAAATGCGGTCTGCACGGGATCGCACCTTGTGGCGAGTCATGGGGGAGGCCTATATGTTCAGCAGTGGACGTTTGTGGCTGATAGATAGATACTTAGAAAATCGAACGGCTCCCCGCGGTTTTACCCGCTCATCCCACAGGAACACTATTTTTTTTTCTAGATAAAAGGTAGCCGATGTGTCAATCACGGGTGTCTGCTACTTCCATACCAAATTTTATTAAAATTGGTCCAGCTGTTTAACATTTAAATAAAACAATTTAAACGGATTATATCGCGTATATTAATTATTTGAGCCTCCCTGACGTTTCAGTACCTTTACAGATACCGTTGTCAAAGGTTGACAGCCAGCTGTTTAAGCTTGAAAAAGTAACAAACGTACAAAGTCAGAAATTTTCGCCTTTATAATTTATTAGTGTTTACCTTTACCTTAAAAAAGTCAATATTTTACATGTATCACCACACTAAATTGCTTGTAGAACAGTGATAACCGTTGTGGGGATGAAAGGTAACCACGTACCGGAAGACGCAGCCCTGACCAGGTCAGGATCGTGTAAGAGGGCGACAGACCACCGCACCTGGGGACATATTATCTCTGTCCAACAATGAATATCTTTCGGGTGATATATGATATAATGTAACAACTGTAGGTAGGTAAATAATATGTGTAGGTAGGTCTAATTCCGGAATGCACCCGTCCGAATTAGTACATTACATAACGTTAGACGGTAAATTGCAGGTGTTAAAAATGCGATCTGGGGCTTTAGGAATTACCGCCCGTGGTTTGTCTAAAGTTTTGCGTCTTGCCTTGGCCAGAAAGTGAGATTTTCTGGGCAGAAAATCCCACTTACGGCCTACGGCGACGTAAACATCTTTTTCGTCTTTCTTTTATAATTGTGGTGACTACCTTGTAAAATAATAACAGTTTTGAACTATTCCACTTAACTACCAATCGGCAGTTTACGATAAAGTTACGAGTAAAAATAGGCTCAAGATCAATTCAAGTGGCCTGGCACTGAGCGACGCGACGCTTTTGAGTTCAAGGGCAAGACTTAAGTACCCAAACTTATTACTTCAACGAATTATTACATGGTTTCAAACATTATGTTTTGCATTGTATTAGGACCTCTGAGACTGAGACATTTAATTGTTACAAATTCAGTTACCAAAGTTCGTCATGTTACCATCGTTCCAGTTGAAACAAATTGCCGTGATTTTATCACATGACGTGCCACTTTCGTCACCTGTCATGTATTCAGATGCTTATACTCATATTACCGTTGTTTTTAGTACATTACTGAATGTATTAGATGGAATAATTTTACCCGTGCAAAAGTTTACCTAAAATGACATTAACTAGTAATTTTAATGCTGCAACAGGCAGAACTGATAGCATTAGGAGCCTATATGATCGACGTACGTGAATTTATGACAGTAATATTTTCCTCTGACACAAGTCACGGCGATATTTTATGCTGGTCACTGTGATATCCATGTCCACTGTACTTAACTTTATTTATCCACCGTCAGCTTAATTCGCTTGCCACCAAACAAACTACACCTATATAACGTATCTATGTGGGGTGTGGAGTTATGAATTTCTACTATTCGAGTAAATTAAATTCGCAACTTCACACGCTGCCATGAACAAAGTAGCTTCCTAAAACTTTCAGTGAGATAATAAATTTTGCTAAGTTGTCAGCACAAATAAGTGAAACATTCGCGTTTCGAAGTTTCAACTGCTTGAAGTTTCCGTGTCTGAATTTTTAATTAGTGTTATCAAGTTATTTAATTTTTAATGATTCCTTGTTTCTGTTTCCTAGTCATATATAACCTTATGTATATGATAATCATGTATTACCCGATACCCCTATTACCCGACGTAAAGAAAACACACAGTATGATTTGGAATGCGCCATCCCGAAAAAGCAAATAGCTAATAAGTATGCAATTAAATAGTACGAGTAGTAGATGTCTTTTTGTGTCTAATTATTAACATTAGTACATTACTGCAGACGCCGGGAGAGAAGGATTGCCGGATAAGGTAGGAATAAATAGGTTTAGATAGTGATCAGAAGGTACGAAGCCGGCAAGCCCTTTTCACGGCTAGACATGTATAGTGTTTCTCTCAAACATATGCAATGAAATAAAAACATATACCCCTCAAAAAATATATAATTCAGCTGTCTAGCCTGTTCATGAACACAGACGCCATGTTTAAAAAAATGACTTCCCGGCTTAGGCCTTCAATTTTATATGAAATTCATTTAGGTACAGTTCTCCCGAGTAGTTCCGCCCGAAACGTGATACTTCGAAGCCGCTTATATCGCACGTTATGACGACTTTCGTTGCATGATTTAGAAAACATATATATTACGTAGTTTACTTAGATTTTATCACATTAGCTGTTTAGGTTCACTAATCTAAAAAAATAATTTATTGAGACATATTCGGAAACTCAAAACGTGCTTAAAAGATTACCAAAACTAAACCAACCTACCCATCATATTATTTGTTCCATTAATTTATCAAACAAGGAGTTGCAAAATCAGCTCCAACAACTCAAATTCGCCACAGATTAAGTAATCTTACAAGATAACTTGCAAAATTGCCGAACATTTTATAATTAGGGGAGTACCTATTATTTTGCTAAAATTAACTTATAAGTGGGGTTGGTAATTATAAATCTGAGTGTTATAAGTTTGACGCCTGTTATGATTTATGCGCAGAATTTCCTCGTGTGTATTTTGTGCCCTTTAACTTCGGAGTAATATTTTAAAGGCGTCTTTTGCAGCATTTAATTTAATGGGGGAATTGTTTAATTTTGTACAAGAATGAACTTGTTTCAATTAATAAAACAAACATTGACTATGTTTCTTGTTTAATCGAGTAAAGCCGATCCGATAAAATGTGTTTATCGACAGTTTCTTTGTGAGCGCATTTAAAATTCTGATATTTACAGTACATAGGTACCTAGGTCGGCGTATTCGTGAATGTTCCAGTTCGCAGGGTGTTTGTATCCATAAATACGACCTGGGACTTAACGAATTACCGCCCGTAGTTTATAAAAAGGCCTAGGGTGACGTAAACATCTTTGAATAAAATATATATGATCTTCATAATTTACAGTTAGATAATCTTTTTTAAAGGTCGCACAGTGCCAAATAATGCCACATTTTTCGCCATGGACAACCTGATACAGAATTGGTTAGAACTTATCATTAGAAACCTCGGAATATACTACAACAGGTAGCTATTGTGTTTATTTTCCAACTTATTCATGTTGGTAAAGTGACGTAATTTTCGGGCAAAAGAAAATCAAAGTAATCCATCTCTTCAACTTTAAGAAATATTTTGAATTATAATGTTTAAAACGTAATATTGATCGTAGCTTGATGTTTAGAAACGATCTACAACCTTCTACAGGCATTAGAAGTCAAGATATTAACTATTTTAGTTTTTTTGTTTTTATTTTTTTTCTCCCAAACGTGTAAGTAGTGGCTGGTAATTTTGATATGGCAAGTACCTCTGAGTGTCCTGAACATGTGATATTAAAATGGGCGCGGTAGCTCGTGGGGTCTTCAAGATACATGCCAATAAAACTTTTTGTCAGGGCTGCCAAAATAATTCGATAAAATTTTCGGTTAATTAATTTTTATGTAAACATTCATAGGAACTTTCTTTTCTACTTACTTTACAAATAATCACAACATTTTAATTAAAAAAATATATAATAAAAACTAAAAATATTATTCCGGTTTCATAAAATGTAGGTACGAAAACAACTTCTTTAATTTTACATATGCTGGTGACCGGAAATCCCGCTCTTCCATCAATAGAATATAATAGAAAAAAACCAAAACAAATAATACTATAAGTATACATATTATGTATACAAATATGTCTATGTTGAAGATTAAAAAGATTCTTCACTTTTGGAGTCACTTAGAGTCAATGTTGGTGTTAAGGTACAAAAGAGACGAACATTTTTCATGCCACGGCTGTACCAACAAGACGGCTGCCTAAACCTTATCCTTCACCGACTAGACCGCAAGATTATAGTGATTATTAACTAACATCATTAGTTGAACATTGCGGCGAGCAAATTAAAAGGGCAATACATATGTATCAATGAATGAGTCACTTATGTATTTTCTGGTCTGTTTTCCTTTGCGTATAATACCCGACAGTATGCTTCAGACTTAAAATGGCACTTTCAGTAGACAGCCCAGTTCTGAAACCGAACTGAGCATCACGTATCTTTAGATGCAGATCGACTATAGAGTCCAGCATACTGGCGAGTATCTTAGCCGCTGTCGTTGCCAGCGAGATGGGCCGATAGTTGTCCCTACTGGACAAATCTCTGGTTTTGTTCTTGGGCACTGGTACTACTATAGTCCTCATGAATGTCCTGGGTAAGTATGAATGGCTCAAGCACAGACTGTAAAACATCGCAAGTACACGAGGCAGATGAACGCCGGCATACTTGAAGTGTTCAATACTGAGGCCGTCGTGGCCGGGCGACTTTCCCCTCTGCATCTTGCTAACAACTTTAGCGACTGTTTTAGCTCTAAAGACTGATAGCGAACCGCTGGTAGATATTTTAAAATAAAAAAAATTATGCCCTTCTGGCACATGCATAACTGTTCTTACACATTAGGCCTACCTGGCATGTATGTACGCCTTTATTTTAATATCATATACGCGATAGAATCCGTTTAAATTGTTTTATTGAAATCTGTGACAGGCGCGGAAACCGAAGAAAATTATTATTTATTTATATATTTAATATCCAATTTAAAATACTGATTTATACACAAAGGTAATTATTTGTAAGATTCAAATAATTAATAACATTATTACTATTCAGTCAAATATTATTGACCGAAAAGTATCAACCCTAGACGATGATATTTTTATCAAAACCGAAGTTGATATTTCTTCGAGACCCCACGAGCTACCGCGCCCATTTTAATATCACATGTTCAGGACACTCAGAGGTACTTCCCATATCAAAATTACCAGCCACTACTTACACGTTTGGGAGAAAAAAAATAAAAACAAAAAACTAAAATAGTTAATATCTTGACTTCTAATGCCTGTAGAAGGTTGTAAATCGTTTCTAAACATAAAGCTACGATCAATATTACGTTTTAAACATTATAATTCAAAATATTTCTTAAAGTTGAAGAGATGGATTACTTTGATTTTCTTTTGCCCGAAAATTACGTCACTTTACCAACATGAATAAGTTGGAAAATAAACACAACAGCTACCTGTTGTACTATATTCCGAGGTTTCTAATGATAAGTTCTAACCAATTCTGTATCAGGTTGTCCATGGCGAAAAATGTGGCATTATTTGGCACTGTGGGTCGTTAAATAATGTAGATTTCAGTTCGATAATACTATTCATCCATATCAAATTCTGTCTGTCAAATAGTGTACGTACCTAAGTGCGAAATGGAAATTTAAGTGCTGCTTTGCATATTGTCTAAATTTGCGGTACTTTGTAGTGGTCACTTGCTCAGGTCTGTGTGGGATGCCCTGTTTAACTAATTACTATTTGGTTACTATCTAATGGTGCTAAGTGCACGATACGCGCTCTAGCGCAAATCGCAGAGATGTATTAATTAATATCAACCAAATAAAGCGAACATAGCGCTAAACTTGCGAACGCAGTTTCTTTATTGTATTTTATATCTTTCAACAACGGGTACCTATGTTATGCTAAATAAAAAACTGCCCATCAGTATCTATTAAAATTTTCAAATGCTGTTCGATTATTATATTAACTATCAATTTTGTTGTTAACTTGTGTTTATTGGTACTAACATAAATATTAATTAAATTAACACACGGTTATCCACACTAATATTATAAATGCGAAAGTGTGTCTGTCTGTCTGTTACCTCTTCTCGCTTAAACCGCTGAATCGATTTTGATGAAATTTGGCATATAGATAGTTTAAGATTCGAGGAAGACATAGGATGGTTTTCATCCTGGAAATTATACCTAAAAAGATTGAAAAGTGAGTGAACATTTCTGTTAGGGTGCGGTGACCCTGTAGGAAATGTAATTATTAGACCAAAAGCACAATTGCTCTTACATTTGCTTAGGCGCTTTTAATAATCCCTTTTATCAAGTTCCACGCGTACGTAGTCGCGGGCAAAAGCTAGTAGTAAATAATTGTCAATAACTTCCATGATTTTGATACTGTTTATTACTTAATCATGAACACGCTTTCTCGTATAAGTTAACCACATTGATACTCTATTGTCATTTATATAAATTGAACTATAATTTGTTTTCTAACCAATCTCATTCTTCATATTTACAAACAATTATAGAACAGCTACTTATACTACTAGTGTAATCATAAATAAGTAAGTAATCAAATGTTCATCAGCGAGTTGATTAAACAAGATAATTATAATGTCCAAGCTTTACAAATAAAGAAACACTACGGCGCACAACGGGAGAAATTGTTACTAATAAACTTTTAACACTCGAGTGAGAATTTTTGTGCTGGAGTATACAAACTGCGGCTTTAATTCTACTGAATCGTTTAAGTTGCGTTTTAGTGCAACTTTCTAGTGATTTGTATTGTTAGGTAGCATTGAAGTTGTTGGAATTTAGCTGGAAATTTATAGAAGAAAAGTTATTTAAAAAATACAGATGAACGTACCATAACAAGGAACGACTATTACCATCGGCCCTTTCAGTCTGTTATAGACGATTTATGGTTTTTTGGCTGTGAAGCACCGCCTTTGCTGGTTGAAAAGACTGATAGGTTATGAGCTTATCCAACTGCAAATCTGAAGTTAGCCGCTGAGTAGCGTTGATGTCGCTTTTGTCTGTACGTAATATATTGACTGACAAGAGTCAGTCAATATATTTACAGTAAAACCGTATTAACGTTAAAGTTATCAGTTATTATTAAGAGCCGCAAAGTTGGGTAGGACAGCTGTCCCTGAGGGTAAACTCCATACGACGAGTTCAGAGAGATAACTGTAACTGATACCGTAATTTTTAAAATTATTAGAGATTATAGAAAATTTTAACGACAGCAATTATTACTTTGCACATTACATTTATTGGTATGTGCATAAATACTGCTAAGCTATGTAAACACTCGTGCACTTCTATTCCATAACTTTACAGGCTCTCGATTCGTAACTGCGCTCGGTTCCGTGTTCAAGATTTATTGGAAAGAACCGAAACATCTCTTGTTTAGACATTCACTTACTTGTATTTCCAATAAAATTTATTCGCAGATCCGTATTTGAATTGGAACATAGCTATTTATGCGCCTAAGAATTTAATTTTACCTGACTAAATTCAAGAGAAATTGTGCAAACGGTTATTTGATTTTTTGAAGTGAAATGATTTGTGTTTTGTTTTTCAAGAAAGCCAATATGTTTCTAGACTTTATAAGAAAATTTGAGTTAATATTCGTTTTTAGCTATGTAGAAACAGAGAACAGACTACAAAAGGTAAATTCTTTTCATCTTCGCAAAGGCCGCCTGAGAACGGTTTTTTATGGATTGTTTGTATAAAATGCTATGGGTGTGGTAACACGATCCATCGACACGTGTTTAATTGTCTACGAAAGCGTGCCGAGTTTCCCTGAACAGATGAAGGTGGAGCCGAGCGGCCAGATATGCGCTGCATAGAGTGCATAGGCTATAGGTACTATTAATTTAGGGCGGTTTGCGAATGGTATGGCTTTGAGAAAAAAACTTGTGACGATGGATCTGAGGAATGTATTCTGGATCTGTATAGTAAATGTTAAAGGTCAATAAGAGGTATAAATATGAATCGATCCTATTTATAATTGGAATCAGATGTCTTTATAGGACTGGCTACACTTAGACTGCTCTAAAAGTTAGAAATAGCCGTTTTAGTTCGACATTCCTATCTCCGTAGGAAGGAGGTTCTTCATAGTCTCATATTTCAAAGACCTTTAATTTTTTTAGCTACTTTTATGGATATAACTACAGTATGTTGTAGAATTCAATATCAGCCATCATCCCCATCGAGGATACCTACACACTAATTAAAACGCCACCACATTCTAAGACAGACTTTGTGACCCTCGATAATAAGTATAATAGTCAGCGCTTTGATAATGATAATGAGCTAACATGGTTTTCCCCTCTCCGTCCATGAATAACTTAGTAACTCTTTGTTTTGAATTCTGACATTGCAGACAGTTTGTCGTTTCAAGAACTGCATTTAGTGCTATTATAGGGTGGGAATGTGTCAGTCTGTCATCATTGTCATCAAAGCCTTCCTTTTTATGCCACTTTATCTTTGTCCGCTAATACAATTACTTCAAATGCATTCATTCTTTGTTCAAATCTCATTCTTACCATCTAATTCTATTGACGTATTTATTTGAGCAATATGTTACCTTTATTTTGTTAGATTTTTGCTATTCAAGTTATGTGACATTGACAAGGTGGTAAGAAAGGTAAATAGAGCAAATCACTTACGTAAGTAAATATCATTTAAATTCAAATTAGATTCAGATTTTAAAACACTTAAATATGTCTGTCATATCTTTTATCTACATTTTATTAGAACTGCTGTAAAAAGCAATCAAGAGCCCTTCAGTTTCAGGTTTTTGTCCGATTTTTTAAATGTTTACCAGATGTCTGTTTTATGGGTTTTTTATCAGATTAGAGAACACGTGGCAACCTTGGGATAAGGAATATGTTTGGTTTATGGTTTGAATGTTATCTAGAATAAAAACAACACGATGACAGATAATGGTTACTAAGTTGTCAATATCATCTAAGAATATTATCCAATAAACCGCGAGAATAGGCCACGGGCCAGCACGTATTCGTATGTTCTTCTCTACCGCTTTTATTCAGGCAAAATTGGCTTGCGTTCGTAGCCAATCGTCGCGGTGCGCACGAAACAATGTCGTCACGCCTCATGATCAATTATATATTATTTTTAATAAATATCGGACAACCTCAACCTCACACAAATCGATTTAGTCCAGTACAGTAAGCTTCAGTGAACGTTAAAAGATATTTTATATGTATGTGATTTATTAGCATTTTTTATACTTACACAGTTATTATGATTCTAAAAATCTCAAATCACAATTATTTACAATGTCTCCTTTTGAAAACCTAAAGTTACTACAGCCTTGTTCTACTAAAGTTTCTTGAACCAGAATATTCTGTTGACTCTTGAGTTTCTAATAAAGCATTTTTTGCTTTAAAGGAGCTGCAAAGGACCTCGTTAAGGAAAGTAGTCAACAGAACAGCAATTCAAACTACTGAAAATAAACGTTTTCCTTTGAGGAGAAATTTTTCTGAAACTAGCATGATAAGTAAAATTTAAAATAAAATGCATTTAAATTGTGATTGAAGCAGTAGGTAACATCTGCTAACGTAAACAATTTTTTTTTGTACTGAAGCGAAAAATTTAAATATTGAATGGCTCGAGCGAAACCATGGTGGAAAAATAGGTAAGAATTTAGTGATGGGTCAAAAAGCCGTTGGAAAGGCGGGTTCAAGCCCCACCAGAAGCATGATTTTTTTGCTTCGATATAAACATTTAAAATGTATTTTAATTACAGGTTTGATAAACAAATTGTAAATACATAAATGTAACCAGAGTAGTAGCCGGAAAGCTGCTTTCATTGAGAGAAACAGTTATTGTCGAATGAAACGAGTTATTCGCAGGTTCAGCGAAGTTTCCGTAAACATTTCGTCAATCAATTGTTGGAGCAATCATGCATTGGTTATTGTTACATAATGTAGAATAAACACCTGGAATCAACACATGCTAATTAGTGAATTTATATCATGATATTTAAACTACACATTTTTTTCAAAAGTTAATGACGTCCGATAAGGTGGCAAATTTTTCATTGTGTTTGATTTGTGTATCGTACATGCGTCCGTATTAGTAAGTAGGTAAAAAAAAACTGTTTTACTTTGTCTTTTTATTCTTGTAACATTTGTCATTCCCTTTTGGAGTACAGTAAAAAATATGTAAACTACGCTACAAATTCCTCTTACGCCTTCCCATACATTTTTTTAACCTTGTGTACTTTAATCAACGAGGTTTTTTGTAGTTATAATCGAATCCGACTATACACACACACACACACACACACACACACACACACACACACACACACACACACACACACACACACACACACACACACACACACACACACACACACACACACACACACACACACTCACACACACCACCTGACGCTAGCGTTCGTCGTGCCTGTCTATTTGGTTAAATGTAACTAGTTTAAATTAGTTGTAATTAAAATCTATATTGTCTGTTTATAAACTTATACCTAACTGTTTTACATATTGCACTCCAGGACCCCAAGATACAGGCTCAGCCTAGTTTGGGATCCGCTAGATATATCATACTTTATGTACTTGTGAATTGGTAAACAAATAAATTATTTTGTAAATTATTTTGTTTTTTTTTTTTGTATTTTTAATAGATAAACAGTTGCAAATTTCAGCAATTTTGAAACTAACTCGCGAGGTCTACAGCTCACAGTTAGTTGTAATTTTAATCGAATCCAACTACAAATTAACTTGTGACTGATTTCCGACTTCTTCGGCTCCAAATTAATGTTGCCCCCTTCTCAGGTGCATACACCATTAGCTCCTGTAGATATTCTTCTGTATTCCCCGATCCTATTCCCTTGTGTTTGCTGAATTAACGCCTACAGACGCAATATTGCTGAGTCATCGCTTCGACAAATCATAACGCTTTCCCTCACACGTTTGTCTTTGTACTTCAATCAACGAGGTTCGATTTTGTGTTTTATATCGAATCCAATTATAATAAATGTGGAGCTATACTAATGTTTCATTCCCTAAACACGTTCGGAAAATTAGTTAATATTCAGGTATAATGATGAAGTTTGCAAAGAACCTCTCGGTAAAATTCATTATTCTTGACTAGCAAGTATATGTATTTAAACTCTTTATTGCACATAAAAAAGACATTATAAACAATAGATGTGGACAAAAACGAATCCTAAAAAGTATAAACTGCGCATAGACTGTTAGTCGATATTTTAGTTTTGGAACCAAAATTCCACGTGGTTAACATTCGAATTAAAATATTATTTTTTAACAATAATATATATCATTCTAATTATTATTTTTGTCTTAAAAAAGGGATATAGATCGAAGATTTATTGTTAATATAGTCTGGCATAATCTACCTTAACTGATGTATTCATTTAGCTAGAAGATGCCAGGTCTCCAACCCTTGGATAATTCTGGCCATACCTAAATCTCACCTTCGTTGACTGAAGTATCACTAGTGCCGCGTGTACCGAACAGCTTCTACAACTCTTGATTGCTTACTTAAGACATGAGCTTCTTCTAAGACGAGAGTCAAACAAGACAGATTGTCAAAGTTTATATTAATTCCGTTGTTAGTGTGCTCACTATACGTCATGCCCAAAACAAAACAAATCAATCGAAATATAGGATTTTCACAACGTCTATACTATTATAAAATTCTAATATTGTTTTGAAAGTCAGTTTTCTATTGAGAGGGTCATTATTTCAGGAAAAATCTTAACAGCGCGATGCAGCTGCGTGGATAGCGCCATCTGCTGTCAAAATTTTCTTTGTCCTCTCATCAGCCCAAAACGGCTGGTAGGATTTTAACCAATTTTAGTACAAATATAAGCTGCATCCAAAGATTATTGTAGGATACTTCTTACGCGACTACGGTTATGAAAAAAATACGTGAAGCGAAGTTGCGGGCACCATCTAGGGCGAACATATATTAAAAATTGATAGTTTACTGCCCGCGAATTCAAATACCTATGTATACCTATTGATATTTGATAGTCGTATAATTTTGGGTTTCGTATGAGATTTTTCTTTGGTTAGTTCAGCGATTTGGAAGGAATTTAACTAAAGAAAATTATCCAATATGAATGACTATAAGTTAGCTAAACATTGAAGCTTAAACGCTGCATTTTATTCTTAAAAATAAAATGCAGCCGTTCGAATAGAGGCCCATATTACAATAACATCCCAAATACCATGAACAATTCTCAGAAACACGTAGCGAAAATCCACCTTTAAATGGAGAACATTCCGCGAATATCAACAATACCACTCTCGGTAACCTGACGCCGGGCGTTTGCGTGGCACTGATTAAGCTCGTATAATACAGTTGACGGTTAAACCTTGGTGTAGGGCCTCAGTGGGCGCTCGAGTTGAGCTTACAGCGGGGAATAGACTTCGCCAACCCGGCCGCGTTAAATTTGCACGACCCGGACGCTTGTATTTGTTTAACTTAAACAGGTCCCTACGTGCGCGATGTCCGACGGACCTAGCACATATAGCCACGACTTTGTTTGTCGCGCGACTAAATAACCTTTCTTGCTTCAGAAGGAATCAGATAATGTTTCTCGTGCGGTAAGCGGTGGCCATAGGTGGGAGCGGAAGCCGAGCGCGGTGTCCCGCTCACTCCTAAGGCCGACGCTCGTCACTCCGCTGGTCGTGCGAAGTCGTGGCCGGGCCGAAACGCTCCGCTTCCAGCGGCCACTGAGGCCTTACACTTAGTGCATCAAAAGAGCTTGAAGCGCGGAGCGGTTGGCCTGCGGGTTGTCGCAGGTTTAATGTATTAGCACTTAAGTAGGGTTTGAGGAAGCGTTGCCAGGCGGGGCGCTAATTAGACGGAGCATGCGACATTTTCACAATATCTCGGCTTTATCAAGGCAGTATATAACATTGTTATTAGCAACGATTAGGAATGAAATTTAACAAATACTCATAAAAATTACGCACCATTTTTTTAAAGCTACAGAAAAATGTATAACTTTTGATCGCTATTTCTGTAAAAAAAACAAGCTTTTTGAAAAATATAGTGCCTAATGGGGACATTGTTCGTTTGGCATATTGGCTACTACAGGCCCAACCTGCCGTTTCGATTGCAAATGCCCTGCAAGAAATTTAGTTAAGTCTGTCGCAGTATTTACGCCGCCGTCATATTTCGAGGGAAACTTTTCCGAAATTATTCCACACTAGCATGCTAGTTTCTGATAAACCACGATGTTACACTTAAAAAAAAACATGATGTCCACGTGATGTGCCTAAATATAAATTAAATGTAAAGGTATACCTAAGTTCTTCTTCTTCTTTTTCGTGAAGAGATCAAATTTCTCAGACTAAATGATATTTTGCCAATGCGTTGCCACTTCGATCGCTGGGGAGTGCCTTTTATAAGGTATTCGCGAGTGCATGTGGTTGGACCCAGAGGGCACTGCAATCATATGTTTGGTTGTTTGGAGTACGCCACACCCACCCCTAAGGGCCTGGCCACATGTCCACGACACGGCGTCGTAAACGTAAAACGACACGGTGTCGCGTCGGAGCGCGACACATTATCCACCGTGCGAATATCCGTTGCCGCGTCGTGAAAACACACGACACGGCGTCGTAAACGTAAAACGACGCTGTGTCGCGTCGGAGCGCGACACAATTATCCACCGTGCGAATATACGTTGCCGCGTCGTGAAAACACATGCTGCACCGGGCACCGCAGGTCGCAGGTAAATACATTTTGCCTTTTTAAACGAGGCGATATTTTCCATAATAGTTCTTCAAAACTTGACACAGACATTCTAAAATAATCATAAAACTTGTGATCACTTATTTTTAAAGCCTCGTACTTCCTTTTGAAATGACTGCCATCATGGTTCATAATAGAAAGATATGGATTTATCCAACATTTTCGTTTCTTCTGCTTTTTCTTCATGCTTCTTCTTAAAAGCAACAAGAGCAGAATACGTGTGATAGGATCCATGTCGAATTGAAAACTGATCGCAAAATATTTTGAACATGTACGAGAAGCTGCGGCGTCGTAATCGAACGTGGCACCGCACCGTGCATCTACTCAACACAGCAAAGTTAATCTGCCCGGCGCGCGGCGCGACCTGCGGTGCCCGGTGCAGCATGTGTTTTCACGACGCGGCAACGTATATTCGCACGGTGGATAATTGTGTCGCGCTCCGACGCGACACAGCGTCGTTTTACGTTTACGACGCCGTGTCGTGTGTTTTCACGACGCGGCAACGGATATTCGCACGGTGGATAATGTGTCGCGCTCCGACGCGACACCGTGTCGTTTTACATTTACGACGCCGTGTCGTGGACATGTGGCCAGGCCCTAAGGTATTAGTTTAATGTAAACTACACACGTGACTAAAAACACTGTTTCTTTTGATATTGACCGGGCAATAATGCAATATACGAGTATGTTATACGTGCAATAAACGTAAGTTACCAATTTTGAAGACTCAGCAAGTCAGCATCGACATAATGGTCGCCATATTTTTGTATTGACGTAACTAATTGTTCGAGCATATATCCCATCGCAGGACGTGCTCCATTCCCCTTGTTTGTTATTGTAACACGTCCAAACGCGTTTGTTTTGGCTGCAAAGAACAAAGACTTTTCCTCTTTTCTTGGCTCGACTTTAACGTAAGTTTTTTACTGCGCAAGCACTTGCTAATCCGACATTTATGCACCTGAACAATAGCAAGGTCTGAAGCTGAAAGCTCTTTGTTAAGAGTTCTTAGCAACAAATCGGTCGATTTTTAAACCATATCCGTTGCTAAGAATTTATAAAGCCAAACATTTAGTTCAACTTTGTATGTGTGACGTCCAGGGTTTCAGGGTGGGAATAGATTCAAGGATACAACGTAAACGGGTTTACTGTGAACCACGACCTGCACGTTGACGTATGCTGCCCTGCTAAGGTAAAAGGCGACCTTTGGCTATGGAGCTTCATACAAAAAGGTCGCCTTTTACCTTAGCACGGCAGTATGTCATAGCAATGGCGGCAGCGGGCAGGTGGCGGAGAAATGAAATGAAATGAAATGAAATGAACTTTTTTTTATTTTATGAAATGAAATGAACTTTTATTTTGCGTGATTTTAGGTACATTAAGATATTAATGAAACACGTACATTAGGGTATCACTAAAATCCACCGAATCACGGCATGCAAACAATAATCTTAGATCTATTTACTTATAATCTAGGTACTCCTGAATGCTATAAAAACACATGTCAGTGAGTCACTTTTTAAGAGACTTTTTAAACATTACAAATGGTAAGTCCTTAATGGTGTCTGGGAGTCTGTTGAACAATTTAATGCACATAATGTAGGAGTTCTTTGCAACAAGTGATAATTTAGTTGAAGGAACATACAGTTTATTACGATATTGTGATCGTGTGGGATTTTTATATACATCTTTAACTTGTTGAAACATATGGCCATGTTGAAACACAAATAGACATGCATTGAAAATGTAAATACACGGAAGAGAGAGTATTCCATGAAGTTTAAAGTAAGGTCTGCATGATTCTACAGTTTTGAGTTTAAATATAGCTCGTATACACTTCTTCTGCATTATAAATACACTGTCAATATCGGAAGATCTGCCCCACATCGTTATTCCGTACTGTAGTATTGAGTGTATATATCCATAGTATGAAATTAGCGCTGCTTCTTTAGAAACGACTAGACTTATTCTTCTTAGTGCGAAGACAAAACGATTGACTCTAGAACAAAGATCTCTTACATGATCACGCCAGCTGCAAAATCGATCGAGAATGATTCCTAAAAATTTTATGTTATTTACTTCAACAATTTTGTGACCTTTATAATTAACGTGCAGATTTTCAGGTTTTTTTTTATTAGTGTGGAATTGCATTATCTTTGTTTTATCAAGGTTAGCTTTAAGATTATTTACTTCTAGCCACTGTATAGTTTTAGACAGAGTTTCGTTGATCTGTGACTCGAATGTTTCTGGATTATCACCTTTAACGACAATCGTAGTGTCATCAGCAAAAAGATAACAATTTTGGGTTATATTATTCGGCAAATCGTTAATGTATAGAAGAAACAATAATGGTCCCAGTATACTGCCCTGTGGCACGCCATATTCATTATATATGTAGTTAGATTTATATTTGTTAATGCAGTTGTCTCCAGGGCAATATTGGGACACTTCTACACATTGTTCCCTATTCGACAAATATGACTTTAGCCAGTCATGTGCTGAACCACGAATGCCGTATCGGTACATCTTTTCAAGCAATCGCTTGTGACAAACAAAATCGAAGGCCTTGCTCATATCCATGAACAGAACACATACGGGAATTTTATCATTTAAGCACTCAGTAACAGTTTTTATTAATTGAAATATAGTAAGCGATGTGTTTCTATGTTTACGAAATCCATTTTGTTCGTCTTTAAGCAAACGTTTTTTTTCGATAAAGTTACTAATTCTAGCGTATACTAATTTCTCATAAATTTTGGAAAAAATGGGTATTAATGTGATGGGTCTGTAATTATCTAAAAGTTGTTTGTTTCCCTTCTTGAATAAGGGTTTTACGACTGATTTCTTTAACTTATTTGGAAAACAGCCTTGTGTCAAAGAAAGATTTATTGCATGGCTTAAGGCTTCAGCTATCACATGAATACTCATTTTAATGATGTCGGTATTAATATCATCGTAACCAACAGCTTTAGAGTTACTTAAGGAGTTAACCACCTTCCTCAGTTCTGAGACACTTACAGGCCTAAGAAAAATGGTTTGCTCAAACTGTGGTACAGAGTCACTTATTCCCGATAAGCCCAGATCAATAGAGCAGTTATTCTTGACTACATTAATAAAAAAATCGTTAAAAACTTCCGCTATAGTTTGAGGATCATTGCATAATTTATCTTTATGAAGAATTTTCTGAATTTGTTGTTGATGTTCATCAGAAGTTGTATATTTCTTTATAACATTCCAAGATGCTTTACATTTGTTGTTAGATCTGTTTATGTATGATGTATTTCTGGTTTTTTGTGTATAATTTAAACACTTTTTAAGAATAGTAGCATAATTACGATACATGTCTGAATCACTGGGACTTTTTTTAGAACGACTTTGTTTGTACAAGTTCCTTTTCTTGCGGCAACATTTCCGCAAACCTCTTGTTAACCATATACATTTATGTGATGTGTTCTTGACTTTGACTCTAATTATGGGAAAGCATAATACATAAAATAAATGGTAGAGTTCATGAAATTTATTAAAAGCTACTTCTGCATCACTTTCTTCTAAGACTTCGGAAAAGGAAAGACACGATAAGTAATTCAGGAATTTAGCTTGGTTCTCCCTTGAGAAATCCCTCTTATACCGGTACCACCATGTTACAGTTTGAGGCTTTTCTTTTTCCTCTAATAGTGATACATGATAACTCTGTGCCGTATGATCAGAGAGCCCCAAGTCGTGTATATACGCAGTGCCCTTGGTTATATTACTAGCAACTTGATCTATACAAGTTTTGGACAATGCAGTAATTCGGGTTGGATTTTTGATTTTAGTTTTTAAATGGAAGTTTTCTAGAGTTTGTTTTAATTTAACTGCCTCCTTTGTGTTTTTGATCAAATCGATATTAATATCACCACATAAAATAATCTTTTTCTTTTCGTTTTTAGTTAATTCACATAACATATCGTTTAATTTTTGTAAAAAAATATCTAAACTCGACGCCGGAGTTCTGTAGATGCACAATACAAATATACCATGATTTAAAAGCTCTATACCGCAACATTCAATTATTATAAAGACAATTTATTATAAAGTTATCTATACATTACAGTATGTTTTTAAAATTGTAAATTAAAGTAAAAGTAGCGGCTACAGTGTAGTCTGTACCACAATCGCGGGACGCAGAGTAGGAAGGCGTCGAACAAGATGAGGGCGGCACAAAATCTGTCGATATGATATGGAGCTCCTTAGTGCACGATTTTGTTCAGCAATGGACATGTTTTAGGTGATACCTAACGATGATTATCTTTTAGCTTTTAAAATTCTATTAAATATATTTCCCTAAGCTTCTCTTAAGTCAAATATTACATAGCAACGCCATTTTATTGATTGATAAAAAAAATTCTGTACCATTATTTTCTCAACGAAAGTAGGCTAAACAGAAGCACGCAAAGAAAACCTAATTATCAACTTTGACATGTTTTCTCAATTCTGTATTGGCACTTTGTGCGTGGCTTTTAAGTAAAGAAAACACATTAAACATTTCTTTCATCAATAGACCAAACAAAAACAGGATAAAGTTGGGCAACGTTTTCGGAAATTGAAAGCGACAGTTTTCTTTGAGGAGTGCTCAAAGTTTTGATTTATGCGCATTTTGATGGTCCCGCCGGAGAAGGTAAACACACGTACACAATTTGAGGGAAACTTCTTAATCCACCCTCTATCGATTTTTGACGACCTTCGTTTAGTTTACAGTTTATAAAATCCACAAGTTCGCGGTAAGTTTCATTCAATGCAACTATGCGAACTATTTTTATCTTCTGAAAATATCTAAGTACATAGTATAAAAAAAGTTGCTTCCTGTCTGTCTGTCCTATATATGCTTAAGATCTTTAAAACTACGAAACGGATTTTGATGCGGTTTTTTTAATAGATAGTGATTCAAGAGGAAGGTTTATATCAATAATTAAATGCATGCATAATATAGCATTAAACCCGTGCCAAGCCGGGGCGAGTCGCTAGTCAATTATAAAATAATTGTTATAACGGAGTGCATCTTCAGTAGGTACCTATGGTGTCGCCGTCATCTTTAGAAGCGGTAGGTAAGTAGCGATGAGGAACTGGCGGTTAACCTCAAATGGTGTTCAAATGGGGTTTGCTAATATTTTTTTTTTTACTTTTAGCAATCTTAGTTTAACTTATTGTTGCATAAATGCCCTATTTCTATCTGAATTTGGACTTTATCACTAATTTGTGACTTCACAGTCTAAGATACGATTTAGAAACGACCTTCAGATGGCTCTGTTTAATGGATGGAAAGTATTGATAAATTATAGGGTTGTCTGCCAAAAACTGTCATTCCTGACGGTTGTCAAACTTTAAAAAGTAAAATTTTCAAGTCAAGTATCCCGTGCTATATAAGAGAATGAAGTATAGTAGCTTCACGTGACGCATGAATGCACAGTTTATTTTTGGGTAACCTATTTGTGATTAAGCATACTCGTAAGTAGGTACTTCATCACTACATACAGTCTGACCAAAAAGAGGAAGGTTTATATGTGTAATACATGCATGATATAGCATTGCATACCCGTGCGAAGCCGGGGCAGGTCGCTAGTTTAAAAATATTGTCATCCATAGATTTATGAACAAACAAACAACGGGAATAGAACCCGGTACCGGCGATCCAGAAATCCGGTCTCTTCCACCAGGTACTCCTTTTTCAATTTTTCTTTGATCTTTGAACAGATAGGCGAAGGTACTTTCTACAATTAGGTATTCGTATCTCGTCCGTAAAACCTTGAGGCGCTTATGATTTTGTATTTTACCTATCCGGTGATAGCTAGAGATAGGTAGAAGTAGAACGACATAGGACGTGCAGGTATCAGTTTAATCTCAGCTATAAATTTAGAGACATTAATATATAAAGTTTTGCAATTTATTGGGGTTGTATTAGATTCGAGGATCTGCGAGTTTTGACATTGTGTAAGCATATTAACTTTATCAGTAAAAAAATAAAAATAAAATAAAAATATCATTTATTTTCACCTCACAAAGGACATACAAAAACAGTTTGACAACTAGTTGGTAAACATGAAAGTGGTACAAAGTATCCTTTGTGAGGGACTGGAGTCTGAACTAGGTATTGAAAACCTGTAATACAGATCTCCAGGCCCTCACCCTGGAAAGCAACACAATTTAGTAAAATCTAGTAGATACCCGTTTTGCACTTATGGAAACTTATGAGGTAGATAAATGAAGTAACTATAAAAAGCTTTAGTAGAAAACTTACAATAAAAATTTGGAAAAAAGCAATGAATAAGGCACGCGCATTTGCGCTTTTGCATGCGTGCGTGTGTGTGTGTGTGTGTGTGTGTGTGTGTGTGTGTGTGAGAGGGTGACACAAAGTGGGTTACCGAAACTCGAGGAGATCCTCGAGCTCATTATATGTTAATGTGACCAACCATTTTGTAATTTTTGACTTGCATTCTTTTAATGAGGCACTGTAGATAAAAATTATTTTATTGATACGGTTATATAGTTTCGGACTCAGATAGAAGAATTGCCGTCCAGACAAAACCATACGGTGAGTGTTAATTGTACAGATGAGGTCAATGCGACGTTTGTTTTTGACTAGATCCTGATTGAAGGGTAACATTTTGTGTTTCCTTATAATAATCTGTCTAATGAATAGAGCTCTGACTGTAAGAACATTACAGTCACGATAAAGGTCAGTGGTGGGGTATAAAAAGGGCTTACTTGTCATAACCTTCAGGACTGCTCGTTGTGCCCTTTCTAATCTTAGGAACAAAGTCTTGCAAGCCCCGCCCCAGGCACTAATACAGTATGTTAATAGTGACTGCGCAAGTGCAAAATACACTGTCTTTAGGGAATGTATGTTTAACACTGCTCTCAGATTTTTAAAGACATATATAAGTTTCCTCATTTTTAGGATTAGGTTTTCAATGTGTAGGTGCCATCGCAAATTGCAATCGAGAGTTACTCCTAGATATTTGATATTTTGAACGTGGGAAAGAGCAGGACATGTGCAGGGGTTGTCTATGTTTAAATTAGGATACTGATTAGGTCGAGGCTGGGCTAGAGGAGCAGATGGGCAAGTATGAACATATATTTTGAATGACCCCAGGTCAGGCTGAAGTGCAGTTGTAGGAGAAAAGGTAAGAAAATTTGATTTATTTACGTTTAAGGTCAGTAAATTAGCTGTTAACCATTTAGCTATATGACGAAGCGCGTTTTCAGTTGCTTTGAGGGCAGCGTCCCAGCTTTCACCCTTAATTATAAGAGCTGTATCATCGGCGTAAGTGATAATTTGACAGTGGTCAAGCCGAAGTGTGCACAGATCATTTATGTAGATTAAGAAAAGGGTAGGTCCTAGGACACTACCCTGGGGGACCCCGTAATCAAGTTGTGTTTCAGTGCTTATTATTTGATCAATAACAACACATTGAGTGCGTTCTGTCAAGTAATTTTTAAAAATTTCCAAGGCTACACCTCTGATACCCATCGCAGACATCTTCGAAAGTAAAATAGGGACAGATACTGTGTCAAACGCTTTAGACAAGTCTAAGAAGACGCCAATAGTTTTCTGTTTGTCTTCTAAGTTTTTTACAATATTGTGCAGTGCAGTACAGTGCCCTGCGATAATATTTTGCTATAGAAAAGATTTCTAAAAGCATCTCATTGACTTAGTATTAGTTAGTATGTCGCCTAATTAGTATAAATTAATATTTCAAAGTCAATTATATAACGAATATAATTGACTTTGAAATAAAGCACTTAAGTAGGGTGTCAGACGTAATTATATCGTGATAATAAATCAAAGGGCAGAAGCCATACCATCGGGCCCTTTGCTAGATAGTTTACTAAGGCTTCCCAAGGGCGGCTTTGTGGGTTCGCCCTTAACTTTTATAAAACATAATAGAACGCTTCAATAAATTAACCTTATACAGGAGTAAATTCGAGGAACTTTTAACCACAATGAGGGAAAAGGGATTTCTAATACGTTTAACATGAATGTATTATCGCATCAAGATATTTCTCCATCGTCATCTTACAAAGTAAGCTTTGTAAATGAGATGTTGAAGAGATTTTGAAGGCGTTAACGCGGCACGACATGCGATCTTCTGAAATAAAAGCAAAAATGTGACAGTGACATACTTATATTTATATTATGCATTAAATGCCAGTGAGTGTAGTCCATTCGAGTTGCAAATGCCAATTGGATCAATTAGGCTGAATTGGAAACTAAATGTGCGAGGTTTCAAATTAGAACTATAAAATAACCTTGTCGTTGACACAAGTACCTAGTTAGAAGTATAAGCACCTAGTAGAATTTCACACTGTCACCCAATGATGTCAACCTGGTAGTTCTCCGGCGAATAGATTATTCAGTCAAACCTAAAAGGAGTAAAAGTTGTCTTGGCCGCTGTCGTTTTAAACCGCCGCCCTCGGCCGCGGCCTTACAAATAATTATAATACTAACTTATCAATCATTTTTGTTGATTTTTTGTAACAAGTAACAACTTTATTAAACCCTAAAAGGTACGATATGCTAAAGGATTGTGCACAAAAACAAAAAGTAGCCGAAAAAACCTCACATGATTTGTGCACAAGCCCTAATCTCTGATTGTATATTATTTAAAGGACTTTTAAGTGAGTGTTGATTGCATTATTTTCAGAGAGATAAAGAAAGTAATATTGTAAGTAAATTAAAATGATAATGTTAATGGTAATATTACTTAATATGTAAGTACATTTTAAAGTTGACAAATTAGGTAATCCTATTAAATTGACATGGAGTACCTATTCTATGTGCAGGGCACATAGCTCGAAGAACCGATGGCCGTTGGGGCAGAAAGGTTCTCGAGTGGAGACCACGTACCGGCAAGCGCAGCGTAGGACGGCCACCCGCAAGGTGGTCGGACGACCTGGTCACGGTTGCGGGGACTCGCTGGATGCGGGTCGCTTATAGAAGCGATAGCCGCGGATGGCCGGCCCCATGTGGAAGTCAATTGAGGAGGCCTGTGTCCAGCAGTGGACGTCCTATGGCTGAAATGATGACCTATTCTATGTAAAAGTAGTGTCTTTATTATGTGGTAAAAGTAGTATTAGTCTATTTTATTTCATAGAAGATAATACTTTTACTATTGTAATGAAGCGCGCTCTCGATAATGTGATCTTATGATATATAGGCTATATTTAGGATTTAACAGTCGGTTCGTGACTACACTTATCTCAAAATGTCCCAATATTTTTATCGGCAAAGTTACAAATTTTCAACAACCGACAGCTTTCTAAAATATGACTCCGATGAAAGATAACAGTGTTTGTGGATAATGAAAATGACGCAGTATTTTGTCAAGCGCTGCAATCGCGATCACGACGGGCCTTTCACTGCTTAGTGCTTACACCTTTAATACACTTTCTCTTACAAATCAATTTGTTTCGATCAACGGGGGTTCAAACAATGTTAACTTTACACGATCGCGCATAGCATCTAGCTAGATGATAGAGGCCCTGGCCCTTATTCCATACTAGCGACCCGCCCCGGCTTCGCACGGGTGAGATGCTGATAAATTATACGTGTATACCTTCCTCTTGAGTCTATTAAAAATAAACCGCATCAGAATCTGTTGCGTAGTTTTAAAGATCTAAGCATACATAGGGACAGACAGGCAGGAAGCGACTTTGTTTTATACCATGTAGTGATATGTCTCTGATATCTTGAAGATATATCCGAAGTGGCGATACCTAGTCCTAGTATCGACACTTCGCCAACCCTGGTTGCGTTATGTTTGCGCCTCATATAATAAATGCGACGCCTTAGATACGAGGTGCAACCTGAACTTGACCGGGTAGTAACGTGTAATGGTGCGTCTAATGTCAGTTAAAGTTATTTGGCGATATTTCGAAGTACACTCGAATGCTCTGATTCGACATTTATTTTTCGAGATATTTCTTAATGGCGAAGATGTGGGTGTTAAATAAGTAAAAATATCATAAGAATTTTAGCCATTTCAAAACAGCCATTTTGTGACTACAGCTCACAGAGATTGTTCAAGGCAAAGGCTTGCTCTCGCATTGCACAGTATTTAAGCATCCTCAGGCGAAATGGTTCGTTATTGAAAGCTTGTCAAAGATATCTTATACCCATTCACCAATGAACGTATTGCATCGCGAACCGGCGAACTGGAATAGGATTGGAGAGATGCAATTTCCTCAATCCAACAAAGGCTGTTGTAACACCACTCACGTACGACGCTATTCTGACAGATCAAGCGAACAATGTCGGGATTTGGCCGAACGTCCATTTTCGAACATTGTTTGGTTAAGTGCTGTTTGATTAGCACTGTTTCTATAGACCAGCGCCACTGTTGTAAACGGTTGCAATTAAATTGATTTCTGTTACAGTGTTGCAGTTGCTTTATCTACGACGTTTCTCTATTGGACGGTGGGTCAACGATGCTGGGGACTGTCATAATTTTACTACCCAAGGGTTTGTCTTACTAAAGTAAATATGAAACAAGTTTAAGAGTTTAAAGAACAAAACAGAAAGGCTTCTATAATGTATGTGTGTTATTCTGTGCACACACTGCTAAATATTTCTTTCATACAAATATAAATATTTATTTAATAAGTTTAAAGCAGTTTATCGGTACATAACACCCGAAACATCATTCTAAAGTAGGCTTCAAAAGCCGGTTTTTTATACAAAGTTATATCCCTGTGCTTACCCTAATTTTCCCTTATCTACTTAATTTTGCTGATAATGATAACGCTTTGTGTCATTAGTAAACAATTCTACTCAATTGGACTGATCGGCAAGTGCAAACGCGATTCAATTTACACAAAGGGAAATTCAATTTACTCATTCAATTCTAGCATTTACATGTCAAAACAAAAGGTACTTTCAAATCGACGGTATAAACTCTGGCTCTAATTGAACGAGGAATTGAGGTATCCCCAAATAAGCGGTATCTACTTGCGAACAACAATTTCAACAAAATGAATAGCACACCGACAAGGCAGGCACGCTCTAGTTTTGACTGAATCGTCACTTACCAATAGGCGCGATAGAATATATTTACAACTTGCTTATAATACATAGAATGTCAAAGGGAGATTTAAATCCAACCGTATTAGAACTAACAATTTTTTGGCAAGCGAAAAATAGTAAAAATCGTTTACCCGTTATAAATGTTTCTAACTTCGTCCAATCTCTTCAAAAAATTCGTCTAGTTTTACTTCAATACAAGATGTTACATTCCAAAAAGTTTTGAAAGATTCACAAATCCTACATTACGCTTTTAGATTCTCCATGTTGCGGTGGCACTGATGTGGTTTTTACGATTTTATATGTAGCTGTATGAATATAAATATGTAACGTATGCTATGTGGGTGGCGCATCGCATGCATGCCCCATACTAGGCCTTCCTCCGAGCCCCCGGCGACACTCTCTGAATTTTTATAGGCTTTGACGAACCGGTGCGTAGATATTGCACCGAAAAACTGAAATTGATCGCTGCTTGTTTAGGGGAGGGGATTTAAAAATTTGATACTAGTTCGGTAGAATGTTTCCAAATATTCGCTTGGTTCGGGTTTATCTTTAATTCAGTGAAAAGCGGTCAGTTTTTGTAGGTTTGTTATTTTGCAATCCGATCCAATTTGTTATACAATTGTGATAAAATTGCTGTGGTCCATACAGACAAATGATGGAATATGTTCATATTCTGAGTAGAACAGGGGCCCAATTCGAGTGTCGATCGCCAAACGTCAGATCACCGTTAGATAACAGTCATCTCTCCGTGATCTCGCCTTTGAACTGTCATTAAAACGCGATGATGAAGCTCATCGCGTTTCAATGACACATGTGACATATCTCATCTCAGTTTTGGAAATACGAAGGCGATAACAATTGTCAAAAATGCTATTCATGTATATAAATTTCTGTTTTGAACGAAACGTAAAGGACTAATTTCACGTACTACGTGGTCAATTTAAAGTATGCGCCTGTTATTTATGCCGTCACATACAAAGAAAGCGAAAATTTTGCGCGTCCGAATTGACGAAGTTGCGATGTTCTAGGGATATCGCCACTTGTCAAGTAGGCACACGTCAAAAGTGACGGATGGCGATGAAAAGGAGAGATCTCCATTATATCTCTAAAATTGGTCGAATACCCCCCCAGGATGTTAGAAATTTAAATAAAAGTTTGCTAATTGATTATGGTCTGGATATATACCTAGGTAAGGTAGGCCAAAGAAACACTGAACGGATAAGAAACACGTTCGTTACTAGCAAACAAGTTACCATGACTTTTCGTCGATTTGGCGAGTTCCAAACTTCGAAATATTGAATCTTGCATCATTGCTGTAAAGCTTCAAAGATATATATTTGACCCCCCTTGATATTTAAAACACATTAAAATTAAAAGATAACAGACACACATAAATTATATAATTGTACAGCAAAGAGCAATTTCACTATCATTATTTCCCGTTCGAATCAATATTCATGAACATAGAACGCAATTAATGCTCCGACTAATACCCGAGATCCTATCACACAAGCTTTGTTATTTACAGCACTTCATAAGAAATTTCTGGAAATAACAATATAGGTACTTTTAGGGGAACACGGTGATCTATATGCAAATGTTATAACCCGCTTATTATATTTCCCGGGTCGGGGAAAACAGTAAGCCGTGGAAATATAGCGGAGATACTACATCATATTCTATTGAATAAGAGACGTGTGGGTGATCTTTAGAACCATATTTGCGGCGGAGCTCGGAGTGCTCCACGGATGCCCCGTTTGAAAACATGTTTACTGTTTTCCGTTCTTTTTCCTAATAAATCAATTATGCTGCCAGTTACTTTTTTTATGTAAACCTCTTTGGTTTTTGGCTAAAAGTTATGTTTTTGTATAAACTTTATGATAATGAATGATTTCCGAAAAGGCGGCTTGAAGATTGGTACACCAACCATTTAATATAATTTTCTAAAATGTACATCACACAATAAGTTAAAATTATTTCTGCTCATTTCAATATTTTAAATTTGCAAATAAAAGGAATGAATTTAACCGTGTCAAACAACAACAACATCATACTTTACCTATCTCATCTTCATTTCATCTAAGTGATTCAAAAGTAGATAGCTCATATGATTTGCTAGTACGCTAAAAGTTTAAAATTATCACAGTTGTAAAATCAGAAATGTAATTGGAATTTTAAAATATCGTTGACATTGTTATGATTATGATTTCTAACACAGTTATGCAAATTCTAATGCATTGGTGCTAAAACGTCAAAAGTATGTCGACCTATTTAATTTGAGAATTTTGTAACTCATCAAGCCATTCCACAGCAACGTAATAAAACTCGACAGCCTATAACAAAATTAGAATGTTTACATCATTATCTTGCCATAACTCATTCGACAGGTAATAAAACAGCTGAGTGACTCTAATAATAAAGACGTTAACACAAAACGCATGCAAAACCTTAATCGCCGTCCATTTGATTACAATACTACCGTTTTATTACAAAGTGTAAGGTACACTAAAAACTAACCGTGAAATCTAAAATGTCGTATTGAACATCAAGAATCGGTGAAAGCAAATTACTTTAGGACAAAAGAGATTACCGATTCGTCTATTTTTGTTCTGTGAAAGTCTTCGAATTAATCCAGGCATGTCCGCTTCGAGCTGATTCACTTTGAGCCGCTTCCGCTCTTGCCACACTCGCACTAACTGCATTTAAAGGAAAAAAGTTACTAAGTGCACTAAACGCATCGACTCTTATTACCTTTTTCCTCCGAACGTCATCCCAGTTCTCCCCAGTTTTACGGAACCCTCCCGGAATCCCGTATTCATTTGTGGCATTACATTAGGCGTATTGTCCCAAAATGAGACGTTGAAAGAAAATACAAATGGGACGCTTTTATTAAGTTTTTGGTATGCGATGTGCCGTGATGAGCTGTTTGAACTTATTTCTGCTGACGCCCAACATTAAGACGTTAATGAAGCGTAAAATAATGTGTGAATATACACATTAAATATTGTGATAGTGAAATTGCTTACTATTGTGCAATTCGTGGCAAATTGTACCGATTGGATTGGATTACAATTACGCCTAAAATAACAATTTGTCATAGACCGCTTATTTACTGGCTTTCAATTTGGTACCTATACATCCAATACATTTTTAGTGTTTCTATTAATATCACAAAAATAAATAATTACGATTAGAAGATGGAATGGAAAATAATGTATGATTTGAATGAATTAATAAAGAAGTAATTGCTTGCTTAAAATAAGTAAATATTTGCTTGTTTGTCTTCATATAAATATGCAATCGAGAACAACGGCAATGTATATTTCATCGCACTAGTTGCATTCAAAATATGCGCATTTTCATCCTTATTTAAAAAAAAGCTAAATTAAATAAATTCAGACAACGATGATACTCAAGCGTTAAATAAAAAGGTAGCCAGCAAAACAGAATTGCTCTTTTATTCAATCACATTGAACACAATTCTCCATTATCCTCACCGTGGAAATATCCGAGTTGATATTTTTCACTCCTTTCAGCTGCGACCAATATCATGTCTTCCCTCATTGTCCGTTCAACAATACATTGCTGCGGTGTTTTGAAATATTGAATTTCTCCTTTTCAAATGTATTTGGAAATTCTTATAATGTGCTTATTTACAGATACTCTGAAATTGGGAAATTAATTGCGAATTATTTCTCTCGGGCGATTTTATCATTTTGTTTCCTCATCTTAGCTTTTCTTAGATTCAAATACTTAAATACAATCAAGATTGTGCTCACGGTCTGTAGTATCAGAAACCATTAGCAGGAAATAGAGTTCATCAGCCTCTGATTTACAAAAGTATTTTCACTTCAGTCTAATTAAAACACTTTATCATGAAGACTAATTGATCCAACACTAACGCAGAATGATAAATATACACATATTTAGTATACTGTGAGTAGATAGTTAACAAAATGACGGGTAAAATTTGCTACTACAAATTTTAATCTGCATTACTATCACCCTAGCGTATAAAACCACCCCTTAAAAACTCAATGATTACAAATAAAGCCGTAAATACAGGGCGCCCTTTAATACCCAATAATAATAGATTTGACGGCCCACATCACGGGCTTCCTAAATGTATCCGAAATTATTGGCATGGAAAATTGAATTCGCCCCATACCTGCCCTGTTATTTTATTCGGAATCAGAAAGCCGGTCTGATTAAGACGAGACCTTGATTAAATATCCCAAATATTCCCTTGCAGGAGGAATGTAAAAATTGTGGAGTAATTTCACGGGTGGGCTTTTATTTCAGATTTCATTGTAATATGAACGAATACTTGATATGAATATTAATTCTTCGACGAGCTACGAATTTATTATCTGTGGATTGTAGTGATATTTTATTAAGTTTCTGTCGTATATTGGATTGATGGTTTTTTAAATGTCATACCACTCTAACACCTGCTGGTTATGCGTGATATGACCAGGAATACTGAAATCTAAATCTGACCTTCGATCCACATACCTACAATTTGCATACAATAACTACTATAGTACTGCTCATTCGCGAAAGGAAACATGCGTCATTCCGTTAAAGTATTTTTCCCAGTCATGACCCTAACATTTCCAATCTTCCAGTTGCCACTTACTCTTCTAAAATTGCAAACTCAGTTGGAAAACGCATGCCAGGAACAGCGCCGAAATTCAGTGTTGTGCAAAATTCAAAGTCATTTGTAAATAGAGGTGGTTACACACGGCAATGCAAATGCAGTAATTGGGTGCAGGTTTTTGCATAATTTCACTAATCCAGAACTCTCTATATAGCGTGACGAGATTCGTCATTCGGTCGTTTCATTATAATGATACATGTTTAATGCCAAATGTTTGAGCAGCGTTAGGTGTTTAGAATACCTACTTGCAGAATTTCTGCATTCGCTTAGTTAATAATCATAAAAAAACATCTTAAGAGACTCGCTAGATGGCTGGATCAAGGGCCAGATACAGAAGGCGGTACTCCTGGACACGGCGCGCATCGTCAGGAGGTTCCTCTCTCTGCAGCCCTAACCACCGGTAGCTTGGGCCCTGCCTCGCTGCCGGCGGCACCCTAGGTTAGGTTTTTTATAATATGTTTATATATTTTGTAATTTCGTTATCGTATTTTACTTTTTATATTCATATATTGTAAAAACCTAGCCTAAGAATTAAAATAAATAAAGGAGATAATAATAATAATAATACTCTTTATTGTGCACCACTAAATATAAATAAAGATTACACAAAGAAATTGCAAAAAACAATACAGTAGGTAACAACAATTAATACAATTAATTAATATCAACTTCTTTAATTTTTCATGTCATTAAACAGCGAGTTTCTGCCATGTCCATCCATATTCCATATCATATGTTAAAAATGGCTGGATATAGCACAATGTATTCTCCACTTACAGTTTTTGACGTGACAACGTCTTAAATTAGGTTGCGTCTCGGAGTCACTCATGAAAAAGTGTAACGCCCGCTTACGTCTGTTAGGAGGGCCGGTTGTCCCGCTAAAACTCGAGAACGGCTGAACCGATTTGGCTAATTTTAGTATTGAAATATTCGTGGAAGTCAAGGGAAGATTTAAACGGTGAGAAAATATAGAATAAATGAGTGGAAAATAATAAAAACGATAATTTTATATTCCCATACAAATACAAACTGTTCGTACTTACCTGTCAAACATATGATGTTTGTTCCGTCGGTTCGGTATTTTTAGAATAATTACATGTAGATCTAGACTAAATAAGGGTTTGGAATCGACAACATACATGCATAATAGTCTGATTATCGCATATTTAGATTTAAAACATGTAAAATAAAGACACTATAATGACATTAATGACACATGTGGCGGGTGCGTTCAGAAAGTAACACTTAAAATGTTGTTAGGGAAATTGTGAATGGATATGATACAAATAAATATTCTACCGAGAAAAAGACGTTGTCACGTAAAATCTTCCTTCGCCCGTAAAACCGACTTTACAGGCAACCATTTTTTTTATAACTATTACTGCACAATTGCAAAGATAATTAAATCTAACTCTGTTCTGTTTTCCATCATCTATAAAATCGCTTCTGCTGGCAGTGTTGGCCTTGCTTGGTCAAATTATAAATTAACCTATCCGTCAGTTTACAATAAATATCACTAAGTATCATTAACTAACAGGAGTCAAAATAATTATACGGAGCTATGTACATATTTATACTTAGTGAAAATGTCAAACACGTCTGTTTTGTTATTCGCTGTGTTCGGGTTTGGGTTTACGTGAAACCTTAAAATCTGCTTCTGCTTCTGAAAGTTGTTTACACTTAATTGGATTTCGCTGTTGGCCCGCGGCATTATTACCGCTTTATCTAATTTATGTAATAGTTTATACTCGGTTAGACATCAGCTAAGTAGTCCTTTCCGCACTAGTTTGTTAATGAGTACATTACAAAATGAAATGGAAATACCTACTATATTTATCTGGCTACTACCCTCTTCGCTTAGAAGGATGGACAATTAACAAAACTGTTATGTTCTTATAACAAATAACTAGTTCCTCTGAGCTCTGTGAGTTGTAGACCTTTTTAGCGATCATTTTTTGAAATGGCTGTTCTTTTTTTAGGGTTCCGTACCCAAAGGGTAAAAACGGGACCCTATTACTGAGACTTCGCTGTCCGTCCGTCCGTCCGTCCGTCAATCCGTCCGTCCGTCCGTCTGTCACCTGGCTGTATCTCAAGAACGGTGATAGCTAGACAGTTGACATTTTTACAGATGATGTATTTCTATTGCCGCTATAACAACAAATACTAAAAATAAAATTAAATAAATATTTAAGGGGGGCTCCCATACACCAAACTTGTTATAGATTATGGTACGGAGCCCTTCATGCGCGAGTCGGACTCGCACTAGCCCAATTATAGTAAAATTTAATCAGAATGTTTTTTTAAGTGTTTAATCACCATACCTCCACCATATCGCATGGTGACAACTAAAACTTACTAAAACTGCCACTGCTCTTCAAAACCTCGTATCTAGTAAGTGGATTGACACTGAGATAGGAGCTTTGTTTTAAGTAGGTATTTGTTACTTATTACTAAGTGAGTTTTGGTTATCAACAGACGATATGTGATGATGAAATATTCGAAAAACACACTCGACATAAAAAGTATATAATTATTGAACCTGTTCACAAAATTTCACGAGAATCGGTTGTGAAACGCGGCCTGTTGGTGAGAAAAGCATGAAATCCAAGAATACAAACATCCGGACATACGAAAGATTTTTTGGCCAAGATGAAACGCCGACGCTTTGCTCGTTTGGCCAATAGCATAACTGATTGGATATGTAGAAATATACTCAATGCATACAAAATCGCTGTGTCCGAGTAAAAAGCTTAATATACGTATTGATAACATACTTAATCTGACTACTCGCAAGTTCTTAATAAATTAAGATTGAACTCAGTAACAATTTTTAACACACAGTCGTCTATTAACAATAATAGCTTGGAAAACGAAATGAACTGTACCTATCAGTCGTAATACAATAAGAGATAAGATGAAATCTTGCCAAATATGGCGAAAACAATTGCTTTTATAGATACTTAAATCGCTTTCATTTTATAAGTGATAGGTATCAGAGAAAGTAGTACTTAATAAAGCATTAAATCGAATGAAATTAAGATTAAAGTATTGTACAGTGGCCGTTTCCGGGTTAGTGATAAAGCATTTTTGAAATCTGTGTAATTGATCACGGAGTAATGGAGCGACTTCCTTTCACAAAATGCACTTACACTTACGCATTTTTTTGTCAGCAAACCGACTGTCCAAAGGACTCTCACCTAAATTTCCATGACTGCCGATCGGATACCTCTTCCGGTCCAATTACGCTCGTCTGGATTCACTCTAAATTGTCCCGCCACGCATAGGCCTACCCCGGGTGCGGTTATTTTTTGCACTAATTTAGTGACAGCACTAGCGCACGTTTCCACTTAAGCTGCATAACATGAAATAATGAAATAATGAACTTTATTCTGCAAGTAGGCCACAAGAGCACTTTTACATGTCTGAGTCTACCGGCATTTCACAAGAGGAGACCACTGTTGAGAAGAAACGCCGAAAGAAACTCAACAGTCAGTCATTTTTTCAGAAAGCATAAGTACCTACTTAACTATTACAATGATATGTACTTAACTATATGTAGTTCTACAAGAAAACATATTAAAAGTGTAATTTAAGACATAAGTGAGGAAAACTGTAAGAATAAAATAGAAACTACAAGAAAGCCTGACGGTTTATCACAATTTATGTACGTTTGATATGCTTTCTTATTAGAACTGTGTCCCTTAAACTAGTTAGGTACAATCTATGAAGGAGTCAGCTACGCGGTTTCTGGTTCAGGCCATGCATTTTTGTCTGTCAGATAGTCAGATAGTAGTTTAAATAATTTTTGAGAGATGGAAAGGCTAATTTTAAAACATGATCAGGTAACTTGTTATAAAAATGAATACATTGGCCTAAAAAATATTTACTTTTTTACGAACACGAAACTTTCTAATAGCAATTTTATTTTTATTTCTAGTGTTAAAACTGTGGACATCGGAATTTTTTGTAAATGAATCTAGGTTTCTAATAACATACATAATATTCTCATAAATATATTGGGACGCTACAGTTAAGATGTTTATATCTTTGAAAATGTCTCTTAAGGAGTCACGAGAATTTAGGTTATATATAGAACGAATGGCTCTTTTTTGTAGCACAAATATAGTCTGAATGTCAGCTGCTTTGCCCCAAACCAGAATACCATATGACATGACACTATGAAAATAACTATGATAAACTAAGCGAGCTGTATCAACATTACTCAATTGTCTGATTTTCCTAACGGCGTACGCCGCTGAACTAAATTTACCTGCAAGCACTGCTATATGTGGACCCCATTGCAAATTACTGTCCAATGTTATACCTAAGAATAATGCCTTATTCACTATTTCTAAACATTCACCATTTAGTAATATAGTAGAATCTACCGCCGTAACATTCGGTAAAGCAAATCTAACACATTTAGTCTTCTTGGCATTTAAAAGAAGATTATTAGTAGTAAACCAGTTAAGTACTTTCTCTAGTGTGCCATTAATTTCCGCATTGTCGGTTGATTTCCGGTGAACCTTGAAAATTAATGATGTATCGTCAGCAAATAGTACTATATTACAAAGATTATCTACTATAGATGGTAAGTCATTTATATAAACCAAAAATAGAAATGGACCTAAAATAGAGCCCTGTGGCACTCCTAGCTTAACTATAGCTCCATTGGACTGGGTTCCATTTACATCCACTGCTTGCATTCTATCACTGAGATATGAAGACATAAGGCTTAAAGCATTTGAAGACAGACCATAATGTTCTAATTTCAAAATGAGTGTTCCAGGATGAACGCAGTCGAATGCCTTAGAAAGGTCGCAGAAGATCCCAATCGCATCACAACATTCCTCTCAGCTGTCATAAATGTGTTTAATAAGTACAGATGCTGCATCAGTCGTGGAACGTCCCCTTGTGAAACCGAACTGTTTACTAGAGAGTAATTTATTTCTATTGAAGTGTCCTAGTAGATCTTTCAACATTAATTTTTCGAAAACTTTACTTAAAACAGGTAGTATAGATATCGGACGGAAATTAGTCAGATCACTCAAATCACCCGATTTAAAAAGAGGTATGACTTTACTAATTTTCATAAGATTTGGGAAAACTCCCTCTGCTATGCAACTATTGTAAATCAAAGCTAGGTAAGGCGCAATTGAATCTATGATATGATTAATTATTTTTACTGATGCTCCCCATAAATCCTCTGTTTTCTTTAAATTGAGTGATTTAAATGTTCTAATAACATCTACTGTATTTACTGGACTAAATTGAAACTCAACATCACATTTCTTACAATTAGCACAAAGTAAGGTATGGGCTTCGGACGCAGATGATTTTAAACATTTTGTGGTATTAACTGCAATGTTGGAAAAATAATCCTCGAATGCCGAGGCAACATCATGATTTGACATAGTCTGCCCGTTTTCACTGACAATGTTGACTTGGCAATTGCGAGTTTTGGATTTACCAGTTTCTCTGTTAATAACATTCCAAATAGTTTTTACTTTGTTGTCCGACATTTTGACTTTAGAACTAATATAATTTGCTTATGCGGCTATGCACACTTGCTTAAACAATTTTGAATAGTTCTTAACATAGTTTAAAAAATCTGCGTCCTTGTTCACTTCCTTCTCTGCATACAGTTCATAAAGCCTGGTTCTGCTTCTATGAATACCTACAGTAGCCCATTCACTAAACTTTGTTTTTGTAGTCGACCCAGAAATTGTTTTCTTTTTGAAATGTGTATTAAATTGATCCATTATTATGCCAAATAAATCTTTGTAAGTACTATTTAAGTCATTACATGAAAGAGGTAACATACAAAGATCATTATGAATTTCATTTTTGAATGATTCCAAACGATAACTAGTTATGCGTCTGCATGTTATAGTTTGTGGTTGTAGTGTTTCCTGTAAAGTGTTAGGAAAAGAAGCTTTCTGCCCTCTATGATCTGAATTAAAACACTTAAATATTTCCTTTTCTAAGTAATCACAATCACAAAAAATATTATCTAAACAGGTTTTACTAGTTACACCTACCCGGGTAGGCTCCAGGAACATATTGACCAAATAAAAAGATTTGAACAAACTTAACAGCTTAACAGTATCACTGGTCATTTTAAGTAAATTAACATTAAAGTCTCCACAAACTATAACATGTTTTTTACCTTTACATGCTATTTTTAAAACATTTTCCATAGATGATTCAAATGAATGAAAATCAGTTGCCGGTGGTCGGTAAACACATATAATTACATAATTCTCTAATACTACACAAGCAATTTCTATGACTCGTTCTATTGAAAAATTGACAATATCTTCTCGTTCTTTGGATTTTAAGGAATTTTTAACAATAATAAGAGAACCACCGTGAATGGAAAATTTTCTAGTAAAACAGCTCACTAATTTAAAATTAACAAAATCAAAAATCAACTGTTCTTGTCTCAGCCAATGCTCAGTAATACACATAACTTGAATATTCTTATTATCTAAAAATAAGCCTATTTCTAAAACATAAAAAAAACAACGACTACGACTTTAAATTCCATAAAAATTTTGAGCATGATTGCAATCAGTATGTGGTACGGTGATTCAACTTATGGCTGGGCATATAAATTAGGTGATTTGGCTATTTCATAAACAGTGTTCAATAAGATCCGTAAGTGTGCATGATGGTATTTCTATACACAGTACAGTAACTGGAAGCCCTTCGACTCCTAGAAACGTATTTCGTCGAATGTTTCATTTCGCCGAAAAATCATTTCGCAGAAGTTTTATTCCTCTGAAGACTTACATTTTTCATAATTCTTGCAAATACCATCCTTTTGATTATGTTATTTTTTTTATAATATCAAATAGTTTACGGTTGCAAAGATTAGTGCTTTCTACGAAATGATTTTTCGGCAAATTGAAACATTTGAGAAAAAATAATTCTAGAAGTCGATAGAAGTATATAAAGTATAACCCACGGTAACTGTTTAGCTCTTTCTTTCCAGTTAGGTATTTTGTTATTTATCTCTCGTGTGATAAACGAGACTATCATAGGCCCACTGTTTTTAATAGCTACTAGCTTTTTCCCGCGACTACGTACGCGTGGAATGGAACTTGATAAAAGGGATTATTAAAAGCGCCTAGGCAAATTTAAGAGCAATTGTGCTTTTGGTCTAAAAATTACATTTCCTACAGGGTCACCGCACCCCAACAGAAATGTTCACTCACTTTTCAATCTTTTTAGGTATAATTTCCAGGATGAAAACTATCCCCTGTCCTTCCTCGTATCTTAAACTATCTCTATGCCAAATTTCATCAAAATCGATTCGGCGGTTTAAGCGTAAAGAGGTAACAGATAGACAGACACACTTTCGCATTTATAATATTAGTATGGATAGTATGGATGATTTACGAGTTCATCATACATCATTGCACGAAAGGGACCTATAGGTATATCTTTCCAATTAGAAACAAAAACGCATCGGACCGCCATTAAACTGCATCCCGACGATTTGCAGTTTTATTACGATTGACGAGCCCTCGATAACGTCCGCCCCGTCCAATTACTTACCGAACGTGCGAGTGTAGACGCACCCTTATCTTAATTTCATCTAAGGAGTCGCAGAATCAACCCGCAGTGTGATAGCATCTGTGGGGTCCGGTCAATGGAAGTTTGTTGCGTTTTTCTCAGTTAGGGATACAATGGGTGGCGTTTTATCGATATCTCTGAAACGTGATTATTATTTATGAAATTATTTGATTTATAAATAATGACACAATGGTAAATTAAGAAATTAAATATGTGGTATTACCACATAAAAAATATGAATCGATAAAAAGATTCTATACAAATATTATTTGATTTGTTTTACATCATATAAAAAATAAATATAAGCGGGGTACCACATTTCTAACCTAAAACATTTCTTAAGGCCGGCAACGCACTGGTGACTCTTGGTGTTGCAGGTGTCTATGGGCAGCGGTACTCGTTTTTCCATCAGGCGATCCGTTTGCTATGGCAATAAGAAAAAAAACATAGGAATTAGAGATGTGTAGCTCGCGAGTGAGTGATTCTAACGAGCTATATCATTTGGTTTAGCTCACTAACTCTTTCGCTCACTGAAGATACTGAGAAGATACTGAGGTAGCTCAGTATCTCATCTATCATCTCAGTATTACCACAGAATAGATAATAGTTATTACTCACTCGCTCTCGCGTTTTTCTCGTCGTTTCGTCTTTTAAATCTTGATTTTCTCTAGTTCTCTACTCACTCGTGAACGATATAGTCTAAAGATCTACTGAGCTAAATGAGCTTAATGAGCTAAATGATTTATACATATCTTGGTGAACTAAACACACATAGCTCTTTTCAGTTTAATGACACATTCTGCGCATCTCTAATAGGAATAATTATCAAAATCAGTCTTCGAAATGCGGAGAATGACTGCTATTTTAAATTGCCAAACTGATAAAAAACGAGAATCAAGAACATATCTAGGGGCAGTTTTATAGATGCGCGATTTTGCCATTTTGACCATAATAGATTCTCAAGTCTCAGACATTTATAGGAATGCCTGTTTCTTTGCAAACATTCTACCAAAAACAACGACACAATACCACCATGCTAGGCCGACTCCTTGTGCAAAAACTGTCAAACTGCAAGGCAATTTTGCTTTATATGGACAAGCACAGACAAGATAAGTGTAATGGGGGGCTGATACCATCGCCTCACAATGCCTGAGATTCAGTAGTTTTTATCGCGTAGATTACATTGATTTATGATTCCTTATACGTATTCAATTGTTTCGCATGGAATATTGTGAACGGTCCTATTTATGGATACATTTGATTATATCTCTTACTTTTTGTGCGTGTGGGGCTTGTTAACCTAAATGTATGGGCAAGAATTAATTTAATGTCTATTTATGATTGTCGCAACAGACGAATTATATTCAAGTACAATCTTATTACTTTTATCTTTAATCCACTGTATGAAAAGAGTACTCGTAGGAGTATCCACAGTCCAGATAGTAAGTAAGTAAATAATTTATTCATGAACAACATTCATTATATATTTAACATATATTAGTCATGTTTGAAATATCGTCATTATATGCGGTATCCTTATATTCAAGTCTTGACTAAAAATAAACTCATCAGTATGGTATTTCGAACTCTGACCTAGCAAGCTGATTTGCATTTTTCGAAATTGTAAAGCAAAGCCGCAGGCAAAAGCATAACATACCATAAAACAACTTTACTACCTTTGAACTTATAGCTTTTGTGAATTTTAATGCACCAATAGCCAAATTTCACCTTAAACGGAACCCCAAAATTCGAGTCCCTGTGTAATTCAAAGCTCTCCTTTGAGCGAAGTATTCGAATTATTTAATCAGGTGAATGAATTAAGTTAATCAAAGTTAGTTTTTGGCATTGGGGCGGCGGTTTCAATTTTCCAGTTGATTTATTTGAGGATGATTTAGATAAGGCGAGGTCCGGAGTGATGGATGGATTTAGTCGGATACGGTACACCGTACTTATGGAACATGAGGTCGCCAGTGAGCGAGAAAAGCTTATGTGAAGGAAGAGGTTTTACTCTAGTGGAAATGATTGGATAAACAAAAAGAAAACTTATTATGGAGATATGAAAAATGGTTGCCCAGAACTTTTTTAGTGTTGATGACTTGAATAGATTCGTTGTTCACACTTTTACGAGACGAAAAAGAAACGTTTTGTACGAATTGAGTTTGCCTATGAGTAGAGTTTATATGATATCTTAAGTTTTATTTTTTCGTTGTTACAGGTTTGAACAGTTTGCATCTTTGGTCAGCCATATCCTACGATTTCTCCAATTGTTTATGGTAAGCCAGTGCGTAAGGAACTCTTTTACACATCTGATGTCAGTATCATGAGAGTAATAGATAAAGTTGTAACATATGTATTTCACGAAAAAAAAAACGTTAAGATGTAAAATTAAAAGTTAACCCAACCAACATTAGCCGACACATGTTTTGCATAAAGTTAACCACATTCCGTGCGCCAAGGAATTAGTCCTCCGTATCGTAAACTAAACGCAAAGCCCGGATAACCCCACAGCATCAGTATAAATAACCGTTAATAAACGTGTCGTTAAAAACTCCAATATATCTTACACAGGAAATTGTCGGTTGGCTTGATAGTCGGTCCTTAGCTCAATGTACTCCCAAATTAAAAGTTCAAACAGTTTTAATTAATACTTCCTAATGTACTAACATGTGTATTAAAGTACGTTAAACCGCATGAACCCCAAAAAAACAGGACTCAATTGAAAACGCAAAAGAACAGAACCAAATCAAACTAAACAATACCTCATTGTTTACGCGGTCAATAAAAGTTAATTCGAATCATAGTACAACTAGAGCAGAATTGCCAAAGTTCAATGCCTCCTTTGTCCAAACTCAAATCAAAAATAAAAACTTTTTTTGGAATAGAACAAAGAGTATTTCTATTTTTGAAATTTGGCCCGTTCGGTTACGTTACGTCAGCGGACAAAGAGTATTGTTCAAGGGAGCCATAAACAAATGAAAGCAATGAAACTACCATTCGTTACGCACATGTTCACTCCAGTCATCATTTCTTAAGCAATTAGTAAGTTGGTCTAATTATGTCATAGCAAAGTTAAGAACAATATACAGTTACTGTTAATACTGTTAGATTCTTAAGATATTATAAATACGAGCGATAGGATGAATGGATGACTTTTTATCTCAGTAACTATTGACTGATTAGGATGAATCTTTGCACAAGCTCTATAATAAAGTACACATTTACAAGTAAATCCTTATTAAGAAACAAAGTAATAAGATCACAATAATAACACCAGTTTACAAGTTTTATACTTTACAACTCAATAAAGCAGTTTATGGTCCTGTCTGAAGCCAAACTTTTGTATTATTTTACCTGGAACTAGAACTTCATAAGATCGTAGTTTTGGCGCCGACTGCTCCCCGTGGGTGTCGTAAGCCAACTAAAGGGAGGCGGGTTGAAATATAGTGTGGCCAATGGCCCAGCAATTTATTACTATCGCATTGTTTAACCTTATGGCTAACGTAAATCAGTAAAGTGTGGGCACATTATACTTAATCGTGTTTTAAACGAGAAATACGTTTGTTGCTTTTTGTCCTTTTTGTGGTAATTAAATGATCAATTTGTTGATATGCCGCTTGTAAATCAATGTTTAATCATTTTGAAAATGACGGTTTCACCCACGGTTTTGTGACTAATGTGTCATAGTAGATGCCCGCTGCGAAGCTATACGGATATTATCTGACCCTGAGGATGAACTCTATAGGAAATTCTATCCTACAGTCTCTACTTACATCGCTATATACAGCAATAAACTATGTAGTATGTACCTAGTAATTGACGATGATAAACCGTTCTAATGAATATGTATAATAAGTAGGTGTAGGTACCTATGTAACATATTGATTTGAAATTACACGATTTTTACACATGAGCATTTCTCAAAAAGTTTGTACGAAATGAAGACGTCAATTAAAGTTCAATTATATTTTTTCTATTTTGTTACCTATTTTCTTTGTGATTTCCAATATATTGATTTGAGATTATATGTATGTAATTAAAGCCTGACCAGAAATATATGAGGATGCGCCATATTGCGGAATTTCACTAGAACTAATTTCTTACACTGGCAATGATTTTATGATGGTTTGTCAACAATGTCAATGTCATTCGTGGTGCTTTCTTTAAAAGACAAATATTTTAAAATATCCAAAGAAAATGCCTAAAATCATTCACAGTCGTGAACGTAATATTATAAATAAATGTGTTTACTATATGAAAAACAGCCAGGAAAAGAGTGCATTCCATTAAATGATATTACGAGGTTACCACAGGAACTGACAGGTATTTAAACTAATGTCATAAGAGTGCGGTTGCAATTGGTTGCAAAATTGTTGCCATATAAATCTTATAAATAGCGCCCTCTTGACAATCCTCATATATTTCTGGTCAGACTTTAATTTAAGAAGTATAAACATGACAGAACATTAATTATCGAACATAGCCGCGACATTAATATAAAATTACTTATATAATTGGTAGCAAAACAGGAAAATAATATTGAACTTTAATTTTGAGTCTTAATTGTGTACAAACATTATGAAAAATGCTCACAGTATCATAATTAACATTATAGGAGTTCCTTTGAGACCATGAACGTATTATCACGTTCGAAACGTCGAGGTAAGTTAATAAACGCTTTTTGAACGCGATTAAGGGCCAAAACACAATTACAAGACATGACATCGCATCGTCACACGACGCGACGTCGTGTCGAGGAAATGCATAAATCCAAAATTAACTTTATTTTCATGTGACAAGATTGAAAATTAAAATTCATTTTACAAGCTCACGACGTCGCGTCGTACGAGGATGCGATGTCGTGTCTTGTAATTGAGTCTTGGCCCTAGGTCCCGTTATACTAAGGTATATTTGTATCCCTAGAGTTTTCGAAAGTGTTAGATATGGTTGAGAGCAGTGGATCATGTTACATAACTTAAAGGTAGATTATTACATGACTTAAAAAGTAGAATGGTAAGACTTTTGGGGCTCTGCAATGATCTATAAAACTACTACTATTTCAAGTTTCACGCAGTCATTAAAAATGACTTTCAGTTACGACATGAAGTGAAAACCGAGTAATCTAACGAGCCTCAATAACCTCCCATAAAAAGTTTTGTTCCTTTTCTTGAGATCTGATAGACTTTTTTCACCGTGACGTATCCGCCTTAATTTCGGCACTCTATGATGCTCTCGAGTTATTACGCACCAGAAATTATGTCACACATTTCGGGGATCATAAAAATTATATACCCGTTGCGCGGCATATTCGATTTTTATTGTTTTTTTTTTGTATCGAACACGTGTAGGGTTTTTAAATATGAGTTAGGCAACGATAGAACAGATGTGTTTTGTAACTGATGTAATTAAATGATTTCGGCAGCTCATGTTGCTTTGTGAAGATGTGGTAATCTTTTGTTTTAAATTCACGTAAAGTGATTATAAGTACGATAAGATTACACACTATTAATGTTGTTATAATACGCATTCTGCATAACGCTAATTGGTAGAACTAATTTATGTATGCATACTCAGCTAATCAAATAAACGCCACAGGCGAAGAAGTTTCGGCACAGCCTTTATTAAAGTTTACATGTAATTTTGCAAGTTAATTTCCAAATAAGCCTTGTTTCGATTTATTTAAATCCATCCTACCATAGTTAAAAATCAAATCATCGTCTAAAATAAGTTTCGGCGGATACATTTTGACGTCACTACAGACGTACAGAAAGAATTATTGTCTTCGATGAACGAATGCAGGCCATGTGAATATATTTAAACTGTCATCGCAAGGAGATTAATTCCGGTTGTAAGATGTGTATGGGATTTAAAGCATGGTCCTAACACGTGTTAAGATTACTATGTGGTCATGCTGTAATAGAGTGTGCTTTATCAACCATTTAAATCCTTGTTTAGAAATACGAACGTAGGATTGATATTATTTCACACTTCAACTTGGCAACGAATCAAACTCTGATACGCACTCTATTCATAGAAATAAAAAATAATCGACATAATTATATAGTTATCCCAGAAATGTAGGACTTTCTGAAGATAAGGAAAATGTTTGCAAAGAAGGGGTAGTGTCTAAAGAACATAGTATGCTGCCAATAGTCGTCTCGTATACAAGTATTTTTATTATTATAATTAGCTATCTGAGCGTAGCATCAATTGGATTTATACTATTCAAATTTGATCAGCAATAACACTTGTGATAATTTAAATGTTCACTTATTTCGCTTTACACTGAATGATTTTAGCATTTCATAAATCATATTCGATACCATTTCATAATAATTGTGCCTATTATTTTGTGCAACAACAAATCGCATTAGACTACATTTGGCTCCCGCAACCAGAACTCGGGCAAATGCAAATTGCATAGTCGATTTGCCTAATGTTCAAACCGCAGCGCTTAAAACATATATCCCAAAACCAAACTCACATATATAATACGAGTTTTAGTGTTAGAAAACGTCTCATACGAAATCCTCGGTCACAGAAAGTCACCATAAATAACAATTACAGTAGAGTAAAGTTAGACCGACAGGGGGCACGGCGGGGTGCCTCTTGGGGTACATTTATGGGGTTCCTTACTTTATTTTACGCTGTGTTAATGCACTTTACTTATATATACCTAGTTTTATAGTCGCATGATAGTCATAGGCGGAAAGTAACGTTAAATTACAAGAACTTCTAACTACATTAACTCCCGTTAATACGCATGACGTGATGTTAGATGGGTGCGCCACTTCATTACTTTGAAAACTCTTCCAATGCTCAGCTTATCATCTGCTCTAGTGAACCAAATAGTAACACGTCAATTTGAAACGTTAACACCACCCTTCATATCGAACTATAAACATTCCCGCTGGATTTACTTCGTGGAAAACTAAGCGATTTCCAAGTTATCATGTTCACCTAATCTCCAAATACTTGGCTTCAAGACGGCGTATCTATTCAGAAATCAGATCCTTTTCAAAACGCGGGTATTTATTTCCATACGCTCTGGGCATGTTATTGAAGAGTGCTTCTTTGAATTGCAAATGGGCGAGTCCTTGGGCGGGTTTCATTGAAATGTCAATTTGTTTTCTATTGGGGTTGCTTGTTTGGTTTCCCCGGGACATATCGCCTTGCACGGCTTGTATTCGATGCATCTTCTACTCTTGAAGAGCAACATTCTCGGCCTTTGTTTGCCCAGACGCCCTCGCTTCCCGCGCCACACTCTGTATTCATTGAGTCGTAAAATCAACTTATCGACACTTCCGAGAATCCCGGAGCGAAAATATGATTCAGATTTAGGACGCGCGAAATAAAAACTCGTCGTTAAAAACTTGTGGAAAAGTTTAAATTGAAGAGTGCATTTGACAAAGTGCGCTCGAATTTAAGGATTCCTTTTTTATTGGGGAGTTTTTTTTATAGTGAGGGAGTTTGCGGTGATCGTATCCTGTATCCGACCATATCCGGTTTTTATTAGAACGGGTGTACGAGAGGCTTCCGAGAGCCTTTGTGTCGCCTTTCGATATCGAACGAGCTCCCATTGTAAGTTATATTATGTCACCGTCATTGAGTTTTTATGGTTCTTTATGTTCGGCATTATATTTTATTTTCTGTTGTCACGACATTTAATATTGTGGACGGGTTTATTAAATAATAAAACGATTATGCTTGAGGTAATACTTTTTCCTATTTGTAATCCGTTTCAAGTGGGATATAAAAAGGATAGTAAACGTATTTATGATAAGACTGCATCACATTTTAATATAATGGGTTACACGTTGCACTGCAACAAAATATTGTAGTCTTTATTGAAAAAAATCGTTAGTACTTATGTAGGTACCTACATTATTATTATTAGAAGGCAATTAAGCAATGAAATTTAAAAAAAATTAATTAATCGAAGGCAATCAAAGCTGCGATTGCTATTATAGTGAATCTGGTATTTTTTAAGTATGATGAAGCTATATTAACATAGCATAGTAGTGTCCTTCAATTCTAAATGTTTCTTTCACTCGATCAAAATCCCGAATGTCCCGTCATTTGTAGCATTAGAATTTGCTCCTCGCCTCTCGCTCTCGCTAAACACGCTAAAATGTTTTTGTTGTTCGGTTCATTCGGTTCCCTAATCGAATTAATGAGGCAGTCATGCTCGATTAAATCTGGTTAAGAGTTCTTGGGCTTTGATGAAGAACTAATTAAAATTGTATATTTTCAACATTTCAGTTGAATAGTAATTAATTAGAGATTTGATTCTAATTATTGTACGGAACTTTGTCTAATTATGAAAAAAGTTATGCTTGAATTTTATCAAAAACTTACGAAAAAAAAATAAGAATACAGACCTAAATTTAATTATAGACATATATTCTGACGAATAAAACAGACAGTAAACTTCGGTTTTTCTTTGATCAGATATTGTAGTTTTTATTACGTCAGTCTTTTTGGCTACTTTCTGATGTTGAATCTCCTCTAGTTTTTTCTGATGTATTATTTTATTTATATTGACTAATCGTCTTAGTGCTTACTACATTTATCTATTATTTATCTATTATACAAGACGCAACAAAGTATTAAATTCTCAAAATTTGTGCGCTATTCTTTCAATAAGCGGGAATCTAGCGTCAAAAGTGAACGACCAACAAAATCCTGTGCTATCCGCACTGCAAATAACCGTTGAGCTGTTTAGAGAAACTGCGCATGTTTACGTTCTCACCGTAGCCCAGACAAGTGCTGAACCTAAAGGCCCATTTAGACAGGACGAGAACTCGAACGCGAGTTTTATTACATTGCGGGTTACTTACGCACGCCAACCAGTCGCTAGCCCTAACCCCGCAATGTAGTGAACACGCATGCTAGTTCTCGCCCCAAACTACATGTGCTAAACCTAAATCACGCGCCATTTGTTATTCCATGGTTTTATTTAGTTTTTCTGGCTTCGAGTGGGGTGAACGCGCTGTGAATTAGCAAGGAGCGAGAGCAAAAATGGCAGCATTCATTAATTGTTTCTAGTTTGTTATTTATGCAAAAAGGATGACTCAATTGTATATCCAAAAAAGTAACTAATTTTATAACTGAAATAATCTGCGCTACTCAAGTCACTACTACAGATACAGATGAAATCTAAAATTTTAGGTAACTAACTTATATGAACATGAAAGTCATTTCAGGTCAAAGTCATAAATTATGACATGTCTTCGATGGATTCTAATGGAAATAATTAACGGATTAATAGACTTTCCAGCAAGCTACTATTGCCAGTCACCTAACTTGGCACTTAATTTGTAGAGTATAGTGAAAGACGTAAATATCATACGTCAGTTACCTGTACACTTTAAACACACCAACTGATCACGGTAATGACTAAACTGATCAGGGAGTGCTGCAGAAATATGTAAAACAATACAATTTGAAATCAAAGTGTCCTGTTCTTGTCTAATGGAATTAGCCAATTAATCGACTTTCCAGCATACCAATGTTGCCAGTCACCTGACAGGGCATTTAATCCGTCCGTCGTAATGGACGTCTTGACCCGCAATCAGGGGTGGTCGGGTCAAATTAACCGAGTAATGTCCAGTTTGGGTAAGAGTACGCATTCATTATGCATTGACTGCCTTTGCCAAATGCATTGGAAAGGTGTTCGTGTGTTGTTTGATTTTAGAAAGAGAAGAAGACTCTGGAAAACATTTATTTATTTAATACCATTAATGTTAGCACTAACAGCTATACCTTACATGCTAACTGGCAAATTAATCTTAACGTGCAATTAATGAATGTATACATTGGATAATATTAATACCTAATAATTATTATTGGAATGTCAAACTATTACAAAATTATTGCAGGTAACATAGAACTTAGTCAAAATTTAATAATAATTATCAATAATTATAATAGAGATGAGAGAACATGGGATATACAGGCGTAGGTATATTACTTATAGATAGAAGAAAGGTTTCGAAGTATATTTTTGTACAGCAGTATTTATTTAATAGCAACGATCATTTTATGGCTTGGTAACTAAACTACACATCATGAAGACGAGTAAGTACTGTTCATTCGTAAAGCTGTGGTGTTGAGGATGCTCGCTCAACACTGCCTCTTCGGTAGCTCACGAGTGAGCACAGTGGACTGTATTGTCGGTTCTCGGAATTCGTGGTTCCAGTTCGGTCGCCGTGGCTAACCCAGTCGTAGGCACGGCGGTTCAGACGCAGCACGTAGATGCCACGTAGATTGCTACGTCACACGTAGCAATGCCGTACGTTCGTTGGCTCGTAGTGCGGTTCGGTTCTGCGGCTCCGGATCCGATGCGTAGCTGCACGACGTGAATGTCACGTAGATATCACGTAGGGCACGTAGACCGAAGTTTGGAGATCAACCAAACTAATGGGACCTCAGACAAACTTGGTTACGGCAGCAGGTCGATGCAGGTTCGATGCAGGTTCGAATTCGAGATATAAAGACTAGTTGACTTGTTGGTTCTTTATTTTTCTTCGGCAGTATGGTAAACAATCGATAACAACAATTTCTTATGTGCTTTTTCTTACAATCTAATAAGACTCAGGATCTGTGAGCGCAATACTGGCTCGCAGGCCAATAGGCGGCGTCGGAACGTACATTCTACGGCCGGCACGCCCCTTTCGTCAAGTGCGTTCTTTTCTAAGCGTCGTTGTATGAGAAAGTGAACTAGCTACGTGATTGGACGTTCATTTTCCCAATTTTCAGCCCTAACGGCTTTTCTGGTCTACGGGATGGGCGGTTCGGGAAGGATCGTATCTACGTTTACGGTTCGATTTCTACGTGAGATGTCTCATTCTGTAGCTTTCATTGCATCGCATTAAATAGCCTTACGTTTTATAAGATAAGAGTTACGGTTCATTAATTATTAAGTCGGATCGATCGATGAAGTTAAATTTACGGTGTGCTAGTAAGTCGCGGAAGGCTATAAAAGGTAAGTACAATGAGTCCAGATGCATCTACAAGTGTATTCCAAGTGATTAGGTCATAATAAAGTTAATTAGAATTGTTAAAACGAAATTCCGATACGATTTCGTACTGAAAATGGGCTCTAATTGGACGGTTCATAATTCACGTTAATTTTACGTTAACGTGAATTGCGGCTGACCTAATTACTTTAGAAACATTATAAAAACGGATTCCTGATGGGATTTTCCGTAGCTATCGCCTGACACTATTGTGTAAGCGATAGCAGGTGATGTGATATTATCATAACATTGCCACGTGGTTCGGCACCACGTGAATATCTTATGTAATATTCATCGCTATCGAATCGTGATTTTCGGATCGGGATTGGTTTGGGATTAGACCAGTTACATATATATGTCTCTTTTATGGACATTTATGTACATTATGTACATAATAACTCGACTTATAGCGTCTTTTATGCGCACTAAATAAATTGAATAAATTAACGTTATATACATCAAATATCGCTTACAGACTAACAGTTTTCGGCTTGTGTCCGTAACAATTCTCCCCCCGATCGCGAAGTCGATCCCTCGGTGATGGGCAGGACCACAAGCCGGCTCGTAGCTCGCCTGAAGACTCCTCCTCTTGTCCTGACGTCCACGTTCCGTACTGCGCCGTCAGGGCCGGGGTAGGTCGCCTCCACGATGCCGCGCGGCCACACATTGCGGGGCGCGCTGTTGTCCGTGATGAGCACGTAGTCGCCTACGGCGACCGTAGGCTCCCGTGACATTGAGGATTGTCGTGGGGCTAAGGTCGGCAGGTATTCCCGGATCCATCGGCTCCACCAGTGGTCGGCGAGAGCTTGACTTGTCTTCCAGGATTTGCGATCTGCCTCGTCGCAGGGGCCGGTTAGTGGGACCCCCGCCGGGCCGCCCAATAAGAAGTGATTGGGCGTTATCGCTTCGCTCTCGTTCGGATCAACGCTCACGTGTGTTAGGGGACGTGAGTTGACCGAGTATTCAACTTCGGCTAGAAGTGTAATCAGGATCTCTTCCTTCGGGCTTCGTGTGTTTAGTGTAGCGGCGAGTGCAGTCTTGACGCTTCGTATGAGGCGCTCCCAGGCGCCGCCCATGTTCGGTGCGCCGGGTGCGATGAAACGCCAACTCATTCGGTGTTGCACGCCGTGTTCTTGTAGCGCCGGTATCCAGTCGTGGTAGGCGGCGCGTAGCTCAGCATCCGCGCCCCTCAGATTCGTGCCGTTATCACTCCACATAACAGCGGGCCATCCTCTGCGGGCGGCAAGGCGGCGTAGCGACATGACGGCGCTGCTCGTAGACAGGGAGTACACGAGCTCCATGTGTACAGCTCGGGTTGTGAGGCACGTGTATAGCGCTACCCAGCGCTTCTCGTGCCGGCGGCCCACAGTGACTGTGAGCGGGCCGAACAGGTCCACCGCACAGTAAGTGAAGGGCCGTGCGTGCGGCTGCAGGCGATCAGAGGGCAGATCGCCCAAGGGCGGCACGCGTGGGCGCGTGCGGCGGAGCACGCAATGCATGCACGCTCGGGCCACACTGCGAACGGTCGGTCGCAGGTGCAGGATCCACAGTTGCTGCCTTAAATCATTCACAACTGTTTCGTTAGAACAATGATGCGCTCGCTTATGAGCGCGCAAAATAAAAAGTTTCGTAAACGGGTTTCGCCCGTCCAATATGACGGGTTGCTTGTTTGTAGTTATGGGCGCGGCGTCGATACGCCCGCGCATGTGTATGAGGCCGTCGTCTTGCAGCTGCGGGTCTAGCTTGTACAGCCGGCTGCTACGGGCAATGGCCTCCCCCCGTGAGAGAGCTCGGAGTTCCTCGGGAAAATCACGCCGCTGGGCCCACTGCATCCACAGGTTTTCAGCTATAAGATAGTGACGTGTTTCTAACGGTACCTGTGTTTTTCTTTTCAGTCGCTCTATGAAAAGGAGTGCTCGGGCCGTCGCGCCGATCAAGCGATCGTAGTTGCTGAAACGCTCGATTTTCGGCAGCGGCGGATCTACGTGATTCGTCACGTAACACCGTTCTGTCGGTACCTGCTCGGTTATCTCGATCGGCAGCTCTGTTTGCGGTGCTCGAGTTTCTTGCGGCCATTCGGGTTCGGGTTGTCGCAGGAAATCAGGACCCACGTACCATCTATCGGTGCTCCTTACCACGCGATAGGGGTCCGGTCGAGTACCGTCGTCGGCCGGATTCAATTTTGTCGGGACCCAGCGCCATTGTTCGGGTTCGGTGAGCTCCGCTATCTCGCCTAAGCGGTGGCTCACAAATGCGCTGTATCGGCGCGCGTTCTCGCGTACCCAGTGCAGTACGGTTCGGCTGTCGGTCCAGTAGACGGTCTGCACGGGTTTCACGCGATGCTCGTTCTGTAAAGTCTGCGCTAATCGGGCTCCTATTAAAGCGGCTTGAAGTTCGGCTCGCGGTATGGACAAGCGACGAACGGGAGTTACCTTAGATTTCGCTGCGGCTAAGTGTACTCGCGGCTCGTTTTCGCCCGTCTCCCTTTCCGTCCTCCAGTACGCGGTGGCGGCGAACGCTTGCTCTGACGCGTCCACAAACACGTGCAGTTGATGCCGCACGCCTGTACCTAGCTGGATACAGCGTCGCGGTAACCGCAGCTCGGCTACGTGTTTGATATGCTCCAACCACGTAACGAAAGCGTTGTTTAACTCGCCTGGCAGCGGCGAGTCCCAGCTCGTTCTTAGGGCCCACACGTTCTGTAGCAGGACCTTTCCCGTCACGGTGTACTGCGCTAAGTACCCAAGCGGGTCGAACAGGCTCATCAGAGCGCTGAGGGCTTCGCGCTTCGTGGGGCCTCGTTGTAGCTCTCGTACCTCGGGCGGCACGCGAATCAGCGATGTATTGAAGCTCAACTCGTCGGTCCGAGCGTTCCAATACAATCCCAATACCTTTTGCTCTTTGTTGCCTAAGCTTGTGAGATCGTCGGCGGCTCGTTGCTCGGGCGGGATCTGCTCCATCAACCTCGTCGAATTCGAGGCCCAGCTTCGCAGGACGAAACCTCCCATAGCGTGTGAGGCTGCTACTTGCCTAGCGGCGTCGATCGCCTGCTGCTCCGTCTCGTATCCCGCCAAGAAATCATCCATATAATGATTCGTCTGAATGTCGTAAACGGCGTCCGGATACAGCTCGGCGTTGTCCTGGGCGTTCCTATTTCGCACGCTATGTGCTAAGTATGGAGAAGATGTATTCCCGAATATCATTGATTTCATACGATATACTTGCGGCGGTCGCTCCCGGTTCATTCCCCTCCACAGGAATAGCTGCGCCATTTGATCGTCGGGTCTCATCTGGATCCGCAGAAACATCTCCTGTATGTCGGCGCTAATTGCAAACTCACCTTCGCGGAATCTACACAGGATACCCGGGAGTGACTGCAGTAAATCCGGGCCCTCTAGCAGCTTGTCGTTCAGACTGACGTTCTGCGAGGTCGCCCTGGAATCGAATACCAACCTGATTTTGTTGCCCTTGTTTACGTTGCGTACAGCAAAATGCGGCAAAAACCAGGTTTTATGACCGTCGTAATCGCCTATGTGTCGCACGGCGTATTCCTTGGTCAGCAAGTTATCTATTTGCGCGGTGTACTCCGCTGCAAACGTCGGATCTCTATCCATGCGTCGTTCGATGCTGCGCAACCTGTTATACGCCATAGTATAACTGGGCGGCAAGCAGGGTTCGTCGTCGCGCCACAGTTGTCCAACCTCGTAGCGCGGGCCGTCGATGCGTTTAACTGTCGCGTTAAATATGTCGATAGCGCGTTGATCCTGCGGGCTCCTTTTGTCGATTAATTTCACGCCTAGTGCTTCGACGTCGAAGTACCTTTTCAACGCCATGTTTATTTCTCGGTCTTCGTCCGAGAAAGCGTGCATGACCACCTCTCGATCGCTCTGGTTTCGTAAGTAGCGTGGGGCCATACCGTAAATCGTCCATCCGATTTTCGAACGGATCGCCACTGGGTCGCACTGCCTTCCCGTTCTCGTCTCTAGCGGGATCGTCAGGTGCCAGTGGTCCGCGCCCAATAGTATTTTAGGCGCGGCATGTTCGTAGCAGGCTTCGTTCAAGTCGGCTAAGTGTTCGAAGTTGAGTACCGCCCTACGCGGCATGTACTGCTCACGTAGTCCCAGTTGCGGTACAGTGCGCAGCGTAAGCGAGTGTGACGGGCCTCCGCTCGTAGCCCGGACGCTTACCTCTACGCGTTGACTCGGTTGTGTTAGGCATATCGAGCCTACGCCTTGTATGACGAGAGGTTTTTCGGGTCCCGTTGCTCCTAGTTGATCCGCCAGTCCCTGATCGATGAGAGATATCGTGCTCCCCTCATCAATCATGCAGAATGTTTCGATACATCCGTTCGGTCCGCTTACCACGATAGGCATTATCTTCAGCATTACCTTTGTGTTAGCGTCTACAGTGTTGGCGGTTAGCTCCGCCGTAGTATGCGCGTGCTCGTTCTGCACGGGCGTCTTGTCTCTACGCGCGGGGCCGGGCGCCGCCTGCGCTGTGCTACGCGTCGGGCGGGCTGGGCGGTCGAGTGCTACGTCGGGTGCTACGTTGGGCGGCGCCCTACTCGTGGGCGGCGTCAAATCGTGTAGCAGTTTGTGGTGCGAGTGTGGGCAGTTGGGCACGCCGCAACCTTTCGCCGTGCAGTTCTCGCGGCGGTGTCTTTTGTCGAGACACTTGTAGCAGATGCGTGCGTCTCGAGCCCACTCCCATCTCGCTCCTATCGTCATACCTAATAATTTGCGGCAGTCCGTGGTTCGGTGTGTGTTGCCGCAACACAGACAGGCGTCCACTCGTTCCGTGGCGTATGTCTGGGCTCTTATGGTTGCGGGGCGTCGTATCGCGGCTCCGCTGTTCACGGGGTTCGGGCGTCGGGACGGCAGCGGCTGGTGATTCACGTTCGTAGCGGCTGGGCGTCGCGACGCTGGGGCTCGTGCGTGCGAGAATTGTAATTCGGCGTCGGATTCGTCGAGTAGGAATTCCGCTAACATTACGATCTCGCACTCACCTGTTCGCATGTGTTCACGTGCGTGTGTGCACCATCTCGATCTCAGGTGCGGGCTCAGGCGGTCGGTAATCTCTCGGATCAGTAGTGGGTTACCTGCGTAGTGTGACTTGTCTAAGTCCATGAGCGTCGCGACGACGTTCATAACTTTTATGGAGAAAGTGTTGAGGTCAGTCGCGCTCGGTCCTAGGGCGGGCAGTCGTTTCAGGTCCTCCAGCGCCCTGTCGACGAGAATGTCGGTCCTACCGAAATTCTTTTTTAATATTCGGACGATTATGTCCGGGCTCGATCCCGACGCCAGCATGTGTTGGACGCATTCTCGCGCCTCACCTTTCAGCGCCGCGCGGAGTCGAGCCATGTTCTCGAAATTCGAGAACTTATACCGCTGCGTGCTCTCGGTGTACGAGTGGTAGAATGTCAACCACTCGTTCGGCAGTCCGGTATAGATCGGGAGTTCGTATACCTGTTTCGGTGGTGGGCGAGTTATACTCTCGATGCGATCGGCGAGTCGGTCGATGTCTTCGTTGCGGCTCGCGGTTCGGCTTCGGCTCGGACGTAAGAGTTCGCCTCGTTCAGGTGTGATCGTGCGCTGCCTCATCGGCGTCGGTTTAGCAGGCACGATGTTTGCTCCTTCACTCACCTTGGTTCGTTGAAACCACGCATCGATACGCTGCGTGGCTTCTTGGTCGGTCGGCGTCAGTCGACCTGCTTGTGAGCCGCCAGCCTGGGACCCCTCTGCCTCGATCTGTTGCAGCTCGGTCTCGAGTCGCTTCTTCACGAGGTCCTCTTCGACGCGGAGTTGTTGGCGGCGCAGCTCCGCGATGCGTTCGGCTGCGGCGAGTTCGGCTTGCTTCCTGCGGGCCTCGGTGGTGCTGCTCGTGGCGGACGTGACCGTAGGCGCGCGGGTGTTGCCGATGTCGAAGCGTACTTGGTCGAAAGCACGTTCGCGTTCGGCTCGTTCTCGGGAACGATCGGCGGTGCGGGTCGCGGTGTGAGTCGCAGGCGCGCGGGCCGCGGATGATGTTATCTGCGCATGCGCGGCGAGGGGCGCTTGCGATGCGCGGTGCGCGGACAGCGCGAGAGCCTCGGGGCCCTTGCGGTCGCGGTCGTAGCCGGGCGCTCGTAGTGTGGGTTGCGCCGGCAGGTGAGTCGTCGGCGTCGAAAAGCCGGCTGCGGGGTCGTCGCGTTGCTCCCGTAGACTGGCTCGACGCAGGTGCTCTTCCAGCTTCTGCCGCCATTGGGTTGTGTCCGTGGGCGGCGATTCCGGGTTCGATCTGCGGCTCGGTTCGTCCAGGGCGGCATGTTGTGGCTCCCTGGTGTCCGACCGTCGTCGACGCGCTTCGTGCATCTCTGCAGACGTGGATTCCCCTCGGTTCGGTTCGCTGGGGGCTCGGCCGTCTCGTGATGCCTGGCGTCTCGTATAGACCATCGTTGTCGGTTGGTTCGGCGGTTCTTCCAATCCGGTTCTCGATGGCCAATGGTCCGGTTCTGTGGTTCAGTTATCCGGCGCTCGAATGACCAAAATGTTGAGGATGCTCGCTCAACACTGCCTCTTCGGTAGCTCACGAGTGAGCACAGTGGACTGTATTGTCGGTTCTCGGAATTCGTGGTTCCAGTTCGGTCGCCGTGGCTAACCCAGTCGTAGGCACGGCGGTTCAGACGCAGCACGTAGATGCCACGTAGATTGCTACGTCACACGTAGCAATGCCGTACGTTCGTTGGCTCGTAGTGCGGTTCGGTTCTGCGGCTCCGGATCCGATGCGTAGCTGCACGACGTGAATGTCACGTAGATATCACGTAGGGCACGTAGACCGAAGTTTGGAGATCAACCAAACTAATGGGACCTCAGACAAACTTGGTTACGGCAGCAGGTCGATGCAGGTTCGATGCAGGTTCGAATTCGAGATATAAAGACTAGTTGACTTGTTGGTTCTTTATTTTTCTTCGGCAGTATGGTAAACAATCGATAACAACAATTTCTTATGTGCTTTTTCTTACAATCTAATAAGACTCAGGATCTGTGAGCGCAATACTGGCTCGCAGGCCAATAGGCGGCGTCGGAACGTACATTCTACGGCCGGCACGCCCCTTTCGTCAAGTGCGTTCTTTTCTAAGCGTCGTTGTATGAGAAAGTGAACTAGCTACGTGATTGGACGTTCATTTTCCCAATTTTCAGCCCTAACGGCTTTTCTGGTCTACGGGATGGGCGGTTCGGGAAGGATCGTATCTACGTTTACGGTTCGATTTCTACGTGAGATGTCTCATTCTGTAGCTTTCATTGCATCGCATTAAATAGCCTTACGTTTTATAAGATAAGAGTTACGGTTCATTAATTATTAAGTCGGATCGATCGATGAAGTTAAATTTACGGTGTGCTAGTAAGTCGCGGAAGGCTATAAAAGGTAAGTACAATGAGTCCAGATGCATCTACAAGTGTATTCCAAGTGATTAGGTCATAATAAAGTTAATTAGAATTGTTAAAACGAAATTCCGATACGATTTCGTACTGAAAATGGGCTCTAATTGGACGGTTCATAATTCACGTTAATTTTACGTTAACGTGAATTGCGGCTGACCTAATTACTTTAGAAACATTATAAAAACGGATTCCTGATGGGATTTTCCGTAGCTATCGCCTGACACTATTGTGTAAGCGATAGCAGGTGATGTGATATTATCATAACATTGCCACGTGGTTCGGCACCACGTGAATATCTTATGTAATATTCATCGCTATCGAATCGTGATTTTCGGATCGGGATTGGTTTGGGATTAGACCAGTTACATATATATGTCTCTTTTATGGACATTTATGTACATTATGTACATAATAACTCGACTTATAGCGTCTTTTATGCGCACTAAATAAATTGAATAAATTAACGTTATATACATCAAATATCGCTTACAGACTAACAGTTTTCGGCTTGTGTCCGTAACATGTGGGATTTTAGTTATAGCTGAAATAACGGATTTAAAGGATATTTTTCTCAACTTGTAATTACGGTGAATACAATTAGTTACGATTCTTTGCAGTTTTGTACGTATTATGTTTTTGTTGTGATTTTTTTTAGATAATCATCAACATAATTTGTAATAGGAACATAGCCCTCACAATATAAATGTCTGAACTTCTTTCTTTCTGAAATGTCTTTATAACGGCATTTCTATTTATACCGCTTGTATGTGTATCAAAGATCACTCAGATTCCCACGTCGCTCAGCCGGCGAATCAAACGTGGTTTCCATCCGTACTGTCCAACACGGCGTGAACATTTAAATATCAGCACAGCATCCAATGCAAACCATACATCAACTCAATTAACGAAAACAACACATTCAACCACAATACGTTCAATTTTAAGTCTAAAATGAAATTAATCTGACTGCTTGATACTCAGTTTTTATACAGTTACTCATACATGTCGAACACACGCCGTTAATAGCGGTTTTTTTAATAAACATCGTATCGCTTAGCGAATAAAAAAACAAAAACGCATTGTTGAAAACAGCTGAAAGCGACAACGATGAAAACTGCCGATGCTCTGAACAAAAGGTTTCGAATTTTCAAACAAAAGCCGATCTGATAGCTGTGTGCGAATTGTTTTTGAGGTGATGCATTTCGAAATTGAAACAACGGCGTCAGTGTTTGTTGCAAAACATTTGCTAAATACTTTTAACATGACAGTTTTTGAAACAAACAAACAAACTGAGCTGCTGGCGGAAAGTAGAAGCAAAAATATGCAAGAACCAAGATTGTATCTATCGATGATGGTTACTTATAGAGAAAATGTAACATGCCACTTTTTGAAGAAAAACGGAGCGGGAAATGGCAATTCACAGAAAATAGAAGGAAAATCTATGAAGATGCAAGAACTAAAATTGAATCTTGTTGAGGAAAACAAAAAAAACATCTGAAGCTTCACGGAAAAACTAAAGCACTTAAAGATATTAATGGCGAGATGAATCTAAAATATAATTGCATGAAAATATAGGCACAAGTGAAATGAAGATACAATATTATAAAAATGATGACAAATTTACTTCCATATAATTTGACGAAGTTCATTCTAAGTACGGATTACTTAGCGATTCATAATTACACTTAACCTTACTCTTGCTAATAATATCAAGGTCAGAAAACAGTTATATTATAACTTTATGACGGCAGTCTTATACATTTGCGTATAAGCACCTAATTAACACGTCACTTTGTAATTTCTTTTGAACTTTTAAGACGTCAATTAGACACAAGCAAGAATGTACAAAATTTACCGACCACTGATCGTCCTAACACTGACTGAAAAGTTGAATTTTGAGGAGGAGACTCGTGAGAACTTAACCTTTTGGTCTCACCTGCTCGATTAGCAGCGTTAAATTTGCCTTTCTTTGGTTGAGGGACAATTTGTTTTGAGATACCAAGGGATGGGACATACTGTACCGGTAAAATTAAGGTAAGAGGTATACTCTGCCTAAATTCCACGTTATAAAGTGACTTTAGCAAAATGCTCTATTCTAATTAACCGAAACAATATTTCTCATTGAGATTATATTTTGATAGGCGAGCAATTCAAAATAGCGAGTCCAAATATTGCTAAAGTCCAAATTTGAACCACAACATATATATTTAATTAAGCTAGATCTCCTTAAAACGGCATATTATCAATATCACTTTGAGCCTAAATATATATATTATATAGTATGTTCTCGTTGAAATACGGCCCTTGTATCCCTTTCAATCAATTTGTGCAAGTGAGCCGCATGTCGCCCATACTCGCCGCATGATGTATTATACAGGAAGTATCAATTGCCTAATTCAACGTCGTTGTTTGAATTTATTTACGCATGCACTTTTGGCCCGTGTTAATTATTTTGTTGAGGCGAATCTGTTTCGTCACATACTAGTTTATGATAACATCGTTTTGTAATCACTTATCATCATCATCATCATCAGCGTTAGTTACTTCACAGCAATGTCGCAGTTACACTTAAAACTCAAAAAAATAAAACTCTCAGTGCTTGAGTTAGTAGACTTATCAAACGCATTGAAATATATACACAATTTCGAATATTGTCTTGTCGTTTTCAATTTTATAACACCCCTATTATTTTATAATATTTATCTCCTTTATTCTATTTCGGTGCTTCGTATAAGTATCAAATTAAAGCATTGTATCAGTAATGCATGTAAAATAAATTCACCAACACTTCCGAACATAAAGTGACGCATTTAAATTCTTAACTTTTCCAAAAGAAAAAAAAGATTTTTCCAAGTTCGTACAGCATTGAATGACTTGTTAGGCGGTACAATAAGCCCAATCGGCTGGTGTCTCAAGCTCGTATGGCTTGTGATGTAGGAATTTGAGCTCCAATTGTATGTATTACGGTTGTATATCAGTAATTGGTTTGCATATTATACGAGGTAAAGTGAGGGACAGTCGCAATGTTGTTGAGTGCCGTCTGCCCCCCTAATTCACTCTGACTCACTCGAGATGTAATGGCATAACGAAGCCATTTGCGTTGAGACAAATTTATCAATAATTTTGGACTCAATTGGTCTGGTTAATAGATCAATAGAAATATTTGAATCAGTGCAGTCACGCATTGTTGTGACTATTTTCTTTACGACTATATCAAAAGTATCAGTTTTTTTTGTGTCAATGTATGTTCAATTCTATTGTACCTAGGCCTTCCAGTGTGGTCATTATTATTTCTAAGTTTGCGTTTTTTACATATCTTGTTTAATAATTTAAAATATTAAATAATTTTATATTGAGTTGGTGGAGTGGTATTGTCTGATTTGTCTGTCACAAAGTCTTATGACGAACATAAGACTGTTTTTTTAAGTCATAATCCTAATCTTAATATATTACGGCATCTCATTCACACGGTGTCAAAATACCTAAACTTTTTCACATCACCATGAAAACCACTTAAAAGTTCTGAGATCGTCCGATTACTCTGATAACAAAGAATTAGAATCCGAATCGCTAAGTGTCATTACGCAAGATATATTTCTCAGCGTCATTATCTCGTGAGTCATCTGAGAAATGGATTACATTTTTGAGAGTTTTCATTCCATTGCCCCCGTTGGCTGGGGAGGCCTCAATTTGACTGATGATACCCATCGGAGGTTATTTTCTCAGATTAAATTTGTAATTTCTTTTAGCAAACAAATTGCAGATTGGTATAGTCGGTCGTTATTCTGATCGATAGATCCCAAGCGTAAGAAATTCTGTAATAGGAACGTGTTTTGGCTTCAATACGAACTTACGGTAGGTTTATACAGATACACCTTCTTCTTAAATTTTTGTACTTACTAAAGATTTTATTGATAATGTTCAGGAGTCTAAACATGAATAGAGGTACTATTTAACTCTGCATGTTTTTGTCTCTGGACTCTTCTGTAAGAAAACAAAGACATCGATATGTCTCCGATATTCAAAGACCGATAATGAATACGGTTGATCGTTATAACTTTGGTTATTTCATAACAAAAGGATTTTATTCTAATTGTCATCCAAAAACGTCCACTGATTGGTCAAAAACGTTCTACGTTATCTCGATCTACTGTATTAAAAATAAATAGCAGTGAGGCCGGAATAAAAAAAGAAGCGTTAGGATAGCATCTATTGAGACGATAGGAATATGCAATAACAATAAAAAGTACCCAATTAATCTGTACATCTGTAACTCCATCTAATAGGCCATCCCCCACCGTGACAAGTATTTTTACAGCGAGTCAGTTGAACAATCGCAACGCCTAAACTTATGTCATTAAAAGATTGAAAGATTACTTCACTTGTTTGGGGTAAAAATCACCCCTTAGAAGATTTATCTCATTAGTTAAATGGTGCGTCTAGACGACCGAGAATTACGGCGACTTGCGAATTTGGAGCGTCTTTTTTAGTAAGGGTTGAAAAAGAGAAGTTTTGCGGGGAATTGTTTTCAGCTAATGGCCGCGTTAATTTTTAAATTCTCTGCACTTTTCCAGTTAAAGCATGCTTGGCGGATCCGTTTATTCAACTTGTTCTATTTGGGATCTCATTTTTCTTTTGTTTCGAAATTTCTATGCTCGAGCTAGTCGAGCTACGAAACTAATCTATACCTATAGTCGGTCGTTATTCTGATCGATAGATCCCAAGCGTAAGAAGTTCTGTAAAAGGAACGTGTTTTGGCGTCAATACGAACTTACGGATAAATGATAATACCTATTTTATATTGTAGAAGTATACTTATTAGTCAATTTAGTCATACATATTTTGTTGTAGGTACATACATATTTTCGGGTACGGATGAGAATTTCATCATTACTTATTCCTCCAAAACTCCCGTCTAATGCTTTCAAGTGTCATGTTTCCACTGGGAACAGATTTGACGCGACACGTACTGCATTATCATCCTGCATAAAAGTTTCATCTGCTAAAATCCATTCGCGGAGAAAATAATCACAGCCAATCATATCTCAGTCGTGCCGAATCACCCGAGCATCAGTTTTTACGATATTAGGTACGTTTTACGACTTCACCGGATGAAGGAATGCGTCATGACCGGAGGGAGGTTATTGGAAAACTTTGCACTGGATTAGATTTGATTAGGCCAACAAAGCAACCAGCTGAGTTGGATCCTACTTTGTGTAAAAACCAACTGCAGCGAAAGATCTAGTAAGTTTGGTTGGAGTTTGGAATCGTACATGTAACTTAGTCGTCACTACTGCATCTGCGACAGATAGTTGCCAACTTAATTGTGCGGTTCATCCTGCTTCAATGAGTTTGTGGGGGCGTGCATTGAAATGTATTAGAGGTCGTTAAGTTAACTAATATCATTAGTCTTCGCTAAAGTTCTGTTCCCAAATAACAGTAAAATTGAAATATGAGTTTCGTAACCGTTATTGTTTCCATTTCTTTCAGGAATTTGTCTTTAGTCGCTTCTGGATTGTAATGCAATCAAAAGACTTGCCTAGGTCATCCAATTCGGTGATTGAAACGAATAAAATAAAAGTGTTATTTCAAAGTTGGAAATGTTCGAAATTGTAAGTATTGTTTGATAAAGTTTGTTTTATCGCAAGTATAAAACAAACTTATAGCAGACTGGATTACGTTTTGACGCGTATCTACAACAAATAAAATATATTACAATTTATTTTCTGTATTTATATCTTAAAAGGAAAAAGGATTTTTACACCTTTAGGTATAAGTAACATTATCTAACACTGAAAAAGAAACGTAATTGAAAAGAAATTGTATATATTATATTATTTGTTGTCTTACGGGAACGCATTTTGCCTAATTAAAACCATTCTGTAAATAATTACTATGTCCGAACCACTCAATAAATTAAATCATCATTGATAGCGAACACAATATTGGATCTATCAATCACTAAGCAGTGTAAGCAAAGGTTTGGTTCTGTAACAAGTGTCAATTTCTCACTTGAGGAGGGTTGAGTCTGTTATTATGCCTTTGACAAGTTAACGATGCCAATGTCGAAGGCTGGCGACATTTTGTGAAGGAGTAATAAGGAATTATAATAACAGAGGAATGTACGTCAAAAGGAGCTGTTGACAACCAATAAAATTACGTATCACAAGATAATTATAGTGGCCTTTTTTGATAATCATATACGAGTACGACTTGTAATTGAAGGGTTTATTAAACTTAATGAATAGCAGCATTTTTTTTATAATGTGGTGGGCGAAACCTATGTTGGTATTTAAATATGAAAGTCAAAACATGGTTTTCTTTCAGAATTTCATCCAGATTGGAAAAAACGATTTACGAGAAACTACTTATAATTAGTTGTATAACTACGTACTCTCACTTTTCATTATAATCTAATTTGTATGTCACACACACACATAGTATATATATATATATATATATATATACGCGCAGAATATAACGCCCCAAAATCATACTTCATTCTGTGATAGTATCGTTTGTGGTACGCGTGGCGCGGCCGCTGCAGAGCACCATCGCAAGTGCAGACTTCTGGCCGAAGGGTGTTTCGGCGGTTTCGGGGCAATCTGCCGAATCCTGCGCCAGATCAGACGACGCAACGGAGCCACGCAGTTACGTCGCCTACATCAAACTAGCTTTAAGCTTTTCTAAAATGTAATTTTGTAGTTCACAGTGCCTTGGTTTATACTGTAATACTGTGTAACTAATAATAAGAATAAATAAATAAATTACTGAATAAAAAAATTAACCTATCAAACTAATGTTTGTGGCCCGAACCGAAGTTGAGGACCATAAATATGCTATCTACGGATTTGCCAATTACCGCCCGTGGTTTGTCTAACGTTTTACGTTTCGCCTCGGCCAGAAAGTCCGATTATCTCCCCAAGGGCAGAAAATCCCAATTACGGCCTAGTGTGACGAAAATGTGTATAACATTTCCATAAACATTCTTACGCCCTCAATTTTTTTTTGGGCGAACTCAATTTCTCAATATTAATATTTGTATTTAGGGCCTATATAAATATTTCGAAATTCAATAACAATAAATGTCGAGTTGCCTTACGAATTTCTACTAAAATACAACAAGTTACAGGACGTGGCGTTTATTCATGTTCGGTTGTAACTAATAGAAAAAATAATACCTGATGTGATTCACCCTTAGAATAAGACTTGACTCTAATATAATTGATGTGTCTATATGGCTTTCCTCCTATTATGACATTTAATGTATTTAATATCAAAACGCTAACATATATGTAGTGTATTTTAAGCTATATTTTAAGATCCCGTGACTGTTCGATCATTGAACAAAATGTATGCGATTGATATACCAGTCACAGATTAAACACAATCCAGCGGGTTTATCTCGAGCATATTACTTTTCTTTGTTCCTTGTTTGACTACGGCCCCCGTAATCGCCCCGTCGCCGCTGTTTGTACCCCAATTCAAAGTGCTTCTCAAAGTAAACAGTACGTGCTTCCAACGTTTTCCAGTCGTCTTAAGACTCCACTTGAGTGTCAACCTTCAAGCCAAAAATTCGAATACAGACCTCATTTCGTTAAAACATTTGCAATTTCTGTTTCTCGTATTCTGTTGCGATTCAAGGTAAAGTTTCCATTTTCTTAGAATAGTAAGATGAGACAAGTGTGGTTTGTACATTTGATATGTGTCTTTAGGTCATACATATTATATAGTTCATTACTAAGTACCATAATATTTGTACGCTTGTTTATTTCAAATAGATATGAGCATACATAAATATAATCAGAAATATTTGCACAGATTTCTCAAACAATGAATTGCCACTCTAATAAAATGTATAATTACACTTTAAACTGGCGACTGCGCTAAAACAGAAAAAGAGGGTTAAGTAGATGCCTGCCTTTTGTTATTTTGGAAAAAAAATGCGGAAATGTGTGGATGAGTGATAGCGTTAGTTTCCACCTCACCAGCTCAAATATTGTGATTTCGCTGCGATATAACAGTGAACAAAATGTGATTTTGTTTCGAGCGCGAGTACAAAATTATTTTATACTATTTTAAAATTTTGGCCACATATTGTAATTTAAAGCTGTGTGTGCTACACAAGACCAACATATTTTGCATCTCGTGCTGTTGTACCCCTCGCTACAATCAGGATTCTAACTATCTTTTCTTCTCAAGATTCTAAATTTCTTTCGCTACGCACGTGATTCAAACGCAGAATCCTTCGCTTGCTCGTGACCCAAACTCAGCACTCGCAACAAAAAACAAGTAGGTAAGTAAGATATTATCAACAACATATTTTTAAGCCAAGCATATTTTTAGGACAAACGTCAATTGCTCACTAATTAAATTAAATAAGTATTGTTTTATTACGAAGTTCCCATAACCGCCGTTCGTTTCTATCGTTATTATATTGCATTGTAATTAGAATAACATAATCAGTCTATGCGTGGACGATTTCAATACAGGTACCTAAACGGACAGTCATCGGGATAGGTGAACTAAATGCTATAATAAGTGAGGCAAGTAAACTGGCAAGATCATAAATAAAACATAAATACTCGTATATAAATGTAAACAATTTATTACACATAAAACAGGTCAATAATTTTATACGAATTAAGTAGGTAGTACCAAAGAGGAACACATTATAAGTGATTTCTTCAAATTACCCTTCGAGCAAATGAGTTGGAACCGAAAGTGGTATAGCGCACAACATAGGAAACTTACATACAAAGACATGTGACATTTAGAGAAGAAGAACTAAATAAAGAATAAAAGTCTTTTACCTACTAACTCCTCTCTAGTTTTAGTTCTAGTCCATCATTTTAAGGACTAATCAGCTCGACGTTCTCTTTTTTACCCATATTATTTATCCTTATTTTGTTCAACTCATCTACAATATTTAATACGTCCTTTACCGTGTTCACAACTTTGGTCGGGTCGCTGGAAGCATTGGCAAGGCTCGCTGATATTTCGGCAAATCAGTGTTCTCTTTTCATTTCATTTTCATCATTTACTGTAGGTACCAATTTGTCCAAATCGCTAGAAGTATCGGTTAGGCTGCCTGATAATTCGGCACTTCGGCGGTTTCTTTTTTTGATCCAATCATTCCTTATTTTCCCATCTACCGTTTCTACAACATTTAAAATGTCCTTAAACAAGTCCACAACTTTATTCACGTTGCTGGAATTATTATCTGTAGCTCGACGTTCTCGGTTCATGCCAAATTTTTTTTGTCTAAGTTTGTCCAATTCTTCTACAATATTTAAGACGTCCTTTACCGTGTTCACAACGTTGGTCGGGTCGCTGGAAGCATTGGCTAGGCTCCCTGATATTTTGGCAAATCGTCGTTCCCTCTTTTTCTCAAATGTATTTTTCCTAATTTTGTTTAACTCTTCTACAATATTTAAGCTTTGCCTTACAGTATTCACAGTCTCGGACGTGGCGAGAGAAGCGGAAGCGGCGGATACGCTTCCTTCTAAAATTTCAGTAAAACCGCTCACTCCACAAAACAAAACACAGATGAACACAAACTCCTTCATGTTTACGGAGGCTGACAACTGACTGATGATCATGTATGAGCGACCGGCGAGTATATATAGCAGAAGCAGAATGTTATCTAACACAGCTCAATAGATAACGGTAAAACAAGAAAATAACCGCTAAAATACCCGGGTAAATTCGTAATGTGCTCTTATCTCTTAGAGATAAAGGATCATACTCGTATATGACTGTAGTTACATTTTGGTACGAACCTACTTCTGGAAAACGCAGACTGCTGAATTTCAACTTATTTTATTACTAAGCGAATAATTTTTAAATTCAGTCAGCATAAAGCAATTAAAAAGATAGCAAATGCGACCCTAAGCGCATTAACGCATTACCGCCCTAAAGCAGATTTCACCAGTTTCGGGATAAAGGGCTCAGTAACGCTCCAGGGCACGTTTCAACAAAATAAATTCTAATAAAGTTAATTAAGCCGTAGTACGGCATTATCTACGTCAAAATTTCCCTCCTAAATTACGACTTGGGTAGCAAAAAGTAGCGTCCTGCTTTTAAATTGTCACCAAAAAGATAAAAGTATGTAGGTAGATATTTACGTGACTCGGTAGAAGGGTACACAATAGAATTGCTGAGTCCGTTCTGTTGGAGACAATTGTCAAATGTATCTTCGATATGTTTACATTTAAACCTAAAATTTAAAAATATATATTTTTTGGGCGGGATTTGAACCCACAACTCGATAGCTTTCCGGGACAGACGGGTGAATTGCCAATTATTCTATCAAAGCTACTAGCTAAAGAATCGGATTTTTCTACCAGTTGCTTCATTTCTTATTATGAGCCTCATCTACCGTAAATATTCTAATATTTTTTTGTTGATGTGTGATTGGCCCGAGTCTTGCGATTTTGCTAGGCTGTCATAACAGTGCGGGTGGTAAATATTCTAACTTTTTCAGCAACATCGTCTCAAACTACGTTAAGAATCGATAGCAACGAGTGCTACGCCCAAACCTACTTTTTATTAAAGCAGTAACGTCTGCTGGCATAAAATAAATGATTAAGTACATTACAGCGAAAAATTTAATAACTTTATAATAAAAATTATCAACTTATTTCGTATTTAGTAGTAAATTTAACATTTTGTATAGTTTAACAACCCCTTGTGCTCGACTTTGATCGACAAAAACCTGTCCAAAAGTTGCTTATGTACCTAATATTACACCTCCAATCCTATGTGATTGCGGTGACCTCCCACTTATTAAATACATCAGGAGGTTGTTATAAACACCTTCTTCGTGATCTATAATTAGAATGAGTCAAGTACTTTACTGTCATTCGTACAAAAACTTGAACTGAATGTTTGAATCGTGTAACATTTGGTTTAAGTTTTTGTAAACTACGGTCTTCGCTAATCGTAGCAAAGACCGCTGTTTTATGTGTCAACTTAGTATGTTGCATGTAATGGTATCATTCTTCTTCGTATTTGATGACATACACCCTATTGACTATGCAGAAAGCGACCAAAGATTTTAAAGACGCATTTTTCAACCGAAGCGCGCCTCGCGCCCATACATAACAAAGACGATCCTGCATCACGCTATTAAGATTATTCCTGAAATAATGACCGCATGACCCCTCTCCATAGAATAACAGTAGTTTGTAACAGTATTTTGTTAGGTGCCTTTTAACATACCGTGAAACATGCCAACTTTGCCCGCTTTTTTCGTAAAAACCCGAATTTCTCTCTTTTTTTCTATGACGGGATAAAGTTTTTTTTTGTCTAACGCATCCATCGTATTCATATGCATGCGTTTATTACGAGAAACAATTTTTAAATCTACATATAACCAACTTTATTATCAATTTTCACCTCGGGTAAAGTTATCTAAACTTTTGCCAACATTGCCCAAATCGATTATTTTCGTAACTATAGCCCCTAAAATGATAAGATAAGGATCAGTATAAAATCTGGGGTAATAATGGCGTTCCACGTAAATATCTTGGTCTTAGCTATACAAACACGTGTGCAATATGGGTGGGAAATGTTACGTAGGTATTTTGTTTTACTCCATACAAGCCGAATCAAGCAGTTTGAAATTGTTAGGGTTGTCACTTTTGGTTGAGTAAACCATCTTTACCAATACCATTATCAAAATGAAAAATGTATGGCTAGTATTGGGTACTAATAGTTAGGCGGTTATTTTTTTACTCCACGTTAGAATAATCTTAATAAAAATTGACATAATAGAATTTTATATCTTTTTGTGTTTTATGGACATGCCATGACATGACATGCAGCTACTGCTAAAAGTGTTAAATAATCGTGATCGAAATAGAACGGTTAGCAATTTGTATAGAAAATAGTTATATTTGCACAACAAACAAAAACGCATCGGGAATAGACAATAGAGTGCAGATCGAGTTACCAACATAAAACATTAATATGGTTGCGTTCTAAAACCTTACACTCCCTACAGAACGCAAACCCATTTTATTAATATAATATAAATGTTTCTCAAGAGAGACACCTTTAGTTAAGTTATCAGCTACCATATTACAACCCTTCACAAATAAAAACTTAACTTTACACTTCACTAAGTTTTCTCTAAGAAAATGTAGACGAATATCTATATGCTTAGTTTTTGGTTTATAACAGTCTGTTGATGCCAGTTTTATTGCACTCTGATTGTCAGAATAGATGGTCAACGCACTGTCCACACCTTGGCCTAGTTCAGCTTGTAATTGCTGGACCCACAGTGCCTCCTGAGTTGCGGACGCCATCGCCATATATTCCGCCTCGGCTGTAGAAAGCGCCACCGTCGGCTGTTTACATGTATTCCATGATATACTGGCGTTCTGATATATAAATGTATAGCCAGTACATGACCTTCTGTCTAAAGGGTCGCTGGCCCAGTCTGCATCGCAGTATCCAGTTATCTCTTTGGAGTCCTCTTTGACATAACATAATTTTAGGTCCTTTGTTCCTTGGAGATACCAAAAGACTCTCTTCACTCCAAGCCAGTGTTGATCGCCTGTATTATTGCAGTATTGACTCAGATTACTGACTGCATAAGCAATATCAGGTCGTGTAACATGTGCCAGATAAATAAGACAGCCCACTGCTTCTCTGTATGGGAATGTATTATTTCCATCGTCTGGATTTTTCTCAAATTTCGCATTGACTTCTATAGGGGTACGAACTGGTTGACAGTCATTCATGCCAAAACGGTCCAAAACTAAATTGATGTATTTTTCTCGATCCAACATGATCACACCTGCCTCACGGATTCTCTTTATATGAATGCCAATGCACTGCTTTGCCTCGCCCAAGTCTTTCACGCTGAATTCCTGTCTTAATTTTTCTTTAATTTCTGTTGTCGTGTTTTTGTCATTGGTGAAAATCAACAGATCATCCACCCACATAGCAATAAATATCATTGTTGATTTATTAACTAAATAATAAATGCATGGATCAACTTTTGATCTTTCCAGTCCAATTTTAAGTAAAATATCGTTCAATTTTAGGTTCCATTGCCGGCTAGCTTGCTTGAGTCCATAGATTGATTTATGTAAGCGACACACTTGAGCATTTTCTTCATAACATTCTGGTTGTGACATGTAAATTTCTGTGTCAATATCTCCCTGAAGAAATGCACTTATCGCATCCATCTGAACCAAGTCAAGGTCATATTTTGCAGCTAGTGCAATCAAAAAACGCACAGACGTATATCTTACGACAGGAGCATATACTTCATTGTAGTCACTTCCCTTTCGTTGATCATACCCTTGTATAACCAACCTTGTCTTAAAACGGGTAATCTCTCCTTTCTCGTCCGTTTTAGTTTTAAAGACCCATTTACATGGCAATACTCTTTTACCGGATGGTAAGTCCACTAATGACCAAGTATTATTTTTAATCAACGAGTCATATTCTTCTTGCATGGCCTTCTTCCACTTGTTGGCATCAGGAGATGAAAGAGCTTCATCTAATGTCTGAGGATCATTAAAATCTAGTACTGGGCAAAAATAACTCACATCATGCTCCTCGGGCTCTGCATAGTTGATGACTTTTCGCGGATGAAGATTCATTGTTTGTGCTGGTGGCTCTGTGTCAACTGATTCTTCAGGTAAGTTTGTAGAGTCATCATTCTCACCAGATTGATAGTCGTCACTAGAAGAATGATCTGAAGTGCTCTCTGATTCTTCTTTGCAGGGTTCTTCGCATGGCTGCACAATGGAGTCACTGTTGGATGCAAAAGGTAGGTATATATTTTTATCATATTTCTGAACATTTTCTAAAAATAACACATCCCTACTCTTGATGATTTTATTAGTTTTCGGATCAAGTACTCTATATCCCTTGGTAGATTCACAATATCCAACAAATATTAGTTTTCTAGATTTTGAATCCCATTTTTGGCGTTTCTATTTTGGTACCTGTACCATAACTTCGGAGCCAAAAATCTTCATATTCGATAAATTGGGCTTCTTTCCGGACCACATCTCTATGGGAGTTTTACTATCTAGTGACTTTGTGGGAGACCGGTTAATGACATATGCGGCTGTAGCTAGGGCCTCTCCCCATAGTTTAGTTGGTAAATCTGCATCAAACAACTCCGAGTGATTCCTGTTCCATGGACCCACATAGATCAGTGTGAACAAGCTGCAATGGCTGTGTAGCTCTGGAACCAATGTTGTTGAAGGGCACCCGGGTCTGTTTTCCTCTGAGGCAGGTAGTACACGTGATCGAACCTTTACTGTTGTCAGAAATCAGATCCACTCCCTCGGCGCACTCTGGCAGCTTGTTAACATCTGAAAAATTCAGGTGTCCCATGCGTCTATGCCACAGGACAACACTATTTAAGTTATCTGAACAAGACAGGTTGGATACCACTTCTCTATGAGTATTTAACAGATACAAATTGTTTACTAGTGTTGCTGAACACACAAGTTTTCCATTTTGATTATAAATGTCACAGCCTTTGTCTCGAAAATTTACTTTACATCAATTTTTCACCATGGCACTAACTGACAAAAGATTAGCAGCGAGTTTAGGTATATACAGAACTTGCTTTACCTGTATTTTGTTTTCTTCATTTCCATTAATCAATAAATTGACCTTTCCCATACATTCCACAGGAAGCGGTGTCTTACTGACTACAGTTATGGTAGGTATAGGAGGACCTGTCACATCATACATCCAATCTTTCCTGTTGGTCATATTCATCGAGGCGCCCGAGTCCACATACCACTGGTCCGGATTCATTGACTGAGAAGAAGCTGAAAACGCTGCAACGAAACCCTTCTTTTCTTCTTGATTGTCCTGGTTCTTTTTCTTCGGAGCACAACAGTTCTTGGCAAAGTGTCCATGTTTATTGCAGTTATAACATCGGGGACCTTTGTAAATCTTCGTTGTGCTTTGCTGTACTGGAATGGCCTTGTTCCTTGTGAAGAATTCTGAACTCTCAGAGCATTGAACTTCCTGCAGGAGCTTTGTCTTGATGGAATCTGCAATGATCTTGATGCCTGAGCTCTCCAGTCCCATTATCATTGGCTTATATGTTTCGGGCAGGCCAGCCAACATCAGCGTTCCAAGCCATTCATCGTATATATCGAACTTGATATTCCTGAGCTTGTGCGCAGTCGACATTATCTTATTCACATAATCATCTACGCTTCGAGAAGATACCAACGTCGTAGTGATGAGGTCCCTCAGTAAGGCGACTCATCTATATAACCCGCTGTCATCGAAAGCCTGTTCCAAGTTCTCCCAGACTTCCTTACATTTTGTTGCGCTCTGAACATGTACATAATTGATTGGGTCAAGCAGTAGAATAAGCTTTGACTTCGCCTTGATTTCTTTTTTCTCATATGTGTTGGTGCCCGTCACGCAAGTCCACAGTTCTTCGAGCTCGAAATAAGCTTGTACTGCGAATTTCCAACTAGCATAGTTCTCTCTTCAGATTAATCTATCAATGTGGAATGGATTGTGACTTGCGTTCGTCATCTTCTTTGAGCATTTCAGGTTTAACGATGTTATGTGATAACCGGCGCCGCTATAGTAAGGTTATGCGGCAGTTTTTAAATGTCTCACTAATTAAAATACGTCACTCGGTTTTATTAAATACACTGATGCTAATTTCTAAATCAACCACGCTCTGCTACCATGTTAAATAATCGTGATCGAAATAAAACGGTTAGCAATTTGTATAGAAAATAGTTATATTTGCACAACAAACAAAAACGCATCGGGAATAGACAATAGAGTGCAGATCGAGTTACCAATATAAAACATTAATATGGTTGCGCTCTAAAACCTAACAAAAAGTACAACGGTTTAATAGAAATACAATTTACCTTACCTTAAATACATAACCCTTCTTTATTTACGCAGTCAGGTAAAATTACGACAAGGTGACAACCCTAACCCTTTTTTTAGGCTGGGCAATGTTGGCATTCATAGGTTAGCAAGTTACTGGATAACATTGCCCACCATCATAACTCTGGTTTTAATAAGTATTTTTAGTACAAACTACAGTAAAAATGATCTACAGTTCTTATTTTATAACAAGTAATAAGACACATTCACCTGAGCCTTCCCCATTCTGTAAAAAATACACCAGAACTTCACCTAGAATTGGCCCGCCAAATCACGCACCTTATTCGACTAGTTCCAACACGTTACGGAATGAAGTTGCGCGCAAATGTGATTCCCAGTGATACCACAGATATAATCTATTTTCCACTAAAAATAGTAGTGTTGCCATAATCATCTTGAAATTGTCTACAGTAACGTTTCTTTTTTTAAGTAGCGTTTTGGGCAAAGTTCCATGTGGAGGCAAAGTTGGCATATTTCACGGTAATTGTTACAAGATTATGTAACTTTTCACATGTCTAATTATGAGAACCTCAGTTTTGACATAAAAGGGGTTGGAAACGATCTCATCTGGAACTAACATGTTATGAGCTGCGTAATACTTTACCTTAATATAAATTAGTTTTGGGGGAGGCAAATTGTACGCAGAGTACGTATGTATACTCTAAATAAAATGAACAAAGGGTTGCCCCAACTGTATTCCTAATAGCTCATATTGCTTTCTTGATTGTTTAAACGATTCCCCTTTCTGTGTACATTTGAGTGAATTTCGGCCCGAGATAATTGTCATTTTACGTTTATAGGCTTACGTTAGTTTATTTAAGTATTTGCGATTATTCTATAGCAGTTTTATTTAAAAAAAATCTTGCTTAATTTTGGCAATTTTTTATTGCTGCTTTTACAAACACTAACGCCTAACTTTCACAATACAATTGTTACTCTGGTGTGAGATTATAAAAGGAAAACAATAAATACACGTTTGCTTTAACGAAGGAGGTAGCTAGAGAATACTGGGAAGTGAAATCCACCCGTGCTTAATAGCCGAGATTAAACGCTCAAATGTTTGTTTGAATCAACACCAATTCTATTTTATGATAGTTTCCAGCAACCATAATTTCGAATCCCATTGCGAAATCCCGTTGACGGATAGCTGTACCATTTCCCCAAATACTACCGGTATAACTGAAAAACATTCTCGTCCATCCGGCCGATTGAAAACGAACCGAAACCAGGGGGGGTATTCGACCAATTTTAGAGATATAATGGAGATCTCTCCTTTTCATCGCCATCTGTCACTTTTGACGTGTGCCTACTTGACAAGTGGCGATATCGCTAGAACATCGCAACTTCGTCAATTCGGACGCGCGAAATTTTCGTTTCCTTTGTATGTGACGGCATAAATAACAGGCGCATACTTTAAATTGACCGCATAGTACGTGAAATTGGTCCGTTACGTTTCGTTCAAAACAGAAATTTATATACATGAATAATATTTTTGACAATCATTATCGCCTTCGTATTTCCAAAATTGAGATGAGGTATGTCACTTTTAAGCTCATCGCATTTAAATGACAGTTCAATGGCGATATAACTGTTATCTAATGGAGATTTGACGTTTGGAGATATCTCAAACGGCATTCTCGAATTGGGCCCCAGCTTACGCTCTATAAAATTTACACGCATTTGTTTTGTTTCGAACCATCCAAAAGGATTTGAAACCAAACCAAATGCACTCAGAAGAACTACGTCGTATCTGACGTTATAACTGAAGTTGCGTCTGTCATTGCGCTTCCAAGGGCTTGACTTATTGATGCCAGCATTTGCATTACCCACTTGACCGATGCCTTTGCGGATTCAAAGCCAGTGATTTAACATGTCTGTGAGAGCAGGGGTTGCAAACGTTAGACACAGAGCATCGTATTAGTCAGTGTTGAGCGCAAGGGCCCCGTAGTTTGTTACCCCTGGATGCAATTATTTGACCATCATTTGGTATTCGAGCCACGCGTTGGACCGCCGAGGAGGTTTTATTTTGGAGTCGCCACGGAGTAGCTGTCTTGTCTTATCACGGAATGCTATCGGAATTTCACTGGAGTATTTTAATTTAGAACAGTCAGTGCTACTATTGATGGATTACTTAGATATAGGTTTCTAGAAAATATCAATTACTCTACTGACAAGATTATTTCCTAAATAAAGTTATGTAGGTAGTCCTATTGTAAATTAAAAGCACTCTGCTAGTATTTATTGCTTCAAGTGTGAAAACGATTTAGTCACAAAAAAAATTACAGGAACGGATTGTCGGGATTTGTACGTGAGTTTAAACCGTTTTTACAATTATTAAAAATATCTCACGATAGTTTTAATAATATTATCGCTGTGACCATAACTTTATTTATGTTACGTTTTTCATGTTTTTGGTGTATTGGAAATGTTATTAACAAAATATTCCTTACATTTCAGGTACGGATGATAAGAAATATGCCACATCCATCTCGACATTCGAGAGTACCTACGTAAGTAGGTACCTAAGGTACCCATTGTATCGGCTCACTGCACGACAGTCATCAGTTTAAATTTGTACCGACGTAGAACCGAAAATGGACAGGATGGCTGTCAAACACCGGACAATACAGCGAGGCACTCGCTCGACTATTTCATGTCCCATGAGAAATAGCAAAATATTCGCCCGCGCTCACATATTCGACCACTATTTGCTACAAATAAACGAATATGATATCGGCTTCTGGACAAACTTTCATTTCGAAACTTTGTAACGGTTCGCATTCATCCACTGAACGGGTGTAAAATTTATGTTTCCCCAGCAAGCATTGCCGGACACTATTAAAAAAACAAATTGCACAAACAAAAAGATAGTGCGTGGAGTCCCTCCGCGCGGAAGAAGTGAAACTTCGTAATGTGGAAATGAAAATACGAAGGGGTAGAATTGATTTTTAGTGAACTCATATTGTTTCTTTCAGACAAACTTCTTCACTCTCGCTCTGTCTCTTTCTATTCCCCCCCAGGAGCGTTGAACGTTTAACGCAACAGTGCTTTCCTACCCCCTCCATGGTAACGTTAAACGCTTAACGCAACCTTTAAACGTTTAACGCAACCTTGTTGGAAGTCGTATTAGAAGTTCCAGTTTTGAAACTGAACTATACAGAAGGAACCTCAAAGCTGAGAATCATAAGTCCTCCCACTTTGCTACCGCAATTAAAAAGCTACGTTTTTGTTAATCCGCGAGCTCTAAATCACAGTATATATATGGGCTAAAGCAGTATGGAAACTACGAACAAACGGTCGAAACAGCGCACACACACAGACGCAAGCGTTTACGAGGCGTCTCAACGGACTTCACGGTGATGTTAGTCGCGCGTGGCGCATCGAGACGACCGGTCATTGTTTGTCTTTATTGCGCGTGCGTGCGCTGTCCGCGATTTTTTTAAGATGCCACGAGTGTATTGCGTTGTATACGGCTGCTTGAATTCTGCTTCTTTAAAACCAGAGCTTTCTTTTTTTAAACTTCCTGCTGATATTGGAAGGAAAGAATGCTTTATTATCACTACATAGTATAAAACAAAGCCGCTTCCTGTCTGTCTATTCCTATATATGCTTAGATCTTTAAAACTAAGCAACGGATTTTGATGCGTTTTTTTTAAAGATAGATTGATTCAATATAAAGTTTATACGTATAATACCTACATGCATAATTTATCAGCATTGCATTTTGTATAATCGAATGTTCGGGAGTCGGGACCGACCGACGCGAGGGTGATGCGTGCCGGCGCCGCCGCATGTGCCGCCCGCTCTCCTAACTAACCCCTCGGCTGTCCGTGGATTACATGCGTAAACACGTCGAATACTGCGTGTGCTATGTATATATAAGTATTAATATTGTAAAGGATGACCTTTATACCAATATAAAAATTGATAACAATATAATAATATAAACATTGTGGTGTGTATCCACATAAAAAAAAAAGTCAAGTGCAAGTGAGACTCACGCACTGAGGGTTCCGTACAAAAACTTCCAATTTTAACTGCCTGTTTAAATTAGTAAACTCATTCGATTATTATCTCCTTTATTTATCTTTCATCTTAGGCTAGGTTTTTTACAATAAATGTATATAAAAAGTAAAATACAATAAAGTAGTTACAAAATCTAAATACATTATAAAAAATCTAACCTAGGGTGCCGCCGGCAGCGGGTGACAACCCTAGCGCGTAGGTATTTATCTTCAAAAAAGGCCTTAGTTTCCATACTGCTTTAGCCGATATATATACTGTGTCTAAATGGCGATTGATGGTCCAGGGTTCCCATTGGTCCTTTATCCTCTGTATCATTTGTTCGGCTATCGTGTGGTCCCACAAGTGGCGAGGTGCAATTCATCTGGCTTAGTACTCACTGCGCTAATTCCTGATACAAATGAGGGGTTTGTATGCGTTCCCATATTGCATGCCAAAATGGCAGCTGATGTAATCTAAATAAATTCGAAACATATCAACCGACATTCGACTTCTACAACGTGAGTAAACCCGTTGTAGCCCGGCTAGTCATCGGGAGTAAAAGACGAGCCGTGGTGGTAAAAGGAATATCATAAAACAGTAACTGTATACAATATAAAAAACCAGTAGTAACCAGCCAGTACGCGGCACTACTGGACATCACTGGCCTTATTGGGGCTAGGCACGATGGTAGTGAGGGCAGAATTTCAAGCGTCCGTGTGATTACAGCTTCCAAGCACATCAGGCAAAACAACCGCCGGTCGAGGTGCGTTTAAAATAGATGAACGTATATGGTATTACGTTTAATGAGTAAATATACCTAAAGTTAATATTTATTAAAACTCAAGTTCGATCGTCGCATGTCAGAACGAACGAGCGTCGAACGCCTATATTTTTCAAACGCCGTTTGTAAACGGCCAGTAGTGTACTATTATCATGTAGGTTTGCCGCGTTTCGTATGTATTTTAATATTAATAATGCATTATGTAAGCCTACGATAGCCCTTTTTTGCAGATGACTCAAACTGCTGGTGATATTTCCGACGATAGTATAATGCAATTGTTCTGTAATTGAATAATTGCCACTGAACTTTATTAGGGAGTGTCCCTTGTACGGTTAATGAGAATACGCGGACGAAGTCACGAGCAGAAGTTAGTTGACTAGAAGAGTGAGTACAAGTCATCCAGCCTCCCTAGGTGTCCCTAGGACGGGGGACGCGGCCCATTTCCTCTCCACTGTATCGGAGTGCGTCGATGACAAATAGCCCAGTCAATGATGCATACGACGTGGCGGCGGGAGGCAAAAGTAATAGGCCTTGACGTTACGAAAATGTAATGGCAAAAGTTTTATACGTTAAAACTAATTTTTTGCATAGCTGTTGTAAATTGGCCACAAACTGCTCTTATTATCAATATACTCGCGAGGCATCGGTGTCCTGGGTCCTAACCACGGGTCACGAGCAAAGAAACGGAATCACTTCACATTTTTCGGTTTTTATGTCGTATCTTGAAATCTAAGTTTTTCCTCGAGTACCCAGTGCTGAAAATATATTTCCTGGGTCTTCAGCTTTCAAATAAAGCACTGAACATGAAAATCAGTTCAGGATTTTTTAGTTTACAGACATTTTGCCGATATGTGGAAATTTACGCCATGCAAGGGCCGCTAATTGAGCTCCACTTAAGGGTTATAAAAGGTGTAAGGGAGGGGGAGGTTATCAGTCGCTTATCAGAAGTTGACCGGTACACATTTTCGCTTATTTCCCAGTGAAAAGTGCCTGAAGAAAATTCATACCACGGAAGTTGAAGCCGCCCAAATGGTGACTTTGCTGGAGAGTGGTGAAAGTCAACGCTCCGGTGCCGCCCAGCTGAATTTGGGCGTGTCCACGGTTTCCAAAGTTTATCGGTGGTTTCGAGAAACTGGAAGCCTCACTTCAAGACCAGGAACCGGCTGCCAGAGGTGCCCACCGTTGAGGGGCGATCGATCAATCGTCACGACCGCTCTCTGAAATCGCCACCTAACAGGAGTTGAAGTCCTGCAACAGCTTTGGGAAGTACGAGAAGTGGCTGTCAGCGAGTCGGCAGTAATATGAAGACTGAGGGATGCTAAACTGATTGCAAGAAGACCCGCTACCAGGCTCAGACTGCTGGCAGGACACCGTGAAGCTCGACGGATTTTTGCTGACCGGTACAAGGACTGGACCATTTAATAATGGAAGTCCGTACTCTTCTCTGATGAGTTCAGGATATGTTTGAATAGCTGCGATTGAAAAGGAAGACCTTCCGAAGATCAGGAGTGCAGTTTTCACAATTCTGTATCAGGGAAACTGTCGCCTACGGGCCCTACGGTGGAGGGTCAGTCATGTGGTGGGCGGGTATTTCTTACGACGGACGGACGGAGCTTGTTTTCGTGCCTGGTGGGGGTTGAGGCGGCGGTTTGAGGAAAAAAAAAACCTTGGACGTCCTGGAAGAGCATGTGGTACCGTACGCAAATTATTTTAACGAGGATTTTACATCTGGAGCAAGACAATGCTCCTTGTCACACCGCGGGGGACACCCTGAGGTACCTTGACGAAGTTGGTGTTGAGACAATTACCTGGCTGCAAGCAGCCCGGACCTCAACCCGATCGAACACGCATGGGACTATCCGAGGAAGAATGTTCGGAAGCGTAACCCGGCTCCATCTAACATCGAAGACCAGAAAACGGCGTTACAGGAAGAGTGGGAGGCGATTCCGCAAAGTTATTTCAAAAAGTTGGTTCGGTCCATGAAAAATCGAATATCATGTGTCAGAAGGGCTAGGGGTATTGATTTCGTGAAAAGAATGTTTTTATTAAGAAAAAAGTCTTTTATATTTTTTTTAATTAAACATTTTCCAGGCGTTTTTTGGCCATTCTTAGACAATAGGACTTTTCTTCATTCCCCAAGCCTGATATGAGTAAAATTCAATAAATTTTCTTAAAGGTTACAATTTCAGCTTCCATCTGATATAATTTTCATCAACATTGCATGAAAATTTAAAAAGTTATTGGGTGGAAAAGTCGAACGTGCGAAGGGATTCCGTTTCTTTGCTCGTGAGTGTAGATATTACAATATTCCCAATTTAGAAATATTTCGTATTTCTCACAGCAATGTACATTCGGACATAGGTACAACCCGTTTACTATCTATAAGTTTGCACCTGGTATCTATGGCGTCGCATACAAAATAGGGTTCAACATTAGCGCAAACGGGCTATACATATACCGATTTTTGCTATTCGAGGTCCACTAATTGGCAATTGCTCGCCACCTATCATTTTCGCTTTAGCGACATGACACTACATATTATTTTCTATTGTAAGCCTAACAATTTTGTTCTTTATAATAGTGTATTTCAAACGGAAACTAATCGAATAGCACAGATCGCTAAAGTAGGAAATTACACTCATATGTTGAATAAATATCATGTGGAATTTTTAGCCCCGAAGCATAAACATATTTTTACCTATAAACGTATGTTCCTGTTATATTTACCTATACTTAGCAGGGGTAATTAGTTATAATTTATAATTAAAAAAAAAATTGAGCGACTTACACAAGACTTTAGTGACTGGAGCCTCAAGTGGAAGTTTCCAATGCAATAAGACGTCTCGATCGTGTTTAAGTTTCCCGTATAAATAACCTACAAGTAGGTATCAAGGATAGCCCTTATTATTTGTATTTCAAACAAAAGAAGTAAAATATTATCAAATACTTTTTTGAGCTGATTTTATTGCCAAAGACGGAGTGTGAGTTGTTTTCTTACAAAGTGTCCATGACCACCGTTGGTCTCCAGCATCACCATCAGTCATCAAATCGGCTCCACGTCATGATTATATTGTATTGCTCTAGGAAGTAAGTTAGATTCAGAATCATAAATTAAAAATCTATAAATATGGGTGTAAACATTTTATTGCACGTATAAAACGAAAAAGAACACATGTGAGCTATTTCTTCAAGTAATCTTTTAAGACTGCGCCGAACGAAATGTGAAAAAATAGGCAGTTGCCGTTAAGTAGACAACGTCGACACTAGTTGTTTAATCCATTTCTAAACTATATATTTAGCACTTTGAAGAATGTGTTATCAACTTCTCCGTGGAAAAATTATAAGATTATTAATATTTTACCCTAGAAAACTAAGTAAAGTTGGAGGAAAATTGTAAAATCGTAAACAGGCGTTAAGTGTTTTTTTATACTTCAACAATGGAAATCTCTGATTTTCATTAAAAAAAAAAAGAGGAATGTTTACATTACAATTTGTCCGCATCAAATATTTCAATTATTGTTTGGTATTAAAGGCCCAGATTTATCAAAAAGTGCTTTGAAATGGGTAAACCACAGAACATAAATGTGATTATAATTATGTAAAAAAAAACAAGAATTATATACGGTTGAAATTGTGAATAGAAAACCCAAATGTTATGTTTTAATACCCACTCATTTGTGGGCCCCATGCTCGTGCATAATCTGAAGGACTAATCGAAGGGAGTGCATTAGGGTCAACATAAGAAACTATTTGACGGAGAATGCTGGTTTTGTACGCGGAACATCCATTGAAAGCGGTCCTCAAACAATCACTTTCCACGTAGCCGTACGCCCAGTAAAGAACTAAATCTTGACAATTACAAGTCATTATATCGTAACGGAAATTTCCCGTGTTTTCGCCATTTCGTCCATTTACAGTGCAATTTATACGTTCCAAAATATACGTGAAGATATGCTCGCTTTCCTGGTCATTCCCGTTTTTATCGTCAATTTCTTCAGCTCTTGAAACTATGCGGTTCTCGTGATGCAAACACTCCGTTGACTCGATGTATGACGAATTTTTCCACGGACCTAACATGATAACTCCATTATCTGATGACTTCCCTCCATCAACACTGGCTTCGATAATCTTCTCGTTGAGGACCATCATGTAATGTTCTACCATCCTGTCCGATGGAATCCTACAAGAGATTATATCACCCGTGCGAGGATGACGATCGTTCCATATGGATCTGTATGACAGATTTAGGTCGCCATCTAAAGTGCCGAAAACAGATTTACCTTCAGGTACCTGTAACATACTGTACCCACGTACAGCGCTTTCCTTGAAATTTCCATGAGCGATCCGCCGGTAATACGTGTTGAGAACCGCACAAAATCCGGCCACCACTTTGTTAATGACAGAGAGTACATTGCTGTCAGAAGAAGTGATACTTTCGCTAAAGCGACGTTGTCTTTTTTTGCCCCAAGATTTCCTATTTTTTCTAATGTCGTCCAACTCATTTACAATATCTAAGACGTCCTTTGCCGTGCCCACGGCTTTGCTCGCAGTGTTGGAAGCATTAGTTAAGCTTCCGGATAATTCGGCTCCACGACGTTCTCGGTTCTTGCCAAAATGTTTTTGTCTAAGTTTGTCCAATTCTTCTACAATATATAAGACGTCCTTTGCCGTGTTCACAAGTTTGGTCGGGTCGCTGGAAGCATTTGCTAAGCTCGCTGATATTTCGGCAAATCGTCGTTCTCTTTTTTTCCCAAATGTATTTTTCCTAATTTTGTTTAACTCTTCTACAATATCTAAGCTTTGCCTTACTGTATTCACAGTTCCGGACGCGGTGAGAGAAGCGGCAGCAGCGGATACGCTTCCTTCTAAAATTTCAGTAAAACCGCTCACTCCACAAAACAAAACACAGATGAACACAAACTCCTTCATGTTTACGGAGGCTGACAACTGACTGATGATCGTGTATGAGCGACCGGCGAGTATATATAGCAGAAGCAGAATGTTATCTAACACAGCTCAATAGATAACGGTAAAACAAGAAAATAACCGCTAAAATACCCGGGTCAATTCGGCATGTGCTCTTATCTCTTGGAGATAAAGTGTCATTATGAATTAATACCACTTTGCCCGACAAAGGGCAGCGTAGACGTGGTAGAGATAGCGGGACGATCTTAACAACAGGTTAGAATAAGACTCTAATCGGGAGTCATAGAAATCATGGGAAAAAGGCTTTTGCCAAGAGTGGGAAATTCAACAGGCCAACAAAAAAAAATTAATGGGATCACAATTTGGCACGACCCTTTTTCTGGAAAACCCAGACTGCTGAATTTAAAATATTTAAATTCAGCGGAAATATGTTTGACTTTTTTTTTTATTTAGAGAAATATATTTTTCACCTCACTCGCTCGGAAAACCTCCGTTTATAGGGCGAAATCTGCGTGCAAAAGTCTATTTTATCCGCTAGCGTGCAAAAGGCATTTGAATTTAGACACGATGATTTTGATTATCTGTGGTGCATGTAACTTTTTAATATTTAAGACTCTTTCAACGCGTGACTGATTCATCAGTCGATAAATCTTCGAATAACCAATCAACGCACGATAATAAAGGGCGATGGTCAGGCCGACTAAAATCATATGTACGTTTGAATACTTCTTTAAAAAAAAATACACCTACAATATCACGTCCAGAAACCTGGTTTGTGGTTACAGATTTTTAATTTTTTTATTTTTTCTACACTTTATTTTATGTTGAATATGTTTATATAGTTATATTCATAGTAAGTATTTCAGTTTCATTTACATATTTTGACTAGTAAATATATTAAATACAACACACATTTTAATATTTATTTGTTATAAGAGTTGGAACATAAGAGTGTGGTTTCTGAACGCACCCGAGAAAAAAATAACTAATTAAAAAGTTGGAAGTTTTCACAATTCACGTAAAGTAAACAACGTAAATTTGTTCTGTGGAGAATACATACTGTTGTCTTACTTTATAGAAATATCGAAAACAAGAAAGTTAAGCCCAATTTGGAGTATTTATTCAATGCTAAAAGCCTGCATTAAAACGAAAAAGGATTTGTTATAAACATTTGGAGACGATAAGTAATTTACCGAAATTATTGGCGTTTTTAAAGAAGATAAAGCCGAAATAATCTTGTTCGGATCCCATCGTCCAATGACTTCCAAAGCAAGTGTTATGGAAAATACTTCCGAGTGGCCAACTAATCCTTCCCAGAATGCCATTCTCCCACATTCACAACGAATGTGTCAAGTAGTTTCAAATACAAATATAATATAACAGTGCTTAAGAAAAACTCAACGATAAAATATACACGACGATAATATACTTAGGGTTTTTCCTGAAATCATGACCCCTCTCCATAGAAAAAGGATTTTCAATACAAATTTAGAATTTTATAATAGTAACAGATATGGAAAATGCTCGCCAGCTGTGATATGCCATGATATTTTCAGTTGTAAGTCTAACGAAGAGAGTGAATGTCAAAACGGTAACTACTTGAATAGCACACATCGCTAAAGTAGATAGTTTTACTGATCTTGGATAAATATCACGTGCAATTTAGCCAAGTTAACTAATACCTATTTGTTCCTGTTATATATACTAAGCAGGAGTAACGTTAAAAAAATCGCGATCTAGTTAAAAAAATATCTTATATCTGCAAGCTCTAAAGCCACAAGTGTAGGTTTCCAATGCAACAAGATGTCTCCATCGCGTTTACGTTTTCCGTATAAATAACCTAAAAGTGTTAAGCACAGCGCGTAGACGATAGACATGAGAATTAAATATAATAATAATATTTGTATGCTTAACGGCGAAACATAGATGTACCGGATCCTGTAATATTGTATGTCAACTATTACCCACCTATGTTTGACAAATAAACATTTTGAATTTGAATTTGAATTTGAGACAAAGTAGATATCATCATAATTTTAAGAGTCAAACTCTTGGCGGTGTAACTGATGAAGTATGTAGTTTTCTCATCTACCATCACATCGATCTATCTCTACCAACTAGCTTTCTTGAGTTCCCTATACGATATTATCAACAACATATTATTTTGAGACAGGCTCTTATTGCCAACTATACTTAGTTAGTACAAACGTTAATTGTTCGCTAAAAAATTTTTTAACAAAATAAAAAACCGGCCAAGAGCATGTCGGGCCACGCTCAGTGTAGGGTTCCGTAGTTGCTCATCCTTCACAATAAACTGCTGTTTTAAGCCCGAGGTTTAAGTTAAGACAGATTTTAAGCTCTATAAAAAGGTCGTAAACGCCCTAGAAACTGTAATCACTTATTACCTTCTGGAAGTCAACTTACGACCTTTTAAAGAAAAAATATGAAATTTGGCGATAACTCAAAAACGGCTTGACCGATTTTGTTCAATATAGTTTTCATTGAAAGTACTTATAAGGCCGCATTAACATGAATTTTTCCATATTTTTTTGACTTGTGGTTCAAAAGTTAGAGGGGGGGGGACACAATTTTTTTTATTTTCGGAGCGAATATTTACAAAACTACTGACTTTATCAAAAAGTAATGTTTGAAAACCCCTATTATTTTCAAGAGACCTATTCAACGACACCCCACACACTAGGGTTGAAACGAAAAAAAAAAAACACCCCCACTTTAGGTGTTCGAGAGGTACCCGAAAAAAAATTTTTTTTTTAGTTTTTATTTTACCGTTTTGTCGGCGTGATACATACACATACTCATACCAAATTTCAGCTTTCTAGTACTAATGATCACGGAGCTAAGCCGCGGACGGACGGACAGACGGACAGACGGACAGACGGACAGACGGACATGGCGAAACTATAAGGGTTCCTAGTTGACTACGGAACCCTAAAAAAGAGCCGACTTCAGTAAAACTAAAAAGCCAAAAATAACCCGTTCAAGTACAGATTACATTTGACTCACCCTTTGAAATCGATCCCAAACCACTCAGTTATTATATTTATATATTAAAGTTTACGTGAGGTTTGGCACCGACTTCAAAGGGTGAGTCAAATGTAATCTGTACTTGAACGGGTTATTTTGGTTTTTTAGTTTTACTGAAGTCGGTTCTTTTTTTTGTTAAATTTTTTTTTTTCGCTTTTTAGTGATTCATATAAAATATTTATGGCGGGGTGATCAGGGAGGTCTTGAAGGCATGCATCTCGTTTGAATTATCTCCTAACTCCTAACCGTTAAGGAGTTGTACCTTCCATCATCAGTTCAGCATTGGAAGATGATGACTACCATATGCAAATATTTAAATAGTTTTAGAAAATATATATGAAAAATATTATGAGTGCCTATAAATAAAATTTCAGGAATTCCTTCGATTCCTCATGGATCTCGTCATCCGATCTTCACCAAAATGTTATGGGACCAATCTTGATATGTCTATTCATGAACTTAAAAAGAATTTTCCAAATCGACTCATAAATGACGGAGTTATGAGGTAACAAACATTGAAAAAAAAAAAAAACCGAACTGAGAACCCCCTTTTTTTTTAAGTCGGTTAATAAATGGGTAGGGCATTGATTTATTCCGAAGTTCCCATAACCGGCTTTCGTCTCCAACATCAGTTGAGCTCCAAGTCATCATACTTATATGGGATAGATGAATAAAATCTTAAAGTAAGTAAGCCTATTATACCGACAAAATTCTAAATAAAACATCAATTTTTATATGTGTCAAAACAATTTATTGCACGTGAAACAGAAAATTAACTATATACGTATTAAGATTGAACAAAAATACAACACAAAAACTATTCCCTCAAGCTAACCTTTGAATAAATGATAGAGAACGAAAATAGTTATATTTATATATATTATGAAATAAATGTAGTACTCCACAGTGCATTCTAATAATGTAAAGAAAAACAACAATAACGATGAGGTTGAAATTGTGGAATGAAAAGTCAAATATTTCCCCACTATGAATACACCCCAATGTAGTGCATGATTTGAAGGACTAATCGAAGGGGGTCTATTAGGGTCAACATAAGCGGCGATTTGAGGGAGATTGATAGTTTTGTAAGTCGAACATCCATTGAAAACGGTCCTCAAACAATCACTTTCCACGTAACCGTACGCCCAGTGAAGAACTAAATCTTGACAGTTACAAGTCATTAAATCGTAAAGAAAATTTCCAGTATTTTCACCATTTCCTCCATTTATAGTGCAGTTAATACGTTCCAAAATAAACGTGAAGATACGCTCACTTTCCTTATCATTCCTGTTTTTATCGTCAATTTCTTCAGCTCTTGCAACTATGCGGTTCTCGTGATGCAAACACTCCGTTGACTCGATGTATGACGAGTTTCTCCACGAACCCACCATGACAACTCCATCATGCGATGACTTTCCTCCGCGAACACCGACTTCAATGATCTTCTTGTTGAGGACCATCATGTAATGTTCTGCCATCTTGCTCGAGGGAATCCTGCAAGAGATTATATCACCCGTGCGAGGATGACGATCCTTCCATATGGATCTGTATGACAGATTTAGTTCACCCTCCAAAGTACCGAAAACAGATTTTCCTTCAGGTACCTGTAACATATTGTACCCACGTATAGTGCTTTCCTTGAAATTTCCATGAGCGATAGGCTGGTACAAATACGTCTTGAGCAACGCCCCAAATCCGGCCGTTACTTTGTTAATTGCTGAGCTTACATCATAGTCATGAGAACTGATGCTTTCACTAAAGCGACGTTATCTTCTTTTGTCAGATGTAATTTGATTTAAGACGTCCTTTACCGTGCTCACAACTTCGGCTGGGTCGCTGGAAGCATCGGCTGGGCTTTCTAATAGTTCGGCAAATCGGCGTGCTCTTTTCTTGCCAAAATAATTTTTGCTAATGTCGTTTAACTCTCGGATAATATCTAAGCCATCCTTTACCGTATGCACAACTTCGGACGCGGAGGCGGATGCATTGGATACGCTTCCAGAAGAAACTTCAGTAAAACCCCTTACCCCGCAAAATAATATACACAAGAACACAAACTCGTTCATTTTGAAAGAGAATGAGAACTGACTGATAATCGTGTATGAGTGACCGGCGCGTATATATAGCAGAATTAGAATGTTATCTATTACAGCTCAACAGATGTAGGAAAAACCAGAAATAGAAAATATCCGCGAAAATACCCGGGTTAATTAGGTATGTGCTGTTATCTCTTAAGAGATCAAGGGTCAAATGAATGACATTACACTTTAGCACGAACTACTTGCACGCCGCTGGAGCACCGCGCATGCCTGCGAGCCAACATGTTCGCCCGCAAGAACAATGTTTTCTTTAGGTCGTTATGCTAATATTTGTCTCTGTTATTGATACTTAAGTGAATGCGTAAGCGACTTACACTAGAACCTCAAGACTAAATATGTTTCCAATGCAAGAAGCCGCCTTGAATGTAAACACTTACGTTTCCTGTATAAATAACATTGTACAAGCGCGAGTTTTTTAAGCGAGCTAACACTAATGCGGCCTCAATACGAGCCGTGGAAGAATGTGTGCCTCCCCGTAGAGACTTGACAGTGTTTTTATTAGTAAGAAACGAACTAAGTTAATGGAGATAGACTAAACAAGTGTACTTAGTTACCGACCGCGACCAACGTAAAGGTCTGCAACTATTGTAGGTAAGAAACTAAATATCGACGGTGGAAAGGAGAAACCCCTTAAGCGACATTTTCAATGAATTTGAGTTATATATATCGTTGGAATCTAGAATCTTCTGATATAAATGTCGCTTAATTTAAATTGACCTGAAAAAAACCCCAAAGAAACCCTCTAAGCGACATTGCAATTTTTTGGCAGATACTAGAAAAAAACAATTAAACGACCTTTTATATCATACTTATTACTAGAATATTACTTTAAGCAACTATAGTGAGGAAAACAATTTCTCATGATTATTAAAGACATTTTGTGGTCCGGAAATATGTTATGCAACTATTATAATCAATTATATATTTTAAATACAATATAAACCCAATTATTGTAAAGTCATCTTAAATGGGTACCTAGTAATCCAAAACCGGGAAAAAAAATTGGAATGTACAAGGATAAGTAATAATGTTTATTTAAATTTCAAGTTTCCACTTTCTTTAATTATTCTTGTGTTTTTCCTAATTTACTATCAGTCTTAGTAATTTATTATAATAACACTAATACTAGTAATGGCATACATATTTTTTTATATTAAACTTTAAAGGCAGGGATACAAATCAACATAACTTAATAAATAAGTTCTCCTATCATAGCTAATGTCTTATTTCTTCTTATGAGGCTTAAAGAGATCAATTACCTATAAAATCAGTCTTGAATTAGACATTTTTGTAATCTAAGTGATATGTGTAATCTTTAAATTATAGTAGTAAAGTTAACATTATAAATAGACACTAACGAAAACGTAGAACTTTTTTTTAAAGTAGTCTGCGACGGCAAATAGCGTGGCAACCGCCTCCCCACAATGTTCGCTGTCGACTGAAGCGACCGACTGGTTACTTCGTGTTTATAAAAGCGCCATTCACAGGTATATTACACTAAAAATGGTTCACTGAAGCGACGATTGACAGGTAAAACCGATAATTCAAGCCCCAGGATACCTTTTAGATCTTTCACTTAAGCGACTAAAGCAAGTTTTAACGAATACGTTAAGCGACATAAATGCTCAAACTTCAACGTGTCGCTTGAAGGAGCAAATACTGTCGTAAATTTTGTGACAATCAATTAACCGACAGCATTTGTTGTTCATAATTCCAGAAGACACGACTAAGCACCTAACTTTATATAATTTGTGTTTGTAATAAAAACTTTAACGCCATTGCTACAAATTCAAGCCATTTTTAAAAACACTTTAAGCGATCACGTATAAAATTGTGAGTAGTTTAAGTGACGTAGTTCAAATTTAAACCAAATTTTGTGTCGCATAACTGGGTGTTTTTAAATCGGTCCACTATTTATAAGCTACCTTAACCGACATCAAAGTCATCAGATCGCTACGTAACCCAGCTTAGAAGACGCAGAAAAAAAAGCTGATTCCAACGATATATATAACTCAAATTCATTGAAAATGTCGCTTAAGGGGTTAATAATAATAATAATAATAATCTTTATTGCAACCAAGTACTTAATAACTAGGTACAAGGACCCTGTCAGGGTATGCAATCGATTTGTACATAATTATTTAAATATTTTTCTCGTCCATAAATTCCGCAATTGAGTAGTAGCATTTGTCTATGAGTATTCGTTTTAGATTGCTTATAAAGGACGAGTCTTTTAGGGTGTTTTTTATATTAATAGGGATTTTATTGTATATTTTAATTGCTCTGTAGTATGGTCCATTTTTGTAGATTTCTAGTTTAGGTTCCGGGAGTTCGAGATTTTGGTGGCGACGAGTGTTGTGATTGAATTTGAAGAGATGTATATTTTTTCTTACAAACGTGGCAACTTCTAGGATATAGAGCGAGGGGAGAGTTAATAGTTTTAGATTTTTGAATTCAGGCTTACAGCTATTTGGTTGGTGGATATTGGCCAGGATTCGTATACACTTCTTTTGCATAATGAAGAGCTGGTGCGCATCTGTACTGTGGCCCCACAACAGGAGCCCGTAACGTAGCCACGCGACCGCCTGCGTGTGATACGCGGTCAGCGCGCACTCCATGCTAGTGTTGCTCTTCAATATGCTCAGTGCGTATACGAATCGGGATAGTTTATTTTTTATTGTTTCAACATGTATTTTCCAGTTTAAATTACTATCTAATTTGAGGCCCAGTAGAGTACAATCGGTGACTTCTTCAATGTTTAAGTTTTTTGCTACAGTGTCTAGATTAAGTGGCTGTTTTTGTCTCGGTCTGAATTGAATAAGTTTTGATTTGTCGGTATTTGTTATAAAGTTGTGATCCTGTAGCCAACGGGTCACGGAATCGAATGTTTCTTCTATGTATGTATTGCTATTGAAAGTTGAACATTGAAATAATAGAGATATATCATCAGCGAACATTACTACTTTATGGCTGGTGATTTTTGGAAGATCGTTAATGTAGATAAGAAACAGTACACAACCTAAAACACTACCTTGAGGGATTGAGCTATCAGTATATTTGATTTTTGATTTAAAGGACTGTAATATTCCGGTATGGTTACTAATGTGTTCTATTTCTACGTATTGTTGTCGCGATGTCAAATATGATTTCAACCTGTTTAAGGCCTTACCGCGTATGCCAATTTCATTTAATTTGTTTAGTAAAATATTATGTGAAACTCTGTCATATGCTTTAGACATATCTAATAATAAACCCACTGCGTATTTTCTGTCTCGTAAATACTCAACTATAGTTTGGACATAATTATAAACGGCAAGGCTTGTGGAATGTTTTTTTCGGAATGCGTACTGGTTTTCATCTAACAAACAGTTACAGTTTTCTCAAGAAAACTGTAGAGGCGATTTGACATACACTTTTCAAATATCTTAGATATTACAGGAAGGAGTGCTATCGGTCTATATTGAGAGGGATTGTTAGCTTTGCCGCCTTTTTTAAAATAGGTTTTATCTTTGCTATTTTTAACTTATCAGGGAAGCTACATTCGTCAAAAGATTGGTTTATTAATTTAGTAATACGGTGTGTAAATTCATCTATGCAGGTTTTTAATAGAATGGAGGGAATCTCATCTATACCACAACTATACTTATTGGGCAGGGATCGTATTATGGCACAAACTTCATTTTCAGTTACAGAATGCAAAAAGATGGTGTTGACTGAGGTTTGTATGGCGGGCCGACCGCCCGGAGGCGCGGTTTCGTTTCTACCGCCTAATTTACCAACTGAAGCGTAATAATCATTGAATAAGTTTGTAATTTTTTCGGGGCAACTTACAGTTTTGTCGTCTACTTTTAATGTTATGTTTTTATGACTTTGTTGAATTTTTTTTCTTGTTAATTGTTTTACAATGTTCCACATAGTTTTATTTTTATTTTTCGATATTGACAATTCTTGAGTGAAGGTAAGTTTTTTAGATTTGTTTACACATTTTTTCAGGATTTTTGTATAATTAGCGCAATGTTTTTTTAGAGCGGTATTATTTGTTTGATTGGCGAGAATTTTTAATTGTCTTTTACGTTTGCAAGCAATTTTCAAACCAGTTGTAAGCCAGTTTTTAGGAGCTCTATTTTTTTGTTTTGTATTTTTAAGTGGCATGTGTATGTTTAATAACTGGGATAATATGTTGTCAAATAAGTTATAATTATCATTTAAGCTATTGGATTCTACAAGGGCTTCATCCCAGTTTACTTTAGTTAAAGCAGATTGAAACGCTTTTATATTATATGAAGTAAAGTGTCTCTTTTGTTTTTGTGGTAACTTAAGAGGAGGCGGTATTAGCTTAAAAGTGTACAATAAACTTTTATGATCAGAAATACCCAAGTCTTCTATTGCAATATTAAAATACTTGTTGTTAGTAAAAATTAAATCAATACATGTTGAGCTTGAATTAGTTTCTCTAGTCGCCTGGTTTACTATTTGATGGAGGTTATATTCTAGCATAGTATTCATTAATTTAAGGTAGTTTGTACAATTTTCTAATTTGTTAATATTAAAATCGCCTGCAATTATAACATGTTTCTGACTCTTTGCCTTGACTTTTTCTAATATCTTAATTAATGTTACAAAAAAGGTTTCAATTTCTCGGTCTGGTCTATATAACGCAATTAAAATTACGTCTGGTTTTATTTCTACAGCGCAGCATTCTATCACACATTCCACGGATAGGTCCGCGATGTCCGGCCACGCGCTGTACGGCACGTCGTCTCGCAGCAGGATGGCGGCGCCGCCGCCGCGGTGCTCGCTGCGGTTGAAGCTGGCTGCGATGGTGTGGTTTCTTATTTTTATACAATCAGTTTGTTCTTCTGTTATCCAAGTTTCTAGTAAACATAATGCTTGATACTTTTTGTTTTGCTGGAGACTTTCGATTATATGGGTTTTATTTTTCAGGCTCTGTGTGATTTGTACTAGTATATTAAACTTAGTTTCGAAATGTACGGCTTGAAGTTATCTGTTCGTTCTGGTTGCGTAGAAATATTTGTGCTTTCTTTAGTCGGTTCATTTTGTTCATTGGTGTGATAGTTTGATGTTGCGCTGTTATAGATATGTTCTTTTCCATTTATTATTAATTTATTATTGCGTATTATTGCGTGCTTCCCTTCACTCCTGGCCTCGCGCTGTGCTTCCGTTAAATTTCGTCTTAATTTCAGAGATTGTTCATCCAGGTATTCTGTTATAGTTAATCCTGAGTACTTAAAGTATTCTTTATTGTGCAATAAGTACTTAGTCATATTTTTACTAAGAATCTCTATCGCTAACGGGAGTTTGTTCCCTCGTCTTCCTATCCGGCGCAGGTCTTCAATGTGCGCGTGTAGGTTCACGTTCGTAATTTCTCTGAACGCGTGCAGCACTCTCTCGTAGAGGTCATCTTCTGTTTCTCCGTGTAACTCTTCGAGGCCGTGCAGTACGATTGTTTTACCGGTGCCGGTGGTACAGCTCATTGAAGTGTTTGGTGTGATTTCGTGGTTTTTCAAAGTTCTTTGTAAGCATTTAAGGTCTTCTTGAAGTTTATTGTTTTCCATTTCCAGAGTTTGAATTTTTTTCGTTATATCTAATATATCTTTTTTATTACTGTCTGCTCCGTAATTATGGTGTTTGTTCGTTGTAGGATGTCAGTCTTAAATTTATTCATTGCCGCGCTTATTTCAATTTGTATAAGGCTTTTCATTTCTTTTATTATTATCTCTTTGTTAATCTCCAATTTTTCTTGCAACATCTTTCCAAAGTCGTCTAGGCATAATGTATTTGTAGACCTGTTAAGGTCGTTGGTTGGCGATGTGGCATTATTCATTGTATTTCCCATTAAGCTTTGGTCGTTTAGGAACCGCTCGTCCTCGTCGGAAGAGTCATTGCTTTTGCTAACAATATTTTTATAGCGCTTACGAGTAATACGCGGTCGCAGTGTCATATTTGAAGCAGGCTCTTGCCCTTTTGACACAACGGTTGCTTCGGCTTCCGCTAAGGCCGTCCTTGCAATTATATTCGTATTATCCTGCTTTCTCATTTTTCAGTAACAAGCTGGGCAAATCCAATTATCTCTATGTTCCTTGGTCATGGTATTGTAAAATCGCTGTTTGGATACACCAGAGCATTCCAGGTCATACTTTTCTGTACATTTAGAACACGTCATGTGATGTCTATCCGGTAAGATAGTTCGGCAACCGGCACAGTTCGACATCTTGTGGCAAAATTTGTAACTATTTATTCAATGCGTTGACTCGGTATCGGTACGTTCCTGTGGTTTAGATTGCCAAACATAGATGGCGCTGTACGGTGGGTGCTACGTGGCGCTTCGGCGCAATTTAAAGAGTTCAATGACACGACGCGCGCAGCGTACGAATTTTGAATGTTTTGCGGCAGTTGCAATTTATTTTTAAGGTTACTTGTAATACTGGATATTATTTCGGTTGTTTGACTCACTGTATTTACGTAATGAATATACCGGTGTTACACTTTTTAACACTTTATAAGTATTTAGTAATGTTTATTTTTGAAAACACGAAAATTGTTCCAGTGAGTTAACGGTTTTGGCACTAGAGTTTTTTACACTGAAATCGGCAAGAGATTCGTTTGTCCACACTTGTCTTATATACTTATAGTTTATTAATCACTTTAAACACTTTTTTGAACACTTTTACGTAGTAATTGTATTTTATTTTCTTTATAATACGCGGGACGATGTTGACAGTGGCTCGGTGTTGCCACCATCTCCTTTCCACCGTCGATATTATAGGTAGGTGCATATTTTGTACGTATTTTTAAGTTTTGTTTCCTTAGAATCATTAGTACTATTTATGAGGAAAAAGTGTCTAAATATTTTTGATTTTCCATTAGGTTACTTTTACATGCACGTAAATAAGTTGCAAAACAATTTGGACACATTTTTTCCGTACTAGAACCAATTAGTACTCGTACAGCTACTGGGGATTCCGTGTTGAACCTCGAAATTCAAAAATTACTCGTAAGAAACGTAAATAAATAACTTTTTTGGAAGACGTTTTTCTTGTTTACCTACTTTTTGCCTCGCCTACTCATCTAATTTCATTTATTAATCCGCTACCTGGTTATCTGAAAGAGATCGCTGTGAGATCGCTTTTTAGCGAAAAGATCGCCTATTTTTTATCTCTATTGTAATGATAAGTGTTATGTGTATTGGTATTTGTTACTTCTTGAGGTGTGCTATAAAGAGTAGGTATTCTATTCTATTCTGTAGGTATTTACTTAATAAGTTTACATATTACGTAATATGTTATTATACGACAATGAAAGCAATGTCTATTATTTTAGGGTGATTAATCAGTTATTATGTTTGCCAAATTTCAAATCAATTATTAAATGCAACTCTCTTCCCGCTGCTGTAAAAACTAAACCGGAAAAACATACTTAGAATCACGTCAAAATTCCCGATGTCTCTATGATAGAAACAAACCGTGAAATACCTGCGTTACGTATGTCAACCAAATCGTTTAGAAGGCCACAAACTTATCTATGTATGGTATATACCTATGAGACTTCTTATTTCGTTGGCAAAAGTTTCATTATAGCTAAGGCCTAGCAATAAATATTATGGTACATTTGGAACCACGTTTTGCTGATTTCGAGCAACGGAAGTCCACAAAAAATTGACAAGCTACAGATGTGGCGGTTTTTTGCGGGTAAGAGGTGTGTACGTCTCGGCCGATAAAATTCGCCGTGTTTTTCTGTTTTTGTTGATATCGGACAGGAAAATAGGAAATGGACAGAGGAAAATTATGATGAATGAAAGATATTTATTTTGTAGCCGTTTGATTAGTATTGTGTGTTTGAAGAATATATTTTTTTAATGTACTTAACAGGCAAAATTATCTTACTATAAAAACGAGCACAAAGCATACCTATATTATTGTAAATATAATTTAGGGTGTAGCCTGTAATGACGCAATAATATAAAACATAGCCTTTACCTCTCAAACTGAACATCTGATGAGCAACTTCTGAAAATAAGGTGCATGATAATTTGTAATTACAATGTTTATTCAAGGAAGCAATGTATTGCGAAATTTGTGATATGAGTAGTGATTAGAAAATTTCCTAGTGGCACTAGGGTCAAAGAAAACCGTATCGAACATTGTTAGTTATTTAATGCAATAATGATATCAGGGCGGGTCAGGGTCAGGGAAACCCGTTATCATCTCTACCTAGACATAAATGGTATTTACGGTGATAACATGTTTATCGAAGTATATTTTATTGTATATTTGTGTATGTTTATTTATTATTATAATTGTATTAGTGAAATGTAATAAGATCCTTTTTTTTTACTGTTTTTTATAGTTTACAGGCCCCGTACCATAATTTGTGCGATGAAAATGAAAAATGTTTATTTATGTTTCTTACAAGATTATAACATCGTAAAAGGTCGGTGATGAACTCGAATATGTGTGCCTGGGTCATGGATGTTATTTTTATTTAAGTATGTTTTATCTGTATAAATAAGTATGTTTACGTCATCTAGTGTCTACTAGAGCTTACTGTGGGACTAAATTTTATTTCTTGTACTAGCGACCCGCCCCGGCTTCGCACGGGTGCAATGCTATATTATGCATGTATTATACATATAAACCATCCTCTTGAATTACTCTATCTATAAAAAAACCGCATCAAAATCTGTTGCGTAGTTTCAAAGATCTAAGCATACAGAGGGACAGACAGACAGGAGCGATTTTGTTTTATAGGTACTATGTAGTGATAGTGATATTCGGTTCCATTGAACCACAAAGCTTGTGGTTCAATGCTGACCATTTTCTGATAAATTTTCCTAACGGCTCAACCTAGAAAAATACCTCTAATATTTATGATTACTATTGCGAAAATATCGGAATGACTAATGGAGTACAGTTGGAAAGTTCAAGCCCAGCGGCTTAATGTAACGGAATAAATCGAATTGTTCATCCGTGTCCACTTGATGTAATGACAATGGATTTAGATGATCCCGTTCGATGACTTCAGGCAAACGACTCAAATCATTACTATTTATGTCAGCACAAAAATCATGAGCAAAAAGATCGAGTTAATAGTGCGTGCGATGGTTTCAATCGGTAAGTTACAATCGATAGAAAAACTAAATTAGATAACACTATGGCGCCAAGAAGAGATTTTTCTACTAATACTAAAATACTAAAAATAAAATAAAATAAATATGTAAGGGGGGCTCCCATACAACAAACGGATTGGTTGCGTTAACTTTGCACCTCATTTGTATGGGGCGCTATACATACCAGGTGCAAAATTAACTTAACCACTTAAGGATGAAAAGTGTTTGTACGGAACCCTCGGTGCGCGAGTCCAACTCGCACTTGACCGGTTTTTTTTTCTACATTTGTATTGAAAATTAGTTTTCTATGGAGAGGGGTCACGATTTCAGGAAAAATCTTGATAGCGTGATGCAGGATCGTCATTTGTTTGCACGGCGCCATGCCAGTCTGGCGCCATCTAATTGCCATAATTTCCATTGTCCTCTCATCCGCCGAAACTTCTGGACGAATTTTAACCAATGTTGGTACAATAGCTGGACATCCAAAAATGGTTATAGGTTACTTTTTACCCGTCTACGGTAAAGGAAAAAAATACGCGGACCGGACGAAGTTGTATAACATACTAGAAGGCGCCCTCTAGTATGTTATACAACTCAGTACATTGCCCACTGTTTACTCTTGCCTCACTCTTTCACAAACTAACCTACTCATTGTGGCTATAAGAACAGAAATTCCACAATGGAACTCCAATAGTAACGTTCATTCACAAATTGTCGTACAATAGTCAGCCTTGTACTGAGTGTCCGGGCTGTTATTCAGCGATGTCTATGACCTTTATGTTTATTCAAAACGCTGTACTTAGTAACTTCAATGTACGAATATCATAAGAAGACGTAGCGTAGGAAGTACTGAATTGAAACATCTCAAATAGGTCAAGCAAAATAAGCGAAAACCTTTTATTTAATTAATTAGCTAAAAACTAAATAACATAGGAATGGGTCCACCAAGCTCGTATATTCCCTGGAATAACTTAAACATCCTGTAGCTCCCAAAGTATTGATCGTAGAGTAAAAATGAATATGACCAAATTTACAGGGAATATTTTAGATATGAGCGAAAATCAGGAAAAAGGGACCTTCAAACCCCCCCTATTTAATCCAGTTTCATAAGCGATACTGTAATTGAATACTTACCATAATAATATATTGTCTTCAAGCTTCCTGTCTGTAGGTAAACATTTATCTTAAATTGTAGCTCTCGCTGTGCCAGAAATATGTAAGTAGTTAAGATGAGATTGTGTTAAGATACTTAAACAAATTTAGTTACTACAACACGGTTACAATATCTGTGGACCTCGCTGGAATGTGAAGCCCCTCCCCCTACCCTTGTACCTACCCGCGCTCGCCCCGTCGCGTCGCGCACCGTACCAGAGCGCCGACGTGACGTCATCGACGCCAGGTCCACAGATATTGTAACCGGGTTGTAATTCATAATAAATAGTAAGTCATAATAAATGTAACGTGTGATAATAAATAGTATCAGTAGTGTGGCGTCAATAAAACCCGATTCTTACCCGCTTGCCTACTTTAGGACGTTTGAGAAACATAGGTATATATATATCTGTTTTAGGTGAATATGGTAGTCTCAGACGTATAATTTCCATCATCGATCTTTTCATGTAAATTCCCGTATTTCAGATTTAAGTCATGTACGTATATGCACGTTGTGTATATATCTATTTACTTAAAGATCGAGAATGTCTCATAATGTAGACCTGGCGCACACATTCATCTAAGCCCGACTAAGCCTGCTGGTAGTTTTGATCGCGGTCGTAAAGTGATCTGACAAAGCGAGCACCTGAGCCGGAACGTGGGGTGATGTGTCCTTTAATATATTAAATTGGGCTACGGAGATAATGCCAAGCAGTCATGCGAGATGGATTGATATTTGCGACTAGTCGCATTTGGTGCGGGCATAATTGGAGTGTCTGCGTTTTGCAACAAACAAAATTGATGAAATGTAAAATGTGGGTATTCAGATAGTAACATCCCACTGTGCATGTTGGGGAATGACATGGTCGTCAAAATTGTAGAGTATACTTTTATTGTTTTTATTAAAGATGTAATGTCTGCTTGTAAAATTCAATGGTTCTTGCATCAGGTTCAGTGGTCCAATGGGTAGGATGCCCGTGTTGGCCCGGAAAGCCGTTGGAGAGGCAGGTTCGAACCTTGCCAGAACCATTATTTTTTTCAATATTTCGTAATTGTAAACATGAGTGTAATTTTTTAATAAAGTGCCAATGCAAACAATGTAAAAAATATTGTCTGCTGTGAAATAGTTACAGACTATTATTTTTCATTTAATTTTTTTCCCAATAATGCATTAAATATCGTTTCTTTGGAAGTGCAAAAAAAAACAAATTTCTCGTAAGTACATTACGAGGCATACATACACATGCGCAGTAGGCTTCTCTAAACAAAAATAAAAAAAAAACTTTGTTATCAAATGTTTCCTTGTGATCTTCTATGCAAATAATTAGAATGAATCCCGAATATGCCCGAAAATCCTCACAGCCTGCAATTTGTATTTATATTTTTCAAGTTGTTTATTCCCAAGTGTCCCGATGCTGGGATAAGAGGTCCATTAGTAAGCCGCAGGCGTCCGTCCAAATGAATTCTAATAAAGTTAATCGCGAATAGAGGTGCGCCCCGGTTTTTTTAATTTCGTGAAAACTCTCACTTGTAAAACACACTTTTTGCTGGTTTTATTGAGCTGGAAATAGGTCACGTTTTTTAAAAGAATTTTTATTTAAATTTACTTTTGTACCGACACAATATTGGTGAATACGATTTTTTTTAATTAAAAATGCCAGGCGATTTCTTTGGATTTACAAAGCTTACGAATTTATACATTTATTTCTGTAGAACGAGCAAGGAACAAGTTAATGTTTTTTTTTATGAATCAAAATTCTCTGCTCAAAACGGTCCAGAATTTAGTAAAGTATTGAAGACTAGCTCGAATATTTTATCCTGGGATTTCTTGTTTATTAATTGACCGAGCGAACAAAGCGTCTTCTTTCAGCGTCGCAAAAATCGTATGTATCGTAATGTCTTTCGTATGTCCGGATGTTGGGATTTTCTGATTTCCGACTGTTCTCGCCTACAGGCCATTTTCTCAAGCGATTATCATGAATACAGATTCTTTTTTTCGGTTCATGTTTTAGAGAATTTCAAAATTGGCGGAGATTAAATGAATAGATAGGGGTCAAAACCACAAAAAAACCCCGTGTAGCATCTTTAACACGACTAGGTTGTATTGCGTGAAAAAAAAAAAGTAAATTGAAGACAAAAACCAAAAAATACCAAACCATAATAGTATACTATGGGCATGTATACTCGAGCTATATTGTAACTATTTAATTGAATCACACAAATACAAATTACAGCAGCCCCGCTTCCTCCTCACGTAGTACCTTTAACGAGCGACAGAGGCGCCTCGTGCGGCGGCGTCCCTGAACTAATTGCGACTCGGGGCCCAGCACTGACGTTAAATGACCCACTGTGGGGACAATAATTGCTGTCTCGGCTTTAGACTAATTGTAATTGCACTTGTTACTCAATTTGAGGCGGTAGTGTGAAATAGGAAATGCGTCTTGAGAGAAGTTGTACCGAAGGGTAAAAGGCCCGTTAAAAAAAAAATGTGTTTTCTATACAAATTTTTTGCATGAGATTAAAAAAGCCTTAATCTTTCAGTGTAACCTTTTAGTTAATTTTAATGTTCCTTTTAAAGCGATTTCAGCTATCAATGGTGGAATGGTGTGATTTTTTTATACCCAATTATAAGTTTTTTTTATTCAAATTTAAGGTTCAATTTGTAAGCCTTAGGTTTTTGTCCGCATAATTCTACCTTTAATTTACTTCTACACCTATATTATCCTTCCAATCATCAATTCGATAATAAGCGAAATAAAAAGCCGAAAGAAAAGGGAAAAAAACATACAGAAACGCCGATAAAGCAATACACGTTTTAGGTCTCCATAAAACACGATTTCTTAGAAACCTTTTCTGATTTTGACACCAATTCCTTGCGCGATGTACTGTTTTTGCATTGCGTACTGGAAAACGAAGGTACTCGTAACGAAGTGTTTCTCGAAATAAAATATGAAATTTTAAAATGTGATACCCATACCCGTGCCTTCTGTTTTTGACTTTAAATTACTTCTACTTATATTCTGTTTTCCAGCCTCAGTTCCGATATCGAAATAATATCCTTTCATACAGAGAAAAACCGCCAATAGGTGCTATCATTGATTAATCTATGTATTTTTTGTTGTATAAAACTCGATCTCATATAAATCTTTGCTGTCTTGCTGATTCCTTAATGAATCCTTGCCATTAGTTCTCGTACTTTAATTGAGTAAGTATTCTCAGAAAAATAATGCATGACACTAATTTTCTTGCACGTGATGTAAGTGTGTTTTTGTGTTGCGACCTGGGAAATAAATGTCACGTACCCTGTGTATAGTTCGAAGCCCATTTCTTAAGCGAATCCACTTAGCTTTGTACCCGATGAACAATACTCATTATCTGTATTGTTAGCTGTGGCCACAACTGCCACTTCAAAATGTAAGGCGTTATAAGTGCAAATTACTTTTACACTAAATTAGTCTTTAAGTCAAACGAAATAAGGTTTACTCTTAAACAAAGAGAACACAGATGTTGGTCACTTCGTAAGTGAAAGAGCAGTGAAGTTCCTGTCGATGCTTATAATGACAATGAAGTGACCAACATCTCTGTTCTCTTTGTTTAAGAGTAAACCTTATTTCGTTTGACTTAAAGACTAATTTAGTGTAAAAGTAATTTGCACTTATAACGCCTTACATTTTGAAGTGGCAGTTGTGGCCACAGCTAACAATACAGATAATGAGTATTGTTCATCGGGTACAAAGCTAAGTGGATTCGCTCAAGCAAAAGGATTATTTCTATAACAAAGCCGTTCCTCGGAATATCTTAATTTGTTCCCTTACACCATTATGCAATGCGACAATCGCGCTTTCCTATTACCTATGCTTTCAAGCATCAGTTCGATAAATGAAATAAATAAAAGAGCCTTTCATTAGAGAGAAAATCCGATATATCACAGCAGCCATGATCATAATTTATTTAATTTATTGTTTTAGCTGTTCATAAAACAAGATGTCTCAGAAACTGCTGATTTAATGAATCCTTGACTACGTCACTATAGCACTATACTTTTTTATACTTTTTACTTTGTATTCTGTGAAAAAGAATGCATGATACTCATCTCTTGCACACGTGACCTAGGTGTCTTTTTGCGTTGCGAAGTGGGAAATAAATGTCACGTACTCCGTAAGTAACGAAGCCGTGTTCCTCGGAATATCTCCATTTGTTCCCTTACACCATTAGGTGTACTGAGAAAATCGCGCTTGTGAAGATTTTGCTCAATTGTACTGCACTCACTTTAACAAGTGCAGGGGAAAACTGAAATTGAATTAAGGCACTGTCCGGGAAGTTTATTTTAATGCACTTATCTTTTTTACAGTTGTGTGATCTCTGAACGTATAAAAAGTAAGTTATGTTACGATATCGAATAAATTGCTTATTTCGTAAAACAACACTAAATGAAGTAGGTAAATAAGAGAGCTTGTTTATATAGCAGGCAGTGTAGTTTGCCTATTTTCTTCAAATACCCATTCCTTCAATTGCTCAAAGGTTAACTGGAAGAGATCTTTGTACATATTTCATTTTTTATCAATGTATTTATAACCAGTTTTTGTGACAATAAAGTGTTTACATACTTTTGTCATTGCACACTTGCATTACCTTATCTCAATTTGTTATAATGTTATATTATAACCTAGACTTCTCAGTACTTCTGTATTTTTGTAATTAATGGATGACTGTTATTGGCCTTCTAATATGTAAATCATTTAATGTTAATATTATAATTACGGCTGTTGTTATCCTGAATACCAATAAATAAATAAATTAATTAATTAATTAATTACATACATATATCCTTCAAAGAATTCATTAGGTATCAATTATATATAATTATAAAAAATTAAAGTAACCACTTTCTTTTCAATAATTTCCAACGGAACTGTCGTAAATATTTAAATCGTGATTTGTCTTTCACAATTAGATATGTAGTTGTAGAGTACCTACTAAGTTTTCATGTGAATGAGGTAATATTCTAGAGTATTTAGTTACTGAACGCGTATGTACAGTCAGCAGAGACATATTGTGACCTCCATGCCCATTGGCGTATCTAACATTATTTTTTAGGGGGGCCTGGGGGGGGCCTGGGGGTGGGCCTGGCCTGGAGATGAAACCATGAATTTCTATCGGTAACCCAAAATCCTGGGGTGGGCACTGGCCACCCCCCTATATACGCTAATGTCCATGCCATCACACATGTAGTATGGTATGCTGCGACTACCTGCGCCGCCTTAACGGCTACAATCGCTTGCGCATTTCAGACACTCCGAAATTACAGGTGGACTTTCGACATCGTCTCGCTATGATTGGTTGGTTGGTTCTGTCAATCCGTTTCTGTGTTGTCAAAATAAAATGTAATCAAAGAACATGACTGAAACTGAACTGTAATGCATAAATGCATATCCGTACTAATCCATACTAATATTATAAATGCGAAAGTGTGTCTGTCTGTCTGTTACCTCTTCACGCTTAAACCGCCGAATCGATTTTGATGAAATTTGGCATAGAGATAGTTTAAGATACGAGGAAGGACATAGGATAGTTTTCATCCGGGAAATTATACCTATGAAGATTGAAAAGTGAGTGAACATTTCTGTTTGGGTGCGGTGACCCTGTAGGAAATGTAATTATTAGACCAAAAGCACAATTGCTCTTACATTTGCTTAGGCGCTTTTAACAATCCCTTTTATCAAGTTCCACGCGTACGTAGTCGCGGGAAAAAGCTAGTTATTAATATTTTTGGGCGACAGGCAATAAACTTTTTTCTTATAATTATTTTGTTTCCATAAAGAGGCAACTAATCAGTGACGTAGAAAGTCTCACTAGCCGGAGTCTCATACCTCGTTTTCCTATACAGTGTGTTACCGCCAAGTAGGCTTTTCTTAAAGTAGAGTAAAGTAACATACTTAGATCTTTATCATATCCATGACCTTAATTTAATTAATTAACTTAAATTCAGGCTTTATAACTTTCTAACAAAATTTTAATTGCCAGTAATGTACAGTAAAGTAAATTGACAAGTGAGTGTTAAATGACAGCGTGATATGAGTAACGACAATTACGCTGTACACCCACTACATTGAATGTGCGGATTTAAGAAATTTAATTGTGCAGTTAATTTACATAATTATGATTAGCTAATACATGCAAACAATTACTAATGGATCATATTATTATTAGTTTTAATAAATGCCCGCATGCCGGTAACAGGCTGTATATACATACCATGGCGCATTTGACGTAACGACTGAGTTGCCAACATGATTGCAATTTTCAAGGCAAACTTTCTGTAAGTGGTTCACCGCAAATGTCCCAACTGTATCATCAAATACTACATCGGCTTACAATACAATGTCTCAACTAAACCAACAATTTTCCTGATTATCGAGTAATATCGAATCGATTTTCTCAGGGCGACAAAATAACAGTTATTACACTAAGTGGCTCATTGTATTTATTTTTATCTCAGCTACACTTCACTATACACTTTCGTAGTCAATTAATCGTAATGACGATCGGCTACCTATTACGTATTGTCAGGAAACTATTTGCAGAGATATAATGTTCTATAATAGGATATTAAAGTTGAAATAATTGTTATTGTCCGAGTGAGCAAAGCGTCTCCGTTTCTCCCTTAGCCTAAAATTCATTCGTATGTCCATTGCTCCGGGTTTACGGTTGTTCTCGCTTAGAGGTCGCATTCCTGATCCGAAATTCTGTGAGTAGGTTCGTTAATTATATATATATATATTAATATTGATGATTTTATACCGCTTTATATTTTACACATTTATAGACAGAAATTATAACGAGTAGGTTTCGTAGGTATTATAAAATTAATATAACGGTATCAAGAAGAGGAATAACAAGTTCAGAGGATTGATAATCTACTGTGTTTTTTCTGTTTGTGGTGATTTGATAAAATTTAGTTTTATTTTCTAAATATACTACATCAAAATTAGACCTCGCCGTGCAGTCACAATTTCATAACACATACACCTAGGAACTATAACTTTTAAAGTAATTTGTCGAACATTCAACCCCACAAATTATCAAAGAAACCTTACAAGAAACTCTTAATTAAAACTAGAATCCACACATAATGAAATTACGCTTACCGCTCCGTTGATTCCGCGGATCCAACCATACAAAAGACCTGTAATTGCGGTGCACCTGACTTTTGCGCATTATACACAGATCTCGGGGGTTCCTTAGCTATAGGGTACCATAGAGGGTTCCGTAGGGCTGCACTTGACGAGTGCCGCGGGCGACACCTCGGAAAATTGGACGGGAAATATAATTGGAAAATTATGCGGCCGCGCCACTTCGCAGTTAGTGCATCGGGTATGGAGTGCCCGGGGTAAATATTGTTTTCACGTGTGTTAATAGCTTTAACGGGGATAAGGGGATTGTAAATTGAAAATTTAACAGGTATTTTTTTATAGAAATTCAGTTGAACTTTATTATTGTTCATGTTAATAAATTAAATGAAATATAACAGAAAACATGCAATTTTGAATTACTTATTCAGCGTGTAATGCAGCAGCAGTAAATTCGAACATGACAGCAACGTTGTAAATAACCCAAATTGAAAATTTAAAACACGCCGATACAAGTACCTGGTGAGAGCTGAGACCCTCATTGGATTAGTGATATAGAAAATGCTACTAAACACATAGCTTCAAAATTTAGAATTCTTAGCTTCAATATCGGCTGAGATCTTGTCACTTGTTCCAATTACAGCTGAATATCTTGGAAACTATACCTATGTCCTATATCCACCAAACATAGCTAAGAACCATCTTAACGAACAAGTCTTTCAATTAAAATAAACTGCACTCAAATTGTTCCATCTGTTTGGGAGCTACGATGCCACAGACAAACACACAGATGTTAAACTTATAACACTCCCCTTTTTTCGTCGGTAGTTAAAAATGCTTGCTAATAACGTTCGCTTTGTTTCACTTTATTTCAAACCTTCACTGTAATTATGACATCTAATAAAACAATGTCACGTCTTTCAAAAGTATTTGTAACTGTAGTAGTTCTCGATGTAAACGAAAATATTTTGGAAAGGTCCGTACCCGTATACAAAGCACAAGGAGGTTAACCAAGCCTATAATTTGACCAAGGCAACCTTAGCCTCAAATCTAACCGAAGTATTAGGTTTGTGTGCCAAGGGATAATAAACAACAATATTAATTTTTCAAGCAGATTTTTAGTTTCATTTAATACTAATTTTTTTGGAAGTCCAAGAATAAGTAGTAAGTAGCTTCTTTCCGCATGTTTCAATGTTTATGGCCGATTTACAGTCAAATGCCGTATTGCAAATAAATCTATCCCCAAATACCTGCCAACGCCACCGACCACTTGTGAACTGAATCTAAACTTGTAACTTGTTCAATCTGTCGACTGGCAAATAAAATTGTTGCGAAGTACGAATTAATCAAACTTCTCTTGTTCGGATTACCCGCACTGCTGTGAGTGGCATTAGTTTTACGAGCTCGTTACAGTTAGGTTTCGCATTGTATCATGTTTGTAGCAAGTTTCGCATGTAATCACATCGGATATGATGCCTAGATATGTTTCATTTGTAGTTATGATTATGATAGTCTAACGTGTATTGAAAAACTACGAGTATAATCTCGAAAAAAACAGATAATTTTCAGGAAAACCTTAAACGCGATGTACGTATGAGCAGACATTAAACCATCTTTTATTAATTTTTAAGTCAAATTTTTTTGTAGCTTGTTACTCCAAAACTGCTAAATTACCAATCAAATACAAGAATAGCATGGATATCCAAGGCTGATTGTAGGTTATTTTTTGTCGTTTTACGACTATTATTTAAAAAAAAACTATTTAAAAAATAAGTACCTACACATGTTTCCAAAACACTAGTTTGCGTAAACATATTTACGTTTTTAAAGTAGTCTAAGTACTTCAAAAGTAAATAAAAAGGAAAGATACAAATTGTTTTTGTATTGCCGCCGCGACAAACAACACATGATTGACAGTTTTATGCCAATAAGCCTTTCCCCCAGTTGAGGGAATACGCAATTTTACAACTATTCGAAGGCTTTGGATAGAGAAATGCGCTTACGCGGAAAATAAATTTGAAAAGAAAATAACTAAATTAACTTTATGAAGCGTTTAGTACGATCTCATGTTTTGTGAGTAGGCACACAAGTGACTATAATGTTCTTTTTGGTCTAAGATGGCAGTCACATACTTCATAGAAAATTATAAAGCAGGCATCGACGTGTTTCCAGCATCGTGATTCGAGACACGCCGAACCTTTGCACACTTTACTTTAAGTAAACACTTACTTTACAATTTCATTAAATTGTTAATGCTACTTCATAGTAAACAAGTTATTGACACATGAAAATAATGAATTAAAGATAACGATATACCCTTTTCAAACCATTCGAAGGCGGTCAGTTGTCATCCTAAATGAACATGTCCATCTTGCGCCCTAAAAAACGAGGAAAAACCCGCCCCGCCTATTCAACATTTCCATCGTCGCCGTCACTTCCTGCTTTTTTGACATGTCACATTTTCCAATTTCCGACTGTCGTTGTCACATTTGTCGTGCGACTTTGTAATAAAGTCGGAATGGTAATAAAGCGGTCCGCGGTACTTCAGCCAATTTCACTGCCCGTAAATCAACCCGTCACGTTGAAGAAAGTCTGCGGGGTATTTAATTAAGTTTTGAAATACGTGTTGTAAGCCAGTGTTGATTGAGTATACTTGTTTAAGCTTTTCTTGAGGAAAATGTTATTGAGAAGTATTGAATAGGTACGTCACATAGGTATACCCTAAACACAAAATATTTTGTCATCACATACAACTTAAAGCCAGTACTCGAAACTTCTAATAGTTATACAGCTGAAAACATGCCTTCTATGAGTTAAGCAAATAATGTTATTACGGAATTAGGACCTATTCTGTTCTCACACTGGACTCGGTTAGACGATGGCGTCATACAAAATTTACTTAAACGAAGTTAAGTGATATTGTATATCACCATGTTCATGTACGATATACCCCTTGTACAGTTCGAGTGTTTCACTCGACATCCATAAACATCCCTATTAACTCGGAACGTGTATATAATATCTACATAGAGATAGTTATCGACTACCATCCGAATGTTCCGAAATACCTTCTAATAAATTCTCCCCAACTCGTGAAATCCTACAAATCACATTAACTAACTCACCCGCAATAGTTTTAAAACACCCAAATACATTACGGGAGGTGAAACCACGAAATGTTTCTAGCCACAATTACAATTTCTGTCTCAAGAGATTCGTAAACCATCCTCATGCGTCGCCTTAAATAATGGGTGGTATCTTACGGTCGCAGAATTTACGGGTGTCGGGTTAGAACTAAACTCGTACTTAGTAATTTATGCCTACTCCGCTCGGGATTGTTGAAATTTGAATTGTTTTCAAACTCCGCTATTATCGTGTTAGGGAGCTGTCAATGAAGTTAAGCATCTTTGGAGTTTAATATCTTAACAGAAGCGTGAAGCACGTCTGTCTTCCCTGGTGACAGCGTGACAGCTAAATGTTGGGCAAACAACACGTGATCGGGGGACCAGCGATCAGCTTTCTGAGTTTACATGCGTTCGATCACACCGTTTGTAATGTTTGTCTTTGGATTATGGAATGCTAAAAAATATCGGTAAGCTTAAGGTAAATATGCGCGCGTGATTTGTAGCAAGATGTTTGTGGAGCATCTCGAGCGTTAATGCTACAAATGTCCGCACGAATTCTTATTTAGATGACGAAATGTAGTGTTTATCATAAAAGTGAAATGTTTATAAATTCCAAAGATACCTTGTTCGTTTTTCAGTTGATGTAATAAGCATTAACTAAAAAGGATAGTATGCTATAAAATGGTATGTATGTAATTAAACCATGAATACAAAGAAGTAAGTACCTAATGTTTTGCTATTAAATGAATATTGGTGTTTATAAACCAAGATTCATTTAACACCATTCGTTTATACGAAGATGAAATTAATAAACTTGTAAAAACTGATGTGTTTTCTTTACAAAACACATCAGAAGAGTTCCTATCATTTCGACCCCTTAACCTTATATTTACAAAAATCGTAATAAAAATCGCAATATCATCAATTTGTCATACCGTCTTGAAGTTGCGAAACAGAAATAAGTAGCGCTTAAATCACCTGTCTCTCATATTTCCATGCTGTAATTATGTGTATATCGAGTTTCGTCAAAGATCACTTTAAAGTCACGGGCGTCACGGCTTATTGGTAAACATGGGGTGGGTAATTAATCTGGTCAGACGGGTGGTGGCGAGGTAGGTACTGAATACAAATCACTGGCGCTGGGGACCAAGCGGGGATGCTCTCGCAATGTTGATCACGCCAAAATCACAAGGAATATATTAAAATCTTCGCCCGACCAACATTCCACCTTGTAATTTCATCCTCCGCTAAATTGTCGTTTTCAGACTCTGCACCATACCTCTTTTTATGCCTGGTTGTATCTCAAAAAATATTTCTTAGGCCGTCTCCATGTGTTTCAAGAAACATATATATCGTTATAACGCATTGGTTATGCGTTCGCGTTCTAGTCATTTGGATTACAAAGCCTCAGGCCATCTTTTCATCCTATTGAATTTTCTTCAATCTAATCGGCAAAGACAAGCACGGGGGATGAAGCTGAACGCACGTTCATTTAGTAAGATGGATGATAGTGAGGTGCAGAATACAAATCACCGATGCTGAGAACTAGAATGGAACGCGGTAGATGTGCTTCTTCTACCTCTTATAGCCCTTTAAACGCAAATTAAATTTAAGCTTTAAATTCAAAACCATCAACAAAGTTGGTTTGTGGTCACAATTTATTGAAATATTATAGTCTCTTAAACCTTTTACGATCAGGTTGAATAAAACAACATGTTTTCGAGTTAATGCACTCATAAACTTAATCGCGTCAAACTATATTTCACTTGCATAAACCTTTATCCCCTAAATACGTGACATGACACTAAGCCGAAAGAGATGTTCATTCTGGCCTCTGACTGACATGACTAATTTCCTCCCTAAACTTGTCCCTCAGTTGACCATAAATCAAAATTTACTCAAAATTAATAAGCTCACGGTATACTAGTAATTAAAAGCAGGTAAACTAATCAGAACAGACAAACGATATAGCGACGCCGACGTGACAAATACAAATTACCGAAACGTGGATAGGGATATTACAGGTATTAATCAAAATTGGGAAGGGTATTATTAATACTTCCTTAACCATGACGATTGGCGACACGAGATTAGGTAATACGAATACATTGAAATCTTAAAATCACAATTTTTAAGTCAAAAAGAGGTGATTCATGTTTCATATGTTTAGGTACCCTTAAATATGTGTGTCTATGGCATCTCTTAAACGTGTAAACGGATTTTCCAACGTTGTTTTTTGTATAATTATTGATATCATAACTGATTCGCGAACAGACAAAATTTGATACTATCCTTATAACAAACCGGCATCATTTTAAATCGACACATCTTGTAAAATCACTATGAAAACAAGTGAATTAATCGGGTTAACCTGATGACTTGGAGGTGAAATTTCATTGCCATAATTTACTTACTTTATCATCCACAATCAATAACTATCGACGCATCGTAGTCAGACAGACTCCCGGCTACCAACCTCATCTAACGCGTCCTCGTTTCTGGCCCATAAATCAACATATCTTTCAAGAACTGTAAAATCACAAATTATCAGCATACAGGGTGTAATTAATCTGGTCAGACGGTGGCGAGGTGCGGAATACAAATCTCTGTTGGCGGGGACGTACGGGGACGTGCACGTTATTGCGATGGTAATGAAATTGCACGCGTTGTAGAATACGCCTGCTAATTTACTATGTGACGTAAATAATGAAGACTGTTTTGTCACTACTGCAGGCACATTGTCTATTATGTGGATAATTGGGTTTCCGAACAATTATAAGAGCAACAATGATTTCATGTTTTGAGCTGATGCGAGCATTTTCAAACGTTGCGTGTTTAAATTGTTAGCTATTGTTGAAATAAAAAAGTTGTAACAGCGTGACATTTGTGTATTTATTAATATTCCTTGCCTTATATTTACGCTCATTTTTAGTATTCTCATCAAACTTGATATAGGTATAAAGTTGAATTCATCGTATTCTTTATTTAATCTTCCTTAAGATTTCGTGGCCTAAGATGTATATATCTTATAAATCTCTCCTCATCAATATTTCTTTCATCGAATAATTTTAATTACGCATTTCAGAAATCGGAGCATTTATCTTCCAAAACAAATTGGCATTCCACGCAGCTTGGTGTTTCCCTTTGAAGTTACACAAGTTTTATTGCAATGATAAGGGTAGCCCGCGTCCGAACGGAAAACGATATCATTTTAAAATACTATGTAGGTACAGTAGGCACGTTTAGACACTTCAAATGAAACGCATAGGGAAACGGTTTCCTTACCCGTTTCATTTGAAGTGCTGTTTCCCGGAGACGGTAAGGAAATCGGTGAAGCTCCTAAAAAGAAATTTGTCTATACTTAGATGAAAAAGATATAAAATAAAACTCATTTCCAAAAAATATATGAATAAAGGCAATTTGGAATTTCGACGGTAATGCTGTTTGTAAATATTAATGACACAATTTTCAGCACATCATTTAAATAACAAATAGGATCTGAAACCACATTGTGCTCTTCATGAAAATGTGGTATATTTTTAGTCTTCTTCATAACATTAATGTAACATACGAATTCAGTAATAGATGCATGAATCAGTTAAATGAAGAGAGATTAGTTGCGGGAATTGACCGTAATCGTCGCGTAGGTGGCCAAGAATTCTCTCCAAATTAAAAAAGGGCGTAAGTTACCATAATTTCCTACTACCTTAAACCCTTTTGGGTCAGACCGACAAAGTAATGCATGTTGACCCATCGGGACCGTGACGTCATCACATTCTTCAGACCGCCGTCAAAGAAACCGCAATCTTTACAAGTTTAATTCGTCCTTTATACACGGAATGTTTTCCGGAAAACCAATTTGAGTAGAAATTTCTAGAGGCAGGGAACGAATTTGAGGTAAAACTAATTTAACGGCTTCTAATAACAATCATTGTATTCTTACCTACTTAATGAAACTATGGTTTCATCAGTTGAATTTGATTGAAATATGTTTAATTATTGTATTAAGCGGTTTACACTCACGTGAAATTGTCAGGAACGGCCCGACATGTTTCGAACTCGTCAGTGACGAGGTTGCCGCGGAGGTGTACGGGCAGCCGTCCCTGATGAAGGGCTCCATACGAGTTCGAAACATGTCGGACCGTTCCTGACAATTTCACGTGAGTGTAAACCGCTTAATACAATAATTAAATATGTCTCACGAAAGTTTTAATGAAATATGTTTAGATTTTTTCTATGCAAACTGAATTACAAATCATTGAAAAGTCGTCATTTAAGTGCTTATGTGTACACGGCACATCGATAAATTAAAAATAAAATGTTAACAATTTAACCGCTGACAGCAGTACGAGTGGACAGAAATAAAACTTTACTATTATAGAATACCATAATAATATTATAATTACATACAATAATATAATTACATACATGTCTAAAAATGTTTAACCAAAATAAATTTGTTGTGTAATTATCAATAACAATACCTAAAGCGGCCTCTTTGTTCCCTGCAATAGAAGTTTCATTACATTTTTCGTTAAAACAAACCCAAATATCTTCGTAAAAGTCAATTACAGTTGAAGTTCGCAAAGGTAATAAACAAATGCGGGGCGAAGCATGTCGGTTTGTTTGCGGCCAATAAACTGAGGGTTTTGTACGGCGGGGTACAGTGGGGTACACAGGAGTACACTGGGGTACGCCGGGGTACAGTAGCATCAAGTAGTAATTAATGGTCTGACAAAGACAGGGGTGAAATTGGATCAATTTGTGATATTCTGTTCACTGGCAAACCAAAGTAATTATTTACCGTTAAAAATATTAGCCTGAATTGATATTGATCGGGTAGGTACTACGTCTGCTGCTAAAATTAGATGACGATGAATCAACCCGAGATAACGAAAGTATTTTATCTGGCTCAACTTTCTTGTATACAATTTTTTACCTTTTTAAAAAATCATGATAAATTTATGACTTCAGAGAAAAGGTTATCGACGAGATGAAAATCTACGAATCTATGACGAAATGTTTGTTGGTGAAATGAAATGACGCCACTGTTTTATGGCTTCTTTTATTTCATTACACGTGTATGCTTTCTATGCCATTTTTCTCTACGTAGGTGCTATTTAAAATAGAGTGAATTGTTATATTCTGCAAGTCAACTTAAACAATAACTCATACAATATTATAAACTGTATACTTACGGCTTATATGAAATAGGCTGAGCGGTTTCTGAAAATGACTCAAATTTATATATCCCGGACGCCGTAAATATCCGGAGCAATAAAGGAGTCCAAAATGCTCCCTATAAAAATTCCACAAATTCAGCACATATTGAGTGGTCTCCGGCTTAGAGCACAATGGGTTTGCGAGATCGACCCTCGTATTTAGCTATTGTTTTAAGTGGGCCACACTTCGTTACGCCCCTGCACTCAGCGGCATTTCGGAGATCGAGTTTTTTATACTTTTCAGGCGACCCTCACGCTAAACTGATAATGACGACGCCCCCAGGCGAGTTTAGCAGCATTACCTTGGAAATTTATTGTTACGGATGTTCGTTTGCTCTAAATAGGCACGTTAATGGTAGTCGCTGGATCTCAAGCACCTGGTTCAAGATTGTTAGGTAATATACGATGCTTTTGTGCAGAATCATTACGCTTCTCTTCGATTACAAGGGCTTTGCGAGATGAGTAACGTTACGCCGCAGGTGGTTTGGCCCCTTCTACAACAAACAAACCACAGAGCGGTAATTTATCTCATTTCCCTCACTGACAGCCTTTTCTGAGGCTGAGGAGTCACATGTCAAATGGGGTGAACTGGGTTGTCAGATTCTATTATCATCTGTTTGCTACAACGGAAAACAGATGCTTAAATTTGTTACGTTATTGAGGGATGCCGCTCGAAAGGGTTTAAGCTTGATAATATTAAACGCAAAATTTAATTACGGAATGATATTTATAATTAGGTACGTGTAGATTTTCTAGACCCTTTGACGAAAGTTCTGCCTATTCAGACTCTTTACGAGTATTGACGCAAGAAAATCAACCTGACATACAATCTTACTCTACCCTGCCCTACTACTCGTACATAGTAACCATGATTATTAAGAATTTTCCAAATTATAACCAAAAGTTTTCATATCACTAGTTTAGTTTCTTATTATCACAATGTTAACAAATCCTAAATTACGTCATCGGAACTTGGAGTTTAACAAACGGATTTGGAAGCAACAACTTACGTGCTTAGCTCTAACTAAACCGCATCCCGAGTTTCCGCTTTAATTATGCGCGTAACGTTGATTTTCGGCTTTTCGTCTATCGTCAACAGATTTCGGGATTTTCGGCTGCAATAGACGGAGTACGATCGTGTTTGTTCCAAGTTTGCCGACGCTCCCCCGGCGCATCGGGGGAAGGTGGGCTTAATTAGGAAATAATGCCTACCCGATTAATCACAATACCCTGTTCGTACTTCCAGTGTTTTATTCTCCAATTCTCATACAAATTGTAGGTGTATAGCCCCCAATTGTCGGGCGGTCTTGAGACTGATTTCCAATGGGACACGGGCAGGGGACGTCTCCGGTAGACCTGAAACTGACGCGGTTCGTTGCACCGACGTATTACGATTTGCCTATTGTATGTAGAAGTCAAAGGTGATGTTAAAAGGTGTTTAGGGGAAAGGGTCGTTTTTTACATCAGTCCGTTTTCTGTCTCGTAAAAGGTTCGGGTGACTTACATTTATGTATAAATAAGTAAAAATGAATTTAGAATTCTTTTGTTTCTGTACCTTGTTGCGGTATTGCAGCGTTTTAAGGCATTCAATTTATGGCCCGCTTGCACCTATAGTTTTTTATTATTGGTTAGCAAATTTCATCGCTTTCCACGGTTTTACCAAATTGAGTTGTGTATCCTGACAGTCATCTGTGCGCAACAACAGACGTTTGTTAATGAATTTTCCGTCACGCATCCGCAAATCCGACCGAAGCGCTTGTTACGAATTAAATGAACATAATTGGTAATACAAAACCGAGTGGGGAGGCTGGGCCGTTATGAAGCATACAAATTTTCCGCAAACCCTTTAATCCGGTGCTCGCTTATTTCACTTGTCCCCTCGTTGGCGAATTTGTCCTTCCCCTGCTTCCCCGATGCCCGTTGGTGTAATTTTAGCTGGTTACTTTCTCAAGCGTGTATCTTATTTATCCATACAAATGCAAAAGCAACCTTGTCTCGTAAACAAGACAATTCCCAATTCAATATGAAGTGGGATTAATATCTGGAAATGACAAAATAGGTAGCCTATTTCTCTGATGCCTCGGAGGTATAAACGTCTGTAAAATTCATAGAAAGCTTTGATGCGCCGGTCTAGTACATAATGTCTTTCTGTAAGGTGAAAGTTTTCTTGTTAAATGTTCCACGGGGGAGCGTGTAAATAGAATAGAAAATTTATGGAAATTTACACTTTTTTTCGACGGAAAAACCTTTTTATTTAGTATCTTTAACATGGCCGAACTGCCTTGTATCTTGATCAGTATATCATCACATATAGCTACGTACTTATACGTGACACACAAACGGACGAAATGACAATATTTTCGTTGTAGGATTTCTATCCATTGAAAATTTACTTCGCAAGTTCTGTGAGCCGGCGGGACGGTTCTTTCATATGGGAATTCAATACAAATTCCCCTAGCCAATTTGCATGCCTGTGTGCTAGAGGTTTTCCTCGACTTATTTTTTATATAATAAAAGTTCATCTCCCTCGTCCGTCGGTTTTCATCACAGTGGCGCTAAATCAACATAAATCTTATTTCTGTCTCGTTTATTTTCATCTTCACTGACAAGCTTTTATTTAAGAAATTATCTAGAGAATTTATTGCTGAAATGACTTTTCCGATTCCGTATAATTTCGTTGTTTTGTCGTGGGCGTAATTTTCCTTGTATCGTATAAAATGCAGCTCGTTTGAGAAGGAAGGAAGGGTCGCGGGAACGCGGACTGCATACTTAAAACATTGTAAAAAACTCCATGCGTCTCGGCTGCAGAAAAAATACATTTGTGATTCTGAACAACTGGCGTCGTAATAAGTTTGTGCCTACGCAGCCTCCCGATGCTACGATACTTGTCAACAGCTGAAAATGTGACGACCTACGCACGGGGAATATGATTATGATATTAGATATTAGGGAAGCTTGTGTACCGTATGTAAATTTTATTATCGTTTCACGTTTCATATACATTCCATTTGAATTTAAAATATGCAATTTCATATACAAATAATACCACAATTTATCCTCATTTAGATTATTCTGATACACAACGATTCTAAAACGCTTTCTTAATTGTGTTAGCAATCAATATCATCCCCAAGCCATTACTGTACACATATTCCCTTCTTAACGTTAACAAAGCTTTCTTAGTTCACCTGCAAATACACATACACATGTGAATGAATGAATTTGTGTGTGTGTGTGTGTACTGTGTAGTGTGTTGAGAAACCTCTGAAATAACGAGACGTGTAGCTGAATGGGGCAGACGCCCTCGACTACAGATAGCATCTGCGGTGCGAGATCTAGGATACTGTTAGCTATTGAACGATACTGCCTTAACTAATGGACATGGCTTTTAGCGAAGTCTGGTTATAGGTTACACCTACACCTACATTCATGAACGCTCTGGAATTCAATCAATATATTCTGCTCAGAAGAAAACGAGTGCCACGTAATTTTACACAGATTACAATTTTGTAATTTTCATAATACAATATTCTAAATAACCGTGAAAGAGATAACAATAGTGAGTTGAAACTAACTTAATTTCAGATCACAAACTAATATATTTTTCTTATTTTAAGGAGTATAAAATCAGCATCAAAAATTACGTATATTGCAATACAAAATAAAATCAATTTACCTATTGTTTATATTTTAAACCGCAATAGTCGTATTTTTTCTATTATTATTATTATTATAAACTGTCACGTATATTACCTTATCTTGACTCTATCTCTGATTTCGAGTTCAATGTATTGTTAAAAGAGATTTAGATATGTTCAATAATGATATGTATGTATGTAAACACTTTATTACACACAACAACTGGTTATAAATACATTCATAACAAATGAAACATGTACAAAGACGAACCCTATTGGGGATCTCTTCCAGTTAACCTTTGAGGAATTGAAGGAATGGGTATTTGAAGAAAAAGATTTATGTATGTAGATTTATGTATATACTCAGTTTTCTTTATTTCATTAATGGATTATTCTTTGAAGATAATCATAGAAATTGAATAACGTAATTAGATTGGGGATCGTTCCTTTTCAAATTAGTTTATACTTTTTAATCGGTCTGGTAAAGTACGAATTCCTTCCTTACATCAAATGTTCTATCAACAGCAAACAATATTCATTTTTACCACCGTATTCTTCACAAGTTTATGAAATATTATTCATACTATACAAGAAAATTGGAATCCGCATTGAATCACTGCAGTTTTGGTTGAATTATTCGAAACTCGTCTGCAGTGGAAGCAAAACTTTGCGCGGAAAAAGTCAGACACATTTACGTTGTCTACGATAAAAGTTTGTGTGATAGAAACCAAACATAACAATACGATTGGGAAGTACGAAAATACCTATGGCGATAAATATTGGCAACATATTTAAAATGACTAGGATTCTTTAAGGATTTTTAAGGCACAATTTCAAATTACGGTAGATTTTTTTTTTAATTTTCTGCTAAAACTGAAATGTGTTCGTCATTTAGTCGTGATATTGCTTAATTTAATAGTTATCGAATTAAGGCCATGTTTAGCGGTAAACTTACTTTATTACATTTTCTGAAAATGTGAGTTAACAGTTTACCAAAGCTTTAGCGGTCTTCCACTAACGTTATTTTGCTAGTAGACAACTTTGTCGTCAGATTTAATCTGAGCGAGCGTATACAGTAAGTACAAACATTATGAAAATATACTATTTACGTAGTAGCAGAATCAAAAAACTTGTATAGGTACTGATTTTCTATTATGTAAAATAAAAAGGGGTAAATAATAAAATAATAGGGTGGGAAAATAATCTTGAGAGTTTTTTTTTTGGTAATGTGTCATGTCCAACCAAACCAACTTACTTGCTTAGATCTCAATTATTGCCACTCCTGATATGTGTATTATGGTAACGTAATTTTGGATTAAATATCGAAAATTCTTGCTTTAGATACCACGCTGATAGTAATCTGTGGGCTAAGGCAGGTTAACTAACAGTAACGGAGATGCCACGACTTTGCGCGACAGTGGCAGTGGCGGCGGTGCGTGGCCGCTCGACCGCTTGCCGCGCCGCTAGTCGCGCTAAGACCTGCATCTCTAGCACAACTGTCACAAGCGACTATTTCTCGCGCGAGATAATTGCCTGTCTCTTTCTATGCAGTAATGTGAGAGGGTGACGGGTAGCGCTATGTTGCGCGACAAGAGTCGCGAAGTATAGTTGTGCTAGACGGGCTGGCATCTCCGTAACGACGTCACGTACTTCGAAATAAATAACTGTAAAGTTAATTAAACAGTGCTCCGAGCAGACTTACACAAACTTTCTTGTTTCCTTTTTAGGGTTCCGTAGTCAACTAGGAACCCTTATAGTTTCGCCATGTCCGTCTGTCCGTCTGTCCGTCTGTCCGTCTGTCCGTCCGTCCGCGGCTTAGCTCCGTGATCATTAGTACTAGAAAGCTGAAATTTGGTATGAGTATGTGTATGTATCACGCCGACAAAACGGTAAAATAAAAACTAAAAAAAAAATTTTTTTTCGGGTACCTCTCGAACACCTAAAGTGGGGGTGATTTTTTTTTTCGTTTCAACCCTAGTGTGTGGGGTGTCGTTGAATAGGTCTCTTGAAAATAATAGGGGTTTTCAAACATTACTTTTTGATAAAGTCAGTAGTTTTGTAAATATTCGCTCCGAAAATAAAAAAAATTGTGTCCCCCCCCCTCTAACTTTTGAACCACAAGTCAAAAAAATATGGAAAAATTCATGTTAATGCGGCCTTATAAGTACTTTCAATGAAAACTATATTGAACAAAATCGGTCAAGCCGTTTTTGAGTTATCGCCAAATTTCATATTTTTTCTTTAAAAGGTCGTAAGTTGACTTCCAGAAGGTAATAAGTGATTACAGTTTCTAGGGCGTTTACGACCTTTTTATAGAGCTTAAAATCTGTCTTAACTTAAACCTCGGGCTTAAAACAGCAGTTTATTGTGAAGGATGAGCAACTACGGAACCCTACACTGAGCGTGGCCCGACATGCTCTTGGCCGGTTTTTAATAAGACCGTTCCCCACAAAATTACTATACATAGATATAATGCGTTTGTATATACTACACGCGTGTCAACTTTTATATTAGATACAAAAGTTATCAAGCATCTCTACATTTGCGTAAATCCAGAAACAAGGCCAGCTTTAATAAGGTTTATCAGGCTTATAGTGTATTGGCTATAACACTTTTTTTCTCGTGGCTTGTGCAATTTAGAGGAAATATCACCGTTCAGTTTCCCGCGCCATTATACGTGTATGTAAATGCGCTGCCTCTGAATCGTTTTAGACAATGAAGGTAAATACGAAATATCGCGATGAACCCGCTACAATTCGTTTTAATTGTGTAACTTGACTCTTGAACACATTTGTAACATAACATAGATAGCGGCCTGTCTGTAATATCCGTATCTACTATGTTGCTACAGGTACATATGTTATAGGAAATGTGAATATAGGAAAAATGGTTGAATAGCCTCAAATGCCTTATTCCTTTTAAAAAAAATGTATTGATACCTAATTTTAACCATCTTTTGACGTGAATAATACTTTTCCCTGAGTTCTAGATAAGGACTAATATAACTAGTTGATGCTTTCATTGCGTGCAGTCGATAATAAGTTGAAAAAAAAAACCGTTATCTGCGTGAATTTTGTCAATTACGAGCAGTTTTTAAAACAAAAATTATCAATGAAAAATTCCAACTGTAGGTTTTAAATATATACCAATAAATCGCAATGGCCCTGTTCTAAGTAATAATTAATATTGTTACGAGCGTGGGGTTCGTATATGATAGAAAAGCACAAATTAATCCACAAATTAAAACACACACTTTATTACCAAAGTTACGCACTTACAATTCACACGAACTGTACTTAAAATCCACTAATTAAACACACACACTCTATTTTACAAATTATGCACTCACTATTCACACGAACTGTATTTAAGGCACTAATCACTCAAGAGTCTTTCTTTCCGATTATCCTTGTACTAGCACTCGATCGCAATTAACATGTAACTGACTCACGCTGGCCGTCGGCGCCTTATTATATCCCGCGGAACCGTTCTGGACGCATTGTCCACACATATCGCGAATATTCTAGTAAGGTCCAGTGTGAGGGCCGAGAACATTCGAGGCCATATATGTCTCTCTCTAATGGTACACTCTCTGTCACTCCCTTCTCGAATGTTCCGAGTATAGCTATCTCTTTCTAGTAGTCCTATCTCTGTCACACACTTCTCGAATGTTCCGAGTATAGCTATCTCGTTCTACTAGTGCTATCTCTGTTACTCCTATGGGATATTTGGCCATATAACGATTTGTGCTTCAGAGGCCCATAAGGGGTCCTGAAAACGCCTGAAAACGGGTTTTCAGGTTATGGCGTCATCTGATAGAGGGTGCCCTGAAACTGACTGAAAACATGTTTCAGGCGCCTGAAAACGACGGCAACTTGGGTGAAATTTCGATCTTTAGATATGTGATAGAGCAACTTCTGAAACGGCCTGAAATGACTTTTCAGCCTGCTGAAAACGCCTCTAAAGCACTGAAATTGACGTTCAAAGTTTTTGACCTAACCTACCGGCGTAACACTGCCCCCTCCTAAGACATGCTCGTCCCGAGCATCATTATTTCCGTGGTATCTGGCCAGCCGGTCAACATGAACAATCTTGCTCGGACTACGAGGATTCCGCTGGATTCGACATGTGACGTCGTTTATTTTGGTGACTACCTTGTAAGGCCCTTCCCAATTCGGAGATAGTTTCGGGGACTTTCCTACTCGTCGCATAGGGTTATGTAGCCACACCAACGAACCTTCCTCAAAACCTACTTGATAAGACTTCCGGTCATATCGGGTTTTCATCTTTATGCTAGCGTGGAGCCCGTGTTCACGTACCAGGCTGTGAACATCATCAATCCGATCCCTCAAATCACTCGCATATTCTGTGATAGACCTCGGTGTATCAGGCGGACGTCCAGTCAGGAGATCTGCAGGCAAACGGAGTTCTCTTCCAAAGTTCGCATACGATGGAGTAACCGCCGTACTTTCGTGAGTTGCCGACCTATAGGACAACAGGAAGAGGGGGATATGCCGATCCCAATCATTTTGGTGGCTCTCAACGACCTTGGCTAGATGTCTCTCCAGTGTCTGGTTAAATCTCTCGACCATTCCATCCGACTGTGGGTGATACGCCGTAGTCCTTGTCTTGTGAATTCCCATTATGCGACAAGTCTCCTGAAAGACCGCAGATTCGAAGTTTCCACCTTGATCACTGTGGATTTCGAGAGGTACCCCAAACCGGCAGAATACTTCGTTCACTAACTTTTCAGCTATGGTAACCGCTTCTTGATTTGGAATGGCAAATACTTCAGGCCACTTCGTGAAGTAATCCATCACGACAAGAATGTACTTGTTTCCGGAGTCAGATGCTGGGAATGGTCCTGCGACGTCTAATGCAACCCTTTCCCAAGGGGCTCCAACGTTGTACAACTTGAGTGTTCCTCGGCTACGGGTATGCGGTCCTTTGACTGACGCACAGTTAGTGCATCGTTTACACCAGTTTTCAACATCTTCTCGGCAGTGAATCCAATAAAAGCGTTGCCGAATTTTCATAAGGGTCCTTTTTACTCCAAGGTGTCCACCGGATATTCCATCGTGAAAGCTTCTCAAAACATCTTTCACCCTTTTCTTTGGGACAACGACTTGCAGATGAGCATCCTTCCCATTTGTTGATTCCCATTTTCTACATAGAACGCCATTATGCATAACCAAGCTATCCCATTGTGCCCAGTAGCTTTTTGCTACCGCACTCATCGGAGCTACATCACACCATCTTGGTTTAGGTGCGCCAGCATTAATCCAATCAAAAATGGGTCTCACGTCAGGGTCCTCTTGTTGCGCTTGCTGCATGATTTCATCATTCCACTCGTCGCTAACCGTATCAGTTCTTATCATTCGAACACATTCCTTTTCTTCTTGTCTTGAGCAATGTTTACAGTCGTCCGCACAAGGTCTACGTGATAGGGCGTCAGCATTTCCATGTGATTTCCCACTACGGTGTTCAATGATGAAATCATATTCCTGCAGTTGTTCAATCCATCTCGCCACTTGTCCCTCGGGGTTTTTAAATTCTAGCAACCACTTTAAAGCAGCATGGTCAGTTCTGATACGAAACTTTCTTCCCAGCAGGTATTTGCTGAAATGCTGCAACGTCTTGACAACTGCTAGCAATTCCCTCCGAGTTACACAGTAATTCCTCTCTGGTTTCGACAATGACTTACTGAAATATGCAATCACAACTTCGTTATCTCCTTTCTTTTGCGACAAGACACCTCCAATTCCAGTGTTACTAGCATCTGTATCCACAATGAAATCCACTTCCGGGTCTGGATACCCCAATATTGGCGTTTCACAAAGTCTTCCTTTAAGCTCGTTGAAACTTGACTCACATTGTTCGTTCCAGTCAAATGTTCGTTTTTCTTCCGTTAGTTGATGCAAAGGCTTTGCTATATCCGAGAAGTTCTTCACAAAACGTCTGTAGTATGAGCAAAGCCCCAAGAAGGCACGTACTGCAGTCTTGTCTTTTGGCGTCGGCCAATCCTCCACGGCGCTAATCTTCTCAGGATCTGTTTGAATGCCGTCCTTCGAAATCACGTGTCCCAAGTAATTCACTCTACGTTTGAAAAACGAGCATTTCTTCGACTCAGTTTCAGATTTGCCCCTCGTAGTTTGGCTAGCACCTGCTCCAATTTGTTCAAGTGGTCGTCGAAGTCTCTACCAACGATAATGATGTCATCCAAATAGACCAAGCAAGTTTCTCCTAGAAGTCCAGCTAATATTTGTTCCATTAATCTCTCAAATGTGGCTGGTGCATTACACAGTCCAAATGGCATAACATTGAACTGCCAGAGTCCCTTGCCAGTAGAGAAGGCCGTCTTCTCTTTATCTTTGTCCTTGATTTCGACTTGCCAATAGCCACTTTTCAGATCCAACGTTGAAAACCATTTCATTCCGTTCAACGTGTCTAAGGTGTCGTCGATTCGAGGAAGTGGGTAGCTGTCCTTCTTGGTCACATCATTAAGTCGACGGTAGTCGATACAGAATCTCATGGTGCCGTCCTTCTTCTTAACCAAAACTACGGGAGAACACCACGGGCTTGTTGAAGGTTCAATAACGCCGCTTCTTCGCATTTCCTCGATCATGCCCTCAACCTCCTTCTCCCGAGCTACTGGAACTCTCCGAGGGCGCTGTCGGATAGGCATAGTTTCCCCAGTGTCGATCTCATGCTGAACCACTCCAGTTCTTCCAATGTCATCATCATGCGAAGAAAAGACGTTGCGATATCGTAGCATTAAGCTACGCGCCTTAAGGAATTCCTCCTCGGTAAGGTGCTCCCTGGAGTCATTTAGTAATTTCTCAACATCCACTGAAGGCTTAACATGCCCAGGTTTCACGCTTACCTCAGATTCCCGACAGCCTCTTATCCAAGAAATTTCTTCGCATGATCCGACCAGCGTTCCTTTATTGAGGACGCATTCCGTGTCGCTTGGATTAAGGATCCTTACAAATGCTGTAGATGCCGTGGTTACCATTGTACGGGCTGTTATCCACGGTTTATCAGCATCCAACCTCTCTACCACTACACAGCGGTGAGATTGCGGCCTTGTGGAGTTCGGCAATTTCACTGGAACTAAAACCTGCGACCTTGGTCGAAGAATGGTTCTCCTGGTACAGTAGACATTTCCATTTACTCCACCTTGTATAGGAATCTCATCAACTCCAAACTTTAGAACTCCAACCTTCAAGTCGATTTTACAGTCATATCTCCTCATAAAATCCAATCCAATAATGCAGTCATCCACGACGTTAGCAACGATCACTTTATGCCAGTATTCTTTTTCACCTAATTTCACAGCCAACTCTCGCTCTCCTTGGACGGAAATGTACTGGCCGGTAGCGGTCTGCAGCTGGAGATGCCTAGGTCGGACTAGATGATCTCCGGTCAGGTGTTCCAGTAGCCGAGAGCTGATCACCGTCCGAGAAGCTCCGGTGTCTATGGTAAGGAGACATGGTATTCCACCAATTTCTCCTTTGACGACCAGACTATTCCCGTCGTTCGCCTGTGAGATCATAATTGGGACATTTCCAATTGGGACTTTGCCAATCAATAATAACGTATTGCATAACGTCATGGGGAGGTTTGGCTAAAACCACAATACTAAAATTAGAAAGAGCCCAAAGAGCAATCCTAAAGGTCCATACCTATCGTCCTTACCTCTACCCTACTAACCTTATATACAGTGAATGTAGAGTACTAACAGTTCGTCAGTTATTTATCCACGGCACAGTATTAAGGCAGCACTGCATAACTCCTTACAGCACCGAATATAAAAACAAGAGGCGTAAAGATATTGTTTGCTCCTATAACATGCAAGCAAAACATGCTTTTTCTACAAGATTTTTCATATTTCTGGGACCATTTCTTTACAATAGATTAAATGCGAAATTGGACCTATATCCACTAAGCTTCGCTCAATGTAAGAAAGCGCTTCGTGAGTCACTACAAACTATGACGTACGAAGATACAGAGAACTTACTGACTGTCATGAAATAAATATTTGTTTAGTTGAATTAAGTTCTTTAGTGTAAATTTTAGTAGTTAAGCTACAATAAGATTACTGTAAGATAGATGAATATGTACTTAAATTAAATAATGTAAAGGCTTTCCCATTGCCTGAAACACAGGGGCAACCCTAGTTCAGGTTATGTAAATTAAGAATTTATTTGTTTTTTAAGTATAGAATTTAACCGTCACCTCTGTACATTATGTTTTATCAATAAATTATTATTATTATTATTATTATTATTATTTCGACCACCAGCCAGCACTCGTCCCATAGTCCTGGCTTTTATTCGTTTCCCTGTTGGGGCTCTGACTCCACAGAGCCTATTGTCCTCGCCATTGGAGCAGGGTCTCTGTCCCTCCTAGTCCTTTTCGGACAGCCTGACTGCAAGTGACCACGTTCCCCACAATGGTAACAACGTGGCCCGTATTCGCGGCGGGAATCTACCGGCTTTGTAGTCGACACTTCTCGCACTCTGAAAGGCCTGGATGAATCCTGTCGTACAGCTTCCACCTCGAGAGCGTGGGCTACTGCATCCTTTAAGCAGCCATGATGTCCCAATCGCACGGCTGCCCTCACTTCCAGATCCCGGATCCCATCGATGAAGGCCTGCACCAGCATACTGTCCACAAAGGACGCGGACGTACGTTGATAGGCCTTTCTAACCAACTTCTCGATTTCCAGGGCCCACTGTTGTAAGGACTCGTTACGTCCCTGCGACCTGTCCTTTAATTGAGCTCGGTATACGTGCTCCAGGTGACTGTCACCGTATCGGGCCTCCAAGGCTTCTAGAAGGCGGTCGTACGTCCGGTCATCTCCCAGAGCTTCCAGTATGGTAAGGGCTTCGTCGCGCAGCGCCAATGTCAGTGCTGTCCTGGCTTGCTCCTTACTCCAGCCGTTAGCCTGGGAAACAGACTCGAACTGTAGCTTGTAGGCTGTCCATGATGAGGTACCATCAAAAGGCGGTACCTTGAACCTGCCGCCTCCAGCCACCGATGCGTCGGATACACAAGTGCCCGTACCATTAGTCACTTTAATTTCTAATTTCTGGAGGCGCTTCTTATAGGCTTCGACATCCTCCTTGACAGTTTCCACCTTTTCCGCGACCTCATGGACTCGACTTTCCAATTTAATGTCCATATCGGCCAGTTTTTCCTGTATCTCAAACATTTCCTTCTTCCATTCGGTCGTAGACTCGTGTACCTCGCGGAGCATTCGAGCCTGTTCCTCCTGGTATTCCTGAAGTTCGTTCCGGAGGATTCGAGACTGTTCGTCCTGTTTCCTTGCCTGTTCGTCTTGTTTTCGCGACTGTTCCTTTAGAAGGATCAAGATGGCGTTGAGGTCCGCACCTTGTCCAGCTGGAGCAGGTGATTCCGACGTACCAGGCGTCGAGTCTCCAGATCCAGATGTTTGGCTTCGCGTCGTCACTCCTTTCGGCTCTGTTTCTCGTGGCGTTAACGGCATTTTCTATCCGCACTTCTGACACCAAATGTTACGAGCGTGGGGTTCGTATATGATAGAAAAGCACAAATTAATCCACAAATTAAAACACACACTTTATTACCAAAGTTACGCACTTACAATTCACACGAACTGTACTTAAAATCCACTAATTAAACACACACACTCTATTTCACAAATTATGCACTCACTATTCACACGAACTGTATTTAAGGCACTAATCACTCAAGAGTCTTTCTTTCCGATTATCCTTGTACTAGCACTCGATCGCAATTAACATGTAACTGACTCACGCTGGCCGTCGGCGCCTTATTATATCCCGCGGAACCGTTCTGGACGCATTGTCCACACATATCGCGAATATTCTAGTAAGGTCCAGTGTGAGGGCCGAGAACATTCGAGGCCATATATGTCTCTCTCTAATGGTACACTCTCTGTCACTCCCTTCTCGAATGTTCCGAGTATAGCTATCTCTTTCTAGTAGTCCTATCTCTGTCACACACTTCTCGAATGTTCCGAGTATAGCTATCTCGTTCTACTAGTGCTATCTCTGTCACTCCTATGGGATATTTGGCCATATAACGATTTGTGCTTCAGAGGCCCATAAGGGGTCCTGAAAACGCCTGAAAACGGGTTTTCAGGTTATGGCGTCATCTGATAGAGGGTGCCCTGAAACTGACTGAAAACATGTTTCAGGCGCCTGAAAACGACGGCAACTTGGGTGAAATTTCGATCTTTAGATATGTGATAGAGCAACTTCTGAAACGGCCTGAAATTACTTTTCAGCCTGCTGAAAACGCCTCTAAAGCACTGAAATTGACGTTCAAAGTTTTTGACCTAACCTACCGGCGTAACAATATGTTAAGAAACATGTTTGATCAAAGGATCTAATTTTAAACGGATAAGGAGCACGTTAAGTAATGATATAAGATTTATAATCCTTTCTTCTTTGTCCACAGGATGTTCAGCGCAGAACCTGCAGATCTTCCCAAAGCAGAAACAGCAGACAGTGGCAGTGGGCAAGTCCGTGGTGCTGACGTGCCAGGCTGATGCCCCGGACCCTGCCCTGGTCACACAGCCCCAGTGGAAGGACCCGAAGGGCCAAGTCATCAATGCAGCTTCGTGAGTATTTTCGAGAGTTTATCAGCCACATTTCAAACAATTCTCTCTGTGGGTGTCGATGAAAAAAATAGCAACATATTCTTTATATCAGATCCACATTTTAATACTACTTAGAAGTGTGGCGTCAATCAAAAACTTAGGGCATATTGGGGTAGATTTCGCTCAGGAACTTTTTCTTCAGTGGCAACAGAGAATGGTGCTCGATCGTCGTGAAGTGAGGAAGCCGGTGGAATTGAATACTCTAGGCGCCACACCACTGGTACTATTTAACTCGCTTTTAATGAATTGATGATCGAATAAAATACTACTACCAATAATAGTACCATTGTACTATATGATGTGACATTGCCAACAGACCGAGCACTCGACCGGAGATATACACGGAGTCGAGCCCGACGAAGCAACTGCAAACGCTGTACATATCATCTATAACGACTGCAATGGCTGGGGAGTACACGTGTGTGTCCGCTTACACCAACGAGCCCATGAGCGCTAGCGTCGTGCTTGATACATTCGGTACGTATATATTTCATGCTAGCCTTGGCCTCCTTACTTGATTCCCATTAGAATTTAAAAACCGGCCTTATTTTTGGACGACATCATAACGTAGGAAGCGGCAACCTCTATGAAAAATTTGACCATTCGGAGTCCAAGGGTTTGGGCGAGCATTTTTATAACTTGAGTCTTTCACCTTAGCGAAAGCAACATAATTTAAAACGTACAAAACCCTCTGTAGATGGCAAAAAATCATGTTCTTGTTTGCTTCTAAGATTTTTCAGAATCTGCCAGCTGGTAGGATAAATAATTAAACTCAATATAATTTTCCAATAATTATGTTTCAGTTGCCATCACATGGATCAATGCTAATGAGAATCAGTACGCCACGAAGGGTAAAGACTTCAAAGTAATGTGTGAAGTAACTGCTGAGCCTGCACCATCAGTCGATTGGTTTAAAGAAGGAACTTCTGTAAGTATACTTGGAATAAATAAAAAACCCACTGATGAAACCAGAATAGTGTACGACTGACTTTCTTTTTTTTTTTCATTTTATTTAGATTACAACTGGAGAGCGATATGTTATTCATGCTAATGGACTGCTGATTAAGAACATTGAAGAAAGCGATGATGGCACGTACACTTGCCGAGCCGTTGTCATCCAAACTGGCGAACTTGCTGAACGGAACATCAAACTTGAGGTATAAAAAGAAATCTATTTAAGGAATATAATGAGTTTTATTGCAAATTTGTCGATTTTGTTAAAATGCTAATAAACCTAATGTGTTAGGTCTACACTGCACCTGAGATGGAAGAACGTGAGCCACGAGTGGAAATCAAGGAAGGAGGATCAGCTGCCATTACGTGCAAAGCTAGAGGCAAACCTCCGCCAACGTACACTTGGATCAAAGCTTCAACACGAGAGGTAAATAAATTATGACGTTTATTTTACACAGTTTTACTTATAATAAGTATACCCGTGTTTTAAAATCCATTTCAATTTTCTACAATTAACTTTTTTTCACAGAATCTGGCAACAACGTCTCGGTTTAGTGTAAACGAAAATACCGGTCTACTAACGTTTGATAGAGTTGAAGCAGGAGATTACGGTAAATACATATGCAATGCTGTAAACCAGGCCGGTCAGAATGAGACAGAAATCGAAGTAGAAGTGCTCGTTCCACCGAAAATATTTGAACTGCTAAATGTAACAATGGCTGAAAAGACCGAAGGAAGGTTGGAATGCAAGGCAACAGGACGTCCTGCACCTCGAATCAGATTCCGTAAACGATCTAACTCTGAACCATTTGTAAATGGACCTAATGATTCTGGAAGGTAATATTCTCAAAAAATATTTCAATAAATAATAAACATTTCATTTTGAGGTGTAGTGGTATAGTAAAATAAACTGTGTTGTATAATTTCAGAATAAACGTTGAAACCAGCTCTCGACCAACTGGAGATCAAATTCAAACGAATACGGTTATAACTATTTCCAATCTAAACAGAACAGATGATGGTTTATACGAATGTATTGCCAATAATGACGGTAATGTGACTCGGTCAATCTGAATATAAGGTATTTATTTTAGTTTAGTAGTAAGAGCCATTCCTAATGACATATGTTTTTAGGTGGAGAAGCTAGGAAGAATGGCCATTTGATGGTGGAGTTCAAACCGGTGTTCAATCCAGATCAGAACATACCGTTGGTTTGGACTTGGAATTCCCAACCAGCTAATATTAGCTGCGTTGCTGAAAGTATCCCTAACGCAACTATAAAATGGAGGTAAGGCTGGCGGGTCGTCTTAAAAAATCTTTTAGACATCGAAAAGATTCACTTGAATTATAAAATTAGCTGGTGTTATATTTTTTTTTGAGTCAACAAACTGACAGTTTTTTATTGTTCATCAGATTCCATGAATTGGACTTAGTCGAGACACCACACGTGAGGATCTATGGTGCAGGACCTTACAGCTACGTTATGGTTACTCCAACTGCCCGCAGTCTATATGGACACTACAAGTGTATCGCCACCAACAGGCACGGTGAAGCCGTCCACTCCACAGAGCTTCGGGAAGCTTTTGTACCAGGACCCGTCGTCCAAGTAAGCACTCATTCATAATTTATTATACATATAATGCATTTCAAAAACTACTATTATGAATGATTTATCCTCTTTGTAGGTACGCCAAGAGATGTTAACAGCTACATCAGTCACTTTCAATATCGTCGGACCTGCTGAAGAAATGAGCCCACCAGTTCTCGCGTTCACTGCTCAATACAAAGAAAACGGGAACTTTGACTGGAACTATGCGATGAACAGAACTTGGTCGGTGAACTCTCCGTATGTCGTGGAGAATTTGAAGCCTATGGTGTCATACGATTTTAGATTTGCTGCAGTAAACATGGTGGGGGCTGGAAGCTGGGGAGCACCTCTGTCTGTTATCATGCCAAGAAGGTAGTTTACATTTGAGTATACGTTTTAATTTTGTCTTTTTGTTATGAGAACTTCGTAACCGACATTTTAATCAATTTAGGTCTGCACCTGAGCAGCCGAAATGGAGAGAAGAACCTACTCCCAGTCCGGAATCACTGCAACATGGAAAGTACGCTGACCGATATGAGCTTCAATGGAGAGTACCAGCTCATAATGGCGAACCCATCGACATGTATGAAGTCAGCTATTGCCCAGTAAGTGTTTATCAAGTTAACAAAATACATACTTACGTAGTTAACCATTGGTACACATCATCACCTTTGATATTATTTGCTCAATTATGACTCACATCGTAGGTGACAGTTGAAATGATGACTTTATAAAAAAAATAAACATCACTTTCTTTTTTACCCATTTTATTTCCTGTAATAGATACAAGTGCGTACTCGTATTACCTGAATGTCTACTTAATAAGACAATTAAATCAACAGGTGCTGAAAGTAAGCGGAGAATGGCGAGAGGCTGCCGAATCTCAATGCTTTACCGAAGAACTCAAGTCATACGATGCTATTAATTACGAAGTGACCGGCTTGCACCCAGACACCCGCTACCGTATGCAAGTCCGTGCCCATAACATCTTGGGCTACTCTAAACCCGCTCAACTCTACGTCCAAACTGCTCTCGGTGAGTACCAAGAGAGTAACGAGGTGCCTCTCCGAGCTGGCTTTTACGACGTCTATACGGCCCCTAACCCATTATACCCATCTGCGGCATCTTCTGCTGCATCTTCTTTATTTATCACTCTTGCCTTAGTGTCTTTGTTTTTGTGATGTGTGTTCAGAACTCTCAGTGCACGTAACTTTTGAGAATCAAACTGTTCAGTTCGCTTATGACGCAGCAACGAAGTTGTTCGTATGGATTTTGATTTTCCTTTGTTTTAAATTTAATTATTTTTGTGTAATTACAATGTTTCTTCTTCATTTGTTAATCAAATTTTAGAATCTCATATTTTGTCTTAATTTTCTGTTTTATATAATTGTTTCAGCTCAGCCATATTTTGTTCTATTAATATTGAAATTACTTTGCTGTTTTAGTTTGCTTAAACCATTAAACTCTTGCCCTTAAATCCTATAACTGATATACCTAATTTTATTAAGTCATTAAAGGTACAAATATTATATTCGTATATTAACCCAGATTTAAATGTGATTTGTTTTGAAGTTCAATTGTGTTGGCATGTTTTAATTTGTGATTGTGAGTTTATACTAATATGTTTTTCAAGAAACTGAATTAAACGCATTTTTATGATTTGTAATAGCAGTATTCTACTTATGTTTATAAAAATTGAGGACATTATATTATGTTGGTGTTAATTTATTCAAATGGTGAGTTAATTTTCTTCTCATTTTAGTTCATTTTCAGTATTTTGAGCACATAATATTTATTGTATGCAATATTATCGTAAGAAATGTTTTCTAGGTAACCCAAATGGAAGTCCAACGAATTTCAGATGGACTCGCACTAAAACGGAAATCCTGATCGCTATATCTCTTATAAAATATTTAGTATAAAATCATCCAAATACATATGTAGTCATAGATCAATCGTCGGCTTAAATCTAAACTAAGACGACTGTTAAATAGTAAAAGACTTCTTGTGATAAGCAATACGTTGGTTTGTAAATAAGTGTATAATTTACGTTAAACATGATGAAATGATTTGATATAAAATTTTCTAAGTAAAGATTGTATAATTATCATTAAACGAAACGTTAGAGTTTAATTAATTATTTTTCTCCTTCGTTAAGTGTGTTAATATTATGTGTCAAAGGATTTAGGTATTGAATTAGATAGAAGAATCGCTAATAAATTAACACTGCCAAAATATAACATCGTATTAGAGTACATTAATAAATACGCATAATCTTAAGGTTTTGAAACTTCGTGAGTTGCAAATATGTGTGTACGAGTTTTTGATAACTATTTTATCTTTTGATTATTGTAAAAATCGATAGGTATATTTAGTAGTGATATTGTGAAGGATGTCGTCCAACAGAAGGGTTTAGGGAGAAATGAACTATTGAAAGTAATAGATGTTAAGAGATTCAGCTAGGCAAAAGATATTTGAAAGGAAGGATTCGATTGTGATCTGTTAGAAAAACGACCAATGTCAAACATAATAAATGTTTCCAAAACAAATAAACCTTATCATTTACTGTTGACAGAATGAAATACTGTTCTAAAACAGTAGTTCATTCCTAAGTTTCATCACTAATTTGTGTTAGTCTGAAGTGTCCCCTAACCCAAGAAAAGACCCAAAAGAAAGCTGTCAAGATGCTTGTCAAGAAATTAATTCTTAAACCCTTGAATGTCGTTCACTCGACCAGTGTTTGTGGCCCTGACCGACTCCGGGTAAATATACTTTGTATTGATAAATAGTATAGTTAACAACTCTGCTGTATAGTCTCCTGGAATGACCTTACTATACTGCATGATCCACTTAGCTGTGTACACCTTCAAACAAATATACCCTTACCCATAGCATGGTCATAACAACTACCTATTTTGGACGATCCAATCGATATAACATTACCCATACTTCCATTTATTCATACAGATGTTATTCTTGTTAAAGCTCTTAGATGAAGTAAAAATGTAGTATTTAAAGAATTATTGGGTTTTTAGGATATCATGTAGTGCCCCTTATTATTTTCATCCACGCATGGATTACCTTTGGAACTGCCAATTAAGTTTATTCAATTGGCCAAGTTATATTATTCAAAATTTAAATGATTTATGAGCTGGCAGTTTCACTATTCATACATTTTTAAATTTTTCGTTGACGATAATTCATTGTTGTTTGAAGTTATCAAATTTAGTAAGTACAATTGGGATGGACTCAGAATATTTTTCTAAAAATAGAGTTTTTAAGTCGCAAGCAATAAAACAATTAGATATTTAGATTTAAAAACCATGACACCTATGAAAAATTATTCTTATTTAGATTTTTAACCTCTATTTGATCTTGCTGTTCATAATTCAAACAATGAAGCAAGTGAAATAATTTAATCTTTAGTAGCTTATTATGCATGATCTAAATATTTTTTTTAACACTTTTATGACTAACAAGCATAGTGGGCACTCGTAACTTTTACTCAAATGCCGGCCCAACCTGACAGAAGATCTGTAGCTATGAAAAAAGCGTATTACGCTCACGTAGCGAGCTCTGCCGGTTTCTGAGTTTTGTTTCATTGTTAACCTGGTTGTAAAAGTGGTAATATTTGTGGTTCATCCCAATCAAATTATATTAGGAATGAGGACAAGTGATAAATTCAAACTACAAGATACCAATAAATGTGTTGTAGGGTTTATGACTGCGGTGATGGTTTCATAGATTCCCATCCGTGTTGTTTTTTAAACACTTTCTTAACGTTGAAAACATAGACCTCGATATTCGCTTAAATAGTTCAAAGTTGTGATGGGGTTTGAACATTATTTATGTTGCGTTTATTGAAATTAATTGGAATGTTTGCATCTTGACAACTTTTCTTTTTCATTTTACTATAAAATATTATTAGTATTATTTGTGCATCATTGTCTATCATTTTTAATAATCATCATGTCATTTTCATTCAAACCCCATTTCATTCTAGCGGAGAGCTTTCTTATTTAAACTATCTGAAATGTATGTTGTTCAAATCTTTCTCTTAATCGGTGATTGGGTGCACGTGTTTTTCAACTGAAAGCACTCCTCTGTGATCACCATTGAGATTGTAATGAATGTTTGTTTTTTACGTTTGAAGATTCACAAATCTATACGATTTACTGTTCTATATCTCTGTGCACAAATATATCGTTTGCATTTATTACAATCACGTTCATATCATTAACATTACAGCTTTTGCGACGTGATGCACAAACTAACCACGGCAAGAGCAGTAGACCCTTACCAATCTTAGAAAACTCTTTGACATTTTTATTTCTCTTATCATCATCAGGGTTTTTTGTGTCCACTGCTCTTCCTTACCAGCATAATTACGTACGTAGTTTATAAAACTTTTGTAATCTTACAGGTGTCCCTTTCTCGGGATTTGCTCCTCCTCAACTGTTATCAAGCGGTGCTATCATCGGGCTGGCATTATCCGGAGTCTTCATCTGCCTCCTCATCGTGGACCTCCTCCTTCTCTGCTTTAGACGCCAAGGTGTCATCGCCACCCTCTGCGGTAAACGCGGCAAAAAGCACAAAGATGACGAAGCAAAGTTGGGAAGGTACTGTTTACTTTCATTAATTCTTATCTTTACTTAATTATTTTTCGTTAATCAATTCAAGTTCATCGACATTTTAACATGATTTCCTTCCTATGTTTACGTTGTTCCTTTAGTTTCCTTCTTAAGTGTTAGTGTCGATGAGAGATGTTTCTGCCCGCTAGTCTGTACGGTTGGCGTTTCCCGCTCCCTTATTGCAGCACGAAGCCGCGCGCGCCGCCCTCCCCCGCGCCCTTGCCGCCGCCCGTCAAGCTCGTACCGACTCCGACGTAAGGCTTTAGTTTGTCTGCATGCTTTGTTTGTGCGGATGCCACGGCCGGCTAATAACTAAGTTATTATTAGCCCTCGGCCTTTGTAAATATTGACCGAAGCGTTGCGCTTGCCCAAGCTTCATGTAAATACCGCTCTGGATTTAGATTCGGTTTTAAATTGCGTAAATATGGATTCTGCTTGATTGAATTATTTTAAGTAATTAGAGCTCTGTGTAAATACGTCTTGTTTTAGATGTAGGGTCGATATCGAAACTTTGAACTTAATAAAAGCCTTTGGGAAATGTTCCTGTTTGAGTCTTGAAACTCTGTTATTGTGTATCAGTTCTCGCCTGGAACATCTCTTACGACCGTTTATGTTTCTTTAAACTAACAAGTTTTGTTTGTCTTTTGTTTGTCTTTTCATTATCATTACTATTAAATTAATGCACTTCGTTGAATATTGCACTGACAACTAATTAATAATTGTCTCTCCCCACGCTGCCTCGGCCACCATAGCTATGTCCCGACCACGCCAGTGTAAGAAAACTTTCCTGATATTACATCATATTTTCATTGCAGTTCACATGCATATATCTTGCAATCTAGTCGTAGTTCTAGTATCACCGCCTTTGAAATAGTTTTGTGCTTGTTACAGTTTGTATGCTTTTGTCATTATCTTCATTAGCCTATGCTCAAGATCCCTTTTGAAAAGTTACGAGGTACGTTTGAAGATAAGGGTAACTGTATCTTCAACTATACAGCACGGTTAAACATAGACTTGAAAAGTGACCGTATGGCCTATTTGCAAAATGAAATGTAAATTTTAATTATTAGCATATATTTCAGAGGCCACATAAATTGTGGTTGCTTTAATTACATTCATATAAGTAACTTTTCATTGGGCTGCATTTATAAGTGTGAAAAAATTTATTAGATATAGAATTTTAAATCTCGTAGTTATTTCTCGGTGGTAATTTCAGACACGAGTGTAAATATTTATTATGTTAATCGATTGATTTAAGATTTATGAGTGCACATCTAAATATTCTGAAACATTGTAATGTGAGTGTGTGATTGTGTTTTAAAATTTGCATCAAATAACTCCATCTTATAATACCAATTACACCTGACACATTATTTACGGAAACAAGCACGATTTTACATATAACTATTTGGGTTTTACGGAATGGTTTTAGTGTGCATAAGACAATGACAGCAGATGTGTATATAAAATGGATATTTCATTAGACAATATAGCACCACTTTAAATTATTTTGTTTTTGTCACGCACTAAAGTAAGTATTTCTAACAAACTGCAGATCTAACTGACATCCTTTCTACAAGTCGCTGTAGAATCTGGTTCAAAATCTCATTAGCCTCTTCCTATCCTTTGGTGCGTGGCGAATATAAGATATACTTAATAAGTGATTCCACATGCGTTAGTAGCACCTGATATAGGATTTCTTACTCGTTCCTCGCTCTTTGATTTAGTTACAGTACAGCTAGCATATCTAGTTGCGATTTCGCTTGTCGCACGAACCTCCATCACCTGTCTTTCTCGAACTGCATATTAAATGAAAAGGCATAGACAATGTTTGTCGTGCGATAATAAGTTGTGCTCGAATTACAATAGCCAAAGAGCACTAGCAACTATAAAGATACTCTTGACGCATGTGGAACTAACTGTCTGATCAATCTCAAGGTACATAGGTTAGTTAACCTCTTATATTTTTACAGAGACGAGAAGGAACCCCTCAAGGATACAGCTGATGATGCGTTGAAGAGGAACTCTTCGGTAGAATTCGATGGTCGTCGTGTGTACGCGACTAGCGGAGGCCCGATCATTGGAAAGAATTCTGCTGTGTAATGAATCTGAACAATTATGAATGTGGATATATTGCACCAAGAACGATTAGGACTTTGAAGCAGCTAAGATGAAAAATGAAAGAATATTTTACTTAATGGTCTTAGGAATCTGTTTATGCTGTCGTCCGCCTAGAATAAACGGTCATAAGTCATAAAACGGATTACGAAGGCACTGGTTTAATATATTTCTTAAACTATAGGTAGTTTTACAAAAGCTTACAAAGAATGAGAAAGATTAGCAGACTTTAGAAAGGTTTCGTTTTTAAAGACCAATTCAACATCAGAATGACTCTAATATTTGTTAGAGTCGTGTTCAATGGCTGCTACCGTCGTTCTTGGGGAAAAACTAAAAAGTCTCATGTAGTTTTACATAATATTAAGCTCTGTTTATAAATTACACTACTATGGGACTGTACACGCTTAGTAATAGATATTCTCCTTTTTATTCAAATTGAATAGAACCCCGCTCTTTAGAAAAAGAAATAGGAAATGGTTAATAGGTGATGGTTTGGTTTATGATCCGTGATTAAAATGGACAATTTATGTCTATAGTTTAAAAGCAAAATATTGCAATTTTAAAAACATGTTACTAGAAAATCTTGACTTAGTCACGTATTCTCCGAAGTGGCATCATCTTATATACATATTGGTAGCGGAAACAGTTATATAAGACTCTCTTTCTACGTATGACTGTCTATCTAAATACAGTTATACAATAAAGTTTACTGAGCGGTCATTTATTTCTTGCATGAAAAATAAAATTGCTATACACATAGTCAAAAATATTGTCCACGTTTGACTTTAGTGTGTACAGTTCCTAACCTCTTGTCGTATTATCTGTGAGAAAGTAAAGCTTGTGTACATGTGTGATGAGCGCGACCAGTATTTTTAAACTGCCAAAACGAATTTGTTACTTTATTATTAAGTACATACGTAAGCAGCTTTACTGTCCTTAGATATAAATTATTTATTACATCACTTACTTATATCTACACCATATCGCTTATATTTTGCCTTTAAGCGCCTTTATATCTACCGAACGCGAATTTCACAATTATATAGATACGTATTTCGATCTTTTTACACTAATAGCCGTTTGTTGAGGTACAAAACGTGCCTTCTAGAGTATGTACTTTGTAATGAGGGTATTTTTATATTTAAGTGTACATACACAATAATTAGGAGTTTTTCACGTCTCAATGACAAACTGAAGTTTATTAAATTTTAAATTTCCATTTTTATAACATCACGAACAAACTAATTATATAATCTACTATATACTATTAGATATAATTATTTATCAGTTATACCATGTATGTCTCTCTAATCGTATAATGTTTATTAAATTTTACGCCTTTAATGCTTTGCAATGACCAAATATAAGTACCGCTAGCATAACATTAAAGAACCATCTACTTCTGCTGAGTATGATATGATTATATTCCTTAATTTAATACTTAATCAGTACAATCAGCAAAAACAAACCTGTAATTAAACAATGTTTTAACTTAACGAAGATAGCCGCTATTATTATTTTAGATTAGTCTTGTAAATAAACAATTATTTAAGTTCTGTAAATATTTACTAGGTTATCTTTAGTTTACTTGTTTTATTTTTCTAGGTTAGACGTTTTATTGGGGTCACTAAATAGTAAATACAAAAGTTGACTAAATATTAAAATGTACGGAAATTACTTTTATTTAGTGACTTCAGTAGTTGCTGCTATGCTAAATTACTTGCTTATAATATAAGTAAGCTTTCATAAGTCATTATAATGTTTAATTTTATAAACATAACTAATTTCACAAATAAATAATGTAAGCAGGAATCAGAGAGCAGCCGGGTATAAATTAATCAAAACCCGAGTTTGTTCATAAGATAATTTTGAAATTAAATTGGAATATAGAAATAAAATATTTTTCAATTTAAATTTTGATACGTTAACGACTATGTAGTATGAAATTAATATTTTCACATAATAATTCTCAAATCAACTTAATTGTTCATGTTGTAATGTAACATGTTATAAGTGTTAATTCCATTGTTGTATGCAACTGAAGTCGAAAACTCAGCTCACGTTTACCAACACTGAGCTTTGTTTGATTGATAATAATAAAATATAGACTCAGTTTAATAAATCAATACAATAATTTTTATACCTATGCTTTGCGTAAGTAAATACATAATTAAAACCATTATAAATGAATGAAAACTGAATTATTTATGAATGGTATTCTACTTTATTATATTATCGGAGCTTGAATACGTTATTCGCATGTAATGTCTGTATGGATGTCTGTATGTCGGCTTGACGGATGTCAGTGAAGATTATTACTGAAGCACATTTTTATAAAAAAATAAATGTCTCAAAAATATTGGTTGTATAATTTTTTCTTACTGCGCTCCAAAACTGGTATAGTGGATGTGGGTGTCAAGACCGCAAAACTGAAATGGGACTGGGCTGGACATGTCTGTCGCATGCATCCGGAAAGGTGGGCCACAATAGCAATCCAATGGATCCCACAAGATGGATATCGGAACCGAGGCAGGCCGAAAAGGAGATGGCGGGACGATCTGGACGCATTCTGCAAAGAATGGCAGAACCGCACTGGCAATAGGATCGAATGGAAAAAAGAAGGGGAGGCTTTTTCCCAGCAGTGGGACACCTAAACGGCTATAAAAAGAAAAACAAAAAAATTTTCTTCCTAGTTTTTAATCCGAGAAAATCATTTGTTGGTTTTTAGATCGACCAATAGCTGTGTATTATATGTAGTATTTAACTATTTACCTATCATACACTACTGCTTATCAAATACTACGCATCAGAAAATACATTTCTATTTTTAGCATAGCCAAGAGCAAAAAAAAAATTAAATTTATTAGAATGTTAGGAGTTCTTTCTCTGAGTGCTATAGTAAATATTAGTAAGTATAATCATTGTTTTCAATTTTTATTGTATGATAGAAACGATTATATATCTTGCATCTAGTTTATTAAACTTTGATTTTATTAGTAAAATGAACTCAATAACACCGTGGCTACGCACCACTTAGGACATTCAGTGGGCGATGAAATATTACAAAAAAAATAACAGGAAAGATTACTAAAGCCGTCTTCCGCAGCTAGTACAAAACTGTTTTTCTGGTCGGTTATTGTTTCCTTTCTATCGCCGATATTGTAAGAGATTAAAACTATTTTATATTTTTTTTATTGTTTGTTATTATTCCTTTTAAATCATCGTGTATTTTTTGCAAATAATTGAGGTCTGTAATGTTTCGAGGGGATGCTTAGCGGAAATTCATATTGTATGACACAATCTGCAATTTAATTAACCGTGCTTGTCAATTAGTGCTAACTCGTAATACGCCTTTAATGCTATGTATCAGAACGTCCACCGTGTCAGAAAGTCCACTGTCAGAATACAAATATTGTTTAAGAAAAAAATTAAACGTTTGTCGGAGTTAGTGTTACTATCAAAGCCTGAAGTACGTTAATGCCTAGGATTTTCCGGTAAAACCTACGAATTGATAAACCAAATCGTAAAAGTTCGAATGTCCTGTGATCGTCGTTTATTAAATTATGCAACGCAACTTCTTTGAAGTGAATAATATTGCACCTTTAACAGGGGTGACCAAAAAATATCAAGGATCATTAATATTAATTTATTCCATTGATGTTTAAATTACTAGCTATTAGAGGTGAAAATACGACAGTATGATGATTTATCCTCGTTAGTGAGACCAATGTGTCATCTTACCGCCTTCCCTATTACATTGTAATCTTTTAACAGCTGTGTCCAATAACATGTCTTTTTTTATCGACCTCCCTAATTTTAGCTTTACATTTTGAACAATAAGGTTCACTTTCACCACGGTAATAAAATAATCGGTTTCAAAGCTTCCTATCTTTTGTTGTGATGCGCACGGGCATCGTACTGGCTACAATACAATAGTGTATGTTGTGTAACATCGGTTTGTACTCTTATTAAACGATTAGGGTTGTAATTTACTATCGATATTTTTTGATAGGTGCCTGCCGTAGGATTCTTTGGCAAGTAAATGGTACAGAGTGCTTATCTTTTAGCTAGCAGAAAAATGAGTGCTTACTTATAAATCTATTGCACCTAATGTCCTACAAACATTTTTGGACATTTTTGACAATTTAACGATATTCAAATAATTATATCATAATAAAAATAAGATAAAGCGCACCCAAATTTAGCAAAGTTTATGTATAATGAATTAATGTTATATTCGTCCTATAGCACCTGTCCTATCAGTTATCAATAGTAGGTCAGTATCTATGACTTAATCTACATAAGCATGATGTTTTCACTCAAACATAATAATATCTTCTCGAAGTCCAAGTTGTTACCATTTAGAAGTTCCCTAGTATATATTATTTCGCAAAACCAACATCACTGTCAACTGCGACAATGACAAACTGCTTCCAAAAAGTAATCCCAAAAGAAAACATCGTTTAAATATATCGATATGTTCCATCACTACCGCTCCGTCACGAAGCCTCAGGGTGCAGTCAATCGACGCGACGCGGTTTTATACATTTTACCACGGTTATAATATTAATGGCAGTTTTTTGACATCAGGAATGTGAGAAATGAGCATTATAAATAAAAAAATATTAAGGGACAATCTTACACAAATCGACCTAGTCCCAATCCCAAACTAAGCAAAGCTTGTACTATGGGTACTAGACGACGATATGCATAATATATAAATACATATATAGATAACATCCATGACCCAGGAACAAATGTTCGAGTTCATCACCCAAATATTTGCCCCGGCCGGGATTCGAACCCAGGACCGCTCTCACTAGGCAGCTGCACTACAAACCGAGCCAACCACGTCGTCAAATTTTAGTATTGGTTTTAATTTACGTAATGTCACAGAAAAAAATAGGTTGAAAGGATTATGTGATATAGGTAAGCGATTTTGAACCAAAAATACCACAAGTTATAAGGAATAAGGTAAGCAAGACATGAATTAAAATTAAATTAGGGCACTAACTAAATAAATAAATAATTAGGAATCTGAATGATCTTCCTGGGTGGATGGTTTATTGCACTACGAGAATCTGCTGACACAAAAACTTCTCAACATTTATTTTGATAGTCGATGGACGAATTAATAAGATTATCATTTCAATATCGACGCCGGTGTTCTAAAATTTCCATAGTAACATCGCTTCGTTATACATTTCACGCCAACGACACCGATAGGGAGGTATTTTTGTAAACTTAATGTACTGTTTTTTATTATACGTTTACAGAGGGTTATGTTTTGAGAAATGGGCAGAACAATGACACACCCCACGCTGCATGTAATTTATAATATAGTGTAGGGGAACTACCCATGTCCTTTATAAAGTACGTCAATGCACATTCAAGCGAATTGTCTTGGCTTAAAGGTCAACCAAAAATTTAAAAAAAGTACAGCTGTTATATGCGGTATATATTTGGAATCAAACTTTCATTACATGCCCACATGATAGGATTCAGAACAGCAAATGTCAAAATCCCACGAAGAAACAAAAAAAATACGTCATAACTCTTCCGTGTACTAAAAATCGTGATGGCTCTCCGTCTTAAAATCTTCTTATTAGGGCTCACAAAAGGTTCATGCTAAAGCAGAATTTCCGATCACCAAATGTGGTATTTAAGCAAACACTGGCTTCTACATAATACTTCCTTTGGCTTCCGCAACTAGCTTCGACAATAACGTCCACAATACCTTTTTATTTCCTAAGTTTAAATAAAAAATGTTACATAAAACTTCATTATTCTTTCCTCGCAATTTACTTAGGGATTGCAATTTACTTCGAAAGTATCTCAGTCGTGACGTTTGGGTGTTGCTGGTTCCGAAGTCGTGAGAAGTATTGTTGCCAACCCATTGGTAGTCAGTCCTGTAATAGAAAAAGTTCTTTAATTTTTTTATGTATGTGTAATACCTATTTAGTCGATGTTTAGCCAATTGACTGTTTGATCAGTTACCTATAGTGTCAGTAGTTTATTTTTCACTAGAAGGTGCACTTCGTCCGTGTATTCAGGTAATAAATAAGTATTCTATAACCATCTTTGGACGTCCATTTCGGTGTGATGGGCGGACAAAAAGTTTTTACCAGCAGATGACGTTGTACGGCTGGCGTCACGCGCCCATACTAATCCTGCATGGCGCTATTAAAAAAATTACTCCTAGAAAAACATTACTCCTCTCCATAGAAAACTGTTTTTAGTCACCTCTGTCTTGCTCGCACAGTATTGACAGGAAAGTTCCAGGTAGACGACAAAGAGTCGCGTGTCACAGTTATGCTAGAAGGTAGTAGTAAAATGTGAGCAAAATCGATTTAAATTACGTAAGATAGCCAATGACGACCCTTAAGACTACAACGTTCGATAAAACTAAATTTCGAACTTCACACTCAAAATCAATGTCCACACACTGAAATTCTGTTTGACACAAGTTTCATGAAATGAATTGGTTCATTACATTAATAGAGCTTTTCTAGTAGCGTATACTTCCTCTTATAATGAGTTAATCGAATTTATCTTTTACCCCATAAAAATATAAATGTAGGTAGTTATTGGTTTAAATACTCGCGTGAAATAGTCATTTCGAACTCATCTGCTTAATACAATAATGATTAAATGTGGCTCATGAAAGTTTTAGTAAGATTATTGATTTAAATACCTTCGCGGGATTGAATTCCTGACATCACCTGACATTGAATCTAATAAAAGGGTTAACCCTCAGGGTCAGGGCCACCGGTAACCTTCATGTCAATAATTTACAAAGCAATGAATAAATTTAGCTGCAGCCCCTTTTACTACAAACATTCTTATCTTGATGAATACGACAGTAAAACGAAATGGGGAACTATTATTTATAGTAGAGGATCCCTTTAAGAACGACCTTCACCGAGATGTTTATTTGATTAAATGTATTTTAAATTTTATTTAATATGTCAATAAATATATTGCATATGGGTTGCCTAACAAATTTTAGTCCAGGGTATGTTTAATTAATGATTAAAAAAAAAATTTTTTTTAACTTTTAATTATTAGATAAATTCTATACCAATCGAAAGTATGAAGCCCATAGAATATGCAAACGTTAGGTTGCCTATTCTTTTCCCGTCACAACTATCGGGTAGCCAGGTTTAAACTGGTAAATCTATACTAGCATTTTGCAACGGTCTGATTATTGAATTGAAATTAAATAACATTAAAAATTATTTTATTATGAACACGGTGTTATAGGGTTGCCTGCGAAAAACTGTCCAGAATTCCGGTTGTCGAATTTCGAAAAGTAAAATATTGCAGCGAGTGAATGTGTGCGACTGAGAGGTCCCAACCAAAACCATCCCATACGATAGAAGAGGACACAGCATAGCAGCTGTTTGAAGTCCGCCCATTTAAAAAAAGAGAGTGCGCATGCTATTTGTGCTTGAAAACGAAAAGGATAGCGATAGACTCGTATATGCTGTGCATTATTTTGGAGTAGATTGTCGCTATAGATACAATAAAATTCATGGTATAATAATATACTCCGCCTGTTACTCTCTTCCGAGACTCGCGAACCACGTGACTGACACAAGCCTACGTCATCATGGTGTTCAGAGATTCTCATACATTTAAATGTTGGAGAATTTTAACCAACGGTGAAAAGTGTTTAAACGGCATTAATTTTAAGTGATTCAAGAAGAAACATAGGTAGTAGAAAAAAACAAATCTAATGTATCTAATCTTTCGGAGTTTCTTCTCAACAGTGGTCACCTCTTGTGAAATGTCGATAGACTCAGACATGTAAAAGTGCCCTTGTGCAGAATAAAGTTCATTATTTCATTAATTAATTGAATAAAAAAAAAGTTAAATAACTATTTCTCTATTTTAATAATAAACTACTCCAAAATAATGTACAGCAAATACGAGTCTATCGCTATGCTTTTCATTTTCAAGCACAAATAGCATGCGCACCCTCTTTTTTTAAATGGGCGGACTTCAAACAGCTGCTATGCTGTGTCCTCTTCTATCGTATGGGATGGTTTTGGTTGGGACCTCTCAGTCGCACACATTCACTCGCTGCAATATTTTACTTTTCAAAATTCGACAACCGGAATTCTGGACTGATTTTTCGCAGGCAACCCTATACCACCGTGTTCATAATAAAATAATCTTTAATGTTATTTAATTTCAATTCAATAATCAGACCGTTGCAAAATGCTAGTATAGATTTACCAGTTTAAACCTGGCTACCCGATAGTTGTGACGGGAAAAGAATAGGCAACCTAACGTTTGCATATTCTATGGGCTTCATACTTTTGATAGGTATAGAAATTATCTAATAATCAAATGTTTAAAAAAAATTTTTTTTTAATCATTAATTAAACATACCCTGGACTAAAATTTGTTAGGCAACCCATATGCAATATATTTATTGACATATTAAATTAAATATAAAATACATTTCATCAAATAAACATCTCGGTGAAGGTCGTTCTTAAAGGGATCTTAGACTATTATCATTAGTTTGGTAAATTAAACAGACATGGAAACATATTTATTTTCTACACACGTATATAATTTATAAAAACTTTTGGTTAGACTCGTCATCTTAACATTCAATTTAAACTTCTATTCATTTTGAAAGGAATAATTACATTTTATTTTCGAATGCTTGCAAGAACCACAAGACGCAGTATAGTAAATATTTATTACGTAGATTTGACCAGTAATCACATGAAGAAAAATTTAATATCATCGTAATACTTTTTACCGTCGTGCTTTGTACACTGTAAAACCTAATAGAATTTAATTAAATCTGTGTTATACTTTGACAAAGCAAACGCGTCGACAGGAGAACAGGAGAATTCGGTAAGTGGACACTATAAATATATTTCCAATTTCAATTCAAGCTTGACTATAATACTCTTCCAGGAACAAAATTTAGCGAGAAATGTGCAAAATTAGGGTCACCCCACACCGTTATTGGTTATCGGACGCAACAATTAGGGTTGGACACGCGTTAGGGCTTAAGTGCGGTTCATACTGCTCCCTTTTAAATAATTACCCGGGTAGCAGATGATACGGATTAACTATAGTGCCACCCCTGGAGTATGAAAAATAAAATGTAGGTCGGTTACGTAGATTAAAGCGAAAAGTAAGATACGGTCCTTGAACTTGAGTTATTTTTGGTCCTAGAAAGTGCGACCCTCGAGAATATAATTATGTTCACCAAATTGTGTTTGAAACTTTGAAACTCATATATTTAAGAATGTATTAATTTATTAAAACCTAAGTTGTGAAAAGCCTGTAAACATAAAGTCAAAAAGTGTTTGAAGTTGCAAATTGTTTTTTCAATAATTTACATTCCCGTTAGTGGGTATGTACTCACTTAAAGTTGTATTTAGGAGTTAAATCATTTGTTAAAACTCCTAAATCTATGGACACCCGCCTATAATTTTGGGAAACTGCTCGCAGCACAAAAGAACCATATCTACTTTTGATTTAATCTAAGGTCGGTTCGTCGGACTTGTTAGGTATGGAATGAATTTCAAAAGGTAATGTTCTCGCTAGTTAATTAGGATTCGTGTTCAACTTTGTTAGGTCAAAACAGCGTATCTTACTAACAAGTCCCCATCACTTATAACCTTTCGTAAATTTAGAATAGCCTTGATAAGGTGTTCTAGTTTACGTTAGTGGGAATAATTTAATTAGTTGCTTTCTACAATATCGTAGTAGTATCAGGTCATAATGAAATGAGTTGGTAATTGTTTTTAGTGGAATTGCGGTAAATTTACATAATAGTTGTCCACTCGATTTTATTTGGTTTATGCTATCAAAAACGTTTTTGTGGTTGTTTGTTGCGGCTTCGGTATGCAGTTTCGGTTACTTGCGAGTGTTAACGTGAATGTCACGCGACTACATAGCATACCTATGCTACATAGCATACCTATGCTACATAGCATACCTATGCTATGTAGCATACCTATGCTACATAGCATATCTATGCTACATAGCATACCTATGCTACATAGCATACCTATGCTACATAGCATACCTATGCTACATAGTATACCTATGCTATGTAGCATACCTATGCTACATAGCACACCTATGCTACATAGCATACCTATGCTACATAGCATACCTATGCTACATAGCATACCTATGCTACATAGTATACCTATGCTATGTAGTCGCGTGACATTCACGGGCCTAATCACACTAATATTATAAAGGCGAAAGTTTGTGAGTATGTTTATATAGGTATGTGTTACTTCTTCACACTCAAACGGCTGGACTAATTTTGATAAATTTTGGTATGAAGGTAGCTGAGACCCTGGATTAACACATAGGCTGCTTTTTATCCCGAAAAAAATTACTTACCGTGGGATGAGCGGGTAAGACCGGGTGGCGCAGCTAGTAAATAAATAAATATCGGTCACACTTATTTCTTTAGAATAATCGAAATTTTCTGTTCAAAAATACTAATTGAGATCATCATCCTCCTAGCCTTTGTCCCATTTTTTGAGAATGAATTCTCAATCGGGGTCGACTACCTAAATCCCAAGATGTGGCGTAGGCATTAGTTTTTACGCAAGCGACTGCCATCTGACCTTCCAACCCAGAGGGGAAACAAGGCCTTATTGGGCTTAGGTGGTTTCCTCACGATGTTTTCCTTCACCGAAAAGCGAGTGGTAAATATCAAATGACATTCCGTACATTAAGTTCCGAAAAACTCATTGGTACGGTTCGAATTCGAACCTGCGACCTTCGGATTGAAAGTCGCATGCCCTAACCACTAGGCTACCACCGCATTTAGGCTACCACCGCATTTACCGCATACAAAAATACTAATTGAGATAAGTATTATTTATTCTTTTATTTTGTAAGAGGTTTCGCAATATGTAAAAAAATACAGGAACGAATTGAAGAATATGTATTATATTGATACCCTTAATATTTAAAATGTCAACTTGTTAATTCAACCCGAATAGAAAAAATCATGTTGTTGTGTCGTAATACTAGCACCACATCTTGTCTTATTTGTTAAATAAATATTCATATTGCATCCCTTTCGTTTGACGTAGAAAACAAAAGAGATGCGACACAAATATTTGGCGAATACGATGAATGGGGGTACGTATTTGAATATCGAAAATTGAAATATCGACATACAAAATATCGACGGTTAAAATATCGAAAATTAGAATATCGAAGGATCATAACGTCGAAATTCAAAATATCGAAAGTACTTATACACTATCGAATGGTACAATTATCGAATGTTTAAATTTCTAAAATCTGACTATTGACATATAAAATATCGAAAATTGAGACTTCGAACGATTCTAAGGTCGAAATTCTAAATATCGAATATCTATATTACCGAAAGGTACAATAGTCGAACACTAAAATGTCGAAAATCTGAATATCTACAAGTGAAATATCGAAATATTATTACGTCGAATGATAAAATATCGAAAGTATATCGATGCTTTTAAATAATATTTGTTTAAACCATGAATACAAAGATCAAAGCAAATATTTGTTCCTAAAAATAGTAGAGCTATCGCCTTACATATTATGGCAGCCTAATGGCTGAGAAAATCCGAGTCTAGGGCTCTCGCTGGTTAGGACGCGTGCCGACACAGAGCACCCTAGTGTTTTTGTAAAGCCGGAGGCTCGGAGTGAGTGCAGCCCTCGCCCGCCGTGACAAAGCTCGGGAGCCGTGCGAAGCGGAGCGGCTGAGGCTGGTCGCCGAAGGCGACCAACAAGCCGTAGCTGCGGAGTGGAGTACAGGCGACCGCGCTTTGCCACGCAAGGGCGGAAGGGCTGCTCTCCCCGCAGCGCCGGAGCTAAGGCAGAGTCAGTTTTGCTCGATTTAGACTCGAGGTTGACCTAATGACTAGGTTGACCCAGTGCAATGTTTGATTTAAAGCAAAACTGACTCTGCCTTAGCTCCGGCGCTGCGGGGAGAGCAGCCCTTCCGCCCTTGCGTGGCAAAGCTCGGGAGCCGTGCGGGCTGCACTCCTTCCGCGCCTCCGGCTTTACAAAAACACTCTAGGGTGCTCTGTGTCGGCACGCGTCCTAACCAGCGAGAGCCCTAGATTCGGACTTTCACACACAGCTCATTATTATTTCGCATCTACCCTCCTATTTTGTCCATGTGCAATTTAATTACCGTTCGGCATTTGGGCTTTCGGAATCTCAGCCGTCGATATAATGACAGTAGATATTAAGATCGTTCGCTACTTCAATTTTCGATATTTTAAACGTTGGCTTTTTGATGGTTGATATTTTGGGTTTCGATATTAACATATATCGATAATTTTATTGTAGATATTTTGAACTTTCGATATTTTAGCAATTCGGACTTTGACTTTTAGGTATTCCAAACGTCGATATAATGATAGTAGATATTTAGATCGTTCGATATTTTAACTTTCGATATTTTGACCGTCGACTTTTTAACGCTAGATATATTAGCTTTTGATATTCAAATACGTACCCATGAATGGAGATGATATTGCAAAACACACAACTGTGTCCACATCGTGGACTCCACAACACGTCACAACATAGTGTAGTTATATAAATTACGAAGCGTTTGGCTCGGTTTGTAGACACCTGCCTACTGAGCCGGCGGTCCCGGTTTCGAATCCCGGCCGGGGCAAATATTTGTGTGATGAACTCGAATATTTGTGCTTGGGTCATGGTTGTTCTATGTATTTAAGTACATATTTATCTATATAAGTACGTATATCGTCGTCTAGTACCCATAACACGAGCCTTCTTGAGCTTAATTTGGGACTAGATTGATTTGTGTAAGGTTGTCCGATATTTATTTATAAATACAATTAACTCAATATGTCATGATACAAAGAAACAAAATATTTTTTTTTTTTTTTATTTATTTATTATCTAAAAAAAAAATTACAAAACTTGTACTCTTTATATGTTTCGCCAAACTGCAATGCAGTTTGTTGGCGAAGAAAAAACAATAATTGAAATATGTGATTTCAAAGGTACGAAAAAGATATTTGGAAATTGTTTTTAGAATCCCATTGACGTAATAATTACATAATACCTCAATGTAGAATCGTCATAATTTAACAAAACAATAATTGTAGAACAACCATGAACGTAAACGCACTTTTTCACAGTGAAAATGGCAATTTACTTATTTTCTCCATACAAATACTGGTACCCAATCCACTGATAACGTCATATGCAGGAAGGCCTTTTCTATGGACGAATGTTGAACTTTGACGGTCATTTCTGACTTTTAGAGCAGTCTAAGTGTAGGTAGTCCCATATAGACATGAGATCCTAATAAAAAATTGAATCAGTTGAAATCCTCAAAAAATATTGTCCGCACGCCTATCGTCGATGAAATGAACATTCTCTGAAATAAACACTAACTAGTCGCTCTGTGAGCTGTAGAGCTCGCGAGTTTATTTTGAAAAGGTAGAAACTTGTCATTTTTTAACCCTCATTTTCCAAAAAAAAAATTAAATTCCAAAAAACAAAATTATAGTACCCTATCGAACCTACCCACAAAATTTCATGAGAATCGATTGAAAAATGCGACCTCTAGACGAGGACAGCCGGAAAGCCCCTAGAAATCCAAACAAACAACAAAATAGAAAAAAAGGCTCCTATGTGGTTTATATTTTTCTTCTATTCAACTCGTAAAACGCTCATCGAACGTCACATTACAATCCCTATTATAAAGAATCGACCATCCGCTACCTACCATTGTAAACCCCGAAATAAAGACAAATCTTGCAAATTACCGTTATTATAGCAAAATTCCTTAATTCCGAGGAATAACGAGCGTCATTTTTATAAAGTTCTCGGAGCATTATTCTTCGTTCGCATTATCGTTAAGTTCGCACTAGAAGAGTGATAGCTTCAGAACTTGGCCGTTTACGGTATGTTTTATCGTGCTCCCCAGCGATGGGGTTGCTGGCACTTTGATGGATAACATTGGCGGGGTGTCAATAGGCGAGCTAAATTGATAGAGCACGTATGATGGGTGCATAAGCTAATTATGGCGTGCTACGTGTTTGGAGAGTGTCATGGGAACAGTCGCTGGCTGAGCATTGTTAATACTGGACAGTGTAGGCACTGATTAACTATACATAACAACATATACATAGCTGTCGGCTTCCATGAATCTCTGAAGGGTGTACTAGGGCGTTTATGCGGCTTGATGGTTGACAGGTCGACACCTAGAACTTGCGTTATACATAGTCTGGAGTTGTATTAAATATGTCTGTTAGATTGTATTTACAACCTAGCAAACATATTTATTTATTTATTTATTTATTTATTTATTATACAGAATTAGCACTAACAGCTGAACCTTACGTGCTAATTGTTAGTTGTTAGAAGAATACATACATCATTAATTGAACTAGGTAATATACATTAGGTATTGCATTATTAACATTATATTACTAAATTAAACTAAACTTCACAACATTAAATTATCATATTGCAGGTTTCTGATTCTTGAAATAAGTGGAGTGAATTAAATTACCTACTACTATGATATAATTGCATAGAACAAAACGCATAGGAAAATTAATTGTGTTCACTGATCCGCACTACTGATCCCTAGTCCCTTCTAGATCGCCGGTCCAGCGTCTTCCATACGATCATTAATATATCTGCATATCTGAATTCTAATAGGGAAGCAATCTCTGTAATGTTTACTAATAATCATTTGCTCCAAGGTTAACTGAAATAAATCCGTTACATGGATAAGTTCGCCTTTGTACACATCTACTATCTCCAGGTCTTTGTGAAATTGTCTGTTTAGCATCTACGACACGTTACTACAATTTGGCTATTTCTCAAGTAGTTAAACTAGTTGAGCTATTTATTATTTCAGTGTAAGATATAAGTTAAATTCGTATAATAAGCCCAAGCTTACGCAACTGGCTATTAGTAGTCGTATAGAGTCTACTAACAGCTGTTATAAGTAGTTATATTAGAACTACCCCATTTAATTAAACCGGGCTGTCGATGCGGCGTGTGCCCTCATCGCTCAATAGAGATTAAACTTTTTGTGCAACCTATTAAAAAAACAAAACCTAGCAAAATGTAAGCAATAGCTTACATTTTGAAAAAACTAAATGGGTATCAAGTGCTTTTTTATTTGCTTTCTTCATTATTTTGGAAACGCAATTAATCAATATTTTTTTACTAATACTGCTTATACAACGTTTCATACAATACTTTTGTAACGGTTCGCTACAATACATGTACTCTTTACTGTACACCTCACAAAACATACAGGAGAAATATGACGCAAGATATAACTATTAGAGGAAAATAACAGGGAGTCGCTAAAGAGCGACCTCTTCCAGGCAACGTTTGGGTAGTGGAGAACTCGCTACTTTTAAATATAATACAATTTAACAATAAAACATACTTTCATTGCCCGCTCAAAATGAAACATTAAAAAGATGTCTACGGTCAACTTTGGAATCGACGATATACATGAGTCCATGTAGTCTTTTCAAAATAAATACGCGCCGATACCCCTAACAGAATTCGTGACATATCAATGTCAAGATATGAACGTATTAATCCAATACCTTATTTGCCGGCCGTCCTTCGGCAAACACGGATTATGACGTTACCCTAATTGACGCCATTTGGATCGAAACAAAGGTCCCCCGTCCATGTCGGGATAACAGTTGTTGTTACAATTTCGGATCGGTTCGTTTCCGTTGCGGTATCTATAATTTCTTCACATTACAATACAATTTGAGAAATATACGGCGTACAGTCAACCAATTTGATTTCTAGGCCACTAAAGAACCTTGTCACAGCTCACAGTGACAATGATATGAGATTTTAAGCGGCTTTCATATTGACGTTCACTGTGAGAAAGTATGAAATGGCCTAGGAATCAAATTGGTTGACTGTACATAGAGCTCTGGAGGGAAGCTGCCTTGAATCCTTAGGTTATTATCTTCCCTCCAGAGCCTAAATTTTTTTTCCACTCTGTATACGAGCGTATCATTTGGAGTTATTATTGTGCCGTATTGACGATTTTGGACAAATAGAATTCTTGATTGTAATTATACACATAGGTATTTTACCATTGACACAAAGATCAAATCACAAAGAAAAATTGAAATGCGTAGCCTAGTGGCCAGTGGGAGAGATCGTGAATCGAACCCGGTACCTCTGGATCGACCGGTAGGTCCAACGAGTTAACCGTTTCACCACCCTAACGCCAAATAACTTTCCGAGTTCGCCCTTATGCTTTGTGTGTCGATCTCTGAATTGTTTATTTGAAAGGCTATACACAGATCGACACACCAAGCATAAGGACAAATTCAAAAGGCTATTTGAAAGGTTTTACACCAACATTTACCATAGTTACCCGGTTATAACCGGTTATGTGTGTAGAAAAATAACTGGTTTTATATTCTCTAATCCCATATGGAAAAGGGGATCCGCTTTCCTGCTAGTAGGTAAGGTACCTTACCTAATGAAAGCTACAAAACAACTCGCTTATAATATACCCAAATACATACTTTTGAAGGCTAGAAACAGAAACTTCACAAATTATTATTATCTACACCGTGACTGAATCACTTAGTATTTAATGGACGGTAGTAATTAACTGACAATGTGTGCTGTTATGCCTCCAAACCAATATTACTATATATTTTTGTTAATTAAACTAAATGTGTAAACTGTTGTTTATTAATCCCTAGCTTCTATCCTACTGCTACCTTGGTTCCTTATACTAATTAAATTTCCAACTTAATTTAATGTTATCTATCCTCAAAACATAACTTGTTACTTCCTATGTAGGCTAGCCACCAAAAATATTTATAGTTCCTATAGCAAATTCAATATGGAATATTATGGATACTCTTATAAAAGTTATTTAATTCTATATAAAATATCAAATTCAAATATCAATTAGTCCATAGTCAGATATAGTTGAACTAGATTACCTTATGTAACAATAAGAATCAATATGTGATTCTATCCAAATTTTATTAGAATTCTGGAATGAAAGTTAATTTAGTTCTTAAAATTAAATAAATAAATAAATAAATATCATGGGACAATCATACACAAATCGACCTAGTCCCAAACTAAGCAAAGCTTGTACTATGGGTACTAGACGACGATATATATAATATATATTATATATAAATACATATATAGATAACATCCATGACCCAAGAACAAATATTCGAGTTCATCACACAAATATTTGCCCCGGCCGGGATTCGAACCCGGGACCGCCGGCTCAGTAGGCAGGGGTCTGCAAACTGCGCCAACCGCGTCGTCGTCTTCAATTGCACGTTCTTACTCCAGAATGATTAGAAGTCAAATGTCTATGTACAATATGAAACTACACTTCCTTACCAATCTATAAATAGATGAAAGTTACAGGATCTATGAGATTTTATTATGAATTTAATTGTTCTTAAGTTTTCATATTTGACAATATTGAATAAATTTTGTCATTACACCTTAATCTGAGAAGGTGGTATACATCCCTTAAATAAGTTATAGTAGGACAATTCGAAATGGATTCTAGACCTATACAATAAGTAGTAAGCTGTTATAGTCATCACAATTAAGAACTAGTAAAGACTAGATCATAGTATAATAAAGAAGGTATCTTATGGTGTATATATAAAAAACATATTTTTTTTGTTAGAAAACCCCCTACCACCCTAAGTGCGCGGAGAGTGTCACTGAACGCTTTACCTATCTATTCCTGAGAAGCAAATCGAATTAAAGCGTTCAGCTAGAAGATGGGGAACTCCGCACCTATTCTAAACTGAACAAACCACTGTGGGATCTCTCTGCATCTATGCATGATGTCCTAGCCTAAGGCAAAGTGTCAGAAGATCCATCTTTTGGGGAAGCCTTTTGGCGCAGGCTTTAAGTTAACTACACAGTGGCCTACGCTAAAACCTTTACCTACCTATTTAACTAGTTAAATATATGTAATGGTTGTAAAACCTATGATAATTCAGAAAAATGAAGTTTATAATTGTATTTATAAGAACTCTAGTACGCTACTCTTTCTTAGTAGGTATGAACCCTTCTAATGGGTTCTAGAACTTGGTTTTCGTTTGACCATACTGATAAATGTAGTATATCCTTGAAATCATGAAGACTATTGTGTCCGTTCGGAGTATCTTTCAACTCTCGACTGACTCATTCTGATAAGGGAAATTACTCTCAACCCTTGGTATATAAATTGATTTAGTTCTGAGATCTGTGATGTAAATACGGGAACGAATAGCTTTCATTATTGCTATCCACAAGTCCCGGCTTTTCTTAGCAATTTACACTTCAGACACACCAAATCCAGCCTTAGGAATGCTTTGTTTTTCCATACTATACAACGATCCACAATTTCCTTATCAAAATTATAACAAAGTTTAAAATTATTTCTGCTCATTGAAAGGGCGAATGTCATCGGTCAGCTGATTCGACTTAACTTTAGTGTTGCCATTCTATCACTGAGGCTGTAACATATGTACATTACTTTAAATCATAATCAGTAAATTTTAACTAATTATTTCTATATATATTGATGTCATATTAAAGGTTCTAAATATCTGATTGGTTTAAATAACAGGTTTCTCTATTCCCTTTCTTTATAAACTGTTACAAGATTTTGTTTTTCACTACTGACATCCCGAGTCATAGACACTAGTAATGCAAGAAATCAGCTGTTTGTATCTATTATACCAGACGAGATTAAAATAAATTGAATATGTGTTATGTTAGTTAATGATAAATGGCCGATTGCTCGGAAGATACAGGACCCCATCCTAATGTTCCTACTAAAGTGTACCTATCACTATACCCTGTTTCCCTAGCTAGCACCACCAATACTAGAGGCCTAAACCTCATATTTACATTTAAACGTGTATGGGACCTAGGTAAGCTAAACTATAAATTCGGGAGATTAACCCGAGGTTGTGACTAACATCGGTGTGAGGGAACCCCCTCTTGCGTGGCTAAAACACCGGAAACGCAGAGTAGCTCGCCCTAATATGTGTAGATATTGCAAACATATAAATATATACGTATATGAGACCAAACCTGGAGGTCCACCTGATTTCAACAAGTGTGGATATCCCGCATGCCCAACACGTGTGGACCTTGCATTCACCAGATAGAGCACTCTAGATTTGTAGGCTTATCACTGCGCTTGTAAATGGCAAGTGTCCGGGTTGCCTAACCCAGATAAAAACTAAAGAGTCTGAAAGATATTCGTTTAACAGCCGCAAGGTTAAATATCTTTCATCTGGCAACCATGTACCAAAACACTATTTCTGGCATGTAATTAAGCTTGATAGCCATAAAACAACAAAATCCCACAACATTTCAATAAATAATTATAGATCAGAAAAATAATGTAATCCCGACAGAAATTCCCCTTAGAATTAAATTTAATACCTTATTGCCAGACAATAATGTTACCCAGTCGAAGTCGCAAGTAAAAATGAATCCCATCCTTCAATTCCCCTCCGTATTTATACTTAACTGTGGACAAAGTGGACAAAGTGGACATTCTCACAATTTTAATCCTTACGCAGTATAAATAAAGCTCAATTTTTCCGCTGGCAAATCTTGTGAATAGCAGTTTGCTATTTTAAAATGGTAGGTTGTTTAGTCATTTTTACTTGCTTCTGTAACCATTCATACTGTTACTCCTTTTAAGCATTTGTATTGCATATACCTATTAAATGACGACCTTAGTATTCGCTTGGCGAAAAATGATGTTAATGTGTCAGGAATTTGACGATGATAATGATGATGTGAGTCTTACGATGGTGATATATGATTATATGATGGCGAACACATGACGAGATCATGTGAATCGCTACAATCGCCCCCCTGCGAAAGTTTGAAGTGGATTGACATTGTCAAATAGCGTAGAACTCCGCATTCCCTTATTAAATTGTAAACCAATTAAAAAAAATATATATATATATATATGACAAATTATTTCTAAAACAAATAACATTTTGTGCTAATCTTGGATATTCTAAATCCGTACGTATTCGAACCCTTAAGTGTGTGTGTATTTAAACCAATACTTGGAAAGTCACTTGTGTATTAAATCAGAATTCAAACCATAGAATAATATCATTTACATTAGAATTAAACAAAACTTTAAACTTCGTTTAGACCTAAAGCGTTAGTATAGTTTAACTCGCACAAACATTACATTTATTATTATTATTATTAAAGCAGTAACGTAACCAAATGTTTACAATGAAGCGAACAATTTAAAAATGTAACGGTTCAGGCAGGGTTCAAACCTGCGTCTCCAATGGCTTTCCGGACCAACACGGGCATCCTACCTATTGGACCACCGAACCTGATGCGAGAGCCATTGAATTTTTCGCTTCATCAAACATTAGATTTATACTCAGTATTTGATAAAAGGAAAACATGTCCCCACAGATAAATTGTACTCCAATTCAATAAACAGGTAAACTTAGTTTTTGCTTCGAATTTTGCACGAAATTCCAGTAAAGTTTCTTGGCTGCCGGTATGAAACGTTTATTTATTGTTCAATTTTGCGATTGGTTACCGCAACCAAATAAGTACAGCCTCAAACTTTGTTTCCACGAGATGTGCCACTCGAGTGCTAATTTATTGCTGGCTTTCACGGCAGAATTGGAAATCTAAGGCGGTCTTCACACTAGCTTAGTGGTAAGGGTAAGTAAAGTACCGCCTGAATGGCAATGTAAGTACCTAAGCAAATGTTTCCAATTCACCACACGGTCCGCACGCCCCGCATCGTAGCAAACAGCAAGTGTGTAAACGCCTGAATTGGCGACACCCATAGTTGTTATTATTATTGTCCTTCTTAAGCACTAGTAATGAGGCCTTCAAAGTCCTGTTATGGATCCGATCGAACAGATCTAATTTATTTTGTTTCCTTACTGCGCCCCGCAGTATTGCCGGCGGTTTATCACGTAAAAAGTAGCCTGTGTGATGTTTCAGGATGTCAGTTACCCCCATACCGAATTAATCAAATTTGGTCCACCCGTTTGAGCGTGAAGAAGTAACAAACATACAAACTTTAACCTTTATATTACTAGCTGCGCCCCGTGTCGGGATAGCTTTTCTTTGCCTGCCCCATCACCCCCTGGCAGACCCATTTACGATTAAAACATCACAGTGATTTTTTGTTTGTAAAAAAAAAAACGTGTGCACATTTTTTTAATAGGTTTACAGTTTTCTACGTATCATTAGCTATACATTATTATTATTTTATTTTTTTGTTCACATAATCAAAAATCTGAGGTAAAAAGTCACTCCACTTCTTGAGTTTTTTCATTTATGTTTAAAATTGGTAGTCAAATTGTACAGAATACAATATGTTCTTATAGTGAATAAAGTTTCCAGATAATATAGTATTTAGTCAAATTTTTTCACAGTATTTATATTTCTGTTTCAATTGTTTGCATCCTACAGAATACGACGGCAAAACTTTGCACGATCAGCATCAAAAATAGTTGTCAATTTTACTACTGGCTTTATGTCAAATTGCAAACTAAAATTGTCAGCTACTATTGATGCTGACTGTACCTACAATATAACTGTACCTATCCAGCAGTTAAGTGAGGAAACCTCCGTCACAATATCAGGGAACTTCCCAATAGTGCATCTTGTTAGTTTGCACAGTTTGCATGCATGTCGAAAGGCAGACTTGGACGAGTTCGCTCTGCAGTTTCCTGGATAGTAAAAAGCCGACAAGTGCGCATCGGAATTGCGCACGAAGTTCCGTAGGTACTATTTTTTTCTCCTCTTATTTTTAAAGCCCGGCTATAAAAATAAAATTTAAAATTTAAAAAACCCCCGACATGACAACCAATAAAAAGAAAGAAATAAAATCTACGAAATGTGCCTATACAATGAACAGCAGAAAAAGAATCCAAGCTTCGTTGCGTTCGGGGGACCGCTAAGTACCTACCCAAATGAAATGAAATATATTTTTCAACGCAAAATTGCATGTATTATGCATTTGGGCTTCCCACTTTACGATTTTCAGTACATTGCATTTCATTTACTTAGCGGTCCCCCGACGCAACGAAGCTTGGATTCTTTTTCTACTGTTCATTGTATAGGCACATTTCGTAGATTTTATTTCTTTCTTTTTATTGGTTGTCATGTCGGAGGGTTTTTTAAATTTTTAATTTTATTTTTATTTCATATTTTTTAAACAAACAAAAGTTTCGTCCCGGAATTTTCTTCTTTTGACACTATTGTTGTTTTACACCGTTTAAGGTCCAGGGTTTCCAATCTTTCGCCGAGCTTGATCCTGGACTGTAATTATGTAGGTACAGCAGGATCCCAAGCTAGTGGTAATGAATGCCGTCTTCTCTAAGATTGAAGTTAGGATATATTTTGATTTCAATAGCCTTAAGCAACATTCTGGGAAAAAACCGTTAAAGTAAGACTAGTCAATGCTTATAATGGCAAAATGGCGAAGTTATTAGCCAAGACAATCAAAATATATACTTTAAATGCACTGCTCATGCAGTCAGTCGCAAGAACCTGCTACTTATGGCCTAAAACAGAACCAGGTTTCTATTCTACAGGATCCAAATAGTAGGTACGGGTGGCTTACTTAGCTCCATAAAAATTGCAGTTGGTGCTAGGTAACGACTTAGTTTTGAGAGACCTAATCATCGATACCCCACACCATGGGATAAACATACAAATGTTTTTAAAAATGTATTCAACCACTTGTTCTCTGAGCTAAGCTGTGTATAGACTGACACAAACTACAAAATCCTAAAAAGCTGTTATTCACTTAGGCAAGAGTACTTTTGCTAAGCTTACGTGTAATTTAGTCGCGTTAAAATCTTGCAGGGTGTTGCTATTTGTGACCTCAATCAAAGGAACCTGTTCAATAGTCCTAATAACAATTCAGCTTTAGCAGAATTCCGAAACTTAAAAATAGTGACCCAGTACTGTGACAGAAATTATAATGAGTTTTTTTGTCAAAACAGTTTTTTTGGGACTCGGTTTTATTATTGGCTGTACTTTCTTACACAAATATTAATTGCTCATCAAGAACAATCAGATGAGCCCAAACACCGTGGGTTTATCTTGTGCTGTTTAGGAGTTCCTACGGCCATCTTCAGCTCCAAGGTACCAAATTATTGTACTGTCAAAAATTTATTAATCTATTGATTACGCTAATAAAATTTAACATTTATCCAACATTAGAAAATCTTGGCTTAGATCCTTTCACAACTCTCTGTCAGGCCTCATCATGAGACCGTCATTTAGTAAGTGATATAGAAAATGCTAATAATACATAACATTTAACCAAAACTTTGGAATCCTTGGCTTCAATATTGGCTGAAATCCATTAACAACTAGCTGGTCATCATGAGACCTTCATTTATTGAGTGATATAGAAAATGCTAATGATACTTAACATTTAACCAAAATTTGGAATCCTTATCTTTCAATATGGGCTGAGATCCGTTCACAACTACCTGGTCATCATGAGACCTTCATTTATTAAGTGATAAAAATGCTAATAATACTTAACATTTAACCAAAATTTGGAATCCTTGGCTTCAATATTAGCTGAAATCCATTAACAACTAGCTGGTCATTATGAGACCTTCATTTATTGAGTGATATAGAAAATGGCCGGTGATGACCTACGGAGCCGAGACGTGGTCTCTAACTATGGGCCTCTTAAGGAAGCTCAGAGTCACTCAGCGAGCTATGGAAAGGGCTATGCTCGGGATCTCTCTACGTGATCGAATCAGGAATGATGAGATTCGTAGACGAACTAACGTCACCGACATAGCAAACAGGGTTAGCAAACTGAAGTGGCAATGGGCAGGGCACATAGCTCGAAGAACCGATGGCCGTTGGGGCAGAAAAGTTCTCGAGTGGAGACCACGTACCGGCAAGCGCAGCGTAGGACGGCCACCCGCAAGGTGGTCGGATGATCTGGTCAGGGTTGCGGGGACACGCTGGATGCGGGTCGCTTCTATCCGGCCCATGTGGAAGTCAATTGAGGAGGCCTGTGTCCAGCAGTGGACGTCCTATGGCTGAAATGATGATGATGATGATGATGATGATGATAGAAAATGCTAATAAAACTTATCATTTATCCAAAATTTGGAATTCTTGGCTTCAATATTGGCTGAGATCCATTAACAACTAGCTGGTCATCATGAGACCTTTATTTATTGAGTGATATAGAAAATGCTAATACAACTTAACATTTAACCAAAATTTGGTATCCTTAGCTTCAATATTGGCTGAGATCCATTAACAACTACCTGGTCATCATGAGACCCTCAATTAGTGAGTCATATAGAAAATGCTAATAAAACTTAACATTTAGCCAATATTTCGAATTATTGACTTCATTATTGGCTGAGATCTCGTCACTTGTTCCAATTAAAGCTGAATATCTTGGAAACTACTGGTCCTATATCTACCAAACATAGCTAAGAACCATCTCGACGGAAAAGTCTTTCGATTAAAAAAAACCGCACTTAAATTGGTCCATCCGCTTGGGTGCTACGATGCCACAGACAGATACACAGATACACAGATACACATGTTAAACTTATAACACCCCTTTTTTGGTCGGGGGTTAAAAAAGAGGGGGAAGTTTAAATGTGTATTTATACAGGGTGTGGCCTGTATCTATCTGTGGCTGTGTTTTTAAGTCGAAAGCCTTATTTGTGGAAACGATTTGGAAATAATAGCAGCAATCTCCAAGAAATTCAATGTTCATTGGAACTAGTCACAGGACCTCAGCCACATTTATTTATTTATTTATTTAGAACCATTAAATGAGTAACATTACAGATTCCTCCATTGCGTTACATCGATTCATTACACATATAAAGTTAAGAATTCAAAAATTGTGTTCGGTTTTATTAGCGTTTTCTATATCACTCATTAAATCAGAGTGATGATGATGGCTAGCTACATGTGTCGGGGGTGTTTTAAATTTGTTTTTTTTTTGTCATTGCGGCCATAGGTAACACATTAGGATCTCTATCTATTATGGTTCCAAAGATACAGCCCTAATTAGCACATTAGGATTCTAATTCTACCCATTACGGTTCCAATGATACAGCCCTGTGAAAGACCGATGGACGGACAGGCAGTGGAGGCCTAGTGATAGGGATATTAGCACTCTTTGGGTACGGAATTCTAAAAATGTTCTGTACCTACTTGTAGACTACAAACATGTGAAACATGAAGAGCATCAAACTACGCGATATTTGAAAACTTTACACACAGGCGATCAAAGGATTCGGAAAGAACTGTTTGCTAGTGACTGAAAACGTTCGTAATGTATCCCTGTAGATGGATTGCCGGATAAGCTAGAATAATTTTTCAGTTTTTCCGCGGGCCAACACTGATATCTGTACTATTTAAATAAAACTATTTAAACGGATTATCGCGTATATAAATATAAGCGATATAATCCATTTAAATTGTTTTTGTGAAGAAATTATTATGACTAGTTTATTGAATTATATTGATAAACTAGCGGCCGCCCGCGACTTCGTCCGCGTAGATGTTTGATGATGAGAAAGATATTAAAATAACTTTTTTGTATTTGATTAAGTAAGCTTTCTACAAAGTTTCAAGTCTCTAGTTCAAAAAATAAAGTTTCTCCCATATAAACATTGCACCCCTATTTAACCCCTTTAGGGGTGGAATTTTCTAAAACGCTGAAAGTACTTTTCGTGTTTTTTAATAAGTAATCTTTCTACAAAGTTCAACGACAATTTCGATGAGTGATTTTTTCAGTCTACCGTGAATTGTTTCCCTTTATTTGTGTTATATGCGTTAAGTAAGTTCACGACTAAAGGGTACACTTTTAAGAAACCCCAATTAATGTAATTATCGTTTGTTCGATCTAAATATCAGACACCTATCAATTCGACATCATCATCATCATCTCAGCCATAGGACGTCCACTGCTGAACATAGGCCTCCCCTTTGGACTTCCATATATACCGGTTGGAAGCGACCTGCATCCAGCGCCTTCCGGCGACCTTTATAAGGTCATCTGTCCATCTTGTAGGTGGACGTCCTACGCTGCGCTTGCTGGTCCGAGGTCTCCACTCGAGCACTTTTCGGCCCCATCGGCCATCTGCTCTGCGTGCTATGTGGCCTGCCCATTGCCACTTCAACTTGCTAATCCGGTGAGCTATATCGGTCACTTTAGTTGGTCTACGGATTTCCTCATTTCTGATTCGATCACGTAGAGACACCCCGAGCATAGCCCTCTCCATTGCTCGTTGAGCGACTTTGAGCTTTGAGATGAGGCCGATAGTGAAAGACCACGTTTCGGTGCCGTAAGTCATCACTGGTAACACACATTGGTTGAAGACTTTCGTCTTGAGGCACTGAGGTATGTCGGACGAAAAGACATTGCGTAGTTTTCCGAACGCTGCCCAGCCGAGTTGGATTCGGCGGTTGACCTCTTTCTCGAAGCTGGACCTACCTAATTGGACCACTTGTCCTAGGTAGATGTATGAGTCAACAACTTCGAGTACCGAGTTTTCAACAGAGACTGGGATGGGCACAACCTTGGCATTTGACATGATTTTCGTCTTGTCCATGTTCATTTTTAAGCCCACCCGTTGAGAAACTCGATTAAGGTCATCGAGCATCATGCTGAGTTCCTCCATCGACTTTGCCATGACTACGATGTCGTTGGCAAACCGAAGGTGAGTGATGTATTCGCCATTGATGTTGATGCCAAATCCTTGCCATTCCAGGAGCTTGAAGGCGTCTTCCATAGCGGCCGTAAACAGTTTCGGGGACACAACGTCCCCCTGTCTTACGCCTCTTCTCAATGGAATAGCCTTTGTGCTCTGCTCCTGAACTCGGACCGACATGGTGGCGTTACTATTTTACAAACACTTCAACACTTCAATGTAGCGATAGTCAATATGGCATCGCTGAAGTGACTCGAGCACCGCCCATGTTTCCACCGAATCGAAGGCTTTCTCATAGTCCACAAACGCTAAGCATAATGGCAAGTTATACTCTTCAGTCTTCTGTATAACTTGCCGCAGCGTATGTATGTGGTCTATGGTACTATAGCTTCTTCGGAAACCGGCTTGTTCGGGAGGCTGGAAGTCATCAAGTCTATGTTCGAGACGGTTCGTGATGACCCTTGAAAACACCTTATAAACATGGCTTAGAAGCGTGATGGGCCTGTAGTTCTTCAATAGGCGGTTATCACCTTTCTTGAAGAACAGTACCACCTCGCCTCTATTCCATGCTTCAGGCGTTTTGCCCTCGGACAAGACGGAATTAAAGAGCTTCTGGAGTACCTTAAGTACCGGTGTTCCACCCGCTCTCAGAAGCTCTGAGGTGATTCCGTCTTCGCCCGGCGCCTTGTTGTTCTTAAGCAGCTTCAGCGCCATCCTAATCTCGTACAGACTGATGTCCGGGATGTCTTCGGTATAATGTCGGGACAGCTTGGCTCTTGGATCTCCTACCAAGCTGTCAACGGGCTTTGCGACTGAAGTGTATAACTGACCATAGAACCTCTCGATCTCGCCTAGAACCTCTGCTTTGGTCGACCGTCGACCCTATGCTGCCATCTTCCCGTTTCAGCTTGGTCAGCTGGCTTTGTCCAATAGACTTGTCCTTTGCGAACACTTTGGAGCCTTTGTTCCGCTCAATGGTCTCTTTAACACGGTTCGTATTAAAGAGCCGCAGATCATGTCGCAAGGACTTCGATATACGTCTATTAAGCTGCCTATATGACCTCGCGTCATCGGGAGACTGCAACTGTAGCGAGCGTCGTTCAGCCATGAGGTTTAAGGTTCGATCAGACAATTTCTGAGGTCTATCTTTACGGCGGGGTCTGAAAAACTTAGACCCTACCGTGTGGACAGTTTCCACTAGCCCGTCGTTGATCTCGTCCACTGAGACAAAGTTCTCCAGACAAGCGAAGCGGTTGGAGAGCTCGAGTTGAAAGCTCTCGGGGTTTTGAATATGGGCCCGAGTAGGTCGGAGCGTAGACTTCATCAGACTGGACCTTTCCAGTTTAACATTGATATTCAGTGTGCCTCTTACGATTCGATGATCACTGCCGGTCTTTACCCTATTGATCACAGACACATCACTGAAAATCCGTTTCTTGTCGGTCATGATGAAGTCAATCTCGTTTCTCGTGGAACCATCGGTACTTATCCAGGTCCATTTCCTGTGAGGCGGCTTCTGGAAGAAAGAGTTCATCATGAAGAGTTCCTCTTTCTCCAGAAAGTCGGCCAGCCTCTGTCCCCTAGGGTTCCGTTGCCCGTATCCAAATTGCCCCACTCTCAACTCATCACCGCTGTTCTTGCCCAACTTTACATTGAAGTCCCCCATAACAACAGTGAAGTAGGTTTTGGAAGTATGTATGGCCCTACTTACGTCCTCATACATAGCCTCTACTTCCTCATCAGAATGTGACGAGGTCGGTGCGTATACCTGAATGACCTTCAACGAATATCTTTCGGATATTCTGAGTATACCACCCTGCTAGACACACTGTCGATGGTTGTTATGTTGTTAACGAGGGACCTGTGAACGAGAAACCCGACACCGCCTTGGGACTGTTGGGCGCCCTCCCGGTAGTAGAGCAGGTTACCAGACTTCAGGGTTACGGTGTCCTCCCCCTCTCTACGGACTTCGCATAATCCTACAATATCCCAGTGTAACCTGCTCAGTTCCTCTTCCAACTCGCAAATCTTTTCGTCAGTCCTCATTGTGCGTATGTTGTGTGTTACCAGGGCCAGTCGTCGTGGGGATGGGTAGCCGGATTTCGTCCGGGGATTCTTAGCACCCCCTGCTCCGCTACTACCTTGGCCGCTACCCGCGCCAGGGATAGCGGAGCTGCCGGAGACTGGGGGCCTGGGGCCCAATTCGAGAATGCCGTTTGAGATATCGCCAAGCGTCAAATTTCCATTAGATAACAGTTATATCGCCATTGAACTGTCATTTAAATGCGATGGGCTTAAAAGTGACATATCTCATCTCAATTTTGGAAATACGAAGGCGATAATGATTGTCAAAAATGATATTCATGTATGTATATAAATTTCTGTTTTGAACGAAACGTAACGGACTAATTTCACGTACTACGCGGTCAATTTAAAGTATGCGCCTGTTATTTATGCCGTCACATACAAAGGAAACGAAAATTTTGCGCGTCCGAATTGACGAAGTTGCGATGTTCTAGCGATATCGCCACTTGTCAAGTAGGCACACGTCAAAAGTGACAGATGGCGATGAAAAGGAGAGATCTCCATTATATCTCTAAAATTGGTCGAATACCCCCCCTGGTATTAATGTGACTTATCATAAAGGGGGTTTTGCCATACGCGCCACGCTTGGCAGGCGGGTTGGCGCGCGCAGTTTTTTTTTTTTTTTAAGGTCTGGAAGACGCTGCTGCCCATCTTCCGGTATACTATTATTATTCCCTTAGCAGGCTTCTACTGCAACCACGGGACGATATGGTGGGGGACAATTCTAAAGCCGGTCACACCACGGGCAATTCGACATAGCCCTAGGTAATTAAGCTCTAGTAGGCTGGTGTTATGGGCGTCTACGGAATATAAAACCAGTTATTTTACCATAGTTACCCGGTTATAACCGGTTATTGTTATAGAAAAATAACTGGTTTTATATTTCCTAATCCCATTAGGAAACGGGATCCGCTCACCTGTTGGTACCTTACCTACTTAATGTAAGCTACAAAAATCTCGCTTATAAATAATGTACACCTTTTACACCTTTGAAGGAAATTACTATTTTATAACCATTGCATATTAATAGCAGCTACTTTTGCCACGTAATTATAGGTAACAACTTTCAATAGCCAGATAATATGTGGTCAATAATTTCATATAAACATTAACGAAAACATACGAATTTGAGGTCCTATTGTCGATTTTACCCCTAGAATAAACTTTGAATCGTAATTCCGTCTAATCGATTGGTTTTCATTAGCTCCGGACACAGCACGGCGGGTCAGAAAATCGGCGTGACCACACATTTATCAGGCTCGTGACCAGTCGGACCCTTGTGCTACAAATAGCAGAATACAGTAGGCCGGTTTCGCCATAACGTCAAAGAACAAATAGTTTGAGTACAAAAGGCTTCATAAATTTATGAAACATGTAATGGGTAAACACATTTTTTTAGTGTTCGATTACCGGTCTCTTCATTTATTTATTTCATGGAACAATATCAATTATGTTTGAAATAATACATAAAAATTAAACAATAAAAAGACCTTAACTAAATTACGTGTAGGTAAGTACATTGCAAGAAGTCAATATTATATATAAACATGTCAAACAAAATCATTATCAAAATTAAAGCAAAAATATTAAAAACGTTTCAAAATTACCTAAATTATAAAGTTCTTCCGCCAGGTTACGCATTTTTTTTTTCTTTGTGCTTTGATCTTTATACCAAGGGTACAAGAGGCCTTAGCGAAAGCGAGAGAGCGAGCTATTGTTGCAACCATTGCGGCGCTTAAAAGTAAAATTTCGTGAATTACGCACGTTGCGCGTTACTATACCGGTATCGGGACTGAGGTCACCACTTTTAAGTAATTTGTGCTGCGCGGTGTTAAAGCGTAAAAGTCCATCGCGCTGGCCGCTGAGTGTGAGGAGAACTATTTGTGTAAGCAGTCATATTTTGTCTGGAAGAGATCGCTTCTTAGCGATAAGACTGCCTGTTGTCTACCGTTACTTATAAATTGTACTTGTTTTTTTTTTCCTATATGTATGGCTCTCAATTATCCTTCTGTAAGTCTTGCTTCACTGCGACCACCGCCAGATGGCGAGCCAATTGACCGGATTCATTTCTATACAAAATCTCACCTAAATCTCGAATATTGCTCGCAACAGATGTTGTTCGATAGTTTACCAATTTTGTTTGCCCTCTTTGGTTGTTGTACAGCAGGCGGTGTTGTGGACATGATACTAAACACATACGAGTAAAGTCAACGTCATACAACATAATACAACAATAACTACTTTGTTGTACACCAATAAAAGTTTACAAAAGGAATCAAAACAAATACAATTCTTAAATAGCGGTTAACAACAGGCGGTCTTATCGCCAAAAAGCGATCTCTTCCAGACAACCTTTGGGTAGTGAAATAGAACTTTGTCGCCGAAAACAATATTAATGCAACATTTTGAATGTGTTATATTATAGCAGTGCCACATGCGTTCTCACCAGCGACAAAATCGGAGTTAAATAACAGCAGTCGTGGCCGAAAGCGGCCGTGAAGTAGTAGTAGTAGTAGTAGTAGCAGTTGAAGAGAAAAGGTACTAAAAACATGATGAATTTTGATAAGGACTGTACGATACTACAAAAAAAAAGTTAAAGGCAACGCTTTCAGGATTGTGTAATTCGCGTATTTGTTTTCAAAATCAGTTAATAATTCAGTTTTGTTGCAATTCAACCGCACCATATAATTAATTACTTAATTAGGTATATATTGTATTGTATGGTATATACACCTTCCTTCATTACCTACTAATAATATAATTAATTAAGACCTAACAGTGTCATAGACTGCTTTACTGGCTAGATAGGCTGTTCTCCAATTTCGTCCTGTCTTCTCAAAACTATAGATTCAAATTATCCTAATCAATATCTAATCACCCTGTATAAACACATTAATATTTTCCTGGAGGAAACATACAACATATTGAAAACCAATAGTAAATGAAAATATTGAACTCCTAAATACAACACTATTTTAATAACGAGCAGCACTCTTCACCACTATTGGTAATAAATTAGCCCCGCATTCAAGTCTTATAATTATCATTTCCGTTAAAAATGAGCTTTGTTATTGAAAAATTTGAAAATAAAGTTACGGAGTTCATAATTCCTTTTGGAAAGACGTTGACAAGTTAAGAGGCCTTATTCCTTTTAAAAGTTTTAAAATGCTGATTGTTTTAGACAATTTTCTCTATGATCAAACATGTTTCTTAACATATTATTAATGTAAGTGATTTCTACCTAGAACAGGGTTATTGGGATTGGTATGTATTTGAAACCTACAGTTTTAATTTTACATTGATAATTTTTGTTTCAAAAACTACTCGAAATTGACAAAATTCACGCGGAAAATTAGTTAATACAACTTATTTTCGACAGCACGCAATAAAAGGATGAAATAGCTATGTTACTACCTAGAACTAGTATTATTTTCAATTCAAAAAATTGGTTTTATGAAAAAAATAAAATAAAAGGAAGGCCTCTTAAGTTCCAAACATGGCATATCATTCACACCTTATTTTATTCAAACCAAAGCAATGGTTACGGCGTGACTAAAGGGGACCACCTGACTTTCACTAAAAATTGTTCATCTCTCATTCACTCAACACAATAGATTATCTCTGAGATTCCTATTAGTAGGGCGACCATTATGTTGTATGACACAAATGCGGACAGGCATAAAAATACTCTTTTGTTACAAGTATATTAAAATTTCAACTTGAAAGCAATGATTTAACACCGTTTTTTTCCTATAATATTAAAAACAGTAATATTTATATCATTTTTCTAGCAAATAGAAAAGCTAACTCTTACGAATTTAATTGTAGGGATATCTCTAGCTTACAAGTATATAATCATCGCAAAACAAGAAGTAAGAAAAATATCATAGAAATACTCATAAACTTTTGCCAATTTTCGGTTGCGGTTATAAATATAATTGAAAATGTAACTAACCATATTCTATATAATGTGACTATATTACATACGTTATATATTATATATTACATATATATTACATACCTTTCCATTTGCATTTCCGAGTTGCATTTTTTACAAGACCATACAATCTTGGAGATCCTAGGGCACCGACAGCGGTGATAGTTATTACTCTTAGCCCTTAATTTGCATTGTTGCCCAGGATGAACAAACTCTTTAACCATCTTTTTTCATTTTTTTTCGAACGAGAATTATTTGTTCTATTCAACCTTAACGAGACTTGAACTTCGTTTTTTTTGTCAAATTGTTCGTGTCAAAACTTGTAGCGTAAATCTATCGAAATCGGGTTGCATGGTTACCCTAATCGCAAGATACATTTAGTATGGAAAATTGACGCGACTAAGAAAGTGTTGACCATTGTACAATGGTCACGAGAACATTAAAGGCCTATGTCACGGCATATTGTGGCATGCCATCAATCTGCGTGGTATTTTTGTGTTACGATCAGTATCTTGATAAGAATGGACTTTGCAAAGTTGATTTCAAAACTTAAAACGAGCTGTCTGAATTGAAATGTAATATTGACCACAGCCTTATATTGTACTAGACGTCCGGACAGACGTCGTTGTGTCAACTACTTAGTGTTGGGAAAAAATGTATAGTAAGTTTTAACTTTTTTTTTTATATTTTCCTCTCCATAAGATTTCTTGCTTATTGGTCCACTCGTTCACGATTTTCACACCACATTAAGCGATCCATTTTTATTTCATATCCATTATTATTATATTTATTACATTACACCCTGAGAGATGTCGTTTAATTGGTCAGCAAATAATTATTATGTGGTGTGGTGTGGTAAAACAATCATTATGGTTAGTAAAAATAACCTAAACTAAGGCTGACCATTTCTGATATTTCTGCTGAGCAAATCATATAAGATTGAGGGAAGGAGGAAGAGAGGAAGACCTAGGAGATCTTATATAGACCAAATCAAGGAGAAAGTGGACGGCGTGTCGTATCAGGACATGAAGAAGAAAGTTGAAGATAGAGAAACATGGAAGTTGCTCCACCGACAAGAGCTAAGCTCTTAAATTTCTGATGATGAAATCATATAGGTACTTTGCAGACAGTTTAATTCGTTTATATTATTCATTATCCTGGACGCCGCAGAAGAAATCTTGCAGCAAATAATTTATACTCGCTCTGACGGGACAGCCTGGTGCTGGCGACATTAATCTTGCAGTTAACGACAGTTAGCTTGTCTCGACTGCTTAGCTCTTAGCTCACAAGCAAGTTTCCATTTCCAATGGTTAATTATTGTCAAGCCGAGGCCGTGCCGAGGCGTCAATTCGTTGTTGTATTACGATATTCCAAATTTAGCAATGAGTATATCATTTTATCTAGGCATTATCTCGGAAATTAGCCTACCCTATATTATTAGCAAATTGCACGAGACCACGTGGTAGATCACCAATGCGATGGACTGACCTGATAAAATCTGCTCCGGGCAAACCATTGCATGAATGTACCAGAAGTGCTGCGAACCGGACGAGATGGCAGAACATCGTAAGGCGGGCGACAGCAACCCCCAAGCCTCCCTCGCGATGACCACGACCGCTCTGACAAGAGCGAAACGAAGAAGAAGAGAGATATTAATAGAGGCACGAGCAGCCTGCAATTTTGGAGAGGTCACAAATATTAGGTCAAAGTTTGCAGTAAATAATTCATCCTCGCTCAGTGCGAGGCCTGGTGTGGAGGACATAAATCCTGCATTATTATAACACACCGGGACTTAATCGCATTCGAAAGGAGTTTATTTAATTACCTTGACATTTCGAACGTGTTACGTTCATGATCTCAAGCTAAACCATAATGTCAGTGATTGAAACCATAATCTGTGGTAACTAATAATGTTGTACAAGCTTCATTAACAAAATCTCTGCTTAATAAACGTCGTTACTTTTAGAAATTATGTGCTTTTTCTGAAAATTTTCAGAAACTTTCCACATTTTGTATGAGAAATGTGGAAAGTTACCGGAAATTTTCAGAAACGGCACATCTAAAATTAAAAGTAAACACCTAGTTTAGTTGGTACAGGGAGGATAAACACGGGAGTTTCAAATTTCAATATGGCGGATAGTAACCACTGATCGCTTTACGTAGCAATTTAAACTTTGCATACTCTACGCAAAATGTACAATATCTATTTTTTGTATTAGCAGTAAGTTTTAGTGGCAAAAAATCCAAGTTGATTTTAAAATCTGTTTGAACTTTGTTTGTAACTGTTGTTTCTCTCAAAAACAGTTATTTTTAAACTAGCTTGTATGCAGTATCTAACCCTTGTTTAGTGGTTCCTACGATATCTCGTTGCCAAGCGATAACTTTTATGTGATTAATTTTTTTGTTACTTAGGAGGTGCAATAAAGAAGGTTTTTTTTTTATTCAACTCCTTAGGGGATGAAATGAAGCAATCATTATCTCTCTTATCTTAGGACTTATGTGAGTCAAATTTCGGTTTGCACGCAGACAAAGTAGCGGACAAAAGCTAGTTTAACTATAATCTAGAAAAACCCTCGCCGACATGACGTAACAACAGATATATGCGAGCTATGCTGGGTATAATGGAAAGGCTTGCCACTATATTACGATACATTAAACTTTCCTTGTTGGTACAGTGCGCCACCAAAGAAATTACTTATGTTCATTTTAAGATACACTGGGGACAACAGTTTATTTATAGATAAACAAAAAAAACATATTTACAATATTAAAGTTGATACTACTAATACTAAATTAAAAATAAACGGATTATAAAAAGAACACCCCCTCCAGCAGCTCTGCCTGAAGAAAAGAAAGAAAAGAAATTACTATTTTTAGCATTTCTGATTTTTTCATGTTTTTTTTTACTATAATCTAGAACTAATACTAAATTAAAAATAAACGGATTATAAAAAGAACACCCCCTCCAGCAGCTCTGCCTGAAGAAAATAAAAAAAAATACTATTTTTAGCATTTCTGAATTTTTCATGTTTTTAGGGTTCCGTACCTCAAAAGGAAAAAACGGAACCCTTATAGGATCACTTTGTTGTCCGTCTGTCCGTCCGTCCGTCTGTCAAGACCCTTTTTCTCAGGAGCGCGAGGAGGTATGAAGCTGAAATTTATATCAATTACTCAGGTCTACTGTCCCTTGAAGCTGTGAAAAAATCAAACTTCTAAGCCAACGCAATCAAAAGATACCACCGTTTATGCCGCAAATTTTCGACACTTGCAAGGGAATCAAAACCTACAGGGTGCTTCCCGTGAACTCAGAATCTTGAAATTTGGTACGAAGCAACGTCTTATAGCATAGATAAAGGAAAAATTACGAAAACCATAAATTTTTAGTTACATCACATAATATATATTTTTTTAATAATTTTAAACTTACTACCCATTTCCTCATAAACGCGTAGAGGTATTAAATTGAAATTCATACCAAATACTCAGGTCTATAATACCTTTAAGCTGTAACAAAATCAAACTTCTATGTCAACGCAGTCAAAAGAAACAGCAATTTAAGCTGCATATTTTGAAACTCGCAAGTACTCGCAAGGGAATCAAAACCTAAAGGGTACTTCCAGTCGACCTAGAATCTTGAAATTTGGCATGAAGCAACGTTTTATAGCACACATAAAGGAAAAATTCCGAAAACCTTAAATTTTTAGTTACATTACAAAATATATATTTTTTAATAAATATAAACTTATTACTTTTTTCCTCATGAACGCGTAGAGCTATCAAGTTGAAATTCATATCAAATACTTAGATCTAATTGCCTTTAACCCGTGAAAAAAAAAATTATAAGAACTTTGTAAACCTTGCAGGTTTGTACGGAACCCTCGGTGCGCGAGTCCGACTCGCACTTGGCCGGTTTTTTTTACTATAATCTAGAAAATGCGTCGACCAGGAGAGGTAACAAAAGTTATGTGTGTGAACTACGCGAGTTGTTACGGAGTGGAGTTGCGGTTACCACTACATACGATACATAAGGGGAGGCGCGCCACCAAAGTAAAGTAAATTTTTGGCATTTTTCATATTTTTTTTTTGCTATAATCTAGAAAATGCGTCGACCAGGAGAGGTAACAAAAGTTATGTATGTGAACTACGCGAGTTGTTACGGAGTGGAGTTGCGGTTGCCACTACATAGGTACGATAGGTACCTACATAAGAAGAGGCGCGCCACCAAATTAAAGCAGTTATTTGGCATTTTTGCATTTTTCATGCTTGTTTACTTATAATCTAGAAAACCCTTTGTTAACGTGAGGTAGGAACAGAAGATGTGTATACGAACTACGCGGGTCATAAGGGAGTGGCTGACCACTATATATATATATATTACGATACTTACATTAAACTTTCCATGTAGGTAAGTACAGCGTGCCGTCAAAGTAATAACTGTTTTTGCATTTTTGTGTGTTTCTTCGACTGTGTCAGAAGTAGGGATATAATGTAGTACCTACGCATCGCATAGATATATTGTATGTCTACTTCAGCACTTCAAGGAACATTTAGAAAATAATTTACCCTCGAAATGGAAATATCCAAAAAAATTTCATAGTGAGTTGGTGGCTCAAGCGATGATATATGCTCCAATATGTTGTTTTTCTTTTTTATAAACAAAAGGGTCGGAAACGCGCGTGTGATGCTCCTGGCGTCGCAAGTGTGTGTGTGTGTGTGTGTGTGTGTGTGTGTGTGTGTGTGTGTGTGTGTGTGTGTGTGTGTGTGTGTGTGTGTGTGTGTGTGTGTGTGTGTGTGTCGCATGTCAGACTCATGCTACAGGTACATATTTCACGTATCTCGTTTAGCGCTCCCGCATATTGTCACTATTCTTGCCGCCGACTGTACAGGACGAGTATATCAATAGGCTTTTCACTCGCTTTGTAATCCAATAACAATGCGGACCCGTACTCAATGCTGAATGAAGATGGATTCCCATTATATTTGCTATAAATAGGTATTTACTGCGACAGTTTGGTAGTAATCCAACTAACTAATAGAATAGTATTGGCTTGGGGACTGAAAATACAAAAAGGTTTGCACGAGGCCGCCCCATTTTCAAGAGATTGTATCTATTGAAAAAATGTTTGCAAAAGCATAATCAGGGGGTATACCATTTTATGTTAATTCCGAAACCATTTTCGGGAATAGGGCTCTTATGTCGCAATGAACAATTTAATAGGCTAGGTGACCCAGTTTTGAAATATATCTATAAATATATTTAAATGGTTAATAATGATCTTAAAATGTACTAGCTCTAAAAAAATGTCTTATATTTTTGTGAAAGCTAGAAAGCTAAATTTTATCAATTAAAAATTCTAAATTTCATGAACAGTCAAAAACGCCGTCCGCAATTTTTGCCTTTTGCTAATCTGTGGCGTGACGTAGAATTACGTGTAAATATTCGAAATTCGACCGTCGTATAGTGCCATTCCGCTCACGTCAATATACTTTGAGAGGAGATCGAGAGGGATGGCACTATTTGAAGTCGTCAAAGTAGACTTTCAGCTTTCTTTACAGGACCGATGACGTCACTATCATAAGCGAAAATGGCGGACAGCGTTTTAGGCTTTTCAAAATACAAAATTAAAAACCATATTTTCAAATTAAATTTTTTCAGCCATCTTTCACTTTCCTTTCCTAAATACTAGCTATACGGAATAAACATTAGTTTACGACAATTTGACATGAGTCAACTAGCCTATTGTAACAATATGACACCTGTAAAAAAATATACAGATATATTTTTTTGATTAGTCACAAGTCAAGTGAATCGTGACGTCAACCCAAAAATAGTAAGCAATATGGAGAAAAATAATTCAATATATCTAATTGGCAAACGGATGGAATTAGTATTGTGTTTATATTTTTGGTACATCGTCCGCGTAACCTTTCTTTGGTTAAAGTCCATCCAGGCGTGATGAGTGGACGAATACACCAGGTGGCGTTGTCCGGCTGGCACCGCGCGCCCAGCTTAATCCTGCATCGCTTTGTTAAGATTGTTCCTGAAACATTCCGACGAACGACCCGAACCAACCGAGTAATATCTACCCCCCAATGTAGAGTGAAAGGACCGATATACCTACAATGTTCATAATTTATAAATAATTCCTAATGAACTTTATGAAATTAAGAAGTTAAAATCTTAGCAAAAATAAACTGAAATGGTAACTAGGTCACTTCAACAACCTAACTCATAGTTTTTTTTTTTATAAAAGAGCAAACCAATCTTGATACAGACCATAAAATTGCCTGTAAATAGTTTTCTTACGCTCCAAGAACGCTATAAAACTTTCTTTAAATATATGGGAAATAAAAAGGAGGCCACATACTAGGTAAATAAAAGTGGGAAAAAACCTTCAGGTCCCCCGAGTCGTAGGTTGATGGGGTCACGTACGAAAAGTTTTTCGGTATTTAGCGAAGGCTTTCGGGCATTTCAGTCAGGCGGAAATAACTGGAGAATCATTTGAAAAGGTAAAAGATTTTTTGGATTCATTGAAGAGGTGTAGCTGTAATGGCTGGGACGAAATTGTCTCCAACATTTTGTGTCTACCTATATAAAATGTTTTTTGCTGGTTTCTGCTGCGTAGAATTTAATTCTGTGAGATTTATAAAGTTTAACTATTCTGGAAGTTGTGGTAACGTACCAATTTACAAAATATTAGTGCATTCAAAAATGTGACCATCTGAAAAATATAAACTTGTGCTGAGGCCCTAGTTGCCGTAGTTAAACCATGCAAAAATCAGTAATATTTCCTGGAGTTTCTCAATTATTTATTGGAAAACTAGGTGTTCTACGAATTATTCGAAAACGGCATGGAAATCCTGCGGAACTCCGACAATGAAGTGGAATTCCCAGCCGAAATTCCTGTAAAAGATTAGAAAACATTTCATGATAATGCGAAAACTTCGTTTATAAAACTATGGTGGGTTTAAAAGGACCTTCGTAAAGATAGTTAGTAACGGCCCGTCAGCCGCACAAAAACCCGGGTGCGAGTTACCGCAGCACTAGCTCAGAGTAACGGCTGTTCTGGGTTCATACGTGGTCGGGAACACATAAAGTTCCTATAAATTATCCAGAACTAAAGCGCGAAGCTAAAATATTTCAACAACGTTAAAAATATAACAGTGAGCGTTCTGACAATAATTTTATCTGTTTGTTTTGTCTTTTTGTCGCTGGCAACGCGACGAATGCACCCGCCTATGAAGTTGTCGGTCCTGGGTTCGATTCCCGGCAATTACAAATCTTTATGTAATGAGCTTGAACATTGGTTTCTGGGTGACAAATGTTTCCTATATGTATACCTAATACTTATTATCGATTGGCCGCGATACAAAGGCCCTTTTCCGTAATGTTACCAAATGTTTATTATACATATATTATACGATAAAAAGTACTTTTTTCTTGAGGAATATTGATTATTAGGTAGTCGATCTTCTTATTTTTAATCAATTTTAAAGCGTTTGCTATCGTATACGTTATCGCATAGAAAGGGCGATTGAAACGCCCTTTAGAGACAATAAGTTGAGGAGATTGCACAAAGACTGAAAAGTCTTTGTGCAAAAATGAAAATATTTAAAACCCTGTTAACAGAAAATGATTACACATTATCATAAAAAAACGAGACTTGGATTTTCCAGGCTTATCAATACGCTTTTGTGAGGTTCCTTCGAGACCCATTGCTATCTGACCCTAAATATCTCGGAGTAAACGTGAAAATGAAAAGTTTCAACCACATTAAAAATACAACAATGATACCTGATAACGATTTTCGTCTCCAGCATCCAACAATTACTTTTACAATCTTACCGCGTACAGACATGTAAAAGTTTACAACCCTTTTATTTGGCACGTAATAAAGTTTTACGATATGGCATTTACTTAACGGTCGAGTTGACCCTCCGCCCCTACTAGAAAAGTTTATAATTTAATTATAACTCCCTTAGGAACCGTTATCTAGCGAATCTCTCTACGTTCGCTGAGTTAGAGTTTCCGTAGACGGTCTAACTAACAATAATAATTTGAATTTAGAAGATTTATTTTGGCATAATCAGTTTTAATGAGCGCTTTCAACGTTGGAGGTTAAATATGAATGGAAGGTAATGTATGAATGTGCGAAATTTAACGGTACATTTGATATTCCATGCGCTGGTAACATTAAAATAGATTTATTTACACACCTTTGTGCTTTTAGTGTTTTAAGTATGAATATGTGGTAATTATATAATGGCTGAAAAACAAAAATGTCTGTAAATAACAAGAGGTTTGACAATACTTCATATAAATTTATATATGTATTTAGTGGTGTTTTCAATATATTACAACATTAACAAAAAATAGAACTACCTAGCAAGCCTTTATTTCTTTTAGACATTAATATCGAAAATCTCAGTAAACCTAATTTACTTTCCAAAAGGTATACACAAGTCGATGGAATATTATGAATCATAAACAATAGAATGACGCCTAGAACTACTCATTCAATAATCTCTTCAATGAAAATAATAAACATAATGTTTAATTCCATTTCAGAGCCTTAAATTATGTTCTCTAAAATTATTTCAGGTCACAACAATAAACATCTGTGCTGTGCGATATGACTAAAACTACGGCTGAGAGTAAAGGGCCGACTAAATTGCCGCACCAGCAGAGTAGCTTTATTGATTTAAAATGGACGAAGAACTATAATTATCCCCTCTTTGCTTCATAAGTCTTTGAAATTAACTAGTGTAAGTTACGTAAGGTGCTTTGGGGTAAAGTCGAAAATGGGGATAAGTCGAAAATCACACATTTCTACTAAACTGGGAACAAATTCTACGCTTGCAACGCTTGTCAAAACGCCATGTTTATCTCCTCCCCCGCTTCAGTTCACTTCGCATCGCTAGTCGTGACTCGTGAGGGCACGTGTGTTGCAGTCGATTAAATAAAAGCAGTGCGATTTTTGGATCTTTGCGGGGGTAATTTAGAACTAAAAAGAAATATGATTCTTAAACTCATATTGCATAAGAACCAGCTTCGAAATTACCCCACTTGCTTTCGAAATTACCCACTCCTTAAGAAATAGTATTCAAAAAATATTTTTTTTTTATTCTTATATGTTTCCAAATTCAAGCAACGTATTGAAACGCTGTTTTCACAAAGCGTTGATGAATATATCCAATTTCGTAAAGATCTCATTACTTGGAAGGAATACTTCTTAGGTTCCGATTTTCGAGCCCAAACCCTAACATACTCTACACTCGCCTAAAAATATGTCGAATTTACCCCAAAGCACCTTACTGTTTAATTTCACATTCAGATGCCATTTTTAATTTCAGGTAACTAATACGGTAGGCTTCCATAACATCCCTTGCAGAAACGTGTGAAAATGTGTAGGTGAAAACCGGGAGATCTGACCAGGTAGGAGACTTGAACCATCTCAAATATTTCATTCAAATTTCGCGCCATCGGCGCCGTTGATAGCTCGAAAGACACTTGCATAAAGGCGGTGGCTGCGAGTGCGCCATATTGGCCGCCATTAGTAGGGTTCGGCTTTGAGAGAGAAAAACGTGTTCTTAGATTGCGTTTCAAAACTGAATAAAAATATTTTTTTGTTTTCTTATGCAATTTCAACAGTTTTGGAGGTAAGATCTGTTTTATTATCGCATCGTATTCTTTGTTTAATGTAGTATTGTTGAGTTAATGTGAGTGGAATCGTCCGTTGCAAATGTTTAGAGGAAACATCACTTTTGTAAGGCAAGGGGGTAGCGGGAGACTTGACCACTCTGTCGGTGGGAGACATGATCAGTGGTTCAAATGTCCCGCTCTGCTCTTTAGTTAATTATTATTTTATTATTATATTAGTAAATGTTGATAATTTGTAAGAGAAACTCATTTATATTTTACCGGTTTGAGATTCCTGATGATTATTGTTTAAAACTTGCATAGTTTTTGGTTATAGGTAAGTGAGATTATAGTTCAGTTTTTGTAATATGTAGGAAAAAAATGTCTAAAATGGCTTCATGTGTTAAATATCATTTCTTCTAAGAAAAACTTATAATAATAATTATTGTTTTATATGTTGTTAATTAATGTGTACAATCATACGTGATTCCTGACGTGCCTAGTTTTCTGTTAGAAGTGAGATCATAATTTATTTTCTTTAACATTTACAAAAAAACCGGCCCGGCCAAGAGCATGTCGGGCCACGCTCAGTGTAGTGTTCCGTAGTAACTCATCCTTCACAATAGACTTAAGTTACGAGCAAGATTTCAAGCTCTATAAAAAGGTCGTAAACGCCAAAGTAACTGTAGTTACTTATTACCTTCTGGAAGTCAACTTACGTCCTTTTAAGAAAATTATGAAATTTTGCGATAACTCAAAAATGGCTTAACCGATTTTGTTCAATATAGTTTTCATTGAAAGTACTTATAAGGCCTCATGTTCATGAATTTTTTCATAATTTTTTGACCCGTGGTTGAAAAGTTAGAGGGGGGGAGACTATTTTTTTTATTTTCGAAGCGAATATTTACGAAACTGCTGACTTTATCAAACAAAAATGTTTGGTGGCCCCTTTTATTTTTCAAAAACCTATTCAACGATACCCCACACACTAGTGTTGGAACGAAAAAAAAAATTCACCCCCACTTTAGGTGTTCGAGAGGTACCCCAAAAAAAAATCGTTTTTTAGTTTTTATTTTACCGTTTTGTCGGCGTAATACATACACATACTCATACTAAATTTCAGCTTTCTAGTACTAATGATCACGGAGCTAAGCCGCGAACGGACAGACGGACATGGCGAAACTATAAGGGTTCCTAGTTGACTACGGAACCCTAAAAACGGCCTCATGTCGTTAACTATTGATTATTTGTAAGAAAAACTCATGTATAATTTTGGATTTCAAGCTTATTTATTAATGTGCATAATCATATGTGAAACCTAACTGATGTGCCATTCCATTAGTGTTTATAATTGATCAGTTATCCGTTACAAACAAGATTTTCATTTCCTATGTTTTACAAGTCAAAAACTAGCTTTATAATGTTAAATGTTGATTGTTTTTGTAAGAAAGTCTCGTTTCTAATTATGGCTGTGTTTTTCGTGAAATATTAATAACAAAATAATAGTTTTTTTAATTTTTTTCCTTCTAGACAAATGTATGGTCAATTCTCCCTCAAGCCCTGGTCAACTCACCCGTAGGGGTGGGAGATTTGATCCATTTTTCCGTTTTTAAAAAACATGAAATAAAAAAATATATGTTGACTTTATCAACAATCTAATATTATCAAATTATACCTAACAAGATGAGACATACATGAGCCCAATTACAAGACGCTACGACTAATACATAAAATTTTAAGCATCTTTAATGAAATTGGGGTTCACCTCTCCCGGACTTCCCCTACCTATTTTAGTCACAGGTTATTTCTAGTTACTTATGGTTGTTGTTGCGCAAATACAACTTAAAATTCAGCCATTTTAATAATTAGTAATTCTTAACTGGTGTGTGCCGCGTCAGTTTAGTCATACACTAACCTAGGGTTTGTTAAGTGCCTAAGACTGCGCTAGGGCTAAAATGGGCTTTTCTACTCTCGTCTGCAGAACACAGCTGCGCTCATTTTATCGCCCTGACTGTAGCCTGCAGTCTACGAGGTGAGGCGGAAATCGACCCTTTGTTTCAGTGATGTGCACCGGTAAAAATATAGGTTTACATTTTATAATTGTTTTTTTTTTTTTTATTAATTTGTACAAAATGAATTAAAAAATAAATATAAATCAAACAATTTTTTTTAATCCATATTTGTAAAACGGGTTGTTTGCATAAATGTAACTTTGACAGAGAAAAAATGTAGTTTATTTAGTCAATCTTTGCCTACATTAACTGGAAAGTTACCGTTTCCGTTTAAATTGTTTTATTTAAAAATAAAGATATTTATATTGACAAAGTTATTAAAAAAACTACTCTCATTGATGTCAAGGTATTGCGCAGTAAGTACTTATGTTGTTATTTAATTTTATTTTATAAAACATAAACGAAATAGATGGCACATTTCTGACGATCTCTGTAGCGTATATAGGTACTTGTTCTATTATATGTATTTATTTATAATAACTCTTTATAACACGTTCACAAACACAGGACCATTTTGAAAATTGCATACTGCAATACAGATAAAACTCATCCAAAAACGGCATAAGGATATGAACGTCAAAACGAAGGCTGGTTGTAACAATTTGTTTTATAAGTCTGTAAGATGATGGTGGTGGTTTTCAATAATTGAAAGGAAGGAAAATAATAAGTTGAAGATCACGTGTAAAGGATGTGTAGCGAATTATAAACTCGTGTATACGTACCTACTTGAATAATATCAGATACGTCAAGACATAATGTACATAGATATCTTAACATTAACATCTTAAATAACTCACAGCGCTTCACCCGCGAATTAAAACTTCAAACCTCCATTTACTTGAAAAATAGTAACATTAAACTACATGCTTTATTTAAAGCGACGCTACGTATGTCGCAACCCTAAAGCAGAAATTTTGCAAACTTAGGGTTAGGTTGCTCTCAGCTTTGGTATATAGGTAGGTGTAGTGTATGTATGTTTGTGAGTGCATTAAAGGTGGAAGTTATAGAGCTTGTCCAATGCCAGTGGTAATGGAAAATGTTTGCGCCGTAAACTTGTTGCTATATGGATTTTGCAGGCGCTTAGTTTCATGGCTGGAACTTAGAAAATTATCAGCTACCTGTGAAAATATATTATGAAATTCTAAAATTGAATTGAAAATCAGTTTTCTATGGAATCCCTTATTTCAGGATTTTTTTTAATACCGCGATGCACGATTTTTATTGCCAGCCATGCAGATTTTGGTACTTGGATACTGTTTATGCTAAAGAAAAAAAAAATGGGGAGAAGTTTCGGGCACTTTCTAGTGCAATCTTTAAGTATTTCTTTTCAGCTTTAGGGTCTGTACTCGTAGATAATAACGTTTGGTATAAAATTTGTACATACATACGATGCGTGTATCCGCAATAAGCAAAGATCACTCATGGATTTTTCATGGTGAATCCCAACACTTAACCCACTATTGAAACATAACATAATGGCAAGTTATGTTTTTTTTTGAAGTGAAAACTTCTTTAGCGGCGCTCGGCAATTTTTAGATGGGTAAAAAATGTTAAACTCGCGACAGATCCGCGCGACAGATAACAGTCAGTCGGTAACCTAGCAACCGTATCTGTTTCAAAGAAAGGGGGCCTTCGAACAACAAAATGTTGTAAGTGACAGATGGTGAAGCGTACCTAATCATAAACATACATTAGTAAGAAATAGAGATTAAAATAGAAATCAAGTGTCAGTGAGATATAATAAAATCGGAGTTTTCACTTCTGCCGGCACTCCCGGAGTGCAACCCGTACTTTTTTTTTTATTTCAAAATACTTTGTATTTTTTTCTATAGGTCAAAACCTTAATAGTAATTGCGATTACAAAGCTACTTTTACTGTTAATACGACTTTCCAAATCCCATTTCCGTATCCATTACTTAGACGTGACATGCTTTCAAAATATCACAACGCCCCCGATTTTTTATTTTCAATTGTGACCACAATAATATTCATAATAAAAATACAACTTAGGTTAGAACCTACATATAAATACAACATCGCTGCTCCCTTAAATCGTATTAAACTAAAATATTTAAAGGAGCTCATTTCAAAATCATACTACCCATAAAATTTCGTAAAATTACTGGCCTGTTTAACATAAACAAATCCCTCTTAACGCATTTGGCCGAATAACAATACAAAAGGAACACAAGAATATAGGGAATAGAATCACCGACGTTTATTCACAAACGTAATGTTGGTAATAAAATTATTCTTTCTTGGAGCAATATTTAATTTTATGGAGTGGAAAACGTCTCAGTGAGGGGGCTCGTAGCACAAAAGCATGATTTGTTACCGACACGATATCTCTAGGAAGTTTTCATTTAACAAAGCTTAAACATTAGAGAATAATGTTCCTCAACATTTCTTCATTTTAATTTAATAGTACATACATTACTAGGGACACCAAACCGGTAATATTTTTCTCTAGTAATTACCGTTAATTTACCGGTAAACTGATAATTTCCATACACAAATTTACCGGTTTGCAATCTTTATACTTCATTGCAGACGCCGGGAAAGAAGGGCTTGCCGGGTGAGTAGGTATAGACATAGTAGGATATACAGAGTAGGATAGTGTGACGAAGCCGGGAAGCCCTTTTCACGGTTAAGGCATGTATAGTGCTTTTCTCAAACATATGCAATGATATAAAAAATACACCACTCAAAAAAATTATAATTCAGCTGTTTAGCCTGTTCATGAACACAGACGCCATGTTTAAAATTAAATGCTTACCGGCCTAGACCTTAAATTTTGTACGAAATTCCTTTACAGTTCTCTGGAGTAGTTCCGCCCGGAACGTGATACTTCGAAGCCTGTTTTATGACAACATTTTATTGCATGTTTTAGAAAAAGGATTTTTACAGTTTTTAACTCCATACCCATACGACGCGTTTGGCTCGGTTTGTAGGCAGGTGCCTACTGAGTCGGCGTTCCCGGGTTCGAATCCCGGCCGGGGCAAATATTTGTGCAAATATTTGTTCTTGGGTCATGGATGTTATCTATATATGTATTTATATATTATGTATATCGTCGTCTAGTACCCATAGTACAAGCTTTGCTTAGTTTGGGACTAGGTCGATTTGTGTAAGATTGTCCCTTAATTTATTTATTATTTATTTATACCTATTGTTAGGAATTTCGTAAAAATATCACAAAGTTTTCTTTCTCTTTTGCCGTAGCTCCGTGAAGTGGCTTAAAACATTGCTTAAAATTGTAATGCTCTTTCTATACTTATGCCATTATTCTTCCACTCATCAAATACAACCCTGTCGTAATAGGATTAAACAGTGGTTGCGAAATTAATTCTCGCTGAATTCTCAGAGACTCAAAATCTACGAGAGGGTCTTACAATGGCAGACATTGAAATATTATATACAATTACTAATTAGATTATTGGGATTCTGGATATCTAAACCAAGGTGATGTTTTATCACCTTGCTCACTTATTCAGTTCGGCAATAACCCGCAATTTTCCTCGTCTATCAATGTCTGTTAAACACATGCAGGCTTACTGCTTAATTGTCAATTTAATTTCAATTCGTGATTACATTAGTCATGTGTTAATTATCTTGTAATGCGTTTAAATATGATTTGGGCGCAATTAAATTATCTTGTTAATTGCTATTAGTTATTAGCTGTTAATACAAAATCAGGTGGTATATTTCTGACTTTAGAAACAAATCATGATATGTTGCATGGAAAACTTTTGGACTTAATTATTATACTGAATAGTCTGGTGTTCTTGGAATACCACAATTAGTTATCACAAACTCACAAAGATCAAGCTCTCTTGCTCACGGTTGTAACGGTTCTATTTTAAACTTCTAATTAAATAAGTCTTAATAACTAATATTATTATCTACAAACACTAACCTAATTAAAAACTTAAATCTAATCGTTTACAAATTAAAAACTATTTAATTTTTTATAAATCAAACCTCTTTATTCGGCACTGGCTGAATAGCTACGTACTGGCCGAAAAAGAACTCATTGAAGAAAGAATAACAATAGACGATCGTGAAAAAAGGAACACGGCTTGCGCCGGCATTTGTGAGTATTATATTCTTTGGCCGGCATGTCGCTGTGGGTGCGAGTTAAAATGTAAATAATTAATTATTTGATTGTATATACTGTACATATCTTTATAATTCTAAAAATGTATTGCTACTACGTTAACATATTACAACTAATTCTTTTATGTACAGTTTTCCTATTATGTCTGTACATGTGTAAATAAGTTGCTGTGTTTTCCCCAATACGGGTGAGTGTTGCGAAAATTATATTTTACATAGGTTAAGTTTCTTGTTATCGCTAGATATCTTGTCTTGTCGTTAATATAATTTATTTAATGTTTTAATGTAATTAAATGGTAACAACTTCATACTAGTACTACATATTTTTTTTATCTGTAAAAAATATTTCTTATTTGATTTCGTTTCGGTCTACTCTAAATAATATATGAACTATTTTCTAAGTGTATTTCTTTGCTTTAATGTTATTATGCTTGTGACTGCCACATCATTGATGACTAATAAATGCTTAGGAGTTCACTTAACCAACCTACGAAACTCGTTGGAAATCTAGATGTCGCAGTCACATGCCGAACTTCACCTAATGATTACGGGATTTCCAGGGAGCAACCCTAGGGCCACCGAACCTACCCCGGGGCCGGAAAACCTAACCTAGAGCCGCGATTCCGGCTTCTGATCCTGACGCTACCAAGACTAAGCCTGGGGCTTGTCCAGGACTACATCGAGTTCATCAGTCTGGAGCTAGTCTGCCCTACCCAGACTACAGGACGGCTAGAGCTACCTAGCTCGAACCTAGCCTGCTGCGACGAAGACGACGTGTGCAGGGAAGTGGCTCCTAACAAGGACTTGTCTCCTCTAAAGTATATTCAGCTCTCTCTAAACTAAACTACCCACTATACGCCGTTATAGTGGCGCCCATTCCCGGTATTTTAATCTATATACTTGTATTATATTACTACTTAGAGTAGGTACCTACTTAGACTAACTAAATTTAATTTACGTTTTTTTTATTTGATTACCACAAACTGAGCAGTATTATTGTAAATATTGTTTTTTTTTTCGTTATTGTAATCGCAACATTCACCCAATTTTAAGATTTCTTGTCATACCTACGTATTTTGCAAATCTGTAGCAATGTCATATCCAATCAAATACCTATCACTGCAAAAGCCCGAACTTCAGTATGAGGTTCTGGTTCTTCTTACAAGTAGTTCAGTTGATTCTTTACAACATCTGATTAGCCTGATCGTAATCTTATACATAACTTCTGAAGTTATACAGACTTATTCTATTAAATGTGTACCATGCTTTCTAAAACACTTGGACCCAAGTTCATAAAATATTAAATTATTTCTAAATTGTCGAACCTATTCTATGAGATTGAAGATATATGAAGTCGAATAATCCCCTAAGGACCTATCTCTAAACCCTTCTGTCTTATAATCTGATCTATATACCCTATTAGAATATGTACATTTTACTGCTATTGCTTTCTATACTAATTCTACTGAATTTTATTTTGCTCTCCCCTACCGGACAGTGAAGCCTATATAGTATAGAATTGTATTTTCTAAAAAAATACAAGTAATAGCATTAACCTGTAACTGCTATCACGTTCTATACCAGTTCTACTAAATTATATTTTGCTGTCCCCTACCGGATAGTAAAAGCTGTCGTATAGGATTGTATTTTCTAAAAAAGTACGAGTGTTAGCACTTACATACATGTTTTACTTTGGTAAGAATTACAAGACTTATTAATAAGATCCTATAATAGTTATATAAGAGTACTTTAAATTAATGTTCTTAAAGTACTCAGCTTGCTAGGATGCAATAACACGTAGACTAAGTGTTTATTGCCTATTTACTTGCGTGATGTATGTTTGTGTGTGTGGGGAGGAATGTTGAGATTGAGGTCTAAAAGAGTAAATTATAACTATATAGCAGTAAACGAGATAGCGGATTTTCTCTAGCAAAAATCCTAACCTAAAAAAGGGGGTATGTAACGGTTCTATTTTAAACTTCTAATTAAATAAGTCTTAATAACTAATATTATTATCTACAAACACTAACCTAATTAAAAACTTAAATCTAATCGTTTACAAATTAAAAACTATTTAAATTTTTATAAATCAAACCTCTTTATTCGGCACTGGCTGAATAGCTACGTACTGGCCGAAAAAGAACTCATTGAAGAAAGAATATATAACAATAGACGATCGTGAAAAAAGGAACACGGCTTGCGCCGGCATGTCGCTGTCGGTGCGAGTTAAAATGTAAATAATTAATTATTTGATTGTATATACTGTACATATCTTTATAATTCTAAAAATGTATTGCTACTACGTTAACATATTACAACTAATTCTTTTATGTACAGTTTTCCTATTATGTCTGTACATGTGTAAATAAGTTGCTGTGTTTTCCCCAATACGGGTGAGTGTTGCGAAAATTATATTTTACATAGGTTAAGTTTCTTGTTATCGCTAGATATCTTGTCTTGTCGTTAATATAATTTATTTAATGTTTTAATGTAATTAAATGGTAACAACTTCATACTAGTACTACATATTTTTTTTTATCTGTAAAAAATATTTCTTATTTGATTTCGTTTCGGTCTACTCTAAATAATAAATGAACTATTTTCTAAGTGTATTTCTTTGCTTTAATGTTATTGTGCTTGTGACTGCCACATCATTGATGACTAATAAATGCTTAGGAGTTCACTTAACCAACCTACGAAACTCGTTGGAAATCTAGATGTCGCAGTCACATGCCGAACTTCACCTAATGATTACGGGATTTCCAGGGAGCAACCCTAGGGCCACCGAACCTACCCCGGGGCCGGAAAACCTAACCTAGAGCCGCGATCTCGGCTTCTGATCCTGACGCTACCAAGACTAAGCCTGGGGCTTGTCCAGGACTACATCGAGTTCATCAGTCTGGAGCTAGTCTGCCCTACCCAGACTACAGGACGGCTAGAGCTACCTAGCTCGAACCTAGCCTGCTGCGACGAAGACGACGTGTGCAGGGAAGTGGCTCCTAACAAGGACTTGTCTCCTCTAAAGTGTACTCAGCTCGGATTAACAATCTAAATTACCCACGACCTAGCCGGATCTACCTATTTTTTACTTTATTTTACTTTTATTAAACATTTGTACAGTTCAATCTGAATTTCATTAATTCCTTACTAACTAACTAACCTATCTATAACGTTTACTCTAATTATCCGTTATACGGTGGTGAAAAAAATATGACCTCTGCCATCTTAGTTGAGCCACTCTGAAGTTCGAAATTCAAAATTAGTAGCGTGCCATCCCGCTCGATCTTCTGTCAAGCAATATTTGAAAGAGCTGGCACGGAACGAATACAGTTTTTCCGTTGTTGTTGTTATTATAACATGATTATATTTCATCAACAGACAAAAAGGCCGTGGACAAAAGCCCGTGGACAAAAGCCCGTGATTTTACAGAAGTTAGGAACCAGTGAAAAGTGATTACTTTTTATGAATATTGACACAAAGGTAAATTATGAAAGAAAAATGTAATGTTACCGAGGTGAAATTTAAGCAGGACTCTAACCTGCGACCCTACGTTTCCGCCGTAGTGTTACATTACATTTTTCCTTCAACCTTACCTATGTATCAATATTTACAAAAACATTTGTTATTTCCTAATAAAAAACAGAATCAATAAGATCATTAAATAATTTCACGCATAATTTATTCACTTTAAAGCAGCTTTGGATTTATCATCTAGAACCATGTAATTAAACATCGTCTCTTTTGATAATTCATTCTCTTTTTTGATCTCCGCAAAAGCCTCCCAATAATTGTATTTTATTGTTGGTATATAAAAAATGCGATGCTATTGGTCGTTGGACGTGGGGACGCGACTGGCCGATGCGTGCGAGCTTTTAACTACGAGTCGCGTACTAGTTGTGCTCGGATCGGACAGGCAGAAGGAGACAAGCACACTGGTGCGCGTAGGTTTTTAATAGCGCGCACGACGCGTAGTGATCCAGTCTTACTAGATAACGTCATGATGATGTACGAGTACATACTCGTAAACGTCATAATATAGCTTTTATGGAACGTACCTACATGTTTTAAGGTATAAGACATCCGTTCCAACTCTTGTGATGGGAAAATATAACTATATTAGGGCTTGAAATCTTAAATTTTCTTTCTTCCTAATAACTCGTCCTCGCTAATAAATAGCCAACCTTACCTTGAAATTTCATGAATCTCGAAATAATGATCAAAATACGTCGTCACGCGATTTGGACGAACAAGCTTCCTTAATAAGGCCTAAGCTTGTTACCGAATATGTAACCGACACAAAACATCAAAAACACTTCCTCATTACGACGGACCAACAAACCACACTCGTGTGACCAAAATAACAATTTTAGTCTCCGGGGTAGGGGGATGAAAGAAACAACAAGGTATGTTGTCAATAAAATCAGCAGGTGTCCGGAGGGACGAGGGTCGTTCACCTCTGGACTGTACTTAGCCTTTTATTACGAACTGTGGTTAGGGGTTAACAAGTTAGAGTTTCGGTTTATTGAAACGTATGGTGTCTGCAAATTGACCGTGTGAGATTGGAGGCCTCGGTCTCGATTGGAAACGCGGGGTTTAAAATTGGTTTGTGATTGCCAGGCGCCAAAGCTTTTTCTAACTTCATTTCGTGAAAACTATTGCGGTGTAAGTTTACTTTTTTAGGAAGAGGTATTTCGCCAATGTCGATGATAATTACATGAGGAGGATCGTCGGTAGAGATTTTTTATTTTTCTGAGACGGTATGGTATGGAACCTAAAACAAGCAGCACTTAAATATGAGTGAGCTACCCCATGTCCTGATTTTAGTAGTTATAATAAACAAATGCAATAATATAATAAAATAAAAGACACTGTAAAAATTATTCAACTTTCACATATTGAATTGTTTGATACAAAACTTGCAAACTTCGCAGAAAATGGGTCAGATAGTCCACTACCCACTCAGTCGGTGCAACTTTTTCACTCATAGTATCTACCTTTCCAAAAGTATCAGCAGTATAATAAAATTCGTCTATTTATACAATAAAAACAAAGGGCAGCGGGCGGTCCCCACGGCCCCAGGACGTCTGTTCTGTCCCTTAATAAATTCTTTATTCTCAGATGTTCTCTACTGCCCCGTAATGCGGGCATTGCGAGAGATTCTCGTAATCTTCAGGGATTTTTGGATTTGCACGTAATTTGTCTTGATCGGGACAATCCATGTTTGTTTCCCGGTGCTTACTGTTAATTGGTGTTTTTGTTTACTGGAACATAGCGACGGCCTCTTTGACTCTTCATATAAATCTCGGGCATCTCTCTTCAGATGTCGCGCAACTCACCATCACCTGTCTCGCTGGCACGGTATTGCAAAAACCGGCCAAGTGCGAGTCGGACTCACGCACCGAGGGTTCCGTACAAATACAATCCATCCTAACTGGCTGGGTTAAGTTAAGTTTGCACCTGGTATGTATGGCGTCGCATACATATAAGGTGCAAAGTTAACGCAACCGATCACGTTTCTTGTATGGGAGCCCCACTTAAATACCTACTTATTTTATTCTGTTTTTAGTATTTGTTGTTATTGAGGCAACCGAAATTCATCATCTGTGAAAATTTCAACTGTTTAGCTATCATGGTTCATGAGATACACCTGGTGACAGATGGACAGACAGAAAGACGGACAGCGGAGTCTTAGTAATGGGACCGCGTTTTTTACCCTTTGGGCACGGAACCCTAAAAAGAGTGAAACATTTGTCACGTCCCATACAGTCGCGTTTCACAATTATGCACTAGACGTGCTGAACTACCTACATAATTCGATTGATGACTGAAAAAAAGCTGTATTTATTAATAACACAGGTTCAGTAATTCCAAAAGTTAGCTTAAACAATCGAAGTTTTAATTAATCAGTTTAAGTCGCCTAGTAGAATGGGACTTCTTCAATTCTTTAAGCGAGTCTAGAATTTGCAAGTCAAGTTTAAAACTTGAAGCCTAATTATTTATCGTGAACTTAACTGGTCTTAAATCACCCTAACTTTATATCCAGTTTAAAATTAACACTAAAAAGCAATTGAGAAGAAAGTTACCAACAAAGGAACGAATTATCCTGCAACTCTCTGATAGCTCTTAGTAGTTTCAAGACTTTTTACTTCCCAATTATGATCTGTAGTGCTTGTAAATATAATAAAGTTGTTCCAGGATTGAACGACGAGCGATTACAGGAGGAAGAAAAGTTTTAACTAGTCTATTTTTACTAAAGAACAAACTTCTACAGTGTAGCATCTTCTAAACTTAACGACCCTTACGGGTAGGTAGTTCTGTTATACATTGTGTAGTAAAAAGTTCAAATAATGTAGCACTTTTTCGAGAAATTAGAGCGAATATATGCTGAAACATAACACTTCATGCTATTGCATTTTGTCCTCGCATAAAAGACGGGTCTAACGCGATTTCAGAATTTTTACAGATACTTACATAAATAGTGAATAAAGTTTGGTCATCAAATCTTTATTATTTTTTTCTTTATTTATCTCAATATTTTCACCGAAATTAAAAGAAACAATCATGCAAAACGGGCTTTTTGTACAAAATATGATGGCAAAACATTATTCACTACATCTGTACCTGGAGGTAATGCTAGTATACTTGTTTATTAATTATACTAAATATTTTCTCGTTAGTTCAAATTCGGGAGTAATAAGTCCATCAAAATATCCATTTCCGAATCCCAGACATTACACTATCCATAAGTCACTATAATATCAGAGCGTATTAATACACAACCCCCGGTCAATTTCGATAATTAAATTTTGCTACCTAGATAGATCCGTCTGGCTTTCGACGTAGATAATTAATTAATTGACAGTACAATGGAGGGCTAGGGGCAACCGTTCGGGGTCACTCAGCTATTAATAACGTTTGTTTAGCGTGACTAATCACCACATGTCGAGCCCCGATAATATTTATACGCCATATCGATTTTATGGATTGCGTGGAGCAAAATTTGATTCCGCAAATGCGACACATTTTCGAAACCTCATATCTTTCAAACGCCATTTGAAGAACTGGACTTTATTACGCGCAGGTCAAGATTGGTTCTTCAATTTCCCAACAAAGTTATACGAGGTAGAAGTGTGATTTTTTAATGTGAATGTGGGAACAAAATGTCCGAGGGTGCCCTATAAATGTCAATAGTTCGCGTGTTCAAGTAGTAATATATTGGGCTTCATTCCACGGCACGTATTGTTTGAAATCTGGGAATTGGTGACAGGGTAAAAGAAAAATTCTGGTTGCATTACTGGCCGAAAAAATGTAGTTACAAACATAAATAGCGCAACTTATAAATAGGTTGCACCGCAAGGCACCTTCATGACGTATATATATTATGTATGCCTTTGCATGCTATCCCGCGAAAACCAGCGAGGAATTGCTATACCTAGAAAAGCCAACAGTATTGATGAGTGGAAGCCATTTCGGATGCACATCTCTTATACACTGTCCTTAATACTTAAGTACCTAATCTTGAAAATTGAAATGATGCGTTATCTTGAATAAAGATTTTTCTATTCTATGTATATTTAACGATTCTGGTCCCATTGGGATTCTTGTATTTCTGGGATTGGATCTGTGGTTCATAATTTTGACTGAATCCCAAAATTATCGCTTCATTTCAGCACGAAATCTGCTGTTTATTTATTCAATAATTACATGTAAATTACCGTAGGTATATGTATAATACTAAAACATTAACAGATTACATTAATAGAAAAAAATGGGCAAGTGCGAGTCCGACTCGCGCATGAAGGGTTCCGTACCATAAAACAAGTTTGTTGTATGGGAGCCCCCCCTTAAATATTTAGTTTATTTTATTTTTAGTATTTGTTGTTATAGCGGCAATAGAAATACATCATTTGTGAAATTTTCAACTGTCTAGCTATCACCGTTCTTGAGATACAGCCTGGTGAAAGACGGACGGACGGACGGACAGTGAAGTCTCAGTAATAGGGTCCCGTTTTTACCCTTTGGGTACGGAACCCTAAAAAGATACAGAAAAGTTTCTGCATAGGTACACGAAGAATTCTGATGACATTGTGAGGAGTGCCGAACCATTTTATAGCAAAACTCTGTTAGGTTTACATCGAATACATATATTTTTGGCGCCCATAACTAAAGATCAAAGTTATAGCAAAATCGATCTATCAGTTTCAGCTCGGCTTCACGACTTTGTCGTGACGTGACGTGTATCAGATTGTGTCTGAAACGATTACATGCGGGTCGGGTCTATGCAGACCTTCCTTTGTTTTAACACGTTTACGGACCATTGTGAAAACTTCATGCGGCCGCACAAACACAGACAAAACTCTAGCCAAAGACCTGTCTTTTAGTATAATTATATATTAATAAAATCATGAGAAATGTGCGGTTTTAGTTACGTGTCTTGACGTGCTGGATTGCATACTGTCCGTGAAAGTGACAAGACCTGTTGTAATCTTTTCCCAGATTTCTATATAATTTAATGATTTCAGGCAGATATCTTTTAGAAGACAAATCATAGCATATTGCTAGTGTATGTTCTGTCGGTGTCAAATATGTATATCGTTATCATCTGGCAACAAGAATGCATACAAGTGAGTGTAGTAAATGATGGCCCTAGATGTGAAACTGCTCGTAAATATTGACTATATTCGTAGACCAAAAATCGAGGAAGACTGTCAATGTCTATAATATAAAGTTACATTCCATCGACTTGTTAGAGATGGCGTCACCGTAGTGAAGTATAAGATCCATACAATAGGGTTGTTGGTATTGTCGAAATAAATTAATCTCTCATGTCTGTGGCTAAAGATTGTTTTAGAAAGTATACACTAATCAATTAAAGAGATAACAAATATTTTTGGTTATTTGAATATTTTATAACCAGCAAAAACCATGCAAAAGCAAGGAAAGTGACTGTACATGATGGTGACGTTATGTATAATTCATGTTTCTCTTATAACTTGCATACTCTCCAGCATTTTCTTAAAAGTCTTAGCAGCGGATCCGTCAAGGAACATGCCTATTGGTATGGCACCAAGACCTCGTTTAATACTAGCGCCATCTATTGATCCATCTAGAAACATGTTATAGATGATGTTAGCGTGTCAGATGCTAGGAAAAGCCATACGAAGTATGTGGGACAGAGACTCACTAAGATGACGTTGGTGTCGTCTATGGTAGAACGCGGCTTCGTGTATGCATTAGCAGTCGTCTCAAATTATTGGTCCATGATATTATAATTTAATACATGTAGCGTCCACGGTTTTCCTGGAAGTTTATGGAAACTGACAGAGTTCGGTCGGTGTTTTGTTTTCACGTAAATCCTACCTTGAAAATTCGTACCTGAAATTTTCGTAAGTAGTTACGGAACATTTTACGATAGATTTATTTATCGGACGCTCATTGAATTAAACACAAACATTAACAAAGTTTGGATAGCGTGGTTCTGGGCTTACTTCCTGATAAGGGTAAATAAGAGCCTGTAACAATTTATACAGTATTTCCGTAACCAGACGCATTCTCTTTGTATAGCTCCTCTAGCACAACTGTGACACGCGACTCTTTCTCGCGAGATATATAGTACATATCTCTTTCTGTACAGTACTGTGAGAGAGTGACGGATGACGCTAAGTCGCGCGACAAGAGTCATGAAGCATAGTTTTGCCAGACGGTCTGTTTGGTTTGCAACTATGCGATCCTATAGTTGTAAACGACATTAAAGCTCTCGCCTCAAGTCAGCGTTTTCAGCTAAGTTATCAGCTTACTAATTGCTCCTTAATTGAGTAAGTATGCATTCTGTCGTATTTTCCGCGATTTTTAGAAACAGAATGGAATAAGTAGATTTTAGAAAAAAACTGTGAATAATGTAACGTTAGCGTACATTTCTGATGAGAGTATCTTGAGGTGTTTCATATGTCCATGCTGTTATATTTTCTGAAGCACTGAGCCTGTCTCAATCAGAAAATATATAACATATGGAAGTCATGTTTATGTTACTTTAAAATACAATGACAAATAACGTAAGGATCTATAACTAGGTTGTTTTCATGTGTCTTAATATTATAAAAAATTTAGTGTAGTATATAAATAAATGAGGAAGGAGATATGGTAATGTTTTCAGTAATAATACAGTGTGTTACCGCCAAGTAGGCTTTTCTTAAAGTAGAGTAAAGTAACATAGATCTTTAATGTATCCATGACCTTAATTTAATTAATTAACTTAAATTCAGGCTTTATTAACTTTCTAACAAAATTTTAATTGTCAGTAATGTACAGTAAAGTAAATTGACAAGTGAGTGTTAAATGACAGCGTGGATATGAGTAACGACAATTACGCTGTACACCCACTACATTGAATGTGCGGATTTAAGAAATTTAATTGTGCAGTTAATTTACATAATTATGATTAGCTAATACATGCAAACAATTACTAATGGATCATATTATTATCAGTTTTAATAAATGCCTGCATGCCGGTTACAGGCTGTATATTATAGAATAGAATACAAGTGTCACATTTTCCAATCGAAACATTTTTTTTTTGTTTTCATCCTCAACAGCTATCAAGCCCAATCCTCGTAATGTAACAAGCAAATGTTAATCATTCATAACACCGTATACTCCCAAGATTGTTGCATAACAATTTCAAGTACACCCATCAAACACCAAAAACGCATAAAGATTCTCTTACATGAAGAACGACAACTCTTCACATAGTTCGGTACATTTAAAATTCTCTTTGGTATGAATTCTTTATATCCGCAAGGCAGGTTAGTAAACGTGTTTTTGCGGCGTAAGCCTCGGCTTTACTGTTCCCTTAGCAGCCATTCCTGGGAGCTAGGGATCAACATAAAATAAAATTGAAGTATCCATACAGAAGGTGCATTACGAGTTCGGCATTAAGAGTCTGATTTCCTTGAGTTATTTGCCGTTCTGCGGTTCATTTCGGGCGTAAAAGGTTGTTTTTACCAGACTGCCTAGGAAGGAGGTTTATGTTTTTTAAGCGTACGTAACGTATGTGTGGATGTTTATTTATACTTCTTTGGCATGCTCTACAGCCTAAGCTACTACTGCTATCTTGCCTCGACTCGTTTGTTGCGCTACTCACAAGGAAAGGTACCCAACTGTCCGACTCCGATTTGATTCATTTTGATACATGTTATAGAGTAGTCTAAAATAGCAGACACGTAATTTTTTTTAGCTGCCTAAATAAAAAAAAACACAAACTCATATTTCATAAATAAAATGTTTTTTTTTTTTATATATGTATAAAATATGAGTTTGAGGTGAATTGACAAAACACGTGTCCATTCTCTATAACATATATCAAAATAAATCAAATCGGAGTCGGACAGTTGGGTACCCTTCCTTGTCAGCGTCACCTGTCTTGCTCGCACGGCTTTTCAAGGAAAGTGACAGGTAGTATTTGTCGCGCGTCCAAGAGTCGCGTGTCACAGATGCTTGCATGCAGAGGCGTGCTAACAGAAACTAGAACTCACGCCCCTATTTTTCCAGAGTGGGACTCAACTGACCTAAGACGATCAGATCGCTACGTCAATCGCTACAAAAGAAATCCTATATCAACCTCTTAATTTTAAGTGTTTTTCGGATTCTACTATTGTTGAATAAAAACTGTAACATCCTAAAGTTGTTATAACTATTACAGAATCAAGAAAATATCTGTGCAAGCCTCCATGCGTAAAATCGGAAATAGCGGCCGCCCCCAAAATCGTACGCCACTAAATCACACTCACTATAAAAGTCGCGATCGCGATAAAATAATAAATATTGCTTATGCATTTTATTGTACTTTCCTATTACAAATCTCCGGCACTGCTGGTATGGAAATAAAAATAATGTTAGAGCAAATAGTTGTTTATGGTGGCAGTGGGATGTTCTGCAAACGTTACACGATTCAATCGGTTAAGTGTGCTGCTTCAAAACACCGTTATGCTAGGTTTTTGCTTCCTATATTATGATGTGGTTATTTTGTCATAATGTTCCCAAATTTAAATAAAGTGGAAAAACTAGATCGCCACCTAAAGATTATCCCAAAATACAACAACAATGTATAATCCAGGGTGCGGCATTTGCTAAACTTAAGTTGTTATAGTTTTTTTTTATTTTTAGGGTTCCGTACCCAAAGGGTAAAAAAACGGGACCCTATTATTAAGCCTTCGCTGTCCGTCCGTCTATCCGTCTGTCAGCAGGCTTTATCTCATGAACCATGATGTATTTCTGTTGCCGCTAGAACAACAAATGTAAAAAAACTGTTGCGTTTACTTTGCACCTCATACTTACATACCAGGTGCAAACTTAACTCAACCCGGCCAGTTAAGATGGGAAGTGTGTCTACGGAACCCTCGGTGCTCAAGTCCGACTCGCACTTGGCCGGTTATTATAATACTATAAGAATTTTATGATTTTCGTGTCAAGTTAGTGAATTTGCTTTTGAGGGTGACAATAGAGATTATTTGTATTATATTGTTCTGCCAAATTTAATCCCAATTCTTATTTATCTGTAGACAAAGACTCAGTGGGTGTCGGAGATGCGTCAGCTTGTTAGAGCCAATTCCCTCCCAGCGGGAGTCTTCTGACTCATAGGACACCGTCGGAAAAGGAAAATTAAGTAGGTATTCCTTACAGATTGCTGAAAGGACGTTAATTTTGTTTGGTATAGTCTAGTCGCCTGTCTTTGCCTGAGTAGGTAATAATAATCACTCTAACTTTTCCTAAATCTAACTTTTTATATTGAGAATTTCTTTATTATAATTATCTGAAGTCTCTATCTAGGACAAAATGTATGTAATCTTTTGAATATATTATAAGTGTATTACTAACAATATTTTGTTGAAGTTTATATTTATTCTGTTAATATTTTCTTAAATAGGGGAGACCGAGGGGTATTGAATCAGAGGTGAGTTAAAACAACGTAAATTTCTCAGATAATGAGGGGCCCGCGGTTGGTGAGGCGCATCAACAGCGTTGTTGCCGGCTTGCTAATGGACATAGAGATATCGAGAAAATGACGTTTTTACTGACGTCTGTTTAAAACTCCTCGGTCTCCCCTACCGATCAGTAGGTCCCCAACAAGAAAGTTACACAAATGTCTAACTGTATGTATCTAAATTAAATTAGGCCTTTTTACGAACTCAAACTAAAAAAGCGAGCTATTTTAGACATCCTTCAATTCGTACTCTACTTACTCAAAAACCGCAATATTCGAGCCCAGTTTCGTAGATATTACATACCACAAAATGGATCAGTTTCTGCGTAATCGATTTCAATCATTAAAATTACTCCATATAATATTCGAACGAATATTTGTTAATATTTTCAACCCCTCGAAGTTTTTTTCAGCAAAATCGAATTTCCGACGGAAAGTTTCAATTTATCGAATTATTATTTCCCTGAAGCGTTGGGAGTTATAACGAGTCGGTCAACATAATTTCACCGGAATACACTTCCATTTTTATCTCGTTTACCGCGACTGTGAATTGGAAATATGATTATTAATCGGGGGGCACGGCAGTGCCCCCGCCAAGTCGAGCGCGAAGCAAACACTGCCGTAGCATCCTTTACTGGAACCATTTCGCCGCATTTTCAGGCCCCTATTTGAGCACCTCTGGATAAGACCAGAACGCAGAAATTTTCGTCATCCAGTAAGCTATAATCACATACTTAAAATCCAAAATTTCAAGTCTGTAGGTCATTTAGTTCCAAAGTTAAGGGATAGCAAAGCTTCGCATTTATGACACTCACTCATTCACTCACTCATGATCATCAGTAAAGAACTAGTACTTGCCATAAATTCAGAGAGCTGAAATTTGGTACAGAGTTAGGATTTAATGGCCTCATAAAGCAAAAACTATAAAAATTGGCCAAGTGCGAGTCCCACTCGCGCATGAAGAGTTCCGTGCCATAAAACAAGTTTGTTGTATGGGAGCCCTTAAATATTTATTTTATTTTATTTTTAGTATGTGTTGTTATAGCGGCAATAGAAATAGATCATCTGTGAAAATTTCAACTGTCTAGCTATCACCGTTCTTGATATACAGCCTGGTGACAGACGGACGGACGGACGGACGGACGGACAGCGAAGTCTCAGTAATAGGGTCTCGTTTTTACCCTTTGGGTACGGAACCCTAAAAACTAGGATAATCGAAGATCTGGAGTACTCTGATTAGAAAACACAAGAGCCCAACCAAACTATTCGAGATCGACATACCGCCTTTACAAAAACATGGGGCATGGTTGTTCTATGTATTTAAGTATATATTTATCTATATAAGTATGTATATCGTCGTCTAGTACCCATAACACAAGCCTTCTAGAGCTTAATTTGGGACTAGATCGATTTGTGTGAGGTTTTTTCGATATTTATTTATTTATTATTTATTTGATGAAGAACCCTCAGCTGGTCTCAGCTGTATTAGAGATATGGCCCCCTTCTACTATTGGTATATAAAAAATCGACTGTCATTGCCAAAATCCAGCGTAGTGGGACACATCTTCTGATTTAATCTAGCCTATAGCGTCCCACAGCTGGGCGGGTTACGTATTACAATCCCGAAAGTTCATAATACCTACAGTTGAAATACCGATGGTCAAAATTCCGAAAGTTCAAAAAGCCGATATTCGATAAACCGAAGTTCAAATTACCTATTTTCAGAAAATCGAAAGTTCAAAATCTCGAAATTTCATAATCCCGAAATTTTTCAAATCTCGAAATTTTATAATACCGAAAGTCAATGAGCACTTTAAAAGTGTCAGGACACTAAACTAATCTGACTTTTCCGTGGAACCAATCTGCTCCGGGATGTTCAGCCCCTCCGCCCTAGCGTAAGAAAGTGCGGCACCTACGCTCGCCTCCGCAGCTTCGGCTTTTTGGTCACCTTCGGCGACCAGCCTCGGCCACTGCGGCTCGCTTGATGCCCGCACTTTCTTACGGCGGCCGGGGGCTGCCCTCCCTCCGCGCCTCCGGGCTTTTATATACACTCTAGGGGTAGGGCAGACAAGACCACGTGGAATCGGGGTTGACAGCTTCGGTTCTGTGGCAAGTCGATTAAGAAAAGGAAAGATTCCGGAAAAGTGGGAAATTATGACACTAAATATTCGATATTATGATAAAATATTCTGTCATGGACTGCCAACCGAACCGAACTTGTCTGGAACCGAAGCTGTCAACGCTCGCCTCCGCAGCTTCGGCTTTTTGGTCACCTTCGGCGACCAGCCTTAGCCGCTGCGACTCGGCATCAAGCCCGCAATTTCTTACGCTAGGGCGGAGTGGCTGCACATCCCGCAGCGCCGGAGCAGATCGGTTCCACAGAAGAGTTCACTTATAAATAGTAGGTAAGTATAAGTAGGCAAGTAGGTTACGTAATTTAGGTTAATATTCTTTGTATAAAATAAACATTAGAATCTGTAAGACTACAGAAATAATATTCTCGAGAGTTTAAATAATATTCCGGATTACAACCTTCAGGCAGGATCATAGTCTTCGGGATTATAATCTTCGGGATTACAGTCTTCGGGATTACATTATTCGGGATTACAATCTTCGGGATTATAATATTTGGTATTTCATCCTTTCGATCAAATGTTCTTTCGGGATTTTAAACTTTCGGTCAAATAAAAACATTCGACATTTTAACTTTCGGCCTTCCGTCCATAGGTCATATGAAACTCGGTATTTTGAACTTCGGCATTGTAATACGTACCCGCTGGGCGAATGCCTCCCCTTCTGCTTTTAATACGCATATAAATAAAATTAAAGGAAAACTCTGCATAAGACTAGACTGGCTTTTATACTTATACTTAAAAGTTTACAAGAAGAAATAGTAGAACGATTTACTTTATTCTACTCGAACATTACACAAATTAAATAAACAAATTACACCAAAATATTAATTTCGCTCAAAATTTGGTCAAAATATAATGCATTGGACTAAGAGTGGCGGTGATACCCGCACACGTCGCTAGATGGCGCTGACTGTATTTAAAAACGCGCCTACGTTTGTTTTTCCGATAATCTTATATGGCGAAGTGGCAAGCGGCCGCGTTACAGACGTTTACGACATTCTTCTACTGCGCTTGGAAACGTTTGCTAGGGATTAGGAGGGATTATTTGCATTTCGTTGATTTCGCTTATTATTTCGTGAGGTTTGCTAAAGCGAATTAGCAGGTTGTTGTAAAACAATATGCACACGTTTCTACAAAAAGAAGTGAAATCCCACCAAAAACATTCTGTAAAAAACTAGTCAAGTCTCGATGGAGCTGCTTGTTTATCTCTAAAAAGTAATGAAATCTAGACAAAGTCGTACCAAGTCTAAGGTTCCTTACTGCGATTTCTTTATTATTATAGTTAATGTTGTGTGACTTGGCCGTTGAAGGGTACACAAGGGTACAAAACCAGGTGCTCGATGACACCATTGCACCAATCTGTGGGAACCCTGGCCCCATGGAACAAGTGTGATGAAATTTTTGAATGATAAGAAAATTTATATTATATATGTAGGTAAGAAAGAAAACGAACGCTAAATGTGATGAAATTTTTGAACGATAAGATAATTTAAATATATAAGTATGTAGGTAAGAAAGAAAACGAACGCGAAAGACGCCGTCTTTGCCCGGGGACTTCTCACGTTTGTGATATCAGGGCATGTTTGACTTCCGAACGCAGAATGTTGGGCTCGTCTGCTATCCATTCGACTAGTCGGCTCGTCGGTTCACCAGTATCGTATAAAGACTGACAGTAACTTTTCCAACGCTCCAGTATTTGCCTCATATCTATCAGAACGTCTTCCTCCAAGTTTTGCTCGGTTGTAAGGGAAGCAATGGACAGGACAGGACTTGATGGACACAAATCATTCCCACCAAGTATAAGCCATCCAGTGATGACCTCGATCCTCAGTCATGAGGGAGCGACAAGAGAGAGAGAGAGAGAGAAAAAAGAAAAAAAAAACATTTATTACATCGAAATTACAAAGAACTTAAAAATAAATGCATTGTAACAGAACATTACCTGCCTCGGGCGGTGAATTCCTGAATGTTTCAGATCGCCCTAGTTATTAATGTAGGTACCTAATTACCATGGCGCGGGGGTCAGGTTTCTCTGCACCTTACTGTACCTACTATTATGTTTCAGTAATCTTAATTTATGCAGTAAAAAAGTAAATAGTAGTATTGCCATGTCCACCGCAAAAGGACACCACTCAGCAAAATGCCTACACCAGCGGGGCTAACAATAACATGTCTTGTCACGTCACCTGTCTTGCTCGCACGGCGGTATTAAAAGAAAAGTGACAGATAGTATTTTTCGCGCGACAAAAAGTCGCGTGTCAAAGTTATGTTAGACGTGCTGGGGAGCGTCGCAACGCTGGTCTTCTGTGGGACCAAAGTAAAGGAGCCTTCGTCAAATAAAATAATAAAAAAACAGATTTTTCAGATCCATACATTGTTAGTTACAAAACACTTATAAAACTAGGTAGGTACATTAGGAAACTAATATTAAAAGGACAAAAATCTACTTATTTTTTAGGTCATAATCATAGGATATGAAGGTCTGTGTATCGGCGGACGATATCCGAATCCCACCTTTCTGCTATCATTCGCAGAATGCTACCTATTTGAGCTCCCCCTCATCAGCATTACCACAGAAGCCATCTTCTTCCGCACTAGTGGCATAAATTATCATGTAAATAAGATATTTTTTTCAAAATCTTCTACTTCTACAATTTTACAATCAATTGAATTCGGTAATGCACAGCCTGATGCTTCGGAAATAAACTTTGTGTTCCAATTAAAGCGCGCAGGTCCGAAAGGGCTCAAACAGCTGTAATTTATTGCCGGGATTTGACGCTAATTAATTTCCGCATTTGTTAAATTATCAGAATGATAAAGAGTTACGAGTACGTAAATTATATTGGCATTACTTTACTAATTGGGGTGATTTTTATTTTAATGTTTTTTATTTCTTCAGTGTTTAGTGAAAATTAAGTAGTTAGTTATCGTAGCATTGGTATCGTAGTGCTTAACATTATCTGTTAGCCCGATATCTCTCAGTAGGTATTTGTGTGTGAAAGCTTCCATTTAGTTACAAGAAAACCATATCTCTTCTTATCTTCTCAATTTCTAATTGGAACAAACTGGAATATGTACCCAATAAATAATATTTCGCGGTCTATTATTTAATTTTTTTATAAATGGAGAATCAACAGCTTAAATTATGCTTATAGTGACATAATGAGTGTTACAGATATAGCAGCATACATGAGCACATGCAATGTTACAACAAAATAAGCACTTATAATGTAATAACTACAAATAAGTACTAATAATAACTATCGCCTGTGCTATCGCTAAGATAATGAAAATTACGAAATTTCCTTGGATGATTTAGAAAAAAATTGCTATCGATCAACGCCAACTTTCAAAAATCAAGTGAGCACAACTTATCGTTCAGTTTAACTCATCTTATACACGTCATATACTACACGAGAACTCTTAAAAAATCATAAAAGCAAATTTCCCGCTCAGTAATGTATTTCCGTCGACAGGCGAAACTTCGGGGCTTCGGAATTTACAGTATCAGTATGCCGGGGGTGTATTGCTGAGGCGACATGAATACCTATAGCATTTCATTACGGCGCTGTTAGGGGAGGTGCAGAGGCTTGCACAGCGTTGGTTAAGCTGAGTATATATTGGCGGAGTACCTACCTATATAGTAAGGTGCCATGATCTTCATATATTTAAGAGCTAGGCTTCTTGTCGGTGGAATAATTTCCAGCTCATTCTACACTCCGCTTTTTCTTTTACTTCTTTATATGATGAAGCATTTGTAGCGATTCACATGTTCTCGTCATGTGCTCGCCATCGTAAGACTCACATCATCATTGTCATCATCAGTTTCCCAACACATTGGCATCATATTCATTTATTTATAATATTCTCAATATTACACGTCAATACATAAAAATCATTTATAACTTAATACGTATACAAATTTAATTAACATTAACTCGTATATAGCAAATCCGTATATAAGTATTATTATTTTAAAAAACATAATTTTATTAACGAAACGATTTAACATTCAAAAATTCATATTTCGCCATCTAATACTAAAATCATCACTTAATAATTATAATACAATACAAATGCCTAAAAGAATTAGCAGTATGAATGTTTACGAAAGCAAGTAAAAATATTCCAAAAGCTAAGCATCCTACCTTTTTAGAATAGCAAATTACTATTCACAACAATTACCAACGGAAGAATTGAGCTTTATTTATACTGTGTAAGGATCAAAATTGTGAGAATGTCTACTTTGTCCACTTTGTCCATTTTGTCCATTTTGTCCATTTTGTCCATTTTGTCCATTTTGTCCACTTTGTCCACAGTTAAGTATAAATACGGAGGGGAATTGAAGGATGGGATTCATTCTTTCTTGCGACTTCGACTGGGTAACACTGTTGTTTGGCAATGAGGTATTAAATTTAATTCTAAGGGGAATTTCTGTTGGAATTACATTATTTTTCTGATCTATAATTATTTATTGAAATATTGTGGGATTTTGTTGTTTATGGCTATCAAGCTTAATTACATGCCAGAAATAGTGTTTTGGTACATGGTTGCCAGGTGAAAGATATTTAACCTTGCGGCTGTTAAACGAATATCTTTCAGACTCTTCTAGTTTTACCCGAGTTAGGCAGCTCGGGCACTTGCCATATATAAGTGCAGTGAATAGCCTACGAATGTGGATAGTTTTGTTTGGTGGAAGCAATGACCACACGTGATGGACATGCGGGCCTTTCCGCGCTTGCCGAAGCCAAATGGACCTCCATGTTCGGTCTCATATACTTATATATTTATATGTCTGCTTTATATACACATATTAGGGCGGGTTACTCTGCGTTTCCGGTGTCTTAGCCACGCAAGGGGGGACCCACTTACACTGATTCTAGTCCAACCTCGGGTTAATCTCCCGAATTTATAGTTTAGCTTACCTAGGTTCCATACACGTTTAAATGTAAATGTGAGGTTTAGGCCTCTAGTATTGGTGGTGCTAGCTAGGGCAAATGGGGGTATGGGGATAGGTACACTCCAGTAGGAATATTAGAACGGGGTTTTTTTTATCCTCCGAGCAATCGGCCATTCATCATTAACTAACATAACATTTATTCAAATTATTTTAATCTCGTCCGGTATAATAGATACAAACAGCTGATTTCTGACTCGGGATGTCAGTAGTGAAAAACAAAATCTTGTAACAGTTTATAAAGAAAGGGAATAGAGAAACCTGTTATTTAAACCAATCAGATATTTAGAACCTTTAATATGACATCAATATATATAGAAATAATTAGTTAAAATTTACTGATTATGATTTAAAGTAATGTACATATGTTACAGCCTCAGTGATAGAATGGCAACACTAAAGTTAAGTCGAATCAGCTGACCGATGACATTCGCCCTTTCAATGAGCAGAAATAATTTTAAACTTTGTTATAATTTTGATAAGGAAATTGTGGATCGTCGTATAGTATGGAAATGCAAAGCATTCCTAAGACTGGATGTGGAGTATCTGAAGTGTAAATTGCTAAGAAAAGCCGAGGACTCATGGATAGCAATAATGAAAGTTATTCGTTCTCGTATTTACATCGCAGATCTCAGAACTAAATCAATTTATATCACAAGGGTTGAAAGTAATTTCCCTTATCAGAATGAGTCAGTCGAGAGTTGAAAGATACTCCGAACGGACACAATAGTCTTCATGATTTCAAGGGCGTACTACATTTATGAGTATGGTCAAACGAAAACCAAGTCCTAGAACTTATTAGAAGGGTTCTTACCTACTAAGGAAGAGTAGTGTACTAGAGATCTTATAAATACAATTATAACTACATTGTCATAGTCTTTGCAGCCATCACATATATTTAACTAGTTAAATAGGTACGTAAAATCCTTAGAGTAGACCTTGTGTAGTTAACTTAAGAAGCTTGCGCCAAAAGGCTTCCCTAAAAGATGGATCCTTGACACTTTGCTTTAGGTAGGACGTCATGCATAGATGTGATGAGATCCCACAGTGGTTTGTTCAGCTTAGACTAGGAGCGGAGTTCCCCATCCTCTAGCTGAACGCTTTAATTCGATTTGCTTTTCAGGAATAGATAGGTAAAGCGTTCAGTGATACTCTCCGCACACTCAGGGTGGTAGGGGATTATTAACAAAAATTTATATTTTTTTTATATACACAATAAAGATACCTTCTCCATTATACTATAATCTAGTCCTTACTAGTTCTTAATTGTGAAGACTATAACGACTTCCTACTTATTGTATAGGTCTAGAATCCACTTCAGATTGGTCTACTATAGTTTATTTAAGGGAGGTAACTACCTTCTCAGATTAAGGAGTAATGACAAAATTTATTCAATACTGTCAAATATGAAAACTTAAGAACAATTAAATTCATAATAAAAATTCATAGATCCTGTAACTTTCATCTATTTATAGATTGGTAAGGAAGTGTAGTTTCATATTGTACATAGACATTTGATTTCTAATCATTCTGGAGTAAGAACATGCAATTTTAAAAACTAAATTACCTTTCATTCCAGAATCCTAATAAAATTTGGATAGAATCACATATTGATTTTTATTGTTACATAAGGTAATCTAGTTTAACTATATCTGACTATGGACTAAATGAATTTGATATTTCATATAGAATTAAATAACTTTTATAAGAGTATCCATAATATTCCATATTGAATCTTGCTATAGGAACTATAGATAGTTTTGTTAGCTAGACTACATAGGAAGTAACAGTTTATATTTTGAGGATAGATAGCATTAAGTTAAGTTGGAAATTTAATTTAGTACAAAGAACCAAGGTAGCAGTAGGATAGGAGAAGCTTGCATTAAATAAGTAAGAGAATACACATTTATTTGGTAATACATGGTAGCATAGCACAGTATATGGGTACGGAAGCACTTGGCGACACATCACGGTTAGATTTCTCTTAAAAGAGCTTGAGTTACTACAACAATGTTGGGTCCTGCACATCTAGACGTTCACAACGGTTACATCGATCACATTTTTTTGGCCATTAGTTATTAAGAAAAGTTCAGACTCAATTGTTATAAAGATCCTTTCATATTTAGATTTGTTTAGTTGTAGGATATAGAAGACTGGGAGCTGCTGTTAAGATATTCTTAGGTAATTGTTGTAGGGTTTCCTTAGGGCTTCGTTGTAGGATTAGAGTTTAGTGGCGAGGGTGAAGCAGGCGTAGGACCAGGAGGTAGTTTAGGTAGCTCGTCGTCGTAAGCGTTACGATTAGTGGACCGGTTCCTTTAGTTAGAGCTTAGCATACATTACGATTGGTGGTCCCGTGACTCAGGATAACTCTAGAGTTGAAGGGCTTAGCTCGTAAGCATTACAATTGGCGCGCGTTCCCAGGATGTGTTTATTTAGTAGGTAGCTCATGAAGCATTACACATTTTTTGACGTAGGTGCCAATGAACACAAAAGATATAAAAAAACTTCAGCTTTCATACAACTTATATGCACTTGGTATTAGGCAATATCTAGAATAATATGCTAACAGAATTAAATCTTCTTAAAGACTAACGGATTGTTAAGTTACGTAGTTTATATTAATGATGTTCCCTGAGGTCACTTCGCGAATCTCTAGACACTAATGTAATGAAGTCGGTACGCACGTATGTTTCGAACTGATAGGTACATTAACTAAGCAAAATTAGTCATTTTTGGTGTTTTGAAGAATACCTAACTGTAACTATCTATTTAAATTGGGATCAACATTAAAAAAATATATACTTTTATGAAACTAAACATCTCAAAAAGGGGCATGCGTTTTTGCGGGCAGTTTATTACGACTTACCGCCCGCTTTTCTAGCATGTAAACCCTTGTTTACGAGCAAGTGTGATGAAAAAAATATACTTACCTATAATTTTCATGTGACCAGTGCCTTCACTAAAACTAGTAATGTATTCGGAACTGTATGTCTAGCATAACGGAGATGTCACGTCTTTGTGCGGCAGCGGCAGCAGTGTAGCGCGTCTCGCTCACTCGTTATACCACCGCGTTCGGATCTCTTACTCAACCGCTTGCCGCGCCGCTGGTAGTGCAAAGCCGTGGCATCTACGTATCTGTGCCACGCGACTTCTTGTCGCGCGACAAATATTGCCTGTCACTTTCCTTTCAATACCGTGCGGCTAGACATGAGACGTGGCAAGATATGCTAGGCCTGCTGGTATAGAGTACAAATAATATTGGAGCCGATTCTTGTTTACTCTACCCGTGTGTACGCGGCTTTACGTATCTTAGTAAGAAGTGAGCAATAAGGTGAGAGTAGGTTGTGAGACCTGATGGGCTGTAAGGAGATGCCGCTAGATCAACACCAAAAACAACGATAAGTGAGTATGTCCTATGAATTGTGCAGCCCATAGAACATATGATGTCATTCATAAAAAAAGACAAGACTTTTCTGAAAAAGCTATGCCTGCACAGGGTGTTACATTCTCTCATCATCATCATCATCATCATCATCATTTTCATTCATTAAACTGAATATAGGCCTTCCTAATACTTCCATAATGAACGGTGCACACCTTCTGAATATATCGCTGACCTTAACTCAACTGGCCGGACCTATACCGTCTTAGTTTCGCCAGAGCTATTTAAAACAAGCAGATATGTTTCAGGCTCAGAGGGCCTATGATGGTTGCGTCTATCACGTGATAAATAAGTGAAAAAGCATCTGTCACTCACACTCGCATTTTGTCAAAACGTGACAGATGCTTTGTCACTTATTTATGGCGTGATAAAAGCAACCATAATAGGCCCGCAGGTCATTTTAAGGAGGCCATGTTAATAATCGCTGTGTAAACATAAGCGTCACGACGCGTTGCCTAAATTCAAAGCAAGTCATATCAGGTAACTTTATTATTTACTTTTATTTTCATTACAAACAATCAGCCCTTAAACATCAACATATACAAAACTGCTCGGTGCGCGAGTCCCACTCGCACTTGGCCGGTTTTTTTATTTTATTTTAGGCAACATGCCAAATAAATACGCATATTATGTACAAAAACATCGTCGAATCCCGATTTTCTGAATATGAATTGAATATTTTGTTCTGTTTGAAAATTAGAAATTGCTAAATCCGATTAAAATATTTTATCTATAGAACAGTTAATAAAAATGTATTTTTGCTTTCAAACACAGAATAGTAGATTTTAATCTACCTATAAAAAAGAAAATGTTGAAATGAAATGATCAAAAAATATTCACCGTTATACTTATACAAAATCAAAATCAAGTGAACAGCTTTTTTGAGCGAAATTTTCTCCGCGCTTCACACCGTTTTTCTACGCGTTGAGCAAGTCTATAAATATTTATACTCGTAGTTGCGAGAGAAAAAATATTTTATTCTTTACACATTGTCAAGGATTTGTCTTCTAATGCAGATTTGCCCCCCTGCAGAATTCGGAAAGAGAGTCTTCGAAGCGAAAGCCTATTCGCAGCACGTTCCAAGTTTTATTGGAATTAAGCTATACGGAACCCTTTACTGTGTCGTCGTTTTGGAGGATTACCAGAAAAGGGTGCAACAAGGACGGAAATTATAAAAGCAGAGCTATTTAAATCCCTATTATCCATAAATTCGTTGAATCCGCGGTATGAGGACTTGTTTTGTTTTGTCACAAGGATTAGGGTCTTGGAGGCTCCGTGATTTATTTCATGTTAATGTGTTGGGTATTTGGAATTTTCCGCCGTCTAGCAAAATGTATTTCGTAACGAAAAACATTTTAACATTCAAATCCGGCTGGATTTCTGTTAAAAATAAGGCATATAAAAGGATGGAAAATATGCATGTTTTCCGCAGCATCAAAGTTACACTAGTTTAAATTTTTTTTTTATATTTTTAATAAACAAGGAAACATGGTATGAGAGAAACTCAAATTACGAAACGGATTCAAAGGCTACATAAATATTACACATGAATATGTATTCATCCGTGGAGCATATTTCATGAGGTTAGGTTGTTTTTAGTACACTTGAGACTTGCAACTTTTAAATTTTCGTTCTATAATTTTGCTGTTTTTTTTATAGATGTTCAAAAAGCCATTTCATCAACCTAAGTTTTTAACGAGTGTTTCATCACCAAAGTTTTGTCAAGTATAAAATAAAACGCTGGTTTAGGGTGCAACGGTCATAAAATTCAGTGCGTGGTGAAGTATTATTGTTCATTTTTATGATTCATCTCCTATGTTTGTAGACCCTCGCGAGCCGAATGGCGGAAAGATGGCGATAGGTGTGGAGATGTACACTCATGTTTACAAGTAAAATAGCTTTTTAAGAATTTATTTATACATTCCAGTTTCGTAAACAACGCCATACTGGGCCATAATTCCATATAAATATATGTATACATATCTCTCTCTGATACCTCGGAGAGATCTCCGAATTGGCGATATGCCGATTATATCGCCACTTCGCCAAACCGGCGAAGCACGGCGGGCACGCCTAAGTTTGCGCCTCATTTATACAAATACAAATACAAATACTCTTTATTGCACACCTCCAATATCAAGGAATATACAACAAAACATGAGATACATTAAAAAATAACAGGCAGAGGTAAACAACAGGCGGTCTTATCGCTAAATATGCGATTTATATGCGACACAATAGATATGAGGCGTTACGACAATTGAACTTGACCGGGTAATGTCGTGAAATCTAATGTCACTTACCATTGCACGTTTCCACCCGCAATGTAGCTCGCAAAAATCGCGTTTTAATGATTACAGATAAAATCAATGTACCTGAGACATCGTTTATTTGGCGATATTTCACACTCGAATTAGCGCCCTAGTCTGACAGATCGATACGGCTCCTTTTTTATAAACTGTTAAATCTTTCAGTTTATTGATCACTAGCGACCCACCCCGGCTTCGCACGGGTGCAATGATATTTATAGGCACGCGCCGCCATCGCCAATTCGCCAGCTTCCGGCCGGTACTGCCGCACCGCAACCTCTATGTCCCTGCATTTTATATCTGTATACAATATCTTCGAAAATATTCGTTTAAATTATATGCTGTAAAGGGCTATGATTATTCATTTATATTTAATGCATAATGTATTTAAGGTACTTAATTGAATGAGGATTAATGCTGTATTGCTTAAAATCGCTTCGTAAATAAGCCATTATTTCTCGAAAAAAGTAAAGCATAAAAAATGGTTATTGTAGGTTATATCCCTAAGAGATAGACATATACCATTCACGGGTTTTTTTTTTACCTTTTTAAGGTTTACAATCCTGTTGTCAGTATTTTGATCTATCTCGTAGGGATCAGCCAGCGATTGTAATGTAAGCGCAAAAAATGTGTTTATTTACGACATCTCATTAGAAATATCTGAAATTATCAGTGTTTCTCTACTATATTATACATATAAACCTTTCTCTTGAATCACTCTATCTATTGAAAAACCACATCAAAATCCGTTGCGTAGTTTTACAAACCTAAGCATACATACGAAAACGTAAATTGGTATGATTCATATCGACTACGTTTCTGTAGTCGATATAAATTATGCGAATTGTCTTCGAACATGGATGCACATGGTACAAATTCATGAAACATTTGTGGTGTTGGTAGTGATAATATAAGCGCAAACCAGTGTCAGCGACATGTGAATACCATCTGTCAGCCGTATCAAACGTTGTGGTCAAACATAGGAATGGTATATTAGGTTTTGTCTATTCACCCGTTACAATCCACCCTGTTGGTCTGTTTCAACTCCCAATCTAAATAGACACAGTTTCACATTATGTTCCGGAAATACGGTTTTGGTATACCGCACAAAGTATAATAGACCTCATATATGTTTTGGTAAAGTGGATAATTGAAATAAGAAAGGTCATCTTAATGAACCGCTTATAACCGAAAGAGCAGACTGTAAATTATCTAAGATATGAACATAGCTTTCTATTTACTATACTCATTAAATAAAATGTCTGAAATTTTTGTTCTGGCCTTTTGTACACGACTGTACCGTAGTAGTGTATTGGCACAGTGCTCGTGTCTAAGTAAATTTGGTCATCTCACCCAATCTCTGTTTACGAGGGGTCAGTCCCTAAGCTATCGAGATTTGAGGGCCCTTAACAATGAATCATGACTGGAGACGCATTTTATTTAATTTGTGCTTTGTTTATTGTAACTTTACTTGATAAACTGTTCATCTGAACGTGTGGAACATAGGAAGAATATCAAAATATGAGTTTTCTGAAAATTAAAGAATAAATAGGTATTAGAAAACTAAAATGTCTTCTCATAACATTCGGGCGTTTTATTTTTTTTAAAACGAGTGTATAAGTAAATTCACTTTTTATTTCATAAAATTAATTTGTAACCTCACTTTTTTATCAGGTTTGAAGGTACAAACAATTTTGAGTAAGAAGCCTTAATTTTTTTTTCTGAACACTTTCAAAAAAAGTCCTTTTAACAGGAAAGTTACATACTAACCAAAAAAACTGAAATTAATGACTTAATAATTGTATTATGAATATGTGACTTGTAATTTCCTCTATTACTAATATTTTATAATGTCTATGTCTTTTTTGTTTCCACGATCGACAGGGATAAAAATAATTAAGCCTATAATAATAATGATTAATGCTGTATTATAAACACTAATGGCCTAATATTTAATGATAGTCTGCATTTTTTTATACAATTTTAACAGCGTAGCTAGAAGGATTTATTGTATATCACAAAAGTTTTCGAGAGCCTACGTAATTACCACATAACACTGGCGGTTGCAGTAAATTTGTGCAAATATTGATTGCTACGTCAGCCCGATATTATCTGTCCAAAAAATACACCTGCGATCAGTATTTATTGGTATAAAGTATGCCCGTATCGCGGTCTACCAAATGGCTCACTCAATACTCGGGCTGAAAATTCCACACAACTTTGTGGTTACATTTTGGCAGACACGTACCTATGAAGTGTAGAAAACTGAGCACTAACTTTATAAATCAAAAATTGTCAGTTGCAAAAAACGTATCTACTTAGAGGAACTAAGTAAGAACAACTCTGGTTGCCTTACCAAAAATATTACCTTTTTCAACTCGACACTCTTCAGTGCGATAACACTGTTGTCAGTGTCGTCTACTGCGGATAATATTGGGACTTGGAAAAGTTTTATTTAAATGTGTGACAGTCGCGGAAACCGAAGAAAATATTATTTACTGTTTACCACTGGACACTTTTTCTGAGAAGATTTTGCTCCTTTTGCTTACTACTTTAATGCTGAATCCTCAGTATTCAAATATCACACGGTTGGCACATGTCAAATTTGTTTTTCTGCCTTTTTGCCGTTACTTTCCCGTATTGCTATTGTCATCGTTCTGAAAATACACATTTTGTCGGAGCATTTGATGTGAGATATGATTTTTATGGTTCAGTGAGCAGTGGAGTTAAAAAATACATTTGTTGTTTTGACGACGCGTTCGGCTCGGTTTGTAGACACCTGCATGCCTACTGAGCCGGCGGTCCCGGGTTCGAATCCCGGCCAGGGCAAATATTTGTGTGATGAACTCGAATATTTGTGCTTGGGTCATGGTTGTTCTATGTATTAAGTATATATTTATCTATATAAGTACGTATATCGTCGTCTAGTACCCATAGCAAAAGCCTTCTTGAGCTTAATTTGGGACTAGATCGATTTGTGTGAGGTTGTCCGATATTTATTTATATATATATCTAAATGAGTCAGAAGAAATCTCATTTTGGTCATACTCTCTAGGATAGGTACAAACAGCCTGCCATACGGTATACAATACTCCATTATCATACCCAGGGATTTTCGTAGCACGAATAATTTGACGCCTTACGTCGGCCTAGCGTCAAATCATCCGTGATCCTATAACCCCGGGGTATTACAACGATTCGAACGCAGCGCAGTTAGATATGTCGAATCAGCGTTATTTTCGTGACGTGTCACGACCACGTATCGTAAACGTTACTGACGTCACACGTCGTCGCAAAACACTTTACGTCGATGTAGCGTGGAATTATGTTTTAGCAATAATTAAAAATATTAATAAAACTTGTGATACCTTATTACGAAAATCTAAACTAGATAATACAATTTGGTAGTAAATCATAAAAATATTTTTTAACAACACCCTGCCGCAACTTGTTACTTTAAATTAACCCAAAACTAAGATCAAAAGTAATAAAAACCACACAGAAAACAACCTAACAAACTTAGAATTTACTCGCAAATAAGTAAAGTACTAAGCTTTTTATTTCCACTGAAATGTAGGTACAGATTAGAACAGCAGGAAAACTTGAAATTCAAATGAAACAGCAAACAATGTAGCGAAATGAGATATAAGCATTTATGGTAATTTTAAACATGGCAGTTTCGTTTCGGAAACGAGCGGTCTCGATTTGTTTGACAATGTATTCCAGTGGTGGCTAAAATGATTAAATTCTCTAGCTTAAATCCTAATGTACATATAATAAAAATTTATCTTTGCGATAATTATAACACGCTTTTATTTAGAATGTTGCTTCTGATTTTTGTTTCCAAACAGGGGCCCGTTTTATTGTCTTACTCTATTTTCCAATTATCCTATTCATTCGTGACTTATAACTTCAATTAGAGAGCCGATGCATTAAATGCTGATTTTTATGAGCATTACTCAAAATGACGTATACGCACATAAATTAGAAGAGCGCCAGTGAATTTAGTTGCATATCAAACTATAGTGATACTAGGCTTTTGCCCGCGACTTCGTACGCGTAGAACTCGTTAATTGATATTGTCAAAAAAAAAAATAGACTTCAACCCTTTCAGGTATTCAATACTCGAATGGAATCTAGTTAGTAGTTTAGTTCTGGGCTATTGGGTGAAAGCCATGGACAAAATGCAAGACATCCTTTTTTTAATATTTTTGGAGTTGCAAGGCTAAGTCCCATTCGATTCAATAAGTTATCCGAGGCTAAGTCCTATTCGATTCCATAAGCTATGCTCAGAAATGGCTCGAGATGGTGACGGTCCATAATCAACTGACGAAGAAGGTATGGTTCTATTCACCAAAGAATTTTGTCACATTATGAAATTGGGACAAAATAATTATTAGGTGCTACATACCTACTGTTCATGAGAAAAACATTTCGTGCCCAAATGTATTCCTGCTACTTTTCATGTTCGCCCCTGTGATTTATTAATAGTCATAGAAAATGTTAAAAACTTTTAATGGAAACTGTAGATGTTTAAAATTAAATAGTAAATTATTCGGTATAATTGGAACACGTGGTATACGTACACTTTGTCCCTTGGCTTCTCCCGTTAAAATCGTGCCCTTCACAATGTATTTCCCTAATTAGGTGATTCTCAATCTAGCGCCGTTGCCAAATTTGGGTGCGTCTAAGTTGCGCATTAACAAAACTGGTACTTTTTTTGTTGATTTTGAAAACAATATCATTTTTGATGCCAATATGGTTCTTTCACATAGCCAGTTTTCGTCATGAATATAAGTGTGCCTATAAACACACCATGAAAAAATGCTCGGTCGGTGATAGAGCCAAAAAATTGCACTTTTTCTATTTCCTCTTATAAGTATCATAATAAGGCTATCCTTCTCCATCAAAGCGTGTCAGGCCCTTGACTTAAGCACGTCGATTATGTAGCATAAATTTTGAACATCGGAGTAGCCCTTCAGGTAGGTATCACGTTCCGATACGCACATCATCTGAAAATAGTGCCTACGAGCTTTGATTAGGTATGTACCTCCGCTTGGTAACTGAGTATAAATAAAGTAGTAAATAGCTCAGTATGCAAAGATACGATACTTAACATATATAATCCTAATAATATTATAAACGAGAAAGTATTTACGTTCATTCCCATTTCATTCATCTTAATTTTAAACAATGATTGATGGAAGGTCGCCAGTGTTCGGAAATCGTCGTAAATAAACAGCCAATTGCTGAATTGCCTCTTTCTAACCCATAAATTGGCGTATATGGCAGGGTGAACAAATTCTTTGACCATCTTTTTCCATATATTATTTTCGAACCAGAATATTTTGCTCTATTTTACCATAACGAGGCTTGAACTAGCGACCTTCGTCATCTTTTGTCAAATTAAGGGCTAAAGACCGATGTGCAATTTTTATCGCCGAGTACAGTATTAGTGCATAAAGTTTTTGTATTTTTCGGTGTGCCTATAAACCGACCATGAAAAAATGCTCGGTCGGTGATAGAGCCAAAAAATTGCACTTTTTCTATTTCCTCTTATAAGTATCATAATAAGGCTATCCTTCTCCATCAAAGCGTGTCAGGCCCTTGACTTAAGCACGTCGATTATGTAGCATAATAATTGATTGACAATTCGGGTCTTGTCGAGTATCCGAGTCTAAGATCCGCTTAAGCGTGAAGAGGTAACAGACAGACAGACAGACACACTTTCGCATTTATAATATTAGTATGGATTGAAGTAATCTTAACATTTCACTGAGAATAGCGCAAGGTACAGTTTACAGCAAGTTTACACTGGACCGCGAGAGAATGAGTGTGACTTTACAGTGTAAAGCATTAGGGACTGGGGATCGTGAGTGTAAAGGCACATCTTAGGATATGGCTAAAGCGCCTAAAGCATTATTTTTATAATTACTCATATGTAACGCAGAGGGTGGGTAGTGTAAAATTATGTAATCATTGGTGTGGTTTATAAGATAGATAACTCAGGACGGCACCGCGCCGGTAACGTAGGGTCGCAGGTTCGAGTTCGGCTTACGTTACAGTGGATCACATTTTTTATATTATAAAGTAATCTAGTTACAATCTATATCATATCAAACGACACTTGCTATATCATAAGGGACGACTGAGCTACGCTGGCTTCCACAATTAATTCGTATCGGTAGTCACAACCATAAGCGGGCTTCAGGGAGGCCGGCGGCGTGACACTTGCGAACAGGCGAAGTAATATTCTGAATGCAATGTTGCTTTGAAACAAAGGATTATCCTGCCGAGCGTTGATATTTGATGAGAATTTCTATTAAAGAAATGGTTATTCATCTGGCAACAAATGACACTTGTCATTAGGTCTTCTATGCTATTATCTTAGAATAAAGTTGTATTGAAAACCAATTTTTTGGAGAGGGGTATTTTTCAGGAAAAAAATTAAAAGTCAGTGGCGCCAGCCGTATAGCGGCATCTAAAATTGTCTTCGTCCCCTCATCACGCCGAAACTGCTGGACAAATTTTAAGCAATTTTAGTACATGGATAGCAGGACATCCAAAGATGGTTAATGGTTACCTTTTACCCGACTATGGTCACACAAAAACAAGCTGGATTGAAATCACTCACAAAATAATTCACGGAAAGTAGCCGTAGTGACTTTATTTAAAAATGTAGTAACGTCTCGAAAATGTTAAAGCCTACAGATGTAGTGAAAAGTGAATGATAGTTTTCATCGTATTTTGTCGTTTTAATATTTCCATCTCCACTTTTTCAACGAATTTGAAAGAGAAAACGAACTTTTCCGACAAAATACGATGGAAAACTATTATTGACTACATCTATAGGTAACAACAGCACGACTGCATTTGACGCTTGCTGAGTCATAAGGGACGACTGAGCTGCGTCGAGCCGGCGTCCATTATTAATACCTACGTTTCAACGGTCACAAACATAAGCGAACTTCAGGGAGGCTGCTGGCGTGATACTGCGGTACAGTAGAACCTATCCTATCCTATCCCTTCAGTCTTTGATTATTGTTGAAAATGTTAGTTAAAAAAAAACGTGGCCCTTTCTTTTGCTGTTATTTTATTAACTTTTAACAAATACTAACTCGTAATTTAAGACTTAGAAAACCTTTGTAGAAAATGCTGTTATAATGCATTACTGAAAGTGTTAGCAGACGATTGGAAGAGTTCCAGTGCTTTTATAATACGAGTATATGCATATTTAGTTACAAAGTTAATTACGACTAACTGAAACAACGTATATCAGCGAATGCGTTTTAACGCTTGCCGTGTCATATTATAAGGGATATCTGAGCTGCGCCGCGCCGGCGTCCATAATTAATCCGTTTCGATGGTCACAAACGTAACCGGGCTCCAGAGTGGCTGCCGACAAAGCCGGCGTGACCCTGCGGCACAGACGAGCATTTAAGTGGTACACAGTTTTGCTTTAAAACAAAGGGCTATCCTGCCAAGCTTGGATCTTTGATGAAGTCAGTTAACAAAGTTGTACTTTTATTTTTCGTTATGTTATATAATGCCACTTGTGATTTAAGACTTAGAGAACCTTTTGTCTCTCAAATATCGCCCCAAAAAGGTCTCCTTCTCCAATAGATTTTGAATCATAACACTTTATATCCTCGCGGTTTCTACACATAATTAGCACGCGATCGATAGCAGCTATCGCGATATTTATTATTTACATTCATTTTCTGACATTTCGACACAGTTGCATGCGCCGTGTTCTCAGATTTTAAATCATCTTTAAAAAATGTTGATTTTTTAGGGTTCCGTACCCAAAGGGTAAAAACGGGACCCTATTGCTGAGACTTCGCTGACCGTCCATCCGTCCGTCTGTCACCAGGCTGTATCTCAAGAACCGCGATAGCTAGACAGTTGAAATTTTCACAGATGATGTATTTCTATTGCCGCTATAATAAAAAATACTAAAAATAAAATAAAATAAATATTTAAGGGTGGCTCCCATACAACAAACTTACAGATAATGGTACGGAACCTTTCGTGCGCGAGTCCCACTTGCACTTGGTGTATTTTATTTCATACATATTTGTCTTTGGGCGGCCAGAGGATTAACTTGTTCGTAATATTCAAGCAATCTAGTTACAACAATGTATATCGGCGACAGCGTTTGACGCTGGCCATGGCATAAGGGCCGATTGAGCTGCGCCGCGCCGGCGTCCATAATTAATAGGTACGTTTCGGCGGTCACCAACGTAAAGTAGCTCGAGCGATGCCGCTAGTGGGATGTTGTTTTAAAGCCACCGTCTAAGAAACTTTGTGTATAAATATAATCTGTAATATTAGGTGCAAAGCAATCTAAGTGCAACCGCGTATATAAGCGCGGCGACTTCGTTTGACGCTTACCGTGTCATAATAATAAGGGACGACTGGGCTGCGCCGCGCCGGCGTCCATAATTAGGGCATGTATTTAACGCGGCGACAAATTAATCTGATTTAGGGATTTATAAAAAATTAAAGGGGGTAGCAAAAATAATGAGTTGGCGACTAATTGCGGAGACTAGTATAAAGTAAAAAGTAGCAGCTAAGTAATCAATTTTCGGCTTTGTTTCAATATAAACTAGCATCGAGTTTTTGCGACTGAATTAACTAATTAAGCGGAAACATGACAGCGGATAAAAAGTTGAAATTGGCTTACTCTAATTGTTCAATGGAGATTGCATATAAAATAAATCAAGGTCATAAAAAAATAAAAGGAGCGCTTTTTAGGGATATAAAAAAAACCAACCTAACCTAACCCGGCCGAGTCGGATCTTCTGCTAATATTAGTCGCCAAGTCATTATTTATAGTACCTCGCCTATGATTTCAGTAATCTTGTTTATTGTTTCTGCTTCCTTAAAGTAGCTGCCATTATTTGAATTTTAAAATATCCTTAGTTTAAAGCTTATTTAATATAAATGATTGCCAAAATAGGTATTTAATCGCTGACAAGTTATTATTTAAGTTGCAAATAGTTTGCCGCTCTTTAATTTTTCTGTCGCCGCGAAAATAATAAGCCCATAAATAGTACGTTTCGGCGGTCATAAACGTACACTAGCTCCACGGACGCCGCTGGCACGATAAGCGAGCCTGTAGGGTGTTTTAAAGCAAAGGACTAATATCCTGTCAGTTGTAAGACGCTTCGCAATAGCGTATATCGGCGCGACAACTGCGTTTGGCGTGACTTGCCGTGTCATAATCATAAGGGACGACTGGGCTGCGCCGCGCCGGCGTCCATAATTAATACGTTCCGGCGGTCACAAACTCACAAACGTAAACAGGCTCCGGGTCGCCGTTGTCGGGATAGGTTGTCAGTGAATGTTGCCTTTAAACAAAGGATTATCCTATCAACTGCCAAATGGAAAGACTTTGTGTTTGATAAAGTAAATATTTTTAGTTTTTTCATCTAGGGACTACATTTCATGTTTCTAATAACAGTCATCCGAGATCTCGTCACTAAATGTCTTCTAGCATTGTGATGCTCTACCTAGAGTTGTGGCATTCAAACATTTTAATTTTAAGATTAGGGTAACTAATATAAAAATATTATGTATTTAATTAGTGTAGTTACAATTATTATATTTACATAACGTAAGAAATACATCATTTATAAGAAACTTACCTACGTAAGACCTAGTATATATATATATACTTTGCCCTCATATAAATCTCGCCAGTTACACAGATTATTATTATAGTTGAAAGTGTTGTACAAAGAAGAAGGTTTATATGGACTGAATTGCACCCGTGGAAAATAGGGGCAGGTCGCTAGTCAATTTATAAAATAGTAAAAGTTATAGCGGCACGGAACCAAATAAACCAAACGTTTAATTGCAAATGAATACGTGTCAATATTTTGTTCCAAACAAATGAAATCTTGATTGACAAACACCAGAACGAAATAAATGAGCAATAAAGGACACACGATATTTACGAAAGGGGACGACAAAGGGATATTTCATTGCATTTACACTAAGGGAAATAAAATCACAATTTTCGGAAAGAAATGAACTGAGAGGAGAAAGGGTTGAATGGGACGCGGTTTGAATAGACAATGTTCAGTCAGTTGTTGATTTTCGAACCGTTGCGCGCATACCAATGAGTTTTGGTGCAGTTGAATTAATTTTTAGACTCGCGATGTAAAAAATGGCGAAATAGTAAACTCAATTTGTCATACGCTTGGATTCTGTTCTGGCTGTCGCCTGGAATACTAAAGGTAACTCGGTCTCTTTGATTTAATTTGGTCGTGCAGTCTGCATGTCTCATGCTCGTTTTCTCTGTTTGTTTATGTTTTACAGTCCTCTTTAGTTCACATGTGAGTAATATTTTCTTTTCCTGAACAGTGTCGTAAAAATTTCATGCACTGCTCGGAATAAGTCGTATGGAAACACATTATAAATTTAAACCAATAAAGCACATTGCAAACTACATATCATGTAATATGCTTTTTAAATAAAAGGCCTTAAAGACGGAAGTAGTGTTTTACTTAATCTTAAGCTTTCTGCTTGCCAAATGAGCATGATGCAGTAGTTTAGTAGTGAAAAGGTAACAGACAGACAGAATTACTTTTGTCGTGCTTTTTATGACTGAATGTATTTCATTTCAAGATAAAAAAAAACACATATTCGTTACAAAAAAACAATTAAAACAAGCTATGTTAAAACTTAATCATTAAATTGGACTTTGTGATATCTACCAGGATGTGTCATTATAGCACAACAGATTATGGTCAGCGATCATATATAGTATAAAGGTGCCACTATACATACATATTTAATGTAATATCTCTATTGCTGTGCAGCGGGGAAATGCCGCCAGCATCTTGGGATCATTTCCGCCAATGAGCGACCTTGGCTAGTTAGGTTAGTGTAGGTTTTAGGTTTTTAAATTGTTTTACCACTTAATCCGCATGTTTTTTTTAATAAATATAATCATATCTCTATACGTACTCGTAATATCTTATTGGGAATAAAATTGCCCGAATTTTTTGCTGTCAGTCTACGTAAGTGGAAACACAAATAAAAAAATATTTTAAAAAAGCAAACAAACTACGTACCCAGTTTTAAGCGAAACAGAAATAAAAGGTACCCAAATAAACATGTTTACTTTACAAAGTTCGCCAAGACTCCAAAGTAAATTCATTCTCATATGTCAGTCTAACGGAAACGGTGGGAAATGCACAATTAGAGGGCTCGTCCGTAGGGTGGAATGCTTTTATTTTTCCACTCGCCCTGTTATGGCCTCCAAGGTGGGCAGTAATGTGCGGATTTACGCCTTGCGTGTTACGTATTAGGTACTGTAAATTCTACCTATTTGTTAATGTAATTAGATAAAAGAAACCAGTTTAATAATTTAATGACAAAATATGTATAGTTTTTCCAGTAATGTACAAGGGGATGTCCAAAAGTTCGCGGAATGGCGGACTTATTAATCGAATACAAAGACGTTACTATTTTTCTTTTTCGATATAGTCCCCCTTAAGGTTAATACATTTGTTCGATCGGGAAAGTAATTTTTCTAAACCTACAAAATAATATTTTTTGTTTTAGATGTCGAAATGAGCCAATTTTGCGTCCTTTACTTCATCATCGGTGTGAAATTTCTTTCCTCGCAACTCTGTCTTCAAATTTGGGAATAAATAATAATCACTGGGGGCCAGGACCGGGCTGTAGGGGGGAGGGTCTATTTCTTAGAAGCCACATTTGCCCAGGGCAGCTGTCGCAATACAGCTCTTGTGAACTGGAGAATTGTCATGAAGCAACAGCACACCCTTGGTTAACTTTCCTCACCTTTTTTCTTTAATACATTGCCGCAATTGCTACAATAATGTTGCGTAGTACTCTTCTGTTATAATGACGCCCTTGCTTTTGTAGTCAATCATTAATACACCTTGACAATCCCAGAATATCGTAGCCATTATCTTTCCAGCCGATTCTGACACCTTGAATTTCTTAGGTGGTGGGGTACCCTTCTTGTGCCATTGCATTGACTCCTGTTTAGACTCAAGTTCATAATGATGAACTCAAATCTCATCTCCAGTAACAATCCGTTTCAAAACCGACGTAGTTTCTTCGCCACACCGTTCCAAAAAGCTGCTTGACGCGTCGATTCGTTGTTGTCGCTGATGCGGCGTAAGCATTCTCGGCACCCATCTTGCACTAACTTTAGTCATGCCGAGATGTTCATGTAGGATCCTCAAAATGGTGGTTTCTGATACTCCAACTAATGTAGAAAGCTGTTTCTTCTTCAGCCTGGCATCTTCCAATAGTAATTTCTCAACCTTTTCGATAATGTTTGATGTGGTGGCCTCAGCGGGCCGCCCCGCGCAAGGGTCGTCTTCAATTGACTCTCTACTAAATTTAAAGAGACCATGTCATTTGTAAACCATTGTTTTTCCAGGCCAATGATCACCGCAAACTGCTGACATCTCAATCAGGGTGGTCTGAGGAGATTTTCCTTGCTTGGTCAGGAACTTGATGACGGCTCGATACTCAATTTGCTCCATACTTGCAGAATTGTTCCGGATTGACTTGCTTGCTCGATGATAACTTTTAAAGTAATGACCTAATTAGTCTAAAATATGGTATATTTACTCTTAATGAGTTTGCAATTAGTGCTGTATTAAAAATGATGGTTATCCCCACTCCCATCCCCTCCATTCCGCGAACTTTTGGACCTCCCAGAGTAAAAGCTGATTTGAGACGAATCGTACCTAAGGTAGTGAAATTCGTAACTGTCGTGGCCACGACAGCTAATAAAAAAATCAGCACGATTTATAAGCATCATTGGTGTTTAGAACATCACATATTTTAGCATATTGTAAGGGTGCATCGTCACGTAATGTAACAAAAAGTGATATAAAAATCTCATGATTTTTTTGTTACATTACAGGTAAATGCTCAAATTCAAATTCAATTTTTATTGCTCCCGGTGGAGAGCACCCTTATAATCGACCACATACAATCCGTACCTCACCTTCATATTGTAAGTATTTTACACTGAATGGGCGCGTATTTTGTGTGAAACTCGTATACTATAATCACCATGCTTAGCACCCCGAGAAATAGTCCCGTCAAATTGAAGTGAAATAAAGACCTTTGATGAGTTTGACAAGTCGGCATTTTGGCGAGTGGATGAATGATGCTGTTGGAAAGTTATGTTCAAAAAACAAGAAAATCTATGTATATTTATTCAGCACACTTAAAAGTATTACACTTAGGTACTACACGTTTTGAATACAAGAAAACAAATTATACTAACAACAATCTTTAGCTATACTTTACCCATTTAATAATATAGGTATATTTTTTAAAGGTTTCAGTTTCAGAAACTACAGTAATAATAAAAATTGGGCAAGTGCGAGTCCGACTCGTGCATTTAGGGTTCCGTACCATAAAACAAGTTTGTTGTATGGGAGCCCCCCTTAAATTTTTTTTTTTTTTTAGTATTTCTTGTTATAGCGGCAAGAGAAATACATCATCTGTGAAAATTTCAACTGTCTAGCTATCACCGTTCTTGAGATACAGCCTGGTGACAGACGGACGGACGGACAGCGAAGTCTCAGTAATAGAGTACCGTTTTTACCCTTTGGGTACGAAACCCTAATAAAAACTACCGCAGTTAACAATGCGCTTATGTAAATATTTTTTAACTCTTCACGAATACAACTACTTACAGGCAGGCTGCAGGGAGCGGCTGCCCAGCGGCATCAGCGCGGAGGGGGCTTGTCGGGATGACGCTGCCGCACGAGTGGGACTCGTCGTTATATACTGCAACTGCATCAGTCGTGGCCCGTTTCATTCATTCATTCATTCAAGCATTTCTCGTGACCACATGAGGATCGAGTCAACCCCCTTTTATATTAACAATAGAAGTACCTTATCCAGGACAGCTGTTTTTGTCTAAGAAAAATAGTTCATATTATGTAAGCATGTTAAGACATTAAAGTACACAGTTAAAAAACGTTTTCAATTGGCAGCCGCCGCGACTGTTCGTAGCTCCTGATGATGAATGCGTACCGATTCGAAACATGTCGAACAATATTCGACTTCTACGACGTGAGTAACCTATTTCGTATGTATTTTAATATGTCAGACTCACAGGAGTCTTCTATGTATGTAAAATGTTGGCTGACGTTTGGTATACCAACCATACATCGATATATATGATGTATGGTTTGGTGTTCTATAGAACACAGTGTGAGATTGAAGGCATTTACTGGGACGAGGCTCCACCGGGACTGCCCGCGATGAATGCGATAAATTCCTCGTCCGCCCGCTCGGAAAACATGCTTTTAGCGAGGACACACAGGACAAGAAGTTGTTGGGCCACATACGCTACCAACTGGAAATTTTGATGTTGATCCCGCGACGCTCCAATTAAAGGCGGTGCCGGCATTCGTTGGTGGTTTTAGATGATACTCCGAAGTCTCGGCTAGTCCGTCATGCCCGCTCTAGTCCCCCGATTAGGCGGGATGCACAAACGCATTTACCCAACGTTAAAAAAAAGTTTGGTTGTAAAATATTATTTAAACTATCGTGAGGCACCTTTAATGAGGACTCGCGGCCCACTCATACTCACGCACAGCAGCACGGATAGCTGTCCCTGATGAAGTGCTCGATATGAGTTCGAAACAAAACATGTTGGGCCATTCCTGACTGACATCGTCCCACAAAACTATTTTCACGGTTTCATGGTTTCACTATGGGATCCGTGAAGGATCCGTGAGTCTATCTATACAACATTATAAAATATCTATAGAAATCTTAATCAATAACAAGATATCTACTACTAGATTAGATACTAGGCAAATATCTATACAATTTTCAATTAAATTAAATTAAATAGTGTCGGGATTGTGTTTTAGTAAGGCGAGGTAGAATTTTAGTAAGACCTGGCGGAGTTTGGTGACCTGGTGCTTATACTATGGAAGCCTACTGTGTTCATATGCATTGTATACGCACGGTCTCCTCCGAATAGGCTATCATTCTGACACGAAGTCTCTCAGCCGTGGTAATAACGCATATTTTTCATCTCGCATCCTTTTCATTGTACCTACAATGTGTGAGATAAAAAACTAAGCATCCGAGCTTAAAAAACTGTTCAACATTACCTGGTGTCTGCGAGAAAATGGACTTTTATCCGTTATTTCTAAGCTTTTGTAAAGAAAACTGCTATTTTAAAGTGTTTTGGCGTCATTTATATGCTTATATGCGCGCAAACACGTACGATATAGGTACGTAGATAATTATATTTGCAATATATTTGCTCTGTGAACTGCACATAGACCTCGCGATCATTATTCAAAATGGCTGAAATATGACTTTTTTTACGTTTTAAAACCCCATAACTACGCTATTTTGAAATAAAACTAAACTCTAACTACAAAAATATTGTATTTAATTATTGAACCAAAAAAAACAAGAGAATCGGTTGAGAAATGCGGCTTGTAGACGAGAATACCCGGAAATTCGGACATCCAAACATATGAAAAAATATTTGGCCAAGCTGAAACGGAGACGCTTCGCTCGTTCGGTCATCAAGGCAATGTAGGTCATCGAAGAGCGTACCAGTAATGAACATCACTGATGAAAATCATAATTATAGATGTGAAAAATATACCGTATTATGTATTTATTAGAGCTTTATAATTTAAACTAAATAAAAAACTACGTGTAATAATATCATACATCTCGTATATGCAACAGCTGTAGATCTGGACAAAACTAAAGGACGATAATAATTCCTAGTTAACCTACGCTAAAGTAATTAAAATAATCTTATAAAAAACCTCCGAGCTTCCGACTGATATATTCCGAAACACAATATTGTTTCGAAATGTTTTAATGTTACATTAACACCACATTTTTAAATAGCTCTTTAGATACAAACATCAACATGCAAAGAAAAATTTTACTGCGCTCACAAGTGCAAGTAATACAACTGACACGCGACACCTTGTCGCTCGACAAATAACTTCTACCTATCACTTTCTTTTCAATACCACGCGAAAAAGACAGGGATCTAAATTGAAAGTGTACGTACAGTGCGTCTCTTGAAAGGGTAAGACGTTGGTCTGGTTATATAAAAGCACCTGGTGAGGACCAACAATCAGGTTTACACATTCGTCCCATATAATCCAAAGAAACAAAAACTGTGTCGCGAACCCTTCTCTAAATGGGAAGTTAGGTAACTACAGTGGTAGAGTAAATTATGAACATGAGAAGCGTGGCGATGGATCGAGAAAAAGATGTTTGAATCTTACCTTTATCTCCTTCTCTATGCCTTCGGGTCCCACATCTCTCGCCCTCGGTACAGCTAATCGCGCCCTTGTCGCAGGATAGACCACGCCTGCGGTGTTCCAGCGCACCACCTGTGGTTTAAGTGATCTCTGACATCACCGTTATTACTGAGCATCTCGGGAGATCTATGGGGTGTTACTAGAGCGACTATGAGAGATATAAGTTGGGAACTAAACAACACAGTTAGATGGTAACCGTCGCCGTCATGTAGGAATCGGTCAGTAATGTCATGGAGACTCTGTACTGTCACATGGTCCGTAAATCAGTAATGTCACTGAGATCATACAAATTCATCATACGTGTTCAAGGCATTAACGCCGCACGGGCTGCCGATACGTGTTAACTTCGTAGTGTGTGTTCGAGGCATTAACGCCATTCAGGCTGCCGATGTCTACCTTCCTAGTGTGTGTTCGAGGCATTAACGCCATGCAGGCTGCCGATGTGCACTAGCTTCCTAGGGAATGTTCAAGGCATTAGCGCCATACAGGCTGTCGATATGTATTAGCTGCGTAGGACATGTTCAAGGCATTAACGCCGTACGGGCTGCCGATATGCTCTTCCTCATCTCATCTTTCGTAGAGGGTCCTTAGCATCAGGTATCAAAGCCGGTGGCGGGACGGACGAATTAAGCTATGAACTGGTTACATGGACATGATATAGAAAGAATAGAGCATATTATAGAGAGTGGAGAATACTCAGCTTTCCGGAAACCAGCCCCTGTGGTCTCATGCTTCGTAGGATGAGCCTCGCCTCGTTCACCTCACAAGCACGATTTTCTATTCCACCCATCACAACGGAAATGCAACGACTACCGATCTCCAGATGTGTTTACCATAGACTAGATCTGGTTTACTCACCATAGATGCACTACTTCCTGGCAGGGTTGCCAACGGTGAATATTGATGTTAGACGTCATCGCAGTGCTCGGCACTCGCGACACTCCCGACGGCCGACAGAAGAGAGCATAGGGATTGTGTCCACTGCCGGATCTTCTCCCGAGCTTTGATGGCGGCATCCCTTTGCTGCCGCGGTCGAGGAGATGCGCCAGTGTCATCATCAGCATTTAACCCACTGTCTGTCTCAATATAATTAGGCAAGGTAACTCTCTCTGGAGTACAATCTTCACTACTACTTTCTGTATTATGTAAAATTTCCTTATCCCCTTCATCATTAAAAGGCATGTCGCCCAACTCATCAACTTCAATGTCGATATCTAAAATTTGTAAATCTTCAAGAAATCCTCTTGAGTCTTCTTTATTCACCACCGATGCAGCAGCTTCTTTGTCTGACACATCTTCTACTTCTAAAGGATACAAATGTGCTAAAGAACGAGTATATAGTTTATTCCCCACTTTGACGCGGGCAACACGACACATATTGTCGCTCCCTTTCTCAAGACAGACAATTTTTCCTACTTTCCAGTCTTGCCTATTTTTGTTATCTGCTTTAATTTGTACTACGTGGCCTTCCGATGGTTCAATCTTGGATGTGCACCTGTTTAGGAGAGTGTAAATACCGTTCTCTCAGGCTCAAAAGGTAGCGATCTATGAACATTCTCTTTAACTCTTCCAGTACGCTGATACCCTTCTTCCAGCTTCGTACTAGATCGCTCGTTGTCTGTGTTTCTAGAGGCAAGGATTTTTTTTTTTTATAACGGCACAACATAGTGGCTCCACTTCGCCTGATGGTAAGCAAAAAGGGGAGCCCAAGTCGCAATGGCAACTGACGAGAAACCAACGGTGCCAAGTCAGTTGACACTGCCATGCTGGCCCGAGAGATGCTTCTTCACGCTTCGTTTGAAGGGTCCCAAGTTATAAGAAGGAGGAAACACATGAGCCGGCAAGGAGTTCCATACTTTAATAGTTCGGCAGATGAAGTAATTGCCAAACTTCTTTGTACGTGTGGGAATATTCTCCACGGTGAGGCGATGACATCGCAAGCTGGCACGTGTGGTTCTATGACGGAAAGGGGAGGGTGGGATAAGAGAAAATAACTCTTCAGAACACTCGCCATGGTATAGGCGATAGAAAACGCTCAGCGACCCAATGTCCCTACGTAATTGAAGGGGTTCGAGGAATCTGGTACTTTTCTCGTCACCTATGATGCGGACCGCCCGACGCTGCAATCTGTCAAGCGCATCGAGTAGATATTGGGCGGAGCCATCCCAAAGATGCGAGCAGTACTCAACGCACGACCGAACTTGAGTCTTATAAAGAAGGCAAAGCTGGTCCGGCGTGAAGAACCGTCGCACCCTGTTCAGGATCCCCAGTTTTTTGGAAGCTGTGGTAATCAGTGACTCGATGTATTCGTTTTGGTTCAGATTGCAGCGGATATCCATGCCTAGCATATTCAGGCTATCACGCGAACCAAGAGGAGTGCTCTGGAGACTAGGAGTAGGGAGAAACGAAGACGTCTTGGTAGTGAACGCACACACCTGGGTTTTCTTGGCGTTGAACTCAACCAGGTTAACAGATCCCCATTTGCTAATGAGGTCCAGAACCTGGTCCAGTTCAACGACAAGATTCTCACGTTTCGCGCCGATTTCCGCCCTACAAGCTCCTGGCCGGCCAAAATAACGACCATGGACCGTACTATCATCCGCATAGCAATGTATGTTCCCTAATGGTAGCATATCATTGATATGCAGAAGAAAGAGGGTGGGTGATAAAACAGAGCCCTGTGGGACGCCAGCATTCACTGTCATGAACCGCGAAGCGCACCCTTCGACGAGGACGCGGATTCTACGTTCATGCAGGAAGTCAGCAATCCATTTACACAGTTGCATGGGCAGACCGTAGGCAGGAAGCTTGGAAAGAAGTGCTTTATGCCAGACCCGATCGAAAGCTTTGGCAATGTCAAGGCTGATAGCCAAAGCCTCGCCGTGTTTATCAATAGCCTCCCCCCAGAGGTGTGTCACATACGCTAGAAGATCGCCCGTTGATCGTTTCGGTCTGAGGCCATACTGACGATCATTAATTAGGGAGTGATCTTCAAGGTATCGGATCAGTTGGTCGTTGATGATCCGCTCCATGACTTTGCACAACACTGAGGTTACGGCAATGGGACGGTAATTAGATGGTTCAGAACGGTCTCCTTTTTTGGGGACTGGCTGCACATTAGCTTCTCTCCACGCTTCCGGAATACTACCGGACGAGTACGAGAGATTATAGAGGCGCGTCAATACCGGAGATAACTCCGCTGCGCAGTTTTTGAGTACAATCGCCGGGATACCGTCAGGACCACTGGCTTTTCGGGTATCGAGTGACTGTAGTGCCCGACGTACATCACGATGCCTAAAATGGATTGCAGGCATCGTGGCACCACAGAAAGGTATAGTTGGCGGTGGCAAGCCACAGTCATCGACACGCGAGTTGACGGCAAAGAGGCTGGCCATGAGATCGGCTTTCTCTTGCGGCTGGTGAGCCAGCGAACCATCAGGGAGTCTCAGCGGTGGCAGCGAGGGTTGGCAGAAGTTAGATTGCACGGTCTTCGCTAGTCGCCAGTAGTTGCGCGACCCAGTTGGGTGCGAGACTAGTTCCGAGCCTACTTGTGCAACGCGCAAGGCATCTGCTCTTATATACGCTCTCTTACAGACCTTGGTGGCAGTATTGTAAGCTGTTTTTAGTGAGCCAATATTGGGGTCATTACGGGCGCGGGCCCTGACCCAAGCCCGGTACGCCATCTGCTTGTTGCTAACAGCATCAGCACACTCGCGATTGAACCAGGGGCGTCGTCGGCTTTTACTGACGATATCGGAGTATGGGATGTAATATTCCATTCCTACATCGATCTCGTCAGCAATAGCTGCAGCACTCGCTGTGACATCCTTCGCATTGAAGCAGCGTTGCACCCAGGGGACAGACGCGAAATAGTCACGCATACCGTCCCAATCTGCTGAAGAGTAGTGCCAGACTCGACGCTTACCCACCGTGGATTGCGGTGGGACTGCGCTTGGCACTGTGCCCCTGGGTACCTCTGACCACTGTCTGATATCCAAGTGGTCAGAGGTACCCAGGGGCGCCTTGACCTCAACCTTGTATCCAGCAGGGTGGGTAGTCAGCAATAGGTCCAGCAGAGAGGGCGTTTGATCTTGGACGTCTGGTATCCTGGTAGGCTGATCAACCAGTTGTGCAAGATGGTGTAAGAGAGCCAACGCGTGGGCAGTTCTACCGGCATGGTTGGTGGTGGAGGAGCCCAACCAAGAGTCGTGGTGGGAATTAAGGATCCATCACTCCCGGTGTCTTTTATTATAGTTCTTCCCATAGCGATGAAATCAGAAGGCCTAAGATGTTCCACATCTTCGTCGATATGTGTTAGTGGTCGAGTGTTGACTACAGATTCAATTTCCTTGACTACGGTACTTAGTTGGTTGTCCGTAAGAAGACGTTTCTGAAGAGTCGTTCTCATGCAGACCTTGACCATACCCACAAGTCTCTCGTAGAAACCGCCGAACCATGGTGCTAATTGAGGGATGAAGCGCCACTTAATCTTCTTTTCTATACAATAAGGTCGTGTCATGACTTCGGATATTAATTTAAAGTTGGTTGCGTTGTCAGATGTTACTGCTGCGGGTATGTTCCTGGTAGCTATGAATCTTCTTAAGGCGAGAAGTCCTTCTTCTGCTGTCAAATCTCTCACGACTTCCAAATGTACAGCGCGTACGGCAAGATAGGTCAACAGGCAAATACTAATTACTGAAGTGTAATAATGATAACTCTTAAAGAAATCTATACCAACTTATTTTCAAAGTGTGTTCCAACAGAGTCAAAAGGTCAAGAAATATTTACTTAGGAATGCACATGTTGAAAACCAAAGTGTAATTAATTTAGTTTTAAGTTTGGTGTGTATTTTATTACTTTCTAAGTTTAAATTTCATTATATTAGCTCCTTTATTCCTACAACCTATATAATCAAGATCATGTGTAAGGCGCTGATATCAGTAACACTATCACCTACCGCTGTAAATTTAAACATAAACCATTCAAATAAACACAAAAATATAAGGGTAAGGACCAAATTCTTTGCAAATACTGTCATACATTAATGTCCACCTCATCTCAAACTAAAAATAGAACATTTATCGTTAATTTCTAGAGTAGAAAAACACGCCAAATAACAGTTCCTATTTAACCCAATCAGTAATAAACGAATTGATTTTCAGAATAGTTAATAAAAAAAATATTCAGAAATATACTTTTTTATCTTATGTAGCAGCTACACATCAAAGTTCACTAGTAATACTCGTTTATTTTATTGAGTGTGAAACATTTCTGGTTAGGTCGTGAAGTATTTTGTCTCCATTGTGCGACGAGTGACACAACATTGTGCGACGAGTGACACAACATTGTTCTACGTGTCACAACGGAAATTCGTCGAAACGAAGACAACGTTACCAATTGTGCTCATTACAAGCTTTTATTTAGTTTCACCTGTCCCGATGCTTATTTATTATTCATCTTCAAACCTTGTACACGTCCATTTACAATTGTGCTATTTTTTTTCCGGTGTGACACATTCCATTGTTCAACAATGCAAAGAATTTGGTCCTTACCCATAAGGGTAAGCAGGGGGTCAAATGGGTTTGTAAAAAATCAACACAAAACATATATTTATTCACACACAGCAAAAGCAGCTCCTTAAAATTCAAAAAATTGTAGACGAGTAATATAAATAAATCTCAACGTTTGATGTAATAACTCGGTCATAAAAATATTAAAGTGAAATTAAAATTCTTAAATGATCCGTCGTTCAATTTTCATTTGTTTGAGCACACACTTCAATTTTAATTCAAAGTAAGAAATGAATGATATGGACATAGTCAGAAAATAAATATTACTTACTCACTACTCCATCGAAAATAATTTCGTTCCGATAGTAGCAAGAATTTTATGATGTAAGTTAGATTGATTGATATGATATCCAGTAGAAGTACTCATAGGAAAGCTAGTAATATTCTCTATACTTAAGGACATACTAATCAATAAGCTAATCGATAAGTAATATTCAAGTTGATAAGCTAATAAATTGATTAATCACAACGCGTTACCTGTTAATTCCTAAACAAATGAATAATTTAATCTACTAGCTTTCTAGAAATGTATTCAATTAATCTCACAAGATCAAAAGCAAATCTATTAAGTACGCAATTATACTCAAAACAAACGACTCCTTTCAATCAATTGAAAGTGCTCATAATTCTCATAGTTATAACGATGAATTTATCGAATTAATACCGTTCACATATCCATGGTGACAAGAAGCCCTGAGCAAGGCGTGTCGGGCAACAGGTACCGTCGTGGAGCGGCGGCGGATGAATCTAGATTTATACTTACAGTGAAACAGACAGGATCTCGCCTCAGATGACAACGGGCAGATGTCGCGCTGGCTTAGTGGGAAGTAGGCAGGCTAGGTGGTGGCTAACGGCCTACAGATACCAAACAAAATCTGGTAAATGACACTACCAACTCAGTTAATAAAAGAGGGACGCTTCTTCTTCACTAGCATCGACAAATTATCTACAAACAAGATGAATTCTAACTAGAAAACAATAAATAATTCAGTGAATAAAGGATTTTGACCTTACAAACGGTCCGGTAGTTTTGAATTTTTGATATGTACCTACCATTTTCTCAGTATCGATAATTATGAATCGAATGAGTTGAACAACAGCCGATTTCTTCAGTGACCAAATCGAGTGCTTATAAATTTAAATTAACTTATATTATTGTTTCTCTTTAACGCCTTAACTAAATATTTCTGATAAAAAAAATCCTTCTATTTCCTGAAAGCTCAAAGAAGAACATCGACTCTTTCTTGGCCCATATCACTAGTCTAGCTAGGCATAGATTCATACATCGCAGTATCTCCACCATGTCGTGGACGCTTCTCTAAATGGGAAAATATGTAACTACAGTGGTAGAGTAAATTATGAACATGAGAAGCGTGGCGATGGATCGAGATAAAGATGTTTGAATCTTACCTTTATCTCCTTCTCTATGCCTTCGAGTCCCACATCTCTCGCCCTCGGTACAGCTAATCGCACCCTTGTCGCAGGATAGACCACGCCTGCGGTGTTCCAGCGCACCACCTGTGGTTTAAGTGATCTCTGACATCACCGTTATCACTGAGCATCTCGGGAGATCTATGGGGTGTTACTAGAGCGACTATGAGAGATATAAGTTGGGAACTAAACAACACAGTTAGATGGTAACCGTCGCCGTCATGTAGGAATCGGTCAGTAATGTCATGGAGACTCTGTACTGTCACATGGTCCGTAAATCAGTAATGTCACTGAGATCATACAAATTCATCATACGTTTTCGAGGCATTAACGCCATACAGGCTGCCGATGTGCACTACCTTCCTAGTGTGTGTTCGAGGCATTAACGCCATACAGGCTGCCGATGTGCACTAGCTTCCTAGGGAATGTTCAAGGCATTAGCGTCATACAGGCTGCCGATATTTATTAGCTACGTAGGGCATGTTCAAGGCATTAACGCCGCACGGGCTGCCGATATGCTCTTCCTCATCTCATCTGTCGTAGAGGGTCCTTAGCATCAGGTATCAAAGCCAGTGGCGGGACGGACGAATTAAGCTATGAACTGGTTACATGGACATGATATAGAAAGAATAGAGCAGATTATAGAAAGTGGAGAATACTCAGCTTTCCGGAAACCAGCCCCTGTGGTCTCATGCTTCGTAGGATGAGCCTCGCCTCGTTCACCTCACAAGCACGATTTTCTATTCCACCCGTCACAACGGAAATGCAACGACTACCTATTTGTTTACCATAGACTAGATCTAGTTTACTCACCATAGATGCACTACTTCCTGGCAGGGTTGGGTGAATATTGATGTTAGACGTGATCGATCGCAGTGCTCGGCACTCGCGACAAACTTGTTCGAAAATCTTAATATTAAAGGACAAAATTTGTTAAATTTATTGACCTTTTTTATTTATTTTTTTTCTTTTTTCAAACATATCGTTTTGTCTCACTTACTTACCTTGCGAGGTAAATTCGAGAGGATATAAATCATTCCTTACTCAATTAACCTTTCATTTTCTTCCGTAGAATAAAGTGAAATAGCTATGAACAATTAATTAAAAAAACAAAGCGTTTTAAGCGGTGTTAAGTTAAAATTGCGCAAGAATTGAAGATGCAAATATATTCAAATCGGAACAAAAATCCATTAAAAAGTCATTGAGCGGGAGAAACGGGAGAGTGGAGTTCGGTTACAATTTTCAGACTTGTTAAATCCCGTGACTTTTCCTTGAAAAAAGATGACAGTTTTCGGAATTGTTCAAATAAATATTCTTATTTACTCGAGCCTTTTTTTAAGGTGTTTTTGCAATAGTCCCCTCTATTATTTCGTTCTATATAATTTTGTACGTAGTGTATATAGCACACCCTGCATTGTTTTAACAGCGAAAATACAAAGCCGTAATACTTAATATTACCAGATATTTAAGAACCATCTACGGTTTTTCGTAATTCGGGTACCCATATCTAAAAAAATATACGTTTTTTTTTGTTAAACATACAGGCCATTTTAAAATAATAATTTCATCGGTTTGTCAATTAGATATACGTTTAATTATTTTATCCCCATTTTGTGATATCGTCACGATTGACTTGACTTGTACTTACTGCAAAATGGCAGAGTCAAGTGAAAGTCGAAATATTAAATAATATGATAAATATTTCATAGTCATATTGTCACAATCTAATTCACAGAAATATATCAAGATAGAAGGAAAGAGTTCAGCAATTTGTAGGGAGACCGAGCGTGTAACATTTTGCGTAGGTACTTTGACGTCACGAGCGTAATTTAGTGATGGGAAACATAAGCCGCGCGAAAACGATTCAGAAACATCGATGCACAGATCGATTCGAACACGGCACCGATTCTATGCATCGCCACCCACACCGCACCGCGCCGCGGCCCAGCCGCCGTCACAAACAAAAACAGTCACAATAATATTTGCTTTGCACTATGTACTTACATTATATAGCTGCATAATAAATAAGAACGTAATTATCATTTCCTCTGTTCTCAAAATCGATTTTAATCGAATAAAAAAATCGCAGTGTACAGCAGCACATGGCAGCACTATTCTTACTTTTGACAGAAAAAATGAGAAATCGACCTTGAACGTGACTCGACAGTTTGAATAGCTTATTTTTACATAGCTGGCTTTGAATACACGCCAAGGTTGGCTTGTCAAATTAAAGCCGCAATGGAAAGCTAGCGTTGGACACAATCGCCCGCCTCTGTTTTGATGAAAATAATAAAATAAATAGTTTTGTAATTAATAACAGATATTTAAGGACAAATTGTACATACCAATGAAAGGAAATATCTCGATTAACAGTTCCAATTTTATTGGAAGTGTTTGAACAATTAATTATTGCGCAACAAGCCATTTTGTTTTTAAGACCTGACGTCGCACACAGACCGCGGTCGGGAGCTGACTAATGTTCGCGGCGAGCAAAGTTGACACCGTGTCAACATTTCGCCACGCTAGGTACGTCCACTCTTTCCTTCTATCGTGATATATTTCTGTGATCTAATTATTTATTGCGATATAAAAACCCATTTTCCGGAAATGGTTTCGGAATTAACATAGGTCTTAAAAAATTGGTACTTACATCTCAATTTCTAAACAAAATAAAGCAGTGTATTAGTATCAAGGTTGGCAGTGAACATGTTAGCGTAAGTAATTACTTATAAATATTAATATTGAGATAAATTTATCTAAATATTAATAGGTACGTAAAAACATCCATCTCTCTACAAAGGAAGATCAATTTTTCATGGTCTGAAGAAAAAAATGACAGCGTAATATCTCAACATGAATATGTTAAAACATTCGTCTCCACTAGGGCTGGGCGTTTTTTCTTGTAATGGAACCGTGTTGAGAAACCGTTTTTTACAAAGAAACGAGATACCGTTTCTGAGTAGAAATAAAAACTGTAAAAATGTTAGATTGACCAACGTATACTATTATCTAGTAGGCATATCACATGAAAAATACTCGATTCTTAACTAAACTACTCAAAAACTAAACTCAAAAACGCCGTCACGCCGATATATCACAAACGAACGACACGAGCGAGACAGTGATACTGATATCAGCAACGGGGCAATAGCTAAAAACGTTTAGGTACTTACTTATAAACGGTTTCTCGGAACAGTTTTTTGTGAAACGGAAACGTTACGTTCCGTGTTACTGAAAACCCGAAGCGACAGCTCTAATCTCTACACAGTTTGTTTGATTAAATTTCCAATATTGCTCATTCATGGTGTGATTCAGCCTCAGGGTACTGACACGGGCGCGCCGCGACGTCGCGCCGTCGTGACGCCGGCGTTGCCTGGCAACCCTGGCTCTGGCGGCGTGTTGATGACCCTTACTGAGTACACGTCATGGAGGCTTTGGTAGCCTTAGTTAACCAATACATAGGTATTAATCTGCGGTAATAGGTTATGTGGCAGTAAATATGAAAAAAGTGTGTCAAGTGCGGGTTGGCCGAAGGTACAAACTATGCAAACACTGAATATTGCTCTATCGAAAAGATAAACTGTACTGGGGTCAGTCTAATCACGCAGCTTAACTCAACTATAGGTCGCTGATATATATAATTCTTAAGAGTAATTGCACTAATTCATGCTTATGAATTAGTGCAATTACTCTGTCTGCTTAGACAGCAAAAATAAACTGAGCCGAAATTTGGATCATCGAAAAACCTTAATATCATTGTAAATTAATTAATAAAGTGACTGGTACTTAGCCTAGTTGGCTAAGTACCAGTCAAACTACCACTATTAACTTTTGTTATTAAAAAAACAGCTGGATTATTAAAAAATAATCCATCCTATAAAATCTTGATTACTTACTGGTATAAGTACTACCTACTAAGTTCGTATGATGGTGTAGATATACACACAGTGTTATTAAACACGCAGTTTCAGTCTCAATTGATCTTTCGAATACTCAAGATTATTCAGGATTTCTCGGTTAACATAATATCAATGTTGAAGCGATTACTAAATGTAATCACACTCATTTGATAACAAATCTAGACAAATATTCAAAAACATTAGTCTTTCAAAATGTGTCAAAAGTTTGTCCCATTAATTAGGATCCTGTTGCGAAGTTGCTAATCCCGCTAATCCGCCTCGACGTGTCGGGCCCTAATGTAGGTGTCGCCGGCTTAGAGGGGCCGTTTGTCCAATTTAGAATAGGTAGGTTCTGCCGGCCATTACAGGAGAATTATTAAGCGGTTTATGATTAAGCGTGTTTTTGAGTAAGTATTTCAAATTGGACTTTAATTGGCTTGGTCATAACTTTATTTTAGTGTAGATATTATTACTAAATTAATAACTTCGATATTAATTTCTAATGACGTACAATACTATACAAGTACCTACTATCTTTAGTGTACACCGCACAAAAACAAACAGGAAATATATAATTTAAGAAATTGTAATAGACATCTAAATATCACCAATGTCTACTTTAGCGACAGGTTTGTTTGAGTACCTTTAAATATCTAGGTACTTGTTAAAGCTACTTAATGCAGCTTGAATTGGAATTATGACTCGGGGGCACTAAATTAAGAAAAAAAAACAACTTAGGATTAATCTATGAATCAGTCGCAATACCCTTTAAAAACAAACAAGTGTGTAAACTTTTAAACGTATGCTATATACAGGGCTAATCCAACTGAATTGTTGTAAAAAAAAAATTACGTTTAGATTAATCGAGGCTCAATAAAACGTGAATATGCATTTTTCCCTTTCATAATGTTTTCATTAGTCAAATATTCACCGATGCAAAAGAATGACGTAGACACATATGACGCCATCCCATAACTCATCGTCCACTATAATGGTCTCCCGGAAAAGTGTTGGCTAATAATGCTTGTATGCATCTAATTAAGAAGGTACCTACAATTTAATAATCCCATACAGTTTATTTTATACTTGAATTTTTATTTTAAATCACATAATCAGTTGTTTTCACAACCTCATTGTACTATCCAACACAACTTGAAATATATGTACCTATCAAGTATAGGAAATTGTTTAGTGACCTACTTCGCTTGGGTTCAAAGTAGGTGATCCGTTTATAACGACTGAGCGGGTTTTGAGATGAATAGCCATGAAAAGCCATGTTTTCCTTAAGAAACTATCCTTATCTTTTGTTCATTATAGATAAAATATTAAGGGACAATCTTACACAAATCGACCTAGTTCCAAACTAAGCAATGCTTGTGCTATGGGTACATACATACATAATATTATACATAGATAACATCCATGGCCTAGGAAAAAATATTCGAGTTCATCACACAAATATTTGCTCGTGTCGGGATTCGAACCCAGAGCCGCCGGCTTAGTAGGCAGCTGCACGACGACTGCGCCAACTGCGTCGTAAAAATCCGTTACCCTGCTCATGATTAGAGCTGGCCGTGGCTATACGGTCACGAGTGCCTTACAACTCTAGCACAATTCACTGTGATACGCGACTCTTTCTCGCGCGATATATTATTCCTATCACTTTCCTTTCAATACTGTGTAAGACAAGTGACGCAGAGTCGTGCGACAATCGAAGTCGCTGCATGATTATGTTAGCCTTGCAGGGCGAGTCATTCATTGTGTGGCAATCTGGCGGGCTTGAGTTTTTTTTAAGGTTGACTTGAACTGTATCAGGGCTGTTTGTCGCAAGAATAGCCTAGACTTGGTTTTTAAAACGCCCTTTAGGAGCCAGTCCCCCGAGCAGCGGCACGGGTTGACCCTTCCTAAAGCGGCCACTGGCTCTGGTACACACTAGATCGGAAAGTGGTATTTTCTATCCCGACACAAAATTAACAGGCACTATTCGCGACGATAAATGGAAGTACACATTCTTTATTAAAATGAAAAACATTTTTCTTACAAAACCAACAGTTCGCTATTAAGACAATACACTAACATCTTCAGTCCCTTACTTAAAATCTTACAGGAAACCCTGCTGGCGGGGCTCAGCCATTCTATCTATCTATCAGCCACAGACGAACAACTGCTGAACATAGGCCTCCCCCATGACTCGCCACAAAGTGCGATCCCGTGCAGACCGCATCCATTGATTCCCCGCTATCTTCACGAGGTCATCCGTCCATCTAGTCGGGGGCCGACCCACGCTGCGCTTTCCTATACGTGGTCGCCACTCCACGACTTTGCTGCCCCAACGGCCGTCCATTCTCCGGGCTACATGGCCTGCCCATTGCCACTTCAACCGTGCAATCCTGTGAGCTATGTCGGTTACCTTGGTTCTTCTGCGGATATCCTCATTTCTGATTCTATCGCGCAAAGAAACTCCGAGCATAGCCCTTTCCATTGCACAAATTGTCCAACTAGGTAAGTCCAACTTCGAGAGGGAGGTTAATCGACGAATTCAACTCGGCTGGGCAGCGTTCGGGAAGCTACGTCATATCTTCTCGTCGAAAATTGCCCAGTGCCTGAAGACGAAAGTTTTCGAACAGTGCGTGTTGCCAGTGATGACTTACGGAACTGAGACATGGTCGTTCACAATGGGACTCATAAGGCGGCTAAGAGTCACGCTCAGCCATTAGTAAAGGAAAACTTTTAAGAATTTGAGCAAATACAAACCCTGCGTGTCAAGAGGGGTCTATAAGCATTGTATTTAGTAAGTTTTACTGCACTTAAGATACATAATAACTTTATTATTATTGGACGTATATTTTTATTATGGGTACCACTACCACCAGAGAGGTGTATCATTCTGAAATAAAACTTTACAGTATTTATAGACTATAGTATCAGGTATCAACAAGTGTTAGGAAAATGGGTTCTATTAGCACTTGCCACTGATGTTGAGTTGAGGTATTTTTTAGTATTTGTTGAAGAAGTTATTATAAATAGTGTACGATATATATAGTATTTTTCTCGTACCTATATAAATATATCCAAAATTTACTTAGGTTGTAGATAATATTTCTCGTATTAGCTCGTACAAAAACAATCTTTCGATACAGCAATATTCTCATTATTGCTTTAAACAAATAAATATTCATTTTGCAATAAAACTGGAAAAGATAATTAAAACTGTCGTCAACATCAATAAAAGCAAAAGTGGGAGATGGAAGAAAGCCAACAAAGTAAATTAAACAAACAATGATTAATTCCGAGAACGGGAAAGAAATGCCATTAATCAAATGTTGGACAAATTATTGGGACAGAGACGTTTGTTGGGCTTCTACAGCTTCTCGGCAGTCATACGACGTACTGACGTAACAATAGGCTATACTTTAATGGATGTACTTCTCTCAGGAAAGGTCTTAAAACAGACGCCAGTTGACTGATTTCATATCTTTATATTTTTTAAGAAAATAACGAAAGAAATGTATTTATTATGCGCGATTCGTTATCGTTAAATTAAGGTTTCAATTGTAGAAAAATATATTGTTGATGTGCAATAAAGACTTCATGTCTTGTTGTGGTGTGGTAGTAATAGTAAAACTAGATTTTTAGCCAAGGACTGTAAGCCATAGATCTTTTTGTGGTGAAATAAGGGAGTAGAATATATTAGAAAAACATTTCATCACAGACTAGTGCACTAGCAGGTTAGTTTAGGTCATCTTTCTGTCTAGGAAAATCTTACTTATCAAAAGGGACTGATGTATGTTGTATCCACGGCGTGAAACAGTCGAAAGACTTAGAAAGATTAAGCACAAATTGAAAGTGATGTAGATATATGTTTATAAAAATCCAAACTTAACTGCAGTATAATTTAAACTGTTAAACTCGATGTAATTACGAGCTTCTGTGAGCATGAAGTTTCGATCGGGCGGTTTTGTGTCGCATTTTGTGAGCCACACTCGCTACCATAAGGTAACAGCTTGCATTAAGGCGCCGTCCATAACTGAAGCTATACTATTATTAACAGAGCTAGCACATCATCATCGTCTTGCTCAGGCAATGTTTTTCGCGCGTGTAGGTTAATGTGAGTGCACAAAGCCGTCACAGATCATATAATACTTGGGTAGTGGTAAGACTGGTAAGATACCTAGGTCTTTAAAAAAGCTTTTGCAAGATACGTTATATATGGTACCCCATACCGTATCCTCCAATGTACATAGCAAAAAAGAGGGTTATTGACCAATGTAGTAAACTAGATTTAGTAAACGTGATAAATAAGTGACAAAGCATCTGTCTCTCACACTCGCATTTTGTCAAAACGTGACGCTTTATCACTTATTTATCGCGTGATAGAAGCAACCATCCTGGCAACCAGGTCCGCTGATGTTGGTCGTTAAGATCCACTCCAGGCCGTGGAATTCCTCAGTTAGAAAGTACCTATAAAACCTTTTTAATAAACTATTACCCCGCGGTGTCAACAGCGTTGCCAGTATATAATTACCCCCTGGATTACGGCGGTAAGCCGCGGGATAAGCCGCGACAACATCGTTAGCTTCATTACTGCTTCGTTAGCTGTGGCGCACGATGTTCTAATGAAAAGTAGACCCCGTTTACCAACAGCGATAGATTGGCATACCGATTGTTTTTTTTAGAATAACCGATCAATAAATCAACAATATTTTGACATTCGATTTGCAATATATTTGGGGCTTAGTTAAGATGTAGATCATCTACAGTCCGACCAAAAAGAGTAGAAATTAAAAAGTGGCAACTATTAATACTAATATAAGAAAACGGGGACGACACTACAGTATTGTCACTTTTTAATTTCTACTTTTTTTGGTCGGACAAACCCATCTGTAAGTAAGCAATTAGCTTTTTGGAGTACAAATAAACAAGGCATCGCTAGATGAGCGATGCGAGCCTAATAGCACGTGGAGGGGTTACTTGGCCGTGTTTATATTACCTGTCCGAAAAAACCTCCAAAATGGTGATTATTTCCTTAAGCTAGCAGATGGGCGAAGGTATTCACCAAGTTCACCACAGCGACTAGTGACGATTCAATGACTTTCTGCTCTGCTGACCAGGAGCCTTACCACGATCTCTTAACGCGACTCACTTTAGGCCCTAAACTGAACTGTATCGCTATTTCATACCATGACATTGTATTTACGACTCAGTTCAGATGCAGTTCAGTAAGAGCGTCTCAACAATTTCATTCTCTCATTTCCAGTACTTTTCGTACCACGATGTGTCACTTCAGACGAAACTGAATCGCACGAGTGTCAAGTTTTGCGACTCATAAAAAGTTCCTCATTGAATGTATTGTTCTGGATAGTTTTGTGTAGAATATTTATTAGTTCCTAGCTTTTGCCCGCGGCTTGTCTCGCACAGGTCTGGAAACGTGTCTGTGTAACTTCCTACCGTTTTATTGTTTCTTAAAACCTATACTCATACCTTATTCCCATCAAAATGTTCTTAATTTTTCTCTCTTCGTCGTATTACGTAAATAAAACTTTGAATCGTCCTACTTTATTGACAATCGTAGTATCTAATGGCGACTCTAATTTATCGAGACTAATCTAGGTGCGTTGTGATCGCAAGATACCTAACACTTGTTCGTAATAGTTCGTCGTACCTCATGGAAAGTTAAAAAACTTATAACACGAGATTTCCTATTTTTAAAGACGTTGAAATTTGCGTTGTTACTCAGGTCTTACTCAAAAAACAATACATTTCTCATACAAACCTGGGCTTTCCGACCTTTCCGTTTAATCCTCTTAGGGGTAGGAATTCCGGATACCGTTTAAATCAGTATTCTCAGGTAATTACAATTATATTACTAACTGAGACAATAATGCTCTAATGTAGAGGATCTATCGTTTTTCATACAAAGTTTTACCATCTAATCGCCTTAAATTTAACCCTTTTAGAAGATTAATTTCCAAAAATAAATGCAGAGTAGAGTTCATACACGAAAATATTTCCTCACATATACCTTCACATTGATGGAGAATCTCTAAACAAAGTTCTAACTCAAAAATCTCTTACCTACTCAAAAATTACACGATTTCCATAAAAACTTTCAACCCCAATTGGACCACCTTAGGGGATGAATTTTGAAATATCCCTTCTTATTCCTTGCCTCCATTGTATACTTGATCTATTATACAAATTTGAAGTTCCTAGGTTCAATACCTAGTTTTGGTTTTACGTTGATGAGTCAGTCAGTCAGTCACTCAGGACTTTTCTGTTTATATGTATAGATTACATAATAAAAATATTGTGCTTTCACGGACTACGAATTTAAAAGTAAGGCCTGAATATTAACGTATTGACTTAGAGGTTGCTAAGGTGTAAAAACCCTTTAAAATAAAACAATGCAAAGATCGACACACAAATCATAACGAAAAATTCGTCAGGTCTACCTGGAGCTAGGGTAGCGAAGTGTTTGACAGGTTTTTCAGATGTCTGACGAGTTAATTTCTTTTGAGTTATTATGATACAATCTCGAATAGATAAGAGTGCATTACTGGTAATAAGTAGATAGCTAACTTCGTGTTTTTCGGTTCCAAATATGACTACTGCAATACTACGGTAAAGAGCTCGTAGCTTTGTATGGATTTCATAGTAAGATACGTTTTTTTTCCGTAGCATTGCAGACTGTAGTAACTAAATTAGCCGCTCGAGGGTGCTTTACATCATGCTTCTTTATTTGGTTACTATTTAAGTTCTTAAACCACAATATGATTTTTTATAGATTGAATTATAAAAACAAGTAAACTATTTTGTAAAACAAAGAACTGGAGTTACAAACATTTGCACTGAACCTAAAATAGGCAACTATAATTGAACATATCTTTAAGTTGATAATTTATTTATTATTCAAAAAAGTTACACAACATTACAGTAATAAAACCAATAAGGCACTGAACTACAAAAATACATATAAACAAGACTTAAAACTAGTTAATTTAGGCGACACAACCGCGTGGGTCCTTTGCGTCGTCTGATCTGGTGTATAATTCGGCAAATTACCGCGGAACTGCCGAAACACAACACCCTTCCGCCAGAAGTCTGCACTTGCGATGGTGTCCTGCAGCGGCCGCGGCACGCACACCACAAATGAGCTGAAGTACACGTAGTGCCGGGACTGCAGCTGGATAATATTGATATCATGAGGTCCAAAATATAAGCCCGATTTCAAAGGTCTCTATCTCGGCGGGAGACAGCTGGCGATAAAAACGGAGCTTTTAACATTGTCATTGACACACTTGATATTATATGGGTGATAAAATCACTTCACCCCATTTCCTGGTCACAATTTCTTTCCCCTGAACGAATACACTAAATCCGCGGAGGATTAAACTGAATTCAAAGACTGGCATACCACGTAAAATTCATTTGAAATTTAACTTTACATGTCAATGATTGATAAGAAAAATGACATTATCACAGGCGGAACGTTCCGAGTCTCAATTACAATTCTTTTGAAATACAGACATTTTAAACTTTATTTCATTCAATAAAGCATTTGGTATGGCAAATATTGTCATTAAATTAAAAAAAGAACATAAGTCCGCTATGAAATATATGTCTTTTCTTTTCAAAATTACCAATTAGTTTTAAACAAAGTGTGCTGCGAAATTAATTTATAATATTTTAGTTACCGAACGGATAGAAGCCAGAAAGAGATAAACATATACGAAACTCACATAGCGGCATCCCTTTCGCGCCGTAGCGTCTTACTTGCGGACCAGAGACAAATATCGGTCTTTCATTCACTTTATTCGATCGAGAATCAGCTCTGCTTTAAATTTGTTATGGTACCAAATTGAGCAATTCAGTTTAGGTTCCTAATCTGAACTGCTCTGCATTTGGATAGCTTTTAATAAGATTGTGGTAAGGCCCCAGATCGTCGCGGTCCTTCCCACGCTGCGTCTCCGTAGTACGCGGTCGCTATACTCAAGAACCCAACTCTCCCACGAACCATCTATTCTTTCGCTTAGATTAAGTTAAAATAATATCATGCATTTGATCCGTAGATGGAGCGCCGCCCTAATTTCCGCGAGGATGGATATCGTAGTGCCCGCCGCAGCTGCGAAGTTCCTCGTGATTTGTGCACAATATGTTAGGAATTCGTGTTGCAACTTGAACTTACAGTGACACCCCACTTATAACTTTTCTACTGTCAGCACCTACTATTATACAAAGTAACGAATACTTTTCGTGTGAAATTTTAATTTAACCGTTTAAGAGGCCTTATTCATTTTAAAATGCTGATTGTTTTAGACATTTTTCTCTATGATCAAACATGTTCCTTAACATTTTATTGATGTTACTACCTAGAACAGTACTATTGGGATTTATTGGTATAATTTGAAACCTACAGTTTGAATTTTTCATTGAGAATTTTTGTTTAAAACTACAGGCTACTCAAAATTCACAAAATTCACGCGGAAAATTAGTTTTTTCAACTTATTTTCGACTGAAGACATTTAAAGCATGAAATAGCTATGTTACTCCCTAGAACTCGGGGAAAAGTATTATTAACTTCGAAAAGTTGGTTGAGATTATCAATATATTTGTCATAATATGAAAAAATAAATATATGAAAGGAATAATAAATATACTCAATTTTAAAAGGAATAACAGTCACTAACTGCCAATCGAAATTAAACTTCATCACTGTTTCTCAAAGTTTTAATAACAATGGTCGAGTCTTTTTTTGTACAAGTTACTACTTATTGGCCGTATGGTGATCAGTCTTTGAAGAAATAAAAAACCTGTAAAATATCCAATTTCTCTATCATTTGTATGATACGACATATTTGGAAGGTGTGTTCTTTACTCAATCGTATAGTATTGTTTCCCGGCTATAGCCGATAATGTTTATTTTTATATTATTAATGCATTGACGCCTGTAACGAAGGACTTTGCAGTCTATTTTTACTACATTAATGAAAATACATATTTTTGATAAACTAACCCTGACCTAAGTAGATGTATGGGGACAACGTTTGCCCAACGGTAAAGTTAAGTTTTGCGCTCAGTACAGTTACTCTTTTCGTTAGAGCAATATACAGTGCTTTAATACTTAGTACGGAACCCTCGGTTTGCGAGTCCGACTCGTACTTGACCGGCTTTTTTTCCATTTTCCTACTAATAAGTAAACCCGTGATTTTGATCATGAAGTCAATATCTTTCATTTATAATTACAAGCATTCTCTTTGATTAATTGCCGAATTGCGGCTAATTAATATGAAAGTGTCCGTTATTGGATAAGCCTCCTCCGCTGCGCAAATAGTTTGTTTGTTCGGCTTAATTAATTTGCTTGCGTACCGACACAACATTAATAGTAACTCAGTTACCCGGATAAATAAATACTTGAGAGGAAACAAGCGAATTGGGTGCGAAGTCAGCAAAGTTTATGCCAGTCTTCAAGAATCAACAGGGATGCTGCGTAAATGGGTGTACTGATACCATAACTCACTATCTATTTTTAGAATAGAATGATTTATTGTCAGAAAGTGAGTGGTTACAATAAGGTGTTACAAAAGTCTATGTCCGTCACAATCAGCCATAGTTGGCGTACAATATTTTACTTTAGCTTCTATGCATGTACAATTGCTAAAATAACTCTAAATGATAAATTACAATCAACGAAACACATCAGTTTCAATGTCATGCTACTCGTAGTTGTGGTGTCAGGTTAGAGAAATGTTAAAATTATAGACGTTATAGAATTTATAGGTATCATCCGCTGGTGCTAGAGAAAACCGGGCCCTAATTACATAAATATATGTCTGATAACTCGGAGAGATCTCTGATGTGGTGATATACCTAGTCGCCACTTTGGCAACACGGTCGCGTAACTCGCGTTATGTTTACGTCTCATTTAACTTGACCGGGTAGTAACTTGAAATGTCGCTTTATGCACGCTCTATGCTTGGATCGCAAACTTTGCGTTTTAATCACAGTTAAAAGCGATGTAACTGAGATGAGATATACCTGACATGTCGCTTATTTGATGATTTCTCAAAGTAGGTACAATCGAATGAAACCAATAGTAAGTTTCCGTGAACCGATTTAGAAACAAATGAATCTATCTTAATATTATGCATAATAATCCTGGTGATAATCCATTTATAATGGAACGCACTGAACCTTTATACTATAGTCGTTTTGTCCGCAATAACAGAATTAAATTTTTGAGAGCAATATCGCGACTTTGGGTTAACTTCTACAGTTTTTTTTATATATATAACCCTAGAAGCCATTTCAATTACGTGGCTATGTACAGATTGTACAGTAAGTAAGCAATTTACGCTCCTAACCTAAACACAGGTGTTAGAAATATAACTGTAATAACTCGCACCAAGATTTCTCGTTGCCAAGTTTAGCATAGAAATAGCCCGACGCGACGCCAAGTTTTATGTATCTTACAGGTTCAGTTCAAAAACTTATCTACTTTGTCTTTTTTTCTGCCAGGCTAGGCTAGTCAAAAACATAGCGAAATTATGTCATGTATTTGATTTTCTATGAGCCGCAGAGTCTTCAGAAAATCAAGAAACCGTATTATTATAACTATTTCCCCATACTGTTATTTCTTAACTGATTCAATTAAGACAAACTCACGAATTAGGAAAAATCATCTTTGCCAATTTCTTAATTTGTGCCTAGATTCCAACAGGTTGGGTGCGTTCTAAGTTCTGAAAAGTTCGACCGAAGACCTCAGATTATAGGTATTATTCATTTCATACGATAAATTGCATGAAACATGGCCAAATGAAACAGTTGGAGGATACTTAGTTTGGGAAACGAAAACTAGCTCAATCATCCGTTTATTAGGTAGGTAATATTAATAATTTATATCTCAGCAAAGTCTCGTAGTTGTACTTAAAGCAAAATGAAAACTATGACTATTTCTTCCATGTGCGAAAAAAGTTGCGGGCGCGTACTGCTATTTCAGTCAAACAACCAATAGTCCCTTATCAGTTTACATGTTTACCTATTCCCGACATTACGTCGATGTAAAAGATATCAAACGATTCCTTCTGATCCCTTGAGTGACTCGAACAATACCTCGAAAAGCCTTCTTATAAATCATGGCCCGGGCAAGGATGTTCATTTATCAGGTAGGTTTTTTCTCACACTGACAGGTCTCTTCGATACGTTATCTGGTGACCTTTCAGCCGGGCGGCAAAGTTATGTTTTCCGGCGAGGACCGTCGTTGCTAAATTGGTGGAGTAAAGGTTAGTATGTGAAGCTGTTAGTTACGGGTTTAGGACGCGGCATGAATAAGTTGGTAGTGTTATCTCTGTTTAGATAAACTAGGGCTAGAAGCAGATCTACGAGTAATTTGATTTTCTTCGCTTGTGAGAGTTGTGCAAATAGTTCAGGCAACGTATATGAATATAATATGTAGATATAGAGCATCTAACAATTATTTGAAACATACCTTTGACTACTAAGTACCTTCACAATTCATAAGGTTCACCCGACCTTCATAGGGGCTTTATAATTTTATTTATAATTTTCAATTTTCTACGAGAAACTTTTCACCGTACGATTAAATAAATAAATAGGGGGCATACAAATGCCCATAAAAACGTAAAAAAGTTTTGAAAATGTTACTTTTATCCAACCACGTAAGTAATATTGAAGTCTCATATTATTTAAGTAAGTCCACAGAATAGATAATGTAAGTCATCAATCATTTTATTTGATGATATTAACTACATTATATTTTAACATTCAATACAAGCCAACATGCCTATTGTTTAGTAAGGAAACGATCGTATTATCAAAGCGTTCTGAAAAGTTGTGCCAATATGAAATTGATTAGCAATCCACGTGTTCTCCCTCGCGTCGGTAATAATATCGGACCATCTGTGGCCGCCCTAACAGATATGGTAGGGAGGCAAAACATGTTTGCCTACCTCATTTACACCATTTGTGATGCGGTTATTGTGTCAATTGGAAAAATAAACTTATTTCGGCTTAGAAACTATGTCTCTGTGCTGATGCAAGACATAAATAAATAAATTACAAATAAATGTTTGAATGAATCTTCATCTTCTCTCTGTCAGAGTCTCGAAAATTATGATTATTTACCATCTTTCAACACCGTTACTCATATTTTCGGCAGGGCCAGTCATTAGTTCGAATAAAGTATTATTACCAGGTGAATTAAATAACACAAATTCAATAGACAATCGGTCTTCTCTTTAAGAGTTGGCTATGCGCAAGTATTTAGCACTTAGTATTTTTTATTCCCTGTATTTACATGCGCTTGATTTAGTGGTTACTTTTCTTAACAGCTTTCAAATGTTGACTGCTAAAGTAAACACGCATCTTTTTAACGCACGCTTTGCAAAACAAAAATATTCTCAGTCGAGAACTGTATTATACTTAGATAGATTGAAAATGAAAATTTGCATAAAACTAAGTGCAATGCACTAGCCACCGTGACATGACGCGAGACAAAAGTCATGTCCCTGAGGACAAGCCGTCGCGCACACATCGGCCGGCCTTTTAATCTAAAAGCTATTTGGTGTAGCCGTTCGCAATAAATAAATGCTCATTTTTGTTATGAATCAATCATCGTCGATGCGGCGCGAACAATGGTCCCATTTTCAAATTTTTGATTGTTATTTTGTGCCAGTTGGCTAGGTTGTGGAGAACGTTCTTTTTTAAATACCTACATTATAAACGGCCATTGAGTTATTTCAATGAAAATGTTTATTTATTAACTTAAAAATTAATTATTAATTAAGTACTAGGCACGCTTTTATTTAACCATTTCGTATATAAGGTAAGTACAATACAACTAAATATCCACGCGCTTGTTGAAATATCATGAATATCATGATATTATTTCGAAAAATTTAATTATTACGTAATAAATCATATGATAAGTTATTAAAATACTAACAAATCTCGTGTAATGTAAATCATTTCGTGAAGGTTTATACTTGATATAATCACGATTTCCAGGCTAATTGCCATAAAATGTAGCATATATATACGAAAGTATTTCTGACACATAGATGGTTTAAATTTCGATCAGTCGTAATCCTAACTTCATAATGGAGTGAGGGGGATATTAACCGTTATACATTGAACCCTCTCCGAACGCCGAATTCTGTGCTTGTAATGTTGTTTAAAAGGCTAGAAGGGTCAGGTTACTCTGGTGTTCTCATAACGCGGGATTTCAAGCATAGATTTTCGTCATTTGTATGCGAGATACGAGCTAATAAATCCGGGCTCGTGGAAAGATTTAACTCGCTTCCATCAGTTGGATTTGCGATGTGAGACGTGAGCATTTGGAGATTGGGCCTAATAATTCAGTTACATTTCTTACTTAATCAATCAGTTTGAGAATTTATAGTTGAAACTAACTACTAATCAAGTATACCACATTTTTTTATCAATGGAAGTTTTATTGCAAGAAAAACTTAACTTATAACAAAGAAATAGTAATAAAAATAATAATGTGTAGCAAAAAGTTATAAAACACATCTCTGCAAGTTGCAGTTTAGCTAGTGCTGCGAACTGGGAATGGCTGCTCCGTCGTCAAACCCCAACAGTTTCGCTGCAGGTTTGAATTTGTGACGTGTGCCTCGTATGCACATACTGGAGGCTCGAATTATAGCAGTGCATATCCTTGTTCTAAGCCAACCCAGTATCGTACTCAGCGATTTGTTCCAACGGTCCGAGAGGGCTTCGCCTAAGTGTTTGACGAAGGTGGCCATCTGTGGTGCGAATATGCCATCGACAGAGGTCACGAGGGGGGTGAAAGTAGCATGTTTCACTTCGCAGGCAGCAGAGTATTTTCTTTGTTTTTCAGTCTCAGCAGATTTTAGGACAGAAGTGACATGACGTGCAATGTAAGAGGGAGCGTCGGTGTCTACGACACGGATATCGAATAACGCCTCTCTCTGTGCATTCCATACGCCACGGCAGGATAAGTCACCGCGTAATCCAAGGTCACCTTCTGTGATTATAGGTTCTATTGTGATGTTGCCCCATGCTTGGTGACATAGTTCAGCAAATAGGTCTCGTATTTCGTTGTGCCGTCTTGAAATTAGCCCGCCAGTCTTGCAACAGAGAGCATGGTCGATATTAAAATGGCTGTTGCCGCATCCGTCACAAGAGGGTGGCATTGAGTTTGGGGTTCTGTAATAGCGTATTGCCAGGGCATCTCTGAATTCATGAGGAGACAAGTCGAAGTTATCTTTCTTTGTTGGTATAGCAGATAGCCAGGTGGAAGACTTTGTTTTCATTTTCGATGCGATTTGATCTTTCTATAGCTCGTCGTTTGTTAGGGGATAGTTTGGCCAATATAGTGTCTAAAAGTTCGTTGTCACGAGCATCTTTTATTGTTCGGCTCTCTTTGCGTGCGTCAATCAGGGATTTATTGTGTTGGGCTAGGTCTACATGTTGTGTCCTGATCAAAGCCGATGAGAGGATTAAACAGCCTTTTTTGGAAGAATTGTAGCTCAAATTATTCTCGGTAGACGGATTAGATATTGCCAAACCACCTTTATGCACAGGAAGGGAAAACAGATCGGCTTCGTCGGGTGTGATTTCACTGCCCATCAGAGTTGGCATGAAATTGGTCCGTAATGCATGTGTCAGTGGTTCAAAGAGTACGTTGGAATCGGCGATTACACGTTGTAGGAATGACCATTTGAATTGGGCAGCTTTAGTGAGTGCTGTGTAAGCTGCTTGGGGAGAGTCTTTACAGATATGTGTCAGTTTCTCGATTATTGAAATAAATAGCTTTACTTGGTTTCTTATAAAGTCTTCTTTTCCTTTGCCTATGTAACTGCCAAGGAAGGGTGAACCTACGGTGATGGTAATGTTAGTTCCTTTAAAAATCTGTTGTGCTTTATTTTTGTCCGTTTCAGATACGATAAGGATTGTCTTTTTAGGTTGAGGGAAGTATCCATATGCCGGTCCTGTGTTGCAGATCTGTTCCCACCATTTACGAAGGCTTTTGAAGTTTCCCTGGGCCGATGAGTCATCCGCATACCATGCCTGGAGTGTATTCTGTTCTTTTTTTTTACATTAAATATACCATTATGTATAAGTATTATTAAGTATACCACATTTACATTAACACTATTTAGCAATTGACGATCACAATCTAAGCAGTAATTCTTCGCAGTTAGGTACTTCATCTTAGTCACAGCTATATTGAACTTTAATAATTTGTTAGAATTGCATGTATAATTTTGTCAAACGTCTACCTTTATTATGGAATAAGTATGCTATCTTGAGCTGTTTCCATTTCATTAAGTTTGCAAGTGACACGATATGTTTGACGGCACGTCACTGATAAACAGCTACTATATCGGATGACAGGCGTTACTAACAGTTTAGGTAAGTATTGCAAAGATAACAACACAGACAACAAATAATAACTAGGTATATATATAAATCATACATTGTATGGCAGTGAAACATGGACCCTGATACAGATCTATATAAACAGGGGTAGGTAGGAGGCGTCTGAGATGTGGTACTGGAGGAGGATGAAAGGCATACGCTGGACGGAAAAAAAATCTAATGAAGAGGTCTTGAATAGCATAGGAGAGAAAAGGACACTATTAACACTAATAGAAAATAGAAGAGGAAATATGATAGTGCATCTGCTAAGACATGATTTTTCCTCAAAAATATCATAAAGGAAAAATCGAGGAAAAGCGATGTATAGGAAGGCTAAGGCGAGATTACTTTGAGCGAAGAAACGATTAAAGTCATGTTTTTTTAGTCATTTATTTCTGGGCCTTTCTCCTTGAAGTTATGGAGAAAGCCCCAGAAATAAACGACTGGCGATAGCTTCATCGACAAGAGCGCAGCTCTTAAATTGAAGAAGATATAAATCATAACAGTAGAAAATACTATTTCACTGGTCACCACATTTTCAGCTAGTTAATAATGTCGGTTATAATTTCCGTCCACCCGTTCAAATAGGTCACAAATGGCACTTTGTGGTGACCAGGGTTATGTTATGAATCACATTAAATGTTGAAAAGCACAGCTAAGCCTAAGTAAGGTTGACATTAAACTAAACGTAATTTAAACTATGTCTGAAAGTTGACTCATGACATGACTGATACATTTTGTTTTAAAACTCTAGGAATAAAAAGTTGATTAGGTTAAAAACTGAATGAAAAAGCTTAATAAATTTATGAAACATGTAATGTCTCTTTTTTTTCAATTTGTGTGGTTTAAAAAAACTTAACTTAAAATTTTTTATGTTCGGAGCGAAGCCGGTTTATGGATTATAATAAGATTTACAAGTAAGTACTTACTTTTTCGTCTACTCCTCGTGGTTAGGGATCAATAAGAAATGGGATGAAATAAGAAATATACAAAGCAATCGATAGTAAGTAAAGTGACTAAATATTCGGGGGACACAAGCTATGATATAAAAATAAAAACTGTTCATTAATGACGGAATCCTAAAATATTAACATCTATTATTTGAGAATCTATTTCTGTAGTTGTTTGCAAAATCGTCATATTTGTAACATTGAGGATTGGACAATCTTGCTGTAGCGTTATTTTTAAATACGTATTAATTGGTTGAAGCCTAACATTTGAATTAGTGGGAAGATATAGTACATTTCGATGCTAGTGCGGAAAGTATGTCATTATTTCACGAGTACCGAGATATCTTGCCACGAGCCGTAGGCGAGTGGCAAGACTCGGGACGAGTGAAGAATGACATTTCGCACGTGTATCGAACGACGTTTTTTAATACAGTTGCGAAAAAATAAGAAAAACAACAAGTAAGGAATTCGAAACTTTTATATTATAGTAATTTTTACCACTATGTACAGTTCAGTGAACGACAAAGACATATGTTTAAACTTTCTAACTATATACAAAGCGAAAAATTCAATGTAGTGTAAATATAAGACCTACCCCAATAATACCATGTATTAATCCATCACAAAACAAAACATAAGTACTATGCCAAATTTCAACTCAATCGGAATTTTGGAAGTTAGAACTAGTATAAAAAGTATCAAAATTATTTATAGAGGACCTACCTAAGAAATTTTTTAAATCATAGACAATTAGTGATACCACAAGGAACTATCTGTCAACATTATATGGCTAGCCAGACTCTATTAATTCTGTAAGATCATTATATTATAAAAGAGTTTAAATACAGTAGCGGAAAAAATCTATCATATTGTTGTATTGGGTACGAAAGTTGTGTAACGTTTACAATTGCTAACGGTGATATAACAAAGTACTGACCTGAGATTTCTTTTTTAACCAATAAAACATCTATTTTTCTATACAAATTGTTATTTAGAAAACATTGTCGACATTCTTAATCTTATAAAAAAAGCGTTTTTACACTAATTTGCCGTTCAGTTAATATTTGCAACTGTGCTAATAAAAAAAAATGTTTTTATTCGTTAGAAACTTACTGTACTACAAGTTACTTATGATTATGACAGCAATATTCATTCGGATCATATCCTTGGATCCAATTCGACTTGTAAAAATATTTCAATATGATAGATTTCTGCCGCTACTGTATAATGAAGTTGTTATTTATTTTTTATTGAAGTAATAGTTTATGGTACAGTTTGTGCAATTATTCAGTGTGATGTTGCAAGTTTTAGCTGGTAAGTTAAGTGTCTGGCTAAGTGAATTGTTAATTTCATATGTTTGTGGGTCCTTATGGTCCTTATTAAGCTGTGATAAAGGTTCTTTTCCAGATTTTAAGGCACTTGGTCCAGTCCAGTTTGCACATGAGTCAGTATTAGATGGGCCCTGTTGTGGTTCGAAATTTACATACGGTTTTGATTGTTTAGAGGTGCCCGGCTGGGGTTCAAAATTGGAATTCAATATACAGGGATCTGGTTGAAAGTCAAAATTTATCTCCGGTTCAGAGAAGGGTTGAGGTTCAATCTCATACTGTTTAGAGGGGCCTGGTTGGGGTTCAAAACTAACAGGGTTGTCCGGTTGAAATGTGGATACTTGCTTTGTTGGAATCTCTGCTGGGCTCGGCTTTATATTAATTGATGATGCTATTTTTTGTCCAATTTTTAGTTTGTTTTGTACCGAATTTTCAATGTATCCCTCTGCAACATTATTTGAACGCCATCCACCATGTCTCTTCAGAGTTGTAATATCACCACCAGAGTCAGCGAGTAAGGTGGCTGACGTCCTTCTAAATGTATGTCCTGTATACTGATCAGCATCAGGCAAATTCAAAAAGTTGGCAATTTCCTTGGGCATATTACCAAATTTATTTAAGCCTATGACCTGTGCTGTGCATTTACCTTTTTGGTAGTTTTGGAAAAATCTGTCACTTTTGCCCTTTGATGATCGTTGACGTTGATACTTTTTGACAATTTCAGCAAATGGGCCATCAACAGTAAATGATCTTGGCAATTTATTTTTGGTGTTAGGTATTTGTATTAGTAGTATATTTCCGTGAGATTCAACATCTTTAAGTGTAATGTTCGCCAGTTCCTCACGCCTGCAGGCTCCACAAACCCCAAATATGAGTGCAACCTACAAACAAAATCAGACTTTACTTATAAAATCAAATTAATTACTTACTATATGATGAACTAAAATCATAAATTTGAGTGAATCATACCTTTGTAGCTAGATATAGATGATCTGGAGCATCATTAATAAATTTCTCCACGTTTTCTGCTGTCAATACTTTTGATTTTTTACTTTGATAACCTGTAGATAGTCTTTTTAAAAATGCAGTCAATTTATTGTAACTTTTGATATCAATATCATTCTTTGTCTTTATCACAGTTTTCAGCATTGAGTACTTAGACCACAAGGTGGAAGGCTGATATTTTTTCGACAGTTCTAGAAAATAGGCCATGACAACGTTTTCTGAGAACGACTTTGCTTTGTGTTCCGTTTTCCAGTCGACAAACTGTTCATAAACAGCAATATACTTATTTTTTGATTTTTCTGGCAAAGTACTCTCGTTTGCAATTGCCGCCTTTTTACAAATATCTGGCGGTGTTAAATCAATTTCCAACTCTGATTCACTCATTTTATATGCAATTTTTTGAAATCTTAAGATTTTATTTTAAGATTGGAAAACAAAGTCGTAAAGTTCTATATCTCCCGCGGTGAAAATTTTTGACGTAATGAAGAGGTGTTTTTTCTTTCGCTTTTATTCGACTAGAATGGATTTTGTTAATATCATTATTGAACCCACTTCAATGTGATTTTTTTTTCAAATGCATGTTCTTAGGACACAAATAATTGTAAATATAAAACATTATATTATTACTACTTAAATATCGTTATTTACGATTATTTGTGAATCCTACATTTATAAAAATAATATCTAATGTTGCCTTTGGAAACTTGAAACATGCTTGCAGTAAGAAAAAACGCCTCTTCCTTCGTACGTTTCGGCAGCTATTCCGTTCCACTCAGACAATTTATTAAGAACGGTTTTTCGATATTCAAGATTAAAAATAAGCGTGTTATAATGATGAAAAAGTAAGTAATAAAATATAAAACATGTATTATTTTTGTATTCTTACATTAACAGTACGTTTTAATGTTGATTACGACATTTAAGGGAAACTAATATTAAAACTCATCAATAAGTAGTCATGAATTGGAACAAGTATAAATTTAAAAAAATTGGAAAAGTAAAAAGCACTAGTTCGCGATAACCAACTTTCCGCAGGCTGAACAGCTACGTAAAGTAGCAGTTTTTGAGCAACTGTATTAAAAAAAATATAACTGTGATGTAATGTTTAATTGATTTCTTACATAAATAGAACTGCTTCATTGTACTGTTCATATCATGTAAGTGTCACAAATGATAGACGCAATCTATCTATCTATCAACCACAGACGTTCACTGCTGAACATAGGCCTCCCCCATATCTCGCTATATAGTGCGATCCCGAGCAGACCGCATTCAAAGACTCCCGCTACCCTCACGAGGTCTTCCATCAACCGTATAGACGCTAGAGCATAAAAAGAGAAAAATATGAATATAATTTGAGTACATGCATGTATTTATAAAAAGAAAAGTACTCACATAATATTAATTTTAGTCATATTAATAATGTATGTGAATTTAAATATATTATACATTACGGAGATGATTTAACGAAATTCTTATTAATCACTTCGCGGTCGCAACCACGTATATACGAGGTAGGGCCAAAACACAATTTACAAGATACGACATCGCGTCGGTGCGTCATGGTGTCACGATGTGATGTCGTGAGATTCAAAACTGTATTTTAAACTTGAACGTTATTTTATTACATTAAGATATAGTTGATTTTGAAGTAGTGTACTTCCACGACACGACGTCGCATCGTGGCTCGATGCCGTGTCTTGTAATTATGTTTTGGCCCGCACAAACAACTTCTCCCAATAAGTACCGGGTCGTTCCTTTTTGACAAAGTATGCTTGTGAGGAAGTTCGTGAAAAACTCTAGTCCTCAGAAGTTGACGAGTTATTTCCGACGTGTTCAGCAAGTTCTGCGGAGCAATTGGGTCGAGCCCTGTTATGAAAGGGCTGAAGTTACATGTCCCGTACAAACGTACATCTACATTCATTCAAATATCGGTAAGGACCAAAAAGTTGGACGTAATTTAGGCGTAGTTAGTCTTAGAAAAAAAGCGGCCGGTAAATATTCCGTTGTGCGACAAAAATTAACGCAAAACAGTACCATAAAGTACATTATTCGATGGTTAATTTGTCGACGTACAAGGGAAAAATTTATATAAATTTTAATTAAAGAAGTTAAGGTAGTAAACTTTTGGTCTTCACCCATATACTAGCTGTACCGTGCGGCGTTACCCGCTCATCCCACGGGAACACTACATTTTTTGGGATAAAAAGTAGCCTAATGTGTTAATCCAGGGTGTCAGCCTTCATACCAAAATTTATTAAAATTGGTCCAGACGTTTGAGCGTGAACAAGTAACAAACATACACATAAACACACTTACAAACTTTCGCTTTTATAATATTAAGTATGATATGATTTCCTCTATTATACAATTTTAAAAATTGCATTAAAGTTCTTGACAGCGTGATGTACGGTTTCTTTAATTTTGTATGGCCATTACAATATCTATCTATCTATACCGAATATACCTAGTGGGAATATCTTTATGGCCTCGTCGCGCCATAATGGGTGGATAAATGTTAAGTATTTACTATTGGCATGCGGATAGCTGGGTATCCGAACTGGAAGGTTGACGAACGACAGATTAATGTCCAGACGTTATTTTTTTGGTCTAGCTTATTAAATTCTAATTCATTTCTTATTTCTTTGAAATTATCTTGGTTGTGGATAAATAAAATGCTTAATATTTTGATTCGGCGGTTTTATTGAAGAAAACATCTATATTTATTCATTGGGGTATATATATAGTAAACATAGATTTTATGTAAACCATGAACCATGAACCATTTTATTAGTAAAAACATAAAGTACTAAATTTAGTTTAAAACAAAAACATCGCCACCGACATTTTGTAAAGGGTTTAATGTAATGAAAACTTCACGGGAACTATGCAACAATAAAGACAAGTAAGAAGTTAGAGCAATATCCATTACGGGCGCAGATGCTGGCTGGCTAATCGAGATAGTGCGCGAGTGTCCACAAAGTTAAGCTATTGGAAAAGCAAAATCCAACTATTTGTTTAAAAAGTAGGTTTTATTTAGATACTTGGGCCATTTTTTCTAAAGTTGTACACCACACTTTTTTTAATTTTCGATATTTTGGGTATTTTCTACTCAGAATCACGAGCTATTTCGATCTAATTAAATATTCATACATTTTTGTTTTTCCATTCCGTTACCGCTGTAGTAGGTTATATGGAAATGGTAACGCAATGGAACGAAAAAACATTAGGACACTTTTTTTCTCCTAATTAGATCGAAAGAGCTCGTGATTCTGAGTAGGAAATACCCAAAATATCCATAATTAAAAAAAAGTGGGGTGTACAACTTTAGAAAAAAAAATGCCCACTTACTGAAAAACGGCAACAAGTTGTTTACGTGCGAATTGTATCATTACAAGACACACAATGTAAGTTGTAAGTATACACACTCGTACACGTAGGTTACATGGGGCCTATGATGGTTGCGTTTATCACGTGATAAATAAGTGATAAAGCATCTGTCACTCACACTCACATTTCGTCAAAACGTGTCGGATATTTATCGCGTGCTAAAAGTACTAATCATAGGCTCGTATGTATAAATTGCTTGGTTTGCTTTAGTCACCTTCAAACCTTCAAGAAAAGAGCGTACTCCCACCTGAAAGGCCGGTAACGCACTTGTGAGTCTTCTGGTATTGCAGGTGTCTATGGGCGTCGTTTGCCCCCTATAAAAAAAGTCACAGTAATAGGTATACAAGAATGTTCCTAATGGACGATTTATTTTAACTGAGTGCTTGAAGTTGAAAATTTTCTTCTATTTAGTTGACCTTTGTATTTCGCCTTATCATGAGATTATTTAAGTATTAAGTAACATTGAAATGTTAATAATACTTAATTTATTTGTATAGAATCTTTTTATCGATTCATATTTTTTATGTGGTAATACCACATTTTTATTTTTATAAATAACTAGCTTTTGCCCGCGGCTTCGCACGCGGAAACACAATATCATACGTTCACTACACTTATCGCGTAGCACCGTAGGTGCGGAGCGTCCTAAGGAAGCCGCCTACCCACTTAATATAAGTCGAAGTAACTTAATGCGAGGCCGAAGGCCGAGCTCCGCGTAGCACCGTAGGTGCAGAGCGTCCCAAGAAAGCCGCCCACCCACATAATATAAGTTGAAGTAACTTAATGCGAGGCCGCAGGCCGAGCTCCGCGTAGCACCGTAGGTGCGCAGCGTCCCAGGGAAGCCGCCCACCCACTTAATATAAGTTGAAGCAACTTAATGCGAGGCCGAAGGCCGAGCTCCGCGTAGCACCGTAGGTGCGGAGCGTCCCAAGGAAAGCCGCCCATCCACTTAATATAAGTTGAAGTAACTTAATGCGAGGCCGAAGGCCGAGCTCCGCGTAGCACCGTAGGTGCGGAGCGTCCCAGGGAAGCCGCCCACCCACTTAATATAAGTTGAAGCAACTCAATGCGAGGCCGTAGGCCGAGCTCCGCGTAGCACCGTAGGTGCGGAGCGTCCCAAGGAAAGCCGCCCATCCACTTAATATAAGTTGAAGTAACTTAATGCGAGGCCGCAGGCCGAGCTCCGCGTAGCACCGAAGGTGCGGAGCGTCTCAAAGAAGCCGCCCACCCACTTAATATGTTGAAGTATCTTAATGCGAGGCCGAAGGCCGAGCTCCGCGTAGCACCGTAGGTGTGGAGCGTCCCAAGAAAGCCGCCCACCCACTTCATATAAATCGAAGAATCTTAATGCGAGGCCGAAGACCGAGCTCCGCGTAGCACCGTAGGTGCGGAGCGTCCCAAGAAAGCCGCCCACCCACTTCATATAAGTTGAAGTAACTTAATGCGAGGCCGCAGGCCGAGCTCCGCGTAGCACCGAAGGTGCGGAGCCTCGCAAAGAAGCCGCCCACCCACTTAATATAAGTTAAAGTAACTTAATGCGAGGCCGAAGGCCGAGCTCCGCGTAGCACCGTAGGTGCGGAGCGTCCCAAGGAAGCCGCCCACCCACTTAATATAAGTTGAAGTAACTTAATGCGAGGGCGAAGGCCGAGCCCCGCGTAGCACCGTAGGTGCGGAGCGTCCCAGAAAGCCGCCCACCCACTTAATATAAATCGAAGTAACTTAATGCGAGGCCGAAGGCCGAGCTCCGCGTAGCACCGTAGGTGCGGAGCGTCCCAAGAAAGCCGCCCACCCACTTAATATAAGTCGAAGTAACTTAATGCGAGGCCGCAGGCCGAGCTCCGTGAGCACCGAAGGTGCGGAGCGTCGCAAAGAAGCCGCCCACCCACTTAATATAAGTTAAAGTAACTTAATGCGAGGCCGAAGGCCGAGCTCCGCGTAGCACCGTAGGTGGGGAGCGTCCCAAGGAAGCCGCCCACCCACTTAATATAAGTTGAAGTAACTTAATGCGAGACCAAAGGCCGAGCTCCGCGTAGCACCGTAGTTGCGGAGCGTCCCAAGGAAGCCGCCCATCCACATAATATAAGCTGAAGTAACTTAATGCGAGGCCGAAGGCCGAGCTCCGCGTAGCACCGTAGGTGCAGAGCGTCCCAAGAAAGCCGCCCACCCACATAATATAAGTTGAAGTAACTTAATGCGAGGCCGCAGGCCGAGCTCCGCGTAGCACCGTAGGTGCGGAGCGTCCCAAGAAAGCCGCCCACCCACTTAATATAAGTCGAAGTAACTTAATGCGAGGCCGCAGGCCGAGCTCCGTGAGCACCGAAGGTGCGGAGCGTCGCAAAGAAGCCGCCCACCCACTTAATATAAGTTAAAGTAACTTAATGCGAGGCCGAAGGCCGAGCTCCGCGTAGCACCGTAGGTGGGGAGCGTCCCAAGGAAGCCGCCCACCCACTTAATATAAGTTGAAGTAACTTAATGCGAGACCAAAGGCCGAGCTCCGCGTAGCACCGTAGTTGCGGAGCGTCCCAAGGAAGCCGCCCATCCACATAATATAAGCTGAAGTAACTTAATGCGAGACCAAAGGACGAGCTCCGCTTAGCACCGAAGGTGCGGAGCGTCTCAAGGAAGCCGCCTGTTAAGTAACTTAAACATATGTTAAGTGGGTTGGCGGCTTCCCTGAGTCGCTCGTGGAACTCGGCCTATGGCCTCACATTAAATTACTTAGGGTTAAAAAGTAACTTAGCACCGAAGGTGCGGAGTGTCCCAGGGAAGATGCCCACCCACTTAAAATATGTGCAAATAACTTAATGCGAAGCCACCCACCCACTTAATATAAGTTTAAATGTATGAGTGGCTTTCCTGGGATGCTCTGAACCTTCGGTGCTATGTGAAGCTCGGCCTACGGCCTCGCATTAGCTTACTACTTATATTAGTGGGTGGGCGCCTTCCCTAGGACGCTCCGCACCTACGGTGCTAAGCTTGTGAACATGATCTTGGTTTAATTAAAATTGAGGCAAGACTTGTTAAAAAAATTGTTTTGAATTTTTATTGTCTATTGTAGATTTAAATAACTAAATGCGAGGCCGCCCACCTACTTTATACAAGTTGAAGTGTGTGAGCGGCTTCCCTGGGACGCTCTGCACCTTCGGAGCTACGTGGAGCTCGGCCTACGGCCTCGCATTAAGTTACACTACTTATATTAGTGGGTGAGCGACTTCCCTAGAACGCTCCGCACCTTCGGTGCTTCGCTTGTGAACATCATGTTGGTTTAATTAAAATTGCGTCAAGACTTAGGTATGTTTAAAAGATCGTTTTTAATATTTATTGTCTATGGTAGATTTAAAAAACTTAATGCGAGGCCGCCCACACACTTAATATAAGCTTAAATGTGTGAGCGGCATCCCTGGGACGCTCTGCACCTTCGGTGCTACGCAGAGCTCGGCCTACGGCCTCGCAATAAGTTACTACTTAACTTAGTGAGTGGGCGACTTCCCAAGAACGCTCCGCACCTTCGGTGCTACGCTTGTGAAGATCATCTTGGTTTAATTAAAATTGAGTCAAGACTTAGGTAAGTTTAAAAGATCGTTTTTAATATTTATTGTTTATTGTAGATAACTATTCAAAGCACCTTGAAAAATAATTAGCTCATAGTCCTACCTGAACATATATTAATGACATCTATTATGATGTCAATAAATCATTTTCGTCTATAATGGTACTAATATAATAATATGACCTGTCATAATAATTTCCTAAGTAACGCCATAAGATTCAGGTGCCAACTTAACTCAATCGCGCGTACGTCAATAATGGCGACAGCACCACTGAACGGATACGTGATGGCCTCACTATTTTGTTATCCGTGGTATAATGAATAAGGAAGCAAAGGAAAATGCATGACATGACACGGTTATTATTTCAGTAGGTTCTGGGTTCAAATCCCGGCTAGGTGAAATCCTTTCTACATTGTAAATTTAATAATTTTGTCTTGATACACTGCTGCTTATATTAGGTATGCGATCAATATTCAACAACTTCGGTAGTAATTCTCGAATTCCAGGTTAACCCATCACAGCTACACCCTAGCTTGTGCCGAATCGTGGTCACTCGTGGTGAATCCTTGGCCTCGGCGTCGAGGAGACCCAACAATGGCTCCAAAACTTTACATGTATGGAGCTGGTGTTATTAACTCAGGAAAAATCTTAACAGCGCGATGCAGCCGCTAGTATGGAGATTTTGTCAAGGAAACAACGCCATCTAGCGGAAAATTGGGTCATTGAGAACAAAATCTCAACACACCGTTAAAAAACAAAAAAATAATGCTATATTTTATTACTTTGAATAAATTTTATATATAAAAAAACTGCATAGATGCAAAATTGTGGCTAAATATATCGTATATTTATCGTTTATTATACATTTCGCTACCTTATTAGTATTAAGTTAGGCCAAACATAAACAATACAAAAAATTTCGCCTAATGTTCTAAATGTTGGTTGGTAAAGCATATTTAAAAATGTATTTAATTTACTTAAATTGATTCGAGATACTTTTAATTCAATTACACTCGATAAAATTAAAAAATCTGTTTTATTCATTAACATTTTTTATTGCGTCTCCGGGCTTTTTTAAGAATATAACTGCATATTCAATAAAAGAGCATTAATTAGTTCCTATTGTAGCCAATTTACAACGAACATTGCACTCATATTTTCGTCTGTGTTGGTCGACAATTGGCGCCATCTTTTCTATCTATCTAACTAACACATGGACCAAGTAACTAACACGGTTTCCGTAGCTCAACACCTCAAACAACCTAAACCTTATTGTTAATACCGGTGAGCCGCGCAGAGGTATTATGCCGAATTCATACTTTTTAGTTTTTGTTCACGTAAGAGCCACGCGGGGGTCGCGTCGTTCTAAATTCAAAATCACAAACGCTGTCATTATAAGGCTACACATTGTAAGGAAAATATTTCATGGATTTCATGTTTTCAGAACCATCTTTGGATGTTCAGCTATTCCTGTACCAAAATTGGTAACTTTTTATCCAGCCGTTTCAGCGTGATGCGAGGACAAAGGTTTTTTGAAAACAGATGGCGCCAGGCTGGCATGGCATCGCGCGCCCATACGAAACAAATGACGATCCTGCATCACGCTATCGAGATTTTTCCTGAAATCATGACCTCCCTCCATAGAAAATTAATTTTCAATACAAATTTAGGATTTTATAATAGTATAGATGACACAAAGGTAAATTAAGAAAGACCCCCCCCCCCCCCCCCCCCCCCCCGCTTCGATTGTAGTAGATCGCATTAAATTTTTCTTTCTTAATTTACCTTTGTGTTATTATTTATAAAAATAAATACTTAATTTGTTTTCTGAAATAAATGAGAATTACAAATAATGTAGTACTAGGTAAATTAACCGCAATTGCAAGTGACAGCTCGTTAGCCTTCCTTCCGGGCGGAAGATTAGACCAGCCCGATCCCACTTGAGCATATTAATTAATTGGCTACATATTAATTAGCGAATCCGGTATTTCGAAGCGATTTTTTAAGAATTTATGATAACAATCAATATCAATACTATTTATTTTCAGGCAACTGTGGCCCATAGATAAATACCTTAAAACTAACACACATATAAAATAAAATAATAATATTAAATAAACATAAACAAACACGAGAGTTTATGGTGAGAAGGTACCAACACACATATCAAATAAAATAATAATATTAAATAAACATAAACAAACACGAGAGTTTATGGTGGGAAGGTACCAACACATAATATATGAACTCGGTTTTCGCTTGCATATTTATATTGTGCTTGGTTACCAAGATCTGTCATTTTTCTGAGCTAATTACTTAACTAGGTTTGGATTTAAGAAAGATAACCATTGTTGCGCGAGCATCACTAAAATCAAACCTTTTTATAACTTTCCAAGACATCGGTTACAATACGCTCATTCTGGCGTCAGTTCAGTTCATCATTCTGAAGTGTCCGTTTACTGTTTTTCACTAATTTTCACCAGTCAGTACTCCGTAATCCCGTCAGTCCGAGAGGGTTACACGATCATTCTCTCATCATTTTGGTCAGACTGATAAACTTAGCTGACGCCAGCGTGTAACGGCTGTCTTAAGGTTCAGAAGATTCACCCTGCCAAAGATTTCACTGTGTTAAGTTACTGTTTTTTTTTGTAATGTAAAATGTTAGCATAAAAGCTCAAAAATGGCTGCTGTCGCCTGCCTAACGATGTCTCGCCATTTCATTCGGTTCGCGGCACTTCTGGTACGTTTAATGGACTGCCTAGATCTGGTCTGCCTAGATTTGATCTGGTCAGTCCATCGCATGGGTGATCTGCGACGTGGCCTCGTGCCTTCCATTTTCCCCTTAACAACTAGGCGTTTAATGGTATCACTATTCCTGTGTCCGAAGAACTTGAGCATGCGTGATTATTTCAGAGAGAGCTGCGGGCCTATGATGGTTGCTTATATCACGCGATAAATGGGTAAGTGACAAAGAATCCGTCACGTTTTGACAAAATGCGAGTGTGAGTGACAGATGCTTTGTCACTTATTTAGCAAGTGATAAACGCAACCATCATAGGCCCCCAGACAGACGCTGTTGATGCCAAGATGAAAAGTTTCTGAAGTATGGACACATTTGTGCGACATTCAAAGCATGTGCCTCCAGCACCACATCTTTAGAGTAAGCGTTTTCGTTTTACAACCTATTTATAGTAGGAATATTATTATGTACGTAGGTAGCAATTACTTTATGTGCCCGGATGGTCCGTGTTAGGGTAAACAACCCAGTTATCGGCACCCGGTGGTTCTATTAAACTAACTGTTATCACGCACCGCCCATTGCGATTGTAGTTTAGTCGATGAAAATCATAAGTTTCCTATGCACTTTATATATCAAACTAGAAGGTACTTACCCCCCGCTTATTCCTTTACCGTTGTCGGATATATTTTTGGATGTTCACTTATCTCTGTATATCAAAATTGGTTAAAATTCTTCTAGCTGTGAAGACGTGAATCGTTTCTTTTTTTATTGGGATCATGCTATGATATCTTAGAACAAAGCGCAAGTAAGTGCCTTAGTAAACGCCATCTCAGAAATTATTATTATGCAAAGCCCGCATATGCAAAATTCGCTATCCTCATCGACCTAGATCTCAATAGTAGAGTTGTTAGTCCGCTATGATATCTTAGAACAAAGCGCAAGTGCCTTAATTTTAACGCCATCTCAGAAATTATTATTATGAAAAGCCCGCATATGCAAAATTCGCTATCCTCATCGACCTAGATCTCAATAGTAGAGTTGTTAGTCCGCTGTTTTCTAACATAATTGTGCGCATCGGGTTACAAGCATGAATTTTTTACCACAGATAGAGTGCTTTCCGGTAATTATTTTCAGATGTGGAGAGAAATCAGATTCGTCCCCTGTGAGGCGGGAGAGCGGAGTGAAGAGGACCAAGTTTACCTATTTTCTTTCTTTATTGCTGGTCAGTTAAGTCGACTAGGACTTGTCTGGTATCGTTTTCGTGTAAAACAGATATCAGAAATTCATTTTTTATGTTATTTTTGTATAGTTCTGTATAAAAATATGAGTGTATGGCCGAAAAGGTAAAAATCACAACAAGTTTTTTTTATTCAGAACGATAAATTAGTAATATATACTGAATATTTATAATTTAAAAAAATATCACTAAATGGAAAAATCACAACAAGTTTTTTTTATTCAGTGAGGTAAATTAGTTAAATTTCGTTAACATTTTCAAATTATTATGAATATTTTAAAAAGCTTATTTAATCTAGTTTCTAAAATATATGCATGTTGGGCACTTGTCATACAAACAGTAGCTTAAAATATATGTATACGTCGGCGTAACCAACGTAAATCTCCGACCGCATCCTATTTCGCTTCATTAAATACATTAAATAATGATTATTAACATGATTTTACATATAATATTTACCATATACGTCCTAAAAAAAAAATTGATGTAATTAAAACAAAATATTTTTTCGCTAATGTATCACATCACGATCACAAGGGCTAATCTTAACATCGACAATTTATTTAAGTTACTGTTTGTATGAAAATATCCATCGCGTATTTAGTTTTTAGATTAAATTTGCTATTTTGCAATATTTTTGTTAGTTAAATATAACTAATTTATGTCCCTGAATAAAAAAAACTTGTTGTGATTTTTACCATTTCGGAAATATACCCATATTTTTATATGGTACTATGAAGAAATAACTTAAAAAATGAATTGCTGAGATCTGTTTTACACGAAAACGATACCACACAAGCCCTAGTAGCGTTAACTGATCAGGAATAAAAAAAGGAAAAGAGGACTCCTTTTTCCTGTTCACCCCGCTTTCCCGCCGCATAGAGGACGAATCTGACTTTCCTCCACATCTGAAAATAATCACCGCAGAGTACTCTATCTGTGGTAAAAATTTCGTGGTTGTATCCCGATGCATACAATTTTGCGACTTATCAAAATGTACTAGAGCTCGCAGGTTAAGCTTAACATCAACATTTTTTTCAAAGTACTTTTTGTATCAGATGTACCCAATATGTATACATTTTTAAAAATAAGATAAAATTTTCCATTTAGTGATATTTTTTTAAATTATAAATATTCAGTATATATTACTAATTTATCGTTCTGAATAAAAAAAAATTGTTGTGATTTTTACCTTTACGGCCATACACTCATATTTTTATACAGAACTATACAAAAATAACATAAAAAATGAATTTCTGATATCTGTTTTACACGAAAACGATACCAGACAAGTCCTAGTCGACTTAACTGATCAGTAATTAAAAAAAAAGAGCAGTACTTGGTCCTATTCACCCTGCTCTCCCGCCACGCAGGGGACGAATCTGACTTCCTTCCACATTTGAAAATAATCACCGTGGAACGCTCTATGTGTGGTAGAAATTTCATGCTTGTAAGCCAATGTGCACAATTTTGCGGCTTAGCAACTCTACTACAATACCTATTGTTAGGAATGCCTCGTCGGCCGGGTCCCAACATTGACATCTACGATAGCTCAGTAGAAGAACGATGATAGAAAAAACACGAAGGTAAACGAAATCGATATATGTATTATAAACACAAAACAATTAACAAATTAAAGATCGGAGCGTAAACTAATTAACACACAAAATTAACACAATTAAAAACGCGAATTAAACTAAACCTTAACTAATGTAGTCCTTTGTCTAACACTACTAACAAGATGGTATACACGGGAGTAAGAGACTGAACGGAAGTACTAGCGGATCGCTGATCTACGCACTGAGTAACAGAGTTTGGACTCGATGTTTACTGCAGATGTACTTGAGTGGTACTACAAATTTTGCGGAAAACGGGCGTCCTTTTATTTCATCGTTTATGGTTTGTTTACATTTCTAGAGGGACGCCCGCTCTGTAACATTTTACAGATTTTAAGTTAAATCACAATATTTACCTTAAATCTAGCTTATAGATAATGACAAGGCTCACTTATAGAACACAAATCTATATTTGGTTTTGATGTGAGAGCTCCCGTTTAATTATAATTACATAAAATTCACACTATTTCTTTGTCTCGGCTCAGAGGCCGTCTCGCTCACACGGGTCGAGATATACACGTTCCCGGTCTCTCATTAGCCGGCGCGCGTGGCGCGCCGTGTTATTTTCATGTTTGCCATGCTCGCAGCAGGTTGCGGCCGGTATAATGTAAAGGGATTTTACTAATATGTTCATGAGGAACGTTACTATAAAGTTTCAGGATATTCTACATTTTATCCTTAACTTTTACATCCAATGTAAACAAGCATGACTCCTTTGTCTTTGACTGTGAGTGGAAAGTTACCAGGATGAGTCATACTTGTTTACTTTAAGACGCCGTGGTCTTTTAACTATCTTAGTTAGTACATGGGAGCTCTCTAACAAATAATGTTTCTTAGGAAAAATAAGTGTTATCAAGTGTTATACACACGTAATATGGCCGCTTTTTAGGGCATTAGGAAAATAAGGAATATATTATTTATTTTGCCTTAATTCTAATTTTGCCTAACAATTTACAAATATATATTATTTATTTATTTATTCTACATTCGCCTAGCTGTCCGTAACACCTATATTGATTAAATATTTGTTCTTTCGAAATATGAAACTAAACCTGTTCTAAACTGTGAAAATGAAAACATGATTGGTAATATTTTTTCGATAGCTTCATTTTTCAAACCTAACGTGTGTCACTCGCTCACTCGTCATGCACCTCTGTAATTTTATACATCGATTTACCATGTTAATTAAAGTTGGTGAGCTTAATCGCACTATTTACATAATTGGAAAGACTAAAAGAAGGAGCAAGAAGTCGCATTTTTTTAGGGCGTTAAGACTCGAGATATGAGAATATTTAGGAGAAAATAATACACTCTTATCAAATGTCTACATGGAACTCAATACATTTAGAGTGGTCTAAGAGTCAGAAATTATTGTTAAAGTTTGACATTCCTACGGAAACGCTGAAAAAGCTCCATACAAATGCCGAGTGGGCGGTGCCGTCACCATCCTCGAAGGGTAACAATAAGTCTACCTATGCATGAAAAAATGGCTACAACATTGACTGTATATTGCCTAAAATTCTCATCAAACTACTAGACGTAGTCTGGTATCCATTCAGAAAAATATATTTGTCATTAAAAGAATGCCCATAGAACAAAGATATTAAAAATAGATACAACAGTATACGAAGAACACATGCTGTTAATGGTCCAAGACGAGTAGAGCGTAATTTGTAGCGTAAACAAATTCCTTTTATCTCCTGCTCGCGGAAACGACACAATGAGCTTTCAACTTTTGAAGTTTCTGTCTCTTTCAGAAGCGATGTACTCGTTTCAACATAACAACAACTTATCAATCAACGTAACTTGAACTCAATAGCACAATTACGTCCGTGGTATAGCTGACACATCGCTAAAGTGTTTGTCATGTCAATGCCAATCGAATCAGGGGCATCAGCATTCGGTGCATTAATCGCTATACCTACTTGGGATGTCTCGGCGAAATCGCCAAGATGTGTAATTTTGACTTCGCTAACCCGGTCGTGGTAAGTTTGCATCTCATTTATATGCGACACTATATACATCAGGTGGACATTTAACTTGATCGGTTAGTAACGTGAAATGTCATTTTATGCAGCTCGAATCGCAAGCGTCGCGTTTTAATGACAGTTGAAGGAAATATACCTAAACCATCGCTTATTTGGCAATATCTCAAAGCACACTCGAACTTAGCGCCCAGTTCCTAGATGTCATATAATATCATATTCTTTGTTGCACAAGCTAATATTTTCGTAATTGTTCAAAGAGTCCTAAGAAAAGAGGTAACCTAGAAATTTCTACCAAGGTGTGTCATCAAGTGACAGTAATAACAGACCATTACACGAACGTAATAACCTTTGATTGAGTGGTTAATCAACGGTTCGTCTTTCCTATCACACGGCCATTGTCAATATTTCTCATTTTTGCATCCGGTGGAGACAACGACATAACAGAATCTCTGGAACACGGATTAGAGTAAGACTATATGACTATGGCCATATAGCCCAGAAAACGGATGGCCGTTAGCAGCAAAGTCTTGTAGTGGCGACCACGTATAGGAAAGCGCAGCGTGGGGCGGCCCCTAACTAGGTGGACAGATGACCTCGTTAGGTTCGCAGGGAGTCGATGGATGAGCTATGGGAGGCCTATGTTCAGCAATGTACATCTGCGGCTGAGATAGATAGAAAATGTAGACTGCTCCTAGATCTGTTGAATAAAACGTAATATCTTTTAGACATGTTACGGTTTAATATACCATGTCATAGATTTCAAAAACACGGAGAGTCATACAGACAGACATGACGAAACTATAAAGGATGCCTTTTTGCCATTCTGGCTTCGGAATCGTAAAAAAGACAAAATTCCATACAAATAATTGAAAACATGATATTGCCCTCCTACACTAAAAAGAAAAATATATCTCTTTCTTAATATTTTTAGGTCTCATCAGAAGGTTCACGCTGTCAAAAGACACCTCTCAATCATCAAACGCCGTATATTGCATTACTTTTTTATCGTGAACAATATTCACCATTACTGAGCTCGAGTGCGCCTGTATTGCGAATAATATCAACGTCAGTAAATGCTCACACATTGCTATTTTATGAACCTGACAGCCACATAATTAATTAACTATATATACGCAACATATTTTTGTTCATATTGAAACCAAACAACGCTTTAACAGGGGCTTAAACGTTTTTAAAAATAAAAATGTCTCATTGTTTTTCTCACAAAGATAACCAATATACCCGTAAGTGTCACCCATTGTTTCTATACCAAAACGATACACCAATATATGGGCGCCTCAAAAGGGTCCGTCAGAATGTTTGGCCACCGCTCGGGGCGTTTACCTTCAATTAGGGTAAGGTGTAGAGGTGGGTGATCTATAACGTATCAAGAAAGTCACAGTGATCGACCGTCTTTTATCAGAGGAACTACTATTAATCAATGATTTAGTGACCCAAAAGACACGTTACAAATACCTACATGTAGATCGTTCATCGGTTTCTAGTTATAATATCTGGTCTGTCGCTTTAACCATTATTCTAACTTTTTTTTTAGGTAAGTGTCTAATTAATACGCCTGAAACGCATTCAGTAATGTAAGCCACAAATTGGAAAGATTTGATTACGTTACTCACTTAAAATGTGGATCAGGCTAGAATAGGACCTAACAAAGTGGCATGAAACTAAAGAGCCATCACTCAACAGCAGCGGGTGAATTAGGCTGAAATGATATTAATGGCCGTACCAAACAGACGTTACAAAATCACAGTTACAAGTGATATGTCACAGTGATTAGATTATAACTGGAACTGCAGTCACAGCGATTGAAATGTAACGAAACTTCTCCCATCTCTAGACAGGTTGCCAAACGCTGCCTGAAAGGGAGACTGTTTTCCTTCGAAAAAGGTCTGTAGCGCTTAGGAATAATCAGCTTTTCCCTTTCGTTTAGTCTGTTATTGTAGGCAATTGGGTCGAGAGTGTCTGCCTATGCTCTTACGTTTGGAGAGTAAATAAGGGAGATTCCTGTGTCCCAGTTTTGTATAGAGGTAAATGAGCGATATTATGGTAAGTTTGTTGTTTATGCGCTTCTGAAGGATTACCTTAATTTTTATTTATTATACACAAAGGAGGATTTAAAAATAAAATTGTATCGACTATGTATAAAGTAGATATACTGAGTTGGGCGATTACTCATTTGAATTATGTAACATTTCACAACAAATTTACCTATTTGATTGTCTGAACGTTACGAGTTTTGTATTTTCTTTTTAAATACGTAGGCACATCAATAGGAGTCGGGAAGTTATTATAACTGAATCACATTGAATAAGCCTTGTTACCTATGACATGAAGTACATGATGGAGATCGAATAACTATTAACTTTTCGAAATTATAATGCTAAATAAATTCTTGGATTTGTACCTATATTTTAAGATTCATAAAATTGTAACAATAGGTAAATCATGTAATCTGAGGAATAAAACAATTTAAACATGGAAACAATTAAAACTAAGAACATAATATTTTATATAAACTTGTTCATATTTTTATTTTTTGCCATAGGCATGAGCCAGTCCTGTCTCCTGTGGTCACCCGTAGCATCGACTTAGTCTCTTTGCTAGTTCGTGGAAAATTGTACGGGCACTTTGTCCCCATGGCCCGAGCGTTTCCACCCCAAACGGCTCAAACATGTAGCCACTGTCGATGTCGATTATCGTCAGTATTCATTCATTCGATTTTCGTTTCTTGGAACTATTATTTATACTTAATAATATTTAAAAAAAAACATGACATTTTGTCTTGTAATGTTAAAATAAAATTTAAATAAAATAGTTTGTATCATTGGTAAGTCTAAAAGTGTTTTTACCCTGAAAACAAAATAATCCAACAAATTATAACCTCCATCCATAAACCTGAATATTACAAGGTGCTTAACGACGGCCCTCGGAGATCTCTTTATCCTTCATAGCAACATAAATTATTCCTCCCTAACAATGTCAGCAATTCGATGAAGAATTCATTCCTAGCGGCGGCTTTATCTTTTTTCAGAACACTTTAACTTTCATAATTATGACACGTTTTTCTATTTCTGGTTGTAAGAAATAATTTTGTTGACAATCGTTTAGTAAAAAATAATTAATATGAGTTTAACGTTTATATTTAAGTACAGAAAAAAACTTCAAGCATTTAGTCTTTAATAAAATTTTTGAGTTATTTACGTAAATAATACCTACTTAAGGTATATTCATACATCAAAATGTAAAGCAACGCAACGGCATCGCCAGTAATAACGCAGCCATCAAATAAATCGAGACTGTAATCTCAAATTTGCAAAAACAAACAATTAAGCAACGTTGCATCTTTTGTGCTGCCCCTCCATTATCTCTGGGTTATCCGTTCTTACTCCCATTAGTACCATTCTTTTTAGGAGGCGATTTATTTAAGTAGGGAAGAAACACATTGCTGCTCATAACCCCTCGTTATATTTAAAAAATAACACAAAAGGGTTGGCTGGCTGGAAAAAAGTGCGGTGTCTAAAAATAAAAAAAGATAATAAATTAAGCACAACCGATAAAATCTACGAGGAAAAGGGGATTCGTTAGAGACCTTCAGGATCATGTTTTTACGAGAAAATAAACCATCATTAAAGTAAATAAAGGTAATCATGAGAGCATTGCGTTGAAGTGTGTCGTATAATTTGGCCGTCTCTAAAAATAAGCGTGATGTTTACGCTACAAAATATACGTCCTATTTCGGATGGTGTCGTGCAAGCAAGCTACAAACGTCAGTCGCGCTATGCCACGCATCAGGAGATCACCGGCGACATAACTTAACGTTACATTTCCGAACGCTCCTTTCGAAATTCGAACGCATTTGAATGAAAAAGGCGCGAAAGTAGAATGTGTCGCGGTTTTATTTTTCTTTATTGACAGCCGGTTGTTATTTGTTTTTAAATTGTGTTTTGTTTGATTTTCTGCAAGAAAATGATAATGAAAAAGGGATTTGATGTTTTTTTTGCAATTATCGTAATTGTTTCATCAAAAGGTGAGTTTTTTTTTCTTTTTTTTTTTAATTAAGTTTATTTATCTCGATGACTTTATAGTCAAATTATCGTTAAGTTAATTTAATTCGGTATAATGTTTTGTTACGTTAATTATTATTTAATGTCGTTAATTTTGAAAACAAAGCTCAAAATGCCTAAAATTGTTCAGAATTAGGCCTAGTTCTTCCAATTATATTATTGTTAGCGGTTCCCTTTGATTAAGTTCGTGTTGTAAATTGTCCTAAGGATGTCACCGACGCTCGCCGACTGAAAGATTAATACGCAGGGACTGATTTTTTTATTTTTGTTTGTGGACAATAAACGTACTCGTAACTTTTAAACTCGGGATATTATATTATTATATTCTTTTAATCATTAATTTAAACATATAATAGGTATACTCGAAGGATGAAATATAATATGAATCTTAACATCTAGGAAATGTAATTATAAAAATATTTCGCTATAATACCTATGTGATGCTACGCGCAAAACTCGGGAATGGGTGAGCCAATTAAGCATTTCGATTTAATAGTTGCTTCAAAAAAGGTTCTATGAAAATAAAATTTCGTAAAAATTACGGGAAAAATGGAAAATCCCTGCATTTCTTTTTCTCATACAAACGGAGCTTTTGACAGAAAAACGTCTGTCGGATCAGCCAGTAGGTAGGTACATAGTACGTAAATATTTTTTAATGCCTTACTCGCTCACTTTGGACGTTTTGTGAATCAACATACTGCATAACTTTAATAATGAATTCGTAACAAGTAAAGTTTCAGCAGGGCCTTCATCAAGTAAATACTTCTTGTAAGTCACCAATTTCGATGAAAATATTTCACTATTCGATTCGAATTATCGAACGCTTTGAGAATAGACTCAGAGAAGAGAAATAGAATTTCAAGTGTCAATTTTGCTGATAAATTGACAGTTATCTGCGAGCCAGATGAATCGAAATAGTATCTTAACTTGACACTCAGGATAAACTTTTTGACAGCTTAGTTTAGGGTGGATTAGTGATGAAGGAAAACGTTCTAGCTCTTGTTCAATTTTGTACCATTTCCCAAATTAATATTTTCCATATTTTAAATGATTATGTTGAAATAATGAAATAATGAACTTTATTCTGCAAGTAGGCCTCAAGGGCACTTTTACATGCCTGAGTCTCCCGGCATTTCACACGAGGAGACCACTGTTGAGAAGAAACGCCGAAAGAAACTCAACAGTAAGTCATTTTTTCAGAAAGCATAATTAATTAACTAGTACAATGATATGAACTTAACTATAGGTACGTAGTTCTACAAAAAAACATATTAAAAGTGTATTTTAAGATATAAATGAGGAAAAGTGTAAGAATAAAATAGAAACTATCAGAAAGCCTGACGGTTTATCACAATTTATCAAAATTTATGTACGTTTGATATGCTTTCTTATTAGAACTGTGTCCCTTAAACTAGTTAGGTACAATCTAAGAAGGAGTCGGCTACGCGGTTTCTGGTTCAGGCCATGCATTTATGTCTGTCAGATAGTCCTCTACTGTATAATATGTTTCTAAACCAAATATAAAGAACGAGTAAAGTATTGTACCGACTTATATGAGATATGTTAATTAGTTGGCTACGGATGTAAGAATCATTCAAAATACTTGCGAATGCAATGTATAATGATACTTTTAATGAAAATATTGGTATAGTATAAGATAAGGTACATCTACTAAAATAACATTTTAAGTTTCAATATCCATTATTCTTTCTTACAATGTACCTTATAGTATCAAATAGGTACTGATCCAAAAACAGAACATCAAGCTACCAATAGAGAATTATAATATTCCTAATTCCTACGCGATAGTAACTTACCTATATTATAACAGAAATGAATATAATAACTACACCACTGTCGTCATGCACCACATATCAATGAAATTCTTCATCTTTACTTTGAACCAAATTTTCCTAGAATATCTTTACCTGGTAATTCTAACATAAAAATACATGATACTAATTATAAGTAACACGTCCATTAAAGTTACAATTCTTGGTAGATCTCTTCATCTTTACACAAAATGAATTTCCAGTAATCCAAAGTTACATCAAACGTTGAAAGGCAGAAAGGGATACATTCAAAGAAATCCGCTAAGTGGTTTCTTAGTAACGAGTACAATGAGGCTGATCTCCACAACAATAGCACTGTCGTAATATACATTAAGTACATTAGGCACATATATAAAGATTTGAAAGGATTCCATCTCCTATAGCCATTTTACTTTTGAAGATGTTTGTAACCTTTGAATATGGTCATAATTTGTATCAGACAATTTCTGAAAAACAAAAGTTATGTCAATTGATGGGAACAATACGAGTATTAGCTATGAATGAATGTATTGATTCAAACTTAGACGATTTTCACACATTATTATAGTAAAACGGGACTTAACCGCGTTCGAAAAGTGTTTATATTTAATTAGCTCGACATTTCGAACGTGATTTTTTATTACATATTTTTTGATGAATTTTTTGTCAAGTAATGTTTTATAATTGTGATTTGTGTAGTCAATAATTTGTTACACAGCATAAACTTTTCGTAAAACGAGTTATTTCTGAATCAACGGTACTCTTGAACTTACACGTGTTTAGGAACTTAGGCACAGACAACCCCCACTAGACGGAGCATGTAAGGCGACCCGCGCGCACCAAGGATATGGTACGGCAGAACATTAAAGTACCAACACGGCGGCCACCGTTTATTTGCGTCCTTGTTTATGATCCATGCGTACGTCAACGAAAAAAGAAATTAAATAAATAACATGGTAAATAGCAGTGTTAAGTGGTGTAGAGAGACCTCATAAACATGGACGCAACTAAAAAAACGGTGGCCGCCGTGTTGATACTTTAATGTTCTGCCGTACCATATCGTTGGTGCGCGCGGGTCGCCTAATACTCGCCTTACATGCTCCGTCTAGTGGGGGTTGTCTGTGAACTTAGGACTTGTATGGATTTACAGGACTTGTATGTGCGCGCGGCGTCAACCGTATAGCGCCATCTGCATAACATAATAAGTAATTAGGGCCCAAGCTGAAACGAAGACAATTCTCTCTATCGGTCAATAAAGACAGAGTTTTACGGACAAAGTAAATTATGTTACTAGGAGGTGATTACCTCGTAGTAACATAATTTCCTTTATGAATACGAATGATACAATACAATTTACGCAGACTGCAGACTAGATAAAGTGTAAAACGAGGATGAATAGGTGCGGTTCGGGATATCCGGCATCCGGTGCTGCATTAAAAACATAAAACCTGAATACAGTACGCAGACAAAGATACACTACATTTTTGCAACTGAATAAGATGAAACGTAAAATCAGTGCGGAGATCTTTCGAAGAGGCATTTGCCCAGTGGATTAGTTATTTTTCTCCTTTCAGTTAATGTTACGAAGGTCATATAATATAATATATGTAAATATGTTTATTTTACAACGAAAACCATAACATAATACTTAATATCATAATCAGGGTTCATAAAATACAAAAAAAAAACATTGAAATGCTAGTCACTGGTGGTCACTGGTTGTCATACGTCATTTCAATCGTTTTTTTTTACTCGTATTTTACGATCCCTAGTCATAATCTCATCACATTGTCATCGTAGCGGAATCGCTGCAAGATTTGTAATGTATGCTGAACGGCCTAGCTGAGTCTTCAAAACGCATTGGCCTCCGGATGAACTTGAACAAAACCAAGGTTATGTTTAATGAACATATTAGTCCGGAACCAATTGCGGTACAGGGCAGCTTTCTCGAGGTTGTTAAAGAGTACGTCTACCTTAGGCAAATATTGCAGTTGGGTAAAAGCAACTTCAATAAAGAGGCTAATAGAAGAATACAGCTGGGCTGGGCAGCATATGGCAAACTTCGTCGGGTCTTCACATCGCCAATTCCACAATGTCTGAAGACGAAATTTTTCAATCAGTGCGTCCTACTCGTAATGATATACGGTGCCCAGACGTGGAAACTCACGGTTGGGCTGGTCCACAAATTTAAAGTCGTTCAGAGAGCTGTGGAAAGGGCAATGCTCGGAGTTTCTTAGAAGGATCGAATTCGGAACGAAGTGATCCACCAGAGGACCAAAGTTACCGACATAGCAATCACCGTACTAGCAATTTAAAGTGGCAGTGGGCTGGCCATATTATCCGAAGAACCGATAACCGGTGGGGTAAACGTGTTCTTGAGTGGAGACCGCGGATCGGCAAGCGTAGTGTGGGACGCCCTCAGACTAGGTGGAGCGATGATCTTTGCAGGATGGCTGGCAAGAGCTGGATAAGCGTAGCCGAGGATCGTTCACAATGGCAAAAACAAGCACAGCAGTTGGAGAGGCCTATATCCAGCAGTGGACAAGAATAGGCTGATGATGATGAATCATAATGTTCTTTGTTTTGATAGAAGTTCTCAACTGCTATAAAATATAAATGAAAAAAAAAAACGGTTATACAAAATATTAACTGGACTTACCAAATCATACCCTGAGTGCAAGGGCACATCACTGGTGAATCCTGCGTTGCATTCAGTGTGTGCATTCAAAAGATGTCTACAGCCCAAAAAAATCCGGGTTATATTCCATTCAAAACAACCAAGACAGGAAATTCCCATCTCGTCTGTTTACGTGAACCAATGACGATGCATCGCGCCAATGCTAGTAATATATATTATATAAATATTGGCAGTCGTAAGCAAGGTTTATTTGAACTCCTCAGTAAACCGACGCATTATTAAAATGCGTAACCCTATACTAGTCGCGTACGCACATTTGAAGCGGTCATCACCTAGTTGAGCTCGTTAACATCAACCGTAAAACCAAATAGTCTTATCTGCTTCATATTTCCCTACACACATATGACGTTGCATGTTGACATGCCAGCATTCCAAATTATGTGCGCTATTCGTGTCAAACGATCATTTTGTAGCCGAAAGTAATGACGAATCATCGAATCGCTTTACGCTAAACGTTGATCAACCCTGAACATGATCGTTTAGATGACTCCACAGTATTTCTATTCTATTCTACTGTAAACTACAGTGAATTTCAGTTGAGGTACTGTTTACATGACACGAATTATTTCGAACGAACGAAATGTATTACAATATCCTGCAAGTTCTCATTGCATAATTCGGTTATTAAAAAAATATGTTGCCTAGTTTTCCTTACCTTTTTGGTTAGTTCGATTTTCCTTATTGAGAATGGCCGATTATAAATCGTGGAATGCGCTCACAGAATAGGACTAAAATGGTGCGAATGCCAGACGTTTTTAGAACGAACTCTTGGTATGTCAGAATTCAGTGCAAAAAGCCCCTGCGGTTCTGAGATTGTTCCTGAAATAGGGAACAAATAAAATATTGAAGGAGCAATTCTTCAATACTGATGTAACTTTTATATGATTGTCTGGAAGCGATTGCTATTTAGCGATAAGACCACAGTGGCCAAATCCAATGAGTCGAGCAAATAGCTTTTTTGAGCATAGTAGTGGAGTGGCGTCCATAGAACCAAATTCCCACCCGCTTGCCTTTTTAGAAAATAAAGCCTGTATTTAAAAAATATATACCTATTAAGGCCCGCTTTGCCCCGAGATTTTGTGTCACGCCACGCCACTTATTTTGATTTACCTATTGGGTTTGATCGCTCAGCCTGATGTTTACACCTATCTGTATGTTTCTTAATGTAACTAAGATGTCCTATGTATTCGAGGTGAGCAATGAAGCAATGCAAATAAGTATTTGTATTGTTTTGTAAACTCAGGTACTTTCAATATAGTCTACATGTAATGCTTCAGGATATGGATATGTCATACTAGCTGCACCCTGTGGTGTTACCCGCGTTCGGGATAATAAGAAGCCTATGTGTTAATCTAGGGTGTCAGCTACCTTCATACCGAATTTTATCTAAATTGGTCCCGCCGTTTGAGCGTGAAGAAGTAACAGACATACACGCACATTCATAAACTTTCACCTTTATAATATTACTAACTGTGCCGCGCATTGTTACCCGCTCATCCCACTGGAACACAAAAAAAAACGGGATAAAAATTAGCCCATGTGAGTCCACGGTGTCAGCTACCATCATAACATTTTTTTCAAAATTGGTCCAGCCGTTGGAGCTTGAAGAAGTAACAAACATTCACCTTTATAATATTAGTATGATTCGTGTGATAGAGGCGCTTTAAAATGTTACTACTAGTTATAGTATTAACATTTAACCTGGCATTATTTCAAATAAAGAGTTCATATATTAATATGCTCATTTTCATGGGAGATTTTCATATTTTGAAGGATAAGTGTAAAAACGGGTAATCTCTCCAATTTATGTCCTTACCTACCCGAGTGATTGCCGTCGGCCAAGACAAAAATTGCGAGAGTAAAGACCTCATTATCTTCAAGATAATAAAAACACCGTTTACCAAATTTATTCAATTGGTTGATAAGGTCAGTGCGCTTGTGTAGGTTGAAGGGACCGGACTTTACACCACAGACATTCGAGCACAAATATTTTAAACTAGAGGACAATTTCTAGTGCCTTCCTCCGAACTCCGCCCGCGCGGAACAAAATGTGGGTAATGGCTCTATGATTATTTTGCTTTTCTATAGTCGGGTAAAAAGTACCCTATAACTATCTTTGGATACCTAGCTACCCGTGTACCAAACACAACTGAAATCATTCCAGCCGTTTAGACATGATCAAAGACACAAACATCCAAATATACATAATATCAATAAAAAACGATTCTGTAACCTCCAAATAGCCTATTTTGCATTTTTTTTGTATAATGCCTTCTAGGTATTTACAAACTTTTCATTTTTAAATTTTATAATAGTATAGATTAACGATCCTCGAAGAACTATTCCGCGATTGGGATGGATTTATTGCTTTCATAGGTTACATAAGATGAACGATACAGAATTTTATTCCGCTATGAAACCCTGCAGGGCACTGCAACTATTAATAAATATGTTTACTAACAGAACATCTAAATCTAATCTAAAAGGATAAGTAATGACATCTCGTTTAATATCTGTGTAGAAATTGGCGTTTTAGCAAATCATTTTCCTTTCCATAATTTTTAGGGATCCGTTCCTCAAAAGGAAAAAACGGAACCCTTATAAGATCACTTTGTTGTCCGCCCGTCCGTTCGTCCGTCTGTATGTCTGTCAGTACCATTTATTTCAGGAAAGCGTGGAGGTATTCAGTTGAAATTAAAAATCATATAAATACTCAAGCCTACAGGCCCTTGAAGCTGTAAAAAAAAATCTAAGTTAACGTAAAAAAAAGATACGGCCAATTCGACACTCTCAAGGTAATCAAAATTTATAGAGTACTTTCCGCAGGCTTAGAACTATGAAATTGACAGTTTATACAGTCTTATACCTACTACAAGTATTGGGAATAATCGGAAAACTATACATGTGTGATTAAATCATAAAAATAAAGACTTATTTAAAGTACTACAACAGTTTCCCAACGCTAAAATTAAGTCACTCAGTACCTTCAGTTTATCTTTTCGTTAACGCAATATGCAGTGCTTTCATAGTTCATACGGAGCCCTCGTTGCGCGAGTTCGACTCGCACTCGACCGGTTTTCTTAATGTAGCACCTTAACACAAGTTCACGCGTTTGAATACCTACTTAAACATTTTCAGTGTTCCACCCCGCAACCGCACGTTAACGCAAATCTTAAATAGCTGCCAGGAGTGACGTGAACCAGTTAATTATCTGCTTACCCACTAATTGGGGCGTAAACCCGAGCTTTCAGCCATTAAGGTCAATGATTACCAAAATAACAAGCACAGGAAATTAATACCACATAATAGGGTTATGGGGAAATTTACGGAGTCGCTGTTTTTGAGAGAATATATTGTTGGATATGTAGTATTCATAAATAAAAGATTATATATCTTGAAGCACTTGGTTTTATTAATTTAGTTTAAAGGTACAACAGTTAGCTTTGCCAGTCTCTCACGAAGTGGCTAGACGTCAATGTCACTCAGCACATTATAAAAACGTCTGTACCGAAGCCACGCTACAGGCCTGTCAAAAGGATCTCTAATGTATCGACTCATTCTAAGACGTCTGTAGCTGCGTTTCGATACATTACATCATACCCCTTTTTAAACATAAAAAAAATTAAAAAAATAATAATAATATATATATATATATGTAAGTACATATCTTTTTTTTTTTTACAGTTACTACCGGAAACTATATTACTTAACACAATGAAAACAAATATTACCCTACTCTACTATGTACACCTTTGGCACTACACACTCAACTCATAACTGCGAATTATTGAGGTCGAACATGAAATGAAGTTCTAGTATAAATACATCCTTTATTATCTTTAATATTATACGATCTGAAATTATAATTAGTAACAATCGTCCCAGATAACCATTTTTTAGAGTTTGGATCCATTTTGAACCATACATTTTGACCAATTTGCAAGTGAGGCTTACTTTTAACATTTTTATTATAATTATATATATTTCTGTTTCTAGTCTTATCAAATTCAATATTCGTATTATTATTTAATTTTGGCGTCAAATAATGATACATACATGGTAATTTAGTTTTTAAGTTGCGATTCATCATCAATTGAGATGGTGTGAAATGTGTACCAGAAACCGGAGATGATCTATATTTTAATAAAGCCATTCTATAATCGGTTTTGTCTTCATTACATTTCATTATAATTTTTTTAGCTATCTGTACACCACGTTCTGCCATGCCATTGGATTGAGGATATCTTGGACTTGAATAGATGAACTTAAAACCCCACTCACTTGCAAATTGTTTGCATTGAAAAGAATCGAATGGAACATGATCTGCTACAACTTCCAATGGAATGCCAAAACAACTGAAAACATCAATTAAAGCGTTTATTATACTCTGAGCCGACTTAGTCAAAATGTGTTTAATTTCTAACTATTTTGACATGTAATCATAGATAACTAAATAACTCTTTCTTTTAACATCCATTATATCAATTCCTATTTTTGAAAATGGTAATAATGGTACATCATGACATAACAGTGGTTCTTTTATATTATTATTTTGATATGTCTGGCATACAAAGCATTTTTTAACAAAAGACTCAATGTGAATATCCATTTGTGGCCAATAATACAACCCCCTTACAGTTTGTTTCATTTTTACTATGCCTAAATGCCCTTCGTGTAGTTTTTTTAAAATAGTTAATCTTAAAGACTGAGGAACAATCAATCTATCATTCATAAAAAGCAATTTCTGATCTATTGTTATAGCATGTCTAAATTTAAAAAAATATTTCAAATCATCGGGCACCTTTTTAATAGACTCTGGCCAACCTTTTTGTGTATACAATAATAATTTTTCTAAAATTTCATCCTTTGATGTTTCACTCATTAATTCTTCTTTCTATTCCTCTGTACATTGTAAATAATTTGTTAATCCAATACAATGAATAACCTCATACATATATGACTGGTCTTCATCTATTTCATCTAAATAACTACGTGACAACAAGTCTGCAATATGCATCAATCTGCCCTTTAAATACTTGAACTCAATATATATTTTAATAACTTTAATTTTAATCTTTGTAATCTGGTTGAAGGGATCTCATGAATGCCCTTTTTCAGTAAACTCTCTAAAGGTTTATGATCATTGAGAACAGTGCATTTTTTTCCATAGATGTAATAATGGAATTTTTTTGTAGACCATACTACACTTAACAATTCTTTTTCTATTTGAGAAAAAATTTTCTCTGCATTACTCAGACTTCTTGATGCATAGCAAACAGGTTTTCCATTTTGCATTAAACAACAACCAAGCCCATCCTTACTTGCATCACACTGTATAGTCACAGGTAAAGAGACATTAAAATTTTGCAATACAGGTGCTGAACTTATACATTTTTTAATATTAGAAAAAGCCTGTTCATGTATTTCCGTCCACAGCCAACCAACATGTTGTTTCATTAAGGCCTGTAAAGGCGCTACCAAATCTGCCAGATTATTAATAAAATTTCTTAAATAATTTATCATTCCCAGAAATGATTGCAATTCAGTTTTATTAACTGGACCTTTAATACTTAATAATGCTTTTATTCTTTCGGGATCAATTTTCATTCCGTCTTTAGAAAATATATGACCAAAATATTTAACTTCTTTTAATTTATATTGAAATTTGCTTTTATTGAATTTCACATTACTCTGGGCTGCTCTTTCGAAAACTGATTTTAATATTTTATCATGTTCTTCTTCATTATCTGCACAAATCAACAGATCATCACAGTAAATGACAACCCCGGGTATGTCACCAAATGTTCTTTCGCTATACTTCTGAAAGATTTCAGGTGCTACTGACAATCCGAAAGGTACCCTTAAAAATTTATAGCAACCGAATGGACTGCTAAATGTGCATAAATCTGTTGATTTGTCTGTTAATTTAATATTGTAAAAACCATCTGACAGATCCAGCACAGAAAATACAGACTTATTACTTAATTTTGTTAACATTTCTTCCAACTTAGGTATGAGATAATATTCCCTTATTAGAACCTTATTCAAATCCTGTGGATCCAGACACAGTCTTAAATTGCCATCACTTTTTTCTATTACTACAAGATTACTTACAAAAGATTTGGGGTGTTCGACTTTCTCAATAATTCGCTGTTCCTGAAGACTTTTTAATTTGTTAGCCAAACGCTCCCGTAGTGCATGTGGAACTCGTCTAGGTGGTTTTACTATTGGCTGTGCATTGGGCTGAGTGTGCAGTTCAAGAGGCGTTTCAAATTGTCCACCTCCCTGAAAAAGTGATGAATATTTATTAACAATTTTTTCCTTATCATTAATACTAATACTGTTAATATTACTAGTTTTTAATAGTTTTAATTCAATTAACGAATTCAAACCTAAGATTGGTTTAACATTTTCTTTAATAATTATAAACTCAGTCTTAATCATTTCATTTTTGTCAAACCCATTTTTAATTTTATTTTTCCTAGTGGTTTAATTTTAGTACCCCCAAATGCTTCTAAGATTATATTTGTCTCAGACCACTTAGGACTCTCATCATCGACAATCCTTTTCAGATCCTTTAATGAGATTACATTTACCTGAGCCCCAGTATTACATTTAAAACTTACTTTCTTGTTTTCGGCCATTAATACCGTCAACCATTCATTATTATTAATATTAATACTTTTCCCAATTGAATGACAAACCTTAAGCAGTCATAAGTCATGTACAAAGTTATTTTCCTCAGTATTTTCTACTTCAACTGAAGTAACATTTTTATTTTTACAACCTTTTGCAAAATGATTTAATTTCTGACATTTGTAACAAGTTTTTCCAAAAGCTGGACAGTGACCTGGTCCATGTTCTTGGAAACATTTCAGGCATTTATAGAAATTCCGATTATAATTGCTACTTTTTTTACTATTGTTATCAGTGTACTTAGCTTGATATTTAGAGTGTGATTGTCCTTTAATAACATGAACCGACACAGCCTCCCTCTGGATGACCCGTACATGTTCCTTTGACAGCTCCGCTACTCTGCATTTTTCCACAGCTTGCTCTAGTGTGAGATCCTTATTTTCCAATAATTTTTGTTGCAGTTTTCTGTCCTTTAAACCCATCACAATTCTGTCTCGCAACATTCTATTCTCCAAATCCTTGAAGTTGCAGTTTTTCACCAATTTTCTGATTGCCGCATAAAAATTGTCAAATGTTTCTTCATCTTCTTGGTTTCTGTTATTGAAGTTATATGTACTGATAAGCTCATTTTGTTTTGGTTCGAAATACGCATCAAAAACTCGGATGAGATCTTCATATTTTGGTGTTTCTTCAGTGTCTTTAATCAAATTGTAGTACAGCTCCAAACCTTCTTGGCCAATACAGTTTAACAAAATTGCCGACTTTCTCACCTCCGCCACATTTGCCAAGCCAGCAGCTGCGATAAAAAAATTAAATTGTTGCTTAAAAGTCTTCCATTTTGGCAACATATCTGCTACTGAATCGAAATGCAGCGGCCCTGGCATTTTAAATTCAATCGCATTCGCCGTCATAATTTCGGATTTGTTACTTTCTTCCGTGGCCATTCAATTACATTTATTGTAAAACTTCCATTAATAAACACGTTCGATGACCGACTGCGCCATGTAGTATTCATAAATAAAAGATTATATATCTTGAAGCACTTGGTTTTATTAATTTAGTTTAAAGGTACAACAGTTAGCTTTGCCAGTCTCTCACGAAGTGGCTAGACGTCAATGTCACTCAGCACATTATAAAAACGTCTGTACCGAAGCCACGCTACAGGCCTGTCAAAAGGATCTCTAATGTATCGACTCATTCTAAGACGTCTGTAGCTGCGTTTCGATACATTACAGGATAAGCTCAGGGAATTCGACGGAGTTTTGCTATGTCTTCAATTTAGCAATATATCAGCTTTAATACGGCATTAGATCAGCAACAGATCAATGTGACTTAGGCCAGTAGGGACAAGTGCACCTTCGGGGTAAGCGCAGAATAAATAAATAAATATTAAAATAAATAAATATCGGACAACCTCACACAACACAAGTCGATCTAAATTAAGCTCAAGGAGGCTTGTGTTATGGGTACTAGACGACGATACCTATACATACTTATATAGATAAATATATACTTAAATACATAGAACAACCATGAACCAAGCACAAATATTTGAGTTCATCACACAAATATTTGCCCTGGCTGGGATTCGAACCCGGGACCATCGGCTCAGCAGGTAGCTGGTCCAGAAACTGCGCCAAACGAAATATCGAAAGATACAGATGTTATACTAGGTACTAACAGCATCTTACAACACGACCATATTTAGTTGGCAAAAGTAACGCTATCTTTACTAATATTAAATCGGTGTTTTTCAATATTTCGATATGATAAATGCGCTTGTCCCTCTGTAGCACTTTTCCCTACCGACCTTATTCGAGTTGCAAGTGATATTGACATGTTGACATCTTCTTAGTTAAGATAACCTATCTTCTGATGTATTTTTTCCTCGTGCCAATCATTTATTTTTATTTCAGCTATAACTCACAATCATGAATTAACGCATAGGCAAATAGAATAAGTATGTTTATAACAGTGCGAAATTGAAGCACGCCAACAAACTGTTTCACAGTTTGGCGCACTTTAAACACATTGTTAAGTATGTGCTAATATTAATAAATAAATTAAAAAGAAATGTCATACTCTAACAAATTCGGGAAGTCGGGAAAATCATTATATCAGACATATATTAGCCAAGATCTTGGACATTATTCCCTAGAGATGTCGAATTTGACCCCGTCATAACTAAACATCGAATCTGAATATACGACGGTTGGCAAATGTCCAAAATTTCCGACTTGTAGTAAGTGCCTGTGGCCTAGTTGTAGAATAATCAAGATTAGAATAATACTGTTATATGACCAATAGGTACGATAATTTAACATACACTTAAAATGTCGAGCCTAAAGATGAAGTTGCCATTATGCATGTATGTCGAAGATAATATTATATCTACACAACATTGTATGTATGTCAAAGATATCTACACAACACTGTATCTCGGTGCATTGGTCTATAGCAGCTGTAATGCCGTGTAAACTTTATAGTAAATAAATAAAATAAAATAAATGTATACGAACACTACTACTAGAATACAGAACCCTAAATCGTTTTAGATACAGAACCCCAAGTAGCATTGGTTTTATGTCCTGCGCTTGAAGTTTGAACTTCACACACTTTTAGCTATCAGAAACGGCACAGGTTGTTTACCGGTAAATAGGCTTGATGTTTTTTTTTTATATTTACAGGACTAATTACGTTTAGAGTGCTATAAGAGTCAGAAATTACCTATAAAGTATGACATTTCTACGGAGCGCTGTAAAAGGGTCCATAAAATGGCAACAGTCCATGAGCTTTTTCTCTAATTTTCGGGTTTGGGTGAAAACTAAGAGGTCCTTATCTAGATCACGTAAGAGCAGGTGAGACAAGTATAAAACGTAGGTACTATACAAGCAATAGTAACGGCTAGTAATGGTACCAATATGAGTATGGAATAAAACTAATTTGTCATTTAAACCATTAAGAAAACTTTCATTGGATTAAAAGAGACATAAAATTAGTGTACCCTTGAAGTCACATATTTCGAAGTCCTTTTTTTTCATATTAGTACAGTGACTAGTGACTATATTTTATAATCCATCACTCATCAGTCATCATTCCTATTCTCAGTTGTTATTTCAAGTACGTCATTACAAGATCCTGTGAAATGTTTCGCAACTTCATTAAATTTAATTAAAATTTAATTCCTCGAATACGATTCAGATCATTCCAATCACAAGCGCGAGCATTACTTAAATACGTTAAACGCGGTTATTTTTAACTTTAAGTCCTTTTATAATTAGCTTTGCGCTGGTTACTAGTTATTCAGGTTTGTATTGCTGTACCCGACCTGGAGCTAAATTCAAGGATTCTAATGACACATGTCCATAATATTGCCATTATATTATCCACTTTAGCAATGTTATATTCGAAGTAACAGATGACATTTTTTTTTTCACTGAGATAGATGTACTCTATTCATTAGCAGGCATAAATTTCGAAATGGTAAAATCTCAATAGGTGGGATCAATCAATATTAAGTGACATGTCTCCTTTCGTCTGTCACTTAATACAGCTCGAATAGAAAAAATCGATATACGTATCAGATCTGTAAACAAATGTTGTTCAGTTTGAGGAGAAGATTCTGTTTTGTTTTTTTTTTCACCTGTTCATGCCACATCCGGTATATGTCTATTAAGTATCTGTCAGTGATAATACCGAAATATTTCTTGTTTAGATATATCGTTATGCCTGGTCGAATTAGGCCTTATAATAAGCAAAAGGCCTATCATTGATAACATCAAGACTCTTATAAGTCGTTTATATGATAACGGCCTGGAGCATTAATCGATAGACGACCTACAAAGGTTACGAAACAGATCTATCCTGTAGCGGGACCAGCCAATTTATGTAAATATGATTATCCTTCTGTACCACAGAAACATACAAAGACCACACATGTAGCTTTAAACCGGAAATGAAAGTATCGTAAATAATAATCCGAAAAGATATCAGACATACTGCATTCACAAAAAGTCTAATCTTTAAATGATCGCAAACAAAGCACGTACAATTATTATGACATCCCATCATAAATGCTTCGCGACTATTGTTTGACATTGCATTTAATCAACACCAATCTACGTAAAACAAGAATAACTTCCACGTCACGTCACGGTCTGCAACGTACAATTGTGACCTTAATTAACAGCTTCATGTACCAAAATTAACAACCGCATTGCATTGTGTAAACATAGGGTCACTCATTCAAGAAGACTGCGAATTCTTTTTTTTTTGCTTGGTAAGGACTAGCCGGGACCTTTCTGTTTCTGTATCATCAAATGAACCTTACTCCTGTCCCGACACCATCCCTCCCATAACAGGTTACGAAGTCAATGCCGCTCTCAAGAGTTTAAAATATCAGAAAAGCCCTGGAGATGATGGTGTCTCAACGGAAGCACTTAAAACTGGAAAAACCATCTTACTGCCCTATTTAACAAACCTTTATAACTCTATTTTGTACAGTGGTAAATTTCCTCAAGACTTTTGTCACTCAAATATAATCCTCCTCCATAAGAAAGGTGACAAATCAGATATTGGAAATTACAGACCAATCAGCTTAATTTCACACATTTATAAGTTCTTTATAAAAGTAATAGAAAACCGAATTGCCTCACTCCTGGACAAACATCAACCTCCGGAACAAGCCGGTTTCCGACCCAACTTTTCCACTACCGACCACCTCCACACGCTAAACCAAATAATAGAGAAGTCTAATGAGTTCAACAAACCACTTTACATCGCATTTGTAGATTACAGCAAGGCGTTTGACAGTGTCAAGCACTCCGCTGTATTTTCCGCCATGCGTCAACAAGATGTCGAGAACACTTACATCGAACTCATTGGATCAATATACCAACAAAGTACAGCAAGTGTCTACCTGCATGCTCCCGGCCCTAAATTTCGCGTTGAAAAAGGAGTTAAACAGGGAGATCCGCTATCTACAAAGCTGTTCACAAGTTGCGTACAAGAGATCTTCCAAAAGCTGGCGACCTCTTGGGAAACAATGGGCATCGATATAGGTGGCAAAAAGCTAACCAATTTACGTTTTGCAGATGACATTGTCTTATTCTCACATACGGCACCCCATCTAGAGCAAATGTTGCAAGAACTGAGCATGGCAAGTCTTGAAGTCGGACTCAAAATGAACAGGGCAAAGACACAGTTAATGACCAATAGCGTGAAACGTAGGGTAAAGGTAGATGGGGAAGATATACAATACGTCGACGAGTATATATACTTGGGCCAGATAGCATCCTTCGAAAACAGGCAGTCTAAAGAAATCGATCGACGCATCGAAAATGCCTGGAAGAGCTTCTGGTCCATGAAGCCGCTAATGAAGGGGAACCTTCCATTGACTCTGAAGCGCAAACTCGTCGACATGTGTATCCTAAATGTCCATGTGTAGTCTAATAAAATCTAAAAATAAAATCTAATCCTTCCTATCCTAACCTACGGCGCCCAAACTTGGTCATTAACGGAAGCTCAGAAGTCCCCACTCAAGGTTTGCCAGCGAGCGATGGAGCGCAGCATACTTGGAGTTTGCAGGACTGATCGTGTCAGAAACACCGAACTGCGCTCCAAAACAGGTATTACAGATGTGGGTGTCAAGGCCGCCAAGTTCAAGTGGGACCGGGCAGGACACGTCTGCCGAATAATGCATCCGGAACGTTGGGCCAAACTATCCACTGAGTGGATACCGCAGGATGGGTACCGGTGCAGAGGCAGACCGAAAAGGAGATGGCGGGATGACCTGCACGCATTTGAGAACGTTTTTTTTTTTTTTCGCGGGAGGAGGAAATCCTCATTGGATACTGCCAGGCCGGTCCTGACAGCATGCTCGACTCTAGTGGAGGTGGTACCCACCATATTACAAATGGGTGCCACCTCCACTAGCCTACGGACTAAAACCTCCTCCCTGTAGAGTGTACTGTTACAAAAGCGCGGCGCTAACGGTGTACACGTTGCTTCTGGGTGTGTATACATGTGTGCGTGTGTATGTGATATGATGAGTTAATGTACAGTGTCATTAGTGTGTCGTGGAGTGTACCTAACGGTGTGATGGGCAAATTGGCGCACATATTACGCCCACTCGCCCCCCACTACATATTACATTATATGTATATACATATATATTAATTAAGGATTTATTTACAGTACAAGACAATCAACATAAAAATGTACATATCGTATGTCCATCCGCGGGGCGACCAGAACCCAAAAAAGATTTGGTCGCCCCGCGCATGGACCGATTATCACAGATGGTAAGAAGTAGTACGACTAAAGGTAAGTGTTTTTTTTTTTTTTTTTAATAAAAACACTAATGTGTACAAAATATGTACAAAACTTAAAGTAGTCTTAAAAATAAAAAACACACTAATATGTACAAAATATGTACAGAACTTAAAGTAGTCTTAAAAAAACTTACACTAATATGCACAAAATATGTACAGAATATATACAGAATATTTATCTATCTGTTTGAGAAGTGAGCGGTCGCACTTGAGTACTTACGCTCACTCCTCAGACATTAGATGGTAGGAATGATAGGAATGAAATATCAAAGTTGAACTATTGATTTAGTTATCTATGTGTTATTGAAGCTTTTTAGATTTTTAACTATATATTTTATAAGGGAATGGAATGTATTGGTGGTGGATGTTAATATTTCTGTGAGATTGGTAGGGTCAACGTTGAGGTTTTGGCATACTATTGTGTGTTCAAGGCGTTTGTTGGAGAAACGAGGACATTCAAATAGTAAGTGACTGAATGTTTGTGGTATATTTGTTAAAGGGTCGCAAGGACAGATATCATTGTCTGTTATTTTGAAACGGTGTAAGTATGCTTTATGGTATCCGTGGTTGCTGATGAATTGAGTGGATGCGAAGGTAAGTGAGTGGCCAGATAGATAAATTATTAAGTCTTCATGGGTAGGGAAAAGTGTTTTAGTGTAGGCGCAATGCTGTTCGTTATTATAGTAATCAGCCCGTACGTTAGTTAGTTTGATGTTATTCTGATGTTTAATGTAGCTTATTGGTATGTGGGTGTAATCTGGGGATTTTTTAGGAGTCGCTGCTACTTTAGCCGCATCATCCGCGAGTTCGTTCCCTGCAATACCACAGTGTGCTTTGGTCCAAATGAATATTATTTCTAGTTTGTTTTTTCCGGAATGAATGAATTTATGTATTTGATTTGCAAAATAATTGTAGCTGTTGGGGTTGGATATTTCCGTTAAACCGGATTAATGTCAGATAAAATAAGTAACTTTGTGACATTTGGATTGCGGGAAACGAATTCTATTGTACTGAGTATAAGCAAGGAGTTCAGCTTGGTAAACAGAGCAGCAGTCGTGCAGTTTTAGTTTTTTAGTGACGGTAGTGTTATCTGGTTTTTTGATGACAAATGCAGCTCCCACCTTACCGTCATGTTTGCTGCCATCTGTGTAGGCCTGCCAGGTGTTGGCGTTTGATGTATGTTGCACCAAGACCTCCTCGACCTCAGCCTCAGAGGTTGCTTCCAGGAATGGGATGGGTATTCTGTGTGAAGGATGTAGAAGGTTTGCCGGTGTGGCGAGTAGCTCGATAGGAAGGTCATTGGGGAGAAATGAGGAGTATCCACGAAGTTTGGTGATTTCTATATCAGCGGTATATTTTTTTTTTTCCGGTAGTGGTGTGAGTTTGGCGAGAGTGATGGATAGAGGAGTACTGATAGTTTTGAATCCGTGAATGATCTTTAAAGCAAATAATCTTTGAAATGACATTAACTTTTTACATATGAATTTATAATTTAGAGATTTATGCCAGATAGATGCGGCGTATGTTATGATGGGTTCAATAACTTGGGTATATATAGTTCTTATGTTTTCCGGATGGACCCCCCATGTGGGTCTAATGAAAACTTGTAGCTTATAGTAAAGTTTTTTCGCCTTTTCAATTACGCTTTGCACATGCTTTGTAAATTTCAGCTGATTGTCAATGATGACTCCGAGATATTTTATTTGATTTACTATAGGGATCGGCGTATTGTACATGTTTATACTTGCTTGCCTAGCTTTGTTAGTAAACGAAATAGCCTGAGTCTTTTCACTTCCGAAGTCCAATTTTACAGTCAGCTATACGTTCAATCGCGGTGTTGGCAACGAATTCCAGCTCCCTGACAGACTTCGCATGGCATACCAGCAGGACATCATCCGCATAGGCTTGCAGATGACATCCCGCCGGTACGTCCATGTCGAGCAAATCGTCAAGTACGAGATTCCAAAGGATCGGGCCTGCAACTGAACCCTGGATGCACCCTCTAGTCATTGATTTGCGTACGTGGCAATCAGCAAACGCTAGTTGTACTTCTCGGTCGTTGGTGTAGTTAAGAAGAATATTATAGATATTTCTAGGGCAGTTAATATGCTTAAGGCGTTTGAAGATGGCAGGCCACCAGGCATTATCAAGAGCAGCTCTTATGTCGAGCGAGACCGCCATGACTTCTTCTTTTGCGTGTCGTCCTTCTTGAATAATTTCCATGGCGTGTTGAATAGCATGAGCTGTAGACGTTTGCAGTCGGATGCCGAATTGTCTGGGCACAACACTATTATTGGCATGCATATGATATACTAGCCTGTTTACTATAAGTTTCTCGAGTAGTTTCCCGAAGACCTTGACCAAACCAATAGGGCGGAAAGATGAGGTCTTCGTGTAGTCATCCTTATTAGGCTTAGGTATTATCTTGGTCGTGGTCTGTTTCCAGTAGTCGGGGAAGTATTGAATCTGCAGACACCGATTCATTAGAGCCGTGATAATGTTTGGAAAGATTTTGGTAACCTGAAGGCATATATCGGCTGTCAGATGATCGTTTGGGAGCAACTTGCTCTTCAGCGAGACGACTGGAGAGAAAGAGGGGAGGCCTTTGCCCAGCAGTGGGACACACACAAACAGGCTAGATAAAAAAAAAGGACTAGCCTGTAGTGTAGTTTGTTCATATAGTCACTTTGTTGCGGTGCCGGTGGTAGGCCTGCCGCAGCATAAACTTCGGCACCACGTGTGGGATGCTGTCACGCGCGGGCGCTCGGAACAGTGACTGAGTGCTTAGCTAAAAGAAAAACTGGTCACTTGTCATGTCTGTGCGTAACTGTTATCTAGGTACATTTAACTGTTATTGAGACTATGCATAGATTTACCGTATGTGGTATAGTTAAGTTAAGAGTTTTTGACATATGCCTCACGATAGTATAAGGTGGCGCCATCTACCATACCTGAATGGAACACTATTACTAGGATCGCCATTGACATTCTTGGATTATTGTTCCATGGTAAGTGGATCTTAGTTACATTCTGTACGCTAGATCACGCCCCTGCTTAAGAGATTAGCGGTTAGTTGACTTGGCGTCGCTTTATCGCGGTTCCGTAAGTTATGAATAATTTAGCGCTGACACGGCTCGCGAATAAGCGATGTCATATGATCGTGTGGTTTAATGTTACTTTAATATAACTTACGCTAAAATCTTTATGAACGCTGCACACTAATTTATGTAAAACTTAAGATACTTCACAATTACTTTTTGCGCTGCCCTTATGCAACAACTTTCTGCGATCCTGACCAGATCTTTGATTTTTCTCATTGGGGGCTTACGGTCGCCACTAAAGAACCTTTCAATTATACACTAACAGCCATAGTTTAATTATTCGAGCAAGTACATGGGCATGCTACTTAAATTTTGCAATTCTTCGAGCTATGATTTAGACTGCGCCGCCGAGCGTTAGCGACTGACTGAACCATAGAGCGCGAGGAATGCGTATTTAGTACGGCGTGCGGACCTTTAATACCAAACAATAACTGAAATATTTGATGCGGACAAATTGTAATTTAAACATTCATCTTTTTTTTTAACTGAAAATCAATAGATTTCCATTGTTAAAGTATAAAAAAACACTTAACGCCTGCTTACGATTTTACCAGTTTTCGTCCAACTTCACTTAGTTTTCTAGGGTAAAATATTAATAATCTTATAATTTTTCCCCGGAGAAGTTGTTAACACATTCTTCGAAGTGCTAAATAGGTATATAGTTTAGAAATGGATTAAACAACTGATGTTGACGTTGTCTACTTAACGGCAACTGCCTATTTTTCACATTTCGCACGGCGCAGTCTTAATTTAAAGGTTTCTATTGTATTATTTTTCTTGTTGGCGAGCAATAAAGAATTGTTCTGTTCTATTCTATATCCGATACTCTGGGCGCTAATTCAAGTGTACTTTGAGATATTGCCAAATAAGCGTTGTCTCAGGTATATCTCAGGAATACCGCCTTAACTGTTATAAAAACGCGATGGTTGCGATCTGACCCGCATAATGTGATAGTTTACATTACTACTATACACGATGATTTTTAATCGGTGATCAGGAGTAGAAAAATATTAATATTTAGCTAAAATTAAACTTAATAGGCGAGGTCCCGCGCAATTACCTCACTGTTAAATTAATTAAAAGTTAAAACATAATTAAAACTAATAACCACTAGATACATGGTCATCCTACATAAAATTATTGAAGAACGATAGCTACGTCAAGTGTCATCGCTTTGGCGGGAAATTTTACGAAATTTTCTATGACTTTGTTTATGTAATGACAATGACAATGACAAGTTATTACTCATAAATTGTCATTCCCATTAAATTATTACAAAGGTTGTAAGCACACCGCTACAGATTAGTTCGGTGACAAGGAATTTAAGACAAAATTGGTTTTAAAATAAAAATTATCATAGAAAAAATAAAAGTTTGTTTTCATGTAATTACGACTTCAACGTGACCACCATCAATTACTGAGTTAGAAAAGTTGGTACCTGATCACCGATTAAAAATCATCGTGTATAGCGTCGCGTATCAATGAGGTGCAAATTTTGTTTCTGATCTTAAAAAGTCCTAGTATAGCCTTGTCCATATCTGGACGACTTTGAGCCTACTTTTAGGCCCATCCGGACCTACGTTTGGCACTAATAAATGGAATAATTATTAAAACGCGGAAATCACTAAGATTACAAGACTGAGTCTTCTATAGGTGCTCGTACTATTATTTATTCGACGAATTATTTAGACGTGGCAAGAAGGCTCAGTGAGACCTAATAGGTCCTAATTGGTTGAGTGAGCCGCGCACGCGAGGCGACCGGCGTAATAGAAATATTTATGTCACTCCAATAAGGCGCCTGCGCATCGCTGACAGTTGTAAAAGACACACCATCATTTGTTGCGGGTAAGACATCGGTTACACGTTCATCCCGGTGTCAGTTGAGTTCATCAGTCTGGTCCGTCAGTTTTCTGTCATTCATTAATTTTCATCAGTTTGGGCCGTCAGTTAGAAAGGGCATGACGATCATTCTCTCGTCATTCTGAGCAGACTGCTGGACTAAACTGGCGTCAGTTGAAGTCGAACAATGTCGGTGCCTGATAAAGATATCGACGACGGCGAGCCACACAAAATTTTCCAACCAAAAGTATCCAACCTACACGCGTATGCGTATATACCTTTTGTTATTAGTTGGCAAAATTATACCCTGATTGACCACCGAATTGTGTCAATTTTTTATACGAATATAAAACAGTTGTCGTAATTGAATTTAAAATGTATTTTTGACGTAGCCTGCACCGGCCGGCTAGGGCTTTGCCGTTTGCCCAGTGATCAATCACACAGTAGGTAAATTCACGATAATTATACGAAAACGAATCTTAGTCTAAATAGCCGTTCTAGTTAAAAAATCATGGTTCAATAGTGCTAAATGTAGGTAACCTCCGCTCCTATCTTTTATCGTAAGTTGGTATCGGACGAAAACAAACGGTTGTGTCATTCCAATCAAGGCCTAACTTAAAACACGATCACGGACATAGGACAAACACATACAAAAAAAGTTACAGCCAAAAACGCACAAGGCATTTGCCTTTTTATAAAAATTATTAGAAATTATGGCAGTTTAACGAAGATAAAAGTCGCCGTCCACAGACGTGCTACCGTATCATATAAGGGTCCTAATTTACGTCTTTCGACGTTCTGTCCGTGAAAACGTCCAATTACACATATGATCGAAAATGTACGCTCATTTGGTACAGTCAACATTAACATTTATTTCGTAATTGCGATTACAGCACTGGTTAAATCCTCATTAGTCATTACGCACTCAAAAATAACAAGCCACAGTTCGCTACCAATGACTCAATTTATTCAATTAAACATGATTTTACATCTACTTTTACTGAAAATATATCTCAGCCGTGGAAGCCGATATATATATATATATATATATATATCTATGATCATTCTTCAACATTGTGATATAAAGAAAAACGATGTAATATCTTGAAAATATAATAATACATCTCATCTCATTGTAAGTGCAAAATCACAAAATTTTCTTTAGGTACCTCTAATAACAGTCCTAGCTATTTATATACATGATGAATTTGCACGCCAAAGTTTTATTCCTATAGTTATCAAGATTCAAGAACAGAGCCCTAATTCTATAGATTCATCTCTGATATCTGGAAGAGAGTACTTCGGCAACCCGGTTGTGCACATCATTTAATGCGGCAGCGCAGACGCAAACTAAACCAGGCAGTAAAGCGAACTGCCACTTTATCATCACGTTTTAATTACAGTTAAGGGGTATACCTAAGATATACCTTAGACATCGCTTATTTCGCGATATATCAAAGAGTGTAACTTCGAATTATCGTCCAGTTTCGAGCAGAGCCACCCACCACCACAGCCAATCCATTGAGGAGAGGAGAGAGGAGGAATTGATTAATCTCATCCAAACTCATTGATGATATCTGTAGTCGTATCAACATAAATGGATAACATCTCTATTATAACCCTACGTCGTAACTCGTAACCGTCACCATCAAATACATCTAAGCAATCAAGTTACACTCCGACACGCAGTACGACTCTTTTGTCAAAGCATTAGAGCGTGTTCAGATATGTCAAAGCAATCTTGAGTCCTTTAAAATTGCTGTTACGATGTTTTGGTCCCATAACAGTTATGAAGACCGACGCTCCGGCGTCGTATAATGCAACTGTAACCTCTATTGCTTACATTGTTCTGATTCGAAACAAATAGTAGGGGTCAAATAGTCTGACCATGAACGTATTAGACGATAGATCATGCGGGACTCAACTTTAACAAATAAAATTGTTATTATTAATAAGGGAAAGCATGGAACAAGATTCAATTGGACGTTATGGGCCATCCTTCTCTTACCAAAATAAATATTTATCAAATGAATCTCCCTTATATGTAACGTGTACCTAATACGTTAGGTATACAATACAATACCTGCCACAATGCAACTTTCAGGAATGGGGATGTCACAGTTATTTCAATAATAAAAAAAAAAATATCCCTATATTTCCCTATATTTTTTACCACACTACACAAAAAAAAGTTTTTTCAACATTTTGATCTACCACTTTGTCGGCTTGAGTAATATGTATATCCATGCCAAATTGCAGCTGCTAGAAGTACGAAAAGTCTCTGAGCTAAGCTGCGGACGGACTGACGAAACGGGTTCCTTGTTGACTACGGAACCCTAAAAAGAGCATAATCACATAACCTTATCTCTTACAAACCTCTCTAAGCTGAAGTTCTTCGTAAGCATTTATATTTCTACCGTTACTAACGCATTTAAACAACATTAAACTTACTTTTGTCGGATATACTACCTTATTTTCTGTTCCACTGGCACAAATGCTGATTGAATTTACATTTAGCTATCCGGCCGGCCGGTTACTCGTAACTTGCCTAAAATACCCCGACTCAAGAACCTATTTTCCATTCCAAAACTGCAAATTATTCTCTTCTATTCCATTCCCGGTGAAAGCAATACTGGTCGGGATGTTTTCCATGTGCTAATTCGTCCGCTAGGGAGATATAACATTAAATCGTGCCCGATGCTTTCCTGCTAACGAACCGATAACTTAGGGGAGGGAATGTGTTTCCGATCGATTTTGTACTGTTTTAACAATATTAACTCTTTCGTAAGGATTTCTACTACTGCTTTGGAGCGAAAACAGCACCCATCTAAAATTAATTGATCCCTATGACACCTGTCATCTCAATACATTTTTCCGATTATAGGTTATAAAATGCACTGAGATGACAGGTGTCATATAGATCATCGTTCGCCGCGCGGGGTATAAAGAAACAAAATTAGGGAGATGCCACGAACTCGGTCTCAGCGGCGAGCGGCGCGGCGCGCGGTTCGTGTATCTCGCTCACTCGGATGGCCGCACCCGGCCGCCGCGCAGATCTCTCGCTCATCTGCTTGCCGCGCCGCTGGTAACGCAGTCATGACATCTCCGTTACGCTGTTAATACTAATCGTGTAAAATCCTTAATATTTGCTAACATGAGGTTACCTGGAAAAGAAGTTTTTTTTTAATGATGATACTACGTGTTGTTACCTCACGTAATGTGATTATATTAACCCTTTGATTTCTATCTGCAATCCGCTTTTTAGGAATAATTGAACCATTCTATTGAGTAGGTACTTTTTTACCCGACGACGGCGAAGCAAAAATGTTGACTAAAAAGAATTAAGCCCTTTAAAATACTTATTGTTTTAGACATTTTTCTCCATGATCAGACATGTTTCTTAAAATATTATTGATGTTACTACCTAGAACAGGACTATTGGGATGTATTCGTATATACTTGAAACCTAGAGTTTGAATTTTTCATTGATAATTTTTGTTTCAAAAACTACTCGAAATCGCCAAAATTCACAAGGAAAGTTTGTTTTTACAACTTCTTTTCGACTGCACGCAATGAAATAGCTATGTTACTACCTAGAACTCGGAGAAAAGTATTATTCAAAAAATTAATGAAATTATCAATTATTTGTCATAATATGAAAAAAATATTTTTTAAAAGGAATAAGGCCTCTTAACAATCACTCAAGTTTATAATTGGCCAACAGATGGTAACACTATTTTTTTACGTAAACAAATAAAGCCACTTTGTGCGCATTGAAATATGCGTAACTACTTAGGTTTGTTTAGGCTATCCAGCTACCATACTAAACGAAACTATGAGTCTATGACTTTCAATCTACGACGTCAATAACCTTTCTAGTTTAACCAAACACACGTATTATATATCTAACGCTAGTTCAAAAATTAACAAGAAGTGAACAATAAACAAAAAATCCGGTATATATAATAAGGATCAAAAAATAACTGTATACAAACCGTGGATTGCTTTTTCGGAAAATATCTCGTATTGACCACCTGAGGGCTTGAGAAGATAGTACTTGTGCCGCCTATCTGAGTATTGAGTATTATGAGTAGTCTAAATGATTCTTCTAAAATAATTTCAACTATGTATCCTAACTCAATTATAAATCAATAGGCGTTTAGGCATTTTTTTGGAGTCACAGAAAAACAAACTTTATTTTTCTTTGTTTCATGACATGGAGCAAATTTTATTCATATAACTACAGTAATTCAACATCAGTCCACACCCCTATTGGTATCGCCTAAATTTATTTAATCCTATTTAAATCAGCCTATCCACCGAATCGAAGCGGAGAAAATTAACCATTCTGTGTGGCCTGTCTTTGTGAAGTCCGAAAAAGTGCAATTAAATCTGAGGCATGTGTGATGTGATTGATCCAGACACAGCTCCGCTCCAGTAGACAGGCAGCCTAAAGCAACTGTTCTGACGTAACCTAATATAACAGAAGATATGTATATATAAGAAGTCAAGATAATTATAAGTATGCTTTGCAATTGAAATGAGTAAACGCATTGTTTAAAATTGCATGGAGCTACAAGCATCGCCGCTGAGGCGTTGATTGCACTCAATAAAGACGCTATTAAGGATACAGATGTAATTATTGAATATGTGATCAACAACATGTTCGCACGTACTTCGAGCGTAATTATACATTCCTTGCAGTGGGTAAGGTCAACTAAGGTAAGACGGAGTTCGAGAAGCTAGGTGCATGCAACTTGTCCCTCATTAAGTAGTTCTTTACCGTAATCATGTAAAAGACTTACACTAAAGCATCGGGGCTATTACTATATCAAAATTGTTAAAAAATCATACAGCCGTTTTGTCGGGTTAAGGCTGCAAAAATTATTCATAAGAAAATTTATTTAGTATGAGCATTGAATTCATTCCGTGGGGTTTTAGGAGCACAAATGATTCAACACTAAGCCGACAGGCGTCAAATCATTCGTGCTTGGAAATCCCGCGTTATGAATTCAATGTTCATACGAAACAAAAGATTTTTTTTAACGTAGGATCAATTTACGGCAAATCGATCAATTTAAACAAAACTTTCCAAAAACAACCATATACTACAATTCATGTACTTCCAAATAAAAAAACCACTTGTTTTTACATCCGCTAGCGACGGCGACGGTCCAAAAGATATTTTATAAAACCTACTGACATTGAGACCCACTTTATCCAAACAATTTTATATTAGAACTAATAAGTTGTATTTCGTTGTTGTGCCGAATTTTATTGCCAATATTAAACGCGTCTGGCTGAATAGATACGGCCTTGGCCACCACTTTTCTCGATTCTCACTTGACAATTCTCTTACTGTGACACCAACTGTTCAGTCAGTGGTGTCGCTAGCGTCTATGTAAACTGATATAGCATTCATATAGCGTAGCTGTCTGTTTGTTCATCTGAAGAAATAAGTTTGTAGCACTGTAATTTGTTACGTGAATTTCTAGAGGCACTTGTGTTTGTTAGCTTACTAGGAATTCCTAGATCCAATTTATCCGTGTAACAGATTCCTGAATTATCAAAGTTCAAGAATTTATCTGGATTCAATTACATTTGATTTATATTGGAAACTAGGACTTCGTCTTCGTCGACACAGTGGACAAAAAGTCGTAACCCTCTTTTGTACTTATCTGTAGGTAAAATTATCATATAACCGCCTTTCTATAAGTACTACTTCACTTTCCGGAGATGGTCTAGGTCGTTTGCGTGGGGTCTTAGATTTTTGGCTATGGCCTCGGAGTGGGAAAAGGCAGCCCTTTCCCGTATGTTACCAAATATTCAGAGATACGATAATAAGCGGTTTAAATTGAAATGAGAATAAGAAGATCCACTTATATTTTATCTATATTGCTCAAAAGTTTATGCATTTTTTATTGTATAAATGAATATTACCTATCATACGGGACAGGGCGGGCGTTTGAAACGCTCCGTGGCCATACAGCAATCACACTAATATTATGAAGGCACTTCTACACGCTCAAACAAATTTTGGTATGAAGCTGACGCCCTGGATTAACACATAGGCTACTTTTTATCCCGAAGAACTTAGTGTTCCCATGGGATGAGCGGGTAGTTAACACCGCGCGGTGCAGCTAGTGTTCATAAATGCACGTGTACCTGAATGATGTAAACTATTGTCCTAGGACCAGAAATAACCGTTACATACATTACGCTGATGTCAGTGCTTTAATCTCGGTTAATATTCTTATACTCGTATCACTTACGTTTAATGTTGTAATTTAAGGTTAAAAGCGGAAGCTGACACACTCGACAAATTGGACCAATGGCATCTTTTAATAATTATGTAGTTCTTTGTCATATTCTGCGTTTATATTTTGATATATCTCTTCAATTTTCTCTCTTTAAGAGCTGAGCTTGTCAGTGTAGCAATCGCCAGCCATTTTTTAGGCTTTCTCCTTCACTTCTTGGTAACACATGACTTTAACCTTTTATTTTATTTGCTCAAAGTATTTTCGTCTTGGCCTTCCTCTACCTCGCTTTCCCTCGATTTTTCCTTTTTTTTTAATATATAAACAATCGAAATTCCTTCCTTGCGTTATGTAGTCGTTCAGACTAGGCATTATATACCTATTTAATTAAAGATTAGAAATCATTGACCGAACTAGCAAAGTGTCTCCGTTTCAACTTGGCTAGAAATGATTTCGTATGTCCGGATGGTGTCTAGTTGTACGGCAGTTCTCACCCACAGGTCGCATTTCTCAACAGATCCTCAATTTGATTTTGACGAAATGCGTGTGAGTGACAGATGCTTCGTCACTTATTTGTCACGTGATAAACGCAATCATCATAGCCCCCCCGGTAACAGAACCACTAAAAAGTTATTGGCTAGGTAGGTAGGTTGTCTGGTAGAGATCAGATTTAGCGAGAGTAAGGCCAACATTTTTTGATGACCTTATCAAACATTTTAAGTTCGTATAGACGTAAATAATGCCATACTTCACAAGAGTATAATATTATATTATGTACCAGATTTTCTATTCGATTGAGTTCAATATAAGTAAAGGTCATAAATATATGAGCCAATATATATAAACTATGAAATAATTTACAAATAACAAAATTACTTATGCACATTATCAATGCGATTGTTACGTACAATTGAGACCCGGAACTCTAATGTATTTTTATGCAAAAAACTACGCAAGCTCAGTAGGTTATAAACCGAAGCTGACTTTTTTATATCTCACAACATGAAAATGACTGTTATTCGTTATAGCCTCCGAACAATAACAAACATAAACAACTCTCCTTTTTTACTGTCAGTGTTTCTTTTTTTGCATGTATCTCAACCATGTTGTTCAATATATTATCACTATTATCAGAAATTACGCAATTAATAATTGTTCATGCATAAAAAAGTTTCTGTTCTGTTTTAAAAAAACATAAATATTAGATTAAATTCATAATGAATGTACGAGGTGGTACGAGTTAAGGTGCTTTACATACAACTACATTTGACTTAAAAAGTATTCCTTTAAACGTATATAAATCATCTATACTATTATAAAATCCTAAATTTGTATTGAAAATTAATTTTCTATGGAGGGAGGTCATGATTTCAGGAAAAATCTCGATAGCGTGATGCAGGATCGTCATTTGTTTCGTATGGGCGCGCGATGCCATGCCAGCCTGGCGCCATCTGTTTTTAAAAAAACCTTTGTCCTCGCATCACGCTGAAACGGCTGGATAAAAAGTTACCAATTTTGGTACAGGAATAGCTGAACATCCAAAGATGGTTATAGGATACTTTTTACTATGATTAATATTTATTTCTGAAAACATGAAATCCATGAAATATTTTCCTTACAATGTGTAGCCTTATAATGACAGCGTTTGTGATTTTGAATTTAGAACGACGCGACCCCCGCGTGGCTCTTACGTGAACAAAAACTAAAAAGTATGAATTCGACATAATACCTCTGCGCGGCTCACCGGTATTAACAATAAGGTTTAGGTTGTTTGAGGTGTTGAGCTACGGAAACCGTGTTAGTTACTTGGTACATGTGTTAGTTAGATAGATAGAAAAGATGGCGCCAATTGTCGACCAACACAGACGAAAATATGAGTGCAATGTTCGTTGTAAATTGGCTACAATAGGAACTAATTAATGCTCTTTTATTGAATATGCAGTTATATTCTTAAAAAAGCCCGGAGACGCAATAAAAAATGTTAATGAATAAAACAGATTTTTTAATTTTATCGAGTGTAATTGAATTAAAAGTATCTCGAATCAATTTAAGTAAATTAAATACATTTTTAAATATGTTTTACCAACCAACATTTAGAACATTAGGCGAAATTTTTTGTATTGTTTATGTTTGGCCTAACTTAATACTAATAAGGTAGCGAAATGTATAATAAACGATAAATATACGATATATTTAGCCACAATTTTGCATCTATGCAGTTTTTTTATATATAAAATTTATTCAAAGTAATAAAATATATCATTATTTTTTTGTTTTTTAACGGTGTGTTGAGATTTTGTTCTCAATGACCCAATTTTCCGCTAGATGGCGTTGTTTCCTTGACAAAATCTCCATACTAGCGGCTGCATCGCGCTGTTAAGATTTTTCCTGAGTTAATAACACCAGCTCCATACATGTAAAGTTTTGGAGCCATTGTTGGGTCTCCTCGACGCCGAGGCCAAGGATTCACCACGAGTGACCACGATTCGGCACAAGCTAGGGTGTAGCTGTGATGGGTTAACCTGGAATTCGAGAATTACTACCGAAGTTGTTGAATATTGATCGCATACCTAATATAAGCAGCAGTGTATCAAGACAAAATTATTAAATTTACAATGTAGAAAGGATTTCACTTAGCCGGGATTTGAACCCAGAACCTACTGAAATAATAACCGTGTCATCTCATGCATTTTCCTTTGCTTCCTTATTCATTATACCACGGATAACAAAATAGTGAGGCCATCACGTATCCGTTCAGTGGTGCTGTCGCCATTATTGACGTACGCTCGATTGAGTTAAGTTGGCACCTGAATCTTATGGCGTTACTTAGGAAATTATTATGACAGATCATATTATTATATTAGTACCATTATAGACGAAAATAATTTATTGACATCATAATAGATGTCATTAATATATGTTCAGGTAGGACTATGAGCTAATTATTTTTCAAGGTGCTTTGAATAGTTATCTACAATAAACAATAAATATTAAAAACGATCTTTTAAACTTACCTAAGTCTTGACTCAATTTTAATTAAACCAAGATGATCTTCACAAGCGTAGCACCGAAGGTGCGGAGCGTTCTTGGGAAGTCGCCCACCCACTAAGTTAAGTATTAACTTATTGCGAGGCCGTAGGCCGAGCTCTGCGTAGCACCGAAGGTGCAGAGCGTCCCAGGGATGCCGCTCACACATTTAAGCTTATATTAAGTGTGTGGGCGGCCTCGCATTAAGTTTTTTAAATCTACCATAGACAATAAATATTAAAAACGATCTTTTAAACATACCTAAGTCTTGACGCAATTTTAATTAAACCAATATGATGTTCACAAGCGAAGCACCGAAGGTGCGGAGCGTTCTAGGGAAGTCGCTCACCCACTAATATAAGTAGTGTAACTTAATGCGAGGCCGTAGGCCGAGCTCCACGTAGCACCGAAGGTGCAGAGCGTCCCAGGGAAGCCGCTCACACACTTCAACTTATATAAAGTAGGTGGGCGGCCTCGCATTTAGTGATTTAAATCTACAATAGACAATAAATATTCAAAACAATTTTTTAAACAAGTCTTGCCTCAATTTTAATTAAACCAAGATCATGTTCACAAGCGTAGCACCGCAGGTGCGGAGCGTCCTAGGGAAGGCGCCCACCCACTAATATAAGTAGTAACTTAATGCGAGGCCGTAGGCCGAGCTTCACATAGCACCGAAGGTTCAGAGCATCCCAAGAAAGCCACTCATACATTTAAACTTATATTAAGTGGGTGGGTGGCTTCGCATTAAGTTATTTGCACATATTTTAAGTGGGTGGGCATCTTCCCTGGGACACTCCGCACCTTCGGTGCTAAGTTACTTTTTAACCCTAAGTAATTTAATGTGAGGCCATAGGCCGAGTTCCACGAGCGACTCAGGGAAGCCGCCAACCCACTTAACATATGTTTAAGTTACTTAACAGGCGGCTTCCTTGGGACGCTCCGCACCTTCGGTGCTAAGCGGAGCTCGACCTTCGGCCTCGCATTAAGTTACTTTAACTTATATTAAGTGGGTGGGCGGCTTCCTTGGGACGCTCCCCACCTACGGTTCTACGCGGAGCTCGGCCTTCGGCCTCGCATTAAGTTACTTTAACTTATATTAAGTGGGTGGGCGGCTTCTTTGCGACGCTCCGCACCTTCGGTGCTCACGGAGCTCGGCCTGCGGCCTCGCATTAAGTTACTTCGACTTATATTAAGTGGGTGGGCGGCTTTCTTGGGACGCTCCGCACCTACGGTGCTACGCGGAGCTCGGCCTTCGGCTTCGCATTAAGTTACTTCGACTTATATTAAGTGGGTGGGCGGCTTTCTTGGGACGCTCCGCACCTACGGTGCTACGCGGAGCTCGGTCTTCGGCCTCGCATTAAGTTACTTCGATTTATATTAAGTGGGTGGGCGGCTTTCTTGGGACACTCCGCACCTACGGTGCTACGCGGAGCTCGGCCTTCGCCCTCGCATTAAGTTACTTCAACTTATATTAAGTGGGTGGGCGGCTTCCTTGGGACGCTCCGCACCTACGGTGCTACGCAGAGCTCGGCCTTCGGCCTCGCATTAAGTTACTTTAACTTATATTAAGTGGATGGGCGGCTTCTTTGCGAGGCTCCGCACCTTCGGTGCTACGCGGAGCTCGGCCTGCGGCCTCGCATTAAGTTACTTCAACTTATATGAAGTAGGTGGGCGGCTTTCTTGGGACGCTCCGCACCTACGGTGCTACGCGGAGCTCGGTCTTCGGCCTCGCATTAAGATTCTTCGATTTATATGAAGTGGGTGGGCGGCTTTCTTGGGACGCTCCGCACCTACGGTGCTACGCGGAGCTCGGCCTTCGGCCTCGCATTAAGATACTTCAACATATTAAGTGGGTGGGCGGCTTCTTTGAGACGCTCTGCACCTTCGGTGCTACGCGGAGCTCGGCCTGCGGCCTCGCATTAAGTTACTTCAACTTATATTAAGTGGATGGGCGGCTTTCCTTGGGACGCTCCGCACCTACGGTGCTACGCGGAGCTCGGCCTTCGGCCTCGCATTAAGTTACTTCAACTTATATTAAGTGGATGGGCGGCTTTCCTTGGGACGCTCCGCACCTACGGTGCTACGCGGAGCTCGGCCTTCGGCTTCGCATTAAGTTGCTTCAACTTATATTAAGTGGGTGGGCGGCTTCCCTGGGACGCTCCGCACCTACGGTGCTACGCGGAGCTCGGCCTGCGGCCTCGCATTAAGTTACTTCAACTTATATTATGTGGGTGGGCGGCTTTCTTGGGACGCTCTGCACCTACGGTGCTACGCGGAGCTCGGTCTTCGGCCTCGCATTAAGTTACTTCGACTTATATTAAGTGGGTAGGCGGCTTCCTTAGGACGCTCCGCACCTACGGTGCTACGCGGAAAATTGGGTCATTGAGAACAAAATCTCAACACACCGTTAAAAAACAAAAAAATAATGATATATTTTATTACTTTGAATAAATTTTATATATAAAAAAACTGCATAGATGCAAAATTGTGGCTAAATATATCGTATATTTATCGTTTATTATACATTTCGCTACCTTATTAGTATTAAGTTAGGCCAAACATAAACAATACAAAAAATTTCGCCTAATGTTCTAAATGTTGGTTGGTAAAACATATTTAAAAATGTATTTAATTTACTTAAATTGATTCGACATACTTTTAATTCAATTACACTCGATAAAATTAAAAAATCTGTTTTATTCATTAACATTTTTTATTGCGTCTCCGGGCTTTTTTAGGAATATAACTGCATATTCAATAAAAGAGCATTAATTAGTTCCTATTGTAGCCAATTTACAACGAACATTGCACTCATATTTTCGTCTGTGTTGGTCGACAATTGGCGCCATCTTTTCTATCTATCTAACTAACACATGTACCAAGTAACTAACACGGTTTCCGTAGCTCAACACCTCAAACAACCTAAACCTTATTGTTAATACCGGTGAGCCGCGCTGAGGTATTATGTCGAATTCATACTTTTTAGTTTTTGTTCACGTAAGAGCAACGCGGGGGTCGCGTCGTTCTAAATTCAAAATCACAAACGCTGTCATTATAAGGCTACACATTGTAAGGAAAATATTTCATGGATTTCATGTTTTCAGAAATAAATATTAATCATAATAAAAAGTATCCTATAACCATCTTTGGATGTTCAGCTATTCCTGTACCAAAATTGGTAACTTTTTATCCAGCCGTTAAAGCGTGATGCGAGGACAAAGGTTTTTTTTAAAAACAGATGGCGCCAGGCTGGCATGGCATCGCGCGCCCATACGAAACAAATGACGATCCTGCATCACGCTATCGAGATTTTTCCTGAAATCATGACCTCCCTCCATAGAAAATTAATTTTCAATACAAATTTAGGATTTTATAATAGTATAGATTACACACGTGCCATTGTCAGAAACGCAGCAAATAATTACCTGCTTGTACAATTGTGTTCAGTTATGGTTATCTTGTTCCATTGACTATTGAACTAACATTATCTCAAATCCTTTTCAAACATCTAAGGTTACAACCACACAATGAGAACAAAATCGTGACCTATTTTACCCTTAGAGGAAAACGCGATCTGCTGTTAAGATAATCCTGCAATATTTGTGGCGCAGTTTCCAAATCCCCTTGTTTTTCATAATAATGATTCCTACGTTTTTTGAATATTTGTTGGTTCAGATTCATTCATTACGATGTGCAATATGGTAATTTTTTGTTTAATAATTCGTCACTGATGCTACTTTCATGCAACTTTGTAAGCGTATATTATTACATTTTTTTTACAAGTAGTAAACCCAATATTTCCTTTGTAAAAAGTAAGTATCCTTTAAATGGTTAATAGTCCAGCTATCCTTGGCAAAAATCTTTATAATCCATCTAGCCCCTTTCGCGAGATGAAATTGAATAAATTTAAATAAACTTGAGAGGAAAATAAAATTTACTATAATACTAGGTAGGTTAGGTATACATATATAATACAATGATCCAGTCTAAACAAATCAATTAAATAATTATTTTTATTTGGTATCATTTAATTCACTATTGTTCTATAGAAGATTCGTGGTGACATTGTATCGGCCGTAACTGACTTAGAAAAATACTTCAAGCCTCTTCAGATGAAGCAATAACCCATATGTTATGTAACAGTAGCTCATCTGCATACAAAAACCGTTAGCCTCTTTAAGAATGGTTTTAAAGAATGAAGTGAGATGGACAATGCATTTGCCAACTTGTCTATTTTGGTAGTCAAAACGTCAGTTTTTTTACGTGAATGAATTTTCTTAGTCGTATGTTATTGTATTTTTAGAATGCTCTGTTGTAGGTCAATCTATTTGTACGTTAAAAGATTAAACTAGAGGTAGAGAGTACTGTTACCTATCTGAAACCCAATTTTTTGTTTCCCATCTGTGACGTTTGCCTTAAGTTTCATTTGTCCGAAAGCCATTTTTCCAAAACTGTTAATTTTTTTGAATAATTTTAAAACAAATCTAACCTAATGAGTTTTGTTTGTTTTTAATTGAGACTTGAAACGATACTTGAACGATGTTTATAAAATCATGATAATATTACGGGTTTCAGGAATAAAAACTTTCACAAAAAACGAAAATTTGGCGAAACGGTACAGATGGGACACAATGTTTCAGAGTTATGTAAGGCTACCAGAGAAAAAAAAAGCCTCTAGAATTACAATGTTTGTTTTCTTAAATCACCTTTTAGATACGGCCGTATATCACAAAGCTTCTTCCTTTATTTTAAAAGCTTAATAGGTATTTTCCTTTGAATCATAGAAATTAACGAGAAACTCTAACTTTCACAGAAGAAAAAAGGGAACAATCGGGAAACCGATAAATATATATAAAAAATAAGAAGGTATAGGTACATTAGGTATTATGTATGTAACGACATGAATTTATCGTTCGTTGGGAAAACTTAAGAACTCGACTAGTCACCTTGACACTTTGACACTCACGGGGTTTTTTCGATGTCAAATCTATATTTAAATCTATTTGTAACATTGAGCGCTGCCTAATATTTAAGGATAGGATTCTATTACTGGATATTTATTATTATTAAGGTATATTTGAACAACTTTTGCCTATTATTATTTCGTTGGTAACTGAATTCCTAAAACTGAAACTAAGTAACTTCAAAGTCTTGAGTCTAGTCATGAAAGCTACCAATAAATAAAACACTTCCTTACCATTGTATTATACTGGTCACATGCCGTTTTTCATTCATTGCTCATAACAGCCATGACCCCAGTAGTAAGAAATGTCAACCACGTACTAAGCACACAATGAAAAACAATACCTCATAATACACAACAATAATAAATAATAATACATTATTCAACTAGCGGCAATTTCGTGAAAATGTGATTCATGCTTTGTGACACATGTATCAGGAAATACACTTATTCTAGATGAAATACGCAATGTGGGAATGTTAAAATGAACAGATAGGTCAGTCTGTGAGGAACTGTAAAAGCCTTTGCTCTACAAAAGGTGGCGTAGAAAATGTTTTGACACAATATTGTTTAGGTATGGCAGGTTAATAAAAATCTAAGTTCTCGACCTTGAAGGACCCAGGCGTTAGCCGCCATCTTGAATTAAAGGTGCCAAAATTAGGTATATTTTAATTAAGTTCTCAATTTTTTACTAAATCACAAAAGTGTCTATGAAGGGTTCAAAGAAGACAAAATTGCCTACATTTTTTGCATACATGATTATTCTGTAAGTCTTATAGGTAAAAAGTTACAAGCGACAGATACAATAATATTTACAAAAAAATATTTTATTACACTAAAGTTTTTGTATCAATTATACGGCGCGTTAAATTCTACGGTCAAACCGCCACCTCAAGGACGTGTCGGCCGATGATAAAAACGCATGAGACGTTGCCGTTCCGTTTTCTCTCACGGTATCATGCGTTTAGGACATACCACCAAGTCCAAAAATGGTACGGAATAAAAAAAAACCAGAAGACTGGGGCTGGAGATATGACACTAATAGGCTCACTCCAATAACAACGACAGAGAAAGCAGCACCCCAGACGCTTTTAAGTGTAATTTCTTGCCACTGTAAAACAGGATGCAGCAAAACATTTAGTTGCAGAAAAGCTGGATTAAAATGCTCTATTGTTTGTGGATTCTGTAGTGGTCAGCTGTGTGAAAATGCAGTAGAGATTCAGATAGATAAGGAAGACTGTGATGACGACGAAATTTCATGGTTGGAAACTAAAAATACAGACAATGAAACAGAAAATTTCAGCGACGATAATGAAGAAGGCACCATTAACCAGCCCGGGCCATCAAAAAGAATAAAAAAAAAGCTATACAATTTTTAAACAAAATTAAAATGATATTAATGATTTTTGTAAATATTATTATTTCCGTCGCTTGTAACTTCTTACCTTTAAGACTTACAGAATAAACATGTAAGCGAAAAATTTAAACAATTTTGTCTTCTTTATACCTCTCATAGACACTTTTGTGATTAAGTAAACAATTGAGAAGTTATTTAAAATATACCTAATTTTGGCACCTTTAATTCAAGATGGCGGCTAACGCCTGGGTCCTTCAAGGTCGAGAACTTGGATTTCTATTAACCTGTCATACCTAAACAATATTGTTTCAAAACATTTTCTACGCCACCTTTTGTAGAGCATAAATACCTACTGACTGGATTAAGATATTTTGTACAAGAATCGCGCGTGTTCAAAAAGTTGTAGTAGATTGCGATCAATGACATAAAGGTTTTGATTTGCCATTATTTAATTAACGAGAGAGCGAAGCGAGCGAAAATTAGGTTGTTAGTGCACAACTCTATGTGGTTTAAATTTTATTGGCAAAAAATTGTTATTAGTACGAGTGTGAACAAAGGTATCGATATATTCGTTCTAAAGCCTTTGCAGTTTTGGCTTACGTTTTCTTCAAGCAGTAACATAAGATACCCAAATGCCATGGCAAGCCGATGGAAATCGAGTTCTCAGAACGCCACGCTACTACTACTCCGGAAACTATCCAGATTAAGATTCTAAACCTATTGGTGCGCCGCGATCCATAAAACTTTGGCAAACCCGGAATTACTACAAACTCGTGTATAATTTGATTGGTTTTGTAGCACATATTATGCTTCGATCCTGCAATTAACCCAGATAGGTCCAGGAAGCCGGTATTAAACTTTAATGATCGCTATGAAATCAAAGTACTATGTCGGTAATTTTATGGGTGCTTAAAAATGAGGTCGGAATGAGACATCAAAATTAATTATCGTCATCGACATGTTATTATAATGGTGATAATTTAGGGATAGTAGAAGCAGTGATTATATTATTTAATTTGATAGGATACTTAATAGTACATTACTGTAGACAACGGGGAAAAAGGTCTTGCCGGGTGAGTATAGACGGATAGTGATACGAAGCCAGCAAGCTTAGTGCTTTTCTTAAGTATATGCAACGAAATAAAAAAAAATCAGCACTCAAAAATATTTAATTCGGCTGTTTAACCTATTCATGAACACAGACGCCTTGTTTAAAAAAATACTTCCCGGCCTAGGCCTTCAATTTTGTATGAAATTCCTGCACACTACTGCTACAGTTCTCTCGAGTTGTTCCTTCCAAAACGTGATACTTCGAAGCCTGTTATAAAACGCACGATATGACGACATGTCATTGCATGTTTGAGAAAATGCATTTATATATTTTAATTTTACCTATTAAAATATTTTTTTTTTATTTGGTAGACTTATTTGACAACTCATACTTATCAAAATCTACCTAAATGAAACCTCTATTTTTTATATAAATATCGGACAACCTCACAAAAAAATATCTAGTCCCACAGTAAGACTACGTTGGCACAGTAGGCAGCTACACTACCACTGCACCTACCGCGTAGTTTATTATAATTGAAAATACTTAGGCACATGACATTATCATACATTTTATTCATATCTAGAACACCAAAGACAGATACACTACCAAGTACATTGATTAAATGTCACACTGTTATCCAATACTGACGTATGGTCAGCAACTTCGGGCAATCCATCTGATTGTATTTACGGCTTCACGCCGTCCGATACGGGAACGAATTGTTTTTATTGGCTTACCTTGTCAGCGGGTGATCAGTGGAATTCGATACAGGATAAATAAGCTGGCGGTAAAACGGGTAATGTATTTTTAAATGTATAAAGAACTTTTAAAAATTTGCAATATTTTACCGGTTAGCTAAAAACATAAATACCCTCTTGCCATAAATGACCATAGCCGCCAAGAGTAAGCTCAGAAGCATCCATAATCCAACCCGTGCAACATATACATATATATAACACCAAGTCTATGACTTCTGGAAAACTATTGGTACCAAGGGTAAACAATTGCTTTGGGGATAGAACCCTAAAGAAACGCATCCCGTACCTAATCACTAGTTTACCGGAGGAAATACGACGAGAGCCAAAAACAAAATTCCAATTTACCTAATGTTAAAAAAACACTTTTTCTTACTAATACCGTAATACGCACTTTGTACCTAAAATAGCGATTCCCTAACAGAGATCCCACAGTCAAAGCAGCCACTGGTTTTGTGGGACAGTGTATTTAGATTTAAGGAAATTGTAAGTTCCTAATAGTTAAATAAATAAATAACGCTATGATCAGCAGAATAAGCTGTACTTAGTACATTTTTGGACTGAGTTTTGATACATGTAGGTACAGTCAAGGAAATTGAAATAGGTACGTACCTTTTTCGCTCTTGGCACAGTGACAATAAAGGTCAAGAGGTACGCGTTTCAGGTTCCTTTAGTTTACATACGAATAGAGTACAATTTACGAGTACGAGACGAGCAAGTAGTTTAAATAGGATATTTTGTTTTATAACAACAACCGAGATAGATTCTCTATGTACATGATTAGCAGGGATGGGCACGGCCCGTGCAACACCGTTTAGAATTTTTAAAAATGAAAATAATAACCCCGCGATCTTCTTCTTCTCAAAAAACTATTGAGTGTCTTATAATTATGTTAAATTTATATTTATTACAGTCATGTTCGTATCTTTTTACGACAAAAACCGCGATGTTGCTCAGCCGTGTCGATTACCTATGATAAGTCATAAGATATACCTAATTGAGATATTGACACGAATAAATAATAGCACATAAAAAAAATGTGGTGAATTAATTACTAATTAATACATAGCCGTAATCAAGAATATTATGCCAACGGTACACGGTCACAATGACATTGTATTTGAAATACCTACTTACTGTCTTACGCGATTTCCAAGTAAGCCGAGTAATTGATGTTTTGGCAATATGCCTTTTTAGGTTCCAGGTTTGATCATGGTATTTGATCCGTAGTAACATACTAGGGTCAAAAGATTATACCTAATCTCACGTTAAAAGAGCGGTTGAAACTCATTGCGCAGAAGTTATTTATACTGCAGAATTGTATGCCCATATATTAATGAATTCATTACATGTCACAGTTTTTGTAAATGAAAGAAGAAAAAAAAATTGCAGTGGAGTTCTACGTTCTTTTACCAAGTTTGATAAACGTTGTTATTACATAATATATTTTTCGTCTACGTAAGGGAAGACCGTCTCAACCCTTAACTGATTTAGTTTATTATTGCTTCGCCAAATTCATTTCTTGACATAACGAACTCCGAACTTATATTGTAAAACTTGAGATTGTCATTACGGGATGGAACGCATTCGATTACAATCGACCGCGGCCCGACTTGAGCCAAACTTTAATAAGATCCCGCCAACTTTTTAAATCCTACTCTTCAAAGGAAATCAATAAGCCAAAATCCGAACATCATCATGGACCAATAATCGAGAGGACTAACAATAGGTACCTATACAAAGTTGTGTTCTACAGACATCTTACCTCTAGTAGGAGACAGCTTAGATATGTGGTGCGACAACGACAACATAATCGTTGCTGCTATTTATGGTAATCAGGCTATTTTATCACAGCGGTATCTGTCCCATACCTTTTGTGTGGTGCTAAGAACTCGCTCAACACACTAGCGCCACCTATTGATGTATTCAGAAGCTTTTTCAAGATAGCGCTAGTATGTTAACACGTTTGGGGCCGGTATAGCTAGAGCCGTACTGGTGAAGGACTTGTGACTTGATACTTACGGCTATCGCCGGAGTACCGCCGCAGAACATGTAAGAAAGGTCTAACAGTTAATACTCGTACGAACCGTATGGGACCGAGACCTCGCTAAGGTGGTGCCATCTACAAGTTGGTGAAACGTAAATTTTGTAGGTATTGACAGTCTTCGTCAATTATTGGTCGGTGACGAGATCTATGTTTAATCAAAGTTACTCAAGTCGATTAAATAATGTCGTCACCGCAAGCGGCACTAGACCTTGAGTAGGTTAGAACACCTCGACATGTTGCGTAAATGCGGTGCAGTGCAAATATTAAATTGGATCTTATATGCAGCAAGGTCTAGGGAGTAGTCATAAACATTAGTACATTCATTCGATCAAGTCTCTGCGTTTTTAGTGCTGTCCTTGGAGCTAGGACCTAGTTTCGTTGTTATACTGCTACTGACATTTTATAAGCAATGTATATGACGTACCTACCTCTATGCACAATTGCCATATGAAAACTGTTTGTATCGCCTCTATTCCATAGTCAAACCGCAACTTGTCACGCTATAACTAGTATTGATAAATATACAACCAAGTAAGGTGCCTAAGCGAGGAAAAATCGCCCAAAAGGATTATACACCGCAATTTTTATATCGCACTCCACCTACTTGGCTATGTAACCCTACTAGTTTAGTTCTATCAGCCACCTACAGCAGCTACATAGGTACACATCACGTGTCTAAGTTCCATTATTGTTGTTTCAGTGTGCACGGCGTGTTTCTCCGAAGACGATCACAATAATGTACATACAGGCATGACAGGCACGCAATTCGTCAAAGACTGCGTTTGCAGCAAAGAAGGGTACTCAGCGGAATATCTGAAATGGCTGGACCCGGACGGCAAAGAAATACTGCCTAATGGGTAAGAGCATAGATTAGAATAGTGACAAATGCTTTATCGTTTATCTATTGCGCGATAAAAGCGACTATTATTATGCCCGCTATAGTGCGAGAAATAATGAGCCAGCTCTCGGTTCATAGTCGAGATGTTACAACATTATAACATTTCTCAGCGGTGAATTAAGCACGCGAAATAAGAAGTTCTCAATTGCCATGTTAATTCAATGAAACCTACATCCTCTCAACCGTTGAAAGCCTCTTCGGGCCCTCATAGAAAGTTCGTCTATTTGCATTTTTTACGTAATAATATACTTTTTCTACTCATTACGGCGCAAATGAAGCTCGAACTCGCAACTATGCGGCCCCGACGGGGCTTTTCACAGCTGAGGGGAACAAAACATAATCGCCCTTCTGAATCTTTCTCGCGCTACAAATACTACCTATCTCTTTCTATCCTGTACTGTATGAGAAAGACTGGTGACGCTATGTCACGCGATAACCGTAGTCGCCACAAGTTGTGCTAGGAGCTGCACTCCAATAAGGTTTATAAAGTTGGTATTTTCTGATGGTGTTATTCTTACCTCAACTAACCTTCCTTATTATAACCAATATATAATATCAACCTACTGTTTTATACGAAAGAGTATTAAACGCCGAGTTGTTTGTTAACAATGTTTAAATTTAAATTATAAAAGCCTCTGGTTTAGGATACTGAATATCACTAAACTCTCGATTATTATAACTTGACCTTAGTATGATGATTACCATAATACTATGATAACTACGATTATTTCTATTATAAGTATTGTATAATCAACCACACCCTGTCATAATTAAAATAATGTACTACTGTTTCTATAAGACCAGGTACAAACTTCTCTAACGTCTACACGGAGATCCCACAAGATGGCGTAGTAAGACTTATAATAAGGAGTATAAGCCAGTCCATAGCTGGAACCTACACGTGCCGAACAAATTTCGAAGGGAAGGCATACACTAAGACATATAAAATAGAAGCATATGGTATGTTTAATAATAATCTGCATGTTTATAGCAATTATATTTACTTCAATGCCAATCGTAAACTATAGGTGAGCAATTTATTTTCCTCTCCATTGACTTTTCAGTTTCACAGAATCGCCAAAATGTTATAGTCCTCCTCGCCGTGTCCGGCGACAGCGACTCCGTCAATTATTCGTGTCCGGGTTATGAAGGGCTCTGATGTGACTCGCAAAACCAAACTTCGTCTTGAATATGCGATTACAAGGTACGCAATGAAGTTGTCCAGAAAGGTCGTAAGTGTAAGTGTAGGAGGGCTTCGGTTGAGTCTTGCGGATATGTCTCTTGGCATCCTGGTCTTCCAGCCGTTGGCGTTCAAATTGCTCCACTTTTTTGGAGACAGTAGAGCGCCATTCCGATCTTTGCAGCGCGATTCCCTCCCAACAATCAGTCGGTATACCACAAGCGGTGAGGTGGCGCTTGAGGACGTCTTTATGCCGCAGATACTGACCTCCCTGCTTCCGTTTTCCACGAGAGAGTTCAGCATAAAATACTGTTTTAGGCAGCCTCTTCTCGTCCATGCATACGATGTGGCCACACCACCTCAGTTGGTGTTTCATAATAAGCGCCTCGATACCAGGTATCTTGGCGCGACGTAAGACTTCCGTGTTTGGTACTCTGTCTTGCCATTTTATGCGCAGAATTGAGCGTAGACAACGTAGGTGGAAGGTGTCTAGTTTTTTGATGTCGGTTTTGTAGCAGCACCAAGTTTCTGCGGCATAGAGAAGAGTTGGTATGACAATGGCTTTGTAGACCATAATCTTGGTTGTTAGCTTCAGATCATGCGACCTCCAAACACGGTTGTTGAGCTTTCCAAAGGCCATAGCTGCATTGGCTATTCGGGATGGTATTTCAGATGCCAAACTATTGTCATTTCGGAGCTGACTTCCCAGGTACCTGAAGCATGGCACTTCTTCCAGAGCTTTGTTATCCAGTTTGATACTGGAGTACTCCATGTGACAACCTCTAGGCGGCTGTACAAGGATTTGTGTTTTTGCCACACTTATCACCAAGCCAAACCTACGGCATGACGCATCGAGGGAACTCACATATGATTGAAGGGATTCTGCAGAGTCAGCCATAAGGCAAACGTCGTCAGCGTAAAGTATGTCCATTACATAGTGCTTGGTAACTTGACGTTTAGCCCTAAAGCGTGACAAGTCGAAGACGGTTTTATCTGATCTTGAATTAATTTCTATAAATCCGCTGCAGTTTTTTTGTCGCATCTCTCAATACAGCAGCAAAGTATAACGCGAACAGAGGTGGCGCCAAAACACATCCTTGCTTGACACCACACGTCACTGGAAATGGGTCTGAGAAATTCTCTTCATGTCTAACTTTTGCCATCATGCTCTCATGAAATTGGCGTATCAAGTTTACGAACCTCTCAGGACAGCCAGTTTTCTTTAACACAACCCAAAGGGCCTCCCGTGGTACTCTATCAAAGGCTTTTTCTAGGTCTACAAAGCACATAAACAGAGGGCGATGCTGCTCTAGACTTTTTTCTTGGATTTGTTTTACAACAAAGATGGCGTCAACTGTACCTCTATTTGGACGAAAGCCACATTGGGTTTCTGGGAGCAATGTTTCGGCAAGGAGGGTTAGACGTTTGTTTATAATATGGGCTAGAATTTTTCCCGCAGTGGAAAGGAGAGAAATGCCCCGGTAGGAGCTACAGTCAGAAATATCACCTTTACCTTTGTATAACTTGCAAATGGAGGCATCTTTCCAATCCTGCGGGACAACTCCACGCTCCCATATCTTCTTGACAAGGTCAAATAGTCTACTTTTAATGTTTTGTCCGCCGTATTTATACAATTCTGACGGTAAGCTGTCTAACCCTGGTGTCTTGGAGTTCTTTAGTCTATTTATTGCTGCTACGAATTCATCAAACGATTGAAAACTGACCCCCCAGCAAGGTCTTCCATGACGGGCAAATCTTCCAGAGTTTCTATGTATTCCAGGTCAGTGGTTTGGGTTTGGGGATTAAGAACATCTCGGAAATGTTCTGCCCAGCGAGCAAGAATACTGCACTGTTCTGATAACCGAGAGCTCTTATCTTTGTTGTAGATCGGCGCAATCTTCTGAGATTTTGGGCCAAAGATAGTTTGAAGGCACTCAAAGAATCTGCCCGTCTGATTGGTGTCTGCATATGCTTGCATTTCAGCTGCTTTTTGTGACCACCATTCGTCTTTCAATGCGCGTATCTTCTGCTTAAGATTTCGATGAGCCTCATTTCGTTCAGTGGTATTAGACGTACGGAGAGAGCGTCTAAAAAGCTCAACAAGTTTCCGGATCTCCACATCGGAATCGTCGAACCAATCTTGGTTTTTTCTTTGTGGCTTGCCCATAACTTGTGACGCACAGCTATGCAAGCTGCTGGCATATGCGCGCCAATGCTCGTCAATAGACGCTAACTCTGGTACCACCGGTGTAACGGTACTAAAGACATCATCTAGTTCCTGCCTGAGATCTGTATCGTGAATTAACTTTGCACATGATAACTTCGCTGGTATTCGATGTGGGGCTCGACGTGGAATTCTAAGTTTAATCCGCAGTTTGGACCTAACGAGTCGGTGGTCCGTCCATCCCTGAGCACCTCTCATGACACGAGTTATGAGTACCTCAGCTAAATCTCTCTGGCGTACTATCACGTAGTCTAGGAGGTGCCAGTGCTTGGATCTTGGGTGCATCCACGTGGTTTTGGCCACGCCAAAATGTAAGAAGTATATGTAACACTTTATATTCTCGCGGTTTATACACATAATTACAAATTACGACGAGTCTATTGCGATGTTTTTTATTCACTCAGGTGGACATCTGAGACCACGGCATATGCAAAGCTACGCATAACGTTACTAATGAAGTTAAATAATAAATATATATATTTGTGTTAATTATGTGTACCTACATTATGTAGCCACGCGCCTGTAGGTATGGCTAAGGTTGAAATGGTGAAAGAAACGCCTTTTAAGGAGCCAGAGCGTGCCGATAATCCACCCTCGATGTTGAACCTGTGCAAGTCAAATATCTGTCGTAAGCATCTTAAAGGTTAACAACGGATAACTATAAGTATATTTTTAGATAACCCGTACTTTGTGAACACTAGTGCGATCCAGTATGCTATTATTGGGGAGGACTCGACGATCAGATGTGAAGTACGAAGTAACACAGACCACGAGGTGTTTATGACGTGGTACCGGGTTAATGGGGCTGACACGGTGTTGGTATGACATTTTGGTTACACTTTTTATTAAGAAGAAAGAAATACTTTGAATTGAATAAATAAATAAAATTATAACAAAATTACAATGACAAAAAGAAAAATGATATCATAAACTGTAATAATTACGGCCCACAATGGTCAACCTCAGCATTATGCAAGCCAACGCTGATCTTTCTGTGAGCTATTCGGGTAACATTTTCATTAGCATGTGACGAGCTTTTTACCTTGACATTAGGGTGGGTCATTTTTTTTTTAATTTCTTACGGGAACAGTTGAAAAAAGGTGCCATTTAGTGCCATTAATGGATACATATGTATTTTTATTTATTTTTATATTTCCGTTTTATTGCCTCGGGATTACTCCAGAATAAAAGTATACCTAATGTATGGAGCACTAAAAAAAAAGTGGCCTTGTATATATTTTTTTTTTGTTGTATTTCGTTTGTGATGCCCTACTTATTATACTCAGAAAATAATACTTTTATTTCTTTAGGCATTGCTATACCTAAAGAAATAAAAGTATTTTTTTTCCCATACAAAAGTGACCCACCCTACTTGACATGTAAAATAAAATAATAATGATGAATGTATAAGAAACTATATAAATATATTTTTAGTTGAACAATCCTGAAAAGTACATTTTCCTACAAAACCAAGGACTGGTTATCAAGAATGTAAGCAAAGATGATGGTGGGATATACAACTGCACAGTTAATGACGTAACCGAGGGTGATACACCAGAAGCCACTATAAATGTTCAGGTAAGTGTTGCTATATTCAAGCAAATAAACGATTTTATATTTATGAATAATTTATCTATATGTTCTATACTAGGTATTTATAAAATTATAAAATCCAGTTGACCAACACATTACATTCAATATGTATGGGAAAGGAAAGTGATGAATAATGCAGCATGTAAACGTTGGAAATGAGAATATCTGGATAAGTAACATGGTATAGGACATTTTTTGTTTGTCTACAGTAAATAAGAAAAGGGAATTTCCCAAACGATGGTGCAGCTTTTTATGTGATAGTGGGCAAACGAGCAAACGGATCGCCTGATGGAAAGCTATTACCGTCGGCCATGGACATCTGCAACACCAGAGGAGTCACAAGTGTGTGCCGGCCTTTCAGGCGGGAGTACGCTCTTTTCTTGAAGGTTTGAAAGTCGCATCGCAGCTAAAAACGCAAATAAAAGCCTGTCTACTGTATCTTCTCGGTTAAGAAAAAATAAGGTCATTTGTCTCGTACAAAAACGTCCAATTATGAATTTAGTTTTATAAAATTGGTATGAAATATATGCCTGCTTCTTTTTCAGGTCGCGGTAAGGCCAGTGATCTACAATGTGACGTTCAGCCCAGAAAATATACTTTCTGGGAACAACGTGACAGTGGAGTGCATCGCAGAAGGCACCCCATACCCTAAATACACCTGGACCAAAATTTCTGACTGGGTAATTGTACTAATTATTTTATTTATGTCGTTATCACCATATCAGCCGAAAGACGTCCAATGATGAACAAAAGCCTCCCCCAAAGTTTTCCACAACGATCGATCGTGCGTCCAACTACTTCCCATCAGCGATTCTAATCACCCTTTCGGGCCTCACAACGCTGCGTCTTCCAGCACACGGTCGCCACTCAAGAACCTTTATATCCGAACGGCCACCGTTCTACGAGCAATATGATCCGCCCACTGCCTCTTAAGTTTGGCTATCGGAGCTGTACCTACTCGTATCTGTTTATTTATTTCAATATATTTAATCTATTTGCATTTAAAATCCTTTACCTCACGTCATACTCCTCATCACTGAAGATCGTGATACAGTAATGCAGTATGTAAGCAACTTTTTTCTAACTACCGTTGACCACGTCTATCTTTCTAGAGCACCTGCCTACTGAGCCGGCGGTCCCGGATTCGAATCCCGGCCAGGGCAAATATTGGTGTGATGAACTCGAATATTGGTGCTTGGATCATGGTAGTTCCTATGTATTAATTTATATAAGTATGTGTATCGACGTCTAGTTCCCATAACACAAGCCTTCTTAAGCTTAATTTGGGCTTAGATCGACTTGTGTGAGGTTGTCCGATGTTTATACTTTATTCTTTTTATTTAACCCATCGTGATAGTTGATGTTCAGTAATGGAAGTACAGAGTCCGGATATTTGATTGAGACTACTTCTACGACCATTTTTCTTGAATTAATGCGTTTAACATAGATTTTAATTTTCATGATAACAAAGACCTGCAAAGAAAAGTAAGTATGGCTAGATGCATACCTCGCTTTCGCCAACTGTACATCTTTTAATGTATACGTTATTTTAATGAAAACTTATTTTTATCCAGACAGGGAATCGAATAGAAAATGCAAATACAACCTGGACACAGAACATGAATGCAATAACATTTCGGAACATACAGAGGGAGGATGCGGGGAGGTATGAATGTGTGGTTGAAAACAGCGTGGACAGTACGTCTACACTCATCGATATTGAAGTAAGTATAGCTCGCTAATTATATTCCTTATATTATTTATTACATTACCGTATATTACTAGAAAATTATAAAGATCCGCATATAACTAACACCCACCTACCTAATGTAAAACAATTGTAAAAGAAATATTTCCTTTATCTAATTGTTGATACAACGGAAAACATTTACAAAACTTTGCTTTATTTTGGATGCCAAATGATAAATAATAGAAGCAATACATTAAATTCCAATTTGAAAGTCCTGATTCCTGATTATTCGAAAATAGTGGCAATAAAAACCGGAACACTAAAAATGTTCACGGCATCTATATTCACCCAGGTGAACACCCAGGTATATTGGACGAATATGCCTTACTTATGACACCCAGGTAAGGGTAATCTCATAAGACATATTTAGTCCGATATATTCACCCATACTCATACTCATTTATTAATAAAATGTCAACATTTTACAAGTCAATACATTATAAAAGCATAATTTCTATTACTATTAAATTTTAAAAATACAAATGCACCTGATGCGCGACTCTGGTGATTTTAGTCGACGATCGATTTAATATCAACTCTTTCCAGGGAATTTCTATCTGGTCTTGTTTTGTTGAAGGTTAAAGTGCCCCCAGTAATAACATCGCTAGAAAACGTGACAGCTGTAGAAGGCTCGCTAACACAAATAATATGCAAGGCGACTGGCATGCCCGCTCCATTGGTTCTCATATGGTATGACGCGGAAGGAATAGACAACGGAAGGTTTGAAATTTTCTTTGACATCTATATAAATACATATGTCTATAATAAACTCAGGAAATGTGTAAAATTACTAGTAAGTAAAAGGAAATATAATCTTTATATTTGCGATGATAGTTCATTGTCATAGACGCTGGAAAGTAAGCAATAGACGAACGAGATGGTCGGGTCGGTATTCGATAATACGAGTTGATATCTATTGCACTTTTAAACACACATACTTTTCACGAATAATGCGAGGAAAAAAGACATTAATAATATACACGTGAACCCTACCAAAAAAGCTATTGCCAATTTTACTTATTAACAGGATCACTTCGGAAGTAAAGAACCGAACCGACACATCAGAGGTATATTTGACGATTGTGAACATTAGCAGAGCCTTCGAAGGCGCTTATATATGCAGTGCTGACAACGGAGGTAAATAATAAGCTGATTACAATAAATACTTAGAGAAAGATAACGATGAAATTATTCTTGTGAATTCAACGTTAACATGTGCTCAAAATCTTACTAGTATAATTTCAACTTTACTTACTTTATTTAAAGAAGCCATTATGACATTTTATTTTTTATTGAAATGTATACATATAAATAATGACACAAAGGTAAATTAAGAAAGAAAAATTGAATGCGATCTACTACAATAGAAGCGGGGTACCCCGTATAAAAATAAAAATGTGGTATTACCACATAAAAAATATGAATCGATAAAAAGATTCTATACAAATATGTATACATATACTCTATTTTGTTTTGTGTAAAATGTGTAATGGTGATTCATACCACAATATTAAAAGTGATTGTAATATATTGAGCTATATTTCAAAAATGAACTTGCTAATGTATTGAACTTTCATAAATACAGCTCGAACCGCAAAAATCTATATTTGGATTGTATATAGAAGTAATAAAGGCGACATTCTGCTATATTGAGAAGATCACAATTCCTCGTCGAATTAGGCTCCTTAAAGTTAATATAATTTTAGTGACAGAGGAAAACGTGACTCAGGAAATGTACCTGACAATCCTGTACAAGCCTTACTTCGCTGAACCAGAGGAGACGGTGTGGGGCTGGGCCGACAAGACGGTCAACATGAGCTGCGAACATGACAGCAACCCGCTATCAACAATAGTATGGAAGTATGATTTTTAATACATACTATTATTTTTAACGATTTTCCTATGTTCTACATCAACATTTGGTTATTTTAAGATCTGGGCCCTATTTCCATAGGTACGTATTTCTCTGATATCTCTGAAGTAGTAATAAACCTAGTATTTATGTCAACATAGTTTAAATGCGACGCCATAGATAGCAGATGCCCACTTAATTTGACTGGGTAGCAACGTGAACCAGTTAAGTTCAGTCGCTGCAACTTTTGCGTTGTCTATCATTTTAGAGGATAATTTATATATTTATTCAATTTCAGACAGCTATATATTATGGACCATTTAGTGTTAGTAAAGCTTAGAAGCATAAAGAAAAACTATGTAATTAAAGTTAGTATGCACTAATGATTACTGAAGCTGTTTATTTATGATTGGTATAAAAAAAAATATTTTTATCTTCTTTTTCATTTAGTTTATTTATGGTCCCATAATGAATTGCGTAATGTTGCATCCTTATGTAAAAGGAGTTAGACTTACTTGTGCAATACTTCGATAGAATCATCCCGTACCTATGGTTAAATAAAGATTTTAATATTAGATTCCAGGGTAACGAAATAGAACACCAAACGACTACTGCAGAACATGTGCAAGTGAATAAGCTACTACAAGAACATAGTGAAGATAAATCCACCCATGGGCACCTGGCTTTGACAGTGGACAACATGACTATGTATGGAGAGTACGAATGTACGGCTAGCAATGAATATGGAGCGTCCACGAAAAGGATACATTTACGAGAGGCTTTTAAACCAGAGGCTATTAGAAATGTAAGTTCGATTTGCAAACTATTGGTGAGATGCAAGTTACAAGTGGCGCAGACAAAAGTCGTGTCGAGGTGTGTGAATAATGTAGTATAAGTATAATTATCCCAAATGCAACCCAAATGTGTCAAGAATAGGATTATTATTACATTGAAGTTTTCAACTATAAATTAGCTATATTTGTCAAAGTATTAAATGTTGGTACTGCTACGGAATAATCTAATATTTTTGGAGTCTAACGGAGCGGATCTTCGGAGAGAGTTAAGATAGTTAAACCGTTGGAATTACCAAGGGTTATTAAGCATTTTCTATAAAAATTACAGGTGACAGTCATAAACATGTCAGCAACGACAGTGACCTTCCTGATCGAAGGCCCAGATAGCACAGACAACGCTCCAGTGAACGGGTTCACGGCAGAATACGATCTCGTCCAAAACTACGATATCAAGAGCGTCCATTTATCCAGGACCTGTGGTATCGACAGGAACTTCACAATAGACAGACTGAGGCCTAATAGCAATTATTCCATAAAATTCGCTGCCCTAAATGAAGTTGGCATCGGCGTTTGGTCGGAATATATTGAATTTGAGACGCCTGAAACGTAAGACTTTTTTGTGACCTTACTATACTTATTTACCTAATACCTACTATCTCAAAAGTGTTTATCAACCCACGCTATATTGCGGATTTTTAGTGGTACTCATTTATTCTACTGGCAACGAGAAATTTTTGATAACTGACTTTGAAAGTCAGTGAATGTCACTGACGTAAACAAAAAGGAGACAGGACTAAATATGCTGCAAATTCAAGTACTAGGTACTTGAATTGAAGGGTTTCTACATAAGCCAAAACTATCAACATTGATGGAAGTCAAGTTTTATTCAAAAGTATTGAATAAAAAAAAAAAAAAAATTGCAAGAAAAAATCATGATTGAGCAGCGTTCCGACAACAATGTTTTGAATTTGGTTTATGACAAATCCTTGACAAATTGCTACTGACATTTAAGAATGCAAATGTATGACGTATACAAATTATTGACATACGAAAGCTGTTTGTAGCGCCACTATCCCTGGGATACTTGTTAGGCTGTAAGGCAAGATACTATTTGTAATACTTAGTACAAATTTTGTTTAATTTGGGACAGCGCAGATATTTATTTAATGGCGTCGGTATTTGGTTGGAATCTCTTGAATTCGTGAAGCCTGAGAAGAAAGAGACGACTTCGACTTTTTAGTCATTATCACGTAACATTAGTACTTGGTTGTTTAACATTGCAAGTTTCCACCCGGGGTAAGGCGGTAACTTTATATACCACATGTTAACATATGGTATCTATATCGCTTCAGATCCGCACCGGAGCCACCAATATTAAGAACAAACGTCCAAAACAATCATGGCGAGCTCAGGTGGGAGCCGCCCGAGGCCAACGGCGATCCTATCGACCATTACAGCGTGGAGTTCTGCCCGGTAAGTGCCGATTCCATGTTATTGCTTATGTGAAATTGCTTGCTGATGTTTTCACAAGTGCAGCGTAAAGGAAAAGGGACCCGTTTCGTTAAACTAAAATACGAAACCAATACGCTTTATTGCACACCAACTTACATTTATGTACACAAGAATTTATTTTTTGTATTTAATTTCTAAAGAAATTCCAGATTTTTTTAACGTATTACCTATGTAATTTTTTTACGGACACATGTGCACAAAACAACAATGTTGTTTTTCAAAATGTCACTCATCGATATTAAAAATAAATGAGACATTAGGGGGAGATGGGGTACCTTGATACGATTTTTTTGCATAGACGATAAAAACGGCAGGGAAAGAGTAATTTCAACAAACAATATTTTGATAGCTCGAGTGTTGAACTAAGTTTAAACGTAAGTGTACATTTATCCGTAAAACAACATATTGATTTTTTATGTATTTTTTTCTGAAAAATGGGATTTGTATCAAACTACCCCGTATACGGGGCGGTTTGATACACACCTGGGGTACTTTGATACTCCCACATATATTCCTATGTAATATATATAATCTTATTTAAAAATGAAAGAAAATGCATTATATTGATTTATATTATCATTTATTTATGGCATAATCAGTCTCATGAATGTTTATGGCAAATCAACTAGGTTTTATCAGTAACTTTAATTTGTACTTATATTTATCTTTGATATATATAGGTAAATAGTCAATATATATATCCTACACCTCTTTTCCTCATAAACTTAAGATCACATGCTAACAATCAGTTGTTTTGAAACACTAACAGTAACATATAAACATTATTTATGTATTGACATACATTGATACAGTATCAATCTACCCCACAGACGTTTGTATCTATGTGCCCCGAGGTATTTTTTTAGATACAAATTAAGATAGAAAAAAATCTAGAAGTATCTAGGATAAAATGGCTATTGTATAGAATAATTCAACGTATTTAATTACTGCATGTCGTAGATTCCTCTCCGATAACGTTATAATACTGCCTAATAAGTCACTTCCTAAAATGATCGATTTTTTACTCGCGGTCTTAAAAAACGTGTCCGTACTTGTCAAATGCGTTTGAGCGACTGAGCCGCGGTGAAACTCCGGCGTCTCATTCGCCTTGTAAGTGACGTCTATGTGTGCGTGAATGAATTGTATACAACCATTCGTTTAGGTTTTATGACTACCGTATCTATGTGCCCCGCGTATCAATGTACCCCCACTCCCCCTACATGTTTCACAAATTTATAAAAATAAGTAGTAACCTTTAGTGTAATTGTTTCTTGAAAAATCCCTAATATTAGTTGACTTATGTACGATTAAAACGTGTTTTTATGTGTACCATTAAAACGTGCTTTTATTGGATTGTGACGATGCATGATGATAGAACATAGTCTCCCAAAACTGCCATTACGTGTTTAGATCATCTAAAACGATCTTCATTGCCGCATAGCCCAACCACACCATAATATTCACTGACCCATTTTCTAAGCATGCACATTAAACTTGACAGTCCTCTTAATTGAGCAAGCCTGTCACCCATATAAAAGGTAGTAAGCGTGTACCAGTCTTATATACAGTTATTACCTTTCTGTTTTGGTCAGCACATGTGCCGTGGGCCTACAAGATGGATGCCGTGTTACCGACGTAAGCTAGGTAGTTACAGGGACCCAATTAATCGGGACTTGGTTATCATATGTTTGCAGTAGTGTTGTTTAGTTATGATCACATGTTATGTACGTCATTAACGAAAACTTGAAAATTTATTTTGTTATTAGGCGTGGCAAAAATTTGAAAAGGTAATAATATAATAATATGATAACTTTTAACATTTCAGTTTTTCGGTGAAGTGATCAACACTACGCTATGCCAGACAGAAAACGTGTCGGCCACGGAGTTTGCGCTGGACAAGTTGGACAGGAACACTAAGTACAGCTTCAAAATTCGTGCCCACAACTCCCACGGCTACTCAGACTATACAGACGAAGAAATGACAACGCCAGGTAATAAATTCCTTTTGTGTTCATCGTTTTCTATTATTAACTCTAACCCATCTTGTCACATCTAACATATTGCTGGTACAGACGGAGTAAATTTTGTTATCTTCAAAAGCAGGGTTTTCTGAACGCCAAGTTACTCATACGGAATCATACATATTAGAACCTAGAGTTTTACTTAATACTACTAAGGAAACAATCAATTATTTTAACATCTTTGTAGAAAAACTGGTGCGCGAGGTAGTCCTGTCAGCCGGTGCTATCATCGGGTTATCGGTGGTGGTGGTATTCCTGTGCCTGCTAGTCCTGGATCTACTTCTTCTGTGCTGGCGAAGGCAGGGCATCATCGCCAGCTGCTACTTTAGGAAGAACAAGAAGAAGAAAGAGGATAACCTGCAGCAAAGGTGAGCTTATGAACCCATCCATCAATTGGTGATGGTTGTGTTGTTGTACCTGTTGGTCTTGGCCTTGCTGCTGCTATGCTGAAGGTGGCAGTATTTCATCGCTAGATGCTACTTTAAAATGATGAAGTGGATACTCCAAAGCAAAGATGATCTTATGGACCAATACAAGAATCGATGTTGATGGTGTGACTGTGACAGTTGGTCCTGAACCCGCTGCTGCTGTGCTAGCGACATCAGCTGCTACTTGAGGAAGAACAAAAAGAAGAAAGCCCTGCAGTCCAGTTGAGTTTGTAAAGTGTTTGACGACGCGGTTGGCTCAGTTTGTATAGACCTGCCTACTGAGCCGGCGGTCCCGGGTTCGAATCCCGGCCAGGATAAATATTTGTGTGATGAACTCGAATATTTGTGCTTGGGTCATGGTTGTTCTATGTATTTAAGTATATATTTATCTATATAAGTATGTATATCGTCGTCTAGTACCCAAAACACAAGCCTTCTTAAGCTTAATTTGGGACTAGATCGATTTGTGTGAGGTTGTCTGATATTTATTATTATTATTATTATTATTATTCCTGTACGTCGCACCCGCTCAAGGGACTAAATACGTAGTGTTCCGGACCTTTTGGAGGCGTGCGTGGAGCCAAAGCCAACGCGTAGAGGCCCTTGCGACAATTTAATGAAATGTAAGGTGTTCATCGAGCAGATGCTGACCCTATCCGTGTCATGGACACACACAGAGACAGCGCCCGCTAGGTGCAAGAACTATGATGGATATATGGAATCTAAATACAAATTGGGCTATGGGGATGAAATTGAGGATTGGGTAATTGGGCTATGAATTGAGACAATCGGGCGTCTACCATGAAAAAACTCTCATGGGTAATGGCACTGGTAGACGATGACTCGCCTCCCGCTAGATGGATAAATAGCGACACATACAGTGGCCTAAGGGCAACATCGGTGCGGAAGGCTAAGGGCGGAGAGCTGTAATACTGGGCTTTAAACCGAATCCAACTAACCCCTTACGTTTCCACATCCGCCCCCGAGCCGCAACTTTGGCGACTCCACTCTGGCCGGCCGGTTATTATTATTATTATGTTTATCAGTCTGTGCTGGTCTCCTGTTCTTGGTGGCCTTGGATCTGCTATTGCTACGCAAATGACGCCAAGGCATAATAGCTAGCTGCATCTTAAAAAACAGCAAGAAGAAGAAAGCGGATGCCTTCCAATCAAGATGTCATGTGAAACAATATTGTCATAGTCACGTCGATGGTTTTCATGGATCCGGTTTCTTACACTTTCGTTTCTGCATTCAAACATATTTTGTAAGGATGAGAGTTGAAAGATGGTTTCGGAAACCTATTTTTATTTTTTTAATCTAAACACGCTTTGCGTTCAAAAACAATCCTTAGCTTTGTATTGTGCCTCAGTATTTTCGATTTAGTATTCTACAAACCAATATTTTAATTTATAAATGAAGTAGATTTCACATCACTGGTTCGTTTTCTAAAGAAGTATCTATGCTTCTGAAAAAGATTTTCGCAATTGCAGAACGGTTTTAACAAAAGTGGTATTATATGTATGATATTTTCACATTTTCAGGGACAAAAAAGGCTTGTTGGTGAAGGAGGGAGCGAACGACAGCCTCACGAGACCTAACAACGGGCATAGAGAGCTAGTATACAACAAAGCAACAGGCGTTATAACGGGGAAACACTCGACAGTCTAAAACTACCTTTAAAATATGAACTCAGCTTAATAATGACTAAAGATTTTAAAGTTGTGTCGGTCCCAGTAAAAGGTACCATTGCATGCATTGTTTGTTAGTAAAAACGATTTATAATGGCACCAATAGACATAATAGCAGTTTCTTAGTTCCTACTCAATGGGGTATTTTGTTATGTAAACCAAGCTCTCATAGGATATCTTATTATTTCTTACCTAATTATAATAGTGGATAATACGAGGAGCACAAAAAATATTTCACATTTATGGCTTCAAAGGATGTTCATTGTAATCAAACTTTCTTTGATACGTTTATTATATATAGGTACCTTTTGCTTGAGAACAACACATAATAAGTCTTACAATTTTAATTTCAAGTCTGTTTTTTACCGACGGTTACGTACAGTCGCCATCGGATATATCGCAGCATATAAGGCGTTCATAAATATGTGAACATGTACTGTAACACCCAGTCAATAAGAGTCGTGTTCAGATATTTATGAATACCTTACATGCTACGATATGTCTGATGGCGACTGTACGTTAAGCGTGGGATTGTGAGGGCAAATATAATTTACAATGGATTATTATTTACCGGCCAGCCTAATAATAACTTGGCATCTACATTAATAACTTGGTAGCTATAATTAATAATAACTTGGCATATGCCAAGCTATTCATTTAGATCCAGGGTATTATTTTTGTAGGTTAGATTAGATTTCATTTCTATTACTTTTAAAGATGCTCGGTTAAGCATATACATGCCATTTACAATTCTCGCTTCACAAGTTTCGTTCCGGTCTGGGTCATTGTATAGGAATTGTATTTTTTATATTAAGAGGCCTTATTCCTTTTAAAAAAAAATTTTTCATATAATGACAAATATATTGATAATTTCAACCAACTTTTTGAAGTGAATAATACTTTTCCCCGAGTTCTAGGTAGTAACGTAGCTACTTCATGCTTTTATTGCGTGCAGTCGAAAATAAGTTGAAAAAACTAATTTTTCGCGTGAATTTTGTAAATTTCGAGTAGTATTTGAAACAAAAATTATCAATGAAAAATTCAAACTATAGGTTTCAAATATATATCAATAAACCCCAATAGCCCTGTTCTAGGTAGTGACATCAATAATATGTTAAGAAACATGTTTGATAATAGAGAAAAATGTCTGAAAACAATCAGCATTTTAAAAGGAATCTTACCTCTTAATAATTATAGCAAAAGTACCAAAGTTGAATATTGCATAATTTGATGGGTTCATTACGGCGAAATTTAAGTTTAAGGTGAAGTTTAGTTTTGTATATTTTACAATGTTAAACAAAATGTTCTATCATCTCATCACATTTAGTTTTACAAACGTTCATTAGCGCTAATGATGCCTTAGGACACTTGCTGTATCTTTTTGGAAATAAAAAGAACAGTACTTAAAACAATTTGAAGAATTTTCGTGTACGAATGACAAAATATTTATAAGTGCCAGATTTAAAAGTCAAATGATATTAATAGAATAAGTTTGTTGTTTTAATAAGAATTCTTCTTTTATTTCATCCCGTACCTCTGAAAAAATCTTGAAATTAGTTGATTTTCCGTTCCATCCCCAAAAGGCAAAGGAAATAAATTGAATTCCACAGAGTCCCGTAAAATGGAAATTGGATTATCTGTAGACCACTTTACTTTCGTAAAGATCGCAAGTTGACGTTGGGATATTAAAAATCACTGCGTTTGGGAAATATGAACAGATTGGTTGATGAGGTTTGACTTTTTTAAGGTCGATAAAGTTAACGAGTTAGTCGAGATGAAGAGAGATTATGCATACGTAGCAGTTGGAGCGGCATTAAGTTTGGCTATAGAGCCCGATTCCCGACGACTTGCCGGATTACATTTTAGCATCTTCTAGTACTTGTCATTGAAGAAACACTAAGCTAAATCTGCTCTGAAATGGCTTGTCAAAGATTTTTTTCACGCCACGCTTCTGGTGTTTATACTAAAGCAAAAAGTTGGAAAATCCCGCAGCCACCAAACACGGACGTTTATCGCAAAAGCTGAATTTGCATTTGTGAGTGTGTGTCTGTGAGAGTGTGCGTACCTACGTGATTTAACCTTTCGTCTGTGTTTGATAAAGATCCTGACGAACCATTCGAACCTATTGTTTTACTTTCCAAAGTTGTCATTTGATTGGAAAAGTTCGACCGCCATATACGAAAGGTTAACCCCGCCTCCCGCAAAAATTGCGAAAAAATGTTCGGAGAGTTTACGTTTTGACATGTCCATTGGACTAAATACTGAAACGCTCGAAGCGTAACATTATAACTGAAAGAAAGAGATACATTTATTCATGAGCATAAGACATAATTGCTTTAAGATATTATCAACAGGCTACAATAATGGACACGAAAAGGTCCCACCTCAGCATGAGAGAGTTTACGGGGAAAATTTTGTATGGCAGTACCGGGAATTCCCGTTGCTCTCATACTAAAATTTCCCGGTTCTGCAGGCCCTAACTATGGGTTAAGGTAATGGTAAAATTTACTTAGTGTTTTAGGTACTGAAAACCAACTATTATGCCAACCCGTGGGTTAAAACACCGTTTTGTGTAAGTAGGTCAGAATTATGCAGGCTCAGTCTCCTTAAAGCCTCTGTTTTGGTGCACAGGCACGCATCGCTGAAGTTACACGGCTTCACGCTTAGAGTTCCAGTGAAGTTAAAAAGTGGTGTACCTAAAGTGATGGATCAACCGCTGCCATCAAAGTTTGAGAGCAGGTGGAGCTCGCGCTATAACTAGTTGCTTTTAAAATTTACAAGGAATTTGCTCAAAGAAGTTATACCTATTTATTTTAACATAGATAATTTGGTTTTGGGGTTACTAGGGATGTAATTTTTTTCATGATGCTCAAACGCCTCAAACCTTAAGTACAGTAAACGGCGATAAAGTTTGCACATCGATCTTTGGAAAGAGGCAATCGGCTAATTTCGACTTCGTATAGCGATGTCCGTGTCGCACACACCATGACGTTTGTTTTGTCAGTCGTGGTTCAAATGCGAGAGAGTGCAGTCGCATATCCAAGTAAATATATATATAGAGTTGCTAAAACTTACACAAAATTAAATTTGTACTATGCATCTATAGGGAAAAAGGTAACCCGTTACTTTGCCAGTCACGCGAAATTATCTACAATGTTTATAAATATTTTGTTTATTAAAAAAAACAAGAGAGTGTTAATGTAAGAAATTACATTTTTTGTCGATCTTTAAACCCACATTTAAGTATCCTAGTTGTATAACATCAGTTGCTAATGCTCAGTCAACCGCTTTTAGGAATGTGGGCCTGAATATATACTATTTTTCCCCAACAAGAACATTATAGCAATAACTATAGCAATAATCACATCGAGTTTTACAGCTCTATATATTCCACGTGAAATCAAAACAAAACAACAATAAAGTACTTAGTTCTAAATTCAAATTCTGATGAACGATTAATCTAATAATTGATGTACATGGAAATTAACATTCGTTTGTATTCGGAAATGCGAGATTGCCGATGTGCATTCTTTATCGCCGTTTACTGTATTGACATTTACACCTTAAAGTGGAACTTCAGAAGTCATTTCATTATTATAAATTATAACACCCTACATTACGAAAAAGTGTTTCGAAATCGTATTCTCCGTATCTCCATTAATCGGCTTAATTACAAATGTGTCGTTTAGAAGTAGCTGCTGTCAATTTCCTAATTTCCTCTCCCTCGGATTGCAATTATAATAACATCGCTGGAATATCACGAAATCTTAATTTCATTTCCGAGTAAATCAATACAATTAAAACCCTCCATTGAGGTTTTTTGTATAATTAAAGACCTTTAATTAACCTCAGAAACTTCATAAGGCTCGCGAAGTCATTGATTAAGGATTCCCGGAATTTTCCGACAAAAAATGGGTATTATCGGGAATCCGTAATGAATACGGGGACGTTAATATTGAACGCACCTGTTATTGAAAATTATACTTTGGGGGAAGGAATTAGTTAAGACTTGGCGTAAGTCACAAGCCGATGTTTTGTCTTATTTGTGTTTTATGCATCTTTATGCCTGTTCTCGTCATAGCGAAAGCCAGCGCCCCGGCTCGTCGGCACTCAATTACTCGGAGTCCGCGTCATCATAGATTACGTTACGATTATAGTTCTACGGTACGGTATGGTATGCGGTTATGGTAAATACGCTTTTGCCTGTTCTTGGATCTCTAAAGGTAGGAAGTCTCTTGTAACGTACTATGCTAGTAGTAGTTTGTCCGATATGTAAATCTGGATAATTATGTTTATATGATATAGGTTATGTGATGGTATTAAGGTCCAAAATTGACGAAGCTTTTCGTTCTGCGACTGTATCTAAGTGACGGACCCGAATGGATCTTTCGCTCAACCGCTCGCTGCACCACTGGTCAAGCAAACTATAGTGCCATCTCGATAAGCATCTTATTAAGTTGTCGTTTTTTGCATTGTTTAGTAAGAATGCTAAAAACTAAATTAATATAATCATAAATAATACGCAGTAGCTATCGCTGAGAAGCGATTAAAATTTTCTCATATAAAATTTGGGAACGAAATGAAATTTAAGTAGGTAATTATAACGCCAACAGGCTTATAAATGCCTAAGTCGAACATTTGCTTTTACTTCATTCCGAATTGGGGGCCTATGATGGTTGCGTTTATCACGTGAGAAATAAGTGACAAGCATCTGTCACTCACACTCGCATCTTGTCAAACCGTGACAAATGCTTTATCACTTATTTATTGCGTGATAAAAGCAACCATCATATGCCCGCTGACTAGCTAAGACGATAGTTTAATATAATTAAAAGGAAGAATAAGTAGCACCAGGATATCAAATCAGCTAAAGCAGCAAAGTTAGCAGTGCTGAAGATCTAGAAATATTTACATAGAATACATTAGAATAGTTGAAGTTTTAATAAAACGCCGCCGTCTACCCGCTGCCTCCCGCAACACCGGCGCAGCCACCTGTACCGCGGATATTAAATGTTCCTCCTCCCGCGGTCCCAATATTGAACATTTATGATTTGTGATACGTAGACGCAAAGCTGCTTATGTAAACTCGGCAAAGCAATCAATGCCTGAGATACAAGATGGTTCGGAACGTCTGTACGTGGATATTATGTCTCACACGGGAAAATGCGACGCGCTTGACGTATTTTCAACGCGTATTTAGATAAAGTTCGCGTTTTATGTTTGTACTCTAGGATTCCTCATGTGTATGTAGGTCGTGTTCAGATATTTTTGTTCTCGTAAGTGTGTAGATGTAAATGAACTCGACTGTACCTAGTCTCGAGTACCGGCCAAATTTAACCGTTATTCATTTAATTTTTCTGGTGTGAAACAAAATATTTTTACCTACACTATAGCCTTCAGGCCTACAGCGTATGATGGTTGCGTTTATCACGTGATATATACAAAGCATCTGTCACTCACACTCGCATTTTGCACAAAACGTGACGGATGCTTTGTCACTTATTTATCGCGCGATAAAAGCAAACAGGTAATCTAAAATCAGAGACGCTCTAATCTCGATAGCTCAGAAGCGAGCTATAATACCGAAGAATATTTCAACAGCACTGTACGCCTGTATGGTACACAATGAAGTACAAACGAGCAAGTTCTAAAAACCCCCGAGGATCTTTCTAGATTTGATTACTTTGTTTAACCACACATAAATATCTGTGAGCTCTAATTAAGTTTGCAACTACTAAGTATAAAAAGGAGCTATTACCGTATAACTGAACTGCCGGGGGAACCAAAATAAAACGGAACGTAAATCTACTTAGAAAACTCGCCATTAGTCTGATGTTGCTACTAAATCACTGATTCTCAAACTTTGTGTGTTATAAAGGAGACCTTTTTTCATGGGATATTTTATGTAAGACACTTGACTGCAATCTAGGATATTTATATCTTTGTTTTCATGACCACTGGCATTTTGTTAAAAACATACCTATTCTACATAATTTGAAAAAACATTTATTTTTTATGATGTGTTCGGTTGGCCACCGCCGCGACTGATCGTCTCTCCTGATGATGAATCGCGCACCGATTCGAAACATGTCGAGCGTTATTCGACTTCTACGACGTGAGTAAGCCCGTTTAAGTATTTTAATATTTTTTATGAATTTTGATACCCGGTTTTAAACAAATGCAATGATTTAAATATGAAACCATAATCACAGATTAATATAATAGTTCTTCGAACAGATACCCATGTCTGAATAAAAAGGCAAATACCTACTGCTTTTCATGCCTACTCAATTTAACAATGGAGCGACCTTGAACGCGCCGGTCGTTGGCCGCACGTGCCGGCAAAACGAGGCTAGGGTTGACACCGCTTAGAAACGATTTTATAAAAAGTCAAGATTAATGAAAATACGATCGATTTATTTAAATTTATTAGTCAAATTTAATTATCATTAGGTACCTACTAGAAATAGGTATTCACATGCGCTGCGGCACACCATCAAAATCGTTTAAATTTCCGAGTAGGTATATCGGAATCTTACCTACCTATTCTATCTGAACATACCAGAAACCTGAACCAAAAACAACTCTCTGTGCAGGTACCTAAGTAACCTAAATATATCCCGATGACAGTAGGTAAGGTAAGTACCTTACCTACTGTCATCGGTTAGTAAGTACTAAATAAAGTTTGGTAGGTGCCTATATATAATGTGTTACATATTGTATAATACTAGCATTACAAGCTTCGAAACAGTCACTAGGTACAAGTTGTTTTATAATAATCTGATCACGCGTTTTATCTTTGCGAATGCATTCCTTGCAAAAGGTCTTAAGTGTCAAGAATAACGCCGACGTTTACGCCCTTTTTAGGCCGTGCAATGCACTCTCCCGCCACACTGAACTGATTTGGTAAATCTTAGTGTTAGTGAGTAAATTATTGTCACTTGTTGATATAGGTAGGTTGATATAGGTAGGAATTTAAGTATATTAAGTAGGTAGGTTTATTTATGCAACATTACATGTATCTATTATAACAGTGTATGCAATGCGTTTCTAGGTAGGTGCTTATTAAGTTCTAAGAATTTTTAATAACATTTCATCGTCTGTCGGCAAAGAAAAAAAGGATAAATATATGTTGCTTTTATGTTTTTACACCCCGCAACACTGCAGCGCGTTGGTCTCATTCGCGACGAAGCCATTTTTTTGGTGATTTTATAGCGCGACCGGCGGCGTCCGGCCGTGAGCGCGTGTGGCAACCGACTGGCTAAGCGTGTCGGCCACGACAGGCGACGTGTAGGTATCGTTCTGGGTTCCCACGGTACAGATGGGGGGCACTGCCATAATGCAAGGATTTAAATATGACTATTGATTAATACATTTAACTTGACTTTGCCCAATTATTGACGCATGTTCACTGAATCAATTCAAAAAAATTGACCAAATCATTAATTGATTGATGAGTAAATAAGTCAATAATAACAAACAGTTTACAAGAAGAAGTAAAAGATAAATATATACAAACACACTCACAAACTTTTGCCTTTATAATACATTCGTGTGATGCCATCTGATATGAACTTTATAATATAAAAGATTAGAAATTGCTTAGTAGCTCAAGATACAATAGTAACCATAAAACATGCCAGTATAATCACCGTGTAAAAAAAGTTTCAGGAACACTGTTCCACATCAAGTGCAATCCCATTAGCGGCTAGTACAAATCTGTAGCGGATATCCTGAAACCATTACCAATCGTGAAAACAAAGGGCAAGTTCTTAGATGTTTAGCTACATGAAAGTAAAATTTTACTAAAACATAAGTGTCAAAAAATATAAGCCATGCGGGAAAGTGAATCCTTAATAATGATAATAAGCTATACCGCAACAAACCAAACATAACATCGCATCAAGTAAACGTGAATAGAAATATGTTTTATACTAAAGTCGACAGTAGCAAGCATCGACCATGTTTATCGAACCAGTAAACTTTTAAAAAGGCGATGACAGCTATCATCCATACAAATAACATCAGAATCCTTTTCTCCTTCCTCTAAATCGGTCCCTCACTGCGGAGGATCGTGACTCTGTCGATTCATATTTTTAATTGCAGCTCTCTCTCACATATCCCCTTTTCATACTGCTTACAAGATTATACATAACCTATGATCACAAAAATTACGAGCCATATTATTTACGTACAATATCCTTAGTTATTATTTTTAATTATATTATTTATTTAACCGCAACCCAAAATTTACCAAAATTTTGTGAGTATTTCTTTTAATTTTTCTTAATTATTATTTTGCGATGATAAGTCTGAGCTCTGCTTATGATTATAGGTAAATAGTTTGAAGCAACTGGACATTGCTATTTGCAATAGTAGCAAACTTGGCCTAGCGCTGCCGAGTAACCGAGTCCCTGGCTGCAAGTGGTGTTTCCCACGTTCAAACAACTATTGGGCTAATTTATAGGCTTTTACCAGCCGTCCGCAGGTGCCAATAACAGCGCCCCCGACTTCTGTAGCTACATAAGTTTTAATTTACTGGCCGGGGGTCACTGATCCCGGGTAATCAAAGTTGGGGAAGCGTTGGTCTTTTTAGCACTCGAACATTTTAAATATCCTTTACGCATTGTATCTCTTACCACCGTTATTTTTTGGTTATGAAAATAAAATTTTACCGACTCATTCAAAAGTTGTTTTCTCAACTATGCACGAGTATATGGTACATTTTAATGAACATAATAAGGTATTTTCTATGTAATAGCTTTAATAAAACATAAATTGGGCAAGTGCGAGGACTCGCGCATTAACAAGTACCGTAGCATTAACAAGTAACAAGTTCCGTACCATAATCTATAACAAGTTTGTTGTATAGGAACCCCCCTAAAATATTTATTTTATTTTGTTTTTAGTATTTATTGTTATAGCGGCAAAAGAAATACATCATCTGTGAAAATTTCAACTGTCTAGCTTGTGATACAGCCTGGTGACAGATGGACGGACGGATAGCGAAGTCTCAGTAATAGGGTTCCGTTTTACCCTTTGGGTACGGAACCCTAAAAACGACCAACTGCAGTGACATTTCTTAATTTTTTACCAAATTTTTTTTTTTGGAAAAATTGCATTGATCTCACACACTGTGATATATCTTACCCGATCTGACCTCGCACAAATACTATTACAAGCAATAAAATGTACCCAATACTAATTTTTAGACAGCATGGTGAATACATATACATAGACTGAAATGTAAAGTCTAAATGAGAACTTGGAGGTATTTATTATATTATTGCGTTATGCTCGGGTATTATCATAGAGTATATTTGTATAATATGAGATAGAGATATCACTTAAAGATTTGACATGTAGCGCCATCTCGTGCTTTGTGCCGGTAAACTATACAGCTACATGCGGCGTGCTACGTACCTAGCTCAAGATATTATTTTCGAACTATTTCTATTACACTATGTATCAATTTACATAGTGTGATAGAAATAGCATCAAAATCAGTTTATTGTAAAATAAAACAATATTAAATGCGTACAAGTTTATTTTCTGCAGCGTTATCTACAGTAATTTACTGCCATCATTTACACTTAGTTAGTCGAATTGGTCATAATCAAGTCTACACTACACTACACTACACTACACTACACAAATACTAGCTAAATAAAAGTCTTATGATCGTCGCAATTTATAAACGAGTAGTCCATTAGAACTCAAAATATTGTCGTAATATATAATTGCGTAGAAGAAGCAGTCATCACAATCCAGTAGGTAGATTGCCAGAGTAGTCGTGAATAGAAGAATCGGCATCCAAAAACAAAGCCAGGTCGTCGTAAATAATCAATTAAAAGCAGAGAAAATGTTTTGAATGTATCCGAAATTGAAATTGAGATGTGAAACGGTAAACTTTTAATTTAACACATCAACACAATCTATACGTCAAATATGTCAATATCACGTTCCATTTCACAAAAAATACAGCATGTCATTATTTGTAGTAATAATTCATTAAAATAAATAAATTATAAAGCAAACGCCTTACATCATAAAATATATTCGTTTCAAAATTACAAGAGTGCTCACACTTTTAAATCTGTTTCGGTAGTGACAAAATCATTGATAATACTAATTCTGAATATTCTGATCTAAACATTTCATGCGTCAATTGGAATCCGCAGTAAATATTGGAAGATTTTGTTACCATAATTTATAATGTTGAATGATACCATTGCAAAAAAAGGCATTTTGATTAAAAGTTTTTGTTTTAGTGGGACATATGTTAAATAATATAAATTAACTATTTTACAAAATATGGTAATAAGATTTAGCGTCTAAAATTCTTCTCTTAATTTAGACGATAACAGTGACATCTCTCGCTAAGAACCGGTATACTTTTCCAATGTAACTCGACTAAATTGAATATCACTTAAAATTTATGCAATTTCAGATGTTAGACTGACCACCTAAATGAGTAGCATAAGAATCTGTTAATTTGTTCTAAGTTATAAGACCGTGGGTATTATGACAAAGGCATTTATCACTTTGTCCATAGACCATAACATAATGTTAAAAGTTACTCAAAATAGACGCATTGTAATACGTCGAGTCGCGGAAAGCTCCCCTACAATAACCTACAAATAACATATGTATATAAAATATTCTCTTATTGCGCCTAATTCGCAACAATGCAGTTTAAACTTAATGTACTTAACTCAGTCCCTGCAACTGCAGAAACTTCAGTGTTCCCTTGTTGGCTGATCCTCGTGGGCCCACAGGAAATTAAAACACTTCAGCTTGGTGCATGCGGTCCAGCCTCGTGTGCTTTACAAGTTAGGGCAAACAGCTTGAACAGTTTTAAAGTGTTGGTTAAAATGTATTAAGTAAGTAAAGCTAAATTAGAAATTGCCGGACAAAGGCCACTCCTAAGGACCGACACAATGATGCTCTAGCGTTACCCGCATTAAATGTCTTCGCACTTGACGAGATCGTAGGTTCATCTTGCGAAGAGGCTTCTCACACCTCTTGTTACGATTCGTGGTTGCTAATTGCTATTCGAGAATCTTTCTGCTTCAGTTACCGTTGCCTATATGAACAATGCCTTCGTCGAGCAACAACAGACGTGCTTCGGCTATGATACCTGACTATGATGATGATGATGATGAAATTAAACATGCAAGTATACGAGCTACAATAGTTAAATCTGAGTTTTCATTTCGCTAGAATCAAGTAGCATCGTTGCAAATGACATTTGCGTGACCGCTAGTTGCGCTTAAAATGTGCCGCCTTCCTTGCATTTAATTAAACAAACTTTTTTTTTATACAGCGTACATATTTGATATAACCGCAAATTGAAGCCAGACGGAGATTTTAGTGCTATAATCTGATATTTATAACAATTATTAATTTAGCGTTAACTGCCATAGCCTAATTAATTTATGAAAATTTTCTGAGCAGCAATGTATGGCGTAGTTATTACTAGTGACAGTTGTCACATCACGATGTTTAAGTGTCAACAAACAACAACAAACAAATACATTACGTGCTGAATTATTTTATATAGAAAAAATAATTCGATTTTTTTTACAATTTACGGTGCAATATATTAATAAGTGCCTATGCTAAGACCCCGTAAAGTTTGCGGTTATATCAAATATACACGCTGTATATTAAGGGACAGTCGATTTCATTTACATCTACACACTTACGAGAACAAAAATATCTAAACACGACTTTATGCTCCTGACAATAGGGTCGTGTTCAGATATTTTTGTTCTCGTAAGTGTGTAGATGTAAATGAACTCGACTGCAATCTTACACAAATCGACCTAGTCCCAAACTAAGCAAAGCTTGTACTATTGGTACTAGACGATAATATAAATAATATATACAAATGCATATATGTATAGATAACATCCATGACCCAGGAACAAATATTCGAGTTCATCACACATATATTTGCCCTGGCTGGGATTCGAACCCGGGACCGCCGGCTCAGTAGACAAGTGCTTACATAATGGTTTAGAAAATAAGCTGAAGTGGGTGGGCAGATATTTTGTGATCTGTCAAAGACCTTTGACATGGTGGATCATGGTATCTTATTGGATAAATTGTCTTTTTATGGTGTTGCAGATACTAGTCTTAAAATAATTCGATCATATCTATCCGACAGAGATCAAACAGTACAAATAAATCAGGCCAGATCACAATGCCAACTTATATCAAAAGGCGTACCGCAGGGATCTATTTTAGACCCGTTATTATTTATTGTATACACAAACGATCTTCCACATAGCATTCCCAAGCAATTAAAATGTAACATAATTGAATATTCCGACGATATATCACTTATTACGTCTGATAACACCGTCAGGGATACGGTGTCTAATGTCAAAAGTGCTCTTGACTTAGTGAAGACTTGGTTCTCAGCGAATAAATTAAAATTAAATGCCAACAAGACGCAAATTATGCAATACAGCCTAAAGCCTACAACAGAAAATGTACATCTAGAATATGTAGGAAACAAATTACCATATAATAAAGAGACAAAATTTCTAGGGATAACTATAGATAGTGCATTAAAATGGGATAAACATATTGATTATCTGTGCAAAAAACTTACGAAAGCGGCCTTTTCAATTAGAAAAATTAAGGAGTTATGTGGCATTCAAGCAAGTAAGACTGTATACTACGCATACTTTCACTCATTAATGTCTTATGGAGTTTTAATTTGGGGACATGCAGCAACATCATCAAGAGTTTTTAGACTGCAAAAAAGAGCTCTTAGAAACATTTTTGGTCTGACTGGTCGAGAGACCTGCAGAGCCATATTCAGAGAGACTGGTATAATGACGTTTTATTCACTGTTCGCGTATAGAAACTTACTGTATGCACGGAAAAACATCGGTGGCAGTATAAGGAGAAAGGATATTCATAACTTTCCCACACGCAACAGAAATAAGTTGTGCCTACCAAAAACTCGACTGGCTAAGACTAAAAATGTTTCATCCATCAGAGCCTAAAAATGTACAACCATCTACCCGATTGTGTAACCTCACTCAATGACGCTAAATTTAAATTGTATTTCAAAAGTAAATTAACTGAACACGCACTGTACAACATAAAGGAATATTATGACATTGAATTTAAATTAAATGAAAACTGAATATGGAATGACTCATCTATAAAGTATATAACAATATAATTTAATAATTTGTTTCGTGTAATATTAGAATAATCATATATCATTTTTAAGACTTATTCTAGTGCATAATTTATGTCAATGGAATAAATAATTTTGACTTTGACTTTGACTTACAAACTTCGCCAAACGTGTCGTCAAAACTCTAGCGCGTCGAGTTTTGACGACACGTTTGGATGGGGCATGGATAACCGGTCATAATCATAATCCGAGAACCTTGGAGGAAACTCTTGTACATCAATGGACTTCATTCCCATGAGATAATGATTACGACGAAGGTGGATACACCTTTATTAGGTAACTATACTCTTATTAATCGCACGACAGTAAGTAGTAAATGACAGTGCTTGGAGAACAAAAAGCTCTAGTGTAAGTTTGATTTTAATACAAAAAACGTCTTGAAGGCGTCTGTGACTTTTATTATAGGTACCTATATATGTTTTATTCAATCATAAGTTGTTTCCATATTGTCTATCAATTTTAGATGGTCACATGGTGGTGATGGTGTTTTGTTGCTTTAGAACCTTGCACTTGAAGATCTGGATGAACATTCTAATGATCCAAGATGAAATGAGCAGTACTCTTTCTTTACTCAGATATTATATTTTACAATGGCTGTATATTTAGCGTTGGTACTTATGATAGTAATTAATAAAATTAAATATAAAGCGTATTCGTAGAGGTATTAAACACGGGTAATTAATATTATAATCCTGCCGCTCGATAAGCAATACAATAACTAATTTGACCCCACTTAAATTATGATGAGAAACTGTAACAAACTATTATTAAATTAATTTGCATTTTCGAACTAGCTGGTGTTTATCTTGCTGGAATAATATAGTTTAATTAAGTGCTGCCTCTAACTTTTAAGTACCTTTAGAACAAATTTGTTTTCGCTAAAAGTTACTTTTATTGTTTTTTCCGCTAATCCAAGAGCTAAGGTAATTTCTCCATCCGCCCGTTTTGAGCTGCCAATACTCCACGTTGTGTTATCCAGTACGTAGTCGCCAATCGAGGTCCTTTCTAACCTAACGGCCATAGGTTTAACGATCAATATGCCCATCCTACTACAACTTGGGTAAGTCTGGAGTCTGGACAGATGAAGAATCTGTGCCTAAGATTTTCTTATAGAAAATAAAGATTTCTTTGATGCCTGCCCCTAACATCACGTGGCAAAAATATCACGCTGCGATTAATTGAGTATATGCCTTTAATAATATCAGACACTGCGAAAAGAGGCCATTTCTCGGTGACAATCACAGACTTTACAAAAAATACACACTTTAAGTATTATAGGTATAAGGCAGGAACGTTTTAATTAGTTGGCTCGTTCTTTTTCCGTGGAGTGCACTTGAACCATAGATTAACTTGAACCGTAGTAATATAAATCACCCCAGCAAGACAGTTGGCGCCCGCTTATGCAGTTGGTAGAGATAGGTAGGTATTCAGAGGCGTTTTAGACATGGAACAGATAAAGAAATGAGGAAACATTTTTTGTAAAGTAGACTTGTTGCATTGTCATCGGGTCTAACTATGAGATTTAAAATAAATAAGAAATAAATAAAATTTTAGCTTAAATCATCATTAGCTTTAAGCTTGCATCTCACTATCACTACTGAACATAGGCCTCCCCTAACAAATGACTCCTTTGACCTTCACAGATTATCAGTCCACCGTGTGAAGGCCCTACTCAATGCGGCTTTCGATTCCTAGTGAAAAATAAAAATGTGTTGATATCGAGAACTAACCGCTATACAAACATGACACTCTCATAGTAACTGACGAGTGATCTAAGCCAGTAAACTTAGATCATTCAACGGGAACTATGTAAACAAACACCTGAACTCCGCGGAACAAGCCTTGAGCTCAAGTTGCCGGAGATGGTACTCTAAACCAGGCACTAACTTTGGACATATAACTTTCCAAGCACATAGCGAAATATAAGTACTTATGACTAGGTACTTCTTTACTAGGAGTTTTCATTTGCAAAGTCTTCTAGTAACTTCATTCGATTTCAACCGTTTATATTTACTCCTGCATTTAGGAGGATTCTAAACCCCTTGGTTTCGTGTTCATGGTTTCTTAGACTTTTAACTTTATTGTTTAAGACTGCGTGCTTAGTAACTTTTAGAACGGAGATGGATTAATAGGACTAGATTTTTCCTTCAATATGCACTCTCTGGATGAAAACGCAAAACTTCTTACAATTTCATGACCAAACATCGGTTACTATACTTAATATAGTGCAATACAAGACAAGCGACCCGCCCGGTTTCGCACCGGTGCAATGCTGATAAAGTATGCATGTATTATGCATATAACTACTGAGTCGGCGGTCCCGGGTTCGAATCCCGGCCGGGGCAAATATTTGTTCTTGGGTCATGGATGTTATCTATATATGTATTTATATATTATGTATATCGTCGTCTAGTACCCATAGTACAAGCTTTTGCTTAGTTTGGGACTAGGTCGATTTGTGTATGATTGTCCCTTAATATTTATTTATTTACTTAAAAAAAAAAACCTTCCTCTTGAGACACTATCTACTAAAAAAAAACGCATCAAAACCCGTTTCTTAATTTTAAATATCTAAGCATACATACGGACAGACAGACAGGAAGCGACTTTGTTTTATACTAGTATATAGTGATGATAACTTGTGTCGTGGTTTAAAATCAATCCAGCATCCGATAATCAATCAAGACTATCATTCGTCTTTAGCACTGAATATCACAATTTTGCACGTTCCACATACCTTATCAAAATTTTCCAGCATCAGACTCGGGCATCCCGCTGCGCTAATTCCATATCTAATTACTTCGCACTCACTATATCATCTGACATTATTTATCCTCCGCCCTGCTTCACACTTTAATTAAAAATGACTGATTTATTTATTGGGTCATTCTACTTTTAGACCGCCATTGTTTCCATGTTTACGTAAAAAGTATTAGTTAGTTTATCTTCTAGCATTAGGACTATATTAAAAAAACACCGGCCAAGTGTAAGTCGGCCTCGTGCACCGAGGGTGTACGTACAAACACTTATCCCATCTTAACTGGCCGGGTTAAGTTATGTTTGCACCCTGGTATGTATGGTGCCGGATACAAATGTGGTGCAAAGTTAACGCAACCGATCACGTTTGTTGTATGAGGAGCCCCACTTAAATATTTATTATATTCTGTTTTTAGTATTTGTTGTTATAGCGGCAACAGAAAAACATCAACTGTGAAAATTTCAACTGTCCGGCTATCACGGTTAATGAGATACAGCCTGGTGATAGACCGACAGACAGACGGACACCAGGCTTAGTAATAGGGTCGCGTTTTTACCCTTTAGTTAACCATATAAATATCATTTTTAAACAGCCGTTTACAATTAATTTTAAACCAGATGTTACCACAAATTACCAGGTTTATACGGCTGTAATAACTAATTAAAGACTTTTTATATACAAATTCCCACAAACCAATTACGGAACGCATAGCATATTTATTTTTTATAAAAAAGAATAAGAAAGTGGCTGTCTAAAACTAGAATAACCCCAATCTTTCGTATCGTATACCGGTAAAGAAAGCTTCATTTACGCTGGCTTAATCCGTTCAAGCAATCGGTAAAGCGTTGCTCGTGTTACCGGTATTTAATTAATGTCGAGTCGCTGGCTAATGAAATATTTCCTATTTGATTGACACGAGAAAATGACCTAGAAAATAAACCAAATCAGAGCATTAATTTTAGTTACGTAAATGATTTAAAACTTACATGCTATATGGCTCACGTAAAAACTAAGGTTCGATTTTTGATATTATATGAGTATGGAGGGGAATTTTCCTAAACTACATGCAATTTCTAAACTCAATTATTATTGGTTAACCATCATTGGCCATATATTAGGCACAACCCTCGAAAATATAAACAACGCAAGCTTTAAAAGTTCAGTTCTAGAAATTATAAGTAGTAACATGTAACATAAGATTTCAGCGGAATAAAACTGGTTTAAACATATGCTGTCGATTGAAACAGTTAAAGTAAGTACTGCGAATACTGCGAATAACTTTATTATTTATAGAACAATGAAAGTTATGTACTTGGACTTCAAAGTACATAGCTTTCATTGTTCTATTGCCGTACCCGATAACTAGCATCAAAGTGATAAAAGTTAAAGGTTGCCAGTTTCTATAGCCTAGTTGGTTTTTAGTCCACGCCATATTGCGAATTTTTAGTGGTACTCATTTATTTTACTGCGAACGACAAATTTTTGGTAACTGACATTGAAAGTCACTGAGGTAAACAAATAGGAAACAGGTCTAAGTAGGCCGTATATTTCAATTAACATTCGCATAGTAACGACAACACTATCCACAGCAATGGAAGCAAAAAAATTTCAATACGATCGGCATTTATTTCAGATGAACAAAGAAGGATTGATCAGCATTAAACATTTTTTTATACTCCAGTACTTTTGTCTGTCATTTATGTAGTTACTAACTCTAATATAAAGACATAAATTATGAAAGTCTGTAAAAGTCTATACTCTACTGCCCAAAAAAACACTGCTAAACGATGTTATAATGTCGCCAAAAAAGCACTACTTAGTACCACAGATTACAAAATAAACAACTGCATTCAGACAATTTTCAATAAAAAAAACTTACTGTACTAACTACTAAGGCATTATAGCCAACTTAAAAAAAAGTTTTATCTTCTGTGCTTGGATGTATAGTATAGTGAACGTATACCTTTAATAAAAAAAAGTATATCAGAGACTTTTTTTTTAATTTGTTGATTCCGAGCATGTAATTATTTTCTTTGTTGTTTATTTGCATTTTATTTATGAAATGTCGAGTCGTAGAAAAAGTATTGTAGGCAACGTTGTACAAGTAGGTCAAAAGACGCTCGTGGCATCTTTCTTACGATGTTCGCTACGCTCACATCGTAACCCATGCCGCTCGCGTTTTTTGCCCCCTCTTATACAACTGTTGCATAAAATAGTACTATATGTTTATATAGAAGCATTGTTGATATAATTACACGTAGTTATAAAACATTTCATAAACTTCATTTGTGTCTTTTCGTCAGTCATTGTGTTTTAGTGGGTCAAAAAACATGTACCTACATTTAGTTAAGGGCTATAATTAGAACAAAACATAATCGATTCCTTTGTTTAACGAATGTGATCCATATCTTTTGTATGACTAACTTTCGTTACCCAAATTACGCGATCGTAATTTTGATTTTCTTAAGCCTTTAATGCCATGTACACGTTTTTGAAAATAAACTCACATAATCACAAATTGATATTCTAAAAAATGTCTTCACAAACACGACAATCTTTATAACAATACACAATCAAGCAAGCTCGCTTCGAACTAACTACAAGTCCTTTGTACCGAAAAGTTTCCAGTTTTTCGCGACTGGGTTTGCATTTCTTATCCAGATAAGTAGATTAAGTCCGTGGGTCGCGGATGGGACTGTGTCAAACTTGAAGTTCGAGTTATAACAGAATGGTCTTCTTACTAGAAAAACAAATGTTATTCGGACAATTTGTGATACAAAAAGTTGAAGAATATTCGTATTTAATGAGTAATGACACTTTTTACCTTACAACATTAAAACAAAGACGAGGTTATAAATTTATGAAACATGTAATGTAATGTCTTATTTTTTTTGATCTGGGTACACACCACAACGCTATGGTTAAAGCCTTTCAAATAAACAATGCAATAATCGACACACAAAGCATAAGGAAAATTGGAAAGGTTGCTTGGGCGTTAGGGTGGTGGAAAGGTTAACGCGCTGGACCGGCAATCCAGACGCACCGGGCTAGTTACGCATTTGAATTTTTCTTTGAGCTTTGATCTTTGTATCAATGGTTTAATATATAAAAAAGGGTTCACTAATATGTTGCATAAAATTGATACTCATATTTTCATTTTGCATAACAACCTTTGACAGAAACCTCATTTCTCCGAATTTTATTTTGCATAATTTTTTTCTCATATTGATGTCACATTTTTGAAGTGAAAACTTCTTTAGCGGCGCTTTTTTAGATGGGTAAAAAATGTTAAACTAGCGTCAGACAATGTCAATCGTCAGATCTGGGGCTAGTACAACATGGCGCGACTTTGCATGTCGCGCGACTTAGCGTCGCCTGTCTTTTTTACACAGTATTGACAGGAAAGTGACAGGTATAGTATATGTCGGGCGAAAAAGAGTCGCGTGTCAAAGTTGTGATAGACGTGCTGATCGAAAAGCTTAGCTCGTAGGACGGATAGAGATGGGGTAATATACTTAGCGCCTGCGCGTGTGTGTTGACTGCTCATGTGTCAATCGTTTGTATACTTGAGAAATTCGTGTATATAAATAAAGTGCTTCAAAGATGAAAATGGAAGAAAGTGTATTTATTATGGAAAAAAGGGACGAAGAATTCAAAGATGGAAATGGAAGAAAGTCCATTTATTAACGAAGAAGTAGCGGAAGAAAATAAGTGAGTAATTTATAAAAATATACATATGTACCTACACATAATAGATGTAATACAAATATATTACAATACGTGAATGTTTGTATGTAAAGTCGCTACATTTGCAATTTCAATTGACGGTGACTTTACGTTCCACTATTGCGCAAAAACTACACAAAAGATTTGCGTAAAATTCTGCAGTACCTCAAACCTTAGCACTTTGCCGTTCGGATATAGCTTTGCCCACCCCGTCACATTTCACAAAAACCGTAATATCCCAACACTAGCTGAAGATGTACACTTTTTTATAATCTGTGATTGAAAGCCAACTATGAAGCGGACAACACTAGCCGGCTGACCGGCCCGTACCCGTCGTCAGTTGCGCGTGAGCAAGCTTTGAGTACAGACGTGTTTTTTTGCGGGCCAAATAGTACTCGAAAACTTTAGTTGTATCTCGGTAACGGAAACTCGTACAGATATGTGTTTTTGACTGTGATTATTATGTAGTTAAATAACGTCATGGGCGGGAGCTTATCTCTGAATGTTTATTAGTTTTGTAATTATGGCGATGGGCAATGTCATAAGCAGATTTTCGGCCACTGAATATGACTTTGCCCGGCAAAATTGGACCCTTAGGGTTGTCACCCAAAAGTTATTTTGAACAAGTTGGTTTTTACTTTTCTCCATGCAGCACGTGCCTTGGTGCGTCCGAATTTGCCTCAAAATGTAGGTATATATGTTCGTATGGTAGGTTGATCGTACGGAACGTTTCGACTCGAGTAGGGTCTATCTTAACTGCACGAGTAATTATTATGTGCTTACCTATGAAATTGTCGTTTTTTATTAATTTTATAATGATAACTGCGAAAAAAGTGATTCTAAAGCTAAATGATATTTTTTTTAACGTTTACCTTCTTAATGAAAATGATTGTTACCATAATTATTACCAACTTTAATTGCTGACAACTTACTCAATACTCAGTTTACATTTAAATACATTTATTTTAAAAAAGTCATAACAATTTCAGTACAGACATAATCACCATAATTATAATGCATTTATTTTTAGGATAGGTAGACAACTTGCACAGTCCCAGTCGAAAAAAAAGAATTAGACGAAAAGTAGGCCTAAGAAATTACAAAACTTATACAGACGAAATGCTAGATCTTGCTGTTGACGTGGTGGATAAAAAAATGTTATCAAGTCGAGATGCTGAAAAACAGTTGGCTATCCCAAGACGAACCATATTAAATAAATAAAAAAAAAAACATATGAAACCGGTTGGAGGGCAAAAAAAGTTATCAGATCAAGAAGAAAAAAAACATGTGAAAATTTGATTGCTGCTGGAGACTTTGGTAGCCCGATGACTAAATTAGATTTAAAAATGGTGGTCCACAAATATTGTGAAAAAAATTCGTGCGATATATTTAATGGAAAATTGCCTAGTAGCACATGGGTGGCAAGTTTTCTGGAAAGACATAAATCGAAACTGACGAATCGATATTTCCTTTTGTAGGATTTTATTGAACTGATTAATTTTTTTCCTTCGCCTCTAACCTCAATATTTATAGAACAAAGTCGGAAAAATGTGTTTACATAAAAGCTAGCTGGCCCTGCGGGGTTACACTTCGAATACATTTTACAATTCACACAGGTAACGCCGTGGTATAAAATATAGTCTTTAAATATGATATATTAAAACCTGCGTCTGAAGAACCTCTATCCATTTGGGAAAAACCGTTAACATATTTTTCCGAATTCGTTTTATAATTAAACAGAAGATAAACATTATATAGATATATACCTAATCGAAGTAAGGTAAGTTATGTAATAAAGATAACCCTAGATTATCCTCATATTAAACGGTACGCAATTCATTTTATCCCAGAAAATAAGAATTTAAATTGTTTACAGTAACAGGAAAAAACTCTGTGCTAAACTCATAACTCTACCTTCTAACCTGGCGTAGTCGGGTAAAAATCAAAACTGACAACCCTAGCACTATAAGATTTTTGTATGGAGAGTGCAGGATTTCTGTTTGTGACTTTGCCCAGTTCGATGTTGTGAGAGCTATTGTGATTTAAGAGAATATTATCAGATGAAACTAAAATATAACTATTCTGCATTATAGTCCTTAACTACGCTAACCATAAGTTTGAAAATGCCAGAGCAACAAACACTTCCACAAAATGGGCAATGACGTAATTTTTTTATTTTTTTGGCCCGGCACTTTGATTGCGATTTTCACTAATAAAGACGCTTGTTTTTGAACTAGTTTCCGGACGTATGTAAAAAAGGGCCTACAAAATTGTATATGTTACTAATAAGTTTTATAAAATGACACAATTAACTAGTGAAAAATACAAAAGTCACTAAAGTACTGGTACTGTTGTACATCTTATCAAGGATCAAGCAAGACACAAGACTGGAAACCTTGGGCCTCGAACGGTGTAAAACAAATTAGTGTTAAAAGTAGTATATGTAGAGTTTTTGTTTAAAAGTATTTTATAGTAATAAATAAGGCAATCTGGGAGTTTTCTTTGGCGGTTCTTTCTCCTCAGTAAGCCTTTAGTGAACCGCTGGTAGATATTTTAAATAAATAATAAATGCCCTTCTGGCACATGTGTAACTGTCTTTACACATTAGGCCCATCTGGCATGTATGAACACCTTTATTTTAAATTAATATTTACAAAATGGGTAGTTTGCACAAATGTAAATTTGACAGAGAAAAATTGTGTTTTTCTCAGTCAACCTTTGACAACGGTATCTGTAAAGGTACTGAAACGTCAGGGAGGCTCAAATAATTAATATACGCGATATAATCCGTTTAAATTGTTTTATTTAAACCTTTGGGTAGTGAAATTGATGAAAATTTTAACTTAATACAGAGTAGGTGCAGCAGAAGTGCGACATATTCGAGGGAAATCGTTTATTTTTCAATAATACATTAAAGCAATGCGCGCGTGACTCATTGGTTCTTGATATTAGGAGTATCAATTGTGATACATCCACATTATAACATGTATTAATATTTTATATATGTAATTATTAGTAGTCTTATTATTTTTTTAATACCTTTTTGTACACGGTGTTAGTTTGTCTATCTTCTTCTCGTACTCACTCTGCTCAAAGGTTAACTGGAAGAGATCCCTTATAGGGATAAGTTCGCCTTTGTACAATACAATACAACAATACTTTATTGCACACCAACAAGAAAAATATTTCATGAGAAATCTTAAATTAAACAATGGTAGACAATAGGCGGTCTTATCGCTAAAGAGCGATCTCTTCCAGACAACCTTTGGGTAGCGGAGAAAACAAATTTAAACAGAAAATAGTAGGTGGTGAGAGTTTGTACCATGTTATTTGTAATAGATATATTTTTTAACTGTTTTTGTGTACAATAAAGTGTTTACTTACTTACTTACTTACAAGTTCGCCTTTGTACCTATATGTTATTTGTTATAGATGTATTTTTAACTGTTTTTGTGTACAATAAAGTGTTTACTTACTTACTTACAATTTGTGCGAGATTATTCCCTAAACATTCCAAAATATTGAAAAATGCACAACGTTGATGTTTAGGTTTTCACTTCTGTCGGCACTCCCGGAGTGCAACCCGTCCTTTTTTTTTATCAGAACATTCATATGGCAGAATATGAATAAGCATAATATTTACATGTCCGAATAGTTATTTCGAAGAAATTTATATCTCATAATCAGACCTAGGAATCCGTGGGGCAAATTTCGTTGACAGGTAGGGACATCCTATATCGACAAATTAAATTATCGATGTTCGTTTTATATACTAGTGTAAAAATATGTTTTTATTAAAAGTAAAAAATAATAATTACAGTATAGCTTGGACCCACGTTTAATTATTTCAGGTTGTTTTTTAAGGAATTCTTCTATTTTTTTAGGAGGCATTATTTATTTATATAAAATACTTATGTAATATAACGTGTTTACAAATGACACTGTCCGACGACATTGACAAGTACCTATTGTTTTATAGCGAGTTAGCGATTGTCTATGTAGGTAATTTACTTCTATTGAATTATCAAAAGAGGTTGAGATAATTATTAACTATTTTGTAGTGCTATAGGTATTACACCCTACCTTTATATTAAATATCGTAACCTAGCGATTATTTAAAATATGCTATGTTGAACAATTGAACAAAAAACACACAATGTTGGGGGCGATCACTAGTATATAGAACGAACATAGATAGTTTAATTTGTCGATATAGGATGTCCCTACCTGTCAACGAAATTTGCCCCACGGATTCCTAGGTCTGCTCATAATATTTATAGTTCGATCCTGTTATGGTCGCAGTTCTAACCTAACCTTACCCATTAAGTTCGGTTCTAACCTAACCTACTTCACTGGCAGCAGTTCGGTTCTGTTGTGGTCACAGTTCTAACCTAACCCATTAAGTTCGAAAAAAAAAACCAAACCTAACCCATTAAGTTCGGTTCTAACCTAACCTACTTTACTGGCAGCAATTCGGTTCTGTTGTGGTCATAGTTCTAACCTAACCTAACCGATTTTACTGGTATCAGCTTATAATCGCCTAATCTAACCTTAAACCTAAACTAGTTTCCTAGCACTCGTCTGTTCCGTAAACTATGTCTTTATGCCATAATAAATTCGGCGATATTAATGTTCTGCCATATAAAATTATGAGAAATAAAAGTCAGTGATACTAGTGTTCTGCCATTTAAAATTATGCTAAATGAATAGTATGCCAACTGACAATTATGATACTAAATGATTATGCTAAAGAATCATTCGGCTAAAAATGATGGCTGTTATGCGAAATGAAATTCGGAGAATCGATATTATGCAAGATAAAGTGAACCCATAAAAAAGACTAGGTTACCTATTTACCTTTTTTGCCAGCGCTAACGAAGTTGCGGTTTAATTACTTAATCCCTAAAACGATAATTAATCTTCAGCATGACTAAAACAAACTTCGAGTTCATTCCTATACCATACATTCATTTCTATAGCGTTTATTTAATCATGTAGATATTGGCTTACTCTCAAAACGCATGACCAACAATAGGCAAAGCTCCTAACAATATTGGAGTAAGCCGAGTAAGTAAGTGCTTACCGACTGCGAACACCCGGCCACTAACCAGCAGCCTCGCAGTTTACATAATCCCTCGCTTGTGTTGTGCGCTAGTTATGGTCGAAGAGTTCGATTTAGCATTAATGTGTAATTATTGTGGATTTTCTGCCTGTCTTATCATGTTATAACTATGGCTGACATATTAGAAAAAGTTTAACATCCGGCATAAATTCGTTAAGAAATCAATGAAAAACGTAGACGAAGCACTGGATTTTAGGGATTAAAATTATTTTACTCAAAGGTAATTAATTATCTGCTACCTGGTGACTCCTTTTAACGAATGAATAGTATAATTTCAGATGCAATTGAAGAGAAACAGAAAAAAATATTAAATCGAAATACGTATTCTTGAAATAACTTATTGACCGAGTGAGCGAATCGACTCTGTTTCAGCTTCGCCAAAATGTCTATCGTATGTAGGGATGTTCGGATTTCCCGCTGTTCTCACCTAGAGGGTACTCCCCTACTTGACCTAATAACGCAAGTGCTAATATTATTACACCTATCAACGTTAGCTCTAATTTTCATTAGCCCTAATGTCATTTCACCTAATTTTTATACCCTAATTAGTTGTTAAACCTAATAATCCAATACTCTAATAATGATTTGTACTATTTGTCAACAATACTAATATGAAATAACCTAATAATTACCACACCTAATGATTATTAGACCTAATCATTACTGACACTAAATGTCAAGAGTACTAAAGATTATTAAACCTATTTTTACGTTAAAACAGAAAATACGGATTTGGACATACATCGAATTGGCTGAACCCCGAAAACTGTAGGTTAGGTTAGGTTTCTATTATGACAATGTATAGCGGAGCGAGCGAAGCGAGCGGAGCGTCAAAAGATTCCAATCATCCTGAGTCTATGGCAATTCCGACTCCACGTGGTCTTGCCTGTCCTACCCTAGTGTTATTCCAAAACCGGAGGCGCGTAGGGAGAGCAGCCCTCGCCTTAGGTTTATAGATAAATAGGTTTAATAAAATTTAGGTTTTAGCATTATTAGGTATTATAATATTAGTAGTCTAAAAAAATCGGCTAAGTGCAAATTAGGGCTAGTGAGAATTCGGTATGAAGTAATTAGGTATTATGAAAATTCGGAATCCTGAAATTAGGGCTGTTCATTAATTAGGATGAATGAAAATTCGGGTTGGTGATTTTAGGGTTACCAAAATTAGGGCCAATGAAATTAGGATGAAAGTTTTTCGGGCTAACGGAGGGGAACCCACCTAGAGACCACATTTCTCAACCGTTTCTCATGAATTTTGTCAGTAGCTTTGAAAAACATAATATCGAACTTTTTGCTTTGATAAATATATTAAAAATATTAAAATGGCAAATGGGGTAAAGAAAAAAAATCCCTTTCGACAAAAACTCGGGACCTCTACACAGCTCACAGATCCACGAGTTTAAGATAAGCAGCGTCTTCCTACAATTAGGCAAACGTAACAACAGCAGTAGTTTAACTTATTATGTACCTACCTTCGTTGCAACTTAATGGAGCGTCTGAATCCTGTTTCCCCAGCGGGTCTTAACGCGGACAAAAGCCAAGTTATTGTTGGAGCCTATATAAACTACATGTTGTATGTCTGGCTGTTTTTGTAGTAACGTAACGTTAGATTTAAATGTGACGGTTGCTATGTAAAATCTCAAATTTCGTAATGGCGACGTCCGTTACAGGGGCGGCTATTGTTCCTGCCATTGAAAAATTAAACGGCATGGGGAACTATGGATCATGGAAATTCGTTATGAAAATGATTTTAATCCATGAGGATCTTTGGGAGTGCGTAGAGACTAAAGACGGTAAGGCCGTTTGTGAAGATAAGAAGAAACAGGACAAAGCTCTGGCTCGCATTTGATTGAGCATTAATCCTGCGGCAATCACGCACGTGCGGAATGCGTCTACCGGTTGGGAGGCGTGGAATAGTCTACAATCTGCGTATGAGGACCGGGGGTTGTGCAGAAGGCTAGGTCTTATGCGGCAGCTGTTTGGGATGAAACTGCAAGAGTATCCTGACATGCAGACGTATCTCGCGAAGGTTGACTGCGCTGTGGTCTGCGCTGGAAGACGAGTATTTGGCCGTTATAATGCTTAGTGGGCTCACATCCGACTATGACCCACTGATAATGGCGTTGGAAAACTGCAACGTAAAAATGTCGAGCGAGCTGGTAAAACAGAAACTTTTACAAGAAGAACAGCGCCGGACCAACGGAACGGACAAGAGCAGTGGTTCCGTAATGGTGGCAAAGCGACACGAAAAGCCTGTCAAATGTTTCCGCTGTAAGAAGCTGGGTCACATTTCCAAGAACTGTCCCAATAAGAATACGGAGTTGAAGAATCCTAGTAAATGCACGGCGAATATGCTGAGCGCGCTGTCCGCGAATGTACAGTCGAGCTCGTGGTACATCGATAGCGGCGCATCATGCCATCTATGCAACAGAAGGGAAATTCTTCAGGACTTCGTGGTGGATACAAGTTTGGAAGTTACGGTGGCGAACGGCGAAAAAATTCGGAGTGCGGGTCGTGGCAGTACCAAACTGCATGTTCGAGATGGCATAAAAACTCTAAGTGATGTTGTTTTTATTCCGAATCTGTCATGTAATTTAATGTCTGTCAACGTTTTGACATCTAAAGGTTTTCGAGTTATTTTCTGTTCTGAATTTTGTAAAATATATTTTGATAATGTTTTAATAGCTATTGCTAAACGTGAGAATGGTTTATATAGATTAGAAACTTTATCGTCGCGTATATGCAATGTATCAAATACGTCTGAGTCCGAGTCCGCTGATCAAGTTGTGGCGAATGTGGGGACTGGATGTGTGATATCTCAAGATGTGTGGCATCAGCGTTTGGGTCATCTAAATTCAAGGAGCATGAATCTACTGAAATCAGGTATGGCTAATGGCATTAACTTTGAAAACTCGAATTATAAACAATGTATTTCGTGTATTGAAGGAAAGACTGCGAAGTTGCCTTTCCCGAAGAAGTCTTTCACTCGAGCTACTGAAGTCCTAGGTCTGGTACACAGCGACGTCTGTGGGCCTATGTCGCCAACGTCAATTGGAGGTGCTCGTTATATGTCAATTTTTATAGATGATTTTACGCGGAAAACTTTTTGTTATTTTATTAAAACGAAAGATCAAGTTTTCGATATTTTTTTTTTTTATTATTTTGTTTACTAACGTGCAATCGGTCTGTATGTGACCATAAGCAGTTATTTTGTTTGTTATTATGGCGTGTGAGGTAGGCCCATCCAATGATGGGATACCTTAAGATGCTTATTATTTATTTATTTATTTATTTAAATTTGTTGTTAAGTCCCATATGTGTAGTCGTTTCAGGCGTCTCTGTGGTAGGGATTCACTCAATGCAGATGCTAGCTCATTTTGGTGGTAGAGTATTTTGTTTCTGTATATGGTTGCCATTCGGTCAACTTCTTCTTTTACAGTAGGCATTTTCAGATATTCATGTACTTCTCTTGTTTTGGTAAACCAGGGTGCAGCAACTATTTCTTTTAGGATGTTATTTTGAAACCTCTGAAGTATCTCTATGTTGGAATTCTTAGCTGATCCCCATAACTGGATTCCATATGTCCAGATTGGTTTTAGAGCAACCTTGTAGATCAAAAGTTTATTATTTACAGTTAGTCTAGACTGCCTGCCGACGAGCCATTTCATTGATCTAAATTTAAAGTTCAACTCATCACGTTTTTTATAATATGTGCTTTCCATGTCTGTTTCTTATCAAGGTGGAATCCAAGATATTTTACGACGTCACTTGTTGGCAGTAAATTATTTCCTAATTTTACGGGAGGGCAGTGGTCATGTCTTAACGTGAATGTTATGTGACTTATGTGGTTTGATTTAGCTGCACTGGCTTTGATTTTCCAAGAATTCATCCAGTTGTGTATTTTATCGACGTGGTGTTGAAGATTTTGTGATGCCACTTCTGGGTCCTTACTATTGGTCAAGATGGCTGTATCGTCAGCGAACGTGGCAGTTAGTATGTTCTCTGTCTCGGGGACGTCTGCTGTATATAAGAGGTATAGAATTGGCCCTAATACCGAACCCTGTGGCACACCTGCCATTATGTCATGAAATCCGGAGTATGCATCATTTACCTTAATATAAAATATTCTATCTTGTAGGTATGACTTGAACAGTAAATACATATTGTGTAGCATTACTTTTTTAATTTTGTAAAGTAGCCCATCGTGCCAAACCTTATCGAAAGCTTGTTGGACGTCTAAGAACACCGCAGAACAATATTCCTTTCTTTCCAGCGCTTGCCTGATTGTATCTGTAACTCGGTGAACCTGTTCTATGGTAGAGTGATGTTTTCGGAATCCAAATTGGTGGTTAGGAATAAGTCCATCTTTGGTTATCAGTTGGTTTAATCTTTTGGATAACACTTTTTCGAACACTTTCGACAGCACCGGCAGTAAGCTGATAGGTCTATAAGATGAAGCAAAGTGTGGCGGTTTTCCTGGTTTGGCTATCATTGTTATTTGGGACACTTTCCAGATACTTGGAAAGTGCGATGTTCTTAGAATAGCATTAAACAGTGCACTAAGGAACACAAGTCCTTTCCTTGGTAGCTGTTTCAACACTTCTGCCGTGATAAGATCAAATCCTGGTGCTTTTTTCAACTGTAACTCTTGGATTATCTTTTTTATTTCAGAAGGCTTGCAGCATTCCATTGGTGGGCTTAGTTGTAGGTCACTTTCTAAAAAGGACCGCACTTCCTCGTTTTTATTTGTATCACCTAAGTCGTCATGCGGAGTGAAAACATTACTCAGAAATGTGCCAAATGCTTCGGCTCTTTGCTCATCTGTTTGAGCCCATTCGCCACTCTCCAATTTTAGAGGACATTGTGCTAGCTGTGGTTTGTTTGGAAGTTTCATCATTTTCCAGAGTGAGTACTCGTTTTTACCAGACGGAGAAAGGGTTTCTAATTGCTGTTGTATAGTTTCATCTTCAATTGTTTTGAGATATGTCTTAAGCTCAGCTGCTGCTTTGTTATAGGCCCTTTTATCTTGAGGATGTCGGGATGTGTGCCACACTCTTCTGAGACGTCTCTTTTCTTGTATCATTTGTTTTATCTCCACTGGAACGTTGCTAGATCCGCTTTTATATCTCTTATTTTGGTTTATGACTGGAGTGCTGAGCCATGCCGCAGATTGGATCAATTTAGTGAAAGTAATAGCAGCGTGATCTATATCGTCATCGGATTTAAGAGGTATATTTAGGATAATATTTTCATGGAGGTAGGTTTTAAATGATTGCCAGTCGGTTTTCGTGTTATATAAATAAGGTTTGCTGGCTCTTTCAATTATTGTTGAGCTTATAGTAGCGAGTACGGGCGTATGGTCCGAAGAGCCGTCAAAACAGCTTTCAATTTTTAAAAAGCTACTCGATATATTTTTGTAAATGAAGAAGTCCAATAGGTCTGGCATTTTATTGGAATCAGATGGCCAGTAGGTTGGTCGACCAGTAGTTAGAACTTTCAAAAGATTTTTGTCTATGCTGTTTTTAAGTTCTCTTCTTCTTGTTAGAGTTAAGCGCGAACCCCAGTAGGTGTGTTTTGCGTTCCAGTCTCCGCCTGCTATAAATCTGGTTCCTAGAGTTTGAAAGAAGTGGTCAAAGTGTTGGGTAGTGATTTTATGACTCGGTGGGCAGTAGACTGATGACAGTGTCAAAGGCCCATCCTTATCATAAACCATTATGGTTGTAGCTTGAATAGGTGATGTCTTGTATTCTCGGAGCAGCTGGTGTTTTATGTTCTCCTTAATTATTACGGCTGTGCCTGCGTGCGACGTCCCGTCTGGATGATAAGTGGAGTAGGTACAATATCCTCGAATGGCAAAAGTTACTTGTGGATTTAGATGAGATTCAGATACAAGTAGGACATCGAGATTGTGTGTTTTGAGTAAGGTTTCCACTTCAGTTTTATTGTGAAGAAGACCGTTAACGTTAAAAGTTGCTATATGTATAGTATACATTGTACAGTTATCGAACAAGCTTATTAATTAGCGTGGTCAATAGCCCCACCATTGAGCTCATTTGATCTAAGACTCTATCTAGCTTTTCAGCTTGTTTTGTTATGATGCGTTCTAATGTACTCATGTCGTTGTGGGGCCTTTCTACGTTTGAGGTGATCTGAGCATATGTCGGTTCATTAGATGTGTTCGGTTGTTGTTGTCTTGAAATGTTAGTATATATTTCTTCAGTTTCAGTACTGGCAGGTTCATTCATTTTGTTTGCAATAAGCTGGTCGTGCTCTGTTTGTGCAGTTCTTCGTTTAAAAGACTGTGCTTGCATCTTCCTTTTTTGGATTTCAAGAAAAACTTTACAGCCTTTGTGATTAGCGGGGTGGTCTTCGAAGCACAACGCACATTTTGCTGGAGTATCCCTACCCTTCTGGCAGTCTGAGGTTTTGTGGTTTTCTGCGCACTTGACACACCTGTATGGTCGTAAGCAGTAGTTCTTTGTGTGCCCATATTGTTGGCATCTCTTACATTGTGGTATTGTTTGTTTCTTAATGGGATCTTCAATTTTAACTACAGTATTATATATGTACTTTAGCTGTTTGATAGCTGCATTGTTAGGACCTGGTTCAAGATTAACAAACCATATATATAATGGTATTTTAGATGGACCATGTCTGGCGTTTATAATTTCACCTTTGACTGTATTTCTATTGGTGTAGTCGGGTCCAAGTTTCTTATGACGATTCGATAAGGTCTATCATCTTTGTTTCGGAATGTGTGCCCTATCAAATTGTGTTCTCTTATCAGATCCATCGTCTTTTTATATATTTCTGTGTTGATGCAGATAATTCTTAATTGGGTTCGTGTCACAATTTTGAAGCGGTATTCATTATTTTTAAGAGCAGAGTCGACAAGTTCAGTGAGTTTAGAAACATCCTTAATCCCGTAGAGCACTATTGGAGGGGGTTTTCTTACTCGAACAAATGTATCATTTCCATCATCTAATGGTAAATATGAGTATTGGTTTTGAGTTAGGATTTCTTCAGTTTCTGTGTGGTTTGGTTTTTTACGTGAATCATCTTGACTCGACCTTTTACGTTTCGGACCACGTTGACTTGGAACGGATTGCCAGCTGTGTCTTTGGTTTCCTGCTGTATTTACTGATGTATCTAGCAATTCTTGCACTGTATGATGTTCTGATAAAGCTGCATTATTTTTGGAGCTATCTTGTAAATGTATATGGCTTGGGATGTCACCAAGCGACGAATGCCTTGTTCTTGAATTTACAAAAAGGCTTGGATGGAAAACTTGTTGTACAAATTTTTTGGGATTTTTTTCACCAGTAGAACTGTCTTGTCCTGGGGCCTGGGCAGCCACCCCTGGCAGGTTCACATTTTTGGGGTAATTCATGTTATTTCCATGGCAACACCATATTTGACATATTCCATTTTATCACTAAAGATTGTGGGTATGTCTATATTTTCAAGTTTGTGCCAATGTCACTCGCGTATTTAGAGACACCAGTTTTTATATTTTCCGGCAATTCTGCATTGAGATAACACTAGCACACAATAGTTAAAAAATATAGTTCACTTTTTTAGCAGTTTTGGAAAGGAATTCACAATATTTAACTAAAAATCTATATAAACTTCAAGAGCATACTTGCGTACTTATGACAGTTGACAGTCCGGGAGCTTAAATTATAATATTATTAAACAATTTAAATCGCTGGTCGAGAATCAAACTAACAAAACTATTAAAGTGTTGAGGACCGACAATGGAGGCGAGTATGTAAATAAACAGTTCGAGTTATTTCTGAAGCAGCATGGTATTCTACACCAGAAGACTGTGCCTCACTGTCCAAAACAAAATGCTGCTGCGGAGAGAGCTAATCGCACGATTGTTGAGACTGCAAGGTGTATGTTGCAGGGTGCCGGCTTGGAACAGAAATACAGGGCGGAAGCTATGAGCGCCGCGGTTTATTTAAAGAATAGATCACCAACGAAGGCTGTGCTGGGTGCTACTCCTAAGGAGAAGTGGTCGGGAAGTAAGGTAAACTTGAACCATTTAAGAATTTTTGGTTGAGTTGCTTACTCCGTCTTGGAAAATCGGAAAAAGTTGGATCCGAAATGTAAGAAGTACATATTTATAGGCTACTGCGAGGATACTAAAGGATATCGACTTTTAGATCTTGCTCATCCTAATAAAGTCGTTACATCGCGGAATGTCGTGTTCATAGAAGATAAATTCTATAAAGATATTTTTGTACAGAAGGATCAGCAACAAGTGGTCAACGTGCCGTCTCCGTACATGATCATCAATAACCCTGGATCTGAAAATGTAGGAGCGCTGGCGGCAGAACCTGTTGAACCGATACAAGAACCCCACGAGCATCAGACTCAAGGCACAGAATCTTCTGAAACTAGTCAATCTTGTAGTACTTCGGATGAAGACTACGTTCCTGGATCGTCCTCTTGGGATTCAGATGAATCAAGAGATAGGAACGAATTTGAAGATGCTTTGGTATCAGCATTAGCGAGTTGCGATACGGATACACCAAATACCGTACGTGAAGCACTCGATGGACCTGAATCTACGCAATGGAAGGCAGCAATGCAGGATGAATATCAATCTTTTTTGGATAATAAATGTCTGGAACTTGTGGACTTACCGAAGGGAAAGAAACCTGTTAAGTGCAAGTGGATATTTAAGAAAAAGAGAGGATTAAATGGAGAGCTCCTGCAGTACAAGGCTCGATTGGTTGCGAAAGGATTCACGCAGAAGTATGGAGTGGATTATTTTCAAACATTCTCACCCGTCGTGAGGTACTCCACAGTAAGGCTACTTCTGGCATTAGCGGCTGAATATGATATGGAAGTTGATCATATGGATGTAAAAACTGCTTTTCTCAACGGAGACTTAAAAGAAGTCGTTTATATGGAGATTCCTGAAGGCTTTGATGTAGAGAACAGCAAAGGGAAAGCATACCGATTACTCAAGGCTGTTTACGGATTAAAACAAGCCAGTAGATCATGGAATGAGAAGATAAACGACGTGCTTGTTAAGAAGTTGAAATTCAAAAGGTTGGCATCCGAGCCGTGTGTGTACGTAAGATCGAACAATAATGGACTTGTCATTCTCGGCCTATATGTTGATGACATTTTGGTGTTTAGCAATAGTCAAACTGAGAAAAAGGCGGTAAAAGAGAAAATAATGAAACAGTTTGTTATGAAGGATCTTGGGCCTGTGAAAAGTGTATTAGGTATACACGTCCGTCGTAAGGATGGAAAGATTATTCTGGATCAGTCTAGCTATATTAGCAAAGTTTTGGAAAGGTTTAAAATGACAGATTGCAAACCTGCTAAAACACCGATGGAAGTTGGTTTGAAACTTGCTAGAGCTGAGAAGAATGGAGACTACGAATATAGAAACTTGATTGGTTGCCTGATGTATATCGCAGTCTGTACGCGTCCTGACATAGCGCATGCTGTGAGTATGCTAAGTCAATTCAACGATTGCTACTCGGAACCTCACTGGAAAGCGGCGAAGCGTGTGCTTCGATATCTTAAAGGTACGATTAATCACAGTATTACGTATGAGAAGAAGAAAGAAGAGTGGAATGAATGTGACAGGTTCAGCGGACGCGGACTGGGCGGCTAGTATAGTCGATCGTCGGTCTTATACCGGATATATATTTAAGTTAGGCAAATCCATAGTTTCGTGGGAGAGTCGTAAACAGCGTACAGTGGCTCTTTCTAGCACTGAAGCTGAGTATATGGCTTTATCGGATGCGTGCAAAGAGGCATTGTTCCTTAAAGCGTTCATGTCGGAATGCTTGAATGTAGACGTGAAAATATTGGTGTATAATGACAATCAATCTGCAATTAAATTGTCGGAAAACCATATGTTTCATGCTAGGACTAAGCATATTGATGTTAGGCATCATTTCATTCGCGAAATTGTCGAGAATGGTGTGATAACTGTTAAGTACATGTGCACTGAGGACATGTTAGCGGATGTTTTGACAAAGCCTTTATGCATTGAAAAATTTCAACGTTTTGTAAGAGATTTATATATGCTTAGTGCTCCGTAGTGTATAGGTAGTTATTATGTGTACTGGACGGAACATATAGTTTAAGGGGTGGTGTTGGAGCCTATATAAACTACATGTTGTATGTCTGGCTGTTTTTGTAGTAACGTAACGTTAGATTTAAATGTGACGGTTGCTATGTATTATAATTCATCATCTTCTACATATCACTGTCCACGGAATAAACTACTCTTATACAATTTGAGTGGTTTTACTCTAACAGTTATAAGTAAGCGCCCGTGTCTGTGAAGAAAGGAAAATAAGTGGTAGCATTTCTTTAATTGAAATATAGCTTTAGACCGTATGGCAAACGAATTTCATTTAAAGCTATTTTAACTATTGGAAAAAAAATTGGCCCTGAAAAGTTGATAATCCGCTGCATAAAATCTTTATCTACGCAGGCAGCTTTCCTTTTATGACGGACGATAATGAGCTACAAGACCAATACAATAGATATAATGGCATAGCGTGGCTTATCAATGAAGCGACAAATATAAATATATTAAAATATTGGGTTCAGGCAGGGTTCGAACCTGCGTCTCCAACGATTTTCCGGGCCAACACGGGCGTCCTACCTATTGGACCACAGAATCTGATGCGAGAGCCATTGAATTTTTCAACCAGTTGCTTCTGCATGTCTTCGGGTGGCTCTTAATAATACTTTTGGTACATTTGAAAGTATGCTAGCCCCGCTAAGGCAGAAGTGTTGGTTCAACTCTAACAAAGGTGGTTAATCTTGCATTGTGTAGGCACCAACACGCTGTTAAGTTTATTTTTGATATCTGGGGCCTATGATGGTTGCGTTTATCACGTGATAAAATGACAAAGCATCTGTAACTCACACTTGCATTTTGTCAAAACGTAACGGATGCTTTGTCGTGACGTGACGGATGATAAAAGCAATCTGAACTTTACGCAACTGGTTTTTATATAGTGTGAATGTCTAGACAATAACGGAAATATTGGTATCGCAACATCGTGTAGTAATCCGCTTCGGCCGGCGCAGACCGCGGGCGTTTGGATTTTCTTTTTGCCACTAATCGCCGATTTGGCCAGACCGAAAGCCTGACTCATTTAAATTTGTTTTCATTCAGTACTGTACTGAAAGGCCCGTTGATTTTTCGTATGCCCCGTATGTATTGAAATGAATGCCGGACATTGAAGTGAAAAGCGGACAAAAACCTTCGAGACCATGAACATAACATCACGACCAAAACGATCATCACGTCGAGGTATAGTACATTACTGCAGACGCCGGGAAATAAGGGCTTGCCGGCTGAGTAGTCTGAGTATAGATGGCCGATCGTAAGGGAGGCCGTCTAGTGATACGAAGCCGGCAAGCCCTTTTCACGGCTAAGGCATGTATAGTGCTTTTCTCAAATATATGCAATGAAATAAAAAAAACTCCACTCAAAAAAACATAATTCAGTTGTTCAGCCAGTTCATGAACAAAGACGCCATGTTTAAAAAAAAGTATTTCAATTTTCCCTCCAATCCCTCTATATTTTTTTTCTTTAATAAGTCGTCCACGTGTGTAGTGTTCGAATTAATTTCTATAAGAAATAAAATAACGGCAGAGGATTTTATATATAGTCTATGGTCTCTGGTGACTTACGTATAGACAGTATTTTAAATTTATTCATCGACACATTGAATCATACAGATTTGTATTCTTAATATCAGTTCGTGTGTACTAGGCATTAACGCGAATATTGTTGGTCCGATGGCTGAATGGGTAGCCGCTAGAATATAAATATATATCAGCTGTTCATAAACACAGACGCCATGTTTACATTAAAATTAAAAACAAATTACTTCCCGGCCTTCAATTTTGTATGAAATTCCTTTACAGTTCTCTCGAATTGTTCCGCCCGAAACTTGACACTTCGAAGCCTGTTATAACGCACGTTATGACGATATTTCATTGCATGTTTGAGAAAAGTAATTAAATAAACACCTTTTTGTACGCGATTAAGTCTCGTTTTGCTATAATACTTAATGTAGGTAATTGCTATAAAATTATAGAAGATATATCAATTATTAATTATTTTTAGAATAGAATTTCTAGACATAACCTATTTGAAATACGTTAGTAGTAGTTATGTCGTTTTTCTTAACTTTTAATTCATTTTATTTAAATGTTTTTAGAATTAATATACTTATTCTGTAACGACTATAAACTGTTAAAATTAACCGCAAAAACAAACGTATTGCCTATTGTAGGTACGTAGGTAGGTACACGTTTTTATGAAACGTTTTGAACATTTAAAAGAAAATCTGATTTAACTCCAAGCCCAACTAGATAACAACATTTTGGCAATTGCTTTGGCTAGAATTTAATTGCAGCAGAAAATCTATTTCGTTCAAAAAAGTTAAGCGCATTGTGAGCTGTGAAGTTTTGCTGCAATACAAATCCAGATGAAATAAGTATTTTTTTACTAAGGCTGTTTGTTATTGTCTATACTTCGGTAAGATTAAAAAAAAACTTACTTACTTACTCCGCTGGCGCAGCGACCCCAAGTGGATCTTGGCCTCCGATACGAAATGACGCCAGCGCGCTCTGTCTTGAGAAATCTCCTCCCAGTTTCCTGCTTGTAGAGCGCGTAGGTCCTTCATAACTTCGTCCTTCCATCGGTATACCTCGGTCGGCCGACCGGTCGACGACCTACAGGCTGTCCAACATACGCCCTTTTTACCGCCCTATCGTCCGGCATTCTCTCTAGATGCCCGAGCTACCGAGTCTTGCTGCTTTTATCTCCCCAATAATATTTGGCTCAGACACTAGGTCTTCTAGTTCTTGGTTTTTACGGATCCTCCAGCTACCATCTTCCCTCAGTGTCGGTCCCAGGATCTTGCGAAATATCTTTCTCTCTGCGACAAGAAGCTTATTTTCCTCTTTTAGGGTGAGTGTCCATGCCTCACATCCGTACATTAAGATAGGTCTTATGACTGTTTTATACTATGATCTTAGTCTTCCGACGCATCAAAAAAAACTGGACTCACCTTATTAAAAAGACCACACGGAGAACCATGTTGCAGTGCACTCACTCCGCAGACAACCGGGTGAAATGGAGATGCATCGCGAGAGCTGCTGTCTGCCAGAAGGAGGAGGACAGGAACCCTAATGTGGACACCATTGCCGTAACCACGACCACTCTGCCAAGAGTGAACGACTAATGATCATGAGTGTTCCAGAAAAATTACAGCATACACGCACACAAACCACGTCTGACCCCGAACGCATACATTATTGCACACCTCTAACATCAAGGAATAAAAAGAACAACATAAGATTCATGAAATTAACAGGCAGAGCTAAACAATAGACGGTATTATCGCTAAATAGCGATCTCTTCCAGACACCTTGCCATGTACTCTTTGTGAACGAAACTTTTTATTCTTAGATTTTACTTAATATTATATTTACTTATAGTATAAGGGCTAAATTGTACACTTTAATCTTAGATATACCCTATTAACTATCTATTTTTAACCGTGTATAACTTGGATGAGAGAGCGAATTCTCCTAACACACGTACTAACTTAAAAGAAGAATTCAACATTATCTATAATCTTGTTGAAAATAAATACATTTTGTTTTTTTTTTTATACATATATTGCCTCGTTTTTGCTCCATCCGTTGTAGGTAAAAAGTAGTGTTCCGCCTTTGAGCGAATCCCTCCGTGTTAGGTTAGCTTAGCAGACAACGTCCAACTTAGTTTTCGGAAGGCACGCGTCAGCGGTGTCTAGACAGGCCGGATTTTGGCTCATAACAAATTTAGTGCACGATCTGTGTAAGTACAAACCGGTGAATCATATGTTTAGGTAGTTGTGTGTATACACATGTATTAGATATTAGATACAAAAAGGGTGTGTAATGACAAAATAAACAAAAATATATGCAGGTTCGAAAAAAATGTTCGTCCATAAAATCGATTCGATCAATAATCATTCATAATCGTTAGATTTGGCAAGCAATATGTATTTGCTACATCACTACAAACATCAACAGAGAACTATCAAATGTGTGTTTAAAAAAAATCAGACTGTACATAACACTATTACCTACAATGACGCTTGATTTCAATGTGTGCGAGTTTCGAAAGTCCATTCGGCAAAACGTAATTCCAGGCAAAATATCGCTTGCTGACTATTAATTTGCAATGAAAACATTCGTTGTTCCTCGTACACTTATATATTATATGGAGCGTAGGTATATGGAGCATTTCGGGGGAAGGCTATATCCGGACTCGTTTGTATTAAGCTCGGAGGCAATCCAATTGAAAAAGGATTGTATCAAATTCCAACGTAAATATAGTTATGTAATGAATGTAAAATTCAGGATCAGGGACTGTAGGCAGCGTTACAGTGTGTGAGAATACTGACGATTTTTTGAGGTGTGTTAGTGAAGTAACTACTCGTATATACAAGTTTTCACTTCATGCGCTGACGCTGCGGGTTCAAAAGGCTCAATAATAATAATAAAAAATATCCACATTAAAAATAGTGAGACACTACATGTTTCACAAATTTATACATAACAGCGCCCTCTCTAGCTTGTTTGTTCATTGCTGTACAGTAGTGCGGTAAGATGTGAATATTAAAGTGTTCACATTGAGGTTGTAAAGCCTTTCAAAATAAATAATGCAGATTGACACACGAAGCCTAAGGTGAAATTCGAAACGTTAAACGTTGGCGTTAGGGTGGTAGAGAGGTTAACACGTTGGACCGGTAATCCTTTCGATACCCGGTCTCTTGCGCCAGGTTACACATTTCAATTTTTCTATGCACTTTGGTCTTTTTATCAAGGATTCAATAATATAACTTGTCAGCTAGGTATATAAATAGGGACAAAACTCGAGGTATAAATAAAAGCTAAACAAGCCAGTACACAGAGAAATTATCTCGGGAGCATTGCCGGCGACAGTTTACTAACAACTAACGAACTGCAACTATGCTGATTTTGTAAGTGCATTAAAAAAAATGCAAATTGCAAGTAACTCCAGTTGTAACGAACAAAGAGCCTCGGCACTATTCAAGCTTGTGCTAGTTGTAAGAACAAGTTTTTATTAAAATAATTTTTCTCTTTTTTTTTCAGTTGTTATTTACACAGCTTTTTTTAATCCCTTACGTTAATAGAATCTACCTCCATCGTAGTGCATGAAATATTGGGGCAATGGTGTTAGGACATTTGATACTTATGTCAAATAAAAAAAGGATATGTAATTGTTAGGAAAAATGAGTTTAAAAATTAGTTCATTGAATATTGGGGCAAATATGTATTAGCACATTGAAAATTAGGACAAAAAATATTTGGGCACATGCATTAGGGCAAATAACGTTAAGGACAAACAATCATTAGGATAAAAAATATTAGGGAAAACAAAAATAGGACAAATTGTTTTAGGAATTCAGATATAGATCCCGTAGTCTTTATATGATATAGGACGCTATAGAGCAGGCGGAATGCCTGATGGTAAGCGATCACCGTCGGGTGTGCGCTCTCTTCTTCAAGTTTGTTTCGGTCCGGAAAAACCGCGAGCAACAGTTTCATTCCAATTACTCTCTCACAGTCGTCTCACACAGTGTTGTTAGTCACGAGTAAGAATTTATATCTGAATACCTAAAACAATTTGTCCTATTTTTGTTTTCCCTAATATTTTTTATTATCGGTTGGAATAGTACCTACGTTGTACAAATGCAGGCAATGAGATGATGCAATGCAGTAGCAGACATACTTATAGCATAAAACAAGACGTCAGTCTTATAATTTCGGCTGCGTACGAATATCTCATCGTGTTTGAAACTTTTTTGGAAGCCTTATTCCAGTCTGGTTTATCTTTTAAATGCACTTGCTTAAACTAGTAACAAAACTATACTACAGTCGGAACAAACATCCGATTCAAAATAGTCTTCAGTTTAGCAAAGCGTAAATATTTATCATCCGCCGTAGAGACAGCAATATTCTGTAAACCAAAGCCTACTTCGTATAAATATCTGAGTGTAACCAGATTCAAATGAACTATTGATAGTTCCCACCCATATATTACTCAACACATGCGACTTTTACGATACCTCATCCTCGTAGCATTAAAAATTTACATTTGTACAGTAGCCGTCACTCGTGAATGTTAAATAGAACTAGGATGTAGTCAAACCACAACTGTTCAGTCCCTCACAACTCAAAGTAACTGACAAAAGTCCCAACCCTTATCGAGGGATAGCGAATAGAAATTGTGACAAATTGAGTTAAAGCCTGAATCGGCTTGAGCACGGAACGAGTGGGCTGCTCGTTTTAAACCAAGCGATGCATAAGCATATTTTTATGTTTGTTTCAGGGCTGGATTGCGCCTGCAGTGAATTTAAATAGCGTAGTTTGTGAATATGCAAGTGATATTACGGCTGTAGAGTTTTATTTACTTCCGCGGCTGGTTTTGAATAGATGGCTTTTAATTTTGAATCGTAATCGTAACAATGCCCTTGCGGATTTTTTAATAAAGTTTTATGATGCATGGCCGGAATGCTGCTTTACATTATGAGTGGTTTTATGGCGGTAGTGCATTTTAGTTAGGAACCGAATACTACTGAAGAATGTATTGTAATATATAGTTATTTATAACAATAACCTATTTAACCGTAATATTTATTATTTAATTCAATAAACGGGTCAGGTATATTTCATTAATATGGATTTAACCAATTCAAAGAGCTCTACCTCTATGAATTGGTTAAATCCATATTTTTCTAATTTGTATTTTATCTTGTCTTCAATGGAATTTCTTATAAAAAAGTAAATGTGTTTCCTGAATTCATTAGGTACTCACATTTTACAAGTTTTATATTTAACTGACATTTATGAACAAAATCCCTTAACATTGGTTGTTATTCATGTACTCCACGTTGTTCCCAAAACCTGCACAGTGTGGCTGCTAACGTAATCTAGGCTTAAGTATAGCGGCCACAGGGACATCTTTGGTGAAATATGCCCCCGCTCGTAGACTTTACTCACCACCGAACACTCAGAGCTCAGGGGACTAATTGTTTTATGCTGAACCTGAAATAGGCTATAACTCGAGCCACACGGCAGTGCGTGCGAAGTCGTTTGCTGAAAACGTGGAGTGACACTGTAGCGCACGTTTCAGGGTAATTTCATAAATGTTTAGCAGTTTAAGTAATCGTTTTCTTTATTTCTTCAAAGGTATTAGATATCGTATCGCGTATCGCGTCGGAAAATAGTTACAGGACCAATTTCAGAATTATATATAACATATTCATAGAGTACAAAACATGAAGTCGAAATCGCGCGAAAAATTGTACAATTGCCAAAGTAAAGTAAAATATCTGTACTAAATACACGAACGAAGCTTCAAACTTAACTAATATGCTAAAAGGATAGGGCGACAATACCGCTAATAAGTACTTGTATAATCTTCGCATGGTAGTTCACACCAACAAGGCGGGTATGACTTAAGCTGGTAGTGGCTTCAGTCCTCCACGGGGGGCGGGGGTGAAATATATTTCGGCGAAACCCCGTCCGATGGATTTACCTCCGAACAGCTTTCAAGGAAGAGTAATAGTTTCTCGCTGGATCAATTAATAAAATTAATAATGAATTAATTCATTAATTTAAAAGAATAAAATTATTCTTTTAAATTAAAGAATTAATTCATTATTATGTTTATTATTTTGGGCCAAATTCTCTATCTAGTTTTAAGTCTAGTCTAGTTTTTAATTTTAGTAATAATTTATTGTCTTTGTAAATAAAATAAATAAATATTCTTGATTATACCACGACCATAACAATTACGGTGACAGGGTGGACAAGATACAACAGTAATGAACCACATACGGAAAAGAATATATACGCCACAAAAATGAAGCATATTTTTTCACTTGCTGTAAATTTTTTGTTTTTAATAAAAAATAAGGTGCCATAAATAGACCCCTTACAAATTAAGGATGTATCCACGTTTGACTTTTATTTCGCAAAACTGCCACTCCCGAACATTTCTCATTAGTTTGTATATTAAGACAAATGCCTTGCGTCGTTTTTTGGCTAAAACTGTTTTGTATGAGTTTTGTCTGTGTCCGTGGACGGCTTAAAATAGCTCGCCTATGTTTAGTTTAAACTACACAATGTATGTCTCTAACCCAGTGTGGTGGGAGTGCTAACTAAGATCCGGAGGGCGGCAGGAGGTAAAATATGCCCCGTTTAGAGGATTTACTCGCCTCCGTGCAGCTTCCAGTGGCTCTGGGGACTAATTGTTTTAAGGTGAATCTGTGGCCGAGAATAGATTTTGTTAATAATCAATTTTACCACACGGTTACTGTTTATAAAACACGCAACTAGAATACAATAAGCACGCGTAAAACACAATAAACAAAATTTGGAGGCATACCAAAGACCCCACAAAACTTAATAATTATAATGATTATTTTTCGGGCTAATATGATAAACTGGCAGATTATACTTGGCATCTAAAATAATAACTTGACATTGGTTGCCCAGTGAATAGATGTCACTATATTAATTTAGCTGTCAACTTATTATTTTTGTAGGTTAGGTTTGGTCAGAAGTCAAAACTTAGTACCGTTATAAATGTTCTTAGTTTATTTTTCTGTATTTTAATCTACTACCTAATCGGTATACAGTTTGCGGCGATACCCGTTGATAGATCGGAGATACGAAAATGCAAATTTATTGGCAATCGCCATTCTCATTTACATGCCTCAAGTAATCACTGTATTTCACACTCCGGTCTCTCCCGTGTTCACTGCTAGCCCATTAATGTCTTTTGAGTTTCAGTCGAATCTAGGTTTGCCTAGGCAAAGAATCGTATCGCACTTATTTCTCCTTTTTACGAAAGTTTGAGCTATCTTGTGTTCTGTCATGGTCACCTCAGGTATTGAAAATGTACCTATTTTTTATCTCACAAGGTACTTTTTTAGGGTTCCGTAGTCAACTAGGAACCCTTATAGTTTCGCCGTTTCGCCATGTCCGTCTGTCTGTCCGTCCGCGGCTTAGCTCCGTGATCATTAGTACTAGAAAGCTGAAATTTGTATGTATCACGCCGACAAAACGGTAAAATAAAAACTAAAAAAAAACTTTTTTCGGGTAGGTACCACGTACACCTAAAGTGGGGGGTTATTTATTTTTTTCGTTCCAACACTAGTTGGTGGGGTGACGTTGAATAGGTCTTTTAAAAATAATAGGGGTCTTCAAACATCATGTTTTGATAAAGTCAGCAGTTTTGTAAATATTCGCTCCAGAAATCCAAAAAATAGCGTCCCTCCCTCTCTAACTTTTCAACCATGGGTCCTTATACTTTGAACGTTACACATACTAGGTAAGTGCCATACTGTATTAAAACATTTCGCTCAATCTGGCGCGTATACCTAATCGATAACTTCCAAAACGTAATAAGTAATTACAGTTACTCTGGCGTTTACGACCTTTTTATAGAGCTTGAAATCTTGAATCCCTACATTGAGCGTGGCCCGACATGCTCTTGGCCGGTTTTTTATATAGCAGTAACATAGCATCGGTAGCCTAAAAGGTAAAGAACCCGTGAGTACCTTTGGGGACGCTGATTCGAATCCCGCCCGAGGTATTAACTTTTCCAAGTTTTTTCTAGGTATGTTGTGACATTGCGCAATGCGCAGCCTTCTTCTTAGGTCGACTTCACCGAACATTCGGGATCGCTAGGCTCCAGTCGATATGCGCCGGACCAGAAGCTCAGGTAGAGTATTTTTTTTTATTAAAGCATAACGTCTGCTATTTAGCTTAAACTAAATATTTAAAATGAAGCTAATAATTCAATGTTTCAGGTAACAGGTATGGCTTCTACACCGAAAACTGACATATTTACTTGAAGTTTCGGTGTTAGATTTGTATGTTGTTGTCCTTTAGTTTCTATGAAGTTATAAATGTCTTTGCCTATAAGTTATTAAACCTTAACAATTAATATAGGTATAGAATACTGTACTATATCAGTGAATCTATTATAATAGTATAATAGATACAGGTTGATTGTTAGACACTTAAACAGTGCACGATTTCTGTGTAATAATTTAAAGGTAATATTAGTTTTCATATGAGTGTATATGATGTATTGAGTTAAGTCTACATATCATACCAAAGCATATAAACAAATTATGTACAAAACCATGAAGTTCACTATGTAACATAAAAATAAGAACATTTGAGTCTCCAATGAATATTAAAATATAACGTTTTATTAAAACACAGAATGTTCTAATTCAAAATAATTTAGCCGGCGTCGTTTTTACTATTCTTTCGACCCAGACATAAAATATGAATTTAGTAATGGCCAAAAAAACTTTAATTTATACTCTGTCTAAAACCATCCTGTATGTGCGCTACTAGTTTACTAGCTTTCATTAACCCTTTAATTCCCCGTTATTGCCTTGTCGGAGACGGTAATAATTAATTTCTGAGCCCCAAGCTTTGACGGCGAGAACACAAAGAAAATGCGCAATTATGCTACAGAGTTAGTTTTTAACTGGTTTATTAGCCAGGCGCCAAGATCGTCGAGCACTGGTTGTAATCACAGACAAACAACGACAAAGACAAAGCACGTAAGTAGGTATTAAGTATTCTTTGACGTTGTTAAACAAGTCTTAAACTTGCAACGCAGCGCTTATTGACCGGGCGAGCGAAGCGTCTTCGTTTCAGCTTGGCCAAAAATTCTTTCGTATGTCCGAATTTCGGATGTTCGTATGTCCGGCTGTTCGATTCTCGTGAAATTTTGTGAGCACTTTTTATAATTATGAAGATTATTTCGTCCATTCAGTTTATTGAAATTGAAAATGGCAGAGATAGTATTTATTACTACGGATAATAGTTTAATGTATGGGGGTAAGTAAAAAATCATATTTCAAAAAAATAGGGAGGTCTAACTACAGGGATTCGAACCTTCCGCCGGAACCATTGAGTTTTTTTTTTTGGTTTATTGTAAACATTTGGTTTACGCCAGACGTTACTGCTTTATGCGAGTGTCTATCGTCCTAGCGACAATACGAGAAGCCTTAAACATCGGAAACCGATCGCAACATGTTGCATTTCAGTTAGTGTGAATTGCCGGTCGATTGGTTATGCCGTTTCTGTTTGTGATAAGTATACGTGAATTATCATTTGATTTAGGAATCCCACACACTGCTTTATTATTTATTTATTATTTATCTTGTAATATAACAACAGTGCAGTCGACTGGAATTGCCCATTCACCTCTGAATTGATGTCAATACTCACCCGGCTTAGTATCTGTATCCGCTTTGTATTCAATGCTGGAAACAGAGGGAAACCGATTGAATGTATTACGTTTCAGTGGAAATTACTGTTGGATTGATTCAGCCAGTTTTCAGACTTCTTATAGCACGGTAGGACGTTAGAGAGATATGTAGCCGATAATAACATTAAAATGTAAACCATTGATTCCAAGATCAAAGCTTAAAGAAAAATGTATATGCGTAACATCTCTCGCTTCCTCGTTCACTGCTGTAAAGTAGTGTGGTAAGATGTGAATATTAACGTATAGAAGTCGCTAAGGTGTAAATCCTTTCAAATAAACAATGCAAAGATCGATACACAAAGCATAAGGAAAAATTGGAAAGGTTATCTGGGCGTTAGCGTGGTGGAAAGGTTAACAAGCTGGACATGAGATGGACTGGAGAATAGCGTACCGACATTCAGGTGGACTGCCCCATTAAATTGCATTATCTGCGACGGCTGCAGACGCTAAATGGAGCATAATTTCACCTACGATTTCCCAACGCTGACTGGCTTTGTATCTGTGAGCGCAATATGAGAAACGGTAGAGATCTGAAACGCTGTCACCGCAGTCGCGTTTCAACGCTAATTGCCTTGCAGTTGCGTTAATGCTTTAGATTATTTGTTTGAGCGGTGGAGGTATTGAAATAGATATAGGATTTGGGACCAGTCATAAGTTCATAACGCCGCAAAAGCTAATTAAAATTACCTAGTCAATCTTTAAGGATGGTCATTTAAAATGAATTATTACTTTGTATTTTTTACAATATCAATAAGTAGGACTAGTAAATTACTTGCCTTACGTAACCAATGATTGATTGACACTGCGGGGCGATTACTCTTACATTTGCATATAAGAGACCATAGTATGACGTAGGTAGATGGTTTCTTTTAGTGGTGTGGCGTTCATAGAACCCATATCTCACTGGCTTGTTTCATCTCACGCCACTGACCTTATTAGGCACCGTCGAGTTCATTTACATCTACACACTTACGAGAACAAAAATATCTGAACACGACTTTATGCTCCTGACAATAGGGTCGTATTCAGATATTTTTGTTCTCGTAAGTGTGTAGATGTAAATGAACTCGACTGTACATACCTAGCGGCAGCAGTTTTACAGTACTTATTACTTACTCACCTACATATTTAGTACATACGCTCGCTGTGGATATTAAAATAATTATAACCAGCCAGTAACATTAATGAACGGTATATTTTTTTATATACATATATTAAAATTATAACCAGCCAGTAACATTAATGAACGGTATATATTTTTTTATATACATATATAAGTATCCGTTTCTTTACCTTTTGATTTTCGGCTATAATAACATTAAACCTGGAGCTTTACCGATACACCACAGTGACGACTGAAATTTTTAATATTAATTAGATGCAGCGAGCTGAACGGAATCGAAAGAAAATATTTATGGATATACCTAATCTCTGCTTCTCTCTTGTGGAGAATCTGTATCTACGAAGTAATTAGGAATGTGTAGGTAGAATTGCTTCCTATATACTGGAAGAAACAAGGATTACCGTACGCTCACGGCCCACCGTGAGTCGCGTAGCAGTACGGATAGTCCCTGATGAAGAGCTCTATATGAGGTCGGAACATGTGGGTCCGTTTCTGACTATTTTTACGTGAGTTTTAACCGTTTTTACGATTATTAAAGACTATCGACCCGCCCCGGCTTTGCACGTGTGCAGTGATGATAAATTCAGCATGCACATATAAAGAGGAAACACCTTCCTCTTAAATCACTCTATCTATGAAAAAAACCGCATCAAGCTAAGCATACCTACAGACAGACAGACAGACAACATGAAGCGTTTGTTTTATACTATGTAGTGATGTCTCACGATAATTCGCTTTACTAATATTATTACCGCATCATGTAAAATGCATAACATTAAACCGCAAAAGTCCTGTCATCATCATCATCATCAGCCTATTCTTGTCCACTGCTGGACATAGGCCTCTCCAACTGCACGCCATTGTAAGCGATCCTCGGCTACTCTCATCCAGCTTTTGCCAGCCACCCTGCACAGATCATCGCTCCACCTAGTCTGAGGGCGTCCCACACTACGCTTGCCGATCCGCGGTCTCCACTCAAGAACACGTTTACCCCACCGGTTATCGGTTCTTCGGCTAATATGGCCAGCCCACTGCCACTTCAAATTGCTAATTCGGTGAGCTATGTCGGTAACTTTGGTTCTCTGACGGATCACTTCGTTCCGAATTCGATCCTTCAAAGAAACTCCGAGCATGGCCCTTTCCATAGCTCTCTGAGCGACTTTAAATTTGTGGACCAGCCCAACCGTGAGTGGACACGTCTCGGCACCGTATGTCATTACGGGTAGGACGCACTGGTTGAAAACTTTCGTCTTCAGACATTGTGGAATTGACGATGTGAAGACCCGACGAAGTTTGCCATATGCTGCCCAGCCTAGCTGTATTCCTAAAGTCCTGTAGGTATCTACAAATGTTACGAGGATAAAATACGAAACCATGTGGTAAGTCATTATGAAAATAAAACGATATACATGTGTCATTTAATCTAAAGACATTTTGCAAACGCTGATAAAACGCTGATCACCAACAGACAAGACGAGTAAGTGAGTTGTTCACGATGCAAGCGCGCGTGTGCATCGCGACTGGATGACGTAGGTGCGGACATAATTTTCCAACAGTGTGTATAGTTTGGTCTTTCATTCGTAAACTAATTAATCTAATATCTATTACCTACACCGTATGCGCGCTACACATCGCGCTATCAACTTACAACAAATATCCTTGCGTCGCGGCCGAATCGCTTTTTGCATCGATACTGTATCGCGATTGAAGCACTAAATTTGTTGTGTTCAGCTATTGTATTGCTGTAAAAAGCAGCCGTGTGTAACTGGTCTAAGGCAAGATTCTGGTGATAGGTATGTTACCAACAGGGTTGTTACTGCAATATTCCATCTCAAGACAGCCACCAAAGCTAAAGTTCAAGTAAACTCAACTGAGATTACGGAAACTAGACTTGAAGTTTGAGGATTGCAGTTACATGAGGCCCTCACCTTTGGAGTCCCATTTATTAAGACGAAAGGACGTAACCGACAACTGCTTTGTATTAAGTTGCGCCCTTTTATCTTAGGAGGCTAGTTTAGACTCTGACTAACGTTTGCTAAATGTAAGGAGCAGGAATTAGTTAAGGAACCTACATACACCAAAGCTCCAATGAATCCACTTGAAAAACGGTTGTGTTAAATTACAACTGTATCAGTAAGGACGCTTACTAGAACCCTTGTGAGTAGGTAAACGAATAGCGAGCAGAGCAAAATTATCTTAGGAAACCTTCGTTTTTTTCCAAGTGACTTATTTCTATCTCTGGTTTACAGATTTTTGCAGAAAAGTTTTCCCAAAACAAATATATCTTTGTCAAACTATATATTTATTTAATCGTATAGGAGGATTATACGTCGAATACAGCTTATATAATATTAAGTTGGAGATCATAATCCACGCTCACACTCAATCTTTCCTCAGGTATTCTGGGAATTCCGTACTAGCAGCTCTAAAAGTCGACCTTATCTTTTAGAGTATTTAACTCTATACAGTGAGCCAAATGTGTCCCGGTTTACTAAGATACTAGCCAATCTCCCTACTGAGATTATCACTTACCCAAACTGTATATCCGTTTTCTTTCGTCGCATTCAACCCCCTCTCCGCTCACACTCAGCCATTCATCAAGTATTCCGTGAGTTCCGTACAAGCGGCTATTTCCTCGCGAGATCCGACACACAAATCTCTCTCGCCACACTGGCTTCGGGTTGCCAGCTTTGGTTTTTGCCTGATCGTTTGCAGATTCTTTTTGCATCATGAAAGCTTTTGTTCGTTTATTTGTTTTAGTACGATTGTAAAATCCATTTTGATTTGTTTTTATCTTCGTTTTTGAGTGGTCTCGTGTCGTGATGGACATGGATCCAATTTTTTTAATCATAAATTAGCATTCTTCATCAATAAAACGTATACAATTTCAGCACGTTTGATACAAATATATTATAAAATATACTTCCATAGATTACAAAGAGACTAATGGCATGTGCGTGGACAATTATAATTAATTAAGTCGAAAGTCGTTTTCGAAAAAACACATTATTATAATAATTATAAATGGCAAAGAGCAAGAAATGTTAATTGTTTCGAGATTCTACGATAACCAAAAACAACTTTCGATTTGATTTTAAACTGACTAAATTGAATAAATAATAAGTACTCAAGTCAAACTGAATGGAAGTTGATTTTACTTTTTAAAAGAAAATGCTCTCTCGGAGTTATTTCCAAACGACGCCCTGGCAACACTATCTAAGGATATCCCACGATTTCAGCTTTAGATCCTTCCCGAAACAATGTTCCGGATTTCGTTAAGAACGAAATTTTATTCCAAACGGAATTCTTCCACGTATTTACTGCAATATTTCTAGTGCCGACTCCGGGGAAAAGTAAATTGCCTGTTTCTTAGATTAACGATTGGAAATTCTAGGTTTCTTCCATCGTACTACAGATTTTAATCCGTTCACACACGTGAATCTATCCTGAAAGTCCTAGTTTTGTCACACATCATTTATAGAAAAAAATATATCTGCCTAACTATACTAATTTAATTTCAAAATTATAAAAACGGTTTAAACTCACGTAAAAATTGTCAGAAACTTCCCGATATGTTTCGAACAAATACGGATGTCGCAATCAGTGGACATCAATCCGTACTTCTACGCGACTAACTGCCCACTAGTTCCGAAACCGGTTTTGGGGTTCCGTACCCAAATGGCCCATTGAATTTCTCAGGTGATATATAGCACTGTGATTGGAAGGCAATGAGTGTAATATAATAAAATGCAATATTGCTATGCACGAATGCATATGTATTAGCTACCTCACTGACACGTGTGTTTTCACTCCTCGAGCAGCCTGGATATTTGTTAGTAGGTATCAAAACAATAAAGTATCATCGAATCCCACTTTCCTCGCAGTCGCCGCAGCCACTCGACCCACTAACACACCGCTGGAGGAGGTCATCTATCTTGGATGTTGCACGTCTTATCGGAATCTGGCACGGTCTCTTCTTTCTATTTATGCTCAATGAAATGCACTGAATCTTTCACGTATATCTTGACGTAAAAGATTGTGATTGGAAAATAATGAGACCGGACTAATGACTTGTTCATTAAATGCACATATTAATAAAAACGTGAAACTGTTTATCCTATTATAACACAACAATATAAGTAGGTACATTACCACGACGACGAAGCCGTGGTAACAGTCCGGTAAAATATAACATTAAATCACATTTAACTCCGCAAATAACGTATATGTTCGCAAACCGAAACATTCCCCTTAAAAATGCATGATGAAGCGTAAAACCAATCTAAATGCAAAATCAGACAATCAAGCCTTCTCCAATCTATCGCGTAAAGTACAGAGAAATAACGTCCATGCACATTGCAAATGGCTTCGTTTGTTCCGATTGCGATTCTCTGTGACCTGAAAAACAGTAGAAGCCTGATGCGGCGTGCAGCCCCGCCGTGCATTCTAATAGCACCGATGAACTGAGCTGAATAACCGCAGTTGAAGGCATACAATCACTAAGAAGATGTAGATTTCTTATCAAGATTACAACCTTTATTCGTTTTACACTTATACTTTCATCCTTGTAGCTTAAAGTGCAATTCCCGCAGTGCATTAGGTATATTAGTACCTACTACTATTCCTAAATTAACATAAATAATAATAATAAACCTTTTTATTTCCTTTAAGCTTAAAATACATTACAGTTTATATATTTATATTACTTCATTTAAAAAGTTGACAAACATTAACTGCTTTATCTGGCAAATATTTAACTAAGTAGGTAATAATAATAAAAGTTGGCTTATCTTAAAGGAACCCATTTATGGGTATAGGCCTCCTCCAAACTACTCCATACTCCTCTGTCTTCCGCCTTACTCATCCAGAGTTTTCCAGCCGTGGCATATCATCGCTCCAGCGTTTTCTTGGCCGTCCTGGTTTCCTCTTGCCATTGGTCACTTGCTGTCCATAGGGTCACTCTTTTTGTCCACCTTTCATCCCTATATCGTGCTAAGTGGCCAGCTCATTGCCATTTCCGTTTTAATACAAAACGAAGAGCGTCTGTGATTTTGGTTTTCGATCTTATTTATTCGCTTCTTAACTTTGTGGATTCTCCTGAGTTTAAGCATGCTTCTTTTCATAGCTCGTTGCGTTGATATTATTTTATTTTTCATTTTCAGTGAGTGGCTCCTTTTTTGAGATGCTGTGAGTAATTTCCTTTTAGAATCTCTTTGAGAGACCAATACTTTTTCCAATTAATAGCTATACGTCGTTCTATTTCTTCATCTGTGTTATGTCGCTAAAGGAGAGTTGTTTTCCTAGGTATAAGTATTCTTTAACATATTCTAGAGGTATTTGGTTCATCTTTATTGGCTGCTGAACGCTATTAAACATAACTATGATAAATGGCTGAATGTGCTATGGCGACCTGCTGACCGGATAGGAACCCGAGTGGGAATCGGCCCCTTCGGCGTCGTCTTAGCTACCGGACTATATTGTGGGCTTCCAGGCTCCACCACGGTCCTGCTGTTTCCACAGACCTTAGAGCGAAATACTTGGTGTTTTTTAACTTCGCAGCATTTTCCGCGTTGTTGTTATTAAAGTTGTTCGTACTGTTTACACCACGTAGATTGTGAACGGGCAAAGTAACGCATTGGAAATTATTTCTCTTCCCAGTTCCGCGTTCGTTTGTAAACGGTTTATTACCTCCCTCGCCTGTGCCCATTAAAGACTAACTAGTAACTAGTTATAAAAGGAAAATGATATCGTCGTAGTTATACGAGGAAAAAGTTAAACTTGCTGAGGAAAATCTTACTTATAGTAGGTATTACGCTTCGTAGAAGTAGATATTGAAAGTTATGTAGAACTCGTACTTGAAAAAAATACACGTACTTGAAAACGCGGTAAGGTAAATAATTTAAAATTATGAATTTATAATATAGGTAATTATGCCGTATGATAATTTTAATAAAAAGTGTTATAATCTATACGATTTTATGATTATTCCTATTTTATTGTACATACCCTACCTATTACTGTATGTTTTCATATATGTGATTCTCAATTATAAATAAATTTTTAAACATAAGGTTCATCCTTTTAAATAAACTAGTATTCGTAGTTACTTATGATATGTTAAAACTAACAGCGACATAATTACAGGGAATCAAGAGAATATTTAAATAGATTTGTTGCCTATTTCAGGAGGTTATTTTGTTTTAAACTACAATATGGTATCGTTTAGTAAATCTGTCGCTATATTTGAATTACCCATGGAACCGAATGTAAGCCTATAATAGTCGTTTCTTAATCAAGATCATGTTTCCGTTTAATCATACGGCAAGCTGACGCGTCCCCCAAATTATGCGATCTAGTGTCGCAATTACTGACGCAATTACGGCTTGGGGATATCGATGCGATGTTGGGATAATCATGACGTTTAACCACATAAAGAATCAATATTGTCCAAGTAACAAAAAAATTTTTGACGATTATGGTATTCTATTCGTTTTTTTTTTCTGAACCTAACTGCATTAAAAGGTAAAAAACGTCAAAAATGTTAGTTAGACGGTAAGCTTCTTAAGCGTCGATATACCGAATAAGAATAAGCCAGTGTTTTGACACATAGGGATGGTTACCTACATGAATCGGAAGACGCCACGCGGAAAGCCTATGACAAGGTCGATCGACGATCTTCGTGGATAACAGGAAGGGTGAAATGTTTATCTATATCGGCTAAAAGAGTCGAATGTGAAAATTGGCATAACAATAGCAACAATAGAAACGTATACAATCGATCAACGTATAGAATTATCATTGGGCAGAAAATCGGATTCATATATTTTCAGATTTTATAATAACACTTGATATTTCGCTTGTTTCGCATACTGGACCCTTGAAAATGTAATAGGATTAATGTAATAGCAAAGTATGCCCTAAAATATTTTTCGAGTGTCTATAATTTTGTACTAACTTGACCACTTTACTGCGTAACGGTTCGGTTATGTTCTGGCGCTGTTGTACTTAAAAATTAGATGAAAAGTATGTATGTGTCAAGTTTATCAAATTATTACTATTGAAATAAATTTCTACTAACTTCTATGAACTAGCGATAGGTTTATGTACTCGTAACGTTGTTATACATACCTATGAAACGCTTCGGTCAAAATTATGTTTCAGATGACGGATACGACTCACTTGCTCCAAGTAATAATTCAGGCACTCATGGCACAACAAACAGCAGTAGAATTGAATCTGACAGTATACAATTATCCGCTGAGATCATTGCTTTGCTCGAATTCCATCTATACCTTTGTCCAATGCACTTCATTCGCATAACCCGTGAAAGTTCTATCCCATACAGATCACAATTTCCATTACACGTTAATAGGTATTGCTCTCTCATTGTAGGAATTTAATTGTGATGTCGGCTGCACTCGCGTGCTTATGACATTGTCTGCTTCGCGTTTCATCTCGTTAATCCCATGGATATTGATGGTCAAATGATACTGTAATACTAATTGGATTTGGAACTATCAAATACAAAAAACTGTTACTGCTATAAATTAAGTCTTTGCACTGTAACCTACATGACACCATCACTGACCATCATCTCATTTGTGACACTGGACAATGGGCTTGGCGCAGTTGTGCAGCCTATACTAAACCGGCGGCGGGTCCTGGGTTCGAATCCCGCCATGGTCAAACATATGTGTCATGAGCTTGTATCATTGATCGAAAAATTGTCGCTGAGTCATTGATGTTTTCTATGTATTTATCTATATAAGTATGTAAATCGACGTTTAGTGTCCATAACACAAGCCTACTAGAGCTTACTTCTTTGGGACCGGTTGGTTTTGTATAGGTATGGCAGTCTGTTTTTTTTTTTAAGCCGATGACTTGACATGAGATTTTTTGCATGTAATAATTATTAGTGAGATCATTTGCCAATTGTATTATAGGAGACAAGTCCGTCTTTAGAAACTGTAGATGATATCATAAAGACGCGCCACCTTAAAACTTACTACTCTCTAGCTCCTATATAAATACGAAGGGTAAGAATAGTTTGAAAGTGTTCACTTCCTATGACATTATAGTTTATACTTTTAAATATTCATCGTAAGTATTAGCTGTGGTATTAGGTAATAAACAAAGTCTACATCTTAATATCACAGTTTCGTCTTGGGATGCTACATATATTTTTAAATTAATTTCTCAAAAAAAGTGGGAATTTCAACATGTGTCTCATGCCTCATACATTTTACCTAGTCAACCTTCAACCGGTGAATTAAATTGATTTGATGACACAAACATTAACTTTGACCTAAATTATTTACGTGTAAAAGTAACTCATTGTTTACATCTTAAATTGGTGATATATATATTTTAATAAGTATGTCACGGATACAGTAGTCATCTGAAGCAATAATAAATCGCATATTCACTACACACAGGCATATAACTGTTGTGATTGTAATTACTTAATTATTATCTAGTAACGTTCGCAAGAAAAACAACTCTACTCGTCAAAATACCCGCAATATCATAACAACTGACAGAAGCAGGTAGGCAAAAAACAAAAAACCGAACAAGTCTTGACAGACAGACGGACGGACAACAAAGTGATCCTTTAAGGATTCCGTTTTTTTTCCTTACGGTACGGAACTCTAATAACACACAACGTATATAAGGATGTGTAATATTCCTGATTTGAAATAAATTGTGTTCTTTACAGTTGGTATTTAAATTATTTACATTATACTGAACATATATACCTACCTATATATATATATATATATATATATATATGTGTGTGTATATATTATATGTCTTCAATCATGGTTAAAACAAAACTATTGATATACTGTGAAGCCTGTGTGTAGTCAGTGCAGTAATTTGTGTTACATGTAAAATAATATATAGATTATCCTCATGACCTAGTTTAGTATCTATTCTGTCAACCATACCCCAACAAAAGAGGAACAGTTCAGTGATCGGCCACAAACGGTCACAGGGCGTGCGCGCGCACGATCGCGAATAAACGTAATCGTCGCGAAATAATACGAGTCTAACTGCTCGCGAATTGTCCTCTAATTGCAACAGCCGCAACATCCTGCGCTTCTGCCTCGTTGCCTTCCTTTTATTCCGGCCCAACTGACACACAAACCACAATTCAGATCAACCACCTATCAAGCAACATGCTCTCAACACTTATCATCTTACTCATAACAGCAGGAATCAACGCGCAAATCGATGGAGAATTTTGGTGGCTGAACGACAAGCTCGCTGAAATTAAAGGCGCGAATCCCGAACCGAAGTTTGAAGAAGTCAGTGAATTTGAAACTGATGAGGGTGATAAAATTGTGTTCAATGATGACAACGCAGCTGATACTGCTAGGAATAATGATAAGCGGAAGATTCGTTTCCAAGACCATACTCACTTGACATGGCCTAAGGAACGTGAAGCTAAATCCACGGATATAAAAAGTACTACAATTAAACCTAATACTACCAACGGAGACGTTCTCGATTTCAAATTCCCTGACGATGATAATTTCATTTGGAAAGACATCATGAATACAAGTAGGCATACTGCATTACCTCCTATAAATACCAGTGAAACAAATACGACCAAAAATAAAACCGTCTTGATCACAGACAAAGTAACTTTCAAAGTATATAAAGAAGAGACAACGCAGGTGCAAAACATATGCACATATTTGAAGAAAAGTGAATGTAAAAGCAGAAACGGAGTTGTTTATGTTAAACGTGACAGGTAAGACATTATTATTATAGGTACTTACACTTATGAATATTTGTGATACTAAAATACAAACTAGGTAGGTAAACTGCTAACTACTTAGTATACAAATACCTTGTAATCACTAGATAATTGAGAAAACGTTTTCAGACAATATCCGAAGAAAACTCCAGCAGATTCACATTATATTTGCTGCATTCTTCCTTTACCTACGGACAAACCATCTAAAATCTACTTCGCGGATGACTTTCCGGTTAACCGTTTCAAAAGAGCTGCTAATAATGGCGAGATGTCTACAGCTTTGAAACAAAGAAACGCCCTAATGCGTCGTAAGTTCCCTAATCAGAATCGCAAAATTAAGGCTCCATCGTCCCCTTTACCGACCAAAGTAACCCATAAGATAGTCACGCCGGAAGGTGATTATGTAGACCCCTATGCGAACATCAAAAACTCAAATTTCAAAACATCCTATACGCCTTCGTACGGCGAAGTAACTGGGACGAAGTATGAATATGGTAATCAAGATTATGTAGAAGACTACGTAGTGGAGCTACCAAGACCTGGCTTAGTTGGGTTGTATTCTGATCATGGCCCTGGCTCAAGTTGGACGTATGTCAACAGTGGAAAAACCGATTCACCTTACAGTACAGTGGATGATACTAATGATGAAGTTGATGATGAACCAGCGCCTGGGTATTCAACGTTTGATCCTAGACTAGGTGAGTATTATAATATATTAAAATAATAACAAAATTACAATTATGAAGAAAAATCTATTCAGGCGTGTGTTTTGAATATAGCTGATCGTGTAGCCATCGGAACACCCAATCCACCGAAACGGAGACCAATGAAATTTACCACAGACAATTCAGACGAAATCTCATACGACTCTCAAAGCCATTCTGTCAACTACCAAGCCCACCCAGACTTTCACGTCCTTCAAGGCTTCAAACTCATCAATCTAGTGCGGAATACAAGTAGGATCTACTCTAAAAATGGACGGAGGACCACTACAACGGAAAGACAAGCAGATAGTTCCGAATGTGTACAAACAAGACCGATAATGATACATTCAGTTGAAGATTCTGAATACGATGACGTAGTCTTTGGGGATTGTGGTAAAGCCGTGAAAGATCCTTTAAAAGAATGTGAACATGGTATGTATTCGTACATTACAATTGTATATTATACGGTAAGTACAAAATTACTACTATAATACGGCACCATATTGAATGATTTGCTCGCTCTCGTCCTACGTAGGGCATAAGACAATGTAGGCAACTGCCTAAGGGGCCCAACCAATCCCTCTGAGGGCTGCCACAGCTCAAGGGACCCCGAGCCGGGACTTTCTGTATTAGCCGAATTGCTTACCTACTTATTTCTTACTTATCATCTTATTCCTAAATATGATCAGATTTGAGATCTCAGCGATATTTTTTTTCCAATAGACAAGCAGATTGGTGATGCAGATGTAGGATCTCACCCGTGGCTAGCACTAGCGGTTCTCACAAAAAGCCCTCAGAGCATTCTGTGTTATGCTTCTCTTGTACATCCGCGCGCTGCCATCACCGCTGCCGATTGCGTCTATGGGTAAGAACAGATTACGAAATAAACTTATTTTTAAAAGGTTCCTCATTATTTTAGGTACCTAGGTGAGTACTCATATATAAAGCAAGTCTTAAAAACTCATTCATTAACCTGTGATCGGTTTGATTTTATTCGTGCACACAAGCACTGTCAATATTTTAATGTTCTTTTTTTTCTTTTATAGTAGGTCTTCACCCGGAGAAGTAACTGTTATATCTGGCATTTGGGACTTAGACGACGATAGTAGTGTGCGTTCTCAACAGCGAATGGCCCAAATACATGTCGACTCTCAGTATAAACCTGGCAACCTGGCTCACAACTTAGCTATGCTGGTGAGATTGAACACACTAACTATATTTCATTAACATTTTAATGGAGTGCAGTCCAAACTTTCGCTCTGAAAGATAGGTATCTTAGATAAAGATATCCAGAGGTAGGTTATCGCGGGCGGGTTTCCGCAAGTCGACCTTTTACAATGCGCCTATAGTAGGTACATGATATAATTATCTTATCTATTACATGAGTTTGTTTTTAAAATACCTGTAACATAGCGAGGTAATCGCTCACGTCATTACTTGGTAATCAATTTCGAAATAAATGACTGACTGTTGAGTTTCTTTTGGCGTTTCTTCTCAAAAGTGGTCTCCTTTTGTGAAATGCCGATAAACTCAGACATGTAAAAGTGCCCTTGTGGCCTACATGCAGAATAAAGTTCATTATTTCATTATCATTTCATTAATACTTAAGGCTGCTCAAAAATCGGTGTCGATGCGGGTACGCAGTGTATGGATACGAATCCATACCGTTTTTATCCCAAGCTCACCTTTTGTGGACTTGTGTCCACACCAAAATAGGACGTGACATATGTATATAAGGTATGGATACGACACATCAATCGCTGCTTAAAAAACGGTGCGTTAATAGGTACAATGATTACAGTCACCGTTTGTTTGTCACTATCACCGTTTTAAGCAGCCGTTCGATCGAACCTTTATTCTACCCTAGCCCTAGCCAAGTCGGGAGAAATATTCCCTTAATATCTCAGTTTTCTAATTTTTAGTACTGGAAGCGACCTCTCAAGCTGGGAGTGAACATCCAACCCGCGTGTGTGGCGGATCCACATGTGGGAGACGACTGCAAATTTGTAGGCTGGGGAGGTTACGATCAAAGTAAGTACCTAAACCTATCCGTTTCAAGCTACCAGCTAAGCGGTGTTCGAAGGATTTAAACTGTTCAAAATGGTGTTATAATTAGAATGACATCGTCTAATAACCTATCGCACAGGTGGAGAATATCCAATTAGTGCACGGCATTGAATATGTATATTTTATAAACTTAAGAAAAAAAATTTTTTTTGTTACATTACAGGCGATGCTCGCAGTGAGAAGCACCCTTAGGCCAGGCCGCGTTTCCACTTGCAAAAAAAAATTATTATGAGTTTAGCCGTTAACACCGCGCGTATTTGTGATTAATTACTTCGTTTGTCATATTAATACCTACAACGCGCTCACAAATTAATGTTTACTTGTTTTCCACACTGACAGGTGTTTCGAAAATATAGCTCCTACTTGAAACTCACATTTTTCAAATTCCTCGCAGCTATCAGGGAACGGCCGCGATGGCAGCGGGCGTCGATCCTGACACCGCGCCAGTGTAACGAAAGGCTGTCGTCCTCGAACCACCGGGTCACGCTGCCGTCTAACACTTTCTGCGCTTCTATAGACTCGCGAGCGTCTGTGGTAAGTTTATAATATGTAGCTCTTAACTTAGCGACACAAATCTCAAATACCTCGCAGCTACCAGGGAGCGGCCGCGGCGGAAGCATCATACGATTCGGACGTCGATACATGATGGTTACGTCGATGTTCGAAATTCTAACTTCGTGTCGTCCAGCTCATTGAAATTTACTTTGTCAACAAACTTTGAATTTCAATCTAACGAAAAGCGTCTTCATACCACCGACCGGGTAGCTCTGTTTCCTAACATTTTCAGTGCTTCTATAGACTCGCGGCGCGGGCATTCTGTGGTAAATTTATGAGCAATATGAGCGCCAAATCGTGTCAAAGGTTTTGTCAATAATAATAAATATCGGACAACCCGGACAACCTCACACAAATCGATCTAGTCTCAAATTAAGCTCAAGAAGGCTTGTGTTATGGGTACTAGACGACGATATACATACTTATATAGATAAATATATACTTAAATACGTAGAACAACCATGACCCAAGCACAAATATTCGAGTTCATCACACAAATATTTGTCCTGGCCGGGATTCGAACCCGGGGTCAATGCCTTCACATCTATACATTATGAGCGTACAGTTGCGAATATCGGGCGATAAGTATATTTGAAAGCATCCTACACTATCCGATAGGTAGTAAAGTATAAATAAAGAAATAATTATAAATAAATAAATATTATGTGATATTATGGAACAATCATACACAAATCGACCTAGTCCCAAACTAAGCAAAGCTTGTACTATGGGTACTAGTCGACGATATACATATTATATAAATACTTATAAGTATATAACATCCATGACCCAAGAACTAATATTCGAGTTGATCACACAAATATTTGCCCCGGCCGGGATTCGAACCCGGGACCGCCGGCTCAGTAGGCAGGTGTCTGCAAACTGCGCCAACCGCATCGTCAAGTATGAGTATGAGTGACGATCACTTTATTATTTATCTGTATTCCTCCTGTGTTGTTAGTAGTGGTTGTTGCCAGTAGAGATGTACCGTGTCCGAAAATTCCCGGAAGCTTTCCTTTTTTCTCATACTAAATAAGAAGTATCGCAAATTTTCGAAAACGGTACATGTCTATTTGTAAGCACGCTGGTTCAACAGATTGATAAAAAGTTATATATCTTAAATGTATTATTCAGACAGGTGTGGGCGGTCCTCTAACATGCAACGTGGGCGACCGGCACTCCGTGGTGGGCGTCGCGGTGTGGCGCGACAGCGCTCTGGTACTGCTTCCAGCGCAGGAGTGGACTATCCGTGCTATCGCCGGACTGCGCATACGGTGATCGGGTAGGTAACGAACAGGTTGCAAGCGACGGGAGCGGAAGGTCCGAGCGCGGTTTCTCGCTCACTCGTATGACCGCCGCTCGAAGCTGCCGCCGCTTACCCTTTCTAATCAATATAAAAGAACGGGAACGACACTAAAGTATTGCCACTTTTTAATTTCTACTCTTTTTGGTCGGTCTGTACCGCCAAACTCGTGGCCGGGTTGTAAGTCTAACTAGTGACGCGCAGCGTAGATCATTTTCGTTATTAACTGGCCTATCGTCGACCCCATGATAGCTTCTCATTATTGGACTAGCAAATCTACAATTTTCATAAACCTGGAATTTTATCCAAAACTATATAAAGTCAACTTCACGAAAAATATAGACACACAAGGTTACCAAGGTCCGGCCACGACTTCAGCGAGAGGCGGCAATAGGAGTGAGCGACACACCGCGCTCGGACCTTCCGGTCCCACCTAAGGCCGCTGCTCGCCACTACGATAGTCAAAGTCGCGGCCGAGGCTTAACGGCCTGACCGCGTGATCGTTGGCAAGCGGCAGCGGTGAGTGAGAAAGGTGGAAGCGGATGGTCAGAGTGCGGTCTCTCGCTCCCACCAATGGCCGACGCCGGCTACTGATGTGGCCATGCTGTAAAATACACCGTTGCTGAAGATAGTACAATGCGTGAGCTGTCGGATGTAATTCGCTTTTTATACTTGTCTCGCTCGCTCTTACGCGATCCAGATAAGTATAAGGATAAGTATAAGTATAAATATACCTGTCAGTTTTCAACAAAACCCGAATCGCAATCTAAGAGCTCACAGACTGTATATTTGAAAAATTACACGTGGTTTATAAAAGATAATGCAAATGGTAATATGATAATTTTATTTCTCCATTTATTTGTTTACATTCTTTATGACTAACTCGTGCCTACCGAAGAATAATCGAAAGCATCAGAAGAAACAAATAATATGACGCTGCTTTACAAAATTTCCTATAGGAACTAAGCAAATTAACCTAACTGACCCAACCGGAGGAATGTCGAGATCTAAACTGAAAGTCTAAGAAACACTTTGACAAAACTTTACATCATCATAAGTCATAACCTCTGTTATAAATTATGACTTCGTGTACAGTTAGCATCAAAACGAGCTGACAATTTCAGTATACATACAATTTGACGTAAGCCAGTAGTAGAATTGTCACTTACATTTGATGCTAACCGTACTACATAGAACTCTGTCGCATTGACAACTATGACAAGCCAGTCACCTAAGCTCGAGTGATGGGTCTGGTTATAGCGACAGGGTTCTATGCTACGTGAATCAATGCTCACACGTATGGCATCCTTATTATATTTACTTACATTGTACTAAACGAGGGGTTGAAATGAAAAATCAGTCAAAGTACATTACCTAGAGTCTAACAGTCATCGAGCTCAGAGGTCCTAGCGTGGTAGGAGCCACACACTACAGTATTACTTTTCATAATAAACCGCTATATAACAATGAATACGGAGTATTAAAACAAGTTAATTTAATCATGATCATGTTTACATAAAATGAAACAGAATTTTTATTTATTATTGAATCAAAACGCTTTAAAAATGAAAGGGTGCATCATTTGTTCGTCTACCGTGGGAATACCTATCCTGTTAGTGTTAGTATTTAGCTAAATAAAGAAAGATGTTTTCATCCCAGCGATGATTAACACGTCACACTAGTACCTCGGAGATCCTGTATCACAAAACATTAGATAAATACAATTAATTGTATTTCTACGTTAAAGGTCTTTGGTGTCGCACCTGACTCAGAGTTGGGTTGTCTTTTAAATCTACAACAATTTGTCGAAATGAGCAAGGTAAATAAAAACCTATTTAAACAACATAAACAACAAGTCTTACAAATTACAGCCCGTTCTCATTAAACTGATTTTTCTGAATATGTGCTTAAATTAGTCCATATTGAGAAAAACAAGAGGAATACAATCACTTTCTTTAATAACTATGTTTAAAACATAATAATACTCTGGGCTTTATAATAACATAAATAATGTATTGCAGTTGCTCAAATAAAAATAATTCGTTTTACTTTACATTGACACTAATTTAAATAATTTTCAACAACCGCAATACAGAACATAAATACAACTCAAATATAAAAATATATCCTAAACGCATACTGGCAAAGAACTTGAGATTACTTACAACAATCAGAACTTAAAAGAAACACAAATGAGTGATATATATTTTCAATTTACTCAAATCGTAAAGAGCGAGTGATGAAGAGTTATTCTGTTTTAAGAGTCTTAATTTACTTAAAGGAATACAAAGACTACATTAAATTCTTAATTGTTTTCAGACCGGAAAATACGCTATCCTATGAAATGCATAACACAGGGGTATCTTTTCTCTGCAGCTAAAGTCTTTGTATCACGATATGTAGATACGGACTCTTCAGAAACAGATAAACTATACACGATGTTGTTTCCCAAGATTGTTCTGTTATGTTTCGTTGTTCTCGACAACAGTATTAAAATGGTCTAGAAACGCACCGATGACATTAAAGTACCAAGAAAAAGCACAATATTTTGAGACACTGAGTAATGACAATAAACATCAATCTTATTGTATTTATAATAAGACACTAATTTCTGCGGAATACACCAGCAGTCCCGACGCACATTTATAACACAAAAATCAATACCATCTAGGTTCATTGGGCAAACGAGGGTCAAGGGCACATGCGTTACTACACCCTAGAGATATAAAAATGTTACACAAATATTTATTAGCTCAAACTTTTATTTTGTCTTTTTGCTGTGCTCGAAAAAGGTACTTATTTTTTTATTCATTATAAATTTACCTTTGCTTCTATAACGTTAGTATTCACAACCGTTCCAGTAAACAACTAAAGTGGGATACGACTACAATTTTCAATAGCATAAAATAAATTACGATTGTAAAGATGTTTTTTTGACGACACACACAGTTACACTCTGTGATGAGACTGCTTAGCTATTAGCTGTCATAGACATACAAAACAATGACTACCTTTGAACCAATGATACAAAGATCAAAGCACAATGAAAAATTGATCTTTGTATCAAAGCTTCAATAAAAAAATTGTGGTGTATCCGTATTAAAAACAATGAGACATTACATGTTTCACAAATTTGTAATGAGTAGCTTTCCTTTCCTAACAGCACAGTCAGAAATTAACTGTTGAGGTATAATTAGGCCTCTGTATTTGACGTTGATCGGCGTAATCGGTATAATTAAGGATTGAATACGTAAAGATCAAACCATGTACGGCATTCAAACAACCACGACCACTCTGAAAAGTGTACAACTTAGAAGATTTGTTGTTGACTGTCCCTTTTGTTTTATCTAGCTGTACCTTATGTTGTGTTAAAAGTGTAACATTGTTATGCCCCCAGCAATTGACTACATGACAAGATCACGGCATCACAGCTGGTTACGCGATCACGAGCGGCTCGTCGTCAGAGAACCCGTGGATCGGCGGCACGTCGTCGTCGTCTGCGAAACAAACGGCTCATTTAGGATATACTACTAATATATTTATAAAAGTTTACTTAAATAATAGTATAGTACGGCTCTTCCCAGGTGAATTTTTCGCTTCGAGCCCTAATCTTTCAAACAATATCCATTGTATCTATTATCGCAAAGCCGCTAGCTACCGAGTTTGCCACGTGCCACTATAACATTCATATTAAAAACAAACGGTATCGTCATAGTATTAAGGTTCAAATCAAAATAATATGAATGCTGTATTTCGTCGGGGTGGTCTATTGTCCTACACTACCAAAACGCAATATCTAGAATATCAGTGACATTAAATTTGAACCTTAATACTATCACGATACCGTTTGTTTTTCATATGAATGTTATAGTGGCGCGTGGCAAACTCGGTAGCTAGCGGCTTTGCGATAATAGATACAATGGCCATTGTTTGAAAGTTTAGGGCTCGAAGCGAAAAATTCACCTGGGAAGAGCCGTACTATATACAGAAGCCAAAGGGTGAAGGCTTAAATAATAGTAAGATCAGTCCTCTTACCATTAAAAATATTTAAAAGTACAGATGTTATACTACTAACGCCATCTTACGACCACGCAACGTTTACTTATAAAACATAGATTGCTTTGAAAAAAATTATTTTAGTTTCCGTTTTTGCCACGACTCTTCTCCTTACGCACAGACCCTACACATAGTACCTATTCACCTGTTAAATTAAGTTATTAATACCTAGTAATGTATTGTGTAACTTTAGTTTGTGATAAAATTATAATGCGATTCTTGTTGTTTGATTTTATAATCACACTAACATTATAAAGGCGAAAGTTTGTGAGTGCGTTTATATGTATGTTTGTTACTTCTTCACACTCAAACGGCTGAGCCAATTTTGATACATTTTAGTATGAAGGTAGCTGACATTGGAGTAGCAGCTAGTAATCTATATAAATACACAACCAACGAGGTAGAAGGCCTGGCCACAATGATTATGAGTCACATGGTCATCTCGCCAGTTGTATCTGTATGGTTTAGGGCAATGATAGCTGTTCACGTAGTCTGATTGAGGTGTTACCTTAAGTGTAAGGCCACAGGGCCCGCTCGAGTTGAGCGTGTAGCGGGGCGGGGCGTTCATATTACACAAGTGGCAGGACTATACATTTCAACGTAAAGGTTGTCCACCTTTGTTGTGCACGATCCCTATCGAGTGCACGCTGTTCACTTTATTTGTCGAATTTGGTCGAACACAAAGTTCTGACTGAAGTTTCGCCGGGAAAGAATAAGGACTTGCCGGGTGAATAGGTATAGACGGCTGACCGTAGTTAAGCCCTTTTCACGGCTAAGGCATGTATAGTGCTTTTCTCAAACATATGAAATGAAATACAAAAAAATACACCACTCAAAAAATTAAATTCAGCTTTTTAGCCTGTTCATGAACACAGAGGGCATGTTCAAAAAAATGACTTCCCGGCCTAGGCCATTAATTTTGTATGAAATTCCTTTACAGTTCTCCCGAGTTGTTCCGCCCGAAACGTTAAACTTCGAAGCCTGTTATAACGCACGTTATGACGACATTTCATTGTATGTTTGAGAAAAGAACAGGGTCGGCTCTCACCGTGCTCGCCGATAGTGGCCTGTCCGCGGCGGCTGTCGTAGCTGAAGCGCAGGAAGGAGCGCGCGAGGCGGCGGTTGCGGAGCACCACGTGCACCAGCGCCGCGCCCAGCGCCAGCGCACCCACCAGCGCTGAGGGACAGGGTCGGCTCTCACCGTGCTCGCCGATAGTGGCCTGGCCGCGGCGGCTGTCGTAGCTGAAGCGCAGGAAGGAGCGCGCGAGGCGGCGGTTGCGGAGCACCACGTGCACCAGCGCCGCGCCCAGCGCCAGCGCACCCACCAGCGCTGAGGGACAGGGTCGGCTCTCACCGTGCTCGCCGATAGTGGCCTGGCCGCGGCGGCTGTCGTAGCTGAAGCGCAGGAAGGAGCGCGCGAGGCGGCGGTTGCGGAGCACCACGTGCACCAGCGCCGCGCCCAGCGCCAGCGCACCCACCAGCGCTGAGGGACAGGGTCGGCTCTCACCGTGCTCGCCGATAGTGGCCTGGCCGCGGCGGCTGTCGTAGCTGAAGCGCAGGAAGGAGCGCGCGAGGCGGCGGTTGCGGAGCACCACGTGCACCAGCGCCGCGCCCAGCGCCAGCGCACCCACCAGCGCTGAGGGACAGGGTCGGCTCTCACCGTGCTCGCCGATAGTGGCCTGGCCGCGGCGGCTGTCGTAGCTGAAGCGCAGGAAGGAGCGCGCGAGGCGGCGGTTGCGGAGCACCACGTGCACCAGCGCCGCGCCCAGCGCCAGCGCGCCCACCAGCGCCGCGCCCGAGCCCCACCATAGCGCTGCCGTCGCCGTCGATTCCGGCTCCGGTGATCCTGGAGATAGACGAACAGATTAACTAACAGATCTTAGAATAGGCATTCAAACTTAAACGACAGTATATTAAGGCTTCTTATCCGTTCAAAAATGCTGATTGATTTGGACATTTTTCTCTATGATCAAACATGTTTCTTAACATATTATCAATGTTAACACTTAGAACAGGACGATTATACAGGATCAATATATATTTGGAACCTACAGTTTGAATTTTTCATTTAAATTTTTGTTTCCAAAGTTCACGTAGAAAACAGTTTTTCTTTTTTTTTAAGTTATTATCGAGCGCACACAATTAAAGCATAATGTAGCTATGTTACTTACTTTCTAGAACTCAGGGAAAAGTTTTATATTCACTTCAAAATATTTGTCACTATATGAAAAAATAAATAAAAGGCATACAGCCTCTTAAAATCGCAATTTCTATTGCTTGCCTCTACTAACGACACTGACTACAGTTTGGTTATTATTTTAACAAACATTTGACAGTTCTCCGTTGATATTTGTAATGATGTAGCAAAGACATTTTGTTTGCCAAACCTAACGATCATGAATGGTTAATCGAATCTATTTTAAATTCTGATAAGGGAATACGTATCCGCAAAATTCAATTAATCGCGTAATTTCAAGAATCAAATACATAAAATTTGACAAATTTGAACAATGACATTTCATTTGATGAACGTGATACACCCATCTGGCAAGACATATCAAACCAGTGATGCCAGGTAGGAATTGACACATCCAAATTATGCAACGGCACTAGATTGAGAATTACCAGGGAAGTACATCGAGAGGGGCCCGATTTTAACGGGAGAAGCCAAGGGACAAAGTGTACTTATACCATTTATTCCAATGAAGACAAAGTGTACTTATACCATTTATACCACTTAATTTTAAACGTCTACAGTCTCTTTATCAAAAGTTGCATTTTCTATGACTATTAATAAATCGGTTATTGATAATAGGTTATTGATTGGTTTCGTAGTTATCTAGGTGGTCGTCGGCAGAGAATAAAGGTGGATAATTCCCGATCTTCGTGGTGCAACACTTTGGCCGGTGTTCCGCAGGGTGGAGTGCTATCACCCTTGTTGTTTTCTATTTTCATTCATTCCATTACACGTAACCTTTCTTCGCGCTATCACCTTTATGCCGACGATCTTCAAATTTATTTGCAGGGTGAAGTTGTAGAACTTCCGTCTGTTATTAACTCTGTAAATGACGACTTGGCACACATTTTGAACTGGAGCTATAGCTTTGGTCTCAAGGTAAACCCAGTAAAGACCCAAGCTATTATAGTTGGTAGTGCTAAACTTATAGCTAGGGTTGATGTTGATAAGCTGCCATCAATTTATTTCGATGGTGTCTTAATTCCTTTTTCACAACAAGTCAAAGACCTGGGTATTATTTTGGACCAGACCTTATCTTGGGTGCCTCAGGTGAATGAAGTCAGCAGGAAGATGTTTGCAGCGGTGAGCTCTCTTAGAAGACTCCGTAATTTTCTTCCAATCGCCACCAAAATTGCGCTTTGCCAAACCTTACTTCTTCCAATCTTAGATTATGCTGATATCTCCTACCCTGATCTCACAGAAGAGCAGCTTAATAAACTTGAGCGTATTCAGAATATTTGCATCAGGTTCATATTTGGGCTTCGTAAATATGACCATGTTTCCAGTTTCCGTTCGCAGCTCAAGTGGCTTCCTATCCGCTTTCGTCGTAACTCTCACATTCTCTCTCTTCTTTACAATATTCTTTTTCACCCTGCAACTCCCTGCTACCTCAAGGAGCGTTTCAGTTACCTTCGTTCTGTTAGGTCCTCTCAAAATTTGCTTCTGGCTGTCCCTTCTTCTTCTTCCAAATTCTATAACAGCTCATTTACCTTTCAGGCTACTCTATTGTGGAACTCTCTCCCTGTTGAATTGAAACGTAGTCAATCCGTTGCTACTTTCAAAATACACCTCAAAGAACATTACTTGTCTCTCCTTTAATACTCTGTCACTGTGACTGACATAATCTGTGGTTCGTTACACGAAATATTATTTTAAATATAAGGTTTAAGTAAGTTTATATATGAGTATATATTTATTCTTATGTTCATTTATGTATATTTTTATGTATGTTTATGTATCAATATATATTATTATAGGTTTTAGTAGATTTTATTAATTTTTCAGTAGTTTTCTTGATTACTTTTTGCATCGCCTACTCATTTCATTTATATTATTCCGCTACCCAAAGGTTGTCTGGAAGAGATCGCTTTTTAGCGATAAGATCGCCTATTGTTTGCCTCTATTGTAATTTTAAGTGTCATTTGTATTTGTATTTCTTTATTCTTGAGGTGTGCAATAAAGAGTATTCTATTCTATTCTAATAAATCACAGGGACAAACGTTAAAAGTAGCAGGAATACATTTGGGCACTGTTTTACTCATGGACAGGTGTATGTAGCTTGCTTTCGTGTCTCCAAATCAAAAAAGTACATGTTTTTGCTGACCGAAATAAATCATGTAATATAGTTTATAGAACACTTCAATAAGCTAAGTTGTAAAAACCAAGTTAGAAATAGTAATGGTTCTTAATAATATTATTATGTCCCGATTTCATAATAACTAGTGAATAGAACCATACATTCTTCGTCAGTTGATTATCTACCGTCACCATCTCGAGCCATTTCTTAATTGAATCGAATGGGACTTAGCCTCGAATAACTCCAAAAAGTATGTTTTGCATTTAGTCCATCATTTTCACTCAATAGCCTAGAACATTTAGATTCCATGAGATTGTTGAATACCTGAAAGTCTAATTGTTATTTTATTGTCAATATCAATTAACGAGTTCTACGCGTACGAAATCGCGGGCAAAAGCTAGTAGTATTTAAACATGTCGAGCGATATGGACTTGTACAATGGGGATGGAGGCTTAGTGAAACACATAACATGTTAATTTAGATCATATATAATCGAAATACAATTATAGTTGGTTGTTTGGTGGCGGCTCGCAAAGGGTTGACACGATATTTTATTATTATTCACTTGAAACTGCACATTCTTACTGTAAACGAAAATCCTAAATATTTATAACCGAGTACGACGTGAGTAAGTTTCATGATGTATTTTGACATGTCCGAGACTCACTGGAGCTTTCTATGTAAAATAATAATTTATTTTATTGTTCTTTCTAGGTTATAAGTTATAAATGTATCGATTTAATCTATTTCTACCAATTTACAGAAATAGTACATGAATCGAAACGCAAGATTTAGTCACAACACAGCTTTTAAAAAAAGACGTAGTACGTAACTGTCTGAATAATGATTTATTATCGTTAAATAATTCAACACCGTGATAAGAAAAAATATAACATGAACACAATTGTATCGAATAGAAAGTGAAAAACGTTTATAGATATTTGAAAAACCACTATGTTATTGCTTGTCTTTTTTTAATAAAATTCAATAAGTCGCGCAGATTTACGTATATGGGTCCTGTGATGTGTCAAATGTTTGTTAAAATAGTAACCAAACTAAAAGTATCCGTATGGCTTTAAAATTCTACATCGCAAAAAATTTTGCTACTGTAACTCCAATCGATAATTCTTGTGCAACAATTAACGTGGCAGTTAAGTGAGAGCGTAGAGTTCGGCTTCTTCAAACTCAATTGGTACTTGAACTCTCAATTGATACAATAGTTTGCCTTAGTAAACACGTGAAATCACCCAGAAATTTTACTCGACAATGGAGGTGCGCAAGAAAAGGCACTTTTTCACCTCACTCACTCGGAAAACCTCCGTTTATAGCGCAAAATCTGCGTGCAAAAGTCTATTTTATCCGCTAGCGTGCAAGTCATTTGAATTTCGAACATGAATATTGTGCTTCTGTAATACATGTAACTTTTTAATATGTGTGCTTTTCTCCTGTTTATTTGGTTTGGATTTGAGTGTGTTATTATTTTAATTGTTTTTTTGCATCTCGTATTTTCCTCGCCGTAGTAAGGTGAAAAAGTTGTATGTTCCGCACGGCTGCAAAATTATTTGGCTTCTCGTGTCTTGAAAGCCTCGCTACGCTCACAAATCTATATTTGAACAATTCGCTTCGCTCATGGTTTAATCTTAGATGCCTTCGCTCGCTCAGCTTTCAATTTCAACACTCGCGCCAAATAACAACTTTGCAGCCACAGACCATAAGAATACTATAGACTGGGTATTGGGCGGGGCACGCATAACCGAGCTTTAGCCCAAATCACAGGCGAGATCTGCATACTCAAAAAAATACCTGATACAGTTTAATTTCACTGGGAAGTAATAAAATTCGGTATTTTGTAATATTTCGTAAAATATTGCAGTGTATTATGACAATTATACATTACTAGCTTGACATGGCAACTATTCACGCAACATCTTTAGGAGCACGCAATGTATACGTCCGTCTGATAATTTAGTGCGGGGGAACAAGTCTAAACCACAAGTTGTCGATATTCTGTATGGAGGTTTTAATGTGAGCCGCTCGTGTTTCATACTAACTTGTCCATTTTAATAATATAATATACACTTTATCACCTTGTTTTTTAGGGTTCCATACCTCAATCGGAAAAAAACGAAAATCTTATAGGATCACTTTGTTGTCCGTCCGTCCGTCTGTCTGTTTGTCTGTCAAGACCCTTTATCTCGGGTAAGTAATATAAGATATAAGAACTTATGCTATAATATTCATATTATATACGCTCATATTGTATAAGCTTGTTTTGTATACCGTTCAAGGTGTATAACGAACGTTGGATATAACATCAAAATATCTATTTTTGTTAAGTATAACGTTATTTAAGTATAATATCATTGTAAATAACGATCATAACGTATAACGTTCATAATATCTCAGATTTATAATGTATATTACTCAATACATCTAACACCAAAATGCATAATGCTCGTATAGAATAACCGTCTGCACATCAATTGTGTACATACTTATGCTATAGTTCGCTGTAAAATTTTAATATAATTATGTACCTCCATGCAAGCAAGCATTTTAACGCTCCGCTCGCTTCGCTCACTCCGCTATCCATGGTCATAAAACAAACCTAACCTAACCTACAGTTTTCGGTTTTTGACCCATATTCCATTTTGTCGCAGTTCTTCCAAACGGTATACTCGTATTCGCCAGAATTTCATCTGCCATTATCATTGTGTACATACTTATGCAATAGTTCGCTGTTAAATTTTAATATACCTCCATGCAAGGAAGCATTTTGACGCTCCGCTCGCTTCGCTCGCTCCGCTATCCATGGTCATAAAACAAACCTAACCTAACCTACAGTTTTCGGTTTTTGACCCATATTCTATTTTATCACAGTTCTTCCAAACGGTTATACTCTTACTTGCCAGAATTTCATCAGCCATTATCAATTGTGAACATACGTATGTCGTATGCAATAGTTCGCTGTTAAATTTTAATGTAGGTACCTCCATGCAAGCAAGCATTTTGACGCTCCGCTCGCTTTGCTCGCTCCGCTATCCATGGTCATAAAACAAACCTAACCTAACCTACACTTTTCGGTTTTTGACCCATGTTCCATTTTAGGGGCATAGGGGTAGCAGTTGTAACCTAACATATAGTATATCATACGCTATTATGTTTTCTAATCATTATACTAAAAGAAAGTATATACTATGATCGATATAGGTTATGTATGTTATATCAACTGAATTTAGAGTATTTGAGTGTTATATAAAAAAATATTCTACAACATGAGTATTATACTAATTGACCGTTATTCCTAATAAAAATATTGATTTTGATGTTATAGCAAAAGTTCATTATATCTTGTGAACGTTATTAATATGAAATTATATATTATGTAGTTATATCTCATGGGACGCACCCCTTTATCTCGGTATCGAGTTGAAATTAACACCATATGTATATATACTCAGGTCTAGGGTCCCTTAAAGCTGTGAATAAAAATCAAGCTTCTACGTTAACGTGAAAAAAAGATACGGCCGTTTATGTCGCCAAAAACGTACATTTCGACACTCTCAAGGGAATGAAAGTGATAGGGTACTTCCCGATGACCTAGAACTATGAACTTTGGCAAGTACTACAAATACTTATAAAAATCTGAAATCGCCACATACTTACTACAAATACTAATAAAAATCTTGAAAAATATAGTCCTTTTCAAACATCAGGTCCACCTTTTGTACGATACGTTTTCTTTTGTGCAATAAAGATTAATTAAATAAATAAATAGGTAAATCATATTTGGAGAACTTGGTTGCGTTAAGTTTGATTCAAATTCAAATTCGTTTATTGCAAGAACGTAGTAATAAATTAGGTGAGGTATATACAGTGTTGCTTATGTTCTACCAAAAAGGCATGCAAACAAAATAAAACAATATTCAAATACTTGATTGTTACATATTTCAATTTGTTACTTATGTCAAAAATAATTACTAAAACTCAGAATTTGCAGATTAAATTACATTAATTATTACATAATTTTTATAAGTATTTGCACCTCGTTTGTATGCGGCGCCATACATTTCAGATGCAAACTTAACTCAACCAGGCCAATTAAGATGGGATAAGTGAAAGTTTGTACGGAACCCTCGGTACGCGAGTCAGAATCGCACCTGGCCGGTTTTTTTTTTAATTCAGACAAGTAATTTTATTACCTACAGCGAAATCAATAGCAGTGGGTGACAAAATCATTACATTAAAACAGCATTATTGTTTTGCTATCCACAATATAATAATGTGCTAGTCAGTTCGTCGTCAACTGACTTGGCGCAGTTTTTATGCACCTGCCTGTTGAGCCGGCGGTCCTTCGTTCGAATCTCGGCAAGGGCAAATATTTCTGTGATGAACTCGAATATTTTGTTCCTGGGTTATGGATGTTAATTTTATGTATGTAGGTATTTATATATATTGTTTATATCATCGTCTAGTAAGTACCGATATTAAAAGCATTGCTTAGTATAAGGTCAGGGCGAGTTGTGTACGATTGTCCCTTAATTATTTTGTTTACATTTTATAAGATATAAAATAAATAAATCTACTCCGTTTATAATTTACCTACTACCTGTCCCAAATGTTGTAAGGTGATGTTTTTATTATTCATATATCACTATATGTAAACATTTTGAACGATAGAAAGATTGAGATGACGCTTCCATTTGATTTCGTCGCCAAAAATTAAAAGGTCTGATAATTTAATTTACGACCATACAAAATAAATATTTTCAACATGCATTATATTATAAACCTATACATATTATTATTTTATCGATATCGACTATTTTGATTTGATCACGCCCATAACCTTTAGAATGAGCAGATGCATACCGCTGGCTGAGCTTACATGACATTTTCTGGGTCGTTAAAATTAAACCCCGTGTTACAAGGATAAGGTTCAATATTAAATGTTTTAAAATTGTAACATAAAACCTTGTGATATTTTGCCAGCGTTAATATCAAAAGTGACACTACTCAATTGACGGAAGTAGAAATCAATTTCTTGTCAATTCGAGACTTTGTCGTACTGAATCATAAAGTTGCATTTGCCTTTTATTTTATTTCTATTTAAGTTATAATAAAAATAAATGCATTGTCCGATATGCATATAAGGGCTAAAATTCTCGATACTTTGATCGTAGTAGTGTATGACCACGAAAATCGCACACATTAGCTCAGCCAATGTCAACTCACTTCTGTTTGTTGTAAAACCTTATTTTTATACGAATATAATTGTGTGCGTGTAAAAGTCGGCTACAGCGGTGCTAGAAAAAACTGCGCTGAATGCCATCTCCATATACTCCGTGTTTGCAGCCTTGCATAACAAATAACTGTTCCTTGCGCAGGGCCTTGAACAAAATGTAATACTGGTGTGAATGTATGCTGATGCGACTTACCGGCCATCTCCAACGTATGCACCTCGCTGATGTCACTGTAGTAGCCATCGTCGGTGGCAGCTCGCACCGCGCAGTACAGAGGACCCGACGCAACAGGCACGGTAATGAGCCTAGGCGAGTACTCGGCGGTTTCCGCTCTCATCTCTGGCGTTATGTGGACGAGGTCCTCGGGGATTTCCTTCTCGGAGACTATGATTTCGAAGTTGTATCTGAAATTTAATTTAACCATTACCACACTAATATTATAAAGGCGAAAGTTTGTGTGTTCATAGTTATGTTGGTTACTTCTTCACGTCACGCTCAAACGGCTGGACCAATTTTAATTAAATTTGGCATGAAGGTATCTGGCTCTCGGGATTAACATATAGGCTACTTTTATCCCGAAAAAAATGTAGTGTTCCCGTGGGCTGAGCGGGGCGCAGTTAGTAGTAGTATAAAGGTGAATCAACTTTTTTGTGTTGTTTACTCTGTCCCCGTTGTCCAGGTGACATATTCATACTGCTGTTTCATAGAAAAATGCTTAGGTTATCCGAGGGACAAATTTTGCGTAACCACAGCAACAAGGTGCACTTAAAAGTTGATTCACCCATAAAGGACACTCTTCAGTAGAAACCCTAAGCTTCCAGCAATCTGTATGGAAAAATCGTAGGTTGATAAATCAAAGCAACCACATTCCGAGGATTCGTGATTCGTCACTTTAATTTTCTAACATTAAGTAAGCGGATGAGATTGCGTTTTGATAACGAAGTTCGCCGAGCTTCAACTTCCAATTCAAAATTTTATCCTGCAAGTGGGCCACAACAATAGAGCTCTTTTACGTGTCAGATTCTACGTTACGTATAAAAAAATACAATAATAATAACATCATAGTAGTATAGTAAGTAGTTTATGCAACTGCTACATAATGAGAGGTTTTAAAAGTGTTTAAGACCTTTATCTACACACATATTTATAATCATTATCATAGATTTTCTTTTATGAAAATATGAAACACTCAGTCCTAGATATGAGCGCCGCGCCGGCGCGCCGCCGTCGCCGCGGATTCGAGTCGGCGCGCCGCCGCCGTGTGAAATACGCGGCGCGCCGGCGCAACAAGTTGCGATTTGCTTTCTCGCTCGCACTCGTAACGTATCCCACCCGCGTTCGCGTTCGGTCGCACGATGGCTTCAATCGAGTCAAGTATTTTGCCGAGTAAACGCGTTTTTTTTTTTGAGCCGCGTCATAATATGAGTCTGACGCGATGATGAGTTCTTAAAATATGTTTAACGTACCTGGCGCCACCTAGCTTTTGAAATTGATTGTGTTGTGACTAAGAGATTGTGATTAAAATTTTTGTGATGTTAAAAAATATGCTTGTTAAGTTTTAATATTTAAATAAAACAATTTAAACGGATTAAACGGGTTCTTTCTCCTCAGTGAGCCTTATAGTGAACTGCTGGTAGATATTTTAAATAAAATAATAAATACCCTTCTGGTTCTGGCACATGTGTAACTGTCTTTACACATTAGGCCCATCTGGCATGTATGAACACCTTTATTTTTTAAATTAATATTTATAAAATGGGTAGTTTGCACAAATGTAACTTTGCCAGAAAAAAAATATGTTTTTCTCAGTCAACCTTTGACAACGGTATCTGTAAAGGTACTGAAACGTCAGGGAGGCTCAAATAATTAATATACGCGATATAATCCGTTTAAAATTGTTTTATTTAAATGTGTGACAGTCGCGGAAACCGAAGAAAACATTAAGTTTTAATATGATTATTTTTCTGGAAACGTAATCTTTAACTGATTTATATTTATACATTAAGACTTGTATTAAAACATAGACACGTTTTTAAAGTGAAGATTGTGATGGTTTTATATGCTTTTTATGTTATTTCGATTATAAATCTGAGAATTTTCAGTGTTATTTTTTGTTTTGTTTTGTTTAATTAGTTATATTTGTGTGCAATTAAAAAAATATGATTAATATTACATACTTGGTTCCTTTATTAAAATAAATAATAGTCACAAAAACCAGGTTTTTTTTTTCTCAAATTGCTCCCCCATAAGAATCTAAAGCTCAAGGTCACGCCGCCGACGCCGCGGAATTGGCCATCGGCGCTCATATCTACTCAGTCCTGCCAGTCAGTCCGCGGACACAGATTAATATAATAGTTCTTCGAACAGATACCCATGTCTGAATAAAAATGCAAATACCTACTGCTTTTCATGCCTACTCAATTTAACAATGGAGCGACCTTGAACGCGCGGGTCGTTGGCCGCACGTGCCGGCAAAACGAGGCTAGGGTTGACACCGCTTAGAAACGATTTTATAAAAAGTCAAGATAAATGAAAATACGATCGATTTATTTAAATTTATTAGTCAAATTTAATTATCATTAGGTACCTACTAGAAATAGGTATTCACATGCGCTGCGGCACACCATCAAAATCATTTTAATTTTTATAAATAATGACACAAAGGTAAATTAAGAAAGAAAAATTGAATGCGATCTACTAAATATCATTTTAATTTCCGAGTAGGTATATCGGAATCTTACCTACCTATTCTATCTGAACATACCAGAAACCTGAAACAAAAACAACTCTCTGTGTAGGTTCTAACCTAAGTAACCTAAATATATCCCAATGACAGTAGGTACTTACTAAATAAAGTTTGGTAGGTGCCTATATATAATGTTTTACATATTGTATAATACTAGCATTACAAGCTTCGAAACAGTCACTAGGTACAGTAGCCGGCAAACAACTTGAGCGTGACCTTGACTGCGCAGTAGCCGATTTACGTACAAATTTACATGCGCAGATCCGCCATTTTGGTTCAAGTTGTTTGCCGGCTACTGTACAAGTTGTGTTATAATAATCTGATCACGCGTTTCATCTTTGCGAATGCATTCCTTGCAAAAGGTCTTAAGTGTCAAGAACAACGCCGACGTTTACGCCCTTTTTAGGCCGTGCAATGATCTCTCCCGCCACACTAAACCGATTTGGTAAATGTCACTTGTTGATATAGGTAGTGGATGTTTTCTATGAATTTAAGTATATTAAGTAGGTAAGTTTATTTATTCAACATTACATGTGTCTATTATAACAGTGTATGCAATGCGTTTCTAGGTAGGTGCTTATTAAGTTCTAAGATTTTTTAGTAACATTTCATCGTCTGTCGGCAAAGAAAAAAAGATAAATAGGTATCTGTTGCTTTTATGTTTTTACACCCCGCAACAATCCAGCGCGTTGGTCTCATTCGCGACGAAGCCATTTTTTTGGTGATTTTATAGCGCGACCGGCGGCGTCCGGCCGTGAGCGCGTGTGGCAACCGACTGGCTAAGCGTGTCGGCCACGACAGACGACGTGTAGGTATCGTTCTGGGTTCCCACGGTACAGATGGGGGGCACTGCCGCGGAGCAGAGAAACACATGAGGTGACTCACGCGGCGGGGGGAGTTCATAATTACAGTATAAATTTTGTTCTTAACTTATAAGACACAAGATATAACTTACAAGAATGTTCACCCTGCGAAGAAACAAAAAACAGAATAAAGATTTACAAAAAACATCTCAAAAAAGTCATGGTGTATGCAAAAAAACTTGGACATTCGGAAAGGATACAAAAATCAGAAGACAAGGTCAAGGAGTCGTGGAAAATAATAAACGAGGAGGCGACGTACCAGATAAATTGATAAGGACTGACAAATCATATACAACAAACAACGAAGAAATGGCTGACATATTCAATACTTTCTTTACACCTATTGCTCATAGGATAAGTGGACATTTAGAAATATCTCCAGAGAAATGTATAAGATATCTAAGTAATTTTAAAGCACCAAATAGCCAAATGGAATTCAATCTAATGACACCCAATGGGTTAAGGACAATCATAAATAAGTTAAAAACTAAAAAGAAAAGATTTGGCCCAAATGGATACGAGATTCCTCAAAATACTATGTTTCAATGATAATATAATGGAACTGCTCTTTAATAGTTTAAACAGCTGCATTAAGGAGGGAGTATTTCCAGATATACTTAAACATGGCAGAGTAGTACCCGTACACAAAAAAGGAGATACCTCTGATCCAAACAACTATAGACCAGTCTGCGTTCTACCAGTATTCTCAAAAGTGTTGGAGATGGCTCTCAAATCAAGAATAGTGGCATTCTTTGAGGAAAACGATTTATTCTCCTCCTCCCAGTATGGATTCAGAACTGAAAAATCCACAGGATTAGCCATCAGAAAAGTGGTAGACTTTATACTTGAATCCTTGGATAGGTCACAACAATGTGCAAGCATATTCTGTGACCTATCGAAGGCTTTTGACTGTCTAAGGCACGATATTCTACTTAAAAAGCTAGAGTATGTTTAATGAATCAGCATTACGGATGATGGAGTCATACTTGAAAAACCGCAATCAAATTGTGCAAGTTGGGTCAAGCAAATCTGAGATTAAAAATAACGATATTGGTGTACCGCAGGGTTCTATTCTAGGCCCTGTGCTATTCCTAATCTATGTTAATGATTTGCCATGTAACATTCCGGAGTGGGCACAAGTCAGTATTTTTGCTGATGATACACATGTTGGAATAAGGCACTAAAACATAAACGTCTTGGAAACTGAAATGATACAAATCAAACATAGTCTCGAACAGTGGTTTGAATCAAACGGAATTATATTAAATACTGACAAAACGATAATAATAAAGTACAAGACAAAATCAAAAAAGGAAGAAACACCACCAGAGATAAATTATAAGGAATCAACGAAATTCTTAGGATACATAGTTAACAGTAAATTGACACATTCAGAACACCTAGAGAAACTTAGTAATAAAATATCCTCAGCAAATTTTGCTTTACTAAAACTGAAACCACTTATAAATATAGAAATACTCAAAACTGTGTACTGTGCATATATTCACTCCTTACTAAACTATGCTATAACAATCTGGGGTAATGCATCAAATATAAATAAAATACTAGTGCTCCAAAAGCGTTCAGTTAGGATCATGAGTGGAGCAAACCGACGCGACTCAGCCAGACCTCACTTTGAGAGACTAGGCATAATGACTGTTATTGCAACATTTATAACTCCTTATTGGAAATACATAAGCAGACTGATTCATTGCTTAAAGTGTCGGATATACATAACTATAACACCCGTTCTAAGAACAAATTATTGTTACCAAAATGTAGACTTAGGAAAACACAGAAACAGGGATTTTTTCTGAAAATTAAAATGTTTAACAAACAATTGAAATTACTAAATTGCCCTTTAATAGCTTTAAGAAAAAAATATCAATGTATTTCAAGAAAAATGTATTTTACTCTGTATCAGAATTTTTGAACATCAATATTAACATCGTAGATTTCGATAATTAATGAATATTATTAATTATTAAATTTTTATTATTTTATGAATATGTACTTTGACATACCATGTAATGACCATGTTACTTTATGGTGAATAAATGAAATCTGAAAATCTGAAATCTATAAAGTGTTCCATCAAACTTACTTGGGCGCAATGTCCGCGTGTTTGTTGTCCCAGTTGACCATGAGGTGTCCGTTGGGCGCGAGCCACGCCACCACGTTGGCGGGCGCCGGGATCTGCGGGCCGCGCACGCGCTTGCACGTCACCGCCGCCTCGGGCACTTTCGCCTGTGTACATTGTGTCATAAGGGTAGTAAGTAGGGGATTACTAACGAAGGTCTATTAGAAGCCCGACGCCGAAGGTGGAGGGCTTTTAATGTCCTGAGTTTGTAACCCCCTTACTACCCGCCTAACACACAATATTTTTCATCACATTTTGGAGTAAATAACAAATAAATAAGCCAAAAATAAACATTAAACGATATCGATTGACAACCGACTTTTTTCTGTATATATTTTTTTTAATTTACTATAAGCACTGGCAAAACGGCCATCAGCTTAAAACAGAATACAAATATACACAGAATCTTACCATCTATTATTAAACAAATAACAATTAACAATATTATTCAGCAATAATTAACAGCGTAATATTATAAAAGTTAAATATGAACAGTAAGTTTATTACAAAACTAAATAGTTCCTAACCAATAATTTTATAACTTTTTTCCTTTTTAGGGTTCCGTAGCCAAATGGCAAAAAACGGAACCCTTATAGATTCATCATGTCTGTCTGTCCGTCTGTCCGTCTGTCTGTCCGTCCGTATGTCACAGCCATTTTTTTCCGAAACTATAAGAGCTATACTGTTGAAACTTGGTAGGTAGATGTATTCTGTGAACCGCATTAAGATTTTGATGCAAAAATAAATAAAAAAAAAAAAATATTGGGGGCTCCCCATACTTAGAACTGAAACTCGAAATTTTTTTTTTCATCAAACACATACGTGTGGGGTATCTATGGATAGGTCTTCAAAAATGATATCGAGGTTTCTAAAATATTTTTTTTCTAAACCGTATAGTTTGCGTGACAGACGCTTCCAAAGTGGAAAAAAGTTGGTCTGCCCCCCCCTCTAACTTATAAAATAAGAAAATGAAAAATCTAAAAAAAACATATGATGTACATTACTATAAAAACTACCAACGAAAATTGTTTTGAACGAGATCTAGTAAGTAGTAGTAGTAGTTTTTGTAATACCTAACTTTGCACCTAATTTATATGGGGCGCTATACATACCAGGTGCAAACTTAACTTAACCACTTAGGGATGGAAAGTGTTTGTACGGAACCCTCGGTGCGCGAGTCCGACTCGCACTTGGCCGGTTTTTTTTGTGTCGTCTACCACAGATAATGCTAAGAACTGCGTTTCGTTTAGAAACTTGACAGGCTTTACTGCCACATTGTAACGATAATTCAAAATTTAATTTAATAAAATTATTGCAAATACACATAAATAATTGTAAAACATAAATATTAATGCAGTTACATATACCGTATTAATTCAATACACAATAAAATTTGCTGGTAGGCATGTTTTGTTGATACAACAAAAAACCTTGGCTGGATTGAAACCTCCTTAGTCTGAAGTAATCTGCGAGTGCGTACTATATTTTTTTCATCACATTTGCTCGTAAAAGATGGTATTACATGTAGGTGTACTGAAGGACTAAGGCCTATATTGTTCCCGCGGGAGTTATAAATTGTTATAACTCCCGAGGGAGTTATGGTTTTAGTTTTAAAAATATAGTACGCACTCGCAGTTTACTTCAGACTAAGGAGGTTTCAATCCAGCCAAGGTTTTTTGTTGTACGAACAAAACTTGCCTACCAGCAAATTTTATTGTGTATTGAATTAATACGGTACATGTACTGCATTAATATTTATGTTTTACAATTATTTAAGTGTAATTTGCAATAATTTTATTAAAATTATTTTTGAATTATCGTTACAATCTGGCAGTATGGCTTGTCATGTTTCTAAACTAAACGCAGTTCTTAGCATTATCTGTGGTAGACGACACAAAAACAGAAAAAAGTTATAAAATTATTGGTTAGGTACTATTTAGTTTTGTAACAAAATTACTGTTCGTATTTAAGTTTTATAATATATTACGGTGTTAATTATTCCTGCATAATATTGTTAATTGTTATTTGTTTAATGATAGATGGTAAGATTCTGTGTATATTTGTTTTCTGTTTTAAGCTGATGGCCGTTTTGCCAGTGCTTATAGTAAATTAAAAAAAATATATACAGAAAAAAGTCGGTTGTCAATCGATATCGTTTAATGTTTATTTTTGGCTTATTTATTTGTTATTTACTCCAAAATGTGATGAAAAATATTGTGTGTTAGGCGGGTAGTAAGGGGGTTACAAACTCAGGACATTAAAAGCCCTCCACCTTCGGCGTCGGGCTTCTAATAGACCTTCGTTAGTAATCCCTTACTTACTACCCTTATGACACAATATACTATAAAACTAAAACCATAACTCCCGAGGGAGTTATGTCAATTTATAACTCCCGCGGGAACTATATAGGCCTTAGTCCTTCAGTACACCCGCATGTAATACCATCTTTTACGAGCAAATGTGATGAAATAGTACATTACATACAAAGGGTGGTGGATTCGTGAATGTCCGAGATCGCAGGTGGCCATAGATATGCGATCGGGGGGCTTTACGAATTACCGCAAGTGGTTTGTCTCAAATTTTGCGTATGGCCTTGGCTAGGAGAGTTAGATTTTCTCCCCCACACACAGAAAATCCCACTTACGGCCTAGGGTGACGTAAATAAGCAAATAACATTCTAAAATTCAAACACAGCTCAGGGTCGTTATAGAAGCACTTCAGTTGCATTGACATAATTGGATAGAATTTTTATGTGTACTAATTGTTATTAGTTATAACACAAATGGAATTTATACTTTTAAGTATGATTTACGAAAAAAAAATATTCTTGAGTTTCTTTCAGCTTTCTTCTCAACAGCGGTCTCCTCTTGGGAAATGTCGGTAGATTCAAAATCTGGCCTTTGTGGCATACTTACTGAATAAATGATTTCATTTAAATTAATTTAATTTCGAAAGTTACAGCCAGAAATGCCAGCCAACGATTCACAGGCCGATAAATTAATTAAAAAAAACTCAAGACGATGAACAAATGTGTGTTCTGAAAAGTTGTACTCGTGTTTACATGAACTACGCTGGTAGAGCGGTACTCACATAAATGCAGATGTTGTACCGCCCGCCGTACGCCACATTGTCGATGACATGCGACAAGGTAACCTGCTTGGTAGGCTTCAGCTCGTACCGACTCACTTTGTTGCGGGTCTCTTCGGTTATATCCAGCTGAAAAACGTACGAAGTGAGCCCAATTTCCTCATGATAAGTCAACAGCTGATCAACGCCACTTCTGATGCGGCGAACTATTGATGCTGACTTTTCGTATTATTAGCATACCCGTAACGAATAAAAGATATACTGTTCAAACAACGCGAGGTTCGTTTTGGGTCACGGGACGGGACGCTGTGTCGCTGTGTCTGTTAACACGGGTCAAGCTATTTTACGTAAGAATTCGTGATTCCAAGACGAAAATGTGCAAGTTTCTAAGCTATTCATTGAAGTTATTATGGAACAAAGCATGGAAAGATGGAAAATGTATGCTATTTTTATGTATACTTGTAGTGGCGTCAAGATGACGCAACATACGATTTAGCATAAATCTTATTTAGCACTAAGAACAGCGACACGAGCCAGTCGGGATTATATCGCTACATAGTGAGCACACATCCTTACACCGTAACGCGGCCCCACCTGGTTCTGTGTACTTAATATAGACATTACGAGCTTTTCTGATCCTCCAATAAATTATATAACAGGGATTTTGGCCTAATCATTTTACACCCGTGTAGGTCAACCGCTAAATACTCAATTTCCTATTATTTTGACCATCAATTAAAAAAAAATTAACAAAAAAAAGAACCGACTTCAGTCAAGCTAAAAAGCCAACAATAACCCGTTCAAGTACAGATTACATTTGACTCACCCTTGAAGTCGATCCCAAACCACTCAGTTCTTATATTTATATATTTGACGACGCGGTTGGCGCAGTGGTTAAGCAACTGCCTACTGAGCCGACGGTCCCGGGTTCGAATCCCGGCAAGGGCAAATATTTGTGTGATAAACACGAATATTTGTGCCTGGGTCATGGATGTTCTATGTATTTAAGTATTTATTTATCTATATAAGTATGTATATCGTCGCCTAGTACCTATAACACAAGCCTTCTTGAGCTTAATTTGGGACTAGGTTGATTTGTGTGTGGTTGTCTGATATTTATTTATTATTTATTATTATATATTATAGTTTACGCGAGGTTTGGCACCGACTTCGAAGGGTGAGTCAAATGTAATCTGTACTTGAACGGGTTATTGTTGTCTTTTTAGTTTTACTGAAGTCGGTTCTTTTTTTTGATAAAAATTTTATTTTTTTGCTTTTTAGTCCACCAAATCCTATTTACTGAATGTAAATTCTTGACTTTATCAATAAATTACCGAAAGCGCCGTACATGTCCCTATAACATTTGAAGAGTTCCCTCGATTTCTCCAAGATTCCATCATCAGATCCCGACTTAGTGCCAACGGGACCAACTCGGAGTTATACCCTTTCGATTAAAAAAAAAAATTGAAAATCGGTTTACGATTCTCGGAGATATCGAGTAACATACATAGAAAAAAAAAAAAAAAATTAGATCGAATTGAGAACCTCCTCCTTTTTTGAAGTCGGTTACAAAGAAGAACTTACTCTGTACGATACGGCCTCGTGAATGACATCACAATTCGCGTTCCATAAGATTTCCATTGAAGTCTTGTTTGAGGAAAATACCACATGTAGATTCTTTATCGGGGCCCTGTAAGTAAACAATTTGAAGATACGGTAATACAGAAGCTATAGGTAGAACGTTAAATCGCCTTGGATATTTTTTTTTTCTTTATTTTTCCTGTTTATTCACTCTTGTTAAAATAAATCTCTACCTTTTCAAACTACATCACGCCACTCTACGTAATATATCAGGTTTCTAGCTTAGTTAAGCCTTGGGCCGGTCATATATGTCGCAGAGACGATAACATATGGTCAGCGAGCGCTACACTGGAGAGCTCGAACACTGTCAGAAGCGTTGGAAGATCGCAAGCCAGATGGTCGGACGACATTAAAAAGATGGCAAGACCGACCTGGAGTAGGATCGCCGCATCAAAAACTTTTTCGTAATCCATGCAAGAGGCATATGTCCAGCAGTGGTATATGCTGAAAGGAAGAAGCCTTACTTGGCGTTCTCGCGGGTCATGATCTCGTGGATGTTGGCCATGGGTCCATTGGCGAGGGTCACGGCGAAGATGTAGCTCTCGCACGCGTGCAGATTGTCGATCTGCATGCTCGTCTCCTTCGTCAATTTCTTGACTGAAAACAAAATGTTAAATTAGAAAGGTTTTCTTTTTTAAATCGATCGATGTAGTGGTCGGTGGTCATGACACACTTGGACTCTGCCACTGCCAGCAACGCATATATGCGTTCAGCGTCATGCAAGTTTGTTCCTAGGCCACGCCCTCTGGTGGTGAATGTGTTATACAATTTACAAAGCATGACTTTAGGACAAAGGGTTAGAAGGCGTACTCAGGGTTAGTCAGCTATATGATGGTTTGACTGTGTGAAGAAGGTTGTTGGCGGCAGCTTACACTGCACATTGTTGTTCACCAAGACAGACTATCTCCTCTAACAAGTTCTAACGTGCATAGCATCGTGTCACGTGAACATATTTAGAAGAGACAACATTAGTCCGGATAAGGATGTAGTTAAATTTTGTGTAGTAAATTAACTTACTTTCTTTCTCCGGGAACCTCGTATGCATCACATCATTGTAGTACACGGCATACACAAGCTCTTTGCCCTTGTAGCGGTCAGAAGTAGGCGGCGACCAGGTCAGCCGCACAGAGGTGCGCTTGTCCTTCAGCAGGAACGCTGTGCTGTTGATGACCTCGTCTTCGATGCCCTCGGGCCGAAGGAAGATGGTCAGAGGCTGCCCGGTGATGTTGCCCTTGTAGGCCATAATGTCGATAGCGATTCGGACGCCAGTTGGTAGATTCGTTACTGAAAAGAAAAAGGGGATACAAGACATATTTTAAACACTACTTGTCTCTCCCTTAGTACACTGCAATAATAATCGCTCCTTTAACTTTGTGGCTCATACTGTTTTTGTTTTATTTATTACTTTATAATATATTTATTTATTATGTCAAGTATTTATGTAAGTATATCTGTATATTTTTATTTATGTATGTTTATTACCTTTGTCTTTTATGGTAGTCGTTCATTTAGTCCTTTTATTATTATGCACCACCTACTAATTTCAAACATTAATTTTCAACTACTCCGCTACCTGTTGTCTGGAAGAGATCGCTATTTAGCGATAAGACCGCCTGTTGTTTACCTCTGCCTGTTATTTGAATGTATCTCATGTTGTGTTGTATATTCCTTGATGTTGGAGGTGTGCAATAAAGAGTATTTGTATTTGTATTTGTATTTTATCACTCTGTATTGGTGGATTTTACATACGTCGATTAACTTCGTTGCCTAGATCAGGGGCAAAGTTTTAGCATGTTAAGCAAAGCTATGTGTTAACTATGTCTGTGCAGTAAGCCAAAGCCTTTATTTACAACTTTCACAATCATGATTAGATAAGCAGGAGATATGGTTCAAAAGTGGTATTCCACTTTCATGAATGAATAAAAACTCACGTGTGATATTAGTCGCGTTGGTGATGATAGGATCCCAGGGGACATAGCTGGGGTGCGGCGGCCGCGCGACCAGCTTGTAGCCCTCGATGCCTCGTATCTTGGGCCACTGCAGCAGCGCCGTGCTCTCGTTGATGCGCGTGAGTCCGACGTTGCTGAGATCGTCGACGTCGCCGACGTCGTCGAACAGGATCGTCATGACGGTGGAGGACTCGGAGGTGGAGGCGCCGTTGGTCGCAGTTACCTATTTTGGAAGATTTTAATTATACTTCTATCCGTCAAACGATTTTGTCGGTAGATTTTCTGTACAGACTTCTCAAAATCTGCTGTCTATTGGGCTTTTCACTGTGTTCATGTAAGTCTTATATTCTTTACATTTTAATCAAAGACTATTAAACGGATAGTTAAACCTTAAGACTGACGACTCGCCACTTTAACTATCGGGTCAGCTATGAACCATGCATTCATATGATTTTTAACTTTTTTTTTTCAAGAATAATATCTATATATATATTACGCGAGGCCGATTTTTGTACATCCCATCAGATCTACAGTTATGGTCCGATTTTGATAAATGATATGTCATTAGATTCGTCTCATGCTGGAGAGGTGCATAAAACTCTTGGAATTTTAATTTTTTCCTGAAAAGGTACTGAAAAATGGATTTGAAAAAACTACTGTGCGCTAACCACGTGATCCCTATTTTGACATAAGATGACCAAATAATAATAAGCATGATTTGCTCACAAACCTGAGTAAGTTGTTCAGCATGATGAAATATTATTTTTGAGTCGACAACATAATATCCGCAACACTTAAAACATGTACGAATATGCAAAAATAATTTTACAGTTTGTTGACAATGAATGACAGTAACCATATTCTGACAACTTTTAATGTCTTTTTTATTGGGGGCTATTATGTCAATGCTCTAAATTGCCAGGTTGTTTTTCTTTTTAAAATGTTCATATGGAAACTTTTTTCGCATACCTGTTAAAAATGTGGAGAAAAAAGCCGGTTAAGTGCGAGTTGGACTGGTACTCGAAAGACTAGAAAAACTGACCGTCATTCAAGAATAGATTATTTTTATAGGCGAGTTTTACAATAAATCAAAGCAGAAAAAATGTAGTAAAACTAATTTAAACGTCATTCAAATAAGTAAATTTATTATAGATTATTATAAATATGATTATGTAAGTCCATCAAAAAAATAATTCCAAGGAAAATGGCATGAGTCATGGTAAATTAAATGGTATTTTACAAGAAAAAACTAAGTCCTTCCGCTTGCATGTCGACGGGATGGGAAATGTGGTCGAGTTGAGAATATGGACGAGTTGGCACTGAAGACGACTTGGTAATACGGACGAGTTGGTGATATGGGAGATTTGGCAATAAAGACGAGCTGATAATAAGAACAAGTTGGTATTGTGTAGACGAGTTGGGTGTATCGTCGAGTTGGGTTGGGAATATGGACGAGTTGGAAATGTGGATGAGTTGGCAATGTGGATGAGTTGGTAAAATTGACAAGTTGGGAACATGGACAAGTGGGCAATTTGGACGAGTTCGCATTATGGATGAGTTGGCAATGAAGACGAGTTGGTAATACGGACAAGTTGACAATGAAGACGACTTTGTAATACGGTCGAGTTGGTGATATGGAAGATTTGACAATAAAGACGAGCTGATAATAAGGACAAGTTGGTATTTGTAGACGAGTTGGGTGTATCGTCGAGTTGGGTTGAGAATATGGACGAGTTGGAAATGTGGATGAGTTGGCAATGTGGATGAGTTGGTAAAATTGACAAGTTGGGAACATGGACAAGTGGGCAATTTGGACGAGTTCGCATTATGGATGAGTTGGCAATGAAGACGAGTTGGTAATACGGACAAGTTGGCAATGAAGACGACTTTGTAATACGGACGAGTTGGTGATATGGAAGATTTGGCAAGAAATACGAGCTGATAATAAGGACAAGTTGGTATAGTAGACGAGTTGGGTGTATCGTCGAGTTGGGTTGGGAATATGGACGAGTTGGAAATGTGGATGAGTTGGCAATGTGGATGAGTTGGTAAAATTGACAAGTTGGGAGCATGTACAAGGGGACAATGTGGACGAGTTCGCATTATGGACGAGTTGGCAATGAAGACGAGTTGGTAATACGGACAAGTAGGTATTATGGACGAATTTTCAATGTGGACGAGTTGGGAATATGGACGAGTTGGGAATGTGGATGAGTTGGCAAAATGAACAAGTTGGGAACACGGACGAGTGGGCAATGAAGACGACTTGGTAATACGGACGAGTTGTCAACGTGGACGAGTTGGGAATGTGGATGAGTTGGCAAAATGAACAAGTTGGGAATATGGACGAGTTGGCAATAAAGACGGGCTGATAATAAGGACGAGTTTGTATAGACGAGTTGGGTGTATCGTTGAGTTGGGAATATGGACGAGTTGGAAATGTGGACGACTTGGAATTGTGGACGAGTTGGGTCTATGGACAAGTTGGAAATGTGGACGAGTTAGCAATATGGACGAGTTGGCATTGTTGATGAGTTGGAAATGAAGACGAGTTGGCAATGTAGATCAGTTGGGTGTATGGACGAGTTGGTAATATAAACGACTTGGCATTGTGGACGAGGTGAGAATATGGACGAGTTGGAAATGTGGACGAGTTGGCATTGTGGACGAGCAAGTAATATGAACGCGTTGGCATTGTGGATGAGTGGGCATATAAATGAGTTAGCAATGAAGACGAGTTGGTAATACGGACGAGTTGATAATATGGACGAGATTGGCAATAAAGACGAGTTGGTATTGTAGACGAGTTGGGTGTATGGACGAGTAGGAAATGTGGACGAGTTAGCAATATGGATGAGTTGGCATTGTGGACGAGTTGGGAATATGGATGAGTTGGCAATAAAGACGAGTTGGTAATATGGACGAGTTGGCATTGTAGATGAGTTGGGTTTATGGACGAGTGGGCAATGTGGATGATTTGGCATTGTGTACGAGTTGGGAATGTGGATGAGTTGGAAATATGGACGAGTTGGAAATATCGTCGAGTTGGCAATGTGGACAAATTGGGAATATGGACGAGTTGCCAATGGAGACGAATTGGTAATATAGACGAGTTGGCAATGCAGATGAGTTGGGTGTATGAACGAGTTGGCAATGTGGACGTGTTGGGTGTGTGGACAAGTTGGCATTGGGACCCAGATGGGAAAATAGAGGAGCTGACATTGTGGACCAGTTGGCAATGTGGAATAATTAACATGTTACCCTAACATGCGAAACTTGGTGGTAGAAATAACCTACATATAATGCAAATTTCAAAAAATCGACGCGCTCAATAATAAATCATATTTGAATTAATGACGTCTGGCTGATCATTCTTATACTCATTCAAAATAAAATTTGACAAATTCTGCTGTCAACAAAACAAATTGATTTTATAAGGCTTCCGTTTTTACCGACTTTAGTAAGAAACCCTAAAATTAGGTTTATATCATAGACTTGAGAGTATAGATAGCATCTCCCTCACTCTTCTGTCAGACACTATTTCAATGAGAGGAAAGACGAAAGTTTGAATTTGGAATTCGCGGGTATTAGGCCTTCAGCTCTAAATTTAATGGAAAAAAAAATGTCTTAATATTCTTTTTTCAACATTTTTAGCTGTTTTATATATTGGATTTTATTTATTACTCATATTTGACACATTTTTTTTTTGTTTTTTTTTTTTTTTTTTTTTATGGTGGAGTACCTATTGTTGGTCAGTTATTTATTTAGATTAGTAAATAGGGTTTGATTAAGTATACCTAGCGTAAGAATTTCAAACACAATATGTAATTGTTATTGAATAAATTGATTGATGATGATGACATGGCAGCACCCATATTAAGAAAATTTGCACGATAATATATTGAAAACAAGCATTGATAATAGTGGTTCTCTATTTCATACAATTGAGTTTATGTAACATTTTTTATTATCACTATTTTTAATAGTGAGTGCCCAAATCTGTCGTTTCGATTCATGTGCTATTTCTGGAAATTGATAGAAATCGATCAAATCGATAAATTTATGCCCTGAAGAAAGAACAACAAACGAAATTCTACCAATCTTATGTTCGGTCCTATGAAAATATGTCAATTATTTTTTTAAGATATGGGATTATTTTTATGAATTAAATTTTTCCATAAATCGAATAATATGCATTTTATTTGTGAAACAGATCAGCAGATCACATGTCATTAATGCACAAGTTATTTTTACAAGAGTTGAAAAAGTTGGCACGATGAAGCTGGCAGTTGGCTATCAGGCCTAGCTCTAGCCTGGCATGTTTTACCGTTTTTAAAAAATAATTTTGCGAAATTGCGATGTGGTCGCTTAGCGACAAAGCCCTTTAAATATATATATATATAAAAAAAAACATAGTTAAAACATAGTTACAGTATTTATTCTTCGTTCGCCAAAAACTTCTTATCGATAAAGTAGTTATTTTCGGTAACACTTCCGGATTTCCATATTCTAGCGGCGGTTCGACGCCGCAACGGGCCTCTAGTATGTTAATATAAGTTAAGAGTAGTATCTTAGGTAAAACACTCACCCAGAATGAATAATTCATTTTAGGTATGAAGTATCCATTGATGGTCATGTTAGTCTCGGTTCCCTTGGAGTTCTTCTCCATCGGCGGGATGGGCGGGGCGTAGGACACCGTGTAGTACTGGATTTGGCCTTTGGGATCGGCCGGCGGGTCCCATACAACTTGTATGCGGCTACCGGTCAGCTGAGTTATGCCCACTTTCAACGGTGGTGAAGGCACTGAGGAATAGATTAGGACATTAGATTTCCAACGATTTTTAATTTGGATGGGATTTACATTAAGTATTTTTTAAATATATCAATCGAACTTGCTTCTTGTAACGAATTATCCATGTTCGATAAAGGCGTCAAACTAAATTTCATGAAAAAGAGGATTAAGCCTTTTAGGGTAGTTTTTTTCTTGTTTTTGCAGTGTTTCGCTGCGAAACTTATCTAGAAGGCTTAGTAGATTAGACGGCGACTTCATTCATGAGTATGTTTTCTAAGCCATTTAATTTCTGATAATATAATGTTCTAACATTTAAATATATATATAAACATCAACGTTTTTCTGTGGATTTTGTTTACCTCCTTCACCGGTAGTCGTATTCACGAATTTCATAGATGGATAAGTCTTGTTATTTCTGGTGTCCTGGATGTAGAACGTCACATTGTATGCCGTGTATGGCTCCAAATTAGTAAACCTAAAACACATAATTAATGTTATTATTATATAGCAATAACAATAAAATACGTCAAGATCGGTGCAGATCATTATAATAAATTAATTAAATAACTCGTAAATTTTACGATATCGCTCTTCAGGAAATGGAATATCTATTACACTGACTTATGTATATTCGATTTATTTCCTTTACAACTAAAGCAATTAACAAAACATAGTGACGTTATACTATTCTTCGGAATTCATAGGCCTCTTCGCGTTACGTTCCATCAGTGGATTTTTATAACAAAAAAACATCCACCACAGATGTTGGCGTCTCCCATTTGACCAACATTTATGAAAACTGTTGCTTCAGCGAGGGAGGGATCTCTTAGAGAAACTTTATCTTAGAGACTTTAAAATTGTCATTTTTTTACCTGTATGTGCTCTCTTGAATCCACGACATGTTACGCCACACGCCATCAGAGATTTTAGATATGGATGGCAGGAAGCTGTAGACAAACATCTTCTGCTGAGACATCCAGAACGATATGAGGAAACTGCTCGCGTTGATCGAAGGCTGGTCCACTCCGATGCCAAGGATCTAAGCATAGAAAAATGGTTGAGAATTTTGAACCAATATTTTAACGTATTTAAGAAGAGCGATGGCCCCCAACGAAGTGGAACGAAGACTATTGTGATCAGGATCGCTTTACGTACGTCGGATTAAGGCAATCGCCGTACAGAGCTTTGGCGAGGCCTTTGTTTAGTGACTGATATGTATGACACCGATGTTGATAACATTCTATAGAGGTTTGTTGTTGTTGGCGGAAATGTCCTGTTGACCGCCTGAAAATAACTGCCAATTTGCAGCAGAGTTGAAATATAAATGCTGTCCGTCTGTATCGGCTCTATGTACCATGAACCATATCATTACAGAAATTTTCTTGCGTAAGTAGGTACATGTAGTATCAACATGATAGCGGGTTATTTACGAGTAATACCTATAGGCAGTGACTAACAGTCACTTTTTAGGTAGGTACAGCTCTTATTTGTATAAAGGCTGTGACTGCTTTATCTTATCTAATGGATACACTATGGCGCAGTGGGATATTTTGTGTAGTTACCGCTGGATGCACTTACTCAAATAATTGTTCCACCGCCTCACTATATTGGATGATGTAACCCAGATGGAATTCCTTCGGTAGCCAATACCGAATTACTTCATTTTAAGTCTGGTGGCTGCTTGAAATAAGACAATTTGATATGACAAAAGCTAACCTGGAACCCGTGTCCCGGCACGTTAGGGTCGCTGGTACAGTTAGCCTCGTCGCTGCCGTCGTAGCAGTCTTGGTGGCCGTTGCACATGGACACCTCGGAGATGCACAGCATGCCGTCGCCGCAAAGCGTGAAGCCGGACGGGCAGTTCGTGGTCTCCGGGCGGCCCTGTAAAATCAACAATTTAGCAAGGAATATAAGAACTACCTGTCTGTCTCTGTATGTGTTTAGTACTGTCTTTGTCTCTCCCGCTATGTCTGTTTGTTTCTGCTTAAAACCTTTTCTATCTATCTCTATTTGTGTTTGTCTCCATCTGTATCTGTTTAACCTTTTCATCGCCTAGCTCGTCGACGGAAAACAGTGACCCAGGCATCAAGCTGGCAGCAGATAGGTATGAAATTGGAATGACGACTGATCTTAAATTCTCCTCATAATTTAACAAAACAATAATTATATGACAACCATTTGACGATGTTTTGGTGTAGGGACGCCCGGCCGGATGGAGACAGGCAGGCTTTCGATCGCCTGACTGTATTCATTCACCCCATATGACAACCATGAACTTAAACGCACTTTTTGACGGTGAAAATGGTAAATTACTTATTGTCTCCACACAAATATTGGTACCCATGACGTAATAATAAAGAAAGAAAGAAAGAAAGAAAGAAAAACATTTATTCGGGGACAAAACATAATTGCGTAGAAAAGTGACAACCAAAGAAAAAAAAACTAAACATAAAAACTATAACTAAGTACTTAAGCTAATTATGTTATGAGTGCCTCGAAACGGTCCCACCTCAGCATAATGCTAGCTCCCGAGAGAGCCAGCGCTGATCTTTTGGTGGCACCATAGGTGGCGCCACGGCACGGCACACACGAAATACTGATCGCGCTCAGATTGCATTTAACCTGAACGCGACGTCCGACAAGCAAATGGTGTCAGCCTGTCACTGTCAATAATAAAATTGCATCGCAGTAACTCAGGTTACTTTCCTTATAACTTTAAACAGCCCAGAATTCTTTATTATATTATTATAATGACGTCACGATTACCTGTAGGTGGCCATTTTGTATGGAGCGTTTTTAGCGCTCCGTACGAATGTTGATGTTGAACTTTGACGGTAATTTCTAACTTTTAGAGCAGTCTAAGTAAATCAATAAAAAAAATAGAATCGACTGACAACTTCAAAAAAAATATTTCGTCATCCCTATTGTACAGAACCAAAAGGTTAGTTAAATCCAGCCTACTCACCTCGCAGTGCTTCTCATCGCTCCCGTCGGCGCAGTCGGCGCGCAAGTCGCAGAGCCGGTCGGCGCGCACGCAGCCCCGGCCGTCGTCGCACGGCGTCTCGTCGGGGCCGCATCTCCGCCGGGAGCCGCCGCCGCGCCGCTGGCAGCTCCGCTCGTCCGATCCGTCCGGGCAGTCTTCCGCGGAGTCGCACACCCACGATAGCGGGATACACATTCCTGAATGGAAACAGGGGGTAAACTCCACGTCAAACCTTTTGAACGCCAAGCGATGAAGCAATCCATCGCATTCCTTACGCCTCAGCAAAAAATAAAGACATGATCTGATATCAACAGATAAAAAAAAATTGATAATACTGAAATGAAATTTAAGTTTAAATTTAGCAGCTTGAATTGCGAAGTTCGGACATCATAAAACGACGTTGGCGTACATGGCACAATTTTCCGTCGGTGTGATTTGTCGTCTTTGACGCTCAAAAGGTCAGTAAAGGCTGATTCAATATAGCAGCGGATACAGCGACACAACTTTGTCAGGCGTAAAATTCGCAAGCACGCGATATCTTAATGAAAGGAAAAAACCTAAAATTCAAACTCGACTAGTCAAAGTCACTTAAGCTTGATCTAACCAACGTAGATTAAGGTTTATTCCTAAAGCAACGTCAAGTTGTATATATATATACTATGTAATTTTGTTACTTAATATGCGAGTAAGTCTTATTCCAGTTTGGTTGAATCCAGTCTAAATCAGATCTAATCTTACCAGGTGAACAAGTGAACTGAGTCTTCGCACACTTCCTTTGATTCTGTTCGGGCTCAGGCACTGTCGTACTCGATTCAACGATCAAGGAACCACACCCAACTTCATCAGAATTGTCTCCACAATCGTTTATTCCATCGCATCTCCACCAGTAGGGAAGGCAGTTGTTGTTCTCGCATTTGAACATCCAGTCTAAACAGGTCCCGTTGGAGGGGAAGTCTGCCTTCTCTGTGCTTGGGCGAGGGATCAGCTTAGACTGGTTGGGGAACGATGGGCAGTTTTGCTCGTCGGAGGACTCGTGGTCGGAGCAATCGTTTTCGCCGTCGCATACCTGTGAAAGTGTACAATATAAAGTCTAGGTTCTTCTTCAACGGCAAACTTCTATCCCAATACTAATCCAAGACAACCAAAGACATAATTTTATTATAAGTAATCCGGTATTTGACTATAATGAAAATAAACTGTATAATACGGTACATATTTGATGACAACTCAAATCAGCTACTCTTTATGAAATGTCAAAAAAGATCTGTTACATTTAAATCAGACATTATTAAATAAGTATTAGTGAATTAGATTCAGACTTTCCGAAGAAATGCAATCTATAACCATATGACAACGAAGGGTCAATGTCATGTAGATTAGATTACATTAATAGAACTAAATATACTTGTGACGGTTTGAAACAAATAAATTATTCGTTTCAACCCGTCACAAGTAGATTTAGCTCTATACTGCTTTTGGCGGCATGACCGGTTAGAACAAAATTTTGTTGTGACGAGTTGATGCAAGGTCTTTTCACTTTCATACAAAGAATTGGCTTCAAGATTTTATATACGGCTAACAATATTTCAGGTCTTTTATATGTCTCGGAATATTACTGTATGTTTTAATACACATGAAGTAGGACTACCAGCTGTTTGTTTTAGCCGTGTTTTAGGTACATTTAGTAGGTTACCTTGCCTAGAAATACGGTTATTGTATGTTTTTAAGTTACAGTTTTTGTTTGTTTGTTTATTTTAAATAATATTTTACTTGTTAAAATGTAATTTCCTATTTCAGGGCTACATTTTGGGCCACAAGAATCCTTGACTTCACTGTAGGTACAAAAGGAATAAGGTTTTATGTGGACGACATTTCCAAGATTCCCATTAAACTGAAAGTTGCAAAAACCACCTGAGCAAGTATTCTGTTCCAGGAACAACAGAATATATTATTAAAAACAATGCAATAATAGTGCGCCTATGTAGTAAACTTTTTAAAGACATTTTGTAAAAGTTCTTGCTTAGGATATTAAATGAATAAAGGCTACCATTTAAAAGTAATTCATTGTTTTGTGTTTTTTTATAAAACTATTAAATTTCAGCTCAATCTCATATATTGAGAAGTGGTTGACAAATGATTTGCAAGATTTAACCTGAATATACATGCACTAAAATAAAAAAGTTAATAAAAAACAAACTTTCAATATGGCATATTTAAAAACCCCGCCAAAAAAACCCGCTGTCACTTAGTTCACAGCTCTACTACGTTGGCGCTAGTAGTATTAAAAAAAAAAACGATTGGCCATTTTTTTGTCCGTAGTTACCGTTCTTCTCCTTGTGAGTATTATATTCTTTGAGTTGATGCCTGAATCCTTTTGCTAGTTTGGTATTTTACGTTAGATTCAATTTGTTTGTTCAGATCGTTTTTGACATTTCATAAAGAGTAGCGCATTTGAACTGCTATCAAATACGGTATTTTGCTGTGGTACAGCAGAGGCAATGACCACATACTACATAGTACTGTTTTTAACTGAGATGTTAGGTGGAACTTAGGAGTTACCATACAGCTCCAGCTGACATGACACTCATAGGCAGGTGAACTCTTAGAATAGCATTCGAGTTGGATACAATGAGAGAGGTTCTCAACTTAACTGCATAATGCGAGCGAGACGAATTAAATCCACGTCTCGATTAAGACAACCTCTTAAAATACTACTATGGGTAGTATTAAATAATTCTATTTGAGAACCCTTTTTTCAGTGACTCACCCAAGACTTGAATATGCACTTCCCACTGGGACACCTGAACATAGAGGGCGCGCAAGTCGAGTTGCTGCATCTGTCGTCCTTCTCATCCTCGCCGCCGGGACAGTCGCGCTCGCTGTCGCACACCCATGAGTTGGGGATGCAGATGGGATTAGGGTCTTTGTTGCAGGCGAAACCGTTGACTGAGCAGTTGACAGTGTCGGGTCGTTTTTGCGTAACCTAAGATAAAAAAATATATTTATATCGAATATATTTGCTAAAACATAACCCGTAAAAGAATATCAAAATGACAGAATTCTGTGATTTTGATAATTATGCTGGTACAATTGATTATTGATTGATTCAATAGAAGACATGATTTTGATATTGGTTTGATTGAATACTGGTTTGTCATGTCATGCTTTTGTCGCTTGGTCTTCGTCAGTCCAAATTTGGTAGCATTTCATATATTTATTAGTAAAATGCAATAAATAAATAAATACTCACAGTACAATTGCGTTCATCGGAGCCGTCACGACAGTCGTTGTCTCCGTCGCACACCCACTTGGAGTATATACACATTCCGCTGTCGCACTGGAACTGGTTTTCCGAGCAATTCGGTTTTTTGCAACCTGATAAAAGAAAAAGAATAGTACATTACTGCAGACGCCGGGAAAGACCGGGCGGACCGTGGGGAGGCCGGATAGTGACACGAAGCCGGCAAGCCCTTTTCACGGCTAAGGCCGTTTTCTCAAACGGGTCCATATTGGCTCACATAAAATTGATCCTCCGAATTTTTCTTCTACTACCGATTTGTAGTCAGAATCATCACTCTTCCGAATTTTTTACTTCATACATTTTTCCGTCATAAATTTGTACTGCTACCAACCGTGTTCATAATAGACAGTTTTCAGAGCATCGTTATTCATAATGTCGTCACTAAGATTATGTGTGTACTCATAATGCTGATTTTCATATTTCTTTCATTCAGAATCATAAATTACAATAAACTTGTCAATCATAACATTTAAACATCGATGCTGTTTTTATTCATAATGCTTGTTTTGAGTTATAGTGAAATAGGTAAGTGTACATGCGAGCAAGCATGCAAGCATTTTGACGCTCTATACGTGGTTACAATACAAACCTAACCTAACCTACAGTTTTCGGCTTTGGAACCACGTTCCATTTTGGCGCAGCTCTTCCTAACGGTATTATACACTTATTTACTAAATAAAGTTTCTTTACAAATCTGTCCTGGCTCTGCATTTGCTTATAAAAATTTGATGTAATAGTAGATTATTTACAAGTGTTCATGCAAGCAAGCATGCAAGCATTTTGACGCTCCGCTATGCGTGGTCATAATACAAACCTAACCTAACCTACAGTTTTCTGTTTTTGAGCCATGTTCTATTTTGTCACAATCTGCTGATAAAATATAGGATTGTGGAGTTAATGAGTACAACCAGTCTGCTTAAAAAATGTATGACAGTGAAAAATAGGATCAAAAACAGTTATGATGAATAAATGTACAACAATAAAAAGTAGTATTAGAAATATTTATGATAATTGACATTATGATTTTAAATGGTTCGGAGTTATGATCGGTAGTAATAGTGACTAAGTATAAATAGTGATTATTATGATGAAAAATTGTATGAGTAACATTTTCGGAGTTCCATTAATGGGGGTGAATAATTATGTGAACTTTGGCGCACCCTTCTCAAACATATGCAATGAAATAAAAAATACACCACTCAAAAAAAAACAGCTGTTTAGCCAGTTCATAAACAGACATAATGTTTAAAAAAAATTACTTCCCGGCCTAGGCCTTCAATTTTGTATGAAATTCCTTTACAGTTCTCTCGAGTTGTTCCGCCCGAAACGTGATACTTCGAAGCCTGTTATGACGCGCGTTACATTGCGCGTTGCATTGCGTGTTTGAGAAAAATAGATTACCTCGTTCGTCACTAATAACAATCACTGAACGTCTCCATCGCACTGCCACTGTGAAAAGTAGCATAGAGGTTCATCATCACAAGATAGCATATCTATCTCCGAGTGGTCCTCATAATAATTGTTACCGGTACAGACCCATAATGGCCATAATCTGCGAACTACGACTAGGTTTACCTCGTTCGTCGCTAAAGTCGGAACAGTCCACGTCTCCGTCGCATCGCCATTGTGGTAGGTAGCATCGGGACTCGTCGTCACAGGACAGCATGTGAGGAGCGCAGAGTGGACACCCTATCTCGTCCGAGAGGTCCCCGCAATCGTTGTTCCCATTGCAGTGCCATGATGCGGTGATACACAGTCCATTCTTGCACGTAAATTGGTCCTAGGGTATAAAATAGACCTTTTATTAATTATTGGTGTTGCAGACAGCTAAAAAATTACCATACAAGACGAAATAATTACTTTATTGCAATTAATTGTTAATGAATATAAACATGTAATGAAATAAATGATTAATTTATAATATAGATTTAAATGAACAGCGCCTATAAACAAGCATAAGTCATACAAATTACAAACAATTAACAATGTCAAAGTTCAATACATGTGGTAGGCACGCTTATTGACTTAGTCGTGATGACTAATAAAGTACACAAAGCCACCAATAGGGAATGCAATCGGTTACTTTTAGTATGACAAAAAAAACCTGTTTTTAACCGATACCGCGGTTATTTTTATACAAATCCGGTTGACTGTTCCATTCCTTAGTCAACAAACTATTAAAAAAAGTATTATAGACGTAACTGTAATAATGCTTCAATCCAACCCGAACTATTAATTGACATATAGAAACTACTAGATGCGCCTTCGGTGTTACCCTCTCATACCACGGGAACACAATATTTTTTAGTATAAAGTAAATAGCCTACGATAAAGTATAAAGTAAGTAGCCTACGTGTTAATCCAGATATCTTCATTCCAAATTTTATTAAAATTTGAGAGGGAAGAAGTAACAAACATACATACAAACACTCACAAACTTTCGCCTTTATAATATTAGTGTACTTCCAAGGAGTGAATTGTCACTTTTTGACTTAAAATATTAATAAAAAAACGGGAGAAACATGTATATACTCTCTTACTAAAATATGCTTGATAAATAATAATAGTAAATACTTACAGCGTCGCATGTAGCACCAGCCTTCTTCGGGCACGTCATGTTAGGAGACGGCTCCATGCCGTTTGAGCACATACACTTGCCGTTCAGCATCGTGAACCCATCCGGGCACAGACAACTGAACCCTTTCCCCGGACCTCCGACACACATCGTATCACAACTCGTGTTCTTGTACGAACAAGCGTTACTTCCGTGCTGGACGAAATGAGCGAATACTTTCAAATCCATCAGACCAGAGAACGAATTGTTGATCGTTATAACATTGTCTCCAGAATCCTTGTCAGCAATAAAGATAGATTTGGCTTTCCAATCGTCCCAATACATCTTGTCTTTTAGAACAGCAACGGCAAACGGATGAGAGACTTTCTCGTCCTTCCAAAGAATCCTCTTGAAATATCTACCGTCTAAATCAGCGCTTGCTATATAATCTTCCATAGCGTCTACCCAGTAAATCCTCTCAGCCATCTGATCGATAGTAATACCGTTGGGCCATTGAACTATCGGCTTTCCGAAGAGCTTCTTCACATTTTTCCCGTCAAGGTTAGACCTGGACACGCTGGGATTGGACCTATCCCAATCCGTCCAGAACAGGTAACCGGCTTTAGAATGGACCGCGATTCCTCTCGGTTTCGATAAAACTTTTGAATCCAGGATAGTTACTCTCATTCGGCCGGCGATTGTTAGGTCTGTTCTGACAGCCTCGATCTTCTTCCGCATGCCATCGACGAAGAACAAAACGTTTGATATCCAATCCAAAGCCATTCCCTCAATACTTGCTAAGTCTGTGTCAACAATAATTTCTTGTACCGTGCCATTATTGAAGCACTGCCGGCTTATTTTGTCCAGTTCAATATCGGCCCAGTAAATGCAGTTGTTCTTCAAGTCAAACTCTATGGCGACTATGTTGTTTTGACCCTTTACAGGGAACAAAGTGGAATTGTCAGATAAATCAATCCGGGCGATCTTATCTCTTAAAGCTACGAGGATGAACTCCGTTGGTTCATCTAACGGGCAAGGAACTAAGTCAGGCGCGAATGGTATATAAGTGGATGACGTACAAACGTCTCCGTCGATTTTCCTGTAGCCTTTTGATCTTTGGTACAAATTACCCGGTCGGCATGGGTTAGGAGTGGCATAGGGATCTACTTTAGAGGATTTATTTCGGACGCAAGCATTATTACTCAATTGAAAACCGACATCGCATTCGTAATCCCTTCGGCTACACTCGCAAACTTCCTTTTTAACGGGTCTGTCATAGTTAATGCCATTATAGCAATTCGTATGTGCGAGTCGTCTTTGGAAAGTGTCTCTAGTTCCTAATACGCACGACACTGATGAGTTCGGGGGGGAGGGTGACCAGAATTTGTAGTCCTCCGTTGTGCAGTTTTTCGGGAAGGCATTTTTTAAGTCAATTGTTATGATTATCCACTGGTGTTGGTCGTTGGCGGAGCCGAACATCGTGAACGTTGTAGTGTTCTCTCCCGGCTCGGTCATAAGCCCGTATATGCGAAGGTCGTCGGCGTTGAACCTGAAAACAATCGATAACGTTCATAGCGATTATATTAACCGCGCGCAGTTGATAAGCGAATTAATTTTAGCGTCCCTCTTTTTAATTAATTAACGTTAGGAACACGAACAAGGAACTTTAGTATAGTCACGAATTATAATAATGAACCGTCATATAAATATAGTGTTTTTATCTTTTTATGAAAAGTAGTATAATTATGATTATCAATGATAAAAAATATTGATATAAATAATATAATGTCTAGTAATAATAATAATAATTGAGAGAGGTATTTTCCAGGGTGACAGTTTGAGTCCTCTGTGGTTCTGCCTAGCCCTGAATCCACTCAGCACTCTGCTGAAGGATTCAGGACTAGGTTGCCGGCTTCGAAGAGGAGGTGAGGTCATTTCTCATCTGCTGTACATGGATGATCTTAAGCTGTATGCACCAAAACGCCAGGATCTGGTGGAACTACTGGAAGTAACTGAAGCCTTCAGTAGCGCCATCAAAATGGAGTTTGGTGTAGACAAGTGTGCGGTCATGCATGTGCAGCGGGGGAAAGTCGTAAATTCCGCGAACTTACAACTTTCTGAGACAATGTCCCTCAGGTCTATCTCCGAAGTTGAAACCTACAAGTACCTTGGTATGTCACAGTCATTGGGTATTGCGGACGGAGACATTAGACAGGCGTTGAAGGAGCGTTTCTTTTGTCGTTTGACAAAAGTACTTAACAGTCTTTTGTCCGGTGGCAATAAGGCTCGCGCCTTCAACGCTTGGGTGATGCCTCTGCTCACTTACTCCTTTGGCATACTAAGGTGGACTCAGACTGAGCTGGACGCCCTGGATACGAGGGTCCGTCAACTGCTCACTACACATCGCATGAGGCACCCACGCTCGTCAGTTATGAGAATGTACATCCCGCGTAAGTGTGGGGGCCGTGGCTTTTTAAACGCCAAGGACCTCCATAACCGCGAGGTGTGCAGTCTTAGGGAGTATTTCCTAAACAACGAGTGTGGGATTCATCGCGATGTAGTAGCAGTTGACAAAGGCCTCACCTCTCTCTCCTTAGCAAACGAGAACTGGCGCAGACCAAAGGTGCTTAGCACCGATGACCGCAGGGCTGTATGGAAGAGCAAGGAGCTACACGGGCGGTTCTACAAGGCCCTTACGGGGCCCGATGTAGATCTGCTCGCGTCGGTGAACTGGCTACGCTTCGGGGATCTCTTCGGGGAAACCGAAGGTTTTGTCTGTGCAATTGCGGACGAAGTAATGATGACGAACAATTACCGGAGATATATCCTGAAGGACGGTACGGTCGACATTTGTCGGGCATGCCGCCGTCCCGGTGAGTCACTCAGGCATATAATCTCCGGTTGTTCTCATCTTGCTAACGGCGAGTACTTGCACAGACATAACCAAGTAGCCAGGATTATTCACCAGCAACTTGCTCTTCGATACGGTCTTGTGGGGTCTGAGGTGCCGTACTATAAGTACGCACCGATGCCAGTTCTTGAGAATGGTCGTGCCACGCTCTATTGGGATCGATCTATCATCACGGACAGGACTATTGTAGCCAATAAGCCTGATATCGTGTTGGTAGATCGGTCCAAGCGCCAGGCAGTGCTCGTCGACATCACCATCCCCCATGATGAGAACCTTGTGAAGGCCGAGAAGGACAAACTCAGCAAGTACCTTGACTTGGCTCACGAGGTAACCGCCATGTGGGATGTTGATTCGACGATCATTGTCCCGATAGTCGTTTCAGCGAACGGTCTCATAGCGAAGAGTCTCGACAAACATCTTAAGAGACTCTCGCTAGATGGCTGGATCAAGGGTCAGATTCAGAAGGCGGTACTCCTGGACACGGCGCGCATCGTCAGGAGGTTCCTCTCTCTGTAGCCCTAACCACCGGTAGCCTGGGCCCTGCCCCGCTGCTGGCGGCACGCTAGGTTAGGTTTTTTATAATGTATTTATATTTTGTAATTACTTTATTGTATTTTACTTTTTATATAAATTTATTGTAAAAACCCTAGCCTAAGATACAAGAGAAATAAAGGAATAATAATAATAATAAAATATTTATTGTACAAAAGAAATAGCAACGTTACAATAACAATTTCAAAATATTGTGTTTGCACATGAGATCTTAGAACTAAGGTCGAGCTTTCGACCCCTAAACTAGGTGTAACCTGTGACTTAGGGGCCTGAGTTCGTCCGTACAGTGTCTGATACAAACTACAATTTGTTTGGACAGTGTAACAGTACAATATTATCAGGTTGGCAGATCAGTTGATAGTACAATAATATAAGTAAACATTAATTTGGTATACTACATGAAGAAGTTAAGTTTGAGTACACATCACTCAAAATTATAATTATTAAATTTAAGTTTAAGTTTAATATCACACCACTTAATTTAGTAAGTAAGTGAACGTATCTAATCTTAAAGCTGCTTATAGAGTATTTAAGACGTTACTGTAAGTAGTTTTTCTGTATCATCATAATTTAAATGTTGTAGCCAGTTTCGCAATTTGGTAGTGTTTTAAAGTCGGTAATTTGAAGAAGTATATTGTACAAAAATCGCCTAGCTATACTTTAAATATGTGTCATAGAACACGAAATGCTATCAGACCCATAAGTTTTCGTTCATCATCATCATCATCATCTCAGCCATAGGACGTCCACTGCTGAACATAGGCCTCCCCTTTGGACTTCCATATATACCGGTTGGAAGCAACCTGCATCCAGCGCCTTCCGGCGACCTTTATAAGGTCATCTGTCCATCTTGTAGGTGGACGTCCTACGCTGCGCTTGCTGGTCCGAGGTCTCCACTCGAGCACTTTTCGGCCCCATCGGCCATCTGCTCTGCGTGCTATGTGGCCTGCCCATTGCCACTTCAACGTGCTAATCCGGTGAGCTATATCGGTCACTTTAGTTCGTCTACGGATTTCCTCATTTCTGATTCGATTACGTAGAGACACCCCGAGCATAGCCCTCTCCATTGCACGTTGAGCGACTTTGAGCTTTGAGATGAGGCCAATAGTGAAAGACCACGTTTCGGTGCCGTAAGTCATCACTGGTAACACACATTGGTTGAAGTCTTTCGTCTTGAGGCACTGAGGTATGTCGGACGAAAAGACATTGCGTAGTTTCCCGAACGCTGCCCAGCCGAGTTGGATTCGGCGGTTGACCTCTTTCTCGAAGTTGGACCTACCTAATTGGACCACTTGTCCTAGGTAGATGTATGAGTCAACAACTTTGAGTACCGAGTTTTCAACAGAGACTGGGATGGGCACAACCTTGGCATTTGACATTAGTTTCGTCTTGTCCATGTTCATTTTTAAGCCCACCCGTTGAGAAACTCGATTGAGGAAATCGAGCATCATGCTGAGTTCCTCCATCGACTTTGCCATGACTACGATGTCGTCGGCAAACCGAAGGTGAGTGATGTATTCGCCATTGATGTTGATGCCAAGTCCTTGCCATTCCAGGAGCTTGAAGGCGTCTTCCATAACGGCCGTAAACAGTTTCGGGGACGCAACGTCCCCCTGTCTTACGCCTCTTCTCAATGGAATGGCCTTTGTGCTCTGCTCCTGAACTCGGACCGACATGGTGGCGTTACTATACAAACACTTCAACACTTCAATGTACCTATAGTCAATATGGCATCGCTGAAGTGACTCGAGCACCGCCCATGTTTCCACCGAATCGAAGGCTTTCTCATAGTCCACAAACGCTAAGCATAATGGCAAGTTATACTCTTCAGTCTTCTGTATAACTAAAGTTTTCGTTAAATATAAGAAAATCAATCGATTTTGTCATAGCGAGAAATACACCAGATTAACGTCAAAAAAATAAAAACAGGGAAATTCCAACAACAATAGGACAGTCTAATCTGCGGAAATGCCAAACGCAATCTTTTTTTCGCAACGACAAACAATCCAAGCATGCGTTATCTGTACACGTTCCCGTTTAATTAACAACAGAGGTTGAATGCATTTTTAATAATAATTTTATTCAGTCCGCTACTAACGCGCGACAAATATGGCCTATCCTTTTCCAATTAGTGCATAGATGATAAAGACGGGCAATGCTGACACGCGACAAGCGAGTCGCAGTCAGCTGTGCCAGAACATTACCAAACAGATATGTCTATCCTTGTCTACATTTTTTTATAATAAAATAATCATAACTCATTCGATTTCGACCACACCATCAAGAAAATGCTCGTAACACTTAAATCTTCAAATGCTGTTCACGTAAAATAGTAAATGAAAAACAAGACTTACTGATAAGAGTTCCACTCAATTCCCTCGTTCGTCGAATACAGAATCTTTCTCGTCTCGCCTCGCAACTTGAAGTATTTCACGGCAACCAGCACGCCGCCGTGGTCTCCGTAGTTGAAGAAATAGTAGTCTTTCAGGATCCGCTTCCAAGTGAGACCAGCGTCCCTACTGAGGTAGACCCCTGGGATTCCTTTGAGGGACTTGCCCATAACGCCGGTGGCCATGATGATTCCTGGTGCTGATTTAGAACTCATGATACTTGCTGACCTGCGAAAAGCAAACGTCTCATTATTATAGCCCGCACACAAGATTATTTTGAGAGCTATCCCTCAATTTTAATAATAGTATTTGTTATTCAGTAACGCCGTGGACAAATTTAATACATTATGGGAAAAGGTACGAAGTCGCGGGTAAATGTTTGTATTCGATAAAAAGAGCACACTTTTTGCAGAAGTTCAGAGTCATACATTTTAGTTCAGAGTGTACATTGTTTCTGAACTCTATTTTTATATATAAGTAGATTACTAGATTAGACAGGCCCTAAAGTAAATAGGAATTTCTTATCTGTACGGTGATGAAAGAAAATAGCACATATGTAATTAAAAAGTTAAATAAACAAAGAAATTGTATTCCATGCTATTCCATCGGAACCTCATCATTCTTTTATCTACGTATTCAATGAATAATACGATTGAGGAAACCGCAAATCAACAATTTAAACATTAACCTCGTTTTATGATTCATTATATTAACCATGCAATTTTGCAGTTATTAATTTATTAAAAGGTGACCTCAATTCAAAACTAGAAATATTTTCACAGTGTATAATATGATACATAAGCTGTTGCTAGGTTCAAAGAGATAGTTATACATATAACGCATTTTTATACCAATAAATGGTCGATAGAAGTCAGATATCTGACGTTATTTAATATTTGACGTTATTGTAGTCAGATACTGACGATAGTTCCAACTATGTATGTATAATGTATACTTTACTAGTATAAAACAATGGCAGCGAAAGTTAATGTGTTACATTCGAGTTCATTTACATCTACACACTTACACTTAAAATATCTGAACACGACTTTATGCTCCTTACAATAGGGTCGTGTTCAGATATTTTTGTTCTCTTAAGTGTGTAGATGTAAATGAACTCGACTGTACATAACAACCTGACGCTATAAAGACTTAGACTAGACATAAAAAATAAAAAACAAACAAGGCCAAGCAGGATTATAAAATGTATAAATTTGTGATCGTTAGTTTTTGTGAATGCTTCATTGTTAATATTATGTAAGATTAAGTAAGGTTATCAAATGTCTTCTTTTGATAACATTATGTTTATTTTAAATATTTTGAACGTGTGATGTATAACATCTTAATGGCTTGGGACTTCGAAAACTTATAACAAAACATCGGCAAGAAGCGAAGCGGTATGGAAACCACTATTTAAATGTCTATGGAAGCAAATAAATAAGTAAGTAACAGACAACCTCACACAAAACCATCTAGTATCAGAGTAAACTCGGGTAGGATCGTGTTATGAGCACTAAACGACGATAAACATACTTATATAGGAAGGAAATATTAACTTATATAGATCAATACATACTGAAATACAAAAAAATCTCCATAACCCAGGAACAAATATTCATGGCACAAATATTATCCCTTGCAGGGATTTGAACTCAGGCCCGCCAGCTCAGTAGGCAGTTGCACTACCACTGCGCACAATCGCGCCATCAGATGGCAATTCCAATCAATAGTAAAAATAAAACATTTTTGCTTTACAAAATATATAAATATGACTGCAGTAGGTACGTACTCGCTATAGCAATTACGAGAAACGTTCAGTAATTTTTATACCAAGTACTAGTAGGTATTTTTTTAACTATATTATAGTAATAACAATTATAGCACAAATCACACTTAATAATCAATACAACATTGTTATTTTCTACAAACTACAATTATCATTGATTACTATAATAACATATGCAATCTCGTGCATCAATATTCAACAATAAGACTACATTACCTCACTAGTGATAAACGTAGTAACTGAGGCTATGAGTTAAAGTGATATGCACCTTATTTCATTGGAATACAAAATTACATGGCCCTTTCACCGCAGTTATTGCTCATCACTAAACGGCAACAATCAAAATAATTATGCAAAACATGAGGAAAATATTGTAATAAAAACAACGTAAAAATGAAGACGAGATTTTTCGGCAATCCAATGAATATATCTAAACTATAAAAAATATCGCAAAAATAAAACACATGAGCTGGTTATTTCACAAAAGGTTGCAAAAACATAGAGGCGTTGGTGAATTAGATGAATCAGTTCACAGTCAATTGTCCGAGTAAATTATAAGCGCTTGTCATTACTTCCTGAAACGAAAACAATGAAAGGATTTCCTGTTTGTTCAACAGGGTTATTTCCAATACAGTATAAAAACATTTCTCAAAATTGATACCATGTTGTCTATTTTCTGAACTATATTAAAATAACAAGCAACGTCATGGAAGGTCGCCGAACCGACTTACAAGGAAGGGTACCCAACTGCCCGACTCCGATTTGATTTATTTTGATATAATTATGTTATAGAGTAGTCTAAAATAGCAGACACGTATTTTTTTAGCTGCCCAAATTCAACCTGTTTGGACAAATTGTCCTTCAAAGTACTGAAAATTGGTCAAACCCTCTAACTTTAGAGAGATAAGCAAATCGATAATTAATTACTGGTTTCACTATATGTTGGAGAACATGAAAAAAGAATGGACACGTGTTTTGTCATTTCACCTCAAACTCATATTTTATATTAAAACAAAATTCGCTATTTTAGACTACTCTATAACATAATATCAAAATGAATCAAATCGGAGTCTGACAATTGGGTAAAGGTACCCCTTGTTAGTTAACCCTTCGCATATTATGTCAAAGATTTGGTAATTAAGTTGAAGCTCAATGATATGTTTACATAGGCTTTAAATGGTTTGCGCTGATCAGTGCTCCGATATACCAAGGGGGCTGGCAGAATAGCAATGGGGTTGGAACTTATTTGATAAATTCGTTAGGATTCTCCGCGCCGCAGATATGGCCGCAAGTGGGTAAGTTAAATACCCAATCCACCCCCAGAGTAATTAACAGAAATGACTGGGTGGTTTTTAATCAATCAGTCACGAATCTCTAGCCGTGAAGTTTCACTGAAGAAAAAGATTGCATAAATAGAAACTGAGCACAAATACTTACGGACATATTTTTTACTATAACTGCATTCGATAATATAAACGTAGTACCTACTGATTCATCTAATCTACCAAATGGGGAACAATTAAAAACCTTTACTAGTTTACCTTATTCCATAGCTCACATTCCTGGGAGGGCTGCAAATTATATAATAAATAATACCTGGTAAGTGGTACGTAAGTGACAAATAAATGTACATTGAAGATATTATAGGAAAAAGAAGTTAAATAAGAGGTCACGGTTTCATTTTATTTTACGATTGTGCGCCTACGGTAACGTGATCAAACAAAGACATATAGGATCTATAAGTCTTTGTTTGATCACGCTACCTGTGTATTTATAGGCCAGTAGGGAGATAGCTATAGAATACTTTTGGGTGGTTCAACTTTGCTGTTATTCTGTCCCGTGAGCAAGGGGACAATAGTGAACAAACTTCATAGAAAAGTGTTGATAATTTATATGAATTGCCTATGCCGGTGGTATTTTCTGGAGAAAATCTACGTAAGAATGAACGTATTATAATTGTTTCTATTACAAAGTTTTAAAGAATGACCAAATATTAAAGAGTGATCCAATCCAGGGGGCATCATCATGGCAACGACCAACAGAAAAAAGTTGATTGACCTTTTTACCCGACTGGGGGAAAACGATTGGATTAAAAGAAACGTCCAAACAGGAAAAATACTGTGCCAATGTTTCTGAGAAGAGAAGTAATGATTGATAAATTAAAAACCGGCCAAGTGCGAGTCGGACTCGCGCACCGAGGGTTCCGTACAAACACTTTCCATCCGTAGGTGGTTAAGTTAAGTTTGCACCTGGTATGTATAGCGCCCCGTATAAATAAGGTGCAAAGTTAGGTATTAAAAATACTACTTACTAGATCTCGTTCAAAACAATTTTCGTTGGTAGTTTTTATAGTAATGTACATCACATGTTTTTTTTTTAGATTTTTCATTTTCTTATTTTAGAAGTTAGAGGGGGGGGGGGACCAACTTTTTTCCACTTTGGAAGCGTCTGTCACGTAAACTATTCGGTTTAGAAAAAAAATATTTTAGAAACCTCGATATCATTTTTGAAGACCTATCCATAGATACCCCACACGTATGTGTTTGATGAAAAAATTTTTTTTGATTTTCAGTTCTAAGTATGGGGAGCCCCCAATATTTATTATTATTTTTTTATTTTTGCATCAAAATCTTAATGCGGTTCACAGAATACATCTACCTACCAAGTTTCAACAGTATAGCTCTTATAGTTTCGGAAAAAAATGGCTGTGACATACGGACGGACAGACAGACGGACAGACAGACAGACAGACAGACAGACATGACGAATCTATAAGGGTTCCGTTTTTTTCCATTTGGCTACGGAACCCTAAAAACTAACCACATTTACCAGTCAATATTTTATCCTGCTACGCTAAAACGTACAAAAACTAATAATATATGTAATATTCATGCATTTTGTGTGTATCAAAAATAACATTACAGGATAATAACCATTTATTCCAAAATAACAACAATAAACAGGCACATAATATGTGATTGATTCGCATAAAAAAACACATTGATATTAGGATATATTTGAACAATAGATTTATACCAAAATTCATCACCAAATAATACTTTTAAAACACCTGACTAGCCATTAACATAATGCTCAAAATGCCACAGAAAAAAGAGAGACGAAACATTTGAATGTTTATATCATTTCTCTTTTTGCGTTGACGGTTAATACTGTCTCGCACTTATTTTTTTGTGGTGGCAGTTTTTTCGAATTTGTTGTCGTTTCATATTAGTTTTGTACCTACGGAAGCTGTAAAAAACGCAACGTCCTTGCGATACATGAATTTTAAGCTTGTGCACATTAAAACCGACTGTACGAGGTTATCACCAAAAAACTAAATTTTATAAAAGTACCAGAGTATTATTATCAAGCTAACAGTATAAGTAACAGGAAGTACACTAACTACGAAAATAGGTTAAGGATACAAATATAATATAAACTCGTATGTGAATACGAGCCAAGTCTTGATATCGAATTACACCCCAAGTAAAATAAATGCATTGAGTAAATAATTGTTTGTTATAATTTTAGAATTTATATTAACTATTAATGAGCAAACGTTGTAGTAGTATTGAGAAACAAGAATTTTTTACATACATTTATTTTGGTATGTTGCATGTTCTTGTATCTAACAATTTTAGGGCAAAGAACTTGGCACCCATACAGATCTCAATTCTTTTGTCGACAACGTTGCGCGCGATATTGAACTTGGCTCTCATTTAACATTTATGTTTTTGATGGGATGTATTTTATTAGCGTAGTTGCAAATATTAACTGAACGGCAAATTAGTGTAAAAACGTGTTTCCTTAAATAAGACGCAGAATGCCGACAACGTTTCTTGAATAACAATTTGTATAGAAAAATAGATGTTTTATTGGTTAAAAAAGAAATCTCAGCTCAGTATTTTGTTACATCACCGTTTGCAATTCTAAAAGTTAGGCAACTTTCGTACAAAGTATACCAATATGATAGATTTTTTTCCGCTACTGTATAACTAAAACGTAATGTCCTCACAAAGGATATGTACGTTCAGAAATTCAAGATCAAAAGAACATTGTGAACTTACTGATACCGATCGTAGACGAGCACAATAAAGACAGTTCAACGAACGCAAAGTAGCCGCTATCACATGACTCACTTTGAATACTGATCGTACTAAAACTAAAACGATGCTGTGCATTGTTTGTAAACATTCAACAAAATTGTATACTAAAACTAAAACGAGAAAATAATTAGGATTGAGATACGTTTTACTTTGGCGAACGTGTAATTGAAATCTCAAAACCTGGATGACGAATCCGATCTTTAAATGTGCATATTCCACGATAACCTCAGTGGCCTCATAGAGAGCCAATTGTTAGAATATGAACTATAATCTGTTACTCATATTTTTACTTGTTATGATCCTAGTTATAATTTTTGATTTATACTTCTAAAATAAAGCAGATGTGGTCAGTGATTTCAACCGGTGTAGCGGGGAATTACCCGGGTGAAACGCACTCGAGCATGCTTTGTTGAATTCGGGGAATCCTAAGCATACTTATAGTTAGTATACAAAATATTTATTTTTTATTACAACAATGTTTCGCTGGGTGCGAAGTAGGTGGTGGGGGAACCACGAATCGATCGCAGCGCGCGCCGTGCCCAAAAAAGGAACTTGACGAAAGTTCCTTTTTTGGGCACGGCGCCCAACCGGCCAACTGTCACTTTTTACTAGCGAAATTAAGGCATCTAAAAATAAATAAATATGCGGCACGAAACCTGCAGCGTAGTTAATTGCAAAAACAATGGCAAAAACAGTAATCATAAATGAATAAATTTCCACAAGCAAGTTGGAAACGAGAACAACGAATTAAATGGATAATCGCTATCAAGAGGAAAAAGTTAGTATAACCTAACCTACCTATATATGTATTGAGCAAAAACGAATTGTTTCCCATTTTATTGTAGTTTGGGATTTGAAAGCGATGTTGTGTTTGATTGAGCAGAATCCAGTTATAATAATGAATTTGGCCATGCTTAACTGAAAAAACCAAATAATCTGTATTATTACGAAAATACAGTCATAAATGATCGGTTGCATTATGCATGAAATGCGTTATTCGGGGTAATTTGTTTATTTTGTAACTTATTTCTCATGAAGATAGCCATGAAAAGGTCCGTGTGAATTACATCTGAAAGTTATTGATTTTGCCATTTTAGACGGGAAATAAAGAAGGTCAACGTTTTATCGACACTAGATTAACATAATCGAATAAAATGAGAGAAAATTACGATATTTCATTGAAATTATTTGTTTGTTTACTTACTCTTCGTAAAGACAGTCAGCCATTTGACATTAAAAAGCCCGCCGTAATTGTAACCGCTAGTTGACGCTGTCATCGCGCACCCAGCGAATAGGTAGTAGAATATGTCCATCCCCAAAGACCAAAATAGTTACTAAAAATTGAGTGCCGAAGCATTTCTGCGCATATAGGTACACCAAAAAATGAGAGGGTCGGACGATCCGCACGTATTTCATAATGACACAGTTAATAATCAGAGTCAGATTGGACAATGGACGCATTTGCCCAGCTTTGGTACTTCAATAGACGATTAGGAAACATATAGCTCTGAATGATAATGTAGGATACTCATTGACATCCCCACATAATCAGTTATTATCCCTTGACCACGGTCCACGACCACTGTTATGACGTGATTATCGTCACCTTTGGTTTAATAATGACACTTGAAAGTGCAGTAACTTTAAAGTACTCAACAAACCTTTTTGTTTTTGTTGTAAGTACTTACTTTTAAACATTAACACAAAACCCATTGGTTCAAGTAACAGCGGCGAAGATTATAAGTGTACCTAGAGTACCCACTTCACATACTTTCAGATTAGAATGACTCTACTGGCGTATTTCGATTCCATCCGTAAGTTCTGATCCCAAATATAAGCATTTAAAATGTCCCCAATCAAGAAATGGTATCACAATTATTGACGTACGGTCAATACGATTTATACTATGAAGAAGATTCCACTAGGTATCTACATTAAAACGCAGGAAGTTCGCTTCCTAAATGGACCATAGGTAAGTCGAGCCGGCGATTTCTCCGAACTCCACGAGAGGAAATGCTTTATCAGTACTATAATTGACCATAGTTATGCAGAAAGCGACCAGCGTAGATTTTTTGTCAAAGTGACTTAAACCTTAATCAATGATTGAGTTTGGTCGCTTTTTGCATTATGAAAAAAAAATCTTTGGTCGCTTTCTGCATAAACTGTGGTCAATTGAGTCATGATTTTTGTTTATAGTGTGTATTGTATTAGCAAATATTACAGAGTATATAGCGAAATCTTTTGGGTATGCCCCAATCGTACAATGTCCGATTCGTCATACTGAAAAATTCGCGATAGAAACGTAGTTTACGCCTTACAGTACAGGGTGATCATTTCAATTTTATTTTATTAATTCAAAATACATATATTATATCATACTGTATTTGTATTTGGAGAGTGCACATTGCTATGAGGTACAAATGGACGTTCCGCCTAATCTTTTTTCGTACCGACTTCAAAAAGGAGTAGGTTATTTATTCGGTAGTTTTTATTATTGTTACCTCTGAACTCCGACATTTATGAACCGATTTAGCAAAATTTTTTTTGCTGGAGAAGACGTGTCCAGATTGGTCCCATTAATTTTGGGCGAGGATCTGAGGACAAGATCCATGAGGAATCGAAGGAACTCCTCAAATAATATGGGCACATATCTATAGCGATTTCGGTGATTTTAAGGTAGGAAACTTGTTCAGTTTTTCCCTTGAAGTTGGTTATTTTTTTGCGAAAATGTCACCTGGTCGAATGCTCGTCTGGTCGTATAGTCGAGTTCTTAAATTTATGAGCAAAAATGTGATCAAGAATATCTGAACACGCCTCTATGCCGTTAACAATAGAGGCGAGTTCACATATTTTGGATCTCTATGAACTTGACTGTATACTTGTGTCGTATTTTATTTACTTTAAAATACTACATTTTTTTTATCACTAGTTGGTATTACTCGAAATTATCTAAGATCAACAACGCTTATCGTAAAAACAAAGTCTGCTGACATTAGCGTCATAACCATAACAAACCGTTTTATTGTGAATGTCATAGTAGGTACTCCCTACATAATGGTCAGCAGATAGGTATAAAACGGTCCAACTACGATTGATCTCTTCTTTCGTTAGTTTTTTTTTTGTATATTTTGATACAGAGGTTAAATATAATTACAAAATTCGGGATCGAACCCACGACCTCTACTTATCCGGTGTAGCGCTAACTCCTGAGCTGCCTCCACGTTACGCACACCGTGTGAAACTAAGCATTATATTTGCTTTCCTTTAACACCTAAAGGAAATTCACTCCAATCAACTCAAACATTGAGTAGAAAATTCTCACCGCCCGCATCCTTATTTAAATATGCCAAACAAAAATGTCGTATACGCCATTTAAACACGTAGGATGTTAGGCTGTTTTATATACCGATACCAAGTCGATTTCGAGGTCAAGCTGTGTTATCAGCTAAGCGGTTGTCAACTATTACTGTTAAGTGAGTGGCGAGCGAGTATTTGATTACCAGCCGGTTTGTCTACACTTTACATAAATAATTTAAACTACTTGGAAATTTATTTTGGTTTTACTTAATAGGTTGAGTAAGCCCAAAATCTCTTTTTTTTTCTTTATCATTCAATTCTTGGTTTTTAGAGTTCCGTACCCAAAGGGTGCTAACGGGATCCTATTACTAAGCTTTTGCTGTCTGTCCGTCCATCTGTTCGTCCGTCCGTCTGTCACAAAGCTGTACCAGGTAGAGACTTGAAATTGTCGCATATTGCTTATTACTATGACTACTATAACAACAAATACAGAACATAAAAAAGTTATAAATTACAAATACATATATACATATACTTATTTCATGGCACCGAGCCCCTCGTGCATGAGTCCGACTCGCTCTTGACCGATCATTTTATTGACTTGAAATTATTTAACATCAAATATCAGTTAATAAGGGCAGTGACTTTACACACAATCTTATTATACACAAGTGTCTCACGAATATAATAATCGGTAGGATATATCTATGTCATATCAAATCGTCTGTTGACAACAAACACACTAAGTAACAAATACCTACATAAAACAAAGCTCGCATCTCGGTTTCAATCTACTTACTAGATATAGTACGGCTCTTCCCAGGTGAATTTTTCGCTTCGAGCCCTAATCTTTCAAACAATGGCCATTGTCTCTATTATCGCAAAGCCGCTAGCTACCGAGTTTGCCACGTGCCACTATAACATTCATATTAAAAACAAACGGTATCATCATAGTATTAAGGTTCAAATCAAAATAATATGAATGCTGTATTTCGTCGGGGTGATCTGTTGTCCTACACTACCAAAACGTAATATCAAGAATATCAGTGACATTAAATTTGAACCTTAATACTATCACGATACCGTTTGTTTTTCATATGAATGTTATAGTGGCGCGTGGCAAACTCGGTAGCTAGTGGCTTTGCGATAATAGATACAATGGCCATTGTTTGAAAGTTTAGGGCTCGAAGCGAAAAATTCACCTGGGAAGAGCCGTACTATACGAGGTTTTGAAGAGCCAGAAATTTATTGAGTTTTGGTTATACCAGGCCAAATGCAGCTCTATCAGACCTTCCCGTGGACCATTCTGACATTTCTACAAAAACAAACCAAGCATACGCTTTTAACAGCTGATTATTGAATTATTATCAAGTTTGAGCCTACTCTCCAAACATGACTAAACACGATATCGACAACAGACTACTTCACTGCAAAATTGTCACATCCACCCTGACAGTATAGGGTGTATAAGACATTTTTGAACTCACTGGACACAACTTCACTGCAATAACATTATAAATGCCTAAGTATTATAGAGCGTTTAAGACATTTCTGAACTTAGTTGATAGATAATTCTCACCTTGTCACTGGGTACAGCTGGCTGAATTTCTGGCACAAGTGGAGACTACATTGATTCTCGGTGCGGCAGTTTAGTTGTTTACCTGTTAACAAGGTCGTTATTAGTAAACATGTCTTGTAAACAAACATACAGGGCAATGACAGTAAACTTCCATCAATTTCTTCCGCTTCCGAAATTATATTTATGACGTATATATTCCGAAATCCAGAATTATAATTATGAGAAACGGCGAATGCTGAAAAGAAGAAAAGCGGCATGATAATTGTTCTTCCTTAGAGACAGCTATCCGTACAGCCAGTCTAATGGGCTGTCCCTGAGGAAGAACGCTATACGAGTTGGCTGAAGTATGCCCGCGGCGAAGTGTCTCTCCACACTATCATCGCACAACTTCGGTCAACTTCGCGAGTAGAGTAGGGGGTCAGAGATGTCTAATCTAACGATGGTTTTAGCAGGATTATTCAAGAATAGTTTTGGGGAAGATCGGAGTGATTGATGAATCACGACGTGTACATTCTCGAAGTACAGTCAAGGTCGAAAAACATGCAAGAGGAAAAACTCGGCAAGCAAATGAACATGACTCGATTGCCAAGGGCGTAAGTACTTGGGTTCGATAAGACTGAATGAATTATTTTTAGTAATATGTAAGGCCATTGCCATTTATTAGGTTACATCTCAGGTTCAGGTGACTATGGGAAAGTTTAACTATTTTCTTAACTGTATTACTAAGGTAAAGTTTAAAAATATTTTTCCTTATCGTATCGAGTCATATGACCAATTTATCGACATGTATATTTATAAAACAATATACGACTAACATTTACAACTTATTGCCCCCAATTATCTTTTTGAAGTTGTTATTATCAACCCCAATTAATATAGGTATTAATTGCTATGTATATAACGATTCCATATAACTCCAACTATTATGTTTTGTATGACGTTATTTAACAAGTCAACTTTTTAATCGTTTCATTCGTAACGTTTTTTCCATTGCACGGTTGGATTCTTGGACTTTTAATAATAAGAAAGATAACCTTAGAAGAGGAAATAGAACTCATATAATGCGTGTTGGGTTATCAGCCGACATGTCTGTCCAAATGTGAACTCACTCATCCCCGACCTTTACATTAAATACTTATCGAATATTGGAGAACTACGCATATCGATACAGATAGGTACAATAGCTACATAACTATAATTATTTACGAACAATGACTGACTGTTGAGTTTCTTTCGGCTTTCTTCTCAACAGTGGTCTTTTGTTGGTAAATACCAATAGTTTCTGTACCGGTTTGGGGAAAAGTGAAGGATCCTGAAGCTGCGGAGCGCGTGGCCCACTCCTCTGGTGACTCTCGATCGGTCTCGATCCCTTCTATAAATGAGGTTGATTTTAGAGCGGCTATGCGAAAACTCAAACCGCGGTCCTCTGGAGGGCCTGATGGTGTCCCGGTATTTTTGGCCAAAGATTGTGCTTCCGTTTTGGTGACTCCCTTGTTGTACGTCTTTAATCTCTCGCTCAAAGAATCCATCTATCCTAGTCGTTGGAAAAATCTAGAGTGACGCCAGTTCCTAAGGGAGGATCAAATGTGGACGTCACTTCTTATAGACCCATAGCAGTTCTATCTATTTTTGGTAAAACATTTGAGATGACCCTTAATCGACACATAAGTCAACAGGTATCTGAGCGTTTGCACCCCAGCCAGCACGGTTTTCGTAAAGCCCGATCTACCACCACAAATCGAATTGCCCTCGCTGATTACGTCTGCAAAGAAATGGATACGACGCTGCGTATTTTGACTTTCAGAAAGCATTCAACCTGGTCGACAACGACATCTTGCTGGGGAAGCTCGCATTACTGGGCTTCACGCCAAAGCTATTAAGTTTCTTTGCTAGTTACTTGAGTGATCGACAGCAATACGTCAGGGTAGGTGGCTTCGAGTCAAATGATTACTGCACGCTGTCTGGGGTGAGTCAGGGCAGTACTCTGGGGCCTACATTGTTTCTCTTGATGATAAATGATTTGCCTGATGCAATTCGCTCGGCTGAGTGTTTGCTTTTTGCAGACGACCTGAAGTTGTTGCTCGGCGTCAGTAGTGTGGCTGACAGCGCTGCGTTGCAGAGCGATATCAATGCTGCAGCTCAGTGGAGTGTTGCAAATCGTCTGCCTTTTAATGCAGCAAAATTCAAGGTCATAATTTTCTCACGTAAGCGCCACCACTTTTAGCCGATTACTGCCTTGGGAATGCTTGTTTGGAAAGAGCTGACGAAATCCGTTACTTAGGTTTAGTTTTAGATAATAAATTAGATTTCCATAAACACGTAACAAATATTTGTAAACAGGCTAGCAAAGCTTTGGGTTTTGTCATGAGGGCATCGAAACAGTTCCATGTCGGAGTTTCTGTGGTTTTGTACAATGCCTATATCCGTAGTAGGTTGGAGTATGGCGCTGTTATTTGGGATCCCTACGAGGATAAATATTCTGTGTTGGTGGAAAGAGTACAGCGTAAATTCGCCCGTTGGTTGTACTGCAAGGCCTATGGGTATTACCCATACTTGTACCATTCATTGTTTGTCACCAGGATGGTGGGGCTAGACACGCTACGGATGAGGAGGAAATTGTTATTGTTAGTCCACTTTCTGTCTATTGTCCATCACAGAGTGGACAGCCCGACTGTGCTGGAAAAGATAGGTTTGGTGGTTCCGACGAGGGTCCCCCAAGATTTAGATTGCGTGGCGGTGGCGCCACGCCGCCGGCCAGGCCTGCTACAGCGTGTGTCCGCTCGCACGTGCCACGCTCGACACGCTCCTACCGCACGCGCAATTTCGTTGCTATACCTGCGGCTCACTCAGCACGGCGATGCTGATATATTTGCTGATCGCTTTGCTCAATTGTGCTGTATTGCTAAGCAGTTCCTAGATAATATGAATTAATTGTTATGTATAAATTTTAAAATATTGTTTTATTTTGAATGATCCTTTCTCTTTGACATGTATTGTTTTCTTTTTATGTAATAATTTATCGTGTAAGTGCTTCGGTGTCATGTATGCTGTAAACTTACACTGTAATTAAATGAAATGAAATAAATGAAAGTACGAACCGTTTTCATCTTCAGTGGGCGGGTTGATGGGCGACCATGTGGAGCCGTGGTCGAAAGTGATGAGTGATACGAGGTGCTCCGGGCCGACATGTGCCACCTGCGCCTTGGAGTCCACTCGCGAGGCTATGTAGATGCCCTTGAGGCCCTCGACGCGGTACAGGTCGGTGAAAGGGTCCTCTGTCATGTCCCTGCGAAAAAAGGTTAAGTTTGCTGGTCAGCAGCTTACGAGATAAGCCTATTTTGATAAAAGGTGAACAAAAATAATGTATTGTTTTCTATACTTTTCCATATCTACTCGTTGTAGTGGTCATATTACTAGTTTCCATAAATTAAACACACTTTTTTTATAAATTTCAATCTGTTACGTTATCCTGGATAAAATTGTAGAAACCGAACTTATAATGATATTAAAAATAACGAACACAAAAAATATATCGCTTATAAAAAATACGTTTCTATTTCACAAAGCATCCCAAATGAGTAATGAATTGTATTGTTGTGGTTAACCCCGATACCTAAACCTGATGCGATTGTTTCCCATTAGCTTAAATGTTATACACCGCATCATATTCCGCAAAAACCTTATTGTTTTTGTCCCTATATAGTTGTTCCAAGAAACCCCTAGTTTAAGTAAAAAAAACTACCATACAAATTCCCATTTTGCATGTAAAAATGTAAGCAATTCGTTTGTATAAATTTACTACTATTACAACCAGTACATCACAAGTTACTTCAGAGAATAGGTATTCCAGTATTAGGTACCTGCGAATGAGTCAGAAGGACAAGTGATAAGCTGAGACCTTGGATAGACAGAAGAGATGAATTTATAAATGAAATTACAATAAAGAAGTAAATGGTTGGGTGAGTGGATCACCGCGTCAAAAGTTTGTCAGTAAAGCAAAAAATAAATAAGTATGTACATGTCTATCGTGTAAACGTTTTTTGAATGTTGCACTACGTGAATATAACCATACCCTAATATTAATCGAATGAAATGTGATAAAAACTCACCTGTTGTGGCTGTAATGTAAGGACCAAAAAGTTTGAATTTGTTTAAATTAATTATATCACTACAATACTGTTTTGGGCCGGGGTGTGCCTAAAATGAGTGGTGAAACCTATGACGCCAGCAACTTAGAATAGGTGTTCCCTAAGTTAAATTAAGCATGCCAAGACATAAATACTCACTCTAGCCACGTATCCTTCCAGTTCCCATCAGGGAAATAACACAGAATCTGCTCCAGACTCAGCATGAAGTTGTACCGAGTGAAGTCTTTGTTGATCTCAGACACGTACAGATCTGCCAGTATCTCCGTGTGCATGACAGAGACAAATATACGTTTGTCGGTCACGTCAGCGATGTGGAACTTCTTCATGTCCAGTTCAGTTTCGAATTCCGCTTTGTAGAATGGACCTTTCAGGTGAGAGATGTATAGATCCAATGTGTTTCGCTGCAACAAAGGTTTCCATATAATATTCCGAGTAAGGGACCTACTCAACAGTGGTGTGGCGTCTATAGTTAGAACCCGATTCCCGTCGGCTTTGGGGCCTCTGTTTGGGCCGAATCTGCTCCGGCTTGCTCCACGACTTTTTTGATGCCACGCCACTGCTACTCAATAATAATAAAAAACCGGTATTTGTAGTATGTGACGATATTACTTGCCAAATTTCATAGTTCTAGATCATGGGGAAGTACCCTATCATTTTGATTCCCTTGAGAGTGTCGAAATGTACGTTTTTTGCGACATAAACGGCCGTATCTTTTTTTCACGTTAACGTAGAAGTTTGATATTTTCACAGCTTCAAGGTAGACTTAAGTATATGGTTTAAATTTCAACTCGATACCTCCACGCGTTCTCAAGATAAAGGGTCTTGACAGACAGACAGACGGACGAACGGACAACAAAGTGATCCTATAAGGGTTCCGTTGTTTCCGATCGAGGTATGGAACCCTAAAAAGTATCTTTAAGTCTAATTAAATGAGTTTAAGGCAGGCCATCATCAAGATCGGACGGTCAAGTAAAGAAGCAATGTGCGTCCAAGTATTGCTCACATTTATGGGACGTAATGAAGAGAACCCGATGTAGGCATACACTATTAATACACTTGTATTCACCCGATGAAGATTCTGATTCTCAGTCATCAGGGTATTACTAGAAAAATTGATAATATGTAACACCTAATTCAGCCAAATGTGTATGACGTATATCGCGAAGATATCTTTAAGTTAGAAAGGGGTTCAAATTGTGAAACTCTTATTGCCTCACGCTGAGTCATCCATTTTGATATTCAATCATATTTTTTTACTCGTAAAGAGTGTAGATTCATGTCACAGGCGAAAATAAGTATCTAATCGATGTTGTCAAACAAGGCATTTCAATACAGCTCTAGGGCGAATAAAGTACAAAGCGAGTGACGTCACGTTTGTGTTTACATCACGCAAGTCTAGTCACAAGAAAGATATTATACTATGCAGTATATTGACATGCTACAGACGCCAGAAAAGAACAATGCCACTCCAGTAGGTAGGTATAACGAAGGGCATTTCTAAGACATCAATGCAATGACATGGCTAACTTTATGGCCAGTGTTTCATATGGTCGTGATCTTAGCTGGTAAGCGTGTACAGATGTAGTGCATAAAGTTCTGCCAGAACTTAATATTTATAATTCTATGTGAACTATTTCACTGCGATGATTTTGAAAATGTAGTTTAACGATAAAAATACGATGGCAAAACATAATTTCACACATCTTTACTGAAACTACGCGGATCTTCATTTATTAAATAAAAATAAGATCTATAATCATTTAGCCCATCTTTTAGTTCTAAGCTGCTACTATCAGTATCTTAATCTAAATATAGTGTAGGTGGCACCAAAGCCGTGATAGCGCCCAGCGTCTGTGAGTAATCTTTATACTGCTTTTAATATTTGTATTGTATTCTAGGGTCCACCTTAATGTCTCATTTTATTTATAGCCATGGGCTAATTATCCTATTATGATCAACGATGCCATACTCAATAGAGTACCACAAAGATAATTTGAAATTTTACAGTTGCGGAAGTAACACATATTTTTTTATATTTACAAATATTAGCTTAAACACAATTTTTTCAGAAGGTCTATGACTGAAGCAAAAACATGGAAAATAGTCTATTCGACCGACATAGAATTGTATACAATGTGCCTATTCACTACAATTGATGCAATCACATGACTTAAAGAATCAATAATTAGATTAGCTGACAGTTTTCTAGGTGAGGAGGTCATACCGTACTTACTGTACGTAAAAATTTGTATAAAGTAGTCAAAGTATCGTCTCAAGTCTAGTAAAATAATTAAACGAAAGAGTGGGATTGAAATTTAATCAAATTTCAAATCTATATTTGTAGATAAAAAATAAAACGAAGCAAAAATACTTAGGCTTCTTCTTTTTATGTGACTCGTGTAGGGAGAGCTTCGAGAAAGAGATATGAAAATACGTGTCTATAAAAAGTTAGGCGAGAATGGAAAAACCCATCCCATTTAAGCACGTATTATGATGCCTGATTGGCCTGTTGAAGCTTCTTGCTACGCCTAAAGGAAGAAGTTCGGAGTCATAAACACAACATGTGTTTCAAACGTAAACATATTTTGGAGTCATGAAAACCGAGCACTCCATACCTACTATAATATCGGTGTTACAATGAGTCATATATTATTAACTTGAGTCATACCATGTCAGTACATTTATGACTAACTTAAAATGCAAACGAAAATTTATTGATAGACTTATTTTAACTAAAAATAAAATAAAAAACATAAAAAAACAACATTATAGAAATAAAATAAAAATGCTAAAAAATATCGTCAACACATAATTAAAATTATATAAATAAATAACTAGTGGCTAGAATATTTCTAGAATAAAATTCTAATTGTCAAACATTATAATAAAAATAGTTAAAATTAAAATATCAGTACCCTGAAAGGTACTCGTTACAATAATTATGTACACATGAGATTGCTTGATTTTCACTAATCCCACGCCACGTTATCATTCATGTAGTCTTGTGTGCTATAGTAAGCTTTAGAAATAAGATTACGTTTTACATAGTTCTTGAATTTACCAACAGACAAGTCAGTTACACTTCTAAGAAGTTTATTATAAAATCTATCAATATATCTAGTTCATTATACTGAAATGTATTATTAGAATGAAATTAATAAACCAGTGCCCCGTTTCTGTACGAGCAAAATATTATTAATTATTATTTACAGTGTTATATCTATGACTAATAAGATAACCATAATAAGGCCTTTGTTCTCCAAATCACGTATCAATACCTTTATCATTTAATCTAAGAGATAATGACGAACTGTGCTCTCGTGAAGCAGCTAGTTGAAACATTTGATCTATTTCAATTTTCTCTCAGTTACGAGAAGCAGTAAGTATTTCAAGTACAACAACTGTGACACGCGACTCTTTGTCGCGCGACAAATATTGGGCGTCTGTTTCGTTTCAATAGCGTGCGAGCAAGACACGACGGTGAGTCGCGCCACAACGAAGTCGCGGCAAGACAAGTCACATAAAAACAGCTGGGGGGCGAGATTTGTTCGATGTATACCTAGATAGACTTTTCTTTTCAAGGATGAATCTTATTAATACATCCAAGTCACATGATAAACAATATTTTAGTTGCTAGAGCATAGCCGGTTCAGAAAAACCACATATATGTACTATCGGCTGCAAAATTGCATGGACCCCCTTGAGGCGATAATGGCTTGGACGGCTGTAGGCAAGGTTTGCAGTTAACAAACTAGATGGCGTCTTTGTGTCCAAAGCTGTCGATTTAAATGGCATAATTGAATATAATAGGCTTATAGTCAATAAAAATCTTCTACTATTTAATAATCTAACCGGACAAATTAAAATATACATTTATCATCAAATTGAAAATAGCTTACACCGAAACCGTCCGTCCACCCGTCTTTTTAACTGGCAACCCAGTTCGTTTAACTATGTTGCCCTTCTAAAACCGCTCGCGTTATTTCAAAGAAACCCATCGTTACAGATTCTTTTGACGCCATTTTATACAAAGTAAGTTCGTAATTATAAAATTACGAATGTTTTTATCCACGGTTTCACGGTTTTATAAACATATGCCAAAAAATTATCAGGAATGAATATGAAGTTTACGTAGTTTATACACAAGAGGTGTGATTTAATAAAACTTCAATTAAATCACAGAAAATTAAATGTAAAGGAAATTTAATTATTTAGGCAATATGCGGGGTTATCGTAAGAGTAAGTCATGTTTATCATTACTCTTGTCTTAAAAAAAGACACGACATGAGTAATAGACACTAATTCGTGTCATTTATTTGTATAAAGCTTTCAAACCAAATAATACCTACCAATTTCATGGTTATGAGGTTTTTATCAAAAAGAAAACATAGGCTCTCAAATTAAACATATACCTAGGTAATTTATGTTTGTGCTTAAGATGTTTGGAACACTACAATTGGAATAATACAAATGTGGAAATCAAAATGTTATGTTACATCATCATTTTTAATATAAAAACATAACACGATATTTATGCAGATATTCGTATGAAAATATTGAGTGTTAAATCAGTTAGGATTCTACAATCAACAATTTAAAACATGACCTGAATTCATAGGTATAGGGATCAATCTAATTGTATAATATAGCCTTAAACTCATGTCAAACTCTAAACAGTTAAACAAACTTTTTAATCACTGGGGTTTATAGTCGCAAAGTCAAAATAATTTATTTCAGACAGTGGTCCATAATATGTTAGTTACATTTACAGAAAACCCCACCAGAACGGGCGCGATTTTTGTTACTATAAAATTAACTAAACAGGACTAATAGATCTACAATAATAAAACAACTAAAAATCATAGTTTCTTTATTACTTACACAGCATGTTTTTTGTTTCATGTAATTCAAGGGAAAAACAATACCACTACTTAACGTTTTGTTGAAGGTAAAAAGCTTAATTATTCGTTTCTGAAATCAGAAAGAGGATTGAAGCTTCACCTTAATCAAAACAACATTTGTTTATTTTATTAGTGAATCAATTTTAAAGACAAAACTGAGACCGGGTTATATAAATAGTTATATTTCGATTTTAGTGTTTTAAACGCTTTTGCTTGTCATTTATCAATTAGCTATAGAAAATTCTCGTGATGTAAAAATATTGTAATAAACTCAATACCTATCACAAAATGGTGTAAAAATATTAAACATGGTTTTTCACTCTTTTTGTTATATTAGAAGCAATTATCATGTTCATGTTCATAATAAATACTAAAAATATATATATATATATATATATATATATATATATATATATATATATATATATATTTTTCGATTTCAAACAATAATGAATAATGTAGCATGTTGCAGAATTAAAAAAATATTGTTTTATTTACTAATGTAACCCGGTCTCCGCTAATTGCCATCTTTTGCATTAATAACTAGTATAGCCACCATTTTTGTCTATAACGGCTTGCAAGCGGGAAGGCATCGATTCTATTAAATGTTCACACAGTCCCGAACCACGAATACTATCCCATATTGTAGCACAGTGCGTCTCCAATATTTCTGAGGTTCGCTCATTTCGGTTATCCCAACGTTGAACGATAACACCCCATAAATTTTCTATGGGATTTAAATCAGGTGATCTAGCGGGCCACGACACGACATTTATATCTTTGTGCTGGCGAAACCACTCACGCACATTTTGCGAACGATGTATAGGACAGTTATCTTGAACAAACGTAATTAGTGGTAATTCTCCTTCTGGATAGACATTCCTAACAGTTGGTAACATGATTTCTTCCAGCACATTTAAATAGTCACCACTTTTCGCCCTACTCGGCACTCGGACCAATTCTCCCGGATCAGCCGCACTCATCCAACCCCACATGTTCACAGTTATACGACCTGATTCCATATTAGGCACTACGTGGTCAGCGTCATACCGAGTGTTGTCGCGACGCCATAAGCTTAGACGTCCATGTTGACTCGATTTAAATGTTTTTTCATCGGTAAAGATGACATTGCTCCAATCATCATTTAAGTGCTCCCGGGCGAACTTTAATCTCTCTTCTTTGTGATGTGGGGTTAGCAAAGGTTTGACTGCATGCCTACGATGATGCAATCCTTCACTATGAAGGACACGACGAATAGTATCCACACTTGAGTCACATAAACGGGCGTAATGTCTTATTGGTTGAAAGCCGTTTGCTTCATACTCCCGTACTAACATTTCACGCTGCTGTGCATCAATCAGCCGTGGTCGACCACTTCTTTGGCGGTGCAATAATGACCCTTCTTCTCCGAATCTCCGCACCCATAAAGCTACCGTTTTTTTCTGCAACAAAATTTAGGAATATATTATAATAATTGATAAAATATAAAACAGATATCGTTCAAATATAATTATTATGTTTGTATTATATATAAAAATATACTTCGAACCTTAAAACAACTACTTACATTTACACCGGTTTCTCTGGCAATTTCTGCCATATTTTTGCCTTCATTATGCAAGGCAATGATCTGTGACCTTTTCACTAAATCGATATTGCAATGAGAACTCATTTTAATATTCGATAAGTAATAAAAAGCAATAATAAAAGACAATCAAATCAACGGAACTAGCTACTGTTAGCGGACGAACTGTTTTGTAATAAAAACTGGAACGGTATATATTTGATGTTCTAAATCTACCCTCTAAGTAACTATGAGTGTAAGTATGCCAATAGATAATAGTTGCCCATTTCAACAAGAATACCAAATGAATTTACTTACTATTCATTTAATTTGTATTTGTTTAAAATTGCAATTATTTTTTGATAACACTAAAAAATAGATAAGATTTCTTTATCTATTGTTTATTTTAAGTCTTAGTTTTTAATTTTTACTTTAAGGCTTTATTTAAGCTTTTCCTTTGCTATTACAAATTGTTATTTACATTAAAAAAGTATTAGTACTAAACAAAATTCTTGTTTTTCTTGTAAACTAAAGTTATTCTGAGTATGGTAATGAATTTCGTCAGCTTTCATTAAGTCTCGCTGGCTTGGAGCTTGAATACATCTGTCTCGATGTCGGAGGGTCCATGTTCAAATCTTCGCAATAATTATGAAGAAATACAATGTTTTTGGATGTTGTGTGAATCTTCGTTGGTAGATTAAAATATGATTTGTATTTATTCATCCTTACAAAATAACATAAATGGCCGAAGTATAGCATTCTATAATTTCTGGATGTTGGACAAGAAAGAACGACCATAATAATAATATCATGTCAGTTAAATATTGGATTTGCGGGAGAAAACATATTTTATTTTATATTTGGTTTTTATCAGTGCCATCTAGTGGGATCTTATTAAACTAATGAAGTACGTGACATAGCTCAACCGTCTTGACTGGCTTCAAAGCATTCGCGTTTAAAAAGGGGTATGCACTTTTGCTGCCGATAGTACATGCAATTTTGCAGCTCATTGTACATATTAAAAATACCAACAAGAATTTCGCGTAAGTAATAGGATACTATTTTCAGTAGAGTTTTGTCAAACCAATTCAATACTTAGTTTTTATTTTTTTATAAATAGCAAAAACTCTTCAATATTTATTCATAAAGTGCGCAATTATTTCAAAACAAGAATCACGCATGCACGTTTATCTTGAAACGCAAATCAGAATCGATTTTTTGTTGGCATTTATATCAAGTCTAGACTACGCGACGCTTCGAGATACTAAGTGACGTCAACGTCAATTTATATTGTGTATTAATACCTAATTAGGTAATAATCTGCATTATAATTAGCTTAATATTATTTTCGAATTATTCTACTTCACTTATGCGAACAATTAACATCAAATACCGACCATCTTATAATTATGTTAATAAATAAAATATTTATTGCGATATTTTTGGCACCTTCTTCAATCCCGGATTCGAAGATTCTAAACTAGGCATACACATGATAGAATAGAATAGAATAGAATGGAATAGAATGGAATGGAATGGAATGGAATGGAATAGAATAGAATAGAATAGAATAGAATAGAATAGAATAGAATAGAATAGAATAGAATAGAATAGAATAGAATAGAATAGAATAGAATGGAATAAAATACTCTTTATTGCACACCTCAAGAAGAAAGAAATACAAATACAGATGACACTTAACATTACAATAGACGCAAACAATAGGCGATCTATCGCCCATGACATGATGTATCGCCCTCTCTCTCCGTACGGAACGGAACCCTTTCAGTGAATCAAGAACCTCCTAAAATGCTACCTAAGGTAGATAACCCAGTTTTCCCTGCTTAATTAACAAAAAAATATCTATAAGAAAAGCCAACACATACATCTCGTTTTCGAAAATAGTATATCCATCTGGTAATTCAAATGCAACGTGTTATCGCTTTTTTGCAAAAAATCCCAAGTTTTAGAGGGGAGACACAGCGTCAGCGTAAATATTGAGTGTTATCGATAAAGTGTGCCATTCCCGAAACAATCAACAATAACAATGTCTGCGTCAAGCGACGCGTCGGGATTTTTGGCACACTAACTGTTTTGATATCTTTTACAAAAATATTTTTATTGTAGGTACTATAATGAAATTTGATTTAAACCGGCACTACAGCATATTTATTTCATACAATTAAATTGCACGGGAAAGAAAAATATGAAGATACACACATGATGACTCAGATGAGGACAAAGTATCTTATCTATTCTCAATAGGGCTTCCAATCCCCGATGGATTGTTTGTATGGAAAATTCCGGGATCCTGGATCGTCCATACAAAAGATACCGGGGTTGGAAGTCCTAATTCTCAATATGAAAGCATGTCAAACTTTGATAAAGTACTAATAGAGTGACAATGAATTTACAAAATTACCGGATAATTCCGATCTATATTTTACTTCGAGAAGTGTTCTCAATTAACGTGGCACGGTCGCGGGTCGTCGTCAGTCAGAGATTATTTCAAGAGCAAACTTTATTTAATTAGTATTATTGAAAAGTGAAAGGCTGCCTAATAATGTTTGCTTCCTAGACCATTACGATAGCGATTAACGCCAGTCTAGCAAGGTTGAGGTCGCGAACCAAAAGAATTGATCTTGAATTGAATAGAATAATATATAATGTGGTTCCATATTGGGTTGCATACATTTTAAAGCCATAATGTCGATGTGCATAACCACTTTTGTCATAATAGTTCTTGCGCATAAGGTGTATAGTCATTAATTGATCCGCATAAATTTTATGACCATAATGTTTTTACGCATAAGTAAAGAATGTCATATAATTTTCGAGCATATCAACCTGAATCATAATCATTAATCGTCATAATGTTTTTAAGCATATCGTGCATGGGCGCATAATACTGAAGAACATAAATATTAATCGCAAAATGTTTTTATATCAACATCATACTGGTTTTCTGGCAGCAGTTCATTTCTGAGGGGGTCGCAGTTCTTTCAAACCTAACCTAACCTACTTTTCTGGCCAACGTTCGTATTTTTAGGTTCACGGTTCTAACCTAACCTAACCTACAACCAAGAGGTCAGTGTGGAAAAGGATTTCTTAATACGGGGGGCTTCGATTTATGACAAATAACATGTATGAGAAAAGCCATTTTGCGAAATGAGTTATGACATAATATTTTCTTCGGTTTCCGCGACTGTCACACATTTAAATAAAACAATTTAAACGGATTATATCGCGTATATATATATATAAAAGAAGAGGTCCTGACTGACTCATCAACGCACAGCCGAAACTACTAATGTTAGAGAGTTGATTTTTGCACAGTAGGTTACTTTTATAACGTGGGCTAGAGATAAGAAGCGATTTTGAAAAATTCAATCCCTAAGGGTGTTAAAAAGGGGTGCAAAGTTTGTATGGGATACAAGTTTTTTTTAAAGCTAGGAACTTGAAACTTTGTTAGAAGATATTAAAATAAAATAAAAGAAAACTAATTTCAGCGTTTTTGAAAATTCATCCCCTAAGGTGGTAAAAAAGGGGTTGAAAGTTTGTATGGAGATCAAGTATTTTTTTGAGCGCGGGACTTGAATCTTTGTGTAAAAGCATACTATTAGAATACAAGAAAAGTCATTTTAGCGTTTTCAAAAATTCGACCCCTAAAAGGGTAAAAAAGGGGTTTAAAGTTTGTATGGATATCAAGTATTTTTTTGAGCGCGGGACTTGAATCTTTGTGTAAAGGCATACTATTAGAATACAAGAAAAGTTATTTCAGCGTTTTCAAAAATTCGTCCGCTAAAAGGGTTAAAAAGGGGTTGAAAGTGTGAATCCATTACAAATTCCTTGAAACTTCTTATTAAGGCATATACAATAATAACAAAATAACATTAATTTAATGTCATCAAAGATTCAACCTCTAAGGGGGTTAAAAGGGGGATGAAAGTTCGTCTTGGGGTTCAAATTTAATTTTAAGCTAGGAACTTTAAACTTCGTAAAAAGTTATGCAAATAAATAGGAACAAGTGATTTCACCGTTTTTGAAAATTCATCCTCTTAGGTGGTAAAAAGGGGGTTGAAAGTTTGTATGGAGATCAAACCTTTTCTTGAGCGTGGGACTTTAAACTTTGTATAAAGGCATATAATTAAAATACAAGGAAAGTAATTTCAGCGTTTTCAATAATTCGTCCCCTAAAATGGTTAAAAAGGGTTGAAAGTTTGATTCCATTACAAATTCTTTGACTAAGGCATATATAATAATAACAAAATAACATTAATTTAACGTCATTATAAATTCAACCTCTAAGAGGGTTAAAAGGGGGATGAAAGTTTGTCTCGGGGTTCAATTTTAATTTTAAGCTAGGAACTTGAAACTTTGTAAATAGGTATTAAAATAAAATAAAAGAAAACTGATTTGAGTGTTTTTGAAAATTCATCCCTGAAACTGGTAAATAAGGGGTTGAAACTTTGAATGGAGATCAAACCTTTTTCTGAGCGCGGGACTTTAAACTTTGTATTAGTGCATATAATTAGAATACAAGAAAAGAAATTTCAGCGTTTTTGAAAATTCAGCCCTGAAGGTGGTGAAAAGGGTTTGAAAGTTTGTGTGAAGATTAAAAAAAATTTTGAGTGTGGGACTTGAAACTTTAAAGGCGTATTATTAGAATACAAAAAAAGTGATTCAGCGTTTTTGAAAATATATGTAGCCCTGAAGATGGTGAAAAATTGGGCAAGTGCGAGTCCGACTCGCGCATGAAGGGTTCCGTATCTATATATATATCTATAACAAGTTTGTTGTATGGGAGCCCCCCTTAAATATTTATTTTATTTTATTTTTAGTATTTGTTGTTATAGCGGCAATAGAAATACATCATCTGTGAAAATTTCAACTGTCTAGCTATCACCGTTCTTGAGATACAGCCTGGTGACAGACGGACGGACGGACAGCGAAGTCTCAGTAATAGAGTCCCGTTTTTACCCTTTGGGTACGGAACCCTAAAAAGGGGTTGAATGTTTGGAATTGAATGGAGATCAAACCTTTTTTTGAGCGCCGGACTTGAAACTTTGTATAAAGGCATATAATTAGAAATTAAAAAAAAGTAATTTCAGCGTTTTTGAAAATTCAACCCCTGAGGCGGTAAAAAGGAGGTTGATAGTTTGTATTGAGATCAAACATTTTTTTGAGCGCAGGACTTGAAACTTTGTATAAGGGCATGTTATCAGAATACAAGAAAAGTGAATTCGTTTTTGAAAATTCAGCCCAGAAGGTGGTGAAAAAGGGGTTGAAAATTTGTTTGAAGATCAAATATTTATTTTGAGTGCGGGACTTGAAACCTGAGTTCATAATGATTCCGCGTAATTAGAGCAATTTAGCTGAAAAAAAAACTAAAAAGAGGCCAAGAGCGAGTCGAACTCGCGTACGAAGTTCGGTACCATTACGTATAAAATGGCAAAAAAAAAACACGTTTATTGTATGGGAGCAGCACTTCAATATTTATTATTATTTATTTTTTGTTGAATTACAGTAACCAACATCAAAATCATCAACTTGCAAAAAAAGAAAAGTAATTTCAACATTGTTTAGATCTGAAAATAATATAATAAAGATGTAAACTGTTCAAGATAAGATTCCACGTGGACGAAGTCGCGGGCAACAGCTAGTCGCGTATATTATGTCAAAGGTTGACAACGGTATCTGTAAAGGTACTGAAACGTCAGGGAGGCTCAAATAATTAATATACGCGATATAATCCGTTTAAATTGTTTTATTTAAATGAGTTATGACAATCAAATTTATGACAAGATTTTTTATTCCACTAGAGCTGATCCCATATAATATTTTTATTAAATAACTGTGTACAAGATGTACAAAGCGAATTTGTTACAACGGTTTCTCGATTACGGGCATACAATAGTTTTGCTTACTTATAGCTAAAATGCGAAATATTCACCAAGTCTAGGTATAACTTGTTTTTGCTAGTGTTTCTTATTTCCAATAAAACGAATGAATTTAACAATTTAATGTTAAATAAAACAGCTAGTTCATCAAACCAAGATATTTACAGTGGCGGAGTTAATTAGTTATTTCTATTGAAAAGTGAGAGCCTGCCTAATGTTTGTTTCTGGACATTACGATAGCGATTAACTTCAGTGTAGAGAAATACCATACTATTTAGTCTATTTCTACAAGCATTACTTTAATCAAATTTAAGCTGTAATCAAATTTTGCAAGTCTTTGGCCTACATCCTTGTTTCTGATTAGGTACTACATATGTAAACCGCATGACAATGCAATACTATCATGACATGAACCACACACGTACACACCATGTAGTCATGGAAATCCTGTTATGACTCGTTCTATTCGTTGACGAGCAATTTAAATTTGAGCAAAAAAGGTAAAGTCGGTAATAAAAGGATATCTCTATTTTTTTTAATAAAAACTTGTGTTATTGCTGTTATTTCCAATCAAACTACAATAATTTATTACAATAAAGAAAAACCAATCGCAATATGAAGTGAAGCGCGAAGCCCAAGACCGTTTGGGATGGCGACGTACTGTGGACGCCCTCTGCCCCATCCAGGGGACATAGGACATTAAGTCAAGTAAGTCAATCGCAATATGTAATAAAATGAAAACACCTACCTAAGTACCTACTGATAAGAATCGATGCGAACTAAAACGTCTATCTACCTACTTGTTTAGTTAGTCAGCGCTACTGTTTCGTAGGAATCTTAAATAGTATAAATAATATCATGTTTCAATCCAGCAAAAACTATTTCTGTGTCAATGTGTTTTGGTTGATGACTTATAGGCAGTGATCGGAATTAGGTGAGCTAAAATACCTACAGGTCGCGAGTGAGACATAATATAGAGTGATTACAACTGGATAAAAATAATGTTTTATTTGGATATTCGAGGTATTCGATAATCATCCGGGCACTGCGAGGACTAGCTGTAATGATGAAAATGGTTATGTAACCATTTCACATTTTATTTTTTTATTTCAATAGATTTCACATAAAATGTGAAATCTATTGTAAATTAGTAATCCGTGTTTACCTATTCATTGTCAATGCTTGTCAGAGTGGCATATTAGCGTCAAAATAGTGTAAGCTACTGGTACTAGAAAGATAAGGAAGCAAGTAAGTATAGGGTATAAGTACACTATATTGGCCAAACTATCCCCTAACAAACGACGAGCTATAGAAAGATCAATCGCATCGAAAATGAAAACAAAGTCTTCCACCTGGCTATCTGCTATACCAACAAAGAAAGATAACTTCGACTTGTCTCCTCATGAATTCAGAGATGCCCTGGCAATACGCTATTACAGAACCCCAAACTCAATGCCACCCTCTTGTGACGGATGCGGCAACAGCCATTTTAATATCGACCATGCTCTCTGTTGCAAGACTGGCGGGCTAATTTCAAGACGGCACAACGAAATACGAGACCTATTTGCTGAACTATGTCACCAAGCATGGGGCAACATCACAATAGAACCTATAATCACAGAAGGTGACCTTGGATTACGCGGTGACTTATCCTGCCGTGGCGTATGGAATGCACAGAGAGAGGCGTTATTCGATATCCGTGTCGTAGACACCGACGCTCCCTCTTACATTGCACGTCATGTCACTTCTGTCCTAAAATCTGCTGAGACTGAAAAACAAAGAAAATACTCTGCTGCCTGCGAAGTGAAACATGCTACTTTCACCCCCCTCGTGACCTCTGTCGATGGCATATTCGCACCACAGGTGGCCTCCTTCGTCAAACACTTAGGCGAAGCCCTCTCGGACCGTTGGAACAAATCGCTGAGTACGATACTGGGTTGGCTTAGAACAAGGATATGCACTGCTATAATTCGAGCCTCCAGTATGTGCATACGAGGCACACGTCACAAATTCAAACCTGCAGCGAAACTGTTGGGGTTTGACGACGGAGCAGCCATTCCCAGTTCGCAGCACTAGCTAAACTGCAACTTGCAGAGATGTGTTTTATAACTTTTTGCTACACATTATTATTTTTATTACTATTTCTTTGTTATAAGTTAAGTTTTTCAGAAATATAATTTTCCAAAGGTATAGGGTATAAGTACATACTCAGGTATCTCACTGCTTCTGAAGGCATAATAAGTGGTTTGTTATTATTTTTCTGTTTGTGTGTAATAAAAGGTAACATTAACAAATAAATAAAAGAAAGGGCTATTAGGCATTCGTCGCGTCCAGGATGTCGGGATTGTTGCGTATCTTGCGTCGTCACACGGAACAGGAGATCTTATCACTCGTATATTATGCTCTGACGGAGGCAACGTCTCATTTCCTTTTATGACGGAGGCTCTGACATAATGGTCCATGGTTTTCCCAGACGGCGAGCTGCCCGAAAACCCTACCTTCCAAAGGCAGTGGGATGACATATTAAGCAAACATATTTTCGACTCCCTCGTGGAAAGTGCTCTGGAGGCTGACTTGGCACGCCTTAAGGCAATCGTACAACAAGAGTCAAATCCTGTACATACCTTATTTTGTCTAGCCCTTTTTACTAAAAACTAACATTAAACATGCTGCACTGTACCTAAACAAAACATGTCACGTTCAATATTATAACAAGTACCGAAATAAATATTGAATACCCGGAATCCAAATAAAACATTATTTTTATCCGGTTGTAACTACTCTATATTATGTCTAACTCGCGAACTGTAGGTATTTTAGCTCACCTAATTCCGATCACTGCTTATAGGTATTCAAAACTAATAATTTGCTGACATTGCTTCTGCATAGGTATTAACTATTAATGTAGTGTTCCCAAAGTGATTGTCAGTAAACAGAATTATCTTAATATATATTTTTGCTCACAGAACCCCACAAAAATTACACCAAATTTTCAACACACTTGCCACCACTAAGCCATAGCTTTATGGCTTATATTATGAATCAAGTAATTAAATGAGTGGCGGAAAAGATAATAGGATAAGTGCCTAGGTCAAGGCAAAAATACTAACATCGAGCATGACACACGATAGGGGGCAGTTTCAAACGGAAACATAACCCTTCTTTATCTGTATCAGAAGTGGGATTATATTTTTTGAGCGTATGTACATATGTCTTTTTCTTTAGTATTTTCTTCAGACATCCTAAACGTTTAAAGAGATTTTAAAATATGACAGTTGATTATCTAGTTACCTGAGATGTATCTGCTTGTTTCCATTCTTGTTGCTTACGTGGTTTTTACAGTCGCGATTTTTATCGTGTCGAAATGTTATACTTTTATCACACGATCTAATAATCGGGATTGTGAAATCCTGTGTATTTGACGCCCAGTATCCTATGACACTACATTGTAGTAGAGCCATATGTTTTTATTTGTTTAAGCTACACATTGTATACTCGTAGACAGATAATTTTGAGTAAACGTTTTGACAAGGCGTGGAGAATCATATTTTAAACCAATGCTAAAGTTTACAACACTCACTACGCTACGTAGAGCCAATACAGACGGGTAGGATTTGAACTCCAATTCCGCTGCAAAATAACAGTTCTGATGCTATTGACTCGCAGCTGGGTTGCATTTCGAATGCTGTCTGTATCGGATTAGGGATATTGCGGAGGTGGTTTTATCGGAACTGAAGTCAGAGTTGGATCCCGATTCGGAGATTTCGGAGTCAAACGTACAAATTAATATGAGGGTCAAAATCGACGCTATTGCCCTATCGTAATATTGACGTCAAGAATAAAGAAATACTTACAATCATTTGCAGTCGATTATAAAACAAACGACTCAATCGTCGAGACATTGCGATTTTTAATTGCTATAATTAAGTTGTAACAGGAAATGATTGTATTTTTTTTCTATTATATACACACAATTTGATTGATTGGTCTCACCGTTAATCCGCGATTTACGATTACAATCGTATAAGTTCGACTTGCAAGGTGCAGTAAATAATAACTTTCAAACTACTAAGTACATTCATATGTCACGAAGGTAAAATGTCTATGATGTTTTTCTACTTTCTTCCCCTCCGCTTGCCGGAATGGTAGTCTAACGTTTCCACTTAGTTTAAATAAATATATAAACGTGTAAGTGTATATCTGTAATTTTATCTGTGGCATTGTGGGTCAGATATGGGTTTTCTTTTTAGTTTGAATCTTTTGTCGATTTTCATAAAACTTGAACAACATCTAACCTAAACAATACGAAATTTCATATTGGAATGCGTCAATTTTGTCCAAAATTCTATATGAAAGGTTTTTTTCTCTGGATACTAACAACTACGTAACCATATTAACACTAACTTAATGACTATAGCTCGGACTATTCATCGCTAAACAAAAATTAATTTTTGTGAAGCATTGGTGCAATAGAAAATAAAGAAAGAATGTGAGGTATTGCTGCATAGTGTTCCATGATGGTGAATGAGTAAAATTGATGTAAATACTCACAAACTGTTGGCCAATTTTCTGGGTTGCGTTTATAAATATAATTTATATATTTATAAATTAGCTACTGGCTCTGTGAGCTGTATATCTGGCGAGATTATTTAAAAATACCCGAAATTTTAATTTGTTTACGTTTTCAAACCCCCATAACCTTGCAATTTTGAAACATTTCGTAAAACTGAATCGACAAACAAATGTACTTATCGAACCTACTCACAAAAAATCATGTGAATTGATGGATAAATGTGTAGGCGATAAAAGCTTTGGACATCCGAACGAAATTTTAGCGAAGCTGAAAGAGAACGTTTCGCTCGGTTCAGTCAATAAGTATTACATATATTATAAGATTGCACAAAAATCTGATTAATAGTTTAATGCCATTGCTACCAGAGGGGTCCCCGGCCAGACGAGAGGCGATGACGGACAAACCGACGAGCAAGGACAATTTGACGCATTATTCACTTGACTGGCCACTTCCTTGCACCGACCCGACATCTCCAGTCATACTCCAACAACAGCACATGTCAGTATGTACCTTTTGACCGCTTAAGACGTTATTCTTATAAGAAATTAACGTGTTACTATTACTTGATTGACTGACCAACCGGTCCTTTTTACTATAATAGTGGCCATTGAATTTATGTGCAATAATCGTTTGTTAGAAACACAATGATGCCGTATACCAGTAACAATAGTGAAGGGAATATTATGAGTGCCTCGAGTCGAGTGGTATTATATAATGAGCTAATTGAAAATCGATACGATTGTGTTATTGCCTACTCGATACATTCCTATGCGGGTCAATATGAAGTTCTATAACATAGGAACAATAGCAGCTAAGCCTTAGCTTAGACCACGATAATACCTTAGCTGCTAAGGTATTATCGTGGTCTCACCTAAACGTATTTATGCACAAGGGAAGCACCACACCGCATCACATTAAACACTTACCTCTTTATAAATATTGACACAAAGGTAAATTATGAAACAAAAATGTAATGTGATCTACTACAATGTAAACAGGACTCGAACCTGCGACCCTTCCTTTCCGGCGTAATGCCCTCCCAACTGAGGTAAGTATTAGATCGTTACGTCAATCACACCAAATCTTTAACTCCATAATTCTAAGCTACCAAGGCGCTCTCTGCTTCATAAGTCCTTTAAAATGTTTAAGCGCATCAGCCATTACCCTAGGATGTGCGTTTTGCAGGCACGATCCCCAGATATTTACAAAAATAAAATGTGGTATAGCCACATAAAAAAAAATCGATAAAAAGATTCTATAAAAACACTTACCTCTTTACTAAGCTTGGTCGCGAACATGAAATCTCCCTTGATCTGGAAGTCCTTAACATCATGGAACACGACGCTAGCATGCTCAAAATCCGTCGGGTCGCTGGCACTGAACACAGTGCTAGTGCCGTTTGGCTTCCACCTCTCCACGTAGAACGTCTTCTGGATACCGGGGCCTGAGGCCCATATGAATGTTTTCACATAGCTCTGGATGAGTTTGAAGGATTTGCCTCCATCCGTTGTCAAGTATAGCTGGAACAAATGTTTATGTTACATTTTTTTAAGAAATTATCCTTCGTTGATATGTCAATGCTATGATGTTTTAACACATTGAAAAAAGTTTAACTAAGGAAGTCCAGAAGCAGCAATTAATTGGTGTCACACTTTTGACTGTTTGGTAACTTGTTTATTTTTCTTCGTATCTGAAAGTTACTTCGATTAGATTGTTTAATATTACTAACGCAAATTCATGGCGTGGAAAATGTGGTTTCTGCACCAAACTACTACGACTAAATCGAAAGGATGCTTCGTCTTTTATCTGCAGACACAATTACCTACAGTTTAATTGTCGCTAATTGTGTCAATAAAAAAGCACAACTACGTTATATATATATCTAAGGACCAAAACAATATTTCACGAATCAACGTCCAGTGGCGCATTGCGACGTCATATTACGTTGCGATACAACGTTGTACCACGAAAATCCACGATGCGCGTGCGGCACGACATCGTGTCGTCGAAGGAAGCAATACCGTGCTAATTTGACATCGCGATATTGAAAACTGTGTTGATCTTAAATCTAATTAGATGATGGAGTTTGATCGATTTTGATTTATTTGTATGCCACATGCCACGAGGCCGTGACGTGCCACTGCACGTGTGGACGCAGTGTTTTGTTTGGCTCTTAACCGTTTATAGACATTCCAAATTCGTAATTTGAATATTTTAGATTTTATTACTGAGCTTATTATAACAATATGCTGCGACTTGTATGGATATCAAAATTATGGGTTAAAGTGATGTCATCATCATCATCATCATATCAGACGAAAAACGTCCAACGCTGCCACTTCTAATCCCCCTTAAGGTTAACAACAAGGACCGGTCGTGCTTCGCCCTTATCCAATTGCTTCGCGCGATCCTGACCAGATCGTCCATCTCGTTGGCTCTTGCACGCTGAGTCTTCCAGTACGTGTCACTCAAGAATTCATCGACTAAGACATTGATTTCTATAATTTATCAGCTTATTAATAAAACCTCCTAGCTACTTTATTTTCTCATGTTTCTCATTGTCTGACTCAGAGTAAATGAGTGAGCACATTAACCTGACACCGAATATGACGCTGAAGCGCTACTAATAGGTTGATCACACCGTCTGCCTACTACATAGCATAGCAGGATGCACAAATTCGCCAGCAAAGTTTTCTTAGAATTTGTATGGGGTTAGCAACCCACAAAGTGCTGATATAAAAGACCTGAACATGCACTTGTAACAGTTTTGTTACAAGTGCGTATTCACTGCATAACATTTTTGCAAGCGTTATATTAATAAAAATATTGGGCAAGTGCGAGTCGGACTCGCGCATGAAGGGTTCCGTACCATAATCTATAACAAGTTTCTTGTATGGGAGCCCCCATTATATTTTTTTTTTGTTTTTTAGTATTTGTCGTTATAGCGGCAATAGAAATACATCATCTGTGAAAATTTCAACTGTCTAGCTATCACCGTTCTTGAGATACAGCCTGGTGACAGACGGACGGACGGACGGACAGCGAAGTCTCAGTAATAGGGTCCCTTGGGGTACGGAACCCTAAAAACGGTTTGACTCGGCTCTTAAGATCCTACAATACAAAAGTAATAAGTCGAGAAGGGGTCCGTAACGTTTCATATAATTTCAGATAAACTAACATACACTTGATATACAATCGATTGATATAAAGTTGTTTCATATAATGTAACGTTTCATATAATGGTTTTTTCCTATATTTTGCTTTTCTCTAATAATCGATTGATATAATAGGCTAAATGACATAATTGACAACATGCATAATTATACTTTCGTATAACATATTTATCACATAAATTTGTTTAACATACATACTATTTAGAATAATAGCGTTTTCATATAAATACTGCCTTAAGGTGAAATAGGTAATGTTAGGAATCGTAAGCCAAGTCGGACCTGCGCGGCTCGCTCGCTTCGCTCGCTCGTTAGGGTCGCAGTTCAACCTAGCACTCCTCCTCGCTTCGCTCGTCGTCGTACCTAACCTAAGCCTAGTCGGACCTGCCTTATGGTGTAATAGGTAATGTTAGGAATCATAAGCCAAGTCGGACCTGCGCGGCTCGCTCGCTTCGCTCGCTCGTTAGGGTCGCAGTTCAACCTAACGCTCCTCCTCGCTTCGCTCGTCGTCGTACCTAACCTAAGCCAAGTCGGACCTGCCTAATGCTGTAATAGGTAATGTTAGGAATCATAAGCCAAGTCGGACTTGCGACCACCTTTTTTGGTTATAGTAAAATCAACTTATATCTTCTGTAGTTTATAGCACTGACGAATTATATCAAGTAAGTCATTATGATAAATACGTTTTATACCAAGTAATAAATATAGTAAATGTACATTATACTAAAAGTAATTATACCTATAAACCATTATATCAATTGTTACATTAGATCATTTGAAAATTATCTAAAACAATATTATACCATTCGTTACATTATACACAGCAATGGTATATCAAACCAAAATAGATTAAGTGAAGTTATATGAAACGTCGGGCACCCGTCGAGAAGCCACTATCCCACACGTAAAATTTTGAAAACAAAGTATTTTCTTCAGATCTGCTGTCATTGAACTGATAAGAGCCATTGAACAAAGGTCTTGCTTATTTTTAAAGGTATGTATACTTTATCATAGATATATTTTATCTCTTTTTAATAATTTTTGATTTGAGTGAGAATCACTCCTTCGAACTAATAGTTTCGAGTTTCAACTCTCGATTTGTCAGCCTATTAAAAAATGTTGACACAATTATTATTAGATCAAAATATGGAGTCGGAATACATATTATCCACAAAACTCTGCACCATCATAATAACTATTAACTGAATCGGTGTGAGATCATAGGTAAGTATACACAATATGACACAACATTTCGCAACTTTCTACTCCAATGAGATCCTAACTTACAAGCACTCTGGGTAAGCATACTCCATCGTCACTTACTAAAAAGGTGAGGTTAAATTCAAATGCTCACTACTAGTACAATCTGTGAAAATATAGCCCTCCTGGGTGACTAGAGGGTATCCTTTGTTTGACCTTCATATTGTCGTCGTAATAAAATCTTGAATAACACTTACGTTTCTGTTTGAGTCCACTTTGTCCAAGATGACATACATGTTCGGAAGCTCCTCATCAAACGCCAGCTCACTGGGATGGAAGTCCAGATCAGAGCGGAAGATTGTCTGCCCATTGTTATTTGTGTAGAACAGCTTTTTGTTGGTTGAGTCCACAAAGACACACTACAAAAATAAAGTCGTATATATACCAACAGATAGAAAATCGTATATTTATGATTATGATCAAAACCTTTTTACCAAAGAGGCCTTATTCCTTTTAAAAATATTTTTTTTTTCATATTATGACAACTATATTGATAATTTCAACCAACTTTTTGAAGTGAATAATACTTTTCCCCGAGTTCTAGGTAGTAACATTGCTATTTAATGATTTCATTGCGTGCTGTCGAAAGTAAGTTGAAAACGAATTTTCCGCATTATTTGTCAATTTCGAGATTTTCGAGTAGTTTTTGAAACAAAAATTATCAATGAAAAATTCAAACTGTAGGTTCCAAATATAAAACAATAAATCCCAATAGCCCTGTTCTAGGTAATAATAGTAACATCAATAATATGTTAAGAAATATGTTTGATCATAAAGAGAAATGTGTAAAACAATCAGCATTTTAAAAGGAATAAGGCCTCTTAAGTACCGCATTCTAATACTGACATCATATCAAAACTACCTTACTTTTTAGAAAGTTAAGTCTGATCATGATTTTGTAAGTATAAATTCACATCTCTTGTAAAGGGGTATACATTTTTTGTGAAAATATATGATATATGTAGTGTGAAAAGTTTGGGAACCGTTGGATTTAATAGATTGTGGTGTAGGTTTTTAAGCGCTTGACTGTACAATCCTGTTATTCCACATCCTATTATTTCATAGTAACAAACATTAATCATTCTCTCATTTGTAACTTGTAACCAAAGTTATGAGTTAGAAACAGCAGAACCGGTACATTAGATAAATAAGTCAAACTTGTGTCAATAGAAGCTACTGGATTACATACTACAAAATTGTCAAGAATTACATGATATCACTAGAGAGCGGATTTGAAGTAGCGATCTCAATGTTAATATGGATAGGACTGGTATAATTTATTAGTTTTTCTACACACACAAAACACAAATAATGTAACTTATCGGAGCAAAAAAGGAAAAACGTTTTTAATAATAAATAAAAATATCGTTAAACAATGAGTCATTCAAGTGTGCATTCACATTTTATTATATTAAAGTGACATTGTTGATATGAACTATCATGTAGGTAGGTACGTAATAAATCTTTGAGTTGTATAAAAACTCCTTTACTTAGAATAAAATACTTTTCTTTAAATGTAGTTTGTTGCAAAAATAACATTCATTTAATTTAATCTAATTATGTATTTAGTTAAGTTTGCGGTGTAATAATATTTAATAGACTGTAAGAACTTATATAAACAACATGACAAGTATTTAACAAATTGACAACATTTCATATTTTTAAGACTATCATTTTATTACTTTTCTTAATTCTGCTTAAAAAGATGAAGTAATCTCTGTTTTTATTTATTTTCTGAGATGATTATTTATTTTATTATTAATTTATAAAAACATACTCATTTTAAAATGTGGCAACACCAAAACTAGAACTTAATGGAAAGGTTACTTTAGTCGGTTTCTATTAAAAAAAACTTAATAAAACTCGGTATGCATCTGCCATCTGTCAACGTCAAATAAAAAATAAATCTATTTTTTCGCTCTTTGGTTTAGACAACAACCCTATTCAGCCCGTATTGTCTTAGATTGCAGTTATTTGATGTATTTTCTTATATTTCTTTAAATACAGAAGAATAAATTCAAACATTTTTTTTTAAGGTACACGACATAAAGCCCTGTCGATCTCTATATTAATTTCCACCTGTTATAAATATGAAATGTTGTCAATTGCACTAAGTAGTCATATCCATATTAATATTGAGATCGCTACTTCAAATCCGCTCTCTAGATATCACAGTACACACACATACACATAATAATGCAATCATGTCTCCATTTAATGTAGATATTTGATTTGAAACAACATTGTATAATTGAGAGATTACAGTGAGTAAACTTGACACACAATTATTTAATCAGACAATACATTAGTATAGCCACCTGTATCAATTGAAGAGGTCAATGATCTCAGTTTATTGAACTTGTGCAAAAATGTCATTAAGAAACCAGGTTAGCGTAATACACAATACCTATGATGAGGAAACATTTAATAAGTATTTTGACATTAGATTTTTATAGTAAACCACCCAATTTAAAAAGCTCCTTATTTGTGGTTGTAAATATTTGATTGATAAAATTAGTTTTCCAAAGAAATAATAGCGGCAAGTCTTACATAGCTGTTTATTTGTTTCTTTTATTGCTACTGATAAGATTGAGGATGAGGATACAGGCAGTAACTGGCTCAAACTATAGCTTGCTGCTGAAATAATTTTCCTCCATTAAATAATTACAAATAGATTATCATTTGACTGGCTGTTACAATAATTAAATATGTACATAAATTAAATACTCACAAACTCTGGATACTTGGGATGATTGAAGAACTTATCCAACTGCGCATATCCACTATCAGGTGTGTCATCCAGCTTGAAGCTGTCCGTTTTATTTGTGAAGTTCTTCCCATAGTCATAGGATATGAACAGGGCAGACGGTGAGAATACCCCCTTGCTCTTGGGAGTGGAATCTCGAGCAAGGCAGATGATTACGTTGGAGCCCTCGCCCACCCAGTGCACCATGAGCTGCTGGTGACTGTCGTTTAGATGGGTAGTCTGTAGCAGAGAAAAATGTTAATGTCTTATTCTAATAAGAAAAAACGATAACATAGAAAATCAGGATGTATTAATATATATTATCAACAGGGGTCGGACTTTCTTTCGCACGGTAAGACTAATGGATGAATGAGTATGAGTATGAATAGTATTTTAATGTTAATATCGGCTCCATAGCTCTCCATTAGTCTTACCGTGCGAAAGAAAGTCCGACCCCTGATTATCAATAATAGCAAGAAAGGGACTATAAATATAAGGGACTATAAAAGTATTTGAATTAACATAATAACATCAAATCATTGTTTTCATTTTATTTATATACTTATTTTCACGTAACTGTAAAAGGGTTGATTTCCAGCTAAAGTTGTAAATATCACTTTTTTTACATAGGATTTTATCTCATAATAATTAAATAAACATTCGATTTTATTTCTCAAACAAACAGATTAATCACAATAATGCTATGGAGAACCTTGATATAATAGTTGATTATAATCTATCATTATCATAAATCATATCAATAAATGAGGTAAAGAAAAAAAAAACAAATTTAATTTAGCATTGTTAAAAAGTCGGAAGACGTTGACAATGACGAAAAAAACTTAAGTGTATGTAGACACAAATAGCAATATTATGCCAAGGTCGAGGAAAGTGCAGACGGTAAAAATATGAAAAGTCATCTTGTAAATATAGGAAAGTGCGTAACAAGGTGAATGCAGTGCGCCACAGTGACAGTGATTAATCATACGACGCCGGGACACCCAATAGTAAATAAATAACAAAGGGGATTAAATTAATTTAATAAGGATATAGACAGTTACCCATGTAGTGATGTTCTTTTCGAGTGCGGGTGTCGTCGATACGGACACATCGCGTTTACTCCTTTCTAGATTAGGACCGCGCTTTTCACCAAATCTGTTTATTAAAAATGTTTTTCCTGCACCCCGCTGCTGCTCTTCTGCCACGTATAAAGAATTCCCTGGGGTTCCATACTGTTTGCTCACCGCACAGGAGAATAAGTATATAACGGCAAATAAGCCGATACGTAGATCAAATGTCACCAACATTTTGTCATCACTAATTGCAATCACTGCATATCCAACCGAACGGGCTTGTAAATGATTTTGTACTAAACGAATCTGACTGCGCTGCCTCAGAAAAATATCGGAGATCGTGAAGTTAGTCACGAAACAATTTTGACATATTGACACTGACGTGCCTAGTTTAGTGCTACCATATGAAAATATTAAAGGTGCGTTGTTGAGCATTGCGCCGTATCGATCCTAAGTATCGATCATGTCAGCCAAAATAAATATGAAGGGTCGGTAGCATTTGTATATATATTCTTTGCTGGTAACCTTTTAGGTTTGCTGTTTTAAACCTATTCACCACCAAAATAGTGACAGCGTTTTGAGACCCCGGCGCCGCGCCAAGTACGACATGGACGGCACGGTGTTGACCAAAAAAAAGTGATTTCAGTGCCAATGTTGATTGGATTGGAATTTCCTTGTTTTTCGGCCTGCATAGTGAATTTTTGATTAATTAACCTGTCTCGCTCGCTGCCATACGGTTTTTATTTCTGATTTTACTCGAACCTAAAGACTAGACTAAGTGCTAACGGCAACGGACTGTAAAAGTTGTAAAATTCGTGCGATGAACAGGTGAAACTTTAACCTTTAACCGATACAGTACGGTGTGTCGAGACAAACCCACCCGTTCTCAAGTACACCTCTACTCAGTCACTACGATTATGAATGGTTGATCAAATCGATTTTATCGACGAACTTTTTTTCAAACCTCTCATATATTCATATTTTGGTTTATTTTGTGTAAGTCAATATTTTTTTGAGCTACGAGCCGCCGGCCTCACTGGAGCTTTCTACGTAAAGTAATAGTTGGTTTTATTGTTCTTTCTTTAGGCTATAAACTTACCGATTTAATCGATTCCTACCAATTTACAGAAATAGCACATGAATCGAAACGCAAGATTTAGTCACAACACAACTTTAAAAAAAAATAAGACGTAGTTACGTTTGAGTAATGATTTATTATCGTTAAATACTTCAACACCGTGATAAGAAACAATATAAGACGAACTCAATTGTATCAAATAGTAAGTGAAAAACGTTTATAGATACTTGAAAGACCACTATGTCGTTTCTTTTTTTTTATGAAATTCAATGCATGGACCTAGTAAATACTATAGTATACCTGGACTGCTCAATGCTTCGTTCGAACGATCCAAGTAAGAAAGCCGCCAAGGGGGCAGTTTGTCCCACTCTGCTGGGGTAACCAAATATTTAGCAATAAAGAGGGACTCATCCTTACTCCATTTTATTACAAGTTTGGCTCGGTTTGTAGACACCTGCCTACTGAGCCGGCGGTCCCGGGTTCGAATCCCGGCCGGGGCAAATATTTGTATGATGAACTCGAATATTTGTGCTTGGGTGATGGTTGTTCTATGTATTTAAGTATATAGGTATTTATCTATATAAGTAGGTATATCGTCGTCTAGTATAACACAAGCCTTGTTGAGCTTAATTTGGGACTAGATTGATTAGTGTGAGGTTGTCCGATATTTATAAAAAAAAATGAAAAAAAAATAAAGTCTAAAAATGTATATTGGCTGGCACTGTAGCTAGAATTTATTTTATATACCTATGGAAACTCATAAATAAATATAGTGAATGTTAGCTACTATGCCAGCAATAACACACTTTTGGCTCCTGTTATTTTAACAGAACGCAGCAATCCCGTAACTGTTAATTTGATTTGATAAATGCCAAACTTCGTTAAGTCATACTTAAAAACAAAACAAACAAAAAACATATTCTGATGTACGTGGACATGAACTCATTTATGAGGATATAAAAAAAGTGGTTATTTGTAGGGTACCATAAATTAATAAGGGAGGTAAAACTGTAAGTATACCGTTATTTTATAAACTACCTGTACAACTCTGTTTTACCAATGCAAGACTACGCAATACTTTTTATTACTGTACTAACGGTTACTAAGTATATGGCGAAATAAAAGCAAAAAAAAACCGACTTCAAAAAAAACTAAAAAGCTAAAAATAACCCATTTAAGTACAGATTACGTTTGAATCACGTTTTGAAGACGATGCCAAACCACTCATTTATTATATTTTTATATTATATAAGTATATTTTTTTGTTTTTAGTGATTCATATAAAATACTTATGGCGGGGTGATCTGGGAGGTCTTAAAGGCATACATCTCGTTTGAGTTATCTCCTAACTTCGGTTCTACGATTGCTACTACTACTACGATTACTTAGGCGGGTAGCAATGTTCTAGGTGGGCTCGCCCCGCGGGCCCTTGGGCTCGCGCGCTACGCCGTCTCTGGGACGCTCCGCACCTTTGGTGCTACACGGAGCTCGGCCTGCGGCCTCGTGGGGGGACGTTCGCCCTTAAGCCTGCTGCCCTCGGTCGAACTAAAATATTAAAGTTTGTTGTCCGATATTTTCTGAATTTGACCGATTTTTTTTAATTAGATTTCAGATTCCGACTCGGGGGCCCCAAAAACCGCCTGATACCGAATTTCAGCCCCCTCGGACCAATATGAAATTTTCTCCATACAAATCTTGTTTTTCCGATATTTTCCGAATTTGACCGAATTTTCGGACACCGATTCCAGATTCATATTTGTGAGCCCCAAATGCCCCCCATATCGAGTTTCAGCCCCCTAGCACCAACTTGAAATTTAGAAAAAAAAGTCGCCATTTCGTTTTTTTTTCACGACTGTACGCTGGTGGAAGCCCCCTATGACATTTGGTCGAGCACCTCCCACCTGAGCCAACCGTTTACGAGATACGGGCCTCTTAAAAAAATCCCCATACATTTTTTTTTATGATAGAAGAAAAAAGTTTTTTGGAATCAGGGGGCCCAAAGCCCCTTACATACCAAATTTCAGCTCGCTACGACCATTTTGAAATTTCGACGCCTATTAACCACCCTTAGATAGCGAAGGATTATCGTAGTATAGTTAAAACGACATTACCTACTGCAATAGTGCAATGCTCAGATTGTTTTTAGTACGAATAATATTTCCGAACATAGATCGGAATTGACAACATTTCATATTTTTAAGACTATCATTTTATTACTTTTCTGCTTAAAAAGATGAAGTAATCTCTGTTTTTATTTATTTTCTGAGATGATTATTTATTTTATTATTAATTTATAAAAACAGACTCATTTTAAAATGTGGCAACACCAAAACCAGAACTTAATGGAACGGTTACTGAAGTCGGTTTTCTTATTAAAAAAAAACTTAATAAAACTCGGTATGCATCTGTCATCTGTCAACGTCAAATAAAAAAAAACTATGTTTTCGCTCTTTGGTTTAGACAACAACCCTATTCAGCCCGTATTGTCTTAGATTGCAGTTATTTGATGTATTTTCTTATATTTCTTTAAATACAGAAGAATAAATTCCAAGATTTTTTTTTAAGGTACACGACATAAAGCCCTGTCGATCTCTATATTAATTTCCACCTGTTATAAATATGAAATGTTGTCAATTATCCGGTAATATTGTAAATTCATTGTCACTCTATTAGTACTTTATCAAAGTTTGACATGCTTTCATATTAATATATGATACCATATATTACCTAAAAAAATATACTATAGCCACCAAAAGATTTCCTTTTGCAACCTTTAATTCCAGTTACCATGATGCAATTATAAGTATGTATTTTTTTAAATAATCAGAAAAGATACCATTAAGCACTGTCAAAAATGCTGACAGTTTTCAATTATATTAATTAGATTTCAAATTTAAACTTTGGCTTTATCCTGCCCTAACATAAAATTATTTTTATATACTAACGGATTGTATAACTTTCATAATTTTTTCCGTTAGTTTCTTTGGGGACGCGTAAGAGAGTTTAGCTGATAAAATATTTAATTATTTGAAGTGAATAGTGTTAATTTAAAGAAAAATATAAACTACTAATAACTACCATTTTATTTGAAAACTACTAATTATTACTATTTTTTGTGACTGGCAATATTAGAAAGAAACACACTACCTATGTGCGAGCTGTCTCTGTCTGACCGTGACCCCTTCACCCGTAAAATATACCTTATGTATTTATGTTAAGATTCAATTTTGTATGAACACTTATTCTGAGTTCGCACTCCTGTCTTAAATATAAGCTCCTTGATTCAATGTGGCGCGCAGATTTACGTTATATGGGTCCTGTGATGTGACAAATGTTTGGTTAAATATCAAACAGACTGTAAGTATACCACGGAGGTGAAGCGTATATCAAAAAAACAATAATCATAACGGTTACAAATTTTGCTTAGAAATACGTGTAATCGTATCGTATCGAGCTGGTTTTTCATCCCTTGTAGACTAAAAAGGAAATAAATGAAAAATCACATTTTGTTACTTCTTTATTAGCGAAATTACAGAACAATGACTTGCTGCTTAGCCTGTTGCTTGGCCTTTAGCTTGACCTGAGCGGCGATCCTGTCGAGATCACGTCTGCCCTGGGTGGTGAGGATGCGGCCACCATCCTGAACCTGCTCGACGAGCTTTAGAGCCTCCAAGGCCTGGAGCGCCTTGCGGGCGATGCTGCCAGACGATCTGGAATCAACAATATGGTCTATTAGTTTCGAACATCGACATGAACTAACTCTATGTTATTGATACACAAAACTGAGTAAAATACTGACAGAAGGTACAGAATAGTATAGAGTGAATTAGTGCTACTGCTAAAAGATATTAAAGCGTTTTAAATAGCAGCCTAAATGGCTGCGTTACTATCATCAATAAATTTCCATTGGAGCTTCCGAGCCTGGGATTTCTTGTATGGACAACCTCAAGATTCACAGGAGTCTTGGAGTAGGATAACTATAGAGTTATCCTTTTTACTTGTTGAAGCCTGATTCTACACAATCATTGTATTAGATTGTCAGAGCGCAATAATAGCTCCCGACTTTCGAAACTCCACTGCACTGGTGCCATGTGCATAAATTGGTCAGTATAGAAAACTATATAAATTAATTTAAGGCCTTATTAAGATCATATTTTGGGAAATTTTACAATGTGGAATGGAACAAGTCTCCTGCAAATGTGGAATGTTTATACTTAGAACATTATTTTCTCCAAATAAACTTAATATCCTTCACTGTTGTCAAGTTAGAGTTAAAGCTTTTTAAACTCTCATGTAATAAACTGAATATTATGAACAAAATATATAAAAAAATTGAATAAAACAGAAACCCTATTTACACCAAAAAGTGTCCTGTCATTTTCAAATGTACAAATAAGCGTAGAAGTAATGGTGTTGCTCAGATAATAATAAATATTATTTACATTGAAGTTGACAGGAATGCCTTACATGTCACGAGTTTAAACCATTTTTTAATAATGGAGAATGTTAACGTTTTTAGATAAATATGTAGCTTTGAAGCCTTTGATAATACAAATCTGTATAATTAGTTTTGTCATACAATCAAAATTAGCTGAATTATGAGTGTCCAAAGTTCAGTTTTCATACAAAGTTGATGCTGTAGTATGACGTCATAGTGCAACATCCCATGCATGGAAAAAATTTTTTTTTTTTGTAATTTCGTGGAAATAATTTATAGATTATGTTTAGAAGATATACAGATAAAAATTTATCATTTCTCCTTATGAAATTGCGACATAGTAACATTCGTTAACATTCTCCATTAGTAAAGATGTCTCATCAAATAATAAGAAAGTTTTGTTTATTATATTCACAAGCATAACTGTTGGATGATTCTACATCAAATAAATGATATTATTATATATTTTTAAGAAAGACATAGTATCGTTCCATACTGTATATTTGCATTGAAGCATAATATATATTCATATATACTATTTGAGTCTTGGCTAGGAAAATGTAGAAAATATGAGAATTGAGAACCTCATATCCTCTAGTCATGGATATCCAAGATTTTTTTTCAAAAACCATGTCTTAAAATTTGTGTTTTCTTTTTATAGATCACAAAAATTGATTCTCAAAATTTTTATGTGGTTGTGAGTCAAACAATCTTTAAGCACAACACAGAATTTAATATAAAGTTTTTTAAATAACATTAACCTAGAATAAATTAGAATGTCATTTCTTTTTCCCATTAGTTAGATTGATATGGAGTTAGTTGCTGCCCGTTTCAATAACAACAATCATAAGTCGCAAGTAAACATAAGTTGTGCACATGTAAACATAAATTTACTAAAGTTGTAAGTCCCACTTTATTATATCGCGATGCGGTTGGTGCAGTGGTCAAGCAACTGCCTACTGTTTGAATCCCAGCAAGGGCAAATATTTGTGTGATGAACTCGAATATTTGTGCCTGGGTCATGGATGTTATTTGTATTTAAGAATGTATTTATCTATATAATTATGTTTATCGTTGTCTAGTGTCTATAACACAAGCCTACTAGAGCTTACTGTGGGACTAGATTGATTTGTGTGAAGATGTCCAATATTTATTTGTTTATTTATTTATATCATTACCTGCAGAAGTGGGAGGGAGTGACTCCGTTGCGTTTACGGCCACCAAAGATCTTGGTGACGGTCTTGACACCAACTGGGGAGCGGATGTAGATGTGACGCAGCACAGCGGCGCAGCGCACATAGAACCAGTCAGGGTCATAGGGAGCCAGCTCCTTAAAGCGAGCGGTCTTCACGAGGTCCATGTGTTCAGGAACCTTAACCTTGCCCATCCTGTAATAAGAGAATGGGGCTTTTAACCACTTAGCAGCATGGAGTTTAAAAGGCCTTATTCCTTTTAAATTTTATTTTTTTCATATTATGACACATATATTGATAATTTCAACCAACTTATTAAAGTGAATAATAATTTTCCCCGAGTTCTAGGTAGTAAAAATTAAAACGGTAGTTTTCTAATACATACCAATAAATCCCAATAGCCCTGTTCTAGGTAGTAACATCAATAATATGTTAAGAAACATGTTTGATCATAGAGAAAATTGTCTAAAACAATCAGAATTTTAAAAGGAATAAGGCCTCTTAATAAGTTTAAGAAAAATTAATGAGATGGCATTAAATTTCTGCATAACAGGAATAACTTGATAACTCTGCAGAAAAAAAGCATGAATGTGAGTATCTTAAAATGTAATAAACAAAAAAAATTAAAAGTTTTTTCACACATTTGTTTTTGCAATCTGTTTTAAGTCAATTTATTTTGAAATCATGTTATAAAATTATTCCCGTATTTATGATGGGCAGTAGGAGTATATGAATATACCCGGTATTTATCTGGGAAGAGTGATAATTTAGCTACGACTACCCATCCCTCATATAAATGCACCTTCACATAATATCAACTTCAATTATTCTACAGCACAAACACTTCCACTGCTGCAGCAGAATTGCAAAAAATATCCAAAACATCATGCATAACATGAGCTGCAGAGATGGAGAACTTTACCAGCACACAATACAGTCACTTTTATTCGAGGAGGGTATTCCAGAAAAACCACCAAGTGAAACTTATTAATTAGATAAGTCATAACTTACTTTTTCAAGTGGGCGGCGACGGTCTTGACGACCTTGTCTTGTTCGACATCTTTAAGCGTGACGGAACGCATCTGAAATTGTTGAAATATAACTATATTTATTTATAAAATAGGGATCCCCTATATGATGTTTTGTCAGCTACAATTAGGTAAATTTTGTATATACCATGGGTATGTAGTGTATATGTAGTGTAGTAATATAATGAGTTAATAGGATAGGTGTGATAAGAGACAGTATTTTATAACTTCAACTTCTGAACAGCTACACATTACAAGTTAGGTTATGTTGAGTTCAAGAAAATTTGTTTACACTATATCGTATGTATTAAGATGTGAACTAATTAACAGCCTTCAACAGCATGTATGCAATAAACGATGAGGATTTAGATCATTTATGTCAGTGAAAAACTAAAAAATCTAGAAATGGCATCAACGCTCTCGTGTCATGACAGTTCAGCACGCAACCTCTTCACTTATAGAGTTTCGACACACTTTCAAACCCGAATTGCACTGGTTTATAGCATTTATTTTACCTTTTCTTTCAGATATCACAAATTAACCAAATTGTACTATAATTTCACAAAATAATCGAAATACCATGTGGCATTAACCCACCTTGCTTGTGGCTGTCAACCGGAAGAAAGGCCGAAAAAAAAACTGTTAGTGTTACCATTGAACGTAAGGGAATACTACTAGTAGTATCAGTACTAATGGAAAAAATAAAATGAAATACCAGGAAAAATATTACCTTTCAAATATATTGTCGTTTTTGTGAATGCTTGTTAATTTAGTTAGTCCATTATGGAACTCTTCAGCGTTAATGTCTTCCCGATTCCTGTCTTAAGGATGTAGATGTTTTAGAAGGTGGACTTAGAAAAAACGGACTAATTACTGGACAATATCTTTGAAATCATCTGTTGCCCCGCCGACTCACCGAGCTGCGTTATTTATCGCATAAAATACTTACGGAAGGAAACATACATTCAAAATCTACCAAAATAGTAGATTACTAGATTGGATGACACAGCTGTAGCTTAGAGCTATAGACAATACAAGGATTTCAAGTACTAATGTTTAACTTTGTCCAACCGGGCTATTGAATTAAATTCACTTACACAAAACAAATTGTTGAAAAGCAATAAACATTAAAAGTTAATTATCCAACTTGCTGTAGAAAACACAAATCTATTCTAATTCGGACCATAATCATGTAGCTGCCATGACAGTCTACAGTCTATGACTTAATGTTGTCAAAAATTGGAAAATGGCCGCGAAACAGAGTTCAATGGAACAAGAAGGTGATATTACTGCAAATTATGTGCAAAATTTACATATTTTGACTTTATGTTGCAGTGAAGTAGTTTAGCTGTTACCTTATACAAATTGTGATCGATTGTTTGCAGAATGTTCGCGGTTCAAAACCTTTGTTCTTTGTTAGTGATGTTATGATTACGTTCTAGGACAAGCAGCTTCTGACGATATTCCCTTGGCGTCCCTCGAGGAAAGCCTTTTGAGCTTGGAAAAACTTGATCGTGCTTCTCCAGAGCTATGGCCAGAGCAAAGTAAGCGTAACTTAACATTATCATTCCCTAATCAATATTACCAGATCAGATTATTTTTCAAAAAGCGCGGGATTTTGGTTTCATTTCTGATGTTGTCATTCCGACCTCCATTACGTATTGGATATAGTTACATGCATTTCGGTTATAACCGACGTGCTTTTAAACTTTTAATTTGCCATGGATGATGGAAAAGTTAATTCGTCTCAAGTCGATGATGAGCCACGTTCTGACGACTCTTTCGCAGTTCCTGGAGTGTCGGAGTTCGCGCCGTTGCAGAATCCTAATCAGTCCCCTCCTGTTTGGAACAGGGGACTCACTAAAGAAGATGTTGTCGTCATGCAACGTAAGTGCTATTAATTTTAAATTTGCTTTTATAGGACAATTTCTTAATTGTTGTACATTCATTGATTTATTTCTGAAACACTACCTATTTCATCTTGGTTACGTTAGACAAGAATTTAATGCACTCCCAGAAGTATGTTGGTATACAGTACAGTCGCCATCAGATATATGGTAGCGGTGGAGGTCCTCAAATATTTCGGAGCAGCATTAAATTTCAAAATATTCGTTACGCTAGATGGGGGCTATAATATCGGACCATATAGTTTGTCTTAAATTTAAGAGCAGCGACTTTTCAATAAATTCGTAACATGCAATCAGGCAAAGATATCGGAACGGACAGATCGACAAAGGTATCGAAGCAGACAGGATGATTATAAATATCGGAACATATATGGAAAATATACCTTAAGTCTGTGACATATAGTTTAAATTTCAGGTTCAAATTTAAGTTGTCAAAAAATATTTTGACAACTTTATTGTGGATGATATAGTAAGTAATAAAGTGAGTTTTTAGATACCTACACGAGAAGTTTTCAAGCAGCATAATACTCGAAAACTGCATAAATTCAACCTGCCAGACTTTGATAGGTATTCATACGACTAATTTTATGAACAGGCAGACCTTCTGGACTGGGTATTCTTTTTATAGTAAATATTTTATCTTTAACCGACTTCAAAAAAAGGAGGGGGGTTTCAATTCGGTTACATATATTTTTTATTAATGTTTGTTACCTCAGAACTCCGTAATTTATGAGTCGATTTGGAAAATTATTTTTAGGTTCATGAATAGACATCTCAAGGTTGGTCCCATAAAATTTTGGTGAAGATCTGAATAAGAGATCCATGAGGAATCGAAGGAATTCCTAAAATGTTATTGGCACTCATAACGTTTTTCATATATTTTCTAAAACTATTTAAGTATTTGCATATAGTAGTCATCATCTTCCAATGCTGAGCTGATGATGGAAGGTACAACTCCTTAACGGTGAGGAGTTAGGAGATAATTCAAACGAGATGCATGCCTTCAAGACGCCATAAGTACCTACCTACTTATTTTATATGACTCACTAAAAAGAAAAAAAAAATAACCGACTTCATTAAAACTAAAAAGCCAAAAATAACCCGTTCAAGTAGGTACAGATTACATTTGACTCATCCTTTGAAGTCGGTGTCAAACCTCACGTTAACTAATACATAAATATAATAATTGAGTGGTTTGGGACCGACGTCAAAGGGTGAGTCAAATGTAATCTGTACCTACTTGAACGGGTTATTTTTGGCTTTTTAGTTTTAATGAAGTCGGTTCTTTTTTTGATACAATTTTTATATTTTTTAAAATTAGCTTTAAGCCATTGTACATATATAATTGTCTTTTCTTTTTTAAATTCATCTATTGTTTTTCCTATTGTAATATATATTTTATGTGTTCATTTCAAAATAAACTATCCCACCAAAAACATTTCATGTAAAATTGACGGCCAAGACTCACATTCTCATAACGCTTTCGCTGTAAAAAAGTTATCAGATCCCAGGAAAAGCCAAGCCCCTAAGCCCCGACTTTACTAACCCCACCACCTTGGTTTAAAAAGTATGGCATCAACTGGCTTCAAGCCCCTAAACCCGGAGTTTACTAACCCTACACCTTTGTTTCAAAAGTATGGCTTGGCCGTTTCATAGACTACCGTAAATAAGTCCAACGGACCGTCTGGCCCATATGGTATCAAGAAACTAAGTTTATGTCTTTGATAATATATACTTATAAACTTAATTCCTTACGATATGGGCCGGACAGTCCGCTAGACTTATTTACGGTAGTCTATGAAACGGCCAAGCCATACTTTTGAAACAAAGGTGTAGGGTTAGTAAACTCCGGGTTTAGGGGCTTGAAGCCAGTTGATGCCATACTTTTTAAACCAAGGTGGTGGGGTTAGTAAAGTCGGGGCTTAGGGGCTTGGCTTTTCCTGGGATCTGATAACTTTTTTACAGCGAAAGCGTTATGAGAATGTGAGTTTTGGCCGTCAATTTTACATGAAATGTTTTTGGTGGGATCTCATTTCTTTTTGTAAGGTGCTTTAGTTTTTTTAATTTTTTGGGCTGTAGGGTTTCTTGAGCGACAACTGAAGTAGACAATTTAAGAAATACTTAATTCTAGCCCCATATAATATATACACTTTTATCCCCTATTATGGGAAACCCATACAAACTTCCTTCCCCTTATTTAAAGGGTGGGGGGTGATTTTTTAAAAGTCCTACAATATGTATTTGATTTATAACAATGAGTCCCTATAGGTTTCAATTTTCAGACCTCTAGTATCAAAATTTGCGGAAGTTTCATACAAACTTCCATCCCCTAGTTTAAGGGGTTGGGGGGTAAAAGTTCCAAGTTTTAGAATTATTTTGTTGTTTGTGTACTAATACTAGCTTACATACCAAATTTCAGCTTTCTAGGTCATCGGGAAGTACCCCAGAGGTTTTGATACGTCAGTGAGTGAGTGGCAAAATCGGCGTATTTTAGGTACCTATAAAACCTAAAGTGTAAAAGCTAGATCAATTAAATTTTGTATATTTTATATGTTTGCTAACTGTATCTTAACCTGAGAATTTGGGCGCTCTAGTGTTAACTGGGACGAAACTATGAGGGTTTGAATATGAGACGAAACGGTTCGAGAAAAGGTAGGTAGTGCCCCCTTCTTTTTTGTTCGTCTTGGCGGGGGCACTACCGTGCCCCCAGATTGTCACATTTTATAAACTAGCTGTTCCCGCGGCTCCGCACGTGTGTAATCGGTCTGTCAGTTTTGCTTTATCACAGTTTCTTGATACCCTGGAGACAGGACTTTCCGTGTAGCACATGTTTAAAAAAAGTTTGCACCTCATTCCTAAGTAGCGCCATAAGATTCAGGTGCAAACTTAACTGACTCGAGTGTAGTGGCTGGCGAACCCCCTTTTATTGGTAAATTGTTTATAGCCTATGGATAATATGGATTTTTACGACAGATTAATGAAGTTTTCATCAGAATCTCGCAATCAAGGATACCTTTCTTTGCAAGAAATATTTTATGTATGACGATAAAAATATTTAATAATTTACCCGTAGAAGTAAAAAACTCTGACATGCCTCAATTTAGATACAAATTACACAAATTTTGTGTGGACAAGTGTTACTATAGTATATATGATTATTTATTGGAATAATGAAACTATAAAAATGATTTTATAAATTAGTTATGTTTGTCTGTTTATCTGTCTGACGTACAAAAATCATAAAAACAGTTGGAACGTGTTCTGTTATCTATTCTAAGTAGGTATCCCCCACCAACTTTTTTCGAATATCTTCCATGTACAGACTTTCGACCCTCTTCAACTTTATCTATCTTCTATACATATAAACGGACAAGTCCTGACTGACTGACTAACTCACTCATCAACGTAGAGCCGAAACTACTGAACCTAGGAACTTCAAATTTCTAGAATAGATCAAGTATACGAGGAAAGCAAGCACTAAGAAGGGATTTTTCAAAACTCATCCTTTAAGGGTGTCAAATCGGGGTTGAAAGTTTGTATGGAACTTACGTAATTTTTGGGTTAGAGTAATAAAATTTTGTGTATAGATTCTCGATCTAAAAACAAGAAAACTAATTTCAGGATTTTTGAAAACTCATTATTTAAAGGGGTTAAATAGGGGGTGAAAGTTTTTATGAGGAACTTGGAATTCATTGAGTAAGAGTAGTAATATTTCGTGTACAGCTCTTTCTATACAAAGTAGGAAAACAAGTTTCAGCATTTTTGGAAATTCATCCCCGAAAGGGGTTAAATGCACAGTGAAACTTTGTAAGAAAAACGTGGTCTGTTTGAGTAAGGGGTGCATTCTTTTGCGTGTAGACTGATCATCAAAAACTGAAAACATGTATTTCAGCGTTTTTGAAAGTTCAACCCCTAATGGGGTAAAGTGGGAGGTGAGGTGAAAATTTGTATGAAGAGCTTGGGATTCTTTGAGTAGGAGTGGTAATATTTCGTGTATAGGTTCTTCTATTCAGCATTTTTGGAAATTCATCCCCGAAAGGGGTAAAGAGGGAGGTTAGTTTCAATGAAGACCTTGAGGTTCTTTGAGTTACATTACGTGTATAGATTCTTCTATACAAAGTATAGAATTATACTATATATATATATAGAATATATATAAGTATAGAATTATATTAATAGTATATATTACATTCATAGTTTTAGTTCAACTGAAAAGGGATATATTTAAATGCACATCTGTATAATTTTTCAGTACACTGGGTAACTCCACTAATTAACTGAATGCATACCAGAAAAACTAATGCTGTGTAAAAAAAAACAATTGATTAACTGAACATATCCTACAAAAAAAACTTAAACAACATACAAAACGAGATGACCTTTTTAACCGAATTCACACCAAAAATATGGTTCGTAAATCGGATATATTTGAAAGTTTCACCAAAAATACTGACTTGCACACTAATTATCCCCGCACTGCACACTAAGATCCGACTCGGCCGGGTTAGGTTAGGTTAGTTTTTTTTTTATATCCAGTAAAACAGTTTTGCAAATACCTTTAAATAGTATATTGAATTCGCATTATTTAGGGTGCATAATTAGTGTGCAAGTCAGTATTTTTGGTGAAACTTTTAAATATTTTGATCGAAAAAGGGGAATATACAGATATCAATTTAAATACATGCCAACTGAAAATACCTAAGTACCTTATACAATTTGATTCCCTTGAGAGTATCGACGTTTGTAGTGGCATAGGTAAACAGCCGGATCTTTTTTACGTATAACTTAGAAGTTTGGTTTTTTAACAACTTCAAAGGATTATAGTCCTGAGTATTTACATGGTTTTAATTTCCATTTTATTTAATAGACGGACAGACAACTAAGTGATCCTTTGAGGGTTGAGGTACGGAACCCTAACAATTTTTTTATACGAAGTTTTGTGACTAAATCCTATGTTTTGCATAAAGTTTTAAACCTCTTCAGGAGATAACTTTCCAAAAATGAATGCAGTTTATACACGAATGTATTCCTCACATGAATTTTCTTCTTCCCCCTATACTCAGACAATACTCGTACATTTAAAAAAAATCTGAAAATAGTATTTTGACACACGGAATATGACCAGACTTACGAAAACAATCTCATCTTTTCTCATCCAAACTTTCGCCTCCCATTTTGGAGATGAATTTCCAAAAAAACTTAAGGTTATTTACTCAATTTTTAGTGAATATTCTACAAAAAAACCCGCATACTATACGCGTACCCGTATACGCAACCCCTCTTATTCATAACATTAAAATGTTGTCACCTTAAATTTCACATGCTTAGGGGATGAATATTAAAAAAATGAATCTTGCTTTTTAACTTCATTTATGGTGAAAAGTTGTTTGTAATGCCCTAAATATTATCACTCTTACTCAAAACATTCCAAGCTCTTTATACAAACTGTCACCTCCATTAGGGGTTGAATTTTCAAAAACGCTGAAATCAATATTCTCTTTTTTTGAAGAAAAGTCTACCCGAAAAATACCTTACTCAAAAAAGGCCCGATTCTCATACAAAGTTCCATTTCCATTTAACCCCTTCCAAAAATGATGAAACTTGTTTTCTTACTTTGTATAGAATAATCTAACCACGAAATGTAACTCAAAGAACCTCAAGGTCTTCATTGAAACTAACCTCCCTCTTTACCCCATGAGGGGTTGAATTTTCAAAAACGCTGAAATACATGTTCTTAGTTTTTGATGATCAGTGTACACACAAGATGTTGCACCTCTTCGTCAAAAAGGCTCGATTTTCAAATAAAGTTTCACTGTCCACTTAACCCCTTTCGGGGATGAATTTCCAAAAATGCTGAATAGAAGAACCTATACACGAAATATTACCACTCCTACTCAAAGAATCCCAAGCTCTTCATACAAATTTTCACCTCACCTCCCACTTTACCCCATTAGGGGTTGAACTTTCAAAAACGCTGAAATACATGTTTTCAGTTTTTGATGATCAGTCTACACGCAAAAGAATGCACCCCTTACTCAAACAGACCACGTTTTTTTACAAAGTTTCACTGTGCATTTAACCCCTTTCGGGGATGAATTTCCAAAAATGCTGAAACTTGTTTTCCTACTTTGTATAGAAAGAGCTGTACACGAAATATTACTACTCTTACTCAATGAATTCCAAGTTCCTCATAAAAACTTTCACCCCCTATTTAACCCCTTTAAATAATGAGTTTTCAAAAATCCTGAAATTAGTTTTCTTGTTTTTAGATCGAGAATCTATACACAAAATTTTATTACTCTAACCCAAAAATTACGTAAGTTCCATACAAACTTTCAACCCCGATTTGACACCTTTAAAGGATGAGTTTTGAAAAATCCCTTAGTGCTTGCTTTCCTCGTATACTTGATTTATTCTAGAAATTTGAAGTTCCTAGATTCAGTAGTTTCGGCTCTACGTTGCAACGCGTTGATGAGTGAGTCAGTCAGTCAGTCAGGACTTGTCCGTTTATATTATGTATAGATGACATTTATTCGGCAACAATCGGAAATACGAATGCTCCCGAAATTACTCAATAGTGACACATTTCTGAAGTACTACGAGCATGACTGCCTACTAAGGTAATCAGGACGCGTCAACATGTCAAACATATTTTTTTTCTTTTTCTATGAAGTGAATTATGAAAGTGACGAGCGATCATTTCTTTATGCAACCTACATTTTCGTCGACAGCATGCTAGCCATTCTGTAAACAGATCGGGCGAAAAGCGATCCTGTGAACGCGTTTTTGTTGATATTCAAATGAAAATATTGTTTCATAGAATAGTTTTCGACTATATTTGTGATATATTATAGAAATTTCCGTTTAAAGCTCTTAAATTTAGTATATAACTAAATGCAATTCGATGCAATTAATTTTTTGATCCTTGACTTATTCCAGGATCACGGAACCTGGGTTGGATTTTGATTTCTATTAACTTGCCTATAATCCGCGGAAAACCGAGACGAAACTAACGATAGGTATTCCACATCTTCGAATAACTTAAGTAGTTTCTGGGTTATAAGGGCTTGAAGTTGTTGACGCATATGTATACCTAGGACAGGCAGTCCAACTAGGTAGGTCCAATTTCGAGACGGAGGAAGAACTATTATATTAATCTGTGACGGAGGTCAATCGTCGGATCCAACTCCGCAACGTCTTTTCGTCCAAAATAGCCAGTGTGTGTTGCCAGTGATGACTGATGGCATATGGATCCGAGACGTGGTGCTCCACTTTAGGCCTTATGAATAAGCTCAGAGTCGTTCAACGGGCTTGGAGAGGGCTATGCTCGTGATTTCTCCACGGGACCGCATCACAAATGAGGTGATACGTAGAAGAACTATGATAATGGGAGATACGTAGAAGAAATATGGTGGTGTGGATAAGCTTCTTGAAGTGGCAATGGCAATGTGCAGGCCATATAGCACGTAGAACAGATGGCCGTTGAGGCGGAAAGGGACTCCAGCCACCAAATAGATGAACGGACGATTTTATTAAGGCTGCTGGTTGGTGGTGGATGCAGGTGGCTTCCAACTGGACTGATTGGAAATCTATGAGCGAGGACTATGTCCAGCAGTGGACATCCTGTGGCTGAAATGATGATGAGTCGGTTAAAAAAACATCTTGTGTAAATGCATCAGGTTTGAAGTTTAAACCTTGCACTTCAATAGTGAAGCAACTGTCAATGACGCTGCTGAGTATCCGACGTCATCACAAGAAATTAAGCTACTTATTCTAAGTTCGCCAATTTTGACATTGAGTGGAAACAACGTTTTTATAGTTTAGTTAAGAATATCTGTCCAATTTGCGAAAGAGACAGAAATATATTTGTACTCTTTTCAAATAATATCACAACAAACCCTTCTGCTATAAATTCAAATTATAATCATGTGTGTTTGACAGCTTGAAGTTAATAAAGTGACTTTAAATTTAAACTATGTGACACAGACTTAAGGTATATTTTTCTTAGATGTTCCGATCTTTATGATCAGCCTGCCTGCTTCGATACCTTTGTTGATCTGTCCGTTCCGATATCTTTGCCTGATTGTATGTTACGAATTTATTGAAAAGTCGCTGCTCTTAAATTTAAGACAAACTATATGGTCCGATATTATAGCCCCTATCTAGCGTAACGAATATTTTGAAATTTAATGCTGCTCCGAAATATTTGAGGACCTCCACCGCTACCATATATCTGATGGCGACTGTACCATTAAGATGAATGTATGTTGGGTGTTGCAATTTTATATAGCTTGATTGTAGACCTATAGTATAATTTTATGCATATTTAGATGTAAATTTTGCATATTACAGAGCTTGCGGCTCTTACCACCAGTGGACTGATCATGGAGGTGAAAAAACTGCATGACATGGCATACCAACTTGGACTTGAAGAGGCTAAAGAGATGACAAGAGGAAAGTATTTGAATATATTTTCAAGAAGAAATCGGTAAAGTGATGATGCAAAAATATAGTTAGAAGTTATCTTAATTTTACTAAGGTCAGTCATAAATAAATTATATTGTTGCTATATCTTGCTGTGTGATAAATTTACTACAAGCCATATTTTTTTATATAGATTTGGTGAGGTATTTTTAGTTGGCCTAGTTAGATGTATATGAATGCAACTGACATGGATTGCAGAAATAATTGATTTTCAGCTGAGTGATCATTTTCACAATTGGCACATCTTCCAAACAATTAACCCCTTATATGCTGACACATGGAGTGTGCAGTGCAGTCTGTGCAGATCATTTCAACCTTATGGTAAATTGTGATTTACTTTTATTTGATTACAAAATTTTTGACACCGCATATGAGGCAAAAGTTTAGGAAATATTAAACTTGACAACACAGGGTTGAATTGAAATGATCTGCATCAGTTGAATCACGCAAAATAGGCGCATTGTAAGACGTCGAGTTGCGGAAAACTAGCCCGCTATAACCTATATCAGTTGACAATAGTTATGCGGAAAGCGACCAAAGAATTTTTTTAGCAATGCAAAAAGCGACCAACCTTATTCCTTGGTAAGGCTTAAGGGTGCATCTCTGAAGCGGCGCGGAATCGACCAATCACAAAAGTGAACCGGAGCTGAGATACAGATTTCAACTCTGGTGATTGGTTGATTTCGCACATCTCCGTTCCGCTCTGCTTCAGTGGAGACGCACCCTAAGACACTTTGACAAAAGATCTATGCTGGTTAGTTTCTGCCAACTTTAAGTTTTCTGCATAAGTATGAAGGTGAACGCATATATGCGTTGCTGGCAGTGAATGCATTAACGCCTAATAGATTTATTTTTGTTATGTAGAGTGGAATTGAAAGTGGAAGACTATGTCCCTATTCCATAAATGTGATAAGTGATTTGCAGTGTTTTAGCACATTATGAATTTTCAAATTTTTTTGGGGTAACCATATAGTCCTGGCACTAAGTGTATTTACTAGGTATACAGTAGTGATAAATCTAATTCTAATATTTTCTTCGGTTTCCGCAACTGTCACTTATTTGAATAAAATAAATGTATTATATCGCGTATATTAATTAGTAATATCATATTATCATTTGTATATTGTAAATATGTTTTTTTTTTGTTTATTTAAAAGTAAACTGTGTAACACCAACGAACAATGAAATAGGAACTATGTAACCAAAATATCGCTCGCATCGAATTTGCATCTTTTCTGTCAATCAAGATAAGAAGTTACCTACCTTATGTTACAGTGATCTGAGCATTTCTACTTTTATATACGCGATATAATCTGTTTATTTTTTAAATGGTTTAATTTAAAAAAATCTTTCTAATTTAATAGAATACAAGGGTAAAATATATAGAGATATAATAAATCCGGCCACAGATTTTTATTGGCCACATAGTCTATCTTCTCATTTAATAACTAAGCATCGGGAAAATGAGATAGCCTCTATTAAATTAATTTATCTTCTTTACAGCGCCAACTAAAAATGTTAAAGAAAGCGTCAAGTCATAATCAACAATTATTTTTACTTTTCCTTCTGATTTATACATTGCCAACTAATTTACTAACTCGGCCACGGAATTTGCAACTCATCATCATTTTACGTTATACAGCTTCAATACAAGCTCCTCAAAAATTATATATTCGAGCTTCAACAATAGACAACATCATATATTATAACTTAACATGTAAAATAATACTTCATATTCTTTTATCGTGAAAATAGCCACTGTACGATTTGGCGCGAGTGCGCGACATGACAGCAACCGGCCATTTGCACCAATCAGAGAGCGCTATTAGATTCTTGTACCGACCCGCCCGTGTTTGTTTATTTCGTGCGTTCATATTGCAATAGGTTAGGTTAGGTTAAACATTAATTATAATATCGAGTTTAAACATTAGATATTTGATAACGGTACGTAACCCATTAATATAGTTCTAAGGCGGGTCCGACTTGGCTTAGGTTAGGTACGACGGCGAGCGAAGCGAGGAGGAGTGTTAGGTTGAACTGCGAGCCTAACCTAAAATGAGATTTAAGTATTTTATTTTGTTCTCTCCTCAATTTATTTATTTAAGAAGTTCAACAGCGTTTACATTAAACTACGAGCTTAATGATTATACATTATACATATATATAGCCACATATGATTGGATGTGTGTGTGTGTGTGTGTGTGTGTGTGTGTGTGTGTGTGTGTGTGTGTGTGTGTGTGTGTGTGTGTGTGTGTGTGTGTGTGTGTGTGTGTGTGTGTGTGTGTGTGTGTGTGTGTGTGTGGTGGGTGGGTGGGTGGGTGGGTGGGTGGGTGGGTGTGTGTGTGTGTGTGTGTGTGTGTGTGTGTGTGTGTGTGTGGGTGTGTGTGTGTGAGAGAGAGAGAGTGTACGTGGGTGTGTGAGCGTGTCTGTGTATGTGGGGTGTATGTATGCGATAATCAGGGAAGCCCTTTTATAATAGTCGACTTAAATAGGATTCTTGAAGATGAGAATGGATCTGTATCGTGAAATGATTTATTATTTGCGTAAAATTCTGGTTAGAATAGAGTTTTGACCGTAATTAGTACGATGTAGTGGGACGTGAAATAGTCGAGTATTGCGAAGGCGTCGAGGAGGGGCACGGAGCCCGAGCTGCGACAGCAGTGTCGGTCAATCTAAGCGACCATTCAGCACATCGTAGAGGAACATCATGTCTGACAGGGTCCTACGGGCATTGAGAGGGGTAATGTTATGATACGCGCAGCTATCTTCATATGTATCAAACCTTTTACAAATACAAATACAAATACAAATACAAATACTCTTTATTGCACACCTCCAACATCAAGGAATATACAACACAACATGAGATACATTCATATAACACGTGTTTTACGTGTGCGGTAATTCAAATATTTGATAAATTTCTCTTGAATGTGTTCTATTCTTTGTATATGTATAAGTGATGTACTGGGGTGACCAAACAGAGCAAGCGTATTCGAGTATGCTGCGAACATAAGCAAAGTAAATTGTTTTAATGCATGTCATGTCTGTAATGGGACGACAGACTCTAATGACGAATCCCAGACTTTTATATGCCTTACTCACTACAATATCGATATGATCTTTCATGGTAAGTTTACTATCAAGATGAACTCCCAGATCACGAACGGCATGTGTTTTTTCAATAGGTGATCCTTGAATGACATAAGGGAATAGTAAGATATTACGTTTACGAGTGAAGGATACGAGTTGTCATTTTTGTACGTTTATCTTGATTCTGTTATTAATATAATACTCAGATAGTCGGTCTAGATCAGACTGGAGATTTAAACAATGTGAAGGTTTACGGATATCAAGAAAAAAATTCGTGTCATTAGCATACATTAAAATGTTAGAGTGGGTAAAGCAATTATATATATCGTACAGGTATACATCATACAGAAGGGGGCCTAAGTGGGATCCTTGAGGGACCCCAGAAGTGACATTGACATCAATAGTTCATAATAATAATGGCTTTAATATACTATTTGATGTCAATTTTAGGTAAATTTTACGATCGATTAATGTAGGATGACTTACGTTTTAAATATACTAAATTATACAATTAGAAGCTAATAGAATTACTATTTTGGTGTCATATATTAATATTTTAGAAGTTTGCTATTTGAATGCATGCCTCAAATTTAGATGCTAATAAATAACCACCATGCTAAGTTACAATTACAGTGGCTTACAAAGAAGATAACTAGTGGCTGAGATATTATTATTCAGACGCGCGTTGGTTGTGGCCGACTTAGTAATTTAGAAGGTAACTTATATTTTCTGACGCGAATAATGCTATTAAAAAAAAGCTTGTTTAAATAGTACCCAAATATATATTCTTTAAACCGATATATAAAATTGGCAAATGTATGTACTGAATACGAAGTAATTAAAATAATAAATTTTATTGAAATATAGAATGTCCATGACATTGTTCGAAAACACAATTTGGATAAAATGTAGTTTTATTTGATACGATGAAATCTCAAGTTATAAGTACTAAAACCTTGTGAAGAAGTATGGCAATTTACATACGAAATACCAATATTTTTTCTGCTACTGCATACCAAGATTCATCTTTTTACAAGATGTTTGTGGTATGTTACATGGAATCATTGATTGGAGGGATTATTCAACCATAGTTATGCAGAAAGCGAATAGCATAGATTTTTTGTCAAAGTGACTTGTGAATAGTTTGGTCGAAAAAAATGTTTGGGCGCTTTCTGCATAACTCAAATCTCTTCATTCAAATTCAAACGTGCGGTAATCCAATAAAGGCACTGGAAGTTTTCCAGAATTTTGCCTGTTGTAAAAAGCTACATAATTGAATGACTGATATTACTTAGGGTGTAGCAGCTTGTTTTAACAGATGTGAAATAATTTACATTTTGACTACTACGCAATTTAATGATTAGAGACTGGTATGGCCAGTTACCATACTGGCAAATCATTTTGTGGCCAAAATGAAAATTTCCATGAGAGTGCGGGTAGTGCCAAGAGGGAAATAAGGGCCAATTTTTATTTTGTTGACAATTTCTTTTTTTTTCTCAGATTTCAATAAAACTTGGTGAGTAGGTAAAGTTGCTTCTGATCATGGTAAGCCTAAGCCCAATTTCACGATATGTCCCACAATTTTTAGGGTTCCGTAGCCAAATGGCAAAAAACGGAACCCTTATAGATTCGTCATGTCTGTCTGTCCGTCTGTCCGTCCGTATGTCACAGCCATTTTTTTTCCGAAACTATAAGAGCTATACTGTTGAAACACTTGAAACTTGGTAAGTAGATGTATTCTGTGAACCGCATTAAGATTTTGATGCAAAAATAATAAATATTGGGGGCTCCCCATACTTAGAACTGAAACTCGAATTTTTTTTTTTCATCAAACACATACGGGTATCTATGGATAGGTCTTCAAAAATGATATCGAGGTTTCTATAATATTTTTTTTCTAAACCGAATAGTTTGCGTGACAGACGCTTCCAAAGTGGAAAAAAGTTGCCCCCCCCCCCCCCTCTAACTTCTAAAATAAGAAAATAAAAAATCTAAAAAAAACATATGATGTACATTACTATAAAAACTACCAACGAAAATTGTTTTGAACGAGATCTAGTAAGTAGTTTTTTTTTATACCTAACTTTGCACCTAATTTATATAGGGCGCTATACATACCAGGTGCAAACTTAACCACTTAGGGATGGAAAGTGTTTGTACGGAACCCTCGGTGCGCGAGTCCGACTCGCACTTGGCCGGTTTTTTCCATTGAGTTATACAAAATGTAGTACCGAAAATGGCCTATGGACTAATTTTTATTTTGTTGTTGATTTATTTATTTTTCATTTCGAGCTCATTTTGTACTAAACTTTAGTACGGAATACGAAATTTAGTTAAAAAAATCCATACATTTTTTGTAACTAAATGGAAAATTTTGAAGGCCATAGCATGAAATTGGGATTATCTTGTTCAGAATAAACATCTTTACCAACTCACCAAATTTTATGAAATACTGAGAAAAAAAAATCGACAACAAAATAAAAATTCACCCATAAAGGAAAACTTCTGCTTGAAAAGCTTTTCATACCATAGCAATTGGTGGCTATAATATTATTCTCCTACATCATTAACTAACTGATTGCTACAACAGGTAAATGATGCTAATAAGACTTACGTTGAGATGGCCAATATTATTTGTCAAAATTCATTGTAATTATTTTATTTCAATTTTATTGACAACATTAAAAAAATTTAAACATCATTAAGAGGCCTTATTCCTTTAAAAATTTTTTTTTTATATTATGACAAATGTATTGATAATTTCAACCAACTTTTTGAAGTGAATAATACTTTACCCAGAGTTCTAGGTAGTAACATAGCTATTTCATGCTTTCGTTGCGTGCAGTCGAAAATAAGTTAAAAAAGCTAATTTTCCGCGTGAATTTTGTCAATTTCGAGTAGTTTTTGAAACATAATTAATCAATGAAAAATTCAAACTCTAGGTTTCAAATATATACCAATAAATCCCAATAGCCCTGTTCTAGGTAGTAACATCAATAATATATGTTAATAAATATATTTAATCATAGAGAAAAATGTCTAAAACAATCAGCATTTTAAAAGGAATAAGGCCTCTTAAATTTATACTAATATCATTAATTTATTACCACAAAACCCAAAATCATTATTTTTTTACTGTACCTACAAAGTTTGTTGTCGTTTTGAAAATGTGATAAAGATCCACAGGGTGTGTGGAAAAGTTGACAACTCACAACGCACAAAGGAGAACAGTAAATAAATATATTTTGTTAATCATAGTTTTGTGGTTGGCATCTGAGAAGATATAAGTAATGTGGTGATTATTTAGCAATTACTTTGGAACTGTGAAATGGAATCATTAGGAAAAGAATCTTATAACTTTTTATACCATTTATTTCACTATGTAAATAAATTTAGTCTATGTTCTCGACTGTTAAATAAATATTAAGGAAATAAACATTGCCTTATATCATATACAATTAAATTATGCCTAGAACTTCAAGTTCTAACCGAAATATTAGCGACACTCGCAAGGAACAATTACTAGATACGCACAGTGTAAACTAGAATAAACCTTTTTTTAAATATTAAAATATTCCGTATAATGATCCGGATATACAGACTATGGAATGTAGTGAAAAATCATTAGTGAAAAACTTTTGTACTGGCCTCCTATGTCTGTCCAATAATATAAATCTTTATTTGTTAATAATGTCAAATGTAGGTAGTTTAAAATGGACATAAATAATGATAATTGACACTAGTAGTAGGTGAAGAATATCGCCAAATTTTGTTTTTACTTTACATTAAATGCTGCATAAACGAAATAAATAGGAAAAACGTGTTTTGGATACGCCTTATAATTACCGAAATATTTAGTGCGGCGCAGGGTTGTGAAGTCACTTCACGGATTCACTCCATGTGTGAAGATATAGTAAAAATTATCTAAGCTAAGCTAATCCACTTAAGAACTGAATACCATTGAACAAACCACAACTGGTAAACCACAAATTAAGATAACGAGCTCGTAGTAAAAGCAGATTGTAACCACCTTGGAAGGTTAATATAGATTATCGACTCTATTTCCTTGGACATTAGACTACAAAATGCACTAACAGAATAATGGTGATCATAACTTTTTTGGAATTTTACAACCGTCCGACTCTTCACAAGAACGTATTCTCTTGAAAAAGGACTATGAACTCTCGTCAACAAACATTTTAAACCTATTCAACAAGGAATAAGGTTGAAAATTCGATATCCACGCAATGTAGTTCTAACCTTTTTTTGTAAGTAACTGGTTGGCGCTTACGAGAACAAAAGCAGATAGGATTGTATTAGACACAATACCATTGTGAATGCAGGTAAGTGGATTAGCTTAGCTTAGATAATTTCTACTATACTATGATTATTACTCTGATGACGTCACTGTCGTGGTCGTGGCACGCCGTACGAAATTTGAAATAACATAACTTCAAACCCACTTGCTTTAAGTTTCAACTAATTCAACGGACCCACTGATATTCTTCATTATTTACATGAGACACAAAGAACCTATATTTTGGTATTTGAACTTTTTGAATAACTTTTTTCATTAACATAACGTTCTAATCAATTCTTTCAACAAATCTTATCTTTAGAGGTTTGTTTGGTTTGCAAATGAATTTTTTTGTTGGATTAATATCTCCATAGTGATATTCCAGTTTGAACTTTTTCAATATCTGAAACAAGAAATCTGACTTTAGAAACTTAAATTCATCATCAATATTCTTTACATGGCGGTGGCTTGAGATATTACGTTATTCCTTGCTACTTTGCTGACTGATATTGCCCACTTGGTTTTTAATATTGTTTAGAAAAAAATATATAGCCCACATTTAACTGTCGTACTACACTTACAGCAGTAGTGTAGCCTCTACAATTATCTAGGGCAAGTTGGAGCAGATTTGACTTAAGTAGTTTATTTTTAAGAACAAAAAGAAAACAAACATGGTTTAAAGCGTTACCAATATGCAAGTCAGTGGGAATGGGGTTCTATAAACCACCACAAAAGACAAAAAATAGTCTAGGTGAGGGTCAGTAAACATTATCTAGTTAATCTTATGACTAGTTTATGATAATTGACTTAGATATTCGGATTTCCGGCTGTTCGTCTACAGGATTTTTAGAAACAGTTCTAGGTAGAAAATCAATAAATGTCACTGTAGTTGGTCGTTTTATGTCTATTAAAGCTATAATATAGAAAATATTCCAAAGTGTTCCACTTCCTCAATGTGTTTCTCAGTTCTTTTACCCAACCTGACCTTACAAATTTTATTATATCAAAATAAAATTCGCTAAGTCTACACTACAGCTCACATAGCCACTAGTTAATTATTTAATAAAGTTATTAGCAGCAGTAATCGGCACTGACAGTGCAATACACAACGAATAATTCTATTAAGTGTCATATAAAGAAGAACCGAGAAAGATTGCCTGTCTGGTTCGCGTCCTTAAGAACTCCAGATATTACGAACTTCTAGATTAACCACTCGTATGCTTAAACACGTATCCGTGCGGGACATCAATTGATGAGGGGTTAAGATCAAAAATAATGGGTAAAGTGGCTGAATGTAGAGCTGTGCTGGACGCAGGAAGAAATCGTGGGTGCGTAACGGAAATGCTCAACCTCTCCGAAGACCGAGATAAGTATGCGGAGCTGACTGCCAACTTCACTAGCTTAATAGATTTTTATTTCTATTTTTTTTTGTAGAATTATCATTATTATGAATATTAAAATTCTGTATACTCGAAATCCCGCGGTGTTCTATTGTCAGTTCCGATGCCGATGACTGCTAATTAATCTATGGGTCGATATTTACCTGAATTGTAAGCAAGGACATCATGGCTTCAGCCATATTCTGTCCTAAACACTTCCTAGCTCCATATCCGAAGGGTATCGAAGCAAACGCGTGGTAATCACGAGATTCTTCTTTCAGCCACCTCTCGGGGTAGAATCTCTCTGCTTCATCAAAGTTGCTCTCTTTCCGGCATGCTTCTTGGTTCGCCATTACTATGAGGGTTCCTCTTGGGATACTGAAATGCAAGGTGGTTTAATCGACATCAAAAAAGAAGGAATAGTAAATCCACGTCCCAAATGTAGTGGTAAAAACGTCCAATTTTCATTTATAGTTTCTTCTGCCGCACAATTTTTTTTTGTCATGTTTATAACAATAAACAGCCCTAAAGGAGAAGGGGGCTCAACTCAACTAAACCGGAACTCTTATATATTTTTTTATTACTGGTTGAATAGAAGGAAGGACAGAGGAGAATAAAACCAATCAGGCTGCGAAAGCCAAAACAAGTGCTTTTAAATCTGAGGAATGTCCACTTTACTCCGCTCCAGTGAACGAACAGGTAGCCTGAATTGAATCACTACCCCTAAAAGCTCTCCACTTATTATTATTTGACCAATGACCAACCCTGTCTGTATATCTTATACCTTTAAACGAGCAATTCTTGTATATTTATAAATTTATTTCTGTGATCTCGGAAACGGCTCTTCGCTGAAATTTGGTATATGGGGGTTTTCGGGGGTAAAATTGATTGAAGTTGGTTGAAATAGTTTTCTAATTGGATTGCCATTTAACAACAGCCAGTGATAATTATGTAATGCTATGCTCTTAAACTTACGTGTATTTATCCAATATAATGTTCTTAGGCAGAATCCTAGAAACCACTGGGATCGGGGGCACCAATCTAAAAACAAGACGATTACTATCATCTTCGTAATAAGTACATGTTTATCTACTGACACCCATACTGCTAAACTACTATAACAAGTTCAGATACTATAGAAAAGATCTAAATAACTGTACAGCGACGGCGGTGGGGCATAGATGACCAAAATCGTAAGAATACGATACGATATAAAATGATCGTGTTATGGGGACCCCGCCTGCGCCCCGCCTCTTCATTCATTCAACTCCATGGTTTTATTAAACGAGGCTTTTTTCATCATTTCATCCCGTACGTGTACAATGTGTGGCGCATTTGTCGCGAAACCAAAGTCACGCAAAACCCTCAGTACCCAAGAGTACCTGATGATATGCAACAATCTTAGTACCTCAATGTCTCTTTTATGCACGCTTGCAGATAGGGAGTGCTGTCTTTCAGCTTCTGAACACTGGTCATGTCACTAGTGACTACGGAGTCAATTTCTTGCAAAAGTACATTCTGCGCCCTTTGGTACTTCGCCAAATGATATAGCAAGAACGACATTGATGTTGAAATCTTGAAAATAATTAAGATGAAATAGATTAAGTTATCATTTACTTTTAAGAATTCTAAAGTGTGGAAAAATTGTTTCTATTCAGAGCTCTAAGTTTCTAGAAAGTTTCTAATGAAGATGCGCCAGGTCAAATTCTGACGTTAAGACTTAGTGGAGACAGCATAGGTAGGTTAGGATGTAGGGACCAAATATATGAATATTGTCTTTTTGAAGTAGTTACAAAAAAAAAACGGCAGCTGCCAGTGGGCCAAATCAACAAGGCAAAAGAAAGCGCCGTTAGAGTAGAACGGTTGTAGCCTCTGCTGGGCAGAAAGGAGGCGCAGGGCTTTGCGTTGGAGAGTACCACGGAAGGTTATTGTGAATGGTTGTATCGTTGTTGCAAGTAAAAGCATGAGTTTGCTCAACCAATGTCGTTTGTTACGATTTTATGCCCTGCAACAGTAAATACAAATATAAGTAAGTAGGTATCGCTGAATCTCACCGTATTGACTCCAATGAGTAACATGTCCATCAGCAAAGTAGACACGTCCTGTATGTTCAATTGCTGCTGGTCTACCAATAACGCCGCTACCACCGAATCCATACCTAAAATGTGTCGTACTGTAAAACATTTTGGTCTCTGTCGATACTATAATTCATTAAACTTTACCTTTGTTGAAAGCGTTGTCGTCGACATCGCTTGCAAATGCTTCTTTAGCGTGTAATACTTGCTTGCCAATTAAACTAGAAAACAAAGGATTAGACAGAAGGTGGTAAATCAAAATCACAGATAAAATTTATATCTTGTCTACATTTTTTTTTCCTAAAAATAGGAAATGTACACATTTAGGTAAACAATAAGATGATTAAATAATGTTGATTGCCATGTTCCCTTGTCATCTACTGTCCTTAACTCTTATTAAGAGCTCTGTCCCACTGGACGCCGTGGCAACGTCGCCACGGCGATGTACAAAAATATGGGAAATAAAGTTACTCAGTTGTTTCCATAAATTCTTATAAAATTTGACACGATACCTGGCGACGTCACTATTTATCTATTTTGTTTACTTACCCATCCATAATATCGCAGTGCTTCACAAGCGAATACCAGGCGACGGTAGGGAACAGTTTCCACATGTGAAAACCCGACTCGCACTTGACTATGGCCTCAGTCGCCTTCTCCAAGCTGTTGTAAAGCCATGACACATCGTCCTGGCTGTAGATCAGTTCCGTCTCAAGCATAGTAAACTTCCTCGCAAATAATATCATTCCTTAAATGGACAAGGAGAGAATATATAGGTACATTGTTAATAACAAATCTAAGGCCACTAAACAACCATAAGTACATTTTCTCGGGTCAAAAAAGTTGGGCGGTATGGAACGAACACGTTCTGTACCGCCCATAAAGCTTATTTTACCATTTATTTTAACTTAGTCAGTGTCAAATAAATGTACCCAAAATGTACCTCCCAAGGATTTTTTGATAAAATTTCTTATTATAAGAAATAAGTTATAAGAAAATTTTATCAAAAAATCCTTTGTCTTTAATTATCATTAAGTCGGTAATTGGGAGGTACATTTTGGGTACATTTATTTGACACTGAATAAGTTAAAATAAATGGTAAAATAAGCTTCATGGTCGGTACAGAACGTGCATGTTCGTTTCATACCGCCCAATTTATTATAAGAAATAAGTTATAAGAAATTTTATCAAAAAATCCTTTGTCTTTAATTATCATTAAGTCGGTAATTGGGAGGTACATTTTGGGTACATTTATTTGACACTGAATAAGTTAAAATAAATGGTATAATAAGCTTTATGGTAGGTACAGAACGTGTTCGTTCCATACCGCCCGCCCAACTTTGAACAAGAATAATAATTGATCTAAACATTACATGGTAATTATGGTACCCGAATCATGAGGTACATAATGAGTACATTTTCCTGTGTTATACCTGGTGTTCAAATTCGTATTGTAAACCACTGGCCCGTACGAGACGAGTACGTTGCGTACCGACCAATTTAATCTAATTATTTCTTCTGTTGTATAAAGGTACATTTTTTTAAATACTGGGCACAAAATAGTACAATTTCAGTACGTTGCTATCCAATAACGTATTTTTAAAATGAACGTTTGGTCGGTACCCAACGTACTACACAATGTGGTTCGGGTTTCATACCTATCTCTTTCGGTCTTATAAGAGTCTTATGCGACCTTTCCGATTTCACCGAAACCCGAATCCCAATCTAAAAGCTGACGAATCTAGAGTTCAGCTGATTAATAATTTTAAGGGTGACCGTACAGTACATAAAGGAAACTGTAATGCGTACCTTTTTGACCTTTATTGTCATTGTGCTAAGAGCGAAAAAGGTACCTACTCGTTTCAATTTCCTTGACTAGGTATGCTGCTCTGCGAAGTAACTAAGTAGTGTGCGAAGAAGAAGCGACGATATTTTATTGGCATTAAATCCTTAAAGTATGTACCTTTAATTTCTAATAGAAAAGAAGGTGCCGATATCGTAAGTAAAGGTACAATTCCGTGCACGACGACGGCCGATCGCAGCCGCATGCGACTAACGCGCTCGGCTGATACCACAATAAGATAAGAGTATGAAAATGTATATAAGGCTCATCGTGAGCGACCACGACGGGTCGACCACGTGGTCGCTCACGATGAGCCTTATAAGAAGGCTCAAAGTCACTCAAAGAGCAATGGAGAGGGCTATGCTCGGATCTTCTTTGCGACATCGAATCAGAAATGAAGAGATCCGTAGAAGAACCAGAGTAACCCACATAGCCCGAAGGATAGCAAAACTTAAGTGGCAATGGGCAGGGCACATCGCTCGTAAAACCGACGGCCGCTGGGGCCATCGAGTTCTTGAGTGGCGACCACGCACCGGACGACGCAGCGTGGGTAGGCCCCCCACAAGGTGGACTGATGACCTGGTGAAGGTCGCTGGAGTCCGCTGGATGCGGGAGGTGCAGGACCGGTCATGGTGGCGTTCTCTGGGGGAGGCCTATGTCCAGCAGTGGACGTCTTTTGGCTGATAATGATGAAAATGTATGGCGCCGTTTCCGAAGTCTGCGACGGACGCGTGCGGCCTAGTCGTCTGTCGCGATGGGCTGCGATGCACGTAATTGCACTTTTAATGGCGCACGCTCACTATCAAACTTAGGTATTGGCTTGTACTATTATCTATTCTGTGCCAAACTTACTGATTCCAATACTTACTGGTTCAGTTCAGATACAAGATTGAGAAAGTATAAGGACGATGAATGACGTGTCAGGAATTGAATCCGCATAAGTATCTGAAAATAACCCGGTATGCATCGTCGTACCGTACCGCTCGTCAGCACACATTTCACAGCTTCGTTAAGTAGGTACACTACGTCGCCTGCGTCGTTCAATTTCCTCGCACATGTATGGAGGAAAAGTAAGCCGTCTAGTCGTCCCACTGAGGAGCAACAACTCACCCATACAATCGTAAGCCCATTTATGAATCTCCTTATACAGGTCCGTTTGGAACTCGCCCTGGTAGTTCCTCTGGTTGTTTATCTTCTGCGTGAGGGTTTCACAGAGATCCTTAAGATTCACCAGGTTCTGGGACACAGTTGTGTGAAGAGGCGCGCATACTAGCGTCCTGGTGCGCGCCCATTCTTGCCCATAACTGAAAAGTTGAGTATGCTTTTATACCACTTGTACACATTCGCGGGAATGGAGCTTTATCATTTACATATCACACGACAAACACCACAATCATAGACAGTGTCGTACTTACCCCTAGGCCCACAACACAAGGCCTGGGCCTAGGGGCCGAGCCAGTCTAGGGGCCCCAGTCCCAGAAGCAGGGCAGGGCTCGCGCCATAGTTACTTATGTTCTCCTTATTTGTCGCTTAAAATACTATTAATATACCATACCTACCTAATTTGCTGAAAAGCGTTTTGAGATGGAGGGAGCCCCAAATGCCAAGTGCCTCGGGGCCCTGGCCCTCTAAGTCCGGGCCTTATCATAAACCCGCTAGTGAAGACTCCCGTAAATAGGTACAAATGAAGGTCGATTGAAGAAATATCTAGAACTCTATTTATTACTTACATTGAATAGAGTCCAATGCCGCTGTTTCTCTTCTCAACACGGTACTTCTCTAACGAATCCAGAGCAGACCTCACAGGGTATTCCCCCTCTACGGTGAACACCTTCTGAATGTGCTCAGGGTGGCTCAGGAACACGATGTCCGCTCCCACGGGACTGACGAAGCGCACGACAGGACCGTATTCGTCGAAAAGAGCAGACATTGTCGACAAAGGACTCTTCGTGGTTATGTAACTTTCTGAGAAGAATTGCAAAATGAATGATCATTAAAAGAAGCCGCCTGAGTTTTCTTTTAGATGTACTCACAATTTGGCTAAGATCGCTGAAAGCCTATGCCAAAAGCATTCATTACTGGTCTGATGTTGGAACCTGAACCTAGTGAATGTTTAGCGGTTTTTTTTATATCGGCCGAAAATATACTTAAATAATTAGAACAACCATGACCCAAGCACAAATATTCGAGTTCGTCACATCACATTAGGTATATATTTGCCCTGCCCGGGATTCGAACCCGGGACCGCCGGCTCAGTAGGCAGGTGCTCTACAAACTGTGCCAAACGCGTCGGCAATGGATATGATTCGATGCATATGCATATATTTAATAAGGTATGATTAGATTATTAAATGGACTAAAATTTCCGTTGACAAAACTTGTGATGGCACTTTCGCTGCTAAAAATATCGTAGCGCTACGCTTATAGCAGTTGTAGCCAATAACATGGGAAAATGCGTAGGTTGCGAACACTACGACCGTAGTCCCCACGGAGTGCATGGGTTCTCGATTGGTTCTCAATGTTCAATTTGCTAGTTTATCCCGGACGTAGTGGGGAGTTGCGTTGACAGAAATATAAATAATATTTACTTATGTTCAATCCTAAAGTCAGGATCCCTGCAGTCAACTGTGTACCAATCTGGAAGGAATATTGACGCAGGCTCGAAAAGTATTTCAAAGCCTTCGGCCCAGGGACGTGATCGAAGGGTAAGACTTCAGGACTCGGCTTTGTTACAATCATAGGAATAACACGTGGTGCCGGGAATATTTCTGTCGTCGCTTCTTTGGTTGAATCTATGTGGAGATCCGCATTCTCAATTTTGGACGAGATTTCTTGAGCCTTCACAGATTGCATCCGAATAGATGAAGAAATTAAATTCTTCTGACGTAGATAAAAAAGCAAATTTAATTTCGGTTGTCCACCGTACAATTGATTTAACAACATTTTACTAAATTTTAGTTTTGAAATCACAAATATTTTTACGTTTTTCTCAGCTTGAACACACTTGACTTGACATTGGAACTAAAACAAAAGAATGTGCAAATACTGCAAATATTGTTTGAATTTTTGCGCTACATTAAATGTTTATGGCTAGAATAATTTTTTGTTAAGACTTACGTACACGACAATTTTTCTTGACATTATAAATTTTTAGTAGAATTGGAATTTACGTAAATGGCAATATTATTAAAAAAAATGTTAAAGGCGTTTTACAGACAGGTTGAAAACATACAACTGTACGGAAAACACTAAAAACCTTTTTGATTTTTTTTACAATTTAGTTCGTATTTTAACTTTAAATCTGATTTTATTACAGTATATACACGATGATTTTTATTTAGCTAATAGTAATATTTTATAAACAAAATATTTTTTATTGGCAACCGAGTTCAATTTTAACTTTAAAAATAACGCTTCAGTAATACATACGATTGTTCGGAGAGTAGTAGATGGCGGGAGTGATCTCCGTGTGATATAACTGTGTTAGATTAGTTTTTAAATTTTTAGTGTATATTATAGAATAGTTATTGAAATGACTAGGTAAATGTGCTATCTCAGTGGCTACGCCTTCACTTCATGATGTGACCTTACTATGATACTGACAAGAGATTTCTGTAGGTATGTCCCTCTTCTATCGCCTGAATTTGCTATAAAATATCACCTTTGCCTTTTCAGAGCTAAAATAGAACTAGGCGACGTGACGCCTCACAATATAAAGCAACTAAAGAAACTGAACACAGTTGTATTCCCCGTATCTTACAATGACAAGTTCTACAAGGATGTGCTGGAGGCAGGTGAATTGGCCAAGCTAGTTTACTACAATGACATCGTGGTGGGCGCCGTTTGCTGTAGGATAGACACGTCGGAAAACTCCCGAAGGCTGTACATAATGACTCTGGGGTGCCTATACCCATACAGAAGACTGGGCATTGGTACTCTTATGGTTGAACATGTGCTTAAATATGTTGAACAGGAGGGGAATTTCGACAGCATTTTCTTGTAAGTACACTTATTTTATGTTCAGCTTAGATTGTATAAAAGGATAAAATTGCATTACTCAATTTCAGTGCAATTCTCAAGCAAATGTGAATTTCTTTGATCATGATTGCAGGTTATGTTTGTATGTTATTGAGTCTAATGTTATAAAAATAACCTTCCTATAAGTATTGATTCAGAATCTTTAAGGTTAAGTGTCATATTATAAGTCTTCATTCATAAAGACATTGATTATTTCTCACAGTTAAATAATAAATACCTTGAGATGCACATCAGGAATATAGATGAGTAGTTAGCTTAGCTATTAGTTAGATGTAGGCAACTCAACAAGTCATATAATGCAATATTAAAAGACATACCTATCTATTATATTGATTAATTTATCATGTTTTATCTATATTAAAAGTAAGCATTGTAAGTCCATAAATGTTAGTGCAATTGCGAATACATGTACTAGCTACCTGCCATCTAATAAATGTACCATAGAACATGTTAAAATGAGGGGTAGAAAGTATCAAAAACATACTTGGCATTTATGTGCTGAAAATTTTAATTTTGGATATACCTAACGTGATTATTGAAAATATATTTTCAGACATGTTCAAGTCAACAATGAGAGTGCGATAGATTTCTATAAGAAGTTTGGCTTTGAAATTGTGGAGACGAAAGAGCATTACTACAAGAGGATAGAGCCGGCAGATGCACATGTTTTGCAGAAGACTATCAGACAACCACAGAGCGCTCCGCTCCCCAATGGAACAGTGCCACATGCGAAAACAAACGGCCATGACTGAGCTAAACAGTGGATTTCAATATGTACAAAAGGCTCTAAAATTTGTATTGTATGATGAAATGGATAACATTATGAAATGACAGACTCTTTACAGTTTAATTATCACTAGATGTTACTGGGCTATGCATGTAGAGAATCTGATTATTACCATTAAGCCTATTTTAGACCATTTGTGTACCTTATTCTACTTAGGGTTGCTTCATGTTGAAGCAAGCTTAATCTGTTCAGACTTACACAAGGATATTGCAATCTCTATATGGCAATCTTTAATGTGATTGCTTTTTGTCTTATACCTTTTTACTCTTGTCACTATTCAATACCATAAAAAATTCCCTTTTCTCAGAGAGATGGTTATGCCAATGATTTCTTCCAAGTCTGTACATCTAGCATAACTGACACGCAACTCTTTGTCGCCCGAAAAATACTACCTGTCACTTTCCTTTCAATACTGTGCGAGCAAGAAAGGTGACGCAAGTTGCTCGACAAATGAAGTTGTGGGAAGATATGCCCTGCTGGAGCCATAAGGTTCTATAGTGATATCTAGTGATTTTTTTACTATAAGATGTTCTCCATTGATATAAAAGCGTAACTAAGCATGTACTCATCATAGAAAGGAAATAACTGGTCATATGTGTGAAACAAAGTGATACAACATTTGTATAAAACCATAAGTCACTCATAAGTATATTGACAGTCATAAATTAATGTTAAGCCAAAGGCCTACAAATGTAACTTTGCCTGTGCAAAACCAACATCAGGTAGTTCAGAAATTATAAACTAGCCTTGAACATAATTTTTATTTTCTACTATTTCTAGTAACTTATTGGACAATAGACGAGTCTTCACTGTTTACAGAAGTATAAAATAATGTGTTTTCCCTCTTTATTTGTTATATATTAGGAACTATTGACATATATGTATATATTTATATGATACTGTTGATGAGGAAATGTAAAGGCTAGCTTAATTTTCTTGAATTAACCCCATATAGGAACTAGAAACTAAGTTTTAGCATAATAATATGAAATGTCTTATTAGCAATAATTTAAATCCTAATTGGATTTAATATCAAGGTCTCAGTATTGTATAGAATCTTTTAATGGAATAAACCTTAAGTAGTACTCGATGAGTAAAGACTCATCGAGTACTACTTAAGGTTTATTCCTTAAGTAGTACTCGATGCCTTTATCGACTTTTTTAACCCCGAAAATAAGTCTGTTCATCTGTTATCCTTGCTATTATGATGCATAATTATGGCTGGCAACTATCCAAGACTAAATAAGTCTCATGGCAAAGTTACGATGTTGGTTGCAATATTTGTATTAGAGGGACTTAAGATGTGGTTGTGGAATTTGAGGCCATAAAACAATAGATATGACTGATACTTCTCTAATTTCAATGTCATATATTGTACAGAATCCATTATTGATCTAATGTTTGCAATTAGAACAGTGACTATTAATTAAATAAAACCTTCATCATTGTAATTAAATTCTTTCATGATTTGATGTAAAATAATAGGGTTTTTTGGCTCTAGACATTCTGCTAACTACACTAATGGCATACAAAGTCGGTGTCCATTTTGAAATACCTAAAATTTAAGTAAGGTTATTATGTAAGAAGTTTCCATTTTGGTACCCAACGATTGCTCTGAATCAACTAACCTGGTATTTACCTCGCAATTCTGTTTTACGTTTATGCATTTGTACCGGGGACATGCCCCCTTGATATTAAGTAAGTAATGAAACAACGGATCTTGTTTTAAAATTTTATTAATATTTAGCTTTTACTTTGCACTGCTTGATAGAAATGATGTTCAATTATTTTTTAATACTTTTTGTTGATTTGTGTTGAAATTTTTGTTGTTAAAGATTAACTGATTTTAACAAGAATAAATTTTAGTATCTGTACCTAAATTATTTTATACTGGTTAGACATATTTACCAAAAAAGTCAATTTATTTGTCTGAGTAATGAATGTCAACATGTTCTGTAAGCTATTTGTTGGATATCATGTTCACTACAACCTTAGGATTAGTGTAATAAAACCCGATTAACATATTTTGAGCTTTTATTTCTGGCGGGTCGTGTGCCCGATGGGTTTTCCTCATTGGGCAAGAATTAAAAACACGAAATAGAACTACTCAATAAGTAATAGATACCTTCTCATTAGCATCGGATTTGAAGTCTCAATGCTCACTTATTGTTGAATAAGATTTTATCAAAATACCTATTTTTGAGGCTAGCTTTTATCGCCGCCAAGTACAGTCCGACAAGAAAGTGTAGAAATTGAAAAGTGACAATACTGCAGTGTCGTGTCGTCCCGTTTTTTTTAGATTGATTAGAAAGGTACGACACTACAGTATTGCCACTTTTTAATTTCTACTGTTTTATGTCGTACTGTACCATCATATTGTTACGAGCGTGGGGTTCGTATATGATAGAAACGCACAAATTAATCCACAATTAAAACACACACACTTTATTACCAAAATTACGCACTTACAATTCACACGAACTGTACTTAAAATCCACTAATTAACACAAACACACTATTACACAAATTACGCACTCGCTATTCACACGTACTGTACTTAAAGCGCACTAATCACTTAAGTCTCTCTCCGATTATCCTTGTACTAGCACTCGATCGCAGTTAAAATGTAACTAACTCGCGCCGGCCGTCGGTGCCTTTTATATTCCGCGGAACCGCTCTAGACGCATTGTCCACACATATCGCGAATATTCTAGTAAGGTCCAGTGTGAGGGCCGAGATCATTCGAGGCCATATATGTCTCTCTCTAATGGTGCACTCTCTGTCACTCCCTTCTCGAATGTTTCGAGTATAGCTATCTCTTTCTAGTAGTCCCATCCTTGTTACACACTTCTCGAATGTTCTGAGCATAGCTATCTCTTTCTACTATTGCTATGTCTGTCACTCCTACTGGAAATTCCGCCATATAATGATTTGTGCTTCAGAGGCCCATAAGGGGTCCTGAAAACGTCTGAAAACGGGTTTTCAGGTTACGGCGTCATCTGATAGAGGGTGCCCTGAAACGGACTGAAAACATGTTTCAGGCGCCTGAAAACGATGGCAACTTGGGTGAAATTTCGATCTTTAGATATGTGATAGAGCAACTTCTGAAACGACTTTTCAGCCTGCTGAAAACGCCTCTAAAGCACTGAAATTGACATTCAAAGTTTTTGACCTAACCTACCGGCGTAACAATATCATCCATACAAGACAAAGTGAAACTTAACAGCAGAATGACCCTTCAAACTTCTTTGATTGAATAGGCTATCTAATATGATATCCGATAGACGTCCAATGCTGGACAAAGGCCTCCCCGAAAGTTCTCCATAATGATCGGTCGTGCGCCACCCTCATCCTGTTCCTTCCCGCGATCCTAACCAGGTCGTCAGCCTACCTTTTTGGGATCTCTCCAGGCTGCGTCTTCGGTTACGCGAAAAGTTTACATAAATTAAAAAGCTTTGGCACGAAATAGTACTAAGGAAGAAAAATAATAAAACCAAATTCATTAGCATTAATTATATTTGAAATACTTGTTAACATAAGATACCGTATAATATCAGTGACTTGTTTCTCTACTTTGGACTTATTTTGGTCATAGACGATTTCAATTATTACTCTTTTGTACGTGTTTAAATATTCGGTTTATTTCGATACAATGAATTTCTGTAGTCAACAATTAGACAATTTATTCTACAAAAATATCGTTAAATTATTTTTTACAATCTCATACCTACACAAACAAATACAATACAATTCTCGTATTCTTATTGTATTCGTGCTTTATAGAATACTGGTGATGCTTTGAAAGCCGCTATACACTATCACAGACATTGTTAACCTCCTATATGTGTAGGTAAACACTTAAAGCATTGAACATACTAAAGTTAAACAATGTACACGTCAAAGTTAAATAACTTAACATTAAAATATACGATAGTCGATAAAACACGTCGAGATTTTTGAAAAAAGATTAGTATTAGTATTATACTTAGATGTTTACAAAAAGAAGACATTAGAATTAAGGTCAAAAAGTGGTAGACCACTATCTTTGCTGACTGTACGACTCGTCGCCGAAACTTAGTGAGACACGTAGTCGCAAACGCATAGTCAGATATCTTCTTTGGTTATCATCACAGAGGTTTTTTTGATCACCTCAGACGGTATGAGCCCTCAACATTTATCTGCCACACTGACAAAATAGACATTAGGTAAATGTGGGCCTAAAAGTTTTGTACAAGTGCGTTACATTTCTCGACGAATACATCTCAATGTACAAAAGCTCATTATAAATATGAACAAAACAGAAACGACAACGACACAACGACTTAGGAAAAGCATTTGTCTCTTCCTTACAAGTATATAAAGAGCGAGACAGATTCCTGCTTTATTTATGACACTAAATATGATTTGACGTATAAATAATAATAAATAAATCCTACTAACCCCAATTAGATACGTATAAATACCCGTTCCAGTTTACAAGGAAAATTCTCAAAATTTCAAGTACTATTAACTAAGGAGCAGTTACTAAGGCAAAACGGTAAATCTGGATCAACCGAGTTAAATAAGAGCTATGTTCTAGGCCATCAACGACTTTAAAAATAATGAAAGGAGTTGCGCTGCCCTACTACTACATCTGATATTAACCACAATCCACAGTTTGTTCGACAAAACTTTATCAAAAATATTGAGCATTTCAAGTTACTTTACCACAATACCAATTCCAGGTTTCCACGGGAATAAAGGAAAATAAAATACCTTACAAATTAATTTAACAATTCTAAAACAAATACATATAAATAATATAACTACAATTTACCACAGTAATGGAGGAACGAGAACCAGAATAATTGTCTACTTGAAGGGATAAGAGGGAAAACTAGCTTAGATTTTTTTTTCATAATTATGACTATACTTGTACTGTATTGTTTTTTTAATCAGACTTAGCCAGTTCTTCACCTTAGCCCTTCAATTGCCTTATAAATAAAATACATAAAACAACACGACAATAATTACTAGAAAAAGATTTTCTCAATATGGCTTAAATTTAAAATCTCTGATTCCTGAAATATCACTTTTTCATGTCGGTTTGTAGGAAAAATCTTCTAAATTATAAAAATATAATGGAGTGATCCATTATATTTTTAGAATTTTAAAAGACAAACTGAAAAGCGTAATTATTAGAAGGGCCTTTTATAATTTTATTTATTTAACAAGCATATTTATAGATGATATTAATTTATTTCACTGTTATATAACAGGTGTACCGACATTATGGGAACGCAAACATTTTAAGAAACAGACATTTCAAGCCAAAACCCTCCGGCGATTAAAATATTTAAAATCTACTGCTCCATAATACTGCGCAGTGATTTTTAAAATGTATTTTACAATTCGTATGTACAATCCAACAGTTATCTACACAAATACTTACAATTAATTGTGATTTGGTTAAGTTACATAGTTTTAAAGCACTTTAAAACGTGTGGAAATTTAAAACGAACATTAAAGCGGTACAATCAAGTACTGGTTCTAAAGGTGCTTCTAAACGGGCCATGTTTTGCTGCAATTTGTGGCCGGCCACTATTTGCATCTTGCTCTAGCGTACGGTGTCAGAGAGGGACGGCCATAGTTGCCGGCCACAAATTGCAGTAAAATGTAGCCCGCTTAGAAGCCCCATAAGATCCAACATTAATAACAATATTTACATATATTTGTCATCAGTACGCGAGAAAATGATAATACATTCTGTCCTTGAATGTAGTAAATATTACAGTTTTTCAATAAAGCCTGAGTATCTCGATAAATATAGTTTTTTCACCTTAAAGTTGAAGAATCCCGTGTCCTTCAATCGCCAGTAAAAACCACAAAACATAAGTTCTTTATCATTCCATTTAAAATTGTATGATTAAACCCACTACAATACCACAATGCACAATACTTTATAGAGATAAGTTGATATCACAATCATGTTTACAGGATAAATCCTATAAACATAATTGTGCAATAATTCTATGGCATAAAATTTAGGACGCGCTTACACTGGTGCAAAGCGGGTCGTGCTTTGAAAGTGACACTGTTTGCACTTGCGAGACTAGTGAAACGCGGCCCGATCCATTCAGCTCCGTGCCAGTGCAAACACCCTGATAATTCACTACAGTGTCAAGATTTTCTTTAGCTCTATTAAACATTTGGTAAGGTTGGGCCGATAGTTGATCGGGCTCCAGTTGTTAACCAACTATGACAATATTACGTTTTTCCGCCATTCTGTTTTATTTTTGTCGGTACCTACTTATATGGATGCGTACAGCTGTATTAAGATGACCGTGTACCAGTTAGTTGACCAGTTATTGTTTATAAATAATATAGTCTGACTCTGACTCTAACTGGTTTGGCCAGGCATGTATTAACATGCCAAATTTTTTGTACTACGATATTTGTGTTTTATTGATAAAACAACGTTAGTTTTGACACTATTAAGTTTTGAGAGTGCCTTATGGTGATTATAATCATCCAGTCAATTCCACAGGGGCATTTTAACAATCGTTAAGTGAAATGATCAGCGAAATCCTGGACCCTACAGTTAGCATCTGAGGGACGGACGATGTCAGCCTGAGGATAAAATCGCCTCTCCCACGCCCCGAATCAGGGTGACTACTCGTCTAATTTCTGTTAGTGTTATCATGTCAGGGCATGGCACTATGTCACCAACAATATGAGCATGTCGCGCCGAAACCGAAACACAGTCCCGAGGCAAGAGTTGGTCTACCATTGCGGTAGACGCGAGTCAACAATCACGTTAGAACCGCGTGGTTTAACATTCACAAGAGGTTGCCGGTGTTAGTGGGACCTTCCAAGTCGAGACTTTGTACTTAGGAAAGAAGAATGTCTACTTCACGGACGGGGTTCCGTTACCTAGTGTCGACATCTAGGACGCCGCAGCAGCACGGTCATCAGCGGCGGTCGCTCGTCTGCGGCGGGTCGCTTTCGAGGTCGAGGAGCTGCTTGATCCGCTCCACGCAGAGTTTAGAGCCCTCGTTCGCTTCTTTGGCCATCTATGAAAATATATCAATCAAATAGTTACTAGGCGCGATTCCATTGGCCTACAACTTGGCCTTGGAACCAAAGGCTCAACGTCCGTGTTGTCGAGCGTTTATACAATCAACAATGACGGCCGATCTGATCAGATCGGTCATAATTCCTGACCGTCCAATAGCCAGGTACTTTCTTGTTTAAAGAAAAAAAAAATAACAAATCGTAAAACTTGGAGAATCATATGTTGGAACTAAGATAATAAATTTTATGAATGTGCCGAAAGTTCTATGACTTAGTGTTGTTAAATACTCACCAGAGCGAAATTAAGGAAGCCGTGAGGTAGCCCTTCTAACACGTCGATGCCGACGACGTTCCCGAGTCGCTTGAGTTTCTTCGCGAACATCACGCAGTCGTCCAGGCACGGATCCAGGTGGACTGTCTGTAACAAATAGATTTATTGAGTGCATATGACAAACAGAACGAATCCGTGACATGCCCATACAAGGCTTGCATCCTCTATTCGTCGGTCAGTTACTGAAAGTATTTTCGCATGTAATGTTCATATGATTTATTTATTCAAATTAGTTACACAGCATTTTAGTAATAAAACTAACTACAAAATCAAATCATAAAAAAAACTTAATCTAGTTGGATTTAGGCGACGTAACAGCGTGGCTCCGTTGCGTCGTCTGATCTGGCGCAGGATTCGGCAGATTGCCCCGGAACTGCCGAAACGCAACACCCTTCGGCCAGAAGTCTGCACTTGCGATGGTGTCCTGCAGCGGCCGCGGCACGCGCACCACAAACGAGCTGAAGTGCACGTAGTGCCGGGACTGCAGCTGGTGCACCCTCAGCGAGAAGCCAGTCTTCCGGCGGACGTACTCCACCACATCTTCAGCCACGGCGGAGTGATGCAAGCGCGACCTTACTCGGTGTGGCAATCCGAAGACCAGAACCAACCGGCTCGGCAGTGCCACTCAGTCTTGCGGGGCACTCTGCGCGCCTTGCTCTTCCTTTCCACCAGTGTGAACCCCTCCTTATCCACATTGGTGCGGGAGGACTTTTCCTTATCAGGAACCCGTACTGAAGCTCGGTTAGCTGCGACAGGCTGACCGGCCACTTATCTCCTGAGACCCGTACTGAAGCCCGGTTAGCTGCGACAGGCTGACCGCCCACTTATCTCCTGAGACCCGTACTGAAGCCCGGTTAGCTGCGACAGGCTGACCGGCCACTTATCTCCTGAGACCCGTACTGAAGCCCGGTTAGCTGCGACAGGCTGACCGGCCACTTATCTCCTGAGACCCGTACTGAAGCCCGGTTAGCTGCGACAGGCTGACCGCCCACTTATCTCCTGAGACCCGTACTGAAGCCCGGTTAGCTGCGACAGGCTGACCGGCCACTTATCTCCTGAGACCCGTACTGAAGCCCGGTTAGCTGCGACAGGCTGACCGGCCACTTATCTCCTGAGACCCGTACTGAAGCCCGGTTAGCTGCGACAGGCTGACCGGCCACTTATCTCCTGAGACCCGTACTGAAGCCCGGTTAGCTGCGACAGGCTGACCGGCCACTTATCTCCTGAGACCCGTACTGAAGCCCGGATAGCTGCGACAGGCTGACCGGCCACTTATCTCCTGAGACCCGTACTGAAGCCCGGTTAGCTGCGACAGGCTGACCGGCCACTTATCTCCTGAGACCCGTACTGAAGCCCGGTTAGCTGCGACAGGCTGACCGCCCACTTATCTCCTGAGACCCGTACTGAAGCCCGGTTAGCTGCGACAGGCTGACCGGCCACTTATCTCCTGAGACCCGTACTGAAGCCCGGTCAGCTGCGACAGGCTGACCGCCCACTTATCTCCTGAGACCCGTACTGAAGCCCGGTTAGCTGCGACAGGCTGACCGGCCACTTATCTCCTGAGACCCGTACTGAAGCCCGGTTAGCTGCGACAGGCTGACCGGCCACTTATCTCCTGAGACCCGTACTGAAGCCCGGTTAGCTGCGACAGGCTGACCGGCCACTTATCTCCTGAGACCCGTACTGAAGCCCGGTTAGCTGCGACAGGCTGACCGCCCACTTATCTCCTGAGACCCGTACTGAAGCCCGGTTAGCTGCGACAGGCTGACCGCCCACTTATCTCCTGAGACCCGTACTGAAGCCCGGTTAGCTGCGACAGGCTGACCGGCCACTTATCTCCTGAGACCCGTACTGAAGCCCGGTTAGCTGCGACAGGCTGACCGGCCACTTATCTCCTGAGACCCGTACTGAAGCCCGGTTAGCTGCGACAGGCTGACCGCCCACTTATCTCCTGAGACCCGTACTGAAGCCCGGTTAGCTGCGACAGGCTGACCGGCCACTTATCTCCTGAGACCCGTACTGAAGCCCGGTTAGCTGCGACAGGCTGACCGGCCACTTATCTCCTGAGACCCGTACTGAAGCCCGGTTAGCTGCGACAGGCTGACCGGCCACTTATCTCCTGAGACCCGTACTGAAGCCCGGTTAGCTGCGACAGGCTGACCGGCCACTTATCTCCTGAGACCCGTACTGAAGCCCGGTTAGCTGCGACAGGCTGACCGGCCACTTATCTCCTGAGACCCGTACTGAAGCCCGGTTAGCTGCGACAGGCTGACCGGCCACTTATCTCCTGAGACCCGTACTGAAGCCCGGATAGCTGCGACAGGCTGACCGGCCACTTATCTCCTGAGACCCGTACTGAAGCCCGGTTAGCTGCGACAGGCTGACCGGCCACTTATCTCCTGAGACCCGTACTGAAGCCCGGTTAGCTGCGACAGGCTGACCGGCCACTTATCTCCTGAGACCCGTACTGAAGCCCGGTTAGCTGCGACAGGCTGACCGGCCACTTATCTCCTGAGACCCGTACTGAAGCCCGGTTAGCTGCGACAGGCTGACCGGCCACTTATCTCCTGAGACCCGTACTGAAGCCCGGTTAGCTGCGACAGGCTGACCGGCCACTTATCTCCTGAGACCCGTACTGAAGCCCGGTTAGCTGCGACAGGCTGACCGGCCACTTATCTCCTGAGACCCGTACTGAAGCCCGGATAGCTGCGACAGGCTGACCGGCCACTTATCTCCTGAGACCCGTACTGAAGCCCGGTTAGCTGCGACAGGCTGACCGCCCACTTATCTCCTGAGACCCGTACTGAAGCCCGGTTAGCTGCGACAGGCTGACCGGCCACTTATCTCCTGAGACCCGTACTGAAGCCCGGTTAGCTGCGACAGGCTGACCGCCCACTTATCTCCTGAGACCCGTACTGAAGCCCGGTTAGCTGCGACAGGCTGACCGGCCACTTATCTCCTGAGACCCGTACTGAAGCCCGGTTAGCTGCGACAGGCTGACCGGCCACTTATCTCCTGAGACCCGTACTGAAGCCCGGTTAGCTGCGACAGGCTGACCGGCCACTTATCTCCTGAGACCCGTACTGAAGCCCGGTTAGCTGCGACAGGCTGACCGCCCACTTATCTCCTGAGACCCGTACTGAAGCCCGGTTAGCTGCGACAGGCTGACCGCCCACTTATCTCCTGAGACCCGTACTGAAGCCCGGTTAGCTGCGACAGGCTGACCGCCCACTTATCTCCTGAGACCCGTACTGAAGCCCGGTTAGCTGCGACAGGCTGACCGCCCACTTATCTCCTGAGACCCGTACTGAAGCCCGGTTAGCTGCGACAGGCTGACCGGCCACTTATCTCCTGAGACCCGTACTGAAGCCCGGTTAGCTGCGACAGGCTGACCGCCCACTTATCTCCTGAGACCCGTACTGAAGCCCGGTTAGCTGCGACAGGCTGACCGCCCACTTATCTCCTGAGACCCGTACTGAAGCCCGGTTAGCTGCGACAGGCTGACCGCCCACTTATCTCCTGAGACCCGTACTGAAGCCCGGTTAGCTGCGACAGGCTGACCGGCCACTTATCTCCTGAGACCCGTACTGAAGCCCGGTTAGCTGCGACAGGCTGACCGCCCACTTATCTCCTGAGACCCGTACTGAAGCCCGGTTAGCTGCGACAGGCTGACCGGCCACTTATCTCCTGAGACCCGTACTGAAGCCCGGTTAGCTGCGACAGGCTGACCGCCCACTTATCTCCTGAGACCCGTACTGAAGCCCGGTTAGCTGCGACAGGCTGACCGGCCACGTCAGCATAAGCACGCTGACGTAACGTCGTAAAATGAGGCGGCCGCACGCGCAGGGGGCGGCGGTGATGTCAGTCCGATCCGATGTTTCCGTTCGGTCCTTACGTTGATAGTGTGTTCAAGGAATCGAAGGCGTTGATTATAAATGTTCTAGAAATAGGCTACATTATCGGTTTAAAGAATCTTTATTCTCATAAGAATTACATTACATGAGAATCATTACAAAATTTCAAATCTATACTTAGCGTGCAGTACCTATTTTACAATAACTTAGATAATTAAATTACAAATAATATACAAATGTGGGTAGTATTAAGTCAAACGAGTATACAAATTACTTTGTTTTGCGCTTGGCTTCACAGTATTACAAAGTTGCATCGTCGGTTGAGTTAATTTTGCACCCAGTGTGCATGGTAAGCCATGCATACCGGGTGCAAACTTTACTCAATCAAGTAATAGTACAATAACCGGCCGGCCGTAGATAACAGTTGCCCCGGGAGTATGTTGATGGCACCGAATGGATGCGGCATTATATTATACTGACCAGTATCCTGCAGGGCGGGAACCGTCGCAGCAGCGCGTCGTCTGCCCAGTACGGCGACAGCAGCGGGTCGCGCGGCACTGAGAATATGAACTCGTCCGAGGGACTGCGAGCTATGAGCGCGTCTAGGTTCGATCGCACTGCTAACCTGGAATGAAGCGTTTACTTTTCTGATACTTTCGGAAATGTTATTAACTGACAGGGGCACAAATCGGTTCGATGAAAATTAAACGTATAACATAAACTTTTTTGTTTCTGCGTCATCGGGTAAAAAGTACCTCGTAACTACCCCTGTATCAAGAAACAGACGTTTTGGCATGATGTATCGGATAACATCTACCGATTGATGGTGTTATGGCGGCAAGTCGGCAACTGCTATTCAACCGCATACTTATGATACCAATCGTCTATCGCACTGATAAGCAGGTATGGTAAAATACGAGCAAAATTTATTGAAATGAGGCATGACAAACAGTGACGACTCTAGCATATCAATGAATTTTGCTCGCATTTTACGAACCCTGCTGATAATATTAACCTTTGGAATTACGTGTTACGACCCCAGTAAGGCAACTGGATTATAATTCTGCCTCCATATAAAAAAGTCGCCTTTTAGCTTAGCACGGCAGAATATTAATATTAACAGCATGTGCTCGAAAAGAGCGTTTTGTAAACAGCCAAACTCTGCGTAGTCCCGTTTTTTAGCACTAGAGCGTTTTCCTTTTCAGTAGTTTTGTTTTTGCTCTCTTAAAGCTCTGGCTTAAATTCATTGTATGTAAATATTTTTATTTCCTCGCACAATCGTTGTAAAAAGTTGTGTGATACACGTGCGTCAGATGATTTCCGACTCGTAACGATTTATTCCCTCGCTCGTGAATAAAAATTACATTCGTCTGAAATCACCTACCTTACACACATGTATCAAAAATAACCATTGTGACTCACTCTTCCTGTGGTGTCCTGGAAATATTGTTGGACCCAGTGATGTATGCTAATCGGGAAGACATGGCACCCATTATTCCCGTCGCCGCTTCGCTGAGCCTGTTATAAATAAAAATTCATAATATGAAAAAAAATCGTACATTATCCTTTTTTTCTATTTCACTTATTTACTTAATATTGACGGCTCATTACGCATGTCGAATAGTCGCCATCGACATGTGTAATATGACAATAACGACAAGCAGAGCGTGGTCGAAATCGGCTTTAATGAAATAAGTTTACACAAACGTCAATTGCTCATCAAGACCAATCAAATGAGTCCAAACATGATAGGTTTATCTTGTGCTGTTTAGGAATTCGTACAGCCACTTTCCGTCTCCATCATCTGATCAGCTCCAAGATAACTATTTATTGTATTGTATCGAGAACATATTATACACAGAAACTGACTTCCAAGTTTTGATTACAATGTTAGTTACAAACAAAAAAACTACTTTTACTTCTCCTAGTTACAAGTGAAGCTAAAAAAGCGTGTTCTAATAAAATGAGATGTCCTTAACTCAACCGATTAGGGTTGTCAGATGGTTTCTTAGTATACTATCATGTTCAACATTTCTGTACAATTTTCATATATCATTATGTCTGCGATAATTGTAGATTTATAAAATTGCTACAAATAAGTTTAAATTACTTAAAAAATAAATAACTCATGTGGAAAGTTTTTACCGTGTTTTTATCCTTTTCTTATTTTCCCGATCCGCGTCATCTAGTAAGGGTAGTTCACCGACCAGTGTGCTTGAGTTTTCTGACGCTTCTCTATGACTAGAAAATAGCAATGATTAAAATTAGTAGAGACAAAATTTATGGGGTGTAACTAAAATATGTGACAGTGTCCAGTAAAAGGTCCCATTGTTCAGGTTTCCATAGATACGAAAATGGTTTGCGTCTGTATACCGATAACCTGTTAAAAATTAATAATAACCTGTCAATGCCCGTATGGAAACCCGAATAGGAAAGGACGTTTTATAGCCTAGCACGTTGCGGATTTTCCCTGGAATAGTGGCGCTGCAAACAGCTTTCATATGGCAATATTGTGCATACGTCATATAGCTATCAGTACAATTCATATAAATGTATGTCAGAAAACAAATTAAAGAACAAAAAAATACCGGAATGCTGCTCCAGCTTTCGTTCTTCTTCTGAAATAAATACTGAATCGCATTGAATAAAACTTCAATAATTAGTCTTGTTTCCTCTTTGTTTACTTCGGTGGCATTCACTGACTTGTAACGTCATTGACTAAATTCTCGTTGCGAGTAAAACAAATATAGTACCACTAAAAATTCGCAATATGGCGTTGGCTAAAAATGAACTTGTTGGAGTATATTAAACACTGTCACATATTTCAATTGAAGCGATACATTCTGAACGTCCGACAAAGAATGGGAGGAGTATAGGAGAGCATAGGGAGTGCGAGTCCACATTTTGAACGGTTTTCTTCTTTTGCTTAGCTATATTTGTTTACATACAGAAAAATAACTCCAAATAAATATTTTAGGGTGTACACGACACAAAGCTCTCTCGATCTCTATTAATTTTCAACTGTTAGAAATATGAAATGTTGTAAATTTCGACGGCCTTATGGTGGCAACTTCGATCTCTGTCCATACGTTACCAATCGTAATCCTTATTGTGATTTATCTTGGAATTATAACTCGTTAGGGAAATACATTTTACAAAGACGGTATGACATATATACCTGCACTCCTCCTGGCCAATGTTGCCCGATGATTGTGGCTTGATTATAGGTATGCGGCGGCCTTCGGAGTCCGTGTCGCTGTCCAACACGTAGCGCTCCAGGAAATCCGACACGACCTGTTGCGACTTGTCTTCGGGCGGAGAAAAACCTGACAAACGAATAAAAAAAAAGCGTGACAGAACTTCTTCACGGCCGAAATGGCAAATAAGTTGTTATTCCATACACAATATTGGTACCTTTACTTGACGATAACGTGACGGTATCGTAGCGATTCGCATGAATGTCGTAGGAATGTCAAAAAATTTAGCGCACGCTAAACGTATTTTACATAGAAATCTAGCGTGAGTCTCAGGCATATTAAAATACATAAACGGGTTTACTCACGTCGTAGAAATTGAATATCGATCGAAATGTTTCGAATCGGTACGCCATTCATCATCAGGAGAGCCGATCGGTCGCGGTGACGCCCAACGAATACTGGATAGCATACCGATTTGAAACATGTCGAGCGATATTCGACTTCTACAGCGTTAGTAAACCCGTTTATGTATTTTAACACTCTAAACGTAGTTTGTATAAAGACATTTGGACTCAATAAAAAATGGGATCGATACACATTAAAAAAAAGAAGGTAATGCCTATTGTTTGACGACGCGTTTCGCGTAGTTTGAAGAGCACCTGCCTACCGAGTTCGAATCCCGGCCAGGGCAAATATTTGAGTGATGAACACGAATATTCGTGCTTGTTCTATGTATTTAAAGTATATATTTATCTATATAAGTATGTATATCGTCGTCTAGAACCCATAACACAAGCCTTCTTGAGCTTAACTTGGGACTAGATCGCTTTGTGTGAGTTTGTCCGATATTTATTATTTATTTACAGTATGACCAAAAAGAGCAGAAAATAAAAAGTGGCAATACTTTTTTTTTATGGCATAGGGGGCAAACAAGCAAACGTATCGCCTGGTGGAAAGCGATAACCGTCGCCCATAAACACCTGCAACACCAGAGGAGTCACAAGTGCTTGCCTACCCGGAGGACGAAGATAGAATGCCTCTATGCTAGTAATTTCACCGGCTATCTTACCCCCACACCGGAACACAACAATGCGAACATTACTGTTTGGCGGTGGGTTAGCAGGCAAGACGGTAGTAACAATCCGGACGGACCCTGATACTCCAAAATATACTGTAGTGTCGTCTCTGTTTTCTAAGATTGATTAGAAAGGGACGGCACTACGGTACACTGTCATCAATTATGTGGTTACCGGTGGCGGTGTGCTCGCTCCGCAGCGAGGCCGCACTGATGGTGGTGTCGGACGACTGGCGGCGCTCGCTGCCAGACTTGTGCGCTTGTAGTTCCGCTAAGTCTGACGGGGATACTTCCTCAAACGAAGATGGACCTTCGCTTATGCCTTCTGTGGATCAAAATTGCATTAAAACATTATAGTAGTTTATACAACTGTTACATTATAAGAGGTCTTAAAAAACGAGCCAAAGGCGATTTTCATGATAAGGTCACTCGAGTGTTTTAAGAGCTAATGATGTACAGTTGCATACTCTACTTTATCTACACCCATATTCATCATCATTATCACAGATTTTCTTTTATGTAGATATGAAGTATTCTGTACTGCCAGTCAGTCCGAGGAGCTGAGGAATGAGTATCTGAAATTATTATAGTGATTTAACAATATGGGTGTAGATAATAACACATAGACATCTGCACCTGCACACCGCAGAGGTAACGAATTGCCGGCCTTTATTAGTGATTTAAACGGATAACATCGCGTATATTAATCTGGGAGTTTTCTTTTGGCGGTTCATTCTCCTTTCTTATAGTAAACCGTTGGTAGATTATTTTTAAATAAAATAATAAAGTAAGTTTTTTTTAATAAGTATATATGTTACATTACAATAAATCAATAAAATAATTAACTGTCTACATATTAGGCCCATCTGGCATATATGTACACCTTTATTTTTAATTCATATTTATAAAATGGGTAATTTGCACAAATGTAACTTTGACAGCGAAAAATTGTGATTTCCTCAGTCAATCTTTGACAACGGTAACTGGGAAGATACTCAAACGTCAGGGAGGCTGAAATTATTAAATCGTTTTATTTAAAAGTATACATGTTTGTTCGGTGCAGTCATTGCACCTAACACGTGATTTAGCCTCGAGTGCATAGTCTGCACAAGGCGCATCGATCAGTAATCTAATTATAGGTCGATTCACTAAAGCTGGCGTGAATAGATTGAATGAAATTTATGTCACTTGTCACTTCGAGTGTTAGTGTGAGTGCCGTTCTTATACAGGGGCCGCCTAATATTTTCTAAACAACAACAAAATGGGTTTTTGTTATTCAAGAAAAATAAAAATTATTAGGTATAATATAAGCATAATCTGCACAATATTTAGACTAAACAAGTAATATATGTATATATCCGAAAGGTATATTTAACTGTTTGATACAAAAATATTTTACTATCATGGTGTTTTATGCAGACGCTAGTTTTTTTACATACTTTAGATTTTGACTGTTGTAAGGCAGTGTAATTGTACATATTGCATAATATTCATGCAATCTGTGTATGACCAGAATTAGGATGTGGGATGATACTATTCCATTGTCTCGTATGAGTTTGACCATGTGGGACTATGCAATGGTATTCACGTAACCCACATTTTCTTGTCTTCGCGGCCTGGTAAAGGGTTAATGTCAAGAATTAATAGGTGACGGACGACTAGTTCTAATTATAAAAAACCGGCCAAGAGCATGTCGGGCCACGCTCAGTGTAGTTGCCCGTCCTTCACAATAGACGAAAATTACGAGAAAGATTTCAAGCCCTATAAAAAGGTCGTACACGCCAAGAAACAGTAATTACTTAGTATCTTTTGGAAGTTACCTATTATACGCGACAGATTGAGTCAAATGTTTTAATATAGTTTGGCACTTAACCAATATGTGTAACGTTCGAAGTGTAGGGACACCGCGCGGCACTTACGTCATTTTAAAGAAAATTATGAAATTTTGCAATAACTCAAAAACGGCTCGACCGATTTTATTCAATATAGTTTTCATTGAAAGTACTAGTATCCGAGGCTAAGACCCATTCGATTCAATGTTATGCTCAGAAATGGCTCGGCCCTCCGTCGAGCTAAGATTACTAAATTTTGTTTGTCCGATATTATCCGAAGTTGACCGAATATTCAAAATCCGATTTCATATTCTGATTCGGAGGACCCAAAAGCCCCCCAATACCGAGTATCAGCTCCCTCGGACCAATTTTAAATTTTCGAAAAAAAAAAGTCGCCATTTTGATTTTTTTTTCCACGACTGTACTCGGGTGGGGTCCCCTATGATATTTGTTCGAGGATCCCCCTACCCATCTCCAGCCGTTTACGAGATATGGGACTCTTAAAAAAAAAACTCCATACAAATCTTGGTTTTTTCGATATTTTCCGACTTTGACCGAATTTTCGGACACCGATTTCAGATTCATATTTTTGAGCCCCAAATGCCCCCCGATACCGAGTTTCAGCTTCCTAGCACCAATTTGAAATTTTGGTAAAGAAGCCATTCGTCATTGTGAATTTAATTTGGTTCGATAATATTTTGTAGTACCTATTCTTTATACTGCTGAATTTGGGCGGTTATGCGTCTAGTTTGTCTACAAACACTTTTTCAATAATAACTTATTGTATCAACCTGTATGTAATCATTTTGTGACGCACACATAAATATTATCATTCACTCATTCAATCCATTCGCGCCAGCTTTAGTGAATCGACCTATAACATAGGCAGTGCATATTTCGGAACTATCGCGACCGGGTGCATTCGAACATAACATTCTACTAACATTAGTATAATTCAATTTAGTATTACTTAGGAATTTATGACAATAAACAATTGCAACTTTTCTCCGAACTTTCTAAACATTCACGACCAACCCCCGCACCCCACATGGTGAATATACGGCTCTCACCCTGCGAAGGACTGACTCTGAGGAAGCCGTTGCTGTCCAGCGGCGTGGTGGCGTCGGACGCGCTGCCCTTGTGGCCCGCGTCCGCGTTGCCGATCGAGTTGGGACACGCGTACGCTGTCAACAAATAACTCGTGATTCAAACGTTATGTAGTTTAACCTTTTGACCGCCACAGTCAGCTGTGGCCGTCAACAAAAAATCGTGCCTCTGACGCCACGGTCGGCCACAGCCGTCCAAATTTCAATGATCAAAAACTTTGTAATTCTAACCGCTACAAGTATTTTTCAATCCCTGTTGATTTTGGGGCACATCTTTTTTTTTTACTCTGGCGTCAGTGGCACGGTAAATTGCTAGACCGCTTGGCGGTTAATAGGTTAAAGCTATTCAAATAATAGTACATTACTATAGACGCCGGTAAAGAAGGGCTTGCCTGGTGAGTAGGTACGGATAGTGATACGAAGCCGGCAAGCCCCTTTCACGGCTAACGCATCTATAGTGCTTTTCTCAAACATATGCAATGAAATAAAAAAATACACTACTAAAAAAACTGCTGTTTAGCCTGCGCATGAACAGACGCCATGTTTAAAAAAAAATAGTCCCGGCCTTATTGGTCAGTAGAGAGAAAACGAAAACTATAAGAGATAGGGAAATCGGTTCTTAGGAACCATGGCGTCGAGTTTAGATGTACTCCCTAATAGAAACTGCATATTTTTTTTTTATAAATCTCATACATAACCGGTAATTGAACCTGGTTAAAATTCTGTAAGTTATCGCATGTCGTATTGTAATATTCTTTACAGTGGTTTTGTATGAAAATGTATGAGACTTATAAAAAAAATGCAGTTTCTATTAAATCTAATATCGACGCCATGGTTCCTAATAACTTGTGACTGTGACTTCTCCCTACAGTCGCATTTGGATTGATCACCCTGTATATGACTAACCTTTGAGGCACCTCATCATGAAGCCAAAAGGCAGTAGCGGATCCATGAGGCACAGCAGACGCGCGGGGCTGGGCGTGAAGCTGACCAGCAGCGGCGCGTACGCCAGGAACAGACCCTCAGGACTTCGCAGGTCGCTGGAGAGGATCTTGAGCGTGCAGCTCGCTAGTAGGTTCGCGCCCGCTGAGTCACCGGCGAATACTATCCTTTTACCTGTTAACGACATTTTAGTTTTTAGAATGAATAGTTCTTTATTTAATAGAGTTTGCTTGTAAAATATCTTATAGCACTAAAAAATATGTGGCACTAAATAAACTACTACTAACTTTTGGACATTATACTATTTTTAATTGAACAAACACTAAAATAAGATGTGTTTTGACTACAGGTTTTTATGCCGTCACAAGCCAGTCTTCATAGAAACTTCATATTAAATACTAACAGATAGTTTTAGACATTTCATAAAGAGTAGTTGAGCTGTCATCAAACAAGAGGAATCATCATTCGCTTGCCCTTATCTCATTTATTTGGGGTCGGCGCAGCATGTTTTCTTCCTCCATTCTTCCCTATTACTCGTCATTTCGTCGTTTACTTCCTTCTTATCCATATCATCTTTCACACAATCCATCCATCTTTTCTTTGTTCTTTGGACTTCCTCTTCTTCTATATCCGTCCACATTCATACTTAGCGCTTTTCTGGTTACGTGGCTTTCCTCTCTTCGCATCACGCGCCCATACCATGATATTCGGTTAGCTTGCAGCTTCTCCCTAATTGGTGCTACTTTCAGACTTCAACTTACATATTCATTTCTTATTCTGTCCATTCTTGTCACCCCACACATCCATCGTAACATTCTCATCTCTGCCACATGTAATCTCATTTAATCCGTCCCTTTTACTGCCCAACACTCTGATCCATACATGACGACAGGTCTTACAATGCTTTTGTATATTTTGCCCTTGAGCCGAAGCGGCATCCGGGGGTCGCTATCGTGCCACAGACCTGCCGCCATTTCATCCATCCTGAGCTCATTCGGTTTTGACATCCCGTTCAATGCCACCGTCACTCTGTATAATTGAACCGAGGTATCTGAAATTGGAGCAGACTGGCAGCGCTACTTGATCCAGTTTTATGATCGCAAAACTGGAAAGACCGCCGAAATCGCAAAACATATGTTCCGTTTGTTGTTTGCTTGTTTGTTCATCAAACAAGAGGAATATGAAACATTAATTATTTTATGATGATATCATTCTAGTTTCCTAATTAACCGAGCCCGAAACAAAAATAAACTGCAGGGTTAGCATATCTTGCCGTGACTTCACGCTTCTCGCACGCTATTAAAAAAAAAAAAATATTTATTTAAAAAGAAGAACCAAAATAACATATTACAATTGTCCAGCGGTCCCACGCTAGGCTATGCCTGTCATGTGGTGACCAGATTCGGTTTAAAACAATACAGTTGAAAAAATTATTTTAACCGGTTACAATACAGCCAAAATTAAGGTTTACATAATGAAATGAATGAAATAACCATAATATTTATAGTATATCTAAGATAAGTTAGTATACAATATATAAGTTGTGTACAGGTGTGTGTATGTAAGTGTTGTGTGTAAACGTGTGAGTGCGTGTATGTGAGGCTACGGAGTAAAGTGTGTCAGTGTACGGAATTAAGTTGCCTTCAGCAGTTGCTCGGTTTGACTGTAACTTAGACCTTTTAGCCAGCTAAGGGTCTTAGATTTTGCTTCACGAGGGGAGTTTTCGGAAATGTTGCATGCCTTAACCACTAAATTGTAGATGTGTGGGTGCAGAAAATTGGGGAGGCGTCGTGCAAATGCAGTTTTTGTGCGGGGAGTAGGTAATCTGAAAACTCTTTTGGCGATTAAAGCAGGATAGTCTTCAGAATTAAGAGTTTTTAGATGTACTTGCGACGAAACTCGCAAGATCATTAACTGCCTCACACTAAGAACGTCCGCAGCTTTATAGAGAGCAGTCGTTGGGAATTGTCGGGGTTTCCTAAGCATGACCTTGAGCACAAAGCGCTGCGCCCTTTCGAGGGGTAAGAGTGCAGAAGTACTGGAGCCACCCCAAACGCCTATACAGTACGACAGGATCGACTGACACATAGAAGTATATACAAGCTTCAACAAATCTTGCCCTGCAGAGTTTCTCAGTAATTTCATAACAAACACTAACTTTCTGACTCTAGCAGACACTATCTCAATGTGTTTTTTAAAGTTCAGATTCTCTTCTATTGAAAGGAAAACGACAGGTAGGACTATAGTTATATTACGCGTACTGATTTTAGATTATTGTGTGAATCAACTTTTAAGTGCACCATGTTGCTATGGTTATGGTTACGCAAAATTTGTCCCTCGGACAATTTAAGCATTTTTCTATGAAACAGTATGAAGATGTCACTTGGACAACGGGGACAGAGTAAACAACACAAAAAAGTTGATTCACCCTATTAATCAAAGCCAAGCGGAAAAATATTAGCGGATTATGAGGACGAGTACTCACCAGTAGTACCGATCTCCTTAAAGTTGTTCAGCATCCAGCAGTACGCGTAGAAGACCTCCTCCAAGGCCCTGGGGAAGGGCGCCTGCGGCGCGAGGCTGTAGTCGACAACTAGCGGATTATGAGGACGAGTACTCACCAGTAGTACCGATCTCCTTAAAGTTGTTCAGCATCCAGCAGTACGCGTAGAAGACCTCCTCCAAGGCCCTGGGGAAGGGCGCCTGCGGCGCGAGGCTGTAGTCGACAACTAGCGGATTATGAGGACGAGTACTCACCAGTAGTACCGATCTCCTTAAAGTTGTTCAGCATCCAGCAGTACGCGTAGAAGACCTCCTCCAAGGCCCTGGGGAAGGGCGCCTGCGGCGCGAGGCTGTAGTCGACAACTAGCGGATTATGAGGACGAGTACTCACCAGTAGTACCGATCTCCTTAAAGTTGTTCAGCATCCAGCAGTACGCGTAGAAGACCTCCTCCAAGGCCCTGGGGAAGGGCGCCTGCGGCGCGAGGCTGTAGTCGACAACTAGCGGATTATGAGGACGAGTACTCACCAGTAGTACCGATCTCCTTAAAGTTGTTCAGCATCCAGCAGTACGCGTAGAAGACCTCCTCCAAGGCCCTGGGGAAGGGCGCCTGCGGCGCGAGGCTGTTTTCGACAACTAGCGGATTATGAGGACGAGTACTCACCAGTAGTACCGATCTCCTTAAAGTTGTTCAGCATCCAGCAGTACGCGTAGAAGACCTCCTCCAAGGCCCTGGGGAAGGGCGCCTGCGGCGCGAGGCTGTAGTCGACAACTAGCGGATTATGAGGACGAGTACTCACCAGTAGTACCGATCTCCTTAAAGTTGTTCAGCATCCAGCAGTACGCGTAGAAGACCTCCTCCAAGGCCCTGGGGAAGGGCGCCTGCGGCGCGAGGCTGTAGTCGACAACTAGCGGATTATGAGGACGAGTACTCACCAGTAGTACCGATCTCCTTAAAGTTGTTCAGCATCCAGCAGTACGCGTAGAAGACCTCCTCCAAGGCCCTGGGGAAGGGCGCCTGCGGCGCGAGGCTGTAGTCGACAACTAGCGGATTATGAGGACGAGTACTCACCAGTAGTACCGATCTCCTTAAAGTTGTTCAGCATCCAGCAGTACGCGTAGAAGACCTCCTCCAAGGCCCTGGGGAAGGGCGCCTGCGGCGCGAGGCTGTAGTCGACAACTAGCGGATTATGAGGACGAGTACTCACCAGTAGTACCGATCTCCTTAAAGTTGTTCAGCATCCAGCAGTACGCGTAGAAGACCTCCTCCAAGGCCCTGGGGAAGGGCGCCTGCGGCGCGAGGCTGTAGTCGACAACTAGCGGATTATGAGGACGAGTACTCACCAGTAGTACCGATCTCCTTAAAGTTGTTCAGCATCCAGCAGTACGCGTAGAAGACCTCCTCCAAGGCCCTGGGGAAGGGCGCCTGCGGCGCGAGGCTGTAGTCGACAACTAGCGGATTATGAGGACGAGTACTCACCAGTAGTACCGATCTCCTTAAAGTTGTTCAGCATCCAGCAGTACGCGTAGAAGACCTCCTCCAAGGCCCTGGGGAAGGGCGCCTGCGGCGCGAGGCTGTAGTCGACAACTAGCGGATTATGAGGACGAGTACTCACCAGTAGTACCGATCTCCTTAAAGTTGTTCAGCATCCAGCAGTACGCGTAGAAGACCTCCTCCAAGGCCCTGGGGAAGGGCGCCTGCGGCGCGAGGCTGTAGTCGACAACTAGCGGATTATGAGGACGAGTACTCACCAGTAGTACCGATCTCCTTAAAGTTGTTCAGCATCCAGCAGTACGCGTAGAAGACCTCCTCCAAGGCCCTGGGGAAGGGCGCCTGCGGCGCGAGGCTGTAGTCGACAACTAGCGGATTATGAGGACGAGTACTCACCAGTAGTACCGATCTCCTTAAAGTTGTTCAGCATCCAGCAGTACGCGTAGAAGACCTCCTCCAAGGCCCTGGGGAAGGGCGCCTGCGGCGCGAGGCTGTAGTCGACGGACAGGATGGGCACGTTGAGCGCGGCGGCCCACTCGCGCAGGTACATCTCGTGCGACTTCGAGCTCTGCGCCACGAACCCGCCGCCGTGACAGTGGAACACCACGCCCGAGCACGCGGGGAGCGTCGAACTGTTCTCGCCATTCTGGACAAGTAAAAGTAAAGTAAAATAAACACGGTACTCGACTTGAAGAACCTTCATTGTGCAACGATTGCATAAAATACTATTTCATCACATTTGCTCGTAAAAGATGGTATTACATGCAGGTGTACTGAAGGACAAAGACCTATATAGTTCCCGCGGGAGTTATAAATTGTTGTTATGGTTTTAGTTTTATAGTATATTGTGTCATAAGGGTAGTAAGTAGGGGATTACTAACGAAAGTCTTGATTGTAATTGGGGAGTGAAATGACTTTGCGTGCCGAGATAGGTAAGGTCAGCCGGCCAAATTAGTCTATGGAGTGATCATTTTATTTATACTAAGTTCTAACTAACAGCTCACAAACGGCCGACTTTAAAAAACATAATAAACCGTTAATTACATGATAAGGTATTAAAATAAGGCCTAAACATACTAAAAAAATCCGTATCAATTTTTTTAGCAATACTTTATACTAGTCAACATTTTGCTGTAGTACTCCTAAAAATACTTTTCAGAGAATATCAGACATCTTCCAAGGATTTTCATAAACAACTGGCACAATCTAAGACTTTTCAATTTTATCCTACACTAGGAGGCGCCGAACCGTAGACGAGGTAAATATATCCTATAACGATATTTGGATGTTCAGCTATTCCTTCAAGCTGGTTAAAATGTATCCAGCCGTCTCGGCGTTATGAGAGGACAAAAGAAATTATCCCCAACAGCTGGCGCCAGACTGGCATGACGCCGCGCGCCCATTCAAAACAAAAGACGATCCTGACTCACGCTATAAAGATTTTTCCTTAGGGCCTTATCACACTTGCGATTTCCGAGCGAGTTTTCTATACAAATAAGCGTCGAGGCGAACTCGCTGCGTGATCGCCTTCATACAAAATGCGCTCGCAAATCGCAAGTGTGATCCTTATCACTTTATTACCTTAGAAAACTATCTTCAATACACATCTAGAATTCTATCCATACTAATATTATAAATGCGAAAGTGTGTCTGTCTGTCTGTTACCTCTTCACGCTTAAACCGCTGAACCGATTTAGATGAAATTTGGTATATAGATAGTTTCAGTCCCGGGGAAGTACATAGGATACTTTTCATCCCGAATAAATTTAGCGTTCCCGTGGTATGAGCGGGTAACACCGCGGGGCACAGCTAGTAATAGTATAAATAAAAAAAAAATGATGTGTTCATATAAACTTACCATGCCAACTCTCTTATTAACACTAATGAGCCTAAGGTTAAGGCTCTGCAAGCCGAGATGCACGGTGGGCGGCAGCACGGTGACCTCTTTGCCCGCCGTGGTGACCGCCGTGAGCGGCTCCGGCGGTATGGAGAGCACTTTGTTCACGGCCACCGTCGACGACATTAGACTCGGCACCCGTTTCATTATTTCTGAAATGAGAGTACCTAGTTGCTAAAAAAACCGGCCAAGTGCGAGACAGACTCGCGCACTGAGACAAATACTTATCCCATCTTAACTGGTTAAGTTTGTACCTGGTATGTATGGCGCCGGGTACAAGTGAGGTGCAAAGTTAACGCAACCGATCACGTTTGTCGTATGGGAGCTCGCTTAAATATTTATAGCGGCAACAGAAACACATCATCTGTGAAAATTTCAATTGTCTAACTATCACGGTTCATGATATACAGCCTAGTGGCAGACGGACAGTGGAAGTCTTAGTATAGTAGAAATTATCTAATCTAAGCTCATCCACTTACCTGCATTCACAATGGCATTGTGTCTAATACAATCTTATCTGCTTTTGTTCTAGTAACCGTCAACCAGTTACTTACAAAAAAAGGTTAGCACTACATTGCGTGGATATTGAATTTTCAACCTTATTCCTTGTTGAATAGGTTTAAAATGGTTGATAATGAGAGTTCATAGTCCTGTTTCTAGAGAGTACGTTTTACGTTTTGTACGTAAAATTCCAAAAAAGTTATGATCACCATTATTCTGTTAGTGTATTTTGTAGTCTAATGTCCAAGGAAATACAGTCGATAATCTACATTAACCTTCCAAGGTGGTTACAATCTGCTTTTACTACGAGATAGTTATGTTAATTTGTGGTTAACCACTCAATGTTATTGAGTTCTTAAGTGGATGAGCTTATTTTAGAGAATTTGTATTATAATAGGGTCCCGTTTTTTACCCTTTGGTTTGGGTGCGGAAACAAATACTACCTGTCACTTTCCTTTCGATACCGTGCGAGCAAGACACGTGACACTGAGTCGCGCGACAATCGAAGTCGCGGCAAGATATACTAGCCCTGCTGTTTTATAAATAATAATCACATTAATATTATTAAGGCGAAAGTTTGTGTGTGTTTAAGGCGACTCCTAATCCCAACGTCCTTGAGGATCTGGGCGGAGCCTAACGTTATTCCCCCCGCCGACCGTGCGCCCCCGGAACATTACTTCGTTCATAATCTCGTTGAGTGGCGTCCAAGCAGCTTCATACACTCGCATAGTCCGAGCGTGAGTTGAAGATCAACAAACCTTATACCTTATTTAAAGGCATTGAAAAATCTCGAAGTAAAATAAATCATTTACACAATGATATAATTATTTCGGATTACTAAATATCTATTTACCCACTACGGTAGAATATTAAAAATAAAATGCGTTAAAGCTATTTTCCAAAAAAACAAGTGAAATTAGCCATGAGGAAGTCTCGAATCGAAAAATACTTTTTAGTTTCTTTTGTATGTGTAGGTACCTACCAAAAATAGTTAAAATGCCGACAAGATTCTTGATTATACGTGTAAAATCATGCAGAAATAAAAAAATACCGTTTTTTAATAAATAAATCATATCGTGACCCAGCGGATGAACCGATATTTTAACATAGTAGTGGAGGCACAGCTTTATCCCCCGGGTCATGTTGCTCTAATGAAAAGATAAACTATAAATAATAGAGCGACAAACTCAACTTTACCGTTGGAAAACGGATTTACGTCCTTTACTTATAAACAGTGATAGTTTTTGACGTGACAACGTCTAATAAATTGATGAACGCCGGCCGCGCATACGAAAAAAGATGATGTAATTGTAGCAATACTTTAAGATGACGTCATTGTAGCAATACTTTGTAGCGCCGTGGAAGGGAAGGGGAACCACGTGACTGACACAAGCCTACGTCATCATGCTGTTCACAGATTCTCAAACTTTAAAATGTGGGAAGAGGGAAGAGGGAAGAGGGAAGAGGGAAGAGGGAAGAGGGAAGAGGGAAGAGGGAAGAGGGAAGAGGGAAGAGGGAAGAGGGAAGAGGGATTATAATTTTTTCTATATAAGCAAATTACGTTCTACGTTAAAAGGAACAACCATCGACTTGACTTTCGCAAGACACATTACAGCAGAAACACTTCCTTTCATTTCATATTTCTCCTATCATCGTCCTATCCTCAACAAAATCACTCAAATAGGAATTAGTTAAGTTTAAGTTTACATGTACAATGTTTTAGTAAACAAAATATATTTCTATAGTTAAAATTTGTGCAATTCTTATTTTCATTCAATTCCTTGTTCCTATTGTGCAATTGAATAATATTCATATCAATAAATATTCTACCGAGAATAAGACGTTGTCACGTAAAATCTTCCTTCGCCCGTAAAACCGACTTTACAGGCAACCATTTTTTATGACTACATTTTTCCCTATACTTGTTGATATTGACGATATTTTACTAGACGATATTTTTTTGTTTTTTTTTTCTATGTTCAAGGTCAATGGATACCCTATAAATGTTAATTTACTTGAGTGTCAAAATATACCGATGCTGGAAAGTAGAAATTATCTAAGCGACATTTTTGGGGATATCGAGTTTACACACTGTTGGGATCGGCAGATTTTTCTGTATCGAATGGGTTGAGTCTCGTATATATTAATATCTGTCTGATGACTTTTGTGTCGCTTATCCCGTCGGTGATTTAGATAATCTCTAAATTTTTTTTCTACTAAACGACTTCATTTTTGAGGTTTTTTTTTGCAAAATGGAGATTACATAAAAAGTTTTTTGCATAATAATGAACCTTAGAGCTTTTTTACTTATTTGTCAAAACAGATCAAACAACTTGGATAATTTTTCTTTATTGCAACTAACCTTGCACTTGTTGGTTAACTGTTTTTACCTGATCGTAAAATATATTTTAATGTCGTTTGAGGCAATTTACCTATGTCTTTATGATAAAAATAACATAAAGGTAAATTATGAAAGAAAAATTGAATGTGATCCACTGCAATGTAAGCAGGACTCGAACCTGCGACCCTAAGTTTCCGGCGTAGTGCTCTACCAACTGAGCTATCATATCGTTACGTCAATCACACTAAATCTTTGATTCCATAATTCTTCGCTACTGGAGCGCCCTCTGTGTCATGTGTGTTTAAAATGCTTATGCGCATTAGCCAAAAAGTAAAAATGTGGTATTTTCACATTATTAAACAGAATCGATATAAGATTCTATAAAAAAAATAACATAGATTAAATTACCTGATTGTCGTATCTTAACTATTGGCGTTTATCCAAATTTACCTGCTTTGATACTATAAAACCATTGTCGCCTATCCTTTTTTACTTTGATCGACTACTGTCACTTATCTTGAATTGCTTGAATGACAATTGAGTCGTATTTGTCGCATAGAATGTACTAAAAAACAAATATTTTCGTTAAATTGGTAGTTAGATAACTTTACCGGTTCTGTTTTATAAAATATCACACATTTAGTAGTAATTCAATATATTTATAAAGGCCGTTAGGCCCACCTGCGGTGTAAATCTGTGTCTGTGGCGCTAAGGCATTACTTTGGACTCGCTTGATGGACCCAAACGCCATCTCACTCAAACAGTGTCTTACGAGACGTCACTTATACCACACAGAGTTGTAGGTAGTTTTGTTATTCTTGTTAGGATAGGATATTAACTCATTGCAATTGTAAAACTTGAAATTTCACGTAGTTCGTGATTTAAAATTCCTTAATGAGTACCGAGTGACTGCAGTCTTGAGAACTCTTGTGCTGTTTTCATTAGTCATAGCTATCGTTTGCTACCATACATTGGTCTAGAACTACTGGAAATCTTTCAGCAGATCACACATATAAATTGATAAAATTGAAATTTCACGTGATATCTGATGAATAAATCTTTAACATTTCTAGAGCAGTTTTTTTTGTATTTGCGTAGTTGGACCATAAGTTTTTGTCTTAGAGAACTTTAAGTGTCACTTCATTAATTTAATGTTTGAAAATAAATATTTTCCTCTAATTAAAACATTAATCGTGAGGTTTTATTGTACGATAAATAGCTTTTCATGTCTGTAATATTTCCTACAAAGTCGATTAGATAATTTTTCTTGATTTATTTCTTGCTGATTTATGCACATTTATATATTTACCTGACTATAAAATGAGCATGCACATATATGTTGTTAACTGTGTTGATTGTTGTGTAATAGATTATACTATTTTACCTGACTAATTTCTCGGGAAACGTGTCGTTTAGATAATTTTACCTAATTCTATTTTGACGGCCATTTTGCGCAAGCGACGCTAAATCCTAAAATATTCCATTAATAGACAAAATAACAAAAGCAACATGTAAAAAACATGATACCTATTGTTTATATAAAATGAGCATCGTATGCACATAGATATTGTTTACTGTGTTGATTGTTATGTAAAATGTAGATTATACTACTTTACCTGACTAATATCTCGGGAAACGTGTCGTTTAGATAATTTTACCTAATTCTATTTGACAGCCATTTTGCGTAAGCGATGCTAAATTTTAAATTATTCCATTAATAGACAAAACAACAAAAGCGACATGCAGAGAACATGATGTTGTTTATAATTATAAAATGCTTCACTTAAAAAGTAGGTCCACAGAATATTTAATAACTTTTTATTTTTTTGAAAAAGTTGGTAGTTTTTTAGATCTCCTGTAAAGTTAGCTCTGTGTCTCTTGGATAATTTTCCTTTCCAGCGTAGATACGTTTTTTTGCGGCATAAAGAGCCGTATCTTTTTTTTACGTTAACTTAGAAGTTCGATTTTTTACAGCTTCAAGGGACTGTAGACCAATGTACGACGTGTAGACGGTTTTAATTTAAACTCGACACCTACACGCGTTACCGAGATAAAGGGTCGTTACAGAAAGACGGACGGTCAGCAAAATGATCCTATGGGTTCCGATTTTTCCGGTAAAAATACCTAAATCTATAAATAATGAGGTTTATCACTTTTAATCAGTATATATGAAATTTAGCCGATAAAAATAAAATTTCAAGATGGAAAAAGTTATTCATAACCAGGCTAGTTTTAAATGTTTACCATTTTATAGTGCAAAGGTAGGTTTTGAAGTTTAAGAAGGTAATAACATATTTTGATGGTGTAATGTGATATATGAATACAATAAATAGTACTTCATGTGACTGTACATAATGAAGGGTATTAAACACGAGTGTGGGTTTATGAAACGAGCCGAAGGCAAGTTTCATAATAACATCACACGAGTGTTTTAATGCCTAATTATGTACAGTTACATAGACTACTTTATCTAGCCACATATCATAAGCCTCCATGATGCATTCAGAAGTCGCACATTATAACAAATATTACCCGGTAATGGCGGTAATGAAGTTTTTTGGCAGCTGTCATTGTTTTTATTATAATTCAGAGACAAACTAGAGTCGGCCCTAACAATCATATCGTTCGATATCTTACTTACGTGTGACATTTGTAAAATTTTTTGAAAATTGACAATTCATTTCGAACTAAACTTCATCTCGATTGATATTAGAATAGTCAAATCAAATTTCTTTGTTTTTCAGAGATGTTCGAAATGTGAATAAATAATACTATCGAAATAAGAAATTTGTGCTAAAAAACAGTCTATTTTTATGGTGGTCATAATGTGCCGTTCTTGAACGCATCATGGAGGGCTTATGATATTTGGATAGATAAAAGATTTAATAAAATAACAAGCTTTCGATAACTGAATGTACATATACATGACTCAAATGTTTTTTTTCTTCAGATTATTATGCATATAAGCCTGTGCCGTCCCTTGGTCGGGTAAAGGCCTCTATCTTTTTTCCACTCGTCCTTATTTAGATCAGCAATGTCCAACCCTTTTGTAATACATCCAGGTAGTCCCACCATCTCCATCGTGATCTACCGTGACGCCGAATTTTATTGGGTGGGTGTAGATTTCTTGATCTGCAGATCGGTTGACTTGCGGCAAACGTGTCAGCTCTACTTTAGTTTAGCGGTTGTCTGGGTTACGTAAGCTATTTGGGTTTTGGCGTTCCTTCCGCGATCGATTAATTTGATCCAAGATCGTTTCATTGCCCTCTGGCAAACTTAGAGAGAAAAATTCTGAGCATTAGTCAAAAATCAAGTCCGGGCATTACGATGAGTCTAAATAAAGTTATATATTAAAAGCTTTTCTTTAACTTGCAATGTATGTATGTATGTATGTATCTAAGTATGTTTGTTCGGGTGAAATCTTGCAGCTCAATTTTGAAGCAGATATCGTCAACCGATTGAGCTGAAATTTTGCATACTTACTTAACTTTGATGACAATACAATAATATGTTACCATGGGGCTGATCTGATGATGGAGCCGGAAGGTGGCCATAGTAACTCTATAATAGAATAAGCAATCCTACCGAACTTGGGCTCTTTAGAATCGTCTCAGTGAGCATTTGATAGATATCCAAAGAAAAGTTCACTCGGCTATAAAAGCTTGCCACTAAAATGTAATTTTTGACAGAAACTTATGTTTTCATTAATTCAACTGTAATCCGATCATTAATATATGGCTTTTAAACGATATGTAATAAAAATCAGGTTTTTATTTTATAAACGGTAAACAATTGGAACAGAACTTATGGCCAGGCTAGGTATGTCTAGCTAGGCCCGGCTAATATATCAATAAATACTAACGCTCATTTAGATTTAAATATGAAGTGGGAAATTTATTGATGCAAATATGTATTCTGACTATATGTACATAAATAAGCCCTCATGCCAAAATTGTCACTTGCCTTCTTGGACTAGAAAATTATTGTAATTTTTGATAATGTATTTTTATATCATATGCCATGTACTGTACTAGTGACGCAACGAATGTGAATGCTTACAATAAATATTCGTATTCGTAAATTAGCGTTTTACCGAATATTACAATGGTATTCAAACGAACAATACTTGTTCTGCATTACGATATTCATATCTCTTAGGGTTGAATTCATAAAGATCATTAGACGTTATCATACTTAAATATCTGTATTATCAGATTTTTTTTTACTAACCGAAATACCTAAGGTACTCTAATATTACACAGAGAAGGGCCCTAAAACCCACACCAAAAGTGTTATTTTCTGGGAATCCTGTCTGGTGTGGGCCCATGACTTAGAATATCTAAGTATTCAAATGTGATGATGATGACAATTTTTTTATAAGTACTTAAAATTAATAGATACCTTAATACGAAAAAAACAGTTGAATTTAATTCTATATGAAAATGAGTGCTTTTTGTTATGTCGCATAGCGTAGTCGTGTGAAAAAACCAAACGAACTACACTCTCTTAAAATACACTTCAAACGCACGAAGTCAGATCGAACCTCCGCGGGATCCGGTACTATAACAATTTTCCGTAACTAGATGGATCGCGAGAGCAAGTGACACAGCCTTCCCCTTCGACGGTTAGATTTACACTGAGCTCGCAGCCCGGGCACGGCCGGGCTCGCGGAAATTCAGTTTTTTTGATGCTTTATTAGACCAAATTTCCATTTTACTAACTTTTAAACAATACGATTAAAGATCAATGAATTGTCAATGTTCTTGCGAAAGAGCCGTGTAAATATCACTTGTAGTTTAGAAGCCTTAGGGAATTGAAAATTGAAAACGACCCTATTTCAACAATTATTTTTTCCATAGTAATTATTGCTTTAAAAAAAAATCCAACTATAATTTTTTAGAAGAAATAGTCAAAAATAACATATATTTTTTTCAGATTTTTCCGTTGGCTAGATTACGAGCCTTAGGACTTTAAAAATCACCATTCCACGTACGGAGTCGCCTTAAGTGTAAGATTGTTACTTATTCATGCTCAAACGGCTGGACGAATTTTGATGAGCCGCGCGGCGCGGCTAGTGATAAATAAATCGGTCAATCTCTTGTATACACTATGTCTTTTATTCTATTTTAGATAGGCAACGTCGATATTCTTACCGCTCTCAGCAAGGAACCAGAAAGCCTTGCAGAACTCGACGCTGGCGGATTGGGATATGTTGACTATTCGGCGCGCGCGCATCTCAGGGTCGATCAGGTACTGGCCGCCGGTCCACACCGAGCTGATTAGGTTTCCGTGGCTGTAATATGCCTCGGAGAATCCCGCCATGCATATCGATATGCCCTTTAATATGCCGCGCATTGAAGGTAGGAACTGAAAATGGATACACGGTTTAATTATACAACAAATACTATAATATTATCGTGTAGAGCATCTACTTCTTTACTTTGTGAAAGTATACTCGTAACGTAATTTCACTGTCTAAAAACGGACTTAAGAAGGTCGTTAGTCAGTTGTGTAGTTTTTTTTATAAAAGACTTTTCATTCGACCAACTTCTTTTTGTCTGGATTGCAATCGGTTATTTTGTTTTTCTAATACAAATAAACATTGTTTGAATACACGTAACAAACATCGAGCGCTTTATTATTTGAAGTCAGTTAAACCACGAATCAGTTTGATGCAAAATTGTTACTTTGCTTTGTTTTAGGGTAGTTTGCTATTTGATTAAACCCTAACAACACATAAAATAATCAGATTAACAATCCAATTTACCTGAAACCCTAAACATCTTCCATAGAAGCAGTACTGGTTTATCGTATCAGCTTGCGAGAACAACTCCTCGGGCGACCTGGCTTCGGAAGGGAACAGGTCGCCAGGTGGCGACCAGGACAGCAGGGTGTGGACATGATGGAGGCACGTGCCGAGCGAGGCGAGGAGCTGCCCGCAGGATTCTACTTCTCTGAAAACCATTACGATTTCATGTAAGTATATCTGCGGCGTAGGTACCTCAAGTAGCAAATATGTTACACAAGTGCATATGCAGAGGTTATAATATAACTCTAATTTAAGCTAGATATGAGCTGTATAAGCGCTTACGCGGATGGCGCATTTTGCAGACACCTGCCAAGTCCCGGGTTCGAATCCCGGCCAGGGCAAATATTTGTGTGATGAACTCGAATATTTATTCTTGTATATATTATGTATATCGTCGTCTAGTACCCATAGTACAAGCTTTGCTTAGTTTGGGACTAGGTCGATTTGTGTCCCATGTCAATTTTTTATACAGTCTGCGTGCTGCTTGGGTATTTCCTTCGCAAATCTATAATTTCCCCTAACGTCTGCTAATTAAAAAAAAACGGATGTTTATTTGTCGATCCGCAGATCGGCGAGTGGAGGCCACAGGTGCAAGCGGTGGGACGAGAAGCGCAGCGTTCCGCTATGGCCGCCTCCCGCCACTCCGCTAACCGTGCGAATTTGTGGCCTGGCTATTAAACTATATGGTTTGGTGAATATTTCAAACAGTTTTTATGATTATTTCCTGATAGTAAGTCGCGATAATTATACAATACTAAATCCTGCGTTTCGATTTCATAAAAAGTTAAATCTTCTAATTGACCAGATATTTTTGTATAAGTCTAAACTTAGAGTACAGTAATGTCGGCCACTATGCGGAGCGCTAGCTGCAGATTTTAATTCTCGCTTTCTATCTAACTTTAATTTGTTTTATTATGATGCACAACACCAGTTCAATAAATGATGCACAAGTATTGATGATGTATGACGTAGAATGATGTTTTTCAATAGAGCAGATGCAATCCTGACTGACATTATAAATGGAAGTATACGTATACGTCACATTGTCATTTATTTATTTATTTATTTAAATTAGTTACACAGCATATAACAGTAAATAAACCAAGGCACTGTGAACTACAAAATTACATTACAAAAAAAACTTAAATCGAATTTGATTTAGGCGACGTAACAGCGTGGCTGCGTTGCGTCGTCTGATCTGGTGCAGGATTCGGCATATGAACAGTTGTAAACAAATGAATAATTGACCTGTAGACTTAAAGATGTCAGTGATCATTTACAGCTATTTGCCGCAAAAAGTGATGTATACTGAGTCATCTATTACTAGGTAGATATAAAAAAAATATCTAAAATTATATAAAAAAATTATGTTTTCTTTAGAGAGGGCCTAGGGGAGGGCATAATACACAGACAACCCCCACTAGACGGAGCATGTAAGGCGACCCGCGCGCACCAACGATATGGTACAGCAGAACATTAAAGTATCAACACGGCGGCCACCGTTTAGTTGCGTCCTTGTTTATGATCCATGCGTACGTCAACGAAAAAAGAAATTAAATAAATAACATGGCAAATTGTAGTGTTAAGTGGTGTAGAGAGACCTCATAAGCATGGCGCAAGGACGCATGGCCGCCTTGTTGATACTTTAATGTTCTGCCGTACCCTTTGAGTATTTATATTTAGACAGGAGATGCCATGCATGGGCGACCCCCTCCGGCAAAATAATTGGTCAAATGGTCAAGCACGTTATATAAAACTACTTAAAGTCACTTCACTGTCATTTTGCATCATTCCGTGTCGCGTGACATTTCTCTTCAAAAATGGTGAATTGTGCAGTATTTTCGTGTAAAAGACGATCCGACACCTCAAATTCGCCACAAGATCGCGTTTCCTATCACAGGTAAGTGTTTTTATTAACTATTAAATGTGTATTGAAGTACAATCTCCATTGAAAGAAAAAACCGTTGCGATACGTAAACGACAGAAAAATGTAAACATAAAACGGTGGTACAGGGGCGAGGGATGTGACAAAGTCAAAACCACGACTCAACATTTGAATGAATCATTCATTCATTCGATCACTGCAGTTCGTTTAATAGTTAGTGTATTATTAGATACTTGCGACCCTCCCGGCTTCGCACGGGTGCAAAACTGATAAATTATGCATGTATTATACATATTATAAACCTTCCACTTGAATCACTCTATCTATTAAGAAAAACTGCGTCATAATCCGTTGCGTAGTTCTAAAGATCTAAGCATACATAGGGACAGACAGACAAACAGGCAGACAGCAAGAAGCGACTTTGTTCTATACGATGTAGTGATTGAATTTAATAATAGGTATAGATGTATGTTATTTTTAAATCTTGCAAGGTGAATTAGAAATATTACCTTTCTCTAGACATACGATGTTGAAATTTAATATGAAAATGAAAATAATTCTTTGCTAAAAGTATATTTAAATATATATAAAAGGAACATTTAATGCTGGGCTATGAGTATATGCGTTATTCATATACTATTATTTATAGACTTTATTTCATATTCTTTCCATCTTCACTGCTGCCTCCTTATTTCCTTATTCTTCTTTTCTTTTATAGAATGAGAAATGAGGATATGCCGTAGAAGAACCAAGGTAACCGGCATAGCTCACAGGACTGCACGATTGAAGTGGCAATGAGCAAGCCATGTAGCCCGGAGAATCGATGGCCGTTAGGTCAGCAAAGTGCTAGAGTGGCGACCACGTATAGGAAAGCGCAGCATAGCGAGGGTTGTGACGATTCTTGGGGAGGCCTATGTTCAGCAGTGGACGTCTGTGGCTGATAGATAGATGAATATATTTACTTAATTATAACTTTTTTTATTTTATTTTATATGTGGTAATTCTAATTAAATTAATAACAATTTGTTTTATTGTTTTCTCTTTACTCATTATTTACTTATATCTTTAAATCACTTTATATGTTGTTTCATATTAATCACCTTTATTTTTAGATGGGCGTATGTTCTTTTCCTGAAGGTTATATTCACTGACCTCTAAACTACAAGCACGTTGGACTAAATATTCCATAGGGAATGACAGTTGTTTTCAGTGCCCATTCAAAGCATCCTGCGTGAACGTCTACTAAAATTGACATTTCAGGCAAACCGTTCTTTGATCTGTGACGATCTGTGAATCTCTAATATTAGACCCATGGACGCTCACACAACTTGCACATAGCTATCAGCTCCAAAATGGCGAAAATGAAATGTTTTCATTTTAGCAACGACAATATGAAGTCGAGTGTACTTGTTTTAGAAGTCCGTGATTGTTTAAGCCCGAAACAACCGCGGGCGACAGTTTTATTTTACAGTTTAGTTATGCGAGAGTGATAAGGACACAATAAATATAGACAGATATACATAGAAACAAATATATTTATTGGATAACATCTTCAATATACAGAATTTACAGTTTTCAAATTTCACAATAGATAGTACCTATAAGACAGTTCAGTTCATTCATTAAAATGAATTGACTCATTCTTCGTATGTGTCCCATCACTATGTTTTTCTTATGTATGCTGCACAGTTACGTGAAAACAGTATCTGTGTGCATGTCATTTTTGATGTGTTGAATTTTGCTGTAGTGTGCGTTTATCGCAATAGCAAAATTTGTGTCTGTTGAGTTATTCGTCTTTTGGTGGTGTGCTGTACGTGTTTACCTCACCCCCCGCTAAAATTGGCGAAAAAATTTGTTCGAAGAGTTTACGTTATGACACCTCCATTGTCTATAAATACTCAAAGGCCGTACCATATCGTTGGTGCGCGCGGGTCGCCTTACATGCTCCGTCTAGTGGGGGTTGTCTGTGGCCTAATTTCAAAATATTAACATAACGTTGTGGCTGCACCAATAAGAAGACCAATTATGATGTGACCGAAAGACAACAGATGTATACAAAAAAATTACACCTGATGCCTGAGGCTTTCTTTGTCGAAATCCTGCTAGGCAAAGTTAACGAGGTAAGAGGCAGAGGAAGACCAAGACTAACTTATTATAATCAAATGGAAGAAAAACGTAGTCACCTCTAATACAGAACTCTTAATTTAACTAAACCTTTTTTAACATCATAGTCGCTTTAGCCTCGCGGCTCTCTCTTACTAGGGGCGAGAACGCGCGAGGGTTCCGTACGAAGTACGAAAGTACTGATTGGCTTTTTAACGGCTCCAAGAGGTAGCAGACCTGAGTATTTGATATTCATTTAATTTCAGCTTGATACCTTCACGCGTTCCTGAGAAGGTCTTGACGGTTAACAAAGTGAACCTATGAGGGTTCCGTTTTTGCCGATTGAGGTACGGAACCCTAAAAACGGTCCACCCACTTAAGCTTACCTGAATATAAATTGTTCGTATGTAAATGCAGGTTGTATCGGTAATTTCAATTGAACTTAGAATAAAAGCGATGAATCACTAGGTATGTCCTTACCGTGGAACACAGTACAGATATGTCATAATCAATTTCCGTGATTATGATAACTATACTATTTGTTAGGTGTTGATAAAGATAAATTTAAATGCGGATGTTGTGCATTTTCTAGGTGTAAAAGCATTTAACGTACCTACTTATGCCAACATTCCAATTAAAGTATACTATTAAAAAAAAAATAAGGGCCAAATCATGACTGATGCGGATTTTAAACCCCTCTAATACATGATGATTGATGACCATATAAGGAAAGAAGTAAATATGGGATTTGAAATTACGTACTTTTAACTCACGTTTGCGGTGTTCCCTTCACTAATATTTATATGAAAATCCCAAATTAGTAAAGTATAAAATTTCAAGCGGCCTTTATTTTCTATTCGATTCGTATCTCTTCTTTCCCCTTCTCCCATCATTTTCGCAAATTTGGATATGGTTAAAAAATCCGAATATAATGTAATGATGATGTCCTCCCAACGTATCCGTCGACGGCGACACCCTAACAAGAACGTATAAATTTACGTTTGTCTTCGCGCGTGACCGCGGGCATGACTAGCAAACCCGAATTAGGTTTTGAAAGTGCGGCAGCATGTAGCACAGTATAGGGCCCCCATCTGTGTTATAAGTGTAGTGGTAGCCACAGCCCTACCGGCCTTAACACTACACTTATCAAGGAATATGTTCATATTTAACCCCTTTTAGTTCAAAAAAAGCACAAGTTACTTCACGTGGCGAATCACACATGCGTTGGACTTAGGGACTAACAATTTATAAAGCCTGCTTTGGGAAATTCGTTGCATATAGTCCAGCAGCAAAAGTAGCTAAGCGAAATAACGTGCTCACAATGGTCTGTACGACTCTTAATTTTCTTGAAAATAGAGTGTGTAACTTTTTTAAGCATCTGGCGTGCGTAGCAACTTCCGTTGCTAACTGTACCAGAAGTATCACTAATGGAAAGACTCATGGCATGATCATGACCGCTCTGCCAATAGGGAATCGAAGTGTGAACAGTGTTTATATTCAGGGGATCCCAAACTGTATGCCGCGGCGCCCAGTTGGACTGAAAGCATTGAGGCCCTTTGATTTAGTGTTTTCCGGAAACTAGACTTCGCTATTTCGGCTGGTTGAGCGTCGGTACCAAACACTTTAAGTTTGAGAATCTCTGGTAAGGTCGCCGAGATTCAACATTCTCAGATTGACATAAATAGGTAAGTATCTCGTTCAAATAGTGCTTTCCTTGACCCAGTGTAGCGCGCACATAAGGAAGATGGCGCGATTTAATGACCGAGTGACGTAAACAACAGATGGGCGCCAAGTGCTCTAAGATTCATTTACTTATTGTATCGTATCTAAAAATAACTCGGACTCTTAGAGAATATAAATGATAATGAACCGTAAAATTTAAATAACCATTTCATTATTTTTTCGTTTTATGGCATATCCTTTTGCATTTTGGTTATATAGAGAAACTAGCGGCCCGCCTCGGCTTCGCACGGGTGCAATGCTGATAAATTATGCATGTATTATACCTTTAAAACTTCCTCCTGAATCACTCTATATTACATAAGGACAGAAAGACAGACAACAGGAAGAGACTTTGTTTTAGACTATGTAATATTATAAATACTTAAATATGGACATAGAAAACATCCATGGCCCAAAAATAAAGTATTCGTGTTCATCACATCATTTGTCCATGTCGGGATTCGAACCCACCGACCACCAGCTCATCGACGTTAAAAAACTTTTCCAAATCCCAAACAGATGCTGACCTAATGATCATATGGCTAACGCCCCGATCCCTAACAATATTTACATCTCCCTTAGGCCGTAAGTGGGAGAAAATCTCGCTTCCTGGTCAAGGCCAGACGTAAAACTAGACGAACGACGGGCTTTAATCTTAAAGCCCCACACAAATACTTGCAATCTGGGTCATTCACCGCCCTAGGGATGTAATGTATTATTACACGCATGAACGTGTCTACCAGCCGGCAGGCTGGTCAAAGTGCAGCTGATCTGATTAGTAAGAATTATTAGATCAACATTTTCTAACCATGCAACATTATCGGAACCCGATATTTTTTTTTTATAATAACTTACCTCACGAAATATCCTTTTCGGAACAGCAAAGCGTCTCTTCCAGTGCAGACTTGGCGGCTCAGTTTCAGACCGTGAAGTACACAGGAGTCCACTACTGAGACGAAACTTCGGTAACCATTGCCGGGGGAAGACGCATCAAAGTCGTACAATGGGGCTACCTGTGGAATATGGGATATTCAATTAAACATGTGACGTTTTTATTGTTGCTTGTTTACTGTAGAGTGGCCATTTGTTTGCGTCCTTATTGGTAAGCAACAAAGTGGACCCTGTTCTCACTTGGGTTGACCAGATGGTTTTGCAGTCTACTATTCCGCCACCAAACTCCCTTAGGAATTACTGATTAAGAGTGAAAAGTGCCTATTAAATCCATACTAATCCATACTAATATTATAAATGCGAAAGTGTGTCTGTCTGTCTGTTACCTCTTCACGCTTAAACTGCTGAATCGATTTTGATGAAATTTGGCATGGAGATAGTTTAAGATCCGAGGAAGGACATAGGATAGTTTTCATCCTGGAAATTATCCCTAGTAAAAAGATTGAAAAGAGAGTACCTAAGTAATTCATGATGACATTGATGACCCTGTAGGAAATGTAATTATTAGACCAAAAGCACAATTGCTCTTACATTTGCTTAGGCGCAATAATAATTAAGGTGATTAGGTGGAAATAACTTGGAACAACTCATGGTGACTGGAAAGGTCGATGGGAAGCGTCCAAGGGGCCGGTCACCGATGAGGTGGTCTGACCAAATCTGCTCATCATTGGACACCAAGCTACACAACGCACTCCATGAAGCCAAGGACAGATCTAGGTGGTGAAACACGGTCCGGAGCATAATGACCCAGCTACGGGGAAATCACGACCCTCAGTAATGAGGACATCGACGCGAGGAGGAGGAGGAGGTGGATATCTATCCTGTTTTACGAGGTTGCAAGTATGGATACTTCCAAGTTCCACGCGGACGTAGTCGCGGGCAAAAGCTAGTGAGTAAAATAAAATAAAATTGTTTTTGCTGCATGATTGTATAATATACCTAACTATAAATATTATGGGGTTTTCAATTATTCCCGAACTTTGACTTTACCATGAAACACTTGTTTTCATATACAGGCTTATATTATAACCTGCAACCAAAAAGATAAGTAAGATGACCATATGTGTGGGTTGTTTACTGTGTTACTTATCAAGTAGATAACAATTTACTGTTTTTATCATACTGTAAACAATGCTAATAATGTGACAATGACTGAGACCTCTTTGTTTACTTTGGAATTGCTCATGGAAAATAAACACTTTCTAAACAAATGAAGGTATTAAGCATTTAGGTATATTTTATCCTTTTTGCATATAGGATCCTTTTTGCTCTGTCATCAAAGGAAGCACATGTGGAGGCACATCATAAAAACAAGGTGAAGCACCCACATCCTCCTCACCTCACCTGTCATGACGGAGCACCCAAAGAGATAGTGTGGTCCTTCTTTGAATCTTTGATTGATTTTGATAACAAAAGTTTATATCATGCATACTTTAGGTTTCTATAGTTGTATTTGCACCCATTCTTAAGATCAATGCATGCAATAAGATTTATCTGGCTAACACAGAATCAGCGGCAACAAAACGTTTTATACTACATTGTCATGATGTTGAACACATGTCACATTAACATTGATTTCATTGTACAATAATAGTAGCCTCATTTAACATAATTACTACAGATGCTTTATCTTAATAGTTTCACCTATGCCCCCACACATGTCTTACAAGTCAGTGTACTTATCAACTAAATGTTTAATTTATTAATAAAGCCTGGCTATATGATTGATTTGGAATTTATTGTATTTAGAGCCGCAGACAGGATTTAACTGAACATGAACTTAGTTCATTTGGAGAGTGAATAACAAATTGTATGACTACATTCCTAGACATAAAATACTGATATGAAAAAGATGTTGTATTTTCAGTCTATTAGAATTTTTCATATGGATATTCTGTGAATGAATCTCTATTCCACTTTGGTTCCATAGATTATAAGTCAAATTAGTCATAGGTATGATATGATTACACAGTTCCTTACAAGGCAAATAAATAATGTTTTTTACAACTCCTTTGAACAGATATTGACTTATGCATTACAATATTACTCTATTTCTGGATAACCAGCAAATGACCATTCTATGAACTCACATCCACAATGATCATTAAGTATGACATATTTATTGTTTACCGTAACATTACTCATTCTAACAGATTTTATGATTGTTGATTTGTGGTTTAGACTGGGATATTAATGAAGCATTCATACAGATCAATCAACTGGGTAACATGATTTTTCATGACAGAAACAGCATTTAAAATCCAGTTCCAATATAAAATAAAAACAATTTTTTACGATATTGGTTACTAAGTAGGTAACTACACAGAAGTCACAGAATAACACATGTAACATTTTAAGCTACACTCTTTTTTCACATAGTTTTTATAAATACATTGTGTATAGTTGATAAGAATTGAATACCCGAGTAGATTGAAGATTTTTTTAAGTTTTTGATTAAACTTGATTATTTCACAATATTATTCTTAGATATAAGAGGGCTCACCTTTCGAACATGGTCTACCAGCGGCCACACCGTGTCTATGTGATCCATGAGAGTCATGAACCCCTGGTACAGCCTCTGGCCATTCTCACTGTCGTCAGGCTGGAAGAAAGTGGCGTTGTTCTGGCACGAGTCCTTCAGTGCCTCGTACATCGCGTAGGACGGCGGAGCCCCATCTCCCGACTCCTCGCAGCACAATGCCGCTTTAGCAGGAGTCTCCGTAAAAGACATCTTGGAATATTTTACCACAGTGTAGCAAAATCGGCGTGCCGAGCGACTAAACAACTTCAGTTTCATCTGCAACGATTTTAATACAATAAACATATCACGCACTCTATTTGTTATGCACGATTATTGTCACGATTGAATTAATAATTACAGAGTGCGCTGCAATGTGAGGTTACTGCCATTGTGTAACGGTTACGTTACGCTTTCTGTCAACCGATTTTATTAGTTAAACAGCTGTTCATTATAGTCAATACGGTATATTAATGGAATTGCGAATTATTCGTATTTTCGCAGTGCCCATTTACGTCAAAGAACGGCTCGAGCGAGCGGATAGAGCAATGCGAAACGACAAATTGACATTGACAGTTTTCACTTTTCAGCAGCAGTTCTAGTTTGCAACACAGAAAAATAGCGTTCAAATTATTTTTCTGTCAGGCCATAAAAAATTTAATACCATTATTTTGTTTTTTGGAAATCATAATAATTGTTTGTTTAATAATATGTTTTAACAATACACTGTGAAGTTAATTTAATGTTATCACATTTTTTTACTGCTTTTGCTTATATAACTTATAATTTACTTACTTTTTTACTATTATTTGACATCTGCCAGATCTGACAATTAATTACTTAATAAGGAGTGTGGATTAGTATCCAATAAAATCTCATACATATGTGAATTCGATCAGTTGTTGCCAAGTTGTTGCTGATAATTAATTTGTTTCAAACAAATGTAATAACTTGAATCACTAACGTGCACTCTAACCGCGTATATTTTATAATAAATCCAACCTTGGAAACTTTGTTAGATAGACGTTTTGCAGACCCGCGTATCCGCTGTTTATTGAACATTATAATTACTCGTCGGTTACATAATACAAGTCTGTTCATTATTACGTTAAAATATTTTTGTAAATTAAACTGTTAAAAAGTAAAAACGAAATAATAAGTCCTGTTCTAAAACATGGATAGGATTTCGAACAATGCGGACGTGACATACGACCTCAATCTCAATAGCAATTAAAAAAAATGTTGCATATGCGTGCGCTACTTCAAAAAAGTTTTATCAGGTTCAGTTTCGTTATTTATATTTTTTATTTATTTATTAAAATCCCCTTAAATATTTACTTTACTTTGGTTTTATTGTTGTATATATTTGTCATAATTTAATATAATTATTCAAAATAATTATTTTACGCACGTGCATAACGCGGCAAAGACAATTAGTGCTCAAGTCAAAATAATTTTTATTTCTGAACGCACATCAAATCAAGTGACAATGACTGACAGTGCTGACACTGCTGACACTGAAACTGTCAGATTGTCAGAATAATAGTAAGGTTGTTTTGTTTATAAAATGCTGCAATAATTCGCGGTTATAAAATAAAAATAGTGCTTTATTAAACATGGAAGAGATATCAATGGAAACCGACCTAATCGAACCAGTTCAAAAAGATACAACTGTTGACTTATTATCGGAGCATTTGGCCACCGGCGTCGAGGAAGTTTTATTTCAGTATCCTACTTTATTTAGCAGCAAAACGTTATTTGAACTATGCAATTCTTCTTGGTCCAGTTCGCCTAAAGCTAGAGTGGATGTGCAGCCTTATCTGCGGGGCTGTAAATGGTCTCCAGATGGGACCTGTTGTCTCTCTGTTGTGAATAATGATGGAGTGCATGTAACTGAACTTCCCAGAGATTTGTATACGGAGTCGGCGAAACCAGACCGTACGATAGATGTCTTGGACTCGGTCATACATGTCAAGGAGGCAGGTCTGGTTTATGACTTTTGTTGGTATCCGAGTATGAATAGTAGTGTTCCTGAAACTTGTTGGTAAGTGAAAGTCCGTACCTGAGAAGCATAAGACTGTAAGTGCCTCCGTAGCTGAGAAGCATAACCCTCTAAGTTCATGCATTTGACTTAGGACTTCATTATATTGTTTTGGTTCTCAGGTATGCCATACAGAATTTTATTCAGAGATTGTGTACATGATGAATCTTAGGCTACTTTTTGTTACTAAAATGTAATGTTTCTTGCATGAATTTGATTTTATAATAGAATGAGTTGACAATTATATCAGAAATAGTGAGACTAGTTGTTAAATAAAGATAATTATTAAGTTGAAGAGAGGATATGAACTACTCCAGCAGAACACTGTTTTTTTTATTTTGACACTTAGGAGTTAATTAAAAGAAAGAAAAAAAAAACATTTGCTTTATTATTTTTAATTTATTTACTAGTTGGTTGACAACAAGGCAGAATGCACCAGTTCAAATGTGGGATGCATTTGATGGTTCATTGAGATGTTCCTACAGAGGCTACAACCCGGTGGATGAGATGGAGCCAGCAGTCACAGTGGCATTCACACTTGACGGAGCTAGGATTTTAGCAGGGTATAAGAAAGTGATTAGGACTTTTGATGTGGAACGGTAATTATTATGATAATACATATTTTATACATAATTAAACTCTAATTTTACATTCAAGACAAAGAAATTAACCAACAGTGTGTCACTGTCAAAAGATTTATGTTATTAATAGTGGTAGTTATTTTATTTACTATAGGTAGTTATTCTTTTACAGACATATTTGTGTCAGAGCAGTGTGAAATCGAATGAAAATGAAAAATTTATTCATAACATTGTTAAAAGTTTGTTTGTGCTTCATAATTATTTACTTTTTTTAAATTTTGTTTTACTTATTTATTCAAGGCAATCAGTGACTTGAATCCTTAAATAGCCAGCTGTTTGAAAAAACAAGCAGTCTTAGTCTTACTCTAATCTCACACAAATATACTGGATACAACACACTCACTTTCAAATTCTGTTTAAATATTTTAATATGTTCAAGTTTATATGTCTACATTGGGTGACACCCTGATACTGGTAAAATTAAATGAGTACATCAGTATAGTGCAGTAGTTTATTGAAGTCTTTTAGCATTTATAATGTGATTTTTTTAAACCACCAGTCATCTAAGACATTGTAGGCAGAAGGATAAATATTTTTTAAATTTTTTTTCCAGACCAGGCAGAGACTGTGCCGAGCATAAGATCACATTCCCTGCATCCTGTTTTGCAATGGACAGCAACATGCTTGCCATTGGCTCCTGGAATACTACTATAAACCTCTTTAATGTCAATGAAATGGGGGGTTATAAAAGCATTGGCAAGATGCATGGTCATTCAGGTTGATACATTTTATATGGTATTTTTTTTTTGAACTGGTATAAATCGTGCATCAATAATGAAAACTACAAAAAAAAACCTGGTGTGTAAAAAGCTTTACTCTGCGTAAAAACTTTTTGTTAAAACAAAAAGATTAAAACTTGAATTTTATTTTGCTTTTATTTATGGATGTATGTAATGTTCACTAACCGACTTGAAAAAAAAGGAGGATGTTCTTTGCTTCCCTGTATTTTTTTTTATAAAGCGAATTTTCTAACAGACCCGTGTGCTAAATCTTTGCTTTTAGGAGGATTAACGCACATGAAATTCACCCCAGATGGTCTTAAACTGGTGTCAGGGGCACGAAAAGACCACAGACTTCTAGTTTGGGACATCAGATACTACCGGAGACCACTGAACATCCTAAGCAGAGCTGTTGATACAAACCAGAGGATATACTTTGACATATCACCTTGCGGGAAGTATTTGGTCACTGGAGGTACGGATGGAGTATTGAAAGTCTGGTCAATTGATGCTGTGGATTGGAAGAATAGTTTAGATGTTGAAGATGTTGAAGGGGATAATGCAACATTCAAGGTATCCTTTAATTTACTTTTAAATACTTACCCTACTTTTGGCACGAAACATCCGTGCGGCGTGTGAGAGTTCTGTGGATATGCCGTGCCATATACTTATGGTCTATGATATAAAAATACTTCCTTAGACTTTGTTTTTTCGTAGTCGGGTTTTGTGACTCATGTAATTATTTTCTTTGCACAATTTAAGAAAAAGAACCTGTAATAGCATTGTAGCCCTGCAAAACATTGTGCTAAAAGAGACTGTCTGGATTAGCAAGCAGTACCTACTTACGTAAAATATTTACATTACCACGTAATCGTGGCTAATTAATTTTGTGCTGGTTTCAAAGAAAGAGTCGTTGATTTTTAGTATTGCCGTTATTTTCCATAGACTGACGTCCAAAAGAGGAGGAGGTTCTATGTTTCACTGTACGTATATTGTTTTAGTGTATGTTCACCGATAGGTATCTCTGCCAATTGCGGACCGATTTTATTTATTTATTTATTAAAAGAGTATACTTTTGAGGTGGTCCCATTGTCACCATGTTGGGTTCCCAGGAAAATTGAGGGCAACCCTGAAATGTTATAAGCACAAACAATGTTTTTATGTATTTTTTAACTAGTCATTTCCTACTTGTTTTTATAAGTAGTACATGTGTTCATACTGAATTCTTTATTTCAGTTTCCACTACACAAAGACTGCTGTAACAGTGTATCTATACATCCCTTCAGACCTATACTTGCCACTGGATCCGGCCAGTACCATTTCAATGACCCCATCCAAGAAGACAGTGAAATGAACAGTCTAGATGAAAATAAGTCAAGTGAAGACTTGAAATACTCGTGCCAAGCGGAGAACAGTTTAGTGTTCTGGTGGGTAGGCGATGTGCCTGAGTTAAGTGAGTTGACGTAAGAATGTTTATTTTAAGTAAATTGTATTTATAGATGATCACGGCGCTTTTATTTTCGAGATCCAAACAATAATGTTGCCATACAGTTGAACTCAGGTGTTTAGACACGTATGATGTAATTTGGCTCCAATATTCAATTACTAAGTAGGTAAGTGTATCTACATGGCTCATTTTTTATACCTACATCTGTAAGTGAGTACATACTTGTATTTACCTATCAAAGTAACGAAAGTTAGAGTATTACGTAGTTAAAGTATTTATGTTACACTTATAAGTATATGCTCGTATACCTAGGCCCTAGGTATCGGTATCTTGGCCCCTTAGGTCCTAGGGAGCCAATAACAATACCTTATACATAGTACGAAAAACAGTACAGAAAATAACATTAAAGGGAGATCCATTAGACTCTTGGATGGGGTGCATTCGGTAAGCTCAAAGACGTCTTCAGCTCAAAAATCCCACAAACACTGAAAACGAGAGTCTACAACCAGTGTGTACTCCCAGTAATGACATACGCATGCGAAACGTGGACGCTAACCGCTGGAAGAATCCACCGTCTAAAAGTGGCACAGCGAGCTATGGAGCGCTCAATGCTCGGAATCTCTCTGCGAGATAGAATACGGAACGAAGACATTCGCCAACGCACGAAAGTTATCGACATCGGCAAAAGAGTTGCGCAATTGAAGTGGCAATGGGCTGGTCATACATGTCGCAGAGACGATGACAGATGGAGTCAGCGAGCGCTACACTGGAGGCCGCGAACGGGTGGCAGAAGCGTTGGAAGACCGCAAGCCAGATGGTCGGACGACATTAAAAAGACGGCAGGGCCGACCTGGAGTAGGATCGCCGCATCCAGATCAGCTTGGAAATCCATGCAAGAGGCATATGTCCAGCAGTGGACGCATATATGCTGAGAAGAGAAGAGATACATAGTACGACCAACAACCTAATTGCATGCGGGCTACCAGCATATATATTTGTTAAGATTGCCTTAGCTCGCGAGTAGTTAGCAAGGAAAATACAAGCAGTAAGGACCGGCGGTATAAATAACACACTGACAGTCGGTATACTCGATTTCATATACCATGGCCCGATGGACTTGAAACTTAACAATAGGGCTCATAATGTTTGCCTTTTGTTATCTAATTAGGAGCACTTCAAAATGGCACGCGTCGGTACAATCTGCATGCAACTAAAGCGGGACTAAAACATTTTGGTACTTGAAAATAAAAATACGAAATATTAGTTGTTTACGGTATTGTTTAATTATAATGGTACGGCATCTTTATAGTAATTGAATAGTAATAGCTTTATATTTAATACTTTATAACAACATTTGTTAAAATAAAAATTGTGTCAGCTTTTACTCGTTTTCGAGGGAGGTATCTTGGTCCTGATGAGAGTGATGAGACAATCCTTTTAACTGTCCTTTCCGGCACACTGGTGAATATAGACGTTTCTTTAATCAAATTTTTTTTACCCATTCGATTTAGCAATGTCTTATAAACACTTATCACCACATCTTGGGCGTCCTTGCTTAAAAATCGTTTCTTACGTTGCTGCAAACTAACATCACCACTGGACGGGTTACTTGTGGGTGTTTCCCAAGGTCGAAACATAATTATTTAAGTATACGTGTAATCACAAATGTAGTCAGATGACAACTAACATGAAATATTGTTTACATTAATAAAGATTACTAGGTTAAACGATCAAGATCATTAGGTTGCATGTAAAATACCACGCCGCAAAAGGGTCCGGCCAGGTATCTTTTGTTATCACTAATCCTATTGTTAACGCCTAATTACCGTCTCAAGTGCATCGGGCCATGGTATATGAAATCGAGTATACTTGGAGCTGTTAAAATAATTATAGTAGTTTATGCAACTGTTACATAATGAAAGGTCTTAAACACGAGTAACGTTTTATGAAACGAATTTCATAATAGGATCACACGAGTATTTTTGTCGCTGCGTATAGGAATGTAGGTATTTTCTTTAACTATTCGAACTTGTTATAGGAATGTAATATGAGTGTAGATAAAGATTGTTTGAGTGCTCTTCCTTCTTCCTTGGATTGATTAGATTTATTATTTACCGTCTCGATCTCGATATCGTTAGTCCAATCATCCAAATTTAATTTTACAGTTTGACCGGCGACCTGGGAGTAAAAAGCCATAAGTGTGAGCTTATTAGATATTTTTATTTATTTATTTAAAAAGATATGACTAACTTTATCAGGGCTGGTTAGCCCTTACTACCAGTTGTTTGTGTGGGAGTATAACCCGCTAATGAGACGCGGGCGCACTGGGTGCATGGACTGCGCCGTGAATAGACTGAATCGAAGGCGACTTAGGGCAGCAGTAGAGGTGAAAGAGCATCGGGCTATGGCATTAGATCTGTGTTCCGCGGCTCATTAGTCTACCGTGGTCCTTAGTTGGCGTGCCGCAGAAAAGTAAGGTCTCTTAAAGTTAAAATGAGACGGAAAATACACGCAGAATGGCAGATTTCATTTACGGTGTGCCTCCAAAATTTGCCGGTTTCTTAGATATACTTTTAGCATCAAAACTACTTAGTTGATATTTTAGTTTGCAATTTGACTTTTTTTTCTTTAAATTCAGGAGCTTTTGTCATTATGACGAACCTGACAGCTCCAGCAGGCCTAATAAAGACTTAACCACCAAAATTCTCAGATACTTTTGATGCTGACCGTAAAAAGTTTGTGGAACACTGTATTCGATAATCTATGACGTCATGGCTGGGGCACAGTTTTTTTAAATTATTTGCCGTCTTTGGTGCTAGAAAGATGAAAGCCGTACGTAATTTCTTACATATTCAATGTCAAATATCGTCGCGTCGATACAAAAGAACTATCCTTGTACCTATTTGAAGGGGTAAGGGTGTCGCTTTACCGCGAGCATACGATGTAATGTAACAAAGAACAAATTAAATATTTATAAAAAAAAAATAAGATTACAGGCGAGGCAGCACACGAAGGCAGACGGGCTTAGTTATTTTTCAAAATTGTATTTTTTAGTCTATGGATACGACATTTTTCAGTTCATCGTATGACCGTCTAAAACAGGGGTAAAACTCGCGGGGTCCCGATTTGTTTTTAAAGGGATTTCACAACTTCAATTATCTATACAATAAAAAAAAATGCAAACGTGACTTGCCAGATTCCCTTCATTTGTATACATATATAATGCCAAGAAAATTAAACTAGTCCATATCATGCGGGTTTGTATAGGTACTTAGTTTCCGCAAGCCAGACATCTCATCAGCATTATACGGTTGTCGAACCCAATTCCGTTCGATTTGTATGTAACCGCAAACACCACGTGCGAACCAATAGGTATGAGATGCTGATAATAGCCATTACATTTATTTGATTTTGCCGTATAAAGGTCTCTGGCCACTACAACGTGTGGTCGTAATACGAACGTATCTGGCAAAAATATATTCTTTGTAAGTATTGAGAAGTATGAGATAAGTATGCCCACTAGCAGGATTCTTAAGGTTATCGGACATCTAACCGTACAGCACCGGGTCGGTACCGCCGCAACTCGAGTCGTTCGGTATTAGGTATTTTGTAACATATTTTAAACTTCGACGCACATCTATCAAATCCGTAAAAGCAAAGAAACTGATGCCCTTCGGTCCAGTCCTCTATATTTGGGTGAGCGGGATGGCACTATACGACGGTCGGATTTCGAACATGTAGCCCTTATGCACGCGGATATTGTCTTGTCAGTGCTTGTGCTTTGGAAATTACTCCATATGTAAATCAACTTAGTGTTTTTAAGACGATAAAACGACAGATTAAGAAGTTCTTTAGTTATGTCGAGCTGTATACATTTATCGCATACAAAACGTAATATTTACATACCTACTTTGGATTAAGCATGGTCAAATACATAAATGTAAATAAATTTCGATGTTTGTTTAAATAAGACTACTCCTTCCTTATTCCTGCTTTCTATATCTCCGAGCTTCTACACAGTTCTATAGAATCTACACAGTAGGGATGTGTAGATCCTATAGAAGCGATATTGTCAATTGGTACAATCTTAGAAAATAAATAGAGGTAGGTACATGGTACACTATGCCGCTCTTGCATCCATGGCATAGGCAAACGCAATCACAATATCCTGAATTATAAATCTGAAATCGAATTTATAAATAGATGACCGGCTTAAAGAGTCCTCCGATCAAACATCGTTAAGAGCCGCGGCAATTTACACAGACTTTTGTTAAATGAAGTACAATTTCAGCTGTCTGTGAAGTAGGTACCTTGATTTTCTTTGTCGCCGACTTCGCATTTACTTTCCATAAAATCGAATGGTTTTGCATTCATTCATTACGAATCTTCATAAACCGTCTCAAGATCTTTTGTTTTCCCTTTAAACATATTTTTCACCAAAATTTCCCAACTGGGTCTCATAATTATTGTTTTAATATACCACCGCCCACTTTTAGTGAGTAAATTTAAAAATATTTAGGCTATGACTTACGTTTATAAGGTAATAAAACCGTTTTAAATACCTGAGCCCTTAACTAAGCCCAGTTGTACCTAATTCATGAAAATGGACAGGACAGTCGTAAACTGGAGCTTCCATTTAATTATTCATTAATGAATTACTCAGCAAATGCTGAAAATTCCCAAGAGGGCAGCTAGCGTAACTTTAATAGGGACGTATAAACTTTTAGAACCGAATTGAGGTCACTTCAAGGCAGTCCAAGATACTGCCTGGAAATGTACGTAGGTATAACTTTTAGTGACAGAGGTGAGTAAGTTGCTGACGAGGTGACACGCGGTATACGAAATTATGTTATGTGATGCCCCAGGGGTGAGCCTGCGGTTTCGCTGACGATAATTTCATAGAAAATGTTACGAGCGAAATTCCGGGTAGTGGAGTTTTACAGCCTTAGCGTTAAATCACCTGTCCCACTTCACGTCACTTGCAAAGGATAGTTCGTTTTACGTCTAAGTATGTTAAAAATATAAGGCTAGGTGGTTTAATACCATTAATTTTATTGGGCCATGGCATAGGTATATATCCTATTTTTAGTTAACAATCTTTTTATTAACCGATTCAAGCTTTTTTTCTGCAAATTAGATTGAAAAAGCTCGTAATTCTGAGTAGAAAATACCAAAAATATCCTGAATCTAAAAAGAAATTGGGGTGTACAACAAAAAATAAAATGGCCCTTAATAGGTACGTGTTCTAAGACAAAATGGGGGGTGAGAGGAAAAAAATAAAAAATCGTCAAAATAAGCAACACCATTCGCATTTGAACGATGTTACCTATATGGGTATATATAAAATAATTTAAGATGTAGGTATTTAAACGCTCCATTTGCTGCTGATGATTGTACAGTCAGCTGCAAAATATACACGTTAGTTAAGACCATTCAAAAATATCTTTTCTCAAATCTATTGACGGTCAATAGATGCTACCAAAGACAATTTAAACCGACTAAACGTGTATATCTTTTTACAGCTGACTGTACATTAAATAAAACTACAATACCTACCTCCCTAGACGTCTAAATTCTAAAAGATAGTCCATCTATAATAAATTTTCGCCTACGACAGAATAACAGACTCAGCTGTTGGATTTATTACCAATTTGATTTAGGGAGATATAGCTCGTTTTACTACGACTATATATCCATTATCTGTATATTTCGCTGAACCGTTCAGATTTTATCGCGCTACCTTCGTCTGGGGCTAAGAATTTGGGTCCAATAGGCGAACATTTCACAGTAGCAATAAAATATCCGGTCAGTACATTTTTCACTTCATACCTACGTAATACAAAACACAAATTTTTTTACAAAAAAAAGAACCGACTTCAGTAAAACTAAAAAGCCAACAATAACCCGTTCAAGTACATATTACATTTGATTCACCCTTCGAAGTCGGTGCCAAACCTCGCGTAAACTATAATATATAAATATAAGAACTTATAGATATTCATTTATTTTATTTTTAATGATCGCTGGAGATTTAGCACTCCTCAATTTTAATGGAAGCGAGTTCGCTAACAAAACGCTTTGTAGATTGTAGAGTTCTTTAGAAAAACTAAGGGTAGCACTTGGTAGTAGGTACCTATGTTGATGGTTAAGCTACGGTAGATGAAGCCGGTAATCTTTGTTGAACCGCTTTAGAGGGTGCCCACCGGGAGCATTCGCCAGTAATGTAACAAATAAAAGAGATTTTCATATTATTATTTCTTACATACATGCGAATGCTCGCAGTGAGGAGCACCCTTAGATTGTGATCCGTCCGATTCGCTCCGACTGATTCAAATATGTTAATAATTCTCTTTCCATTGTGTTTTAGTTTTTCCTGAAAACACCTCTCCCCATAGAAAACTGATTTTCAATGCAAATCTAGAGTTTTATAATTCGAAAAATGATAATGTATATGCACACAATTTATAATCACCCCACTTATCTACCAACAAATCGCTGGCTCAATATTACAGGGTTCTTATATTATGTATATCGTCGTCTAGTACCCATAGTACAAGCTTTGCTTAGTTTGGGACTAGGTCGATTTGTGTATGATTGTCCCTTAATATTTATTTATTTATTTTTATTTATTTATTCTTATGTTTAACTTTTGACGACTTCAAAATTGGAATATTGTCATATTGACATTAAGTCTAATTTTAACTACCCTGAAAATCATAGAACCCTGTAATATTGGGCTAGCGAAATGTGATGACAAGTACCATCACGTACCATTACAGATTTTTTTTGGTAAAATTATAGGTGCCTAAGTATTAAAAATAGCACCTTTTAAAATCAAGAACTTATCTGGTTTTTAACAGTAATTTATGACCTCTTCTAATTAGTGTTCTATCCCTACATGAAACCTGAGTTTCCCAAATAATCTCAGTTGACCAAAGCGGGTGTAATGTTAGAAGAATTTATTGTCTGCCGCGATCGCGTGAGTTAACGAGGGTCCCAATGGACCTCGAGGGCGGAGAACCAGTCAATAAAGATAGCCATGGCCATTTTCGTGTCGGCAAATATAAAAAAAATACACTATTTCAAATTGCGTATAAAAATGGTTAAAGGGAAAATAATCCTTTACACGCACGTGTCCTCTCGTTTGGGTAACGTCGCTTGATTACCATTTTACTTTAAAAACGGAACCCTTAATAAAGATCACTTTGTTGCATGTTAGTCTGTCTGTGATTGTCTTTCTATCTGTCCTAATCATAAATGATATTTACTTTACTTGGATATCTCATTTAAGGTACCTAAAGAAAAGTATTACACGAACGAAGTTGAGGGCAACTTCCAGTTAGAATCTGGTTAGAATATAATAAAACTTGAACACGCCAAAACGTGGGCACACATAAGTGCCTTTATTTTTTTATTCGCATAGTATACAAATGATTTAGTTCTAATTTCATTAATTTCATAGTATGATGAATAAAACAATACTATGAGAGCTTCCCATTCCTTCATTTGTTTTCACGGTGGAAAGCTCCGAACATGAGCAGCGTGAAACCATTTTGCTCAAACATACAGAAAATCCGCATTTAAGCTAAGTATAGATCTCTAGCAAAATCGTTAACATATCCGCAATCCACCGTATGTTCCGTCTTAAAAAAGTTTCGGGAGCGTCTAACGTCAGAACGGAAGTCAGGTAGTGGAGGAAAGCAAGGAGTAAAAGACAAAAAAAAGGAAGCCCGAGTAATGCAGCTTTTTTCAGCAGATCAGAAGTTATCATCACGTGATGTCGCAAAAAAGGTACAAATATCGCAATCTTACACCCAGAAAGTAAAGTCAAGGGCCGAATTAAGATCGTACAAGGCCCAAGCTGCACCTAATTGCGATGCTAAGCAGAATTTATCCGCAAAACGAAGGGTACGAAAATTGTACGACGATTTTTTTCCGAAATTTTAATGCGTTGTATTACATGACGAAACGTACATTAAACCAGACTTCAAACAGATACCTGGGCAAGAATTTTACACTTGTACAAATCGAAAAACGCTCCAGAAGATTGCAAGAAGAAAATGCTGTCGAAATTTCCAAAAAAGTTCATGTTATGGCCAGCTAGTTGTAGTTGTGGCAAACGAAGTCGTTCGTTCATCACAGCAGAGACAGTAGATGGTAAAATATACAAAAAAGGACGGGTTGCACTTTGGGAGTGCCGGCAGAAGTGAAAACTCCGATTTTATTATATCTCACTGACACTTGATTTCTATTTTAATCTCTATTTCTTACTAATGTAAGTTTATGATTACGCTTCTCCATCTGTCACTTACAACATTTTATTGTTCGAAGGCCCCCTTTCTTTGAAACAGACACGGTTGCTAGGTTACCAATTGCTTATACTTTTTCGATCAGGATCTGACGCGCGGATCTGACGCGAGTTTAACATTTTTTACCCATCTAAAAAGTGCCAAGCGCCGCTAAAGAAGTTTTCACTTCAAAAAAAAAGTTTGCCAAGGCGTGTTTTACCTTTTTTGAGAAGTCATAACTCACAACAATTGTTTTGGCTTGATCTTGCGAGCTGACACTATTCTAAAGAAGTGACGAAATGGTATGAACAGAATGCTGTTGCTGTGGTACCTATAGAGTCCAATTCTCCAAATTGTCCTGAACTCAGGCCTATCGAAGAATGGTCCTGGTCCATAATGAAAGGGATTTTATAAAAGAAAGGCGGACGACTAAATCAGCTGCGGAGTTGCAAAAAAAAAAAACGGACTTTGGCCAGCAAAAAGTACCTACACCGATACTGCTGTGCAAACCCTTATGAGCCGCATTCGACGCAAAGTACGCATGATGGCGTATTCAAAGCATATTTTTAAAATGTACATTAACATTGTATATAAACACGATAAAAAAAATCTTGAATTATAGTTTATATTGTTTTTAATTTATGAATATAAGTGCCTACGTTTTGGCGTGTTCAAGCTTTTCTTAGAATTTGCTTAACCTTACACACGTGACATTGTGTAGGTGTAGGTGTTAGTAAAAATAACTTCAATGGGAGATTTTTCCCGTGAAATGTATTTTAGCTTCAAAGAGAACAATATAAATTCCTCACGTAAACGTTAACCAGTTAGCAGCCCAACAAGTTAACTTCTTAAAGAAAATATTTTCGTATGTAATCATAATCACACATAAGTATTCCTTATATGCGTTCCTTTGTCGTAGTTGCTATTTACGAGTAAATCTTTGAAGCATTTGACGAATCCGTACCGATTCGAACCATGTCGAGCAATATTGGACTTAAACGAGGTGAGTAAACCCGTTTCATATGGATATTAATTTATCTGAGACTCACGGGAGCTTTCTATGTAAAATACCACCCACTTTGTCGAGGGGCGTGATGCCGCAGCCTACCAACGTGTGTGGCTGGCTACGAACGCGCGCCATTTTATTCCAACACAACTGGAAGGCAGGGTCAAGCTCTAGAAGGCATGCATAATGCCACGCGGCCAGCGTGGTTCGCAAACTGTAGACTGTAGTGAGCCCGTCTTGACTGAGATCAATCCTTGGTTTCCGTAAAAAAGGTAATTTTTTTATACACGGTATCCCCTTACGCCCGAAAACAAACTTCCCGCCCACACCTCGTTAATAGCTGGAGAATATGTAAAATCCCTGAATAATAAGTTTACCCAACGAAGCTTACCTAAGTCAATGGCCTATGGCTCCTGATTGGATTGATTCATATTATGCAAAATAGGAGAGAATTTTGTATGCGGTTTAGTGCGGTATTTTTCTCAGTGTTCTGAACAGTTCTGAGCAACGAATCATCCGTTTTAGGGTAAATGTTTTAGAATTTTCAGCGCGACGGGTTCTCAGCGCTTCGGCTGAATAAAATCGCAGACAGACAAAAATCTAAAAACCTCTGATAAGTACCTATACGAGTATTTCAGCCCCCAACCCCAGATTAAGTAGTTTTTCTAAAATATCTTGAACTATTTTTTCCTCGGTATTTATGTTTTTAGGGTTCCGTAGTCAACTATAGTTTTGGGGTGGGTATTTTCTCACATAACTTTTTAAGTCCTATTATCGGAAGTCCGAAAATATTTCTCATACTATTTTAGGTATATCATAATGATCACATTTCATTATTTTTTTTAATACGATCGGAACTCATAATCATCAGAACTCATAAGATCACTATTCAAACAACTTATTCAAACAACTATACTTATAAAGTTTTCATATATTTTCTTACACTACTAATCTAACAAAGCAAAAGCCGTCATTGATGTAGAAGAGGACAATCCATAACCACGACCACTCTGACAAGAGTGTACGACTAAGAAAAAGACTAATCTAACTCATAATCATCCGAATTCATAATCATCAGAACTCATAAAATCACTACTCATACACCTTGTTCATACTAATTTTTGTTTTCATATTTTTTTCTTACAGGTAGGTACTAGGTACTTGGGCAGGTCAGGTTACCGACCGGCCTGAACAAAAAATGTAGAGCGAGAAAAACCTATCAGAGCAGATCCGACGTGGCCGGGTTAGGTTAGAAGGCCTGGCCTTCGAGGTTATTTTTTTTTTTACATCCCGAAAAAAAGGCTTGCTTGTATTCATTCATACTGTTTACATACAAGAACAACCCACCACCGAACCATTTGAACGAGCGAGCAAAACCTTTCAGAGCAGATCCGACTTGGCCGGGTTAGGTTAGAAGGTCAGGCGGGAGCGAAGAGTAGCGAGCTCCCGCCTGGCCTTCGAGCTTTTCTTTTTTTTTGCGCACCGAAAAAAGTTTTGCTTTTATTCATACTGTTTACATACAAGAGCAATCCACCCATGCACTTCCAGGTGAATAATAAATTATGAAAAACAATATTATGAGCTCAAACATTTTCTAATGAATGCCACTATTAATAAGAAAATTATGATAATTGTCTGTTATGAAGTACCTAAAACAGTTATGAAAAAAAAATTATGAGTTTTAATTTAACATTTCTTAGTAGTGACATTATTAAGAAAAAAAGTATGATAACTGACTGTTATGAGTTCCGTTGGTAGTAAAATAAAAGTACAAAGAAAAAAGTATGAAGAAAAAAATTATGAAGTGATTGTTATGAATAAAAATCGGTAGTAAAATAAAAAAATAGGAATAAACATTTTATGAGAGCCAATATGGACCCATAGTTTTGCCATGTCCGTCTGTCTGTCAGTCCGTCCGCGGCTTAGCTCCGTAATCATTAGTAGGTACTAGAAACATTGAGGTATTATTTATTATAGAGCCACAGACCCGAACAAAAGTGTCGAATAAAGTGGCACCGTTGTCATGTTCAAGTAGATGCCAATAACGCTTATTTATAATTTGCAGCAACATATTGACTTCGTACAAAAGAACTCTTTGTTTAAACGTTTAAGTGTCAAATTGACTTAATTACTTATTACCACAAATATTTTACGTGTAAATTAACTTTTTTTAGCGTATTCTGACTGAAGTCTCTTGTCAAACTTGGAACATGGCACGAATGGATCAGATTATAATATTTTTACATACTAAAAATATTTTCACTATTATTTTATTTAGGTATTTAAATATATTTTTTGTTTGAACTAAATAAACTCGTGAATTGTTAATAACTAATTAATTTACGTTTTTATTGTAAATTGTTATTAACAAATTTAGTTACGTTTTTATTTAACAACTGCATAAAAAGTTTCCGATAGAAGGGATCAGTAATAATGACATTATTTCTCCTTGTTCCAGTATGTGAAATGAGAGTAAGACAAGTGCAAAATCTTGACATTATTAACCCTTTAAAGTTTGATCTTATTTGTCGGTGGCGTGGTATGCACGGCAGCACACGTCGCCGTCGCCTTTATGTAGGTATTCTTGGCGTTCAAAGTTTTAAACTGACAGTGTCTAGACTCTGTGACAAAATAAAACAATAACAACAGAGCTATTTATTAGTAATTTATGAATGTCACCATTTTACGCTTCTGTTGATTAACATAAAAAAAAAACATGATTATGCCGAACACACGAGAGACGAATTATTTGGCTTCAATTATTCTTCGCGTTTGTCTCTTGCTAAATGTGATCTCCATTTTTACGTTGTTGAGAATGGGAATCTTGAATAAAAAAAATAGGATAATTATTTATTGCACTCCTTAATTTATTAATAAAATATAAAACTATAGCGACTCCTTCGATTTTTGTTCTGTGATGAGGTGAATTTTGTAGGGACAAAGCATTGACGTAATAATTACATGGACACACAATCAGACGGAAAAAATGGCACCCTCCCAACTAATGCAAAATCACAAATCGCATTAGTTGGGCGATCAGTCTCGTTTAGACCATGACACGTGACGGGTCTCAAAAATGACTTAATTTTCAGTGAAAAATTGCTGAAATAACAGCTATAAAATAAAGAAAAAGGTCGGAATATTCTTTTTTACGCAGATTCTATTGATTAATTAACGAATCCTATGTAAAATCATAGCATATTTTAGATTAGAATTATTAACTTTGTCCCTACAAAATGCACCTCATCACAGAACAAAAATCTAAGGAGTCGCTATAGGTTTATATTTTATTAATTAATAAAGGAGTGCAATAAATAATTATCCTATTTTTTTTATTAAAGATTCCCACGCGATCCTAAACAATGTGAAAAATTGAGGTCACGTTTAGTAAGAGACGTCAAGAATAATTTCAGCCAAATAATTCGTCTCTCGTGTGTTCGTTCGGCATAATCATATATGTTTTTTTTATGTTTAATCAAAAGAAGCGTTGAAGTCTTTCACTCAACACAGCTTTAATATCTCAATAAAAACGTAAAAAAATGACAATGTATACAAAAGAAGCGTAAAATGGTTATGTAGTGTTTATGGTAGTAGCTATACATAAATAGATATACACTGTCTCGGGCGCACGTCACATGGAATGCTGCGTTTAGTTACACGCGAGCCGAGGGCGAGAGTGGACGCATGACATTGCTATGTGTCCTTTTACAAGCGGATCCTACAGGTTACATTATTAAATATTAATAAAAAAATTGCTCTGTTGCCATTGTTTTATTTTGTCTCAGAGTCTAGACACTGTCAGTTTAAACCTTTGAACGCCAAGAACACCTAAAGACAATGTGTGCTGCCGCGCATACTACGCCACCGACTTTCACGCCACGCCATCAAACTTTAAAGGGTTAAAAATGTTAATATTTTGCACTTGCCTTACTCTCATTTCACATACCTACTAGAACAAGATGAGTTGAGAAATCATAATGTCATTCTTACTGATCCCTTCTATGCAGTGTAGGGACCCTTTTATGCAGTTGTTAAATAAAAACGTAACTTAATTTGTTATTAACAATTTACGAGTTTGTTTAGTTCCAAAAAACAAATATATTTTAATATTTTTAATACCTAAATAAAATAATAATGAAAATATTTTTAGTATGTAAAACTATTAAAATCTGCTCCATTCGTGCCATGTTCCAAGTTTGACAAGAGACATGAGTCAGAATACGCTAAAAAAGTTAATTTACACGAAACATATTTATGGTAATAAGTACGTAAGCCAATTTGACACTTAAATATTTGAGTAAAGAGTTATTTTGTACGAAGTAATTATGTTGGTGTAAATTATAAATAAGCGTTATTGGCATCTACTTGAACATGACAGCAGTGCCACTTTTTTCGACAATTTTGTTCGGGTCTGTGGCTCTATTATAAATAATACCTCAATGGGACGAAGTTAATAATTCTAATACAAAAATTGCTATGATTTTACATAGGATTCATTAATTAATCAATAGAACTTAAGTAAAAAAGAATATTCCGTCCTGTTCCTTTATTTTATAGTTGTTATTTCTGTAATTTTTCACTGCAAATTAAGTCACTTTTGAGACCCGTCACGTGTCATGGGCTAAACGAGACTGATCGCCCAACTAATGCGATTTGTGATTTTGCATTAGTTGGGAGGGTGCCATTTTTTCCGTCTGATTGTGTGTCCATGTAATTATTACGTCAATGACTAGAAAGCTGAAATTTGGTATGTGTATGTTATTATTATTATTATTATTCTCTCGTAGGCCGTTTTCGGCCGCGGCGACTGCTTCAACCCCGTTGTTGGCGGCGCTCGTGTGCACTGTATCACGCCGACAAAACGTTAAAAAAAAAACAAAAAAAAAACTTTTTTTCGGGTACCTCTCGTACACCTAAATATATAAAGTGGGGGTGAATTTTCGTTCCGACACTAGTGGGTGTCGCTGAATAGGTAGGTCTTTTAAAAATAATAGGGGTTTCCAAACATTATTTTTTGATAGTCACAGTTTTGTATATATTCGCTCCGGAAATCCAAAAATATAGCCCGCCCCCGTTTACAGTTACTTTGGCGTTTCCGTCCTTTTTATAGAGCTTGAAATTTTAACCTCGGCCTTAAAACCGCTGTTTTAAGCCCGTCTATTGTGAAGGATGGGCAACTACGGAACCCTACACTGAGCGTGGCCCGACATGCTCTTGGCCGGTTTTTAGGGTTCCGTAGTCAACTAGGAACCCTTATAGTTTTATATGTATGGGCTTCTTATGCTATAAAAAAAATCTAAAATTTTATTAAAATGTGTTTTCTATGGAGATCAGCGGCGGCGTCTGTTTTAAGCCCGTCTATTGTGAAGGATGGGCAACTACGGAACCCTACACTGAGCGTGGCCCGACATGCTCTTGGCCGGTTTTTAGGGTTCCGTAGTCAACTAGGAACCCTTATAGTTTTATATGTATTTGCTTCTTATGCTATAAAAAAAAATCTAAAATTTTATTAAAATGAGTTTTCTATGAAGATCAGCGGCGGCGTCTGTTTTAAGCCCGTCTATTGTGAAGGATGGGCAACTACGGAACCCTACACTGAGCGTGGCCCGACATGCTCTTGCCCGGTTTTTAGGGTTCCGTAGTCAACTAGGAACCCTTATAGTTTTATATGTATGGGCTTCTAATGCTATAAAAAAAATCTAAAATTGTATTAAAATTAGTTTTCTATGGAGATCAGCGGCGGCGTGGCGTCAGCCGGATAGCGTCATCTGTTGATAAAATAGTATTTGCCCTCTCATCACGCCGAGACGGCTGGACGGATTTGAACCATTTTTAGTACCAGAGATAGCTGGACATTCGAAGACCAGTAAGAATAGGATACTTTTTTCCCTACTACGGTAAAGAAAATAATACGCGGACGAAGTTGTGGGCACTTTCTAGTATAGAATAAAGTAAATTCTTCTCAATTAGTACTGACATATTCTGCAAAATCCTAAAACAATTTAATTAACTATACATATTTACCCAAAACTCTGTTGAAATCAAAACGGATTTTATTAATATTGCTGTCTTACCAATGCTCTATTAAATTAGATTATATTTCAGTATTTTCAAAAGGCTAGTTACTAAAAACTTTAAAATTAAATTTGAAAGTCCGTGGCGACTAGGTACACAAACTTTCCTTGATTTGCATACATAATAAAAGTAGTTAGGTTTGTATATACAGTTCGGAAAACTTTGAGATAGTCGCATAAGTTTCATGAAATACTATAGCTATTATTTTATAAGACTAGGTACATTAAATATTAGGTTTACGGCTACGGTTTCGGCCTCTTGAGAATGTAAAAAATCCCGGCCTTTTATTAAAATATTACTACGATTACATCATGAAATTCAAGAAAGTGAGTTTTAGTTTCAGATAGGTATGTATTATTTTAGGATGGGAAAATTTTATTTACAAGAAAACATTAAAAAAAACAAACAAACTTACCTATACTAAAAGGTGGCTAAAACTATTATAAAGAATTATAAAAATGGCCCTTTTTGCAGCGTGCCCATCACACAGGCAGCATTCCCGCGTTGTATTGCGATGGCAATTCTTTGCGCGAGAAAGCTGCCTGCGCGAGGTTCACCCGACCCGTTGCCTCCCTTAGGTGTTTGCTTAGCGCCTTGTGGAGCCCACGCGCAGCCCTACCCCACGGACCTAGTGTCTCGACGCCAAAAGGGATAAAATCGTATTGGGCGCCGAGACACTTATTATATTTATTGTTTTTAAAATTCTCCCGAGCCCATTCTCCAAGGGATCAACGACATTCCAATGTAGGATGGTTGGTTAAAAAAAATTTTTTTAGATAATCAGAAGGCGGACAGTAATAAAAAATATAAAAAAAAAAACACAAAGCGGATTTGTTTTTACCTAGAAATACTCTTTGAATTTGCGAAAGCTTGTCCAGAACAGGCTTCGGAAACATTGCTTTGTTTAATGGACTAGAAAATATGAAGAAATATATCGAAATAATTAGGACAATTAATGAAAACATAGCTTTGTTCAACGGGCTAGAAAAGGAAGACATACATCGAAGTAATTCCAAAAATTAGCACAATCAATACAAGCTGTGAGGCAAAGATTTAGCGTGTTTCCGTCTGTTCCTGATGTGACCCATTTTGATCCTTCGAGCCAGTAATTTTGTCGTTTATAAGCTATATATTCGTCCTTGCTTGTTTCATTTAGTAAACCAGTTTTAGTTTACTACCTACTTAACATTTAAGAAACGGATATATATGCGTAGGTATTTCATAAAATTGGTATCAAACATTGTGTTGGGTTATTTATTGAGAAAATGGCAGCTTAAGACTTTAAAAGTTGTACTTTGAGCGTAGAATATTGTTTACTAAATAAGTCAAGTAGGTAAGTATCGAGTACACTGAAAAAAATTTTTTTAACAAAAAAAAGAACCGACTTCTGTTAAACTAAAAAGCCAAAAATAACCCGTTCAAGTACAGATTACATTTGACTCACCCTTTGAAATCGATCCCAAACCACTCAGTTATTATATTTATATATTAAAGTTTACGTGAGGTTTGGCACCGACTTCAAAGGGTGAGTCAAATGTAATCTGTACTTGAACGGGTTATTTTTGGCTTTTTAGTTTAACTGAAGTCGGTTCTTTTTTTTGTTAAAAATTTTTTTTTTTCGCTTTTTAGTGATTCGTATAAAATACTTATGGCGGGGTGATCAGGGAGGTCTTGAAGGCATGCATCTCGTTTGAATTATCTCCCAACTCCTAACCGTTAAGGAGTTGTACCTTCCATCATCAGTTCAGCATTGGAAGATGATGACTACCGTATGCAAATACTTAAATAATTTTAGAAAATATATGAAAAATATTATGAGTGCCTATAAAATTTTAGGAATTCCTTCTATTCCTCATGGATCTCGTCATCCGATCTTCACCAAAATTTTATGGGACCAACCTTGAGATGTCTATTCATGAACCTAAAAAGAATTTTCCAAATCGGTTCATAAATGACGGAGTTATGAGGTAACAAACATAAAAAAAAAAAAAACATACAACCGAACTGAGAACACCCTCCTTTTTTTGAAGTCGGTTAAAAAGTAAAAAAATAGTAGTTAAAATCTATTTAAAACTTTTTTTTTAATATTTTCTTCTCATCATGAAGTATAATTACATTTCAAATACCTATGTGATGAAGAGGGATATTTCTTGGATCTATTCGCTGGGTGCGTGATGACAGCGCCAACTAGCGGTTACAATTACGGCGGGCTTTTTAATGTCAAATGGCTGACTGTCTTTACGAATAGTAAGTAAACAAACAAATAATTTCAATGAAATATCGTAATTTTCTTTCATTTTATTAGATTATGTTAATCTATAGTGTCGATAAAACGTTGACCTTCTTTATTTCCCGTCTAAAATAGCAAAATCAATGACTTTCAGATGTAATTCACACGGACCTTTTCACGGTTGTCTTCACGAAAAGTAAGTTACAAAATATACAATTTTAACCGAAAAACGCATTTCATGCATAATGCAACCGATCATTTCGTAATAATACAGATTATTTAATTTTTTCAGATAAACAAGGCCAAATTAATTATTATAACTGGATTCTGCTCAATCAAACACAACAACGCTTTCAAATTCCAAACTACAATAAAATGGGAAACAATTCGTTTTTGCTCAACATGTCCAAAATGTAAAAGAAAATAAACGCATAAACATGCTACTCCCTACAACATACAAGATATAATATTAAAAATGTTGTTCTATAGGTCATACTAACTTTTTCCGCTTGATAGCGATTAATCCATTTAATTCGTTGTTCTCGTTTCCAACCTGCTTGTGGAAATTTATTTATTTATGATTACTGTTTTTGAATTTGTTATTACTGTTTTTGCCTTTAACTACGCTGCAGGTTTCGGGCCGCATATTTATAAATTTTTAGATGCCTTAATTTCGCTATTAAAGTGACAGTTGGCCTGACGAAAGTTCCTTTTTTGGCCACGGCGCGCGCTGCGATCGATTCGTGGTTCCCCCACCACCTACTTCGCACCCAGCGAATAAATATAACCCAGTAGTATCCAAAGCTTTGAACATGCCGCGCACAATGTTGCTAGTCTTTCTATTTTTATCGGTAACGTTTAATTTGGATGGGAATTAAATCCGGTCGCCCATCGAATATCCTAAGCGTGGGCGGTAAGTAATCCCCACGTTGTCATTGTCAGTGTTCCATTCATACGTTCCAAGCGATTATTTGTTTCACTACCTACATGTAAACAATAGATCTCGCTTTGATCGTGTATATTTATTTCTTGATAATTATGAGTATGATTTGGTTATCTATCTAATGAATGGAGAGCTGTGACTTAATCGGTGAGCTGCCCTTTCATCCTCGAAACTACTTAACACCAGCGGACCTATGATGGTTGCTTTCATCACGCGATAAATAAGTGACAAAGCATCCGTTACGTTTTAACAGAATGCGAGTCTGAGTGAGATGCTTTGTCACCCTCATGGGCCCCAGGTGATTTTAATTCGGTAAAGCTTCAAAAAATCCATAATTTAAGCCTCAGTGGAGTGGACGGTACCTAAAATTGTGATTAAATAAAGAAACAAAAATACAATCAAATTGTATGATCGTCGGGGTGAACATTCTCAAACCGAAAATTAAGTTCGTAATTTGTTTTCAATATTTAGTGAGAAACTGTATAATAAGTCGTGCCCGATTTGAAAAGTTTCTACCCCGACTTTACCACGCAAAGGGTTCAATTAGGAACATTTCTATTTTAAGAGAAATGTATTTCTTTTTACTGAATACGTGTTAATTATTCATTTGTTCGGGAAACGCGAATTCATTAGAACCGCAATTAAATGTGTGCGGCGCATGGCTTTTGCTTGGCTTCTAGTTTATTGTGCCACGATTTCTTGTAAGTTATGTAAAAATTGCAATTTGCCACTTTGACGTCATAGCTGATGAAGGTTTGTGGGTGTTTCCAGTTAGTATTTTACATTACCATTTTATTGGATGTACAGTCAGCAACAGAAGTTGCTATTGCTACGCCCGCCAGATCAAAATGATAATGTACACGGACTCTTATTTAGAGAATAAGGGTTGTACAGATCATTGTGAGCGTGTTATAGTTAGCTCTTTTGCTGCGGACTGTACCTATGTGTGCGATCGTGAGGCACAGAGACAATCGACACGTGCTCACGCTATGACTGGACTCAAAGCCGCGCCGATTTCGTCTGAACAAAAGTGTGTACATCAGAGCGTACACACTTGGTACCGCACTGATGGACCCAGTTGTCCGATAGTGAAATGAAGGTGAAGCCAGGACGGCAAACCGTTCTGAACTCTGAGGAAGAACGTTTTTTTTTTTTATTTCAGATAGCCAAGAATTTACCTCGATCGCACCTGATGTTAAGTAACACACTTGCCTAGAAGATACCTATACACTCTCGACTTCAAGTGATTCAAGTTATATTTTTCAAGAAAAAGGTGTACAGGTATTGAGTTCCACTCACTCAGAACGGTTGATTGGTTGTGGAGTTTATTAACGCGGCTTACACGTATATTATCTTGTCTTTTGAGAATAAATGAATTAATATATGTAGGTGTCCTAAGTTCTGGGCAAAGGATCATTCTATTTTCCACTGTTCCACTCGCCCTTTTTAGGGTTCCGTAGTCAACTAGGAACCCTTATAGTTTCGCCATGTCCGTCTGTCCGTTAGCTCCGCGATCATTAGTACTAGAAAGCTGAAATTTGGTATGGGTATGTGTATGTATCACGCCGACAAAACGGTAAAATAAAAACTAAAAAAATATTTTTTTTTGGGGTACCTCTCGAACACCTAAAGTGGAGGTAATTTTTTTTTTCGTTCCAACACTAGTGTGTGGGGTATCGTTGAATAGGTATTTTAAAAATAATAGGGGTTTTCAAACATTATTTTTTGATTAAGTTAGCAGTTTCATAAATAATCGCTTCTAAAATAAAAAAAATAGTGTCCCCCCCCTCTAACTTTTCAACCACGGGTCAAAAAATTATGAAAAAATTCATGAACATGAGGCCTTATAAGAACTTTCAATGAAAACTATACTGAACAAAATCAGTTAAGCCGTTTTTGAGTTATCGCAAAATTTCAGAATTTTCTTAACATGACATAAATTGACTTCCAGAAGGTAATAAGTGACTATAGTTACTTTGGCGTTTACGACCTTTTTATAGAGCTTGAAATCTTTGTCGTAACTTAAGTCTATTGTGAAGGGTGAGCAACTACGGAACCCTACACTGAGCGTGGCCCGACATGCTCTTGGCCGGTTTTTGACTTTGTGGTCGTGATCCTGCCTTTATGTTGGTATAGAGGTATCCTAAATTTTTTTCGTGGTTTTATATTACCGCTTATACGGCCTGATATCTAATTACGTGTACATTTTTATGAAACAAATTTAACTTGAACTCCAATAATTCTGCCGCGAGTATTATTTTTCCTGTCGGGTTAATTTCACCTTTTGTCTGAAATTATAATAGCTACCTTCAGGTTCTAATGGAGATGAATTACAAATTTAAAAAGTTTCACTTCGAGTTACTTGACAAGTTAATTGTTTGACCCAAAAGTTGGTAAGTAATAAATTACTATCCGAATCTCACCTTGTCTAGGAAGTTTAATTTAATGTGTTTGGACATTGATTAAACTTTCAAAGGATGAGCTTTTGCATCAATTTATTATATTTCGTAACTGTAAAGTGAAAAAATACTAAAGATTAATGACGAACGTTGAAGTCGAAATAACAAAAAAAACTTACCTATCCGCTTAATACATAGCCAACAGCATAGCTGAGTGGAGACCATTTCGGATGCACATCTCTTATACACTGTCTTTAATACTTACCTACTTAATACTGAAAATTGTCGATGTGTTTGGACATTGATTAAACATTGATAGGATGAGCTTTTGCATCAATTTATTTATTTATTCTAACTTTATTGCACAAAACAAAAGTCAGTACAAATAGCGGACTTACTGCCAAATGGCATTCTCTACCAGTCAACCATAGGGCCAAACAGAGATACTAGAAGTGGGTGCATATCACAAAACTGATGGTACAGAGAGCACCTACAGGATACAGGTAAATACAAAATATATATTACTGTTTATACAAAAATACATACTTACATTTACAACACCTGAAAGAATGACCAAATCCGTCGTTGGGGGCACTTTTTGTTCGCTTAGCCTGCTAGACCTTTTATTCGAGTTCCACGACATTGTAAATATTCTCTTATAACATAACTATATAATTATGCATTTCCTTTCTAACGGTGACGTGGTTATTATCGATATCAGGTTTGTCGATATTATTATTTTGTAAGCACTAAACACATGTTGTTCCTGCTAGAAATATATCTACGTATATTAATGACGAACGTTGAATACGAAATAAAAAAAAAACTTACCTATCCGCATAATACTTAGCCAACAGCATAGCTGAGTGGAGGCCATTTCGGATGCACACACACACTGTCTATATACTATTATAAAATCCTAAAATTGTATTGAAAATAAACTTTCTGTGGTCATAATGATTTCAGGAAAAATCTTGAAAGCGTGATGCAGGATCGTCATTTATTTTGTAGGGGCGCGCGGCGTCGCGCGTCGTGCCAACCTGGCGCCATCTATTTTCATAATTTCCTTTGTCCTCACATCACGCCGAAACGGCTGGACAATTTTCAACCAATTTCGGTACAGGGATAGCTGGACATCCAAAGATGGTTATAGGGTACTTTTTACCCGACTAAGGTTTAAAAAAAAATACGCGTACGAAGTTGCGGGCACCTTCTAGTCTTGAATAAAGCTTTTTCTATTCTATTCTATATTATTGACTGAGCGAGCGAAGCGTCTCCGTTTTAGCTTGGACATAAAATATTTCGTCCAGATTTCCGGCGGTTCTCGCCTACAGATCACATTTTTCAACCGATTCTCATGAAACTACTCACAAAGTACGAGTAGGTTTCATAAGTATATTGTTTTTTTTTTTCGATTCAGTATTTCGATATTTTTCAAAATGGCGGAGTTATGGGGTTGAATATGTATTTCGAAAAGAATTCGCCAGGTCTACATCTCATAGAGCCACTACTTAGATAATATCTTTTGCCGAGGTTTGGCTCTCGTGAAAAAAATGATAAAATACATCGAGCAATGACCGAGCGTTTTAATTCATTTTTACTTAATAACAAATTAATTTCGCCAGAGCCTTTCGTTTGACAAAAGGATTAATTTACACAAAGGTTACAAATTTTGACGCGTACTCGTCACAACGTTGTTTTCATGCCATTTCCTTGGCGTTAACGAGGTATTTAATGAGCGTTGGTTTTGTTATTAAAATACGTAACGTTATGAAAGGATGGTATATCATGTGGATCTAATGACATTTTCTCCTCAACTGCCATCAAAGCAGGAAATTCAAATTTATTTAACGGAAGGGTTTGAAGGCCGCGGGAGCTTTTTGAAGGCGGGCGGCGCAGAGGTTAGGTACTCCAAAGTTCAAATTTGAATTTTGTATCGTGCCTTTCTCTTGCTCTCTTGTGAAATTGTATTTATTGAGCGAGACAACGCGATGCGTATGTCGAATTTCGAACATCGGAGTAACCCTCAGAGGCGACCAAGTAGCAGTCTTTGGAAAACGCCTATATGTATATGTCCAGCAGTGAACAACTTTTGGAATAATGATTGGCTGGATGTTTTTAGGGTTCCGTACCCAAAGGGTAAAAACGGGACCCTATTACTGAGACTTCGCTGTCCGTCCGTCCGTCCGTCCGTCTGTCACCAGGCTGTATCTCAAGAACGGTGATAGCTAGACAGTTGAAATTTTCACAGATGATGTATTTCTATTGCCGCTATAACAAAAAATACTAAAAATAAAATAAAATAAATATTTAAGGGGGGCTCCCATACAACAAACTTGTTATACCTATATATATATATATATATATATATATATATATATATATATATATAGGTACGGAACCCTTCATGCGCGAGTCGGACTCGCACTTGCCCAATTTTTTCGTTATTTGTGTAACTGACTAGTAATTTAGGTCAGTCAATATGTCGGGATGGGGTCGGATGGGCGGTGCCGTGTGTGGCACATTTGTTGAGCTATTCGATATAGTTGTGGACGAGGAGGTAGTTCGAGTGAGATGAAACACTTCAGATACAATTAACTTGATTTATTCCTTATACAATGAAGCACAAAATAACAGTTCCTCGCACAGAGGTCTGTAAGCTAAGTCTCGAACAGAATAGTCTTTATTAAAAATTAACACTAGGCAGAGGCACATTGCAGGGTTATAACACTGACTCTAATTGCTCTAATCAACTTGGTATAGCACAACGAAACGGGACAGTTCCAAGGCAGTAGTGCACTCGACGGTGACCCAAAGTGAAGTGAAGTGTGGTCGTTTGCTTAGTTAACCACCAAGACTCTGTCTAGCACGCCAAAACAGGTTCAAGGGGGCGCTACTGTCGCCTTCCAATGACGCGCTGGTTTCGTTGAGCTTCCATACTCATGACCGTCTCCGACAAATATAATATTTTACCCAATTAATAAAATTATAATTATAAAATGTTAAAGTAATAGCTGTCGCTCTCATATCGGGCTATTCAGCCATCCGTGAAAGTGCCGCAGTTTATTAGACGCTGCTTAACTCATCTGTAATAGATGTGAAAGGCTAATAATAAATAAATAAATAAATATTAAGGGACAATCATACACAAATCAAACGCGTCGTCATCAAAGAAAATCGTCGTCAATGAAAGTAATATACAATTATGATTTATTACTAAATGAAATAGCGTTAAGTTAAATAACCACTTAAAATTGTGAGATCTACTCTATTTATATAATACAATAAGAACTTTCACAGGTAGCCGTAGTTACCTAATGCATTTGAGTGGCTAAAATTAACTTTATTTTACACAACCTAACGTAACCTGTCAAATTGTCAATCGTCGAAAATTTATTCAATTTGATGCTGCTAGCGCGCTGTTATTATATTAGGTACTCAAAATAAGCGTAGGTAAGTGAAAAACGATAGGTTTTTTTGCCAAACGTAGTAACATCTATTAATGATATAACAAAATATAAGTTTCTAAACGAACTTAATTTGGTTCTTTTTCTGGCCACCTGGCGCTAGTTTAGAGATGGGGAAAAGCGTTTCTTTTTGATATCAGTGACTGGCGATCCCGTTCCAAAAATGTCACAGTGAAAAGTCATCGTGACTTTGTCACGCCTGTTACTCGTTTCACTGTATGATGTTTATGACCGGTAACGGTCAGTCACGGTGCTGTAATCAACGTTATTTTTTCACACTGTTATTTCAACGCGACTATGTCACGCCTGTTACTCATATCACTTTATGATATTGTCGCGGTGCTCTAGCTGGTTTTTAACTATAAGAAATGAGGTAGAGATCAGCTAGAGTACATTCTGTTTTTTTTAGTCAATACGTATGCTTTGGCTAATTATTAATATCAAACATCTTATATTTACACTAATATTATTTAAAAAAACGACACAAATTTCGCCACAATTATCACAACCAAGGTCCAAAAAAATTTTTTTATGCAAATACAAAATTGCAAACGTATTGCACCGAACGAAAGTGAATAATTAGTGAAGGTCAAAAAATGTAAACAAAGTTCGTAGCTATTCGTTTCGGAGCGGCCAAGGTCAGCCCTTGTCTATTATTATTGATAGACTTTAAGAACAGATACGCCACTAAGTGCAGTTTAGTACCTACATGATGAAATAACCCAAGTAATTTAATACATTTAATATAATTATACCTACACAAAAACTATAATATTATCAACGACTATATACCCCCTAGACCGCTATTCTTCATACTACGCACCGTACTCCGTTAGTTACTATCGTTCTACGTCGCTAGATGCCGCTAAGGGTCTCAATTCATTCAAAAGTCGTCATTTTTCAATCCCTACCGTACGGTACGCGCAAGCGTGAAGTAACACAGTCGTCAAGCGTTCAACGACATTCCAACTTCCAAGTGATACAGTAAAAAGTGAATAGATGACGTTAGGTGCGATGTTTGTTTACTACGTTCCGTTTCGTCTCACTTCACTACTTTTGTACTATAATGTCAATGTATTATTTTACAGAAAGTCTCTTGGCGAAAAGTTATCATTTGCTTTAAATTTCTAAATTAGGAACATATGTGAGTGTCAATCGAGAAAATCGTAAAATAATTTTCAAATACGTTATTATTATTAATTTTAAAAATAAAATATTTGCCGCTAACCGTGAACTATTAAGAGAGAATGACTGAAAACTATGAAGAGCTCAAATAGTGGAGTTACACTAGTAAGGAATTCATGAAGCCTATCCAAAATCTTTATAAAAACTATCCAAATGCAGTGCAGTTCAGTTTAGGAACCTAAACTGAATCGCTGAATTTGGTACGATAACAAATTCGCTGATTCTCGATCGAATAAAGTGAATGAAAGACCGATATTTGTCTCTGGTCCGCAAGTAAGATGCTATGACGCGAAAGGGATGCCGCTATATGAGTTTCGTATATGTATATCTCGTTCTGACGCCAAACCATTCGGTAACTAAAATATTATACAATTCATTTCGCAGCACACTTCGTTTAAACTAATTAGTAATTTTGAAAAAGAAAAGCGACATATATTTCATCGCGAACTTATGTTTTTTAATTAAATATCAATATTTGCAATACCAAATGTATTATTGAGTGAAATAAAGTTTACAATGTGAGTATTTATAAAAGAATTGTATTAAAGACTCGGAACGTGTGCCGCCTTCCGCCTGTGACGGTGGCGTCAGTGACATGACTGGCAACAAGAATCTTATATACTAACTGGATATTGCATGCCGAACATTCCTTTGAAGCCAGAAAAAATGACCTTGAATTACGTCACGCCGATCTTGCATCTCTTTCTTTAAGGTGTCCATGATTAAGCATACATTAGGAATATCCCGCGGAATTTGACATATACAACAGATTGATGATTGATGATTTTGTAATTTATTAAATTCAAATCCGATCAACTGTTTTATCATGAAAGTGAACACCCATCCTAGTAGGATAGGAAAGTATATGCATAGCTAAATTTTATTGTTGTTTCGTGCGTTGCCGTCCCGCTCGCACTGGCTAATTTACCAGAAAGGAATGGAAGCCTTACGTCGGCGATAAAACATTAGCATTCTAGGCAATGCTGATTTCAAGTGTCCGTGTAACTGGAGACTACTTGCTGATACTTAAACGGACGGCTAAATGTATGGAGAAAAACGCGACGCATACGTCAACGTCCCTTTTTCACCGTGTATTAGCCGCCTTTACGCAACGCCAGAGTATTATAATAATAATAATAATAATTCTTTATTTCAGATAATACAATCCATATTAAATTGTTAGTAAAAAATAAAATAAAATAATAATAGAAGAACTTATATCTATGTTAGTAATGTCACTACAATAATTAATTAATTTTTAACATTAATCTAGAGAAGATCCCAAGTGGACTTTCGTCCAATGCTCAAACAATGGGCCTTCTGCCCTATCAGCTATAATGGCTACGAGGCTGTTGCGGCTGCCACGGACACGGCGCCACAGGGATGCGATTCGTTTGCGTATGATGGCCTGGAAAGTGTCTACGTTTGCCTCAACGAACATTCCTGAAGCACTACAGTATCGTGGCAGCCCCATCATGGCCCTGAAGCCATTATTATATTGTACGCGAAGGGCACTGTGGGCTTTTTTCGTGTAATTGACCCATAGGCTGCAAGTGTAAAACGATTGGCAATACGCCTTAAACAAAGTTATTTTAACGCTTTTGGTACACTTTGCGAACCTACGGGCCAGCATGTTACACCTAACTGACAGTGCCCTTCGCTCCCTGTCCATGTCAAGGTCATCGCTTAGTGTCTCTGTGACCCAGTGACCCAGGTATTTAAAATTCGACATTTGTTTAAGCGGAGTACACCCTAACATAATGGGCGGCAAATCAGTGTATGTTTTGCTTCCTGCTTTAAACACTAGCAATACACTTTTGTCCGCATTGTACACAAGGCCATGAGCTGCAGCGTAACTCTGGCATATATCAAGCAACTTACAAAGGCCGTTGATCGATGGGCTCAGCAGCACCATATCGTCGGCGTAGCTAATGTTGTTAAAGAAATTGCCATCTACTGAGCAACCAACGCCGGAGCTGCTGAGCTCACGGATCAGCCCGTCCATGTACAGGTTGAAGAGCTTAGGAGAGGACAGTCCGCCCTGTCTCACACCGCACTCCAGCCTGTACATGTCCGATAACGAGCCTGCCCACCGTACATAGTTACATTGATGGCTATACCAGTACTTTAAAATGACAATCAGCTCATGAGGTATATCTGTACTATTTTCAAGTTTTTTCCAAAGCTTGTCATAGGAGACTAGATCAAACGCCTTGGAAAGATCCAGAAAACATGCAAAAACAGGCGTTTTTCTAGAGGTATAGTAATGGACAGTATGCTTGAGACACAGAACAGCCGTTTCTGTAGATAATCCGGTCCTAAAACCGAACTGGGCATCATGTAAGTGTATATATTTGCTCATATGTCTATCAAGCAAGCTGTCCAGCACCTTAGCCAGGGCTGTGGCTAATGAGATTGGCCTGTAGTTGCGTTTGTCTGATGCATCTCCTGTTCTGTTCTTTGGAACCGGCACAACCAGCGTCTTCATCAGGTCACACGGTAGGTATGCATGCCTCACACAGAATGTGTAGAACATGGCAAGAACCCTTGACACGTGCACGCCCGCATTCTGCAGATGCTCAATACTAAGCGCATCGTGCCCTGGGGACTTACCACGCTTCACATTCTTGATCACTTCTGTAACATCCCGAGCCGTGAAACGTACGCGCGATTCCCCAAGACTAGGTACTGAACAGGAATCCACCGGTGCCGGTCCCAAAGGTGATTGAACCTGGAAATGGCCCTTAAAAACATTTGCAATATGGGCAGGCTCACTAAAACCCTCGACACTCACAGGCAGGCAAGAACGAGGAGTTAATTTATTGGTGCATTTCCAAAACTGTCCAAAGTCATGAGATTTGTGTTGAGTAGCTAAAATATCCATTTTTATTTGCTCTTCATTATCTTGGCACCATTTTAACTTTGACTTAAAACATTTCCTGTCCTCACACATCTTGTCATATGCTGGACCAGAAGATGGCTTATTGCAAAACACCCAATTCGTGAAACTCGCTCTTGCCGCCATATGAGCATCGTATACATGCTTATGCCAGCCCACTATACGTTTTTTATGACACTTATAATCACTAGAATGGGCCCGTGTTGCACTTTCACTTAAAATGCTAACAATACTATAATACATGTTATCAATATACAGTCTGTGTTCTCTGTTATCACATAATCTATCACAACATGCCTCAAGTTGCACTGGAAAGTCAATATCTCTAAAGCTATCGTTACAGTATTTTGTAAATAATTCGATTTCTTGTGGATCCCTATTCCCCCAAGTTATTTTATTAATAACGTTATTAACGACTATAACTGAAGGAATTACATTTAAGTTGCACTGAATTTCAATAGGAAAGTGATCAGACCATGATATGGAGTAGTTTATATTTACATTAGTGAGCGACTTCCACGCACCCTCTGAGAGGACACAGTGATCTAGCCACCTTCGACTACCATGCACGTCACTCACATACGTATATGCGTCCGACGTTTCTCCCAAAAACTCCATGTCCGCACATATCCATTTTTGCTCTGCACAAAACTTAACAAGTTCCGTACCAAACAGCGTGCCCGGGTGTGCATTAAAGTCGCCGAGCACACTCATTTACTAGCGCACTTATCTCGCTCATACACTCGGTGAATTCGGGCAGGTTGTCCGGCGAGTCCGTAGGCATGTACACAGAAACAACTATAAACGAGCGATCCGTTATCGTTATCTTAATTGCTGCGAGACGCACACTTTTACACGGCACTATATTTACATTTGTAAACAAACTAGATCGAAAGAGCACAGCCACGCCCCCAAACGGACGCCCTTGTAACATTCCCGTCGAAGTATCAACCGCCACCTGCCGGTGCCGGTGTACGCGAAGTAGTGTGAGCACCTATGAGGCCAAGCCAATCCTTAAATATAGTAGCAATTTTAGTATAGGTACACGTTTTTTGTTTATATGTGTTTGTGAATACGAGTGTGACTATGGCTAAGTTCACAGTGAGGTAGCCATTAGTGGATTAGGTTAGCAATATACTTACCATTGGTGTAGGTATCAATGTGACGTTCTGTAGTAAAAGATACCAATTTGTCAGTCCATTTTTGGTTGCATTTCTATGCCACTCTGCACTTAGTCCGCCTTAATGATATCCGGCAAAAGGTTTCCTTTTACCTGAGCACGCCACAAATAGTTACTAACAAAAACATAAGGGGAGTATTTGTCAATGGATAAAAAATAATAAAATACTAGGACGTTATAACAGTTTCTTTATTTTCCACATGTGAGAACAATTTCGACAGCAGGGTCATCAAATTGTCGAACGCTCTGAAACCCTTTATCGGTACAATCGACAGCCAAAACCGCCTCCTTCGTTCATCTTTTGGAAAACTGCAATATTTAATATTATTCAAGTAAATTGTAAAGACACAAACAATAAACATGTTATTCTGTGATATGAATTATGAGAATAGAAAACGTACTAAGTTGATAGATTTAGGTCCATTTTATACGAGTAAATACCATGCATGAAAACGAATTGGTCACCCGAGTTGTAAAACCACACAATCTTTAGTTTCTCATTTAAGACAATGTTGAACTTCAAATAAACAAAATATACTTCTAACTTATCATTATAAACCTATTCGTGGGGTTCTTGAATAAAAATTAACAAAGCTTACAAGCAAAATAGAGGAAGACTGATTGCTAGTAAGATTTTTGAACATTTTCGTAAAATAAGTACTCACCTATAAAATTTTGTGTCGGATTTCTGCCTCCAATTACTTTTACAATGCTTTACTATGCAATACATAGCGCATTACGCAAGTAAATCGACGAAATACGTTTATTTCACGAAAAAAAACATTGAATTGGTGAATGACTTTTGACAATTCTGACATATCGGCGATATTTCTTTATTATTAGTGTTGTCATAGTACGTAGGAGGTGCATACCCGTGAAATGAGAATTTTGATTCAGTTCTTTTTTTTGTATAATACATAGAAAACTAAGTAAATTTGATCGCAAAGTTTTATATGAAAAATATAAATTTTTGTTGGAATTAGCTTAAAGTAAATTAATTAGGTAATGCCCGATAATTCTTATTTCTATAAAAAATAAGTTTTTTTTATAAATAACATGGTAACACATCACAGTGTGGAAAAGAGATAAAACATATGAGCAAAGGTGAATGAACCTGGCTTCAACTCATAGTTCGGCACGCAACATCCAGTTAGTATATAAGATTCTTGACTGGCAACAATGAAATTTTACTTTTCAATCCATATGAGCAAAGGTGAATGAACCTGGCTTCAACTCATAGTTCGGCACGCAACATCCAGTTAGTATATAAGATTCTTGACTGGCAACAATGAAATTTTACTTTTCAATCATTGACATGTAAATATGTTCATTTCAAATGAATTTTACGTGTTATGCCAATCTTTGAATTCTGTTCGTCGTTGGATACGGCGATATATTAGCTGAAGGAAACCGAATTGATCTACTGCAAAATAACCATCGCCCGCTTGCAATAGCCGAAGACGAACACCGAAGACAAAAATGACTTTGCGGAAATGTTTGACGTTCACCCTAGAACAATTAGGAATTGCCTACATGCTATGAATTTACACCATCAGAGGCGGCCTGCGAAAAAAAATGTGTAATATTTTCTTTTTGTTGTTTTGTTAAGAGTAATATAAAGAAAACTTTTACTGTATAATTATGGTTTTATTGAATTATGACTTTCGTCGGTTTGGTTGGGGTACAGCAAAGGGGGCCCTATTTTTAGGACTTTTTTTCGTTTGTTTGGGCTTAAATTAGACTGAATCTTGTATATTACGCTAAAATAAGCATATTTTATTCTTTAAACTTTTTCTCTCAGATCGATATTTACCAAGATATTGGGGTTCAAAGGGGCGCGGGACTTTGTTGTTGACTGAAATTTTTGATTGTGGTATGTCATTATAACACTTATTTTTTATGATGCTATCGTATAGATGACGCTAAAATAAGCATGTTTTGTATGGGCAACTTTTCTCTAAACTTAATTATTACCGAGATATTGAGGTTTTAAGGTAAAACTGCTTGCTGAAAATGGGCCTTGCCAAATACTGACTTGCACACTAATTATCCTCGCACTGCACACTAAGATCCGACTCGGCCGGGTTAGGTTAGGTTAGTTTTTTTTTTATATCCCGTAAAACAGTTTTGCAAATACATATTCGAACGACCTTAAAATCTAACTTAAGCCTGAAAATGCGAAAATTTTTAAGTTTTTTTATAACCCCTTTATCTCGGTAAATATTACTCTGAGTGAAAAAGTTTGAAGAACAAAATATGTTTTTTTTAGCGTAATCTACAAGATTCAATCTAATGTAAGCCCAAAAACAGCAAAAAAAAAAAACAATTAAAATTTTTCTAAGTCCTAAAAATAGGGCCCCCTTTGCTATACTCTGACCGTCGGTTTTGTTAGTTTATGAATAGGTACATTTCATATCAGTGTTTACTAACATTACAGATGTGAAAGTGTGTTTGTTGTCTCTTGCCTTTCACATGGCAACGGAGCAATTTTATGGCATGATTTTGGTGCGATGTTTGTATACTACGTTCCGTTTCGTCTCATTTCACTATATGAAACATAAAAATTACTTACATCCTAATCCTAATAATATTATAAACGTGAAAGTTTGGATGGATGTATGTATGTACGTTTCACTTAATCTCAAAAACTACTGGACGTATTATGATGAAACTTTCCAGTTATGTACCTTATATATCAGAATAGGACATAGGCTATCATTTATATCAAGTTTTATCCCTTTTAGACGAACAACGGGATTAAAATTTGTATGGAGAGCAAATCATTGTAGTTGCAACAATTCCCTACATGTCATCGTTTTGACGTAAACTAATCAAGATAATAATAATTTTGTCTGGGCCTACGATAGACCTTCACGAAACGCATACCAAACTATTCTTTGTAAAAAAACAATAAATTCTGATATGGAAACACGTAACCGCAAAATTCGATTAATCACGTAATTTCAAGAATAAAATACATACAATTTTACAAATTTGAAACAATGACATTTGATTTGACAACATCACACACCCATCTGGCAAGACATGTCAAACCAGTGATGCCAGAAGGGCTACCCCGATGTTCAAAATTTGACTGTCGAATAGCGCCATCCTTCTCGATCATTATTATTTTATTATTCTTATTTTAGGTGCTGTAATTTTAGCCAATTTGATAATAGGCAAAATAATTCTTAGGGCAATTCATGTTAGGAATATTATGCTTTAGGTAATTAGATTTTAGAGTTATCAATATTAGGACAAACTTGATTTAGGACTTGTAAGAGAGTATGCGCAAAAATTATTAGGACAAACGAGTAGTATGCCATTCAACAGTATGCCAAACATTCTCGGCCAAACATTTTTAGGACAAAAAACGTTATGCGATACGACAGGCACCCGAAATTTATCTATACAAAAACTAACAGAACTAACGACAGTGATAATTCAATAAAACCACAATTTTATAAACGTTTTCTTTATATTACTTTTAACAAAAACAAAACGAACGAATATATTTTCGCTGGCCGCCTGCATGTAGGCAATTCCTAATTGTTCTAGGGTAAATGTCAAACATTTCCGCAAATCGTCCTGTTGGCGTAAAGCCATTTTGTCGTCGGCGTTGGTCTTGGGCCATGGCAAGCGGACGATGCAATGGTTACTTTGCTTGGCAGTAGATCATAAGGTTTCCTTCAGCATTATATCGCCGTACCCAACGTCAAACTGTGTCCCTGCTAGCATTTAACCGACGTGTGATCTCATAAATCCGTATTCCTTCCTGGTGTAACTCCACTCTGTGAACTCTTCATTGTTTTCAGTCATTATCATTATCTTTTAATAGTTCACGGTTAGCGGCAAGCATTTTATTTTTCAAATTTATAACGTTGCTGAAAATTATTTTACGATTTTCTCGATTGACACTGACATATGTTCCTAATTAGAAATTAAAAGCAAATGATAACCTTTCGCGAGGAGGTTTTTTGTAAAATTAAGTGACAAATAATAATATTGACATTTGAAATATAATTTTCGACCTTAATGCATTGCGAATGTCTAACGACATATTAACGAAATGGGTAGGAAATGAAATTCCTTGACTGTACAAAACTTATCTAACAAATATTACGTTACTGACTGTTTGTTAGTGGGAAATGTCGCTTGTCAATTCGGGCGTAATTTATTTTGTCCACATTACACCAGTTCACCAACGCCATCTAGCTATTTTGTGTAGCAAAAATTGGCGAGCTCGCAAGCAACCTTGAGCTATCCAGAGGTAGTGCCATCTATTTTAATACGATCAAACCACGTTGTTGAAGACAAAAAATATAATCCTTAAAAATTGTGTATTTAACCCATTCAGGGCCAGTGACTCAGCGTATGGGTCATGCTCAAAAAGTCGCGCAGGGCCAGTGACTCGCATGTGAGTCGTGACAAAATCCAAATTAAAAAAAAAAAGGAATCTTACTATGACTTAATAGTATTACTATAATAGCTAACTGGCTTCAGAAGCGGCGGTCTATTTAGCGTTCGCACCGGGGTCATGACCAACACGTTGAGTCACTTGTTTTAGCAAAAAAATGGTTGTATGGTGGCCTGGCGTATAGTGTACGGTCGACGGCGCTTGGCCGTGGATGGGTTAAGTTATATTATCGTATTAAAATGAAGCAGTAACGCGTTTGATCTTCAAAAATCAAAAATCACTTTAAAATATTGGTGAAAAATACAATTTTTGTCACTTCCAGGCTACGAAGCAGCGCCATCTAGTTTTTATACCGAATTTTGAGCTTTTTCAGAGTTACGTTTTCTTGTATGAGAATAGCGGTCTAGGGGGTATATAGTCGTTGATATTATTATATTTTTTTTATTATAATGAAATAGAAAATTTACGTATGAGTAATTATTACTTGAACAAGGAATTATACGGCTTTAATGAAATAAATTCGATATTTCGAATGAGAGACGCAGGTCATTTATCTATGCATCTATTTATATAAAAATCAATTGCTCTTCACAGTGCTAGTCACCAATATTAGAAAATAGGATGATTTTCGATGGTTTCGAGCAAAGCAACAGGTAGTTCTTTAATACTAGAAATTTCTCAACTTATACTTTAGTTATGCAATACATACTTACTTACACCAAAACCAACCATTATTCACAGCATCTATAATTAAGAAGTGTTACAATCAAATTCTAAAATTACGATCTGAGTTTATTAGTAATGAGATCATACGGGAATGTGGCATAACTATACTTAATTTCATTAGCAACTCTTTGGTACGGGTGAGTGTTGAGTGAGAAAGCATTGATACCTTTTACGCTATTTCACTCGCTCTCAGGCAGCAGGCGTCAGCCGATTTTCGCTACTTCCGAACTCTCCCGACTGAGCCCGATTAGAGCCGAGTTGAGTCACAGTACTCCCGCGCCAGGCGCGCCACGGCACGCTCACGGCGTTTGTCGTGATCGTGATTTGAGTAACAGACTGCGCTAGGAACGGTAGGAACGTATGTGATTTTGTAAAGTTGTTACTTTGTGAAAAGTCACAGTGACAACTTTTGACGGCGACTCACTGTGACTTTGTCACCGTGACATTATTTATTCCCCATGTCTACGCTAGTTGTCTATGCGCATCTATGATATAGCGAACTAGTGTAATTCCGTGTCGTATTATAAAATAAAGTTTTCTCGAAGAATTCTAAAGCAGTTTATTATTGAAGAAGGAAACCTCAACAGGTTATGGGCCCAGGAACGTTACTACTACGTAAATAAACTAAGAAGAGCAAATATTTTCATCAACGTGACGCGCGTGCCTCTGCCTAACCTCTAACCTAACAATGGAGGTTACAAATGCAATGCGTGTTGAGAAGTTTGATGGGAGAAACTTTAGGCAGTGGAAATTTCAAGTGAATTGTGCATTAAAAGCGAAGGGTTTAGACATAACAAAACCGAAACCCGAAGATAAACCAACACAATGGTTAAGGGAAGATGGCATGGCTATGTTCATCATAACTTCGTCTATGGAATTCAATCAAATCTCATTGATTGAGAACTGTGAGACCGCATTGGACATAATGAACAAATTAGAATCTATTTACGAACAAAAATCCGAATATAATAAAATGATGGTTCACGAAAAATTTTACCAATATAAGATGTCGCCGGCCGACAGCATCGCCCAGCATATCTCGAAAGTAGAAAACATGGCGAAACAACTACGAGAAAGTGGAGAAACTATTAGTGATATGGCGGTCATGACTAAAATATTATCAACTCTGCCACCAAGCTACCGATCACTTCGCCAAGCCTGGCTGTCATTGGATTCAGGCAAACAAACTATTCATAATTTGACGTCAAGATTGTTGGATGAAGAGGCAAGGTTGACCATCGACGACGAAAGTGAAACTGCATTATTAGTTTCAAAGAAGCCTAAGACGCCATATAAACAGGGCAATAACAATGAAAATGCTGCAACAAGTAACACGCAACATAGATTTATATGCTATAATTGCAATAAACGGGGGCATTTCGCACGAGATTGCCGGGCCCCAAAGAAATCTGGGAAGAAAACTCAAGAGCAGAAGAATATGTTAGCGTTTAGTGCTGAACATTGTTTACAAACCGAAACAAATACAGAAGTATGGATTCTGGACAGCGGCGCGTCTGTACACATGTCATACAGGCGTGATTTCTTTCATGAATTTGAAGATTATTCTTCTGATGTTAGTAGTGACAGAAAAGTGCGATTAGGTAACCAGAAGGAGATTAAAGTGCATGGGAAAGGAACTGTGATGATAAAGAAATTTTTAAATGGACAATGGGAACAATCTGTGCTGACTGATGTGCTATATGTACCAGATTTGCGTCGCAATTTATTTTCTGAAGGAGCTGCGACAAGAAAAGGTTATGTTATTACTAAAAAGAATAGAGATGCTGCAATATTTAAAGATAACTCAGTGGTAATGACTGCAAGCTTGAAGCAGAACAACCTGTATGAACTAAATATTAAAACTATTTGTCAAGAGAGCTGTAATTTAGCACATACAAGTCTAAAATTATGGCATGAGCGCTTAGGACATTTAAATATGAAAGAAGTTCAAAATATGGCTAAAAATGGTGCAATTGTGGCTTCATTAACTGATAATGATCAAGAGTTTGTATGTGAAGCTTGCCAGTATGGAAAGCAAAGTCAACTGCCATTCCTGAAATCAAGTAGAAAACCTAGTGAGCCCGGGGATATTGTATACAGCGATGTGTGTGGACCTTTAGAACATGAATCTGTATCCGGAGCGAAATATTTTGTTTTATTTAAAGATGGGGCCACTAGTTACAGGCATATTTACATCATAAAAAATAAAAGTGATGTGATCAGCTGTTTTAAGAAATATAATAATATTGTGCAAAATATGTTTCAACATGGTGTAAAGATATTGCACACGGACAATGGCCGTGAGTATGTAAATCAAGATTTCAAGGCATACTTAGATGAAAAAGGAATAATACATGAACGTACTGCACCCTATACTCCAGAACAAAATGGGAGAGCTGAAAGGGAAATGCGTACCATTATGGAGAGTGCAAGATCCATGTTACATGGTAAGGATATGCCATTAAATCTTTGGGCTGAAGCTGTTTGTTGTTCAGTATACTTACTTAATCGAAGCTCGTCCAGCCAGACAAAGAATGTGTCACCATATGAACTATGGTATGGAGAAAAACCACGCCTTGATCACATTAAAGTATTTGGATCTGAAGGGTATGTGCATGTGCCTGATCAAAAGAGGAAGAAGTTGGATAAGAAGAGTAGAAAATTTATCTTGGTTGGATATGATAATAATAATTACAGGATGTTTGATGTTGAAACAAAGAAAATAACAATCTCAAGGAATGTACACTTTAATGAAAATAATTTACCTGTTTTGAACACAAATAATAACCAGATAATTATTAGAGAAAGTGAACAAGAAGACCACATAATTTATACAGAAGAGCCTCAAACATCAGAGCAGCAGGTCACGGCAAGTCCTTCAACTTCTGCAAATGCAGATGATGTACTAAGTGAAGATAGTTTGCAAAGTTGTATGGATGAAAATGATGATACTTATGAGCCTAGTAAAATAGTGAGAGATATTGAAGAGTACAATGTTACACTAAGACCAAGAAGAAACAGAATTGAAGAGGCCAACCTTGTAGAGTTCTTTACACCAAACTCATATGAAGAGGCCATGCAATGCAAAGATAGTGATATGTGGAAAGAAGCGATTAGAGAAGAACTACAGTCACATGAAGACAACAATACTTGGTCTATAATAGAACACACCAATCAGAAAACAATTACTTCAAAATGGGTATTTTGCATAAAAAGAAATATAGATGGAAGCAAAGAGTATGTAATCACTACGTTTTAAGAGACGGGAGTGCCATACAAAAAGCGTGAACTCGCATTAGTATGAAACGGGAGCGAAAACATACTGCCAATATGAAGCCGCAAACAATATCAGTGTCAGTGTCAACTCATGACATAATGCCAACATCAAGAACAAAATAGGGATGTCACATGTTACACAAATTATCGATATTGATATCGGTATTTAAAAAAAATGGTTCAGGCGGGGTTCGCATTCGCACCCGCGTCTCCAACGGCTTTCCGGTAATTTAAATCATTAAATATTTCGCTTCAATGTAAACATTTGGTTTACTTTAGGTTACTGACTTCATAAAAAAAAACAAAAGTGTGCAAATAATTTTATTTCGTTCAAACTTTGCTTGGCTTGCTGATATACATAGACGAAAAAATCCGTTTCATCACTCCAGTCTGTGCTCCAGGTTGGAAGTTCTGCAACACAAATAATACAGGGTAAACAGAAAATTACAGAGTTAAAATGTATCTGTTTGTCCAGATGAAACCGTACCATTCATAGTCCAATGAAGATTTTTAGTAAAATATTTCTGTGACCATAATCTAACTCAAACTGGCATAAAAAGTAGTGATAATAATGTCTTATCCTCTCATCTGAGACGGCTTTACCCTAGTAGCATTTCTGGTTGGCATCCATTGGCCAACCGTGGGGAATACGTTGGGATTTTGTCGTTAGATTGCCTTCGTAAAACCAATATTGGCCCAATACAGTAAAATATTATAATAACATCCAACCATTTACCAACGTTGGGCCTATACCACTGCTGCCAACCGTTAGGCAATAACTGTTGGCATTTCTGCAGTGTATTTATCGTAGGGCCTATTAGGTATCAACTAACATTGGCCCAATACAGTAAATTATTATCATTATATCCAACCATTTACCAACGTTGGGCCTATACTAGTGTATTTATAGTAGGCCCTATTAGCACCTATTAGGTATCAACTAACATTGGCCCAAGACCGTAAGATATTATCATTTCGCCCAAGCATTTACCAGCGTTGGGCCAATGCAACAGTTTAGACAACGATCATTAGTTATATTTATTAAGAAAATGTTTTTTTTTTTTAATTAGTCTTATATACCTAATACCAAATTTCTTTCATTATTTAATGCAATAAGTACAGTAGGTAAATGAATGTGTGCGCGCCTTTGAGTATTATACGGCAATCACACTTTCCTAATTAGTCACTGACGAGAGGGATGCAGCAATATGTAAAATAAATAAATAAATATTAAGGGACAATCATACACAAGTCGACCTAGTCCCACACTAAGCAAAGCTTGTACTATGGGTACTAGACGACGATATACATAATATATAAATACATATATAGATAACATCCATGACCCAAGAACAAATATTTTGCACAAATATTTGCCCCGGCCGGGATTCGAACCCGGGACCGCCGACTCAGTAGGCAGGTGTCTACCAACCGAGCCAAACGCGTCGTCAAAATATGTGAGACATGTATGGAGATAACTCTTTAGGAAAGTGTAATAGCCGCATTAAGATGCACGACGCGGTTATGAACGCAGAACAGGAGAAGAGAGAGACGCAGTAGCAAGGGCCGAGAGCGGCGGTGGGGTGGCGGCCATTTTGTGATGGCGTGGCGCTCGCTCGCGCCCGCGCGACTCAGTGTTGCCGTTTAGTTCCGTTTGTTCCGTTTTTCGGAATTTTTGACACCCTCGCGGAACTAGAAAGGAACTGGTTTTAAGACAATTTTTTGTGACTTTTATGGTCCCGGTTTTAAAAATAATATATTATGCGAAAATAAATTTTAAAGGCATTTTAAAAATATATTAAAAAAGGAGCTATTTTTCCATTAATGGCTTATTCTCTGTAAGCTCGTATTGGTCCCATACAAATGCTGTCCTGGCATGTTTTTTTACCTATTTCCAAAAATCTGAATTCTATTTTGAAGAAAATTAACTATTATTTTAGTTAAGAAAATTAACTATTATTTTAGTACGGAGGCCCACTGAAATTATACGTATTTTCAAAGTTATTAACGATTTTCCAAAAAATCGTAACAGGGGACTGTTTCTGGCGTGAGGGGACTGTTTTAAACGGGACAGGGGGCTGTTTCGTGAGAAAGGGGACTTTTGCACTTAGATAAAAGTAATTTTACGTTAATCAATCATTTATTTTTACTATGGCATATTTGCATATCAATAATCAACAAAAGTTTCTTTAAGAAAATATCAACAGAAAACATAACTTTCTTTAAACATTCATAACAAAAAATTCTTTCCACTTCTTTAAGACAGTTCTATGTTCACGAGGTGTCATATCCTTAACTAACTTCCGCAAAGCCGTTTATTTCTTCTTTTGGTATTTTAAATTCTCCTTACCTCTCTTTTCATCCCTCTTTTAAGGGGAATTTTTTTCTTTTTGGGTATCTTAGTCGCTCTGCTTCTCTCTTTTTTCTGTAGCAATTCCTCTCGGAATAACTTTTTCTTTTTAGGAGCCATATCATGTGTATTTGATCAGCCTGTGCAAAATAATTGAGTTTATAAAAGAAGTAATGCGAAGCAATGACACTTTGATTATTCTAGATTACATTTATATCACAGAATAGCGGATAAATTGACTTAGACAATACATATAGATAATAACCAATACGCAAAATCTACAGTCCCGTGCAGTGAAGAACAGTCCCCTGCTTCATTTTCTGGTAGGGGACTGTGTATTTCGGTCAAATTTCACAATATTTGCAAAACTGATGTAAAATAGTTTTTTCAAATCCTACCGATCACTTTAGACATAAATAAAAGACCAATTATTTATTATTAAACATAATTAAATTAATTAACGTAAATGTTATTACTTACCAGAGGACTGTGTGCGGTAGCGGTAAAAACGCGTGTTTACCGCACAAATGACGCTCTGACACTAAACAAAATAGCGTCTCACTGCCGCATTCGGCATGGTTGCCAGCATCGCAGTATAATCGCACTCCGTTTCACTTTAAAAGAATGTTTGTAACCATAATGGTTTTGTTTTATTATTGATTATTTTTAGCAGGGGACTGTATACAAATTCTAAGGACAAAATTTACAGGACTACTGAATAAATGCAAACTGTAATATATAAAGAAAGTGTTGAAAATAGTATAAAAACAAATATAAAATACTTTTGGGCGTACATAAATAACCGCAAAGGTAATACCGGTATTCCCTCTGAAATGCAATACAAAGCCCATCGTTCTAACAACCCTGAAGAAATATGTAATATGTTCTCTACATTCTTCAGTTCAGTATACGAACCATCTACGATTAACAACACTCAATGGAGTCCTCCTAGTGTCAACCATGAAGTCGGTTCTGTAATGTCAGACCTGCATTTCACTGTGGAACAAATTAATCTCTTATTAAGATCTCTGGACCCCTCTAAAGGCCCTGGTCCTGATGGCTTGCCATCAGTATTTCTAAAATACACTGCCGACTCATTATCTAAGCCTCTGCACCTAATATTCTCAAAATGTTTGCAACAAGGCATCTTCCCTACGATTTGGAAGTCAGCTAATGTAATCCCTATTTTTAAGAACGGCACTAAACAGGACATCGAAAATTACCGGCCAATTTCAATTCTATGTGCACTGGCAAAAGTTTTCGAAAAACTGGTCCATGCCAAGGTCTGTCCATTCGTTTCTAATCAAATCATACCCGAGCAACACGGTTTCGTAGGAAAGAGGTCTACGATAACTAACATGGTGGTATTTACTGAATTCCTCATCGATAGCCTGGACCGTGCTATCCAGGTTGATGCAGTTTATACGGACTTTCGTAAGGCATTCGACAGAGTCGATCACAGACGTCTACTAGATAAAATAGCATTTAATGGTATTCGCGGAAACTTGCTTCGATGGTTTCAGTCGTATGTCACCAGAAGAACCCAGAGAATTGTGATAAATGGATTCCAGTTAGATGTTATAGAGGTCACCTCCGGGGTACCCCAGGGATCGATTCTAGGCCCTCTGCTATTTAATATCTTTATAAATGACATAAAAACTTGCTTTAAAAATGGCAATATACTCTTATACGCAGATGACCTAAAAATTTTTGGAAAAATTACTAGTCTAACTGATTGCATTCACCTCCAAGACGATCTTAACCGATTAAGCGATTATTGCACAGTAAATAAATTGGAATTAAGTTTATCAAAATGTAACATTATTACCTTTACTAAAAACAAAAATAAATTTCACCATAATTATGTTCTATGTAATGAACAGCTCAAACGAGTAGATCTCGTGCGGGACCTCGGAGTACTCCTTGATTCTAAGCTACATTTAGACCAACATATTAACAAGATTGTCGCAAAGGGTTACCAGATGTACAATTTTGTTACCAGAGCTGCAGCCGATTTTAAAAGAAGTTCCACTTACATTTATCTATACAACAGCCTGGTTCGACCTCAGCTCGAATACGCGAGTATCATCTGGGATCCTTATTACAATAAATACACAGATGCTATTGAAAAAATCCAATATAAATTTTTGAAATCTGTAAACTACAAAATTAATAAAAATGGTCGATTACCATATGTACAACTACTAAATAAATACAAGTTATCCACTCTAAAGAATAGACGTCTGTTTCTGCAAGCTATGTTTCTCCACGGACTCTGTCATAACCAAATCGATTGCGCACAACTTGTAAACAAAATATGCTATGTGGTACCCAGGAGCGTTAACTTAACCGACGGGGGACTCGCGCCTACCGGCAGTTCGCGACGGCCCCGTGCCGCACGAACGCCGGCGCGCGAGCTCCTCTCCGCCGGCTTCTCGCTTCATACAACCAATATTTCACCGAAATAGACATTTTTCACCTATCGACTACTACTTATAGACACGCCATCATACAAGCTCTTAACTAAGAAGAATTGTTTTGATACATCAAACCTAACTTTATTTTATGCCATAGTTTTATATTTTAATTACGTATTTAATATCCATTCACCCAATAAGACAATCACGTTTAATAACTGCTGTTGGTGATCACTACGCGAAGACGTGCCGACCTGTTCACTTTTAACGATTGCCCCACTCGACATAACAAAAAAGAGAAGTGCAAAAAGAAAAAACGCTGAAAATAGTTATAACTATTTTCAGCGTTTTTTCTAGACGTGATAGAAGCTCTAAAAATACAGTCCCCTGGCTGTCCCCATCACTGTATTCCCACCTAAAAGGGAAATTTACAAAAAAGTTATTAAAACTAAATGCAATTGGCAATGAATATCATACAGTAAAACAATTACATTATGTTATTGCCGTAAAACAAACTTTGATTATTTTATTTTATTTTATTTATTTATTTTAGGGATAACAAACAACCATACAATAATAGCACTATAGTGCTATAAATAATGGACCATAAAGTTTCGGGGTTAAAGTTACATAAGACGTGCTTTTTCTTTAAATAATTATATCACGTTTTGAAATAATCGGTCGGGACAGCCGATTACGACCTTACAGAGAATCGCCCTAATAGTAATGAAAAACATTTTACGATTTCAAAAAGAGGAAGGTTACAAGTTGTATTTTTATTTAAATCTATATTCACCGATTTCTCTGTCAATTGGGATACATCTAAAAAGAAAGATACCATTTGTTAAAAAATTATTATGAATAACTTCACAGCTCGCGTATCGTCACAATCGAATTGTTTATTTTGATTATATGAGCCCAGAAATGGTTGTTGAATTCACATAGAAGGTAAAAAAATGGCAAACATATACCTAGTTGTCGATAACTTTTAAAAAAATTTCAAAAATCATTTTTTATCATAAGTGTGTCTTTCAGAGGTGTCGATAACTTATCATTTTTTTTTTATCGAAAGAGTTTTTTTTCAGAGGTGGCCTCCTGTTCGCCAAATCAGGATCTGATAATGCCTGGGAATCCCTGGGAAATCGAGAGCAACCCTTAAATTTGATAAGCAATTTAATAAACAAAAATACGTTTGTTTTGTCTCGTATATTTAATAAAGCTATTCATACTATTTGAGTATAACAGTCATCCTACATCTCATGTTGATGACCTGGCGATAGAAATTACTAATCCTGAAACTCGTCCTAACCGTTAACATATGGACTCGATATCAGATTTCCATTTCTTTTGAGGCGATTAGAAAGAAGAAAGAAAGGTTTATTTTGCTGCAATTAGGATTACATACTATAAACATGAAAAAAAAATAATCATAAGTATTGTGCGAAAAAGGCGTCCACTCAGCAAATTGCCAAACCACGGGGTGATTTGACGTCTGGTATTATGTGGATCCACATGTTGAGCGAAACAGGACTGCACGTTATACACTCATATTCCCATTGATCCAAAACTAAGTGAACAAACATATTATAATACATTTATGTTATTACGATAAGTAGGCAATTAATGTTCATCTCACAAAACCGTGACTAAAACTAACACATTGAAACTTTACAAAATGGCAATCAAACTGTGACAGAATATAATCCGACCTGGAACACGAAAGGCTTATTGTGCTGGATCAAGCTGCTTTGCTGGTCTAACAAATATAATTTTAAACGCTTCTTGAAAATAAATATAGAAGAAGCATTTTGGATTGGAGGTGGGTATTGTTCCAGCATTTCGTGGCAGAGTAACTAAAACTGCCACGAAAGGAAGCGCTTCCGTGTCGAGGACAGATAAGGCGAGGGGCAAAACCTAGACGAGGTTTTGGCTTGGTGAAACGAAGGTTTTGAAAAAGGTACGAAGGCTCTTTAAAATTAATAATTCCGAAAAGGAGCGTGGCTAAATGCATAGTACGGCGGGCCTCCATTTTGAGAAGCTTACCTTTGTTATAGAAGGGAGTAACGTGTGCTCGAGGTGAAATGGGACAACAGAATCTTGCGCATGCATTTTGTAAGCGCTGAATCAACTTTTAAGAACGAGAAAGCAAACATGGGCCAAACACCGTATCAGCGTAATTAAGCTTGGAGAGAATTAGAAAGTCGCAAAGTTTTATTCGTATGTCTACAGATATCCATGATAACACCGGGATTTCTAGCTTTAGAGACACATTCTAAAGGTTCATCGTCTATAGAAACCTGGGGGTAAGGGCCATTACATTAGCGACACCCTGCTTTGTACCCATTACAAGAAACTTCGATTTTAAAGGGTTCAGAACAAGGCCACTTTGTTCTGACCAACGCGCTACTCGGCTCAGATCTTAATTTAGTTTGGAGACATCTTCCGTGTCATCTGGCTTGAGAAATTTGTAGGTCATCAGCGTACAAATGACATTTACAGTTTCTGACACTGTCAATGATATCAGCACTGTATAAAATAAAAATTATAGGACCAAGAATAGATCCTTGAGTTGCTCCTCTAGTGACAGGTTGAGTGACAGAAACTGTAAAAGTACTGTCAGAATTGCTCAGTTCAACACGTTGAGTGCGTCCGCTTAAAAAATAGCTAGCAAACCATTTTACACTACTAGGCTCAAAACCGTAATAGGACAGCTTGGAAAGTAACAAAGTATGATCTATAGTATCAAAAGCGCGTGTGAAATCGAGTAACGCTATAATAGTTAGCGGTTAGTAGTATGGTTCAATACCAGGCAGCTGCAATGGCGAGATTCATAGAACATCTGCAAAATTTGTCGGTGCATATACCTATCATTGGTTTTCAATGCCACGTGTAACATACACTTTGGAGGTTATCCTCAACATCAGTTTCGACGACTCTCAGTGGTGTCAAGCGTGTCGTGCGTGTGGATTGAGTGAGCACCTTTCAAAAATGAAAAAAAATGTGCTGATCATTTAGTAAAAGTTCTAAAACAATTGTAAAACTAATTGATGAATTTGTAAAACGATAAATAAAAAAATCACATTCCTTAACGTGTGCTCACTCAGTTCTCACAAACTACCAACGAAATCTGTGAATGTATTTATTTAACATATAATATTTATATCCTAATTTTTAGTAAAAACTATGCTTAAGGTAGGTAATAATTTGTAGATCCACTGGTTACGTATTTAAAGTTTTACAAATAATTTCGTATGCTCACTCAATCCGCACACTTTCGTAAACCCAATTTCTGATAGAAAAACTGCAGATTGAAACTTCTATATATGTGTATAGTTTAGTAAAACTCATAAGGGAATTTGTAAAATACAAAAAAAAAACCGCTAACGTGGCAGATTTTTGGATAATAAATGTTTGTAAGTGCTCACTCAGTCCACACATTATTCGTTAGTTAAAAATGTTAATATCTTAATATTTGTAGTATCTAGGAAACTATAAAGTAGTTCAACTTTTAGTATTTTTTTTTTACTAATTATCCACCATCTAAAATTTCATATTCGTTGTCTGCTTTTAAAGATATTCAAATTTAATTTTAAAATACAATCTAAGATACAGTCCACATTTTAGATCACACAGTCCACTTCTTAAAATACAATCTAAAATGTGGACTGTATCTCAGATTGTATTTTAAAATTAAATTTGAATATCTTTAAAAGCCAAAGGTCTGACACGCTTTGATAGATAAAGATAGCCTTATTGCGATTCCTAAAAGAAGAAATAGAAAAGAGTGCCATGTTTTGTCTTTATCAGCGACCGAGCATTTTTTCATGGTCGGGTTATTGGCACACTTCAAATTCGAAGCAAAACAATCAGGTAGTATCAAAAGCGGTATAAAAATAGAAGATTTTGTGTATGAAATAATTATTATTACCAGATAATTGACATATTAACGGATGTGGAGTGTTTGTGTGTAGCCTCAAAAATGGTGGGGTGTTCAGTGTTTGGTTAGAAAAGCAACAGTTAACGAAAATTAGCTGATTTTACATTTCATGCGTAAGTACAAGTTTCTTTGTGTTTTGATCACCTATTTCTTTCTCAAATCTCACAAGAATCAAGTTACAAAGTTAAATCATTAGTTATATCATGAAAAAACTTGATAAAATAGGAAAAATCTGTAAATTATTAACTCTGAGCATTTTGACCTGTAAATATTGCAAGTCGGTCAAATTGCGTAGCATAAATCTACGATAGAAGCCAGCTAACATAGACGTCTAAATAAATCAGTCGGTTTATAATCCAATTTGGGGATGCCTAGATATAAAATAAAAATTACCCCCATATTTGGGGAATCTATAGCAAATTGATATTTTCTGTCATGAGAGACTGGCAATCGACAATTTAAGGTTCTAGATTTGATTCTATTCAAATCTAGTGATAGTGACAGATATCAGATTGAATGTTGATTTTGATTTACTCCGTTGACAGCTGCTGAAACGTAAACATCGTATTGTAGTTGACATGTCTATTGTATTTTAGAATATTATTATATTAATGTGTTGTGCGTGAGATTAAACAGTTAAAATTGCCAAGGCCCTTTGATTCAACCTTTAAAATTTTCAGTTCTCCGATTCCGACAGAGAAAGAACCGTGTAAAAAATGAATAGCAAGGCCTGAGAAAAATTTGACTGTCGCAACTAGTATTGGTGATATCCTATCTACTTATGTCGTTTACAATTTTACTATTTAATTTTGCTTTGTTACAGAATGTCCCAATAAGGCGGTGCGTCCATGAACGTGGACTGTCACCATGGATTAAAAGTATCCTGAGTAGAATAGAAGAAAAAGAAGAAGTTTCACCATATTTTTTTAGTACTGGCCAGAAAAATTCTACAGTATTCAAGAGCAAATCAAAAATTTTGTTTAACCCCCTTAGAGGTGAAATTTTCCAAAACACTGAAAGTACTTTATTTGTATTTTAATAAGTAATCTTTTTACAAAGATTTAGGTCTCTAGCTCAAAAAAAAGTTCCCCCATACAAACTTTGCACCCCTATTTCACCCTCCGAATAAATTCCGCCTGCAAGGGCGGAATTTTTTAAAACACAAAACTTACTTTTTTGGTATTTGATTAAGTAAGCTTTCTACAAAGTTTAAAGTCTCTAGTTCAAAAAAAAAAGTTTCTCCTATATAAATATTGCACCCCTATTTAACCCCCTTAGGGGTAGAATTTTCTTAAACGCTGAAAGCACTTTCTGTGTTTTTTAATAAGTAAAGTCTCTAGCTAAAAAAAAAACAGTTTCCCCCATACACACTTTTGCTCCCCTATTTAACCCTCTTAGGGGAGGTGTTTTCAAAAATCCCTTCTTACCCCTAGCCCACGTTATAAAAGTAACCTACTGTGCAAAAATCAACTCTAACATTAGTAGTTTCGGCTGTGCGTTGATGAGTCAGTCAGGACTTCTTCTTTTATATGTATAGATAACTGTGTTGCCCGGGACTTCGTCCGCGTGGTATCTTATCTTGAACATTTTACATCTTTATTATATTATTTTCAGATCGAAGCAATGTTGAAATTACTTTTCTTTTTTTGCAAGTTTTATGAGATTTAAGTCAAGTGGATTTTGATGTTGGTTACTGTAATTCAACAAATAATAAATAATAATAAATATTGAAGTGCTGCTTCCATACAACAAACGTGTTTTTTTTTTGCCATTTTATACGTATGGTACCGAACTTCGTACGCTAGTTCGACTCGCTCTTGGCCTCTTTTTAGTTTTTTTTTTCGGCTAAATTGTTCTAATTACGCGGAATCATTAGAGATGGGCGGCGGGTAAATACCCAAGGTGTTTATCGGGTATTTACCCGGTATTTACCCAATCTACCGGGTATTTACCCGTTTCTACCCGATTTGGTGGGTATAAACTATTTGTACTATATTTATTAAAAATATTAAATTAGGGGTGTGTAGAAATGTTACAAAATAGCTATTATCACCACTAACGTCATCTTTGTATGAGGTATTAGGCTGTATGCTTGTCTGTATGCCTATTGTCAAATCTTGTTAGTTCAATTTCACTCTTCCCGGTACTTGATTGAGAAAGAAATAAAAATCTCAATTATTTAACAGAATCCCATCGTGTTCGGGTTTTCGGAATGTCTTGACAAGTACCTCTGTTCTAGGATAGTCTCCAGCGTCTAGGAATGTGCGGTAGGGAAATACCTTACATACCTAAAGTTACGGTATTTACTCAATTTACCAGGTACTTACCTGTTTATATCTGTGGATATAATTTAATAGGAAAACGGGAATACGGTAGCTATAATTAATAAAAAAATATGTAAGAATATGACCGAGTTATCATCAGCCGTTCGATAGTACGTGTCATCACACACTTTCCATTCTGGAGTGTGGGGGTGCTTTTTCTGTGTGTTACACAATGAAACTACATCTATCGCAGCCCGTAATGACTCAAAATATATCTCAATCCCTTTAGAAATTATGAAAAAAAAATGAAATTCTTAAAATATCGACACCCCTAATGGTATTTTTAACGACCATGTCTAGAATTTTTGGAATATTTCAGATATTTTTTTTGTATCGGCAACCTAAGTAGCACTGCTAGCCACCACAGCCCTTAAAAATATCAGAATACATGTAGTTTTAACACAAAAAATAATCAAATTTATTTTTACCCCAAAAATTTTGAATGAATTTTTCTTTTAGTCCACTTTGACTCATCATGGTACATAAAAAAAGTATTGACACTACTATGGCAAGTGTTTTAAAAAGTTGACGCAACTAACCAAAATTCCAAAATAGTAGGATACTCTAGGAAAACTAGCGCCGAAAACAAACCAGCTATTTTTAAACAAGAACCGACATTTCTTAATGTTGATAGTAATCACTTTTACGTGCTACCACTAACCCGTCCCGAACTCAGACTTGAACTCTGCTGCTGCAGAGACACGCTGAGGCACCCTTTGGGTGGAAAGGCTAGCCTCCAAATGCCCTTCACCGGCCCTCTGCCTATCCGCATCCCATCATCGGCCACAAAAGTGGACTAAAACAAAGACTAGCAAAGCAGGCTAACCTATGCTCACCCAAAGTGCTGTGGCAGCGGGCGCCTTGGCGGGCACCACGCCCTGGGAGCTGGATGTCCAGGGGCTCGCGGAGGCGCACAGGGAGTGGGTGAGAGCAGAGCCCTTAATGAGTTCCCCGCTTCCGAAGAGCTGCGTGAGGAGCGCCGACAGGTGCAGCGCTGGGTGAGGGACCGGTGGAGAAACGACCTGGAGGACTCCCCCTATGAAGCCCGCACCATAGGGGCACTCCTCCCATCGTTACGCCCCCACTTTAGGTGTTAGAGAGGTACCCGAAAGACATAAAATTTTTGAATTTTTATTTTACCGTTCTGTCGGCGTTATACATACACATACTTATACCAAATTTCAGCTTTCTAATACTAATAATCACGCAGCTAAGCCGCGGACGCGAGATGCCGCCCATAAAACCTTTAATGATTACCGTTTGGTATATTTATATATTATACTTTACGTGAGGTTTGGCACCGATTTCAAAAAGTGATTCAATTTAAATCTGTATATGAACAGGATTTTTTTCAGTTTTTTTTGAAGTCGGTTCTTGTTTTTGTTAACTATCAAACACAAATTAAAAAGTTGTTCAAGATAAGTTGTGCAAAATTATGAACAACTTTATAATCGCGGACAACCACATATGCTGGTTCAACTGTGAGAACCTCTTTTTTGAAGTTGGTTAAAATAATAAAACAAAAAAAAACAAACGCGAGATAATCGCGGACAAACATACATACATACATACATACTTACAGGTCAAACTAAGAACCTCCTTTTTGAACTCGATAAAAAAAACTAGCGAGGTAATTTTTAAGTGAAGTGACCTGGCAACACTTCCCAAGCCTTGCCAAGCATTCCGCTTCGCGGTCCGCCATTTTGTTTACTTACAAACGTTTCGCGACTTCGAGTGATCGTGCGTGTTACTGTTAAATACAAGTATTTAAGTATTTGATATTTTCAAGTAAGTAAGCAATGTATAAAGTAATCGAGTTCGAGGACAATGCTTTAGGCATAATAAGAAACACTCGGTTTACGCCACGAAAGAAAGAGTGTTTGTGGCCGCCGCATAAAGTAGGCTATAAATTTAATAAATGCTTGTTATTACAAGACCTACCTGAAGAAAATTGGCCGCTGTATACAATTAAGCGTGTTATGTATGAAACAGGTAAGTAGTTATCCTTGATTATTTAGTTAGGCGGGGTCCTAAGGCTTGTATAAAGACAGGCCACGCCAGGCGTCAGGCCCGTCAATGTCATAAGTGTGCAATAAAGAGGATTTGTATGGTAGTTGTATTAACATAAAAGCGGACTTTATGGTAGGTAGAAATTTCTCAGCTTTTGTGCGAATCGCGAAAAATTTTGGTGGTTAGTGGTTATATGTATTTAGTTAGATAAGTACCACTAAGTTGGTTGGGGTAAGGTATTTGTAGTATACCTATGTGGTAGTATCTATACATAAATAGACATACGCTGTTTGGAACTATTTAAATTTATTTTATAAAATATATGAAACATAATAAAACTCAAATCTTCATAATTTTATTTGTTATGTAATTATCTAAATAATAATATTGCCCATTTTACAGATTCTCCGATATCTTCAAATAACCCAACACCAACGAATGAAAAACTAACACCTACAACATTGCGGTCAAAATCAAAACTTACCCAAAAAACTTTCTTGGAAAAAATAAACTCCTCTGTAGGTGAGTATTAGTTTCAAGAATACATTTTCTTTTTACATCTTTACTCTTAAAAAAATGTTTTAAATGGTACGGTCGAACTTTTAAAATGATGATATGACTATTTTCTTCGGGTGGAATCTTTCAACTTAATTTTCAAGATATCTTCAACCGATTGAGCTGAAATTATGCATGTACCTACTTATCTTTGATGACAATAGAATTATATTTTTATTATTTAGATTCATCTCAGTGAGCAACTAATCGATGTTCAAAGAGAAGTTCAGTCGCATATAAGCTTAAGCTTGTCCTAAAAATTTAAATTTTGACAGAAACTTATAATTATCATAATACTTCATAATATTGCTCATCTTACAGATTCTCCAGTATCTTCAAATAACCCAACACCAGGGAATGAGAAAACCACACCTACAACATTGCGGTCAAAACTTACCCAAAAAACATTCTTGGAAAAAATAAACTCTTCTTTTGGCAAGTATTAAACAAATACATGCTTTATTTTTTACATTGAAGTCATAGTTTCTTGTCTCTTAAGATTTTTTTTTAAATGGTCTGATGGAGCTGTGAAGAACTTTTGGAACTGGTTGGATATTAATATACATATTTAGGGTAATCTAAATAAGATATGCTAGTTTTTTTACAAGCTTTTATTTTACTTGCAATGTAAATATGTTTGTTATTATTTTTGTTCGGGTGGAATCTTGCCACTAGATTTTGAAGCAGAACTTTCAACTGATTGAGCTGAAGTTTTGCATGCCTACTTAAATTTTATGATAATACAATAATGTGGTAAAGCAATCTTGCCGAATTTTGGGTCTAGAATCATTTTAGTAAGCAATTAATGGTTGTTCAAAGAAAAGAACAGTCGGCTATAAAAGCTTGTCGCAAAAATTCAAGTGTTCAGTGTAATTATCATAATAGTAATATTGCTTATTTTCAGATTCTCCGTTATCTTCAAATAACCCAACTCCGACTTATGAAGAATCCACACCAATGACATTGCGATCAAAACATGCACAAAAAACAGGAAATCGTGTCATGGATCAATCAATCATCGAAAAAATTAATTCTTCTTTAGGTAAAATTTTTAAGAATACATAGTTATTTTTTACAACTTTACAAATCAAGTCATATATTTTCTTGTCCCTTAGGAAACATAGTTTGTAATGGTCTGGTGATACTTAAAACAATGAGATGACTATGGATGGATAATTAACAGGCATCGGATATTCGGATGCTTTTATACCTAAACTTTGGTGTAGGCGCTGAAGTTGCTGGAGTTGTATGGAGATGGACTCAAAAGTAAAATGACTTTTGGTCAAACGATAGGACACCAATTAATTGTACTTATAGATTTTATTTATATGGTTTTGGAATCTACTATTGTAATAAGAAAAATTGATTATATTATTATTTTTTAAGATGTCATTGCTGAATGCCTTGGACACATGAAAAGCGAAATTGAGGAAATGAAGCAAACTCAAAATGATATTTTATTGAGAATATCATCCTCTTCAACTGCAGTAGCCGCTTTACCGATAGAGACAGACATGCCATTGAACTCATTTGACGATCTAATAAATACTCAAAATTGGCTTCAAGAAGAGGACCACAAAGAACAATTGGTAAATATTTATTTTATTAGAGATATACAAGCTTTACAAGCAAGCAAGACTACTGGGCACACTGATGATATATAGTATACTTACTAGTATGTAGTGTTATAATACTACTATGTAAAATTTAATAATATCGCAAACAGTATACATAATTTTTGCTTTTATTAAAAACTAGCTCTGCTGTCCCAAATAAGAAAATATATCCCATATTGGTGCAGTCGAGTCGTCCGGTAGTTATACGTGTAATTAATTTTTATATTGATACTAGCGACTCGTTCTGGCTTCGCACGAGTGCAATGCTAATAAATTATGCATGTATTATACATATAAACCATCCTCTTGTATCACTCTTTCTATTAAAAAAACTGCATCAAAATCCGTTGCGTAGTTTTAAAGATCTAAGCATACATAGGGACAGACAGACAGGAACCGACTTTGTTTTATACTATGTAGTGATACTTAGATTGTTTATTGACTAGTTATTTACTTTTGTTGCAGATACATAATTTGAGCTATATTGGTGGCAAGGGAACTGGCACAATTACCAGAAGAGCGAACTGCAAGCCAAGCTTCTGGAACGTGTTTTCACCAACTCTTTGGCAATTCAGTGTAACTGGACTGGAAAGAATAATAAGTTCTGTTTGAAAAATTTACATCTGATTAAAGTCATTATAGGTATGTATGAAAATTACACACATCCATACTAATGTTATATTCAGATTAATGTTCTCATAGATATATTTTTATTAAGAATTGAAAAATAAAGTATCTATATATCAAAACCATAAAATACAAGCAAATACAAAGGAAATAATGTTTTTATAATATAAATTTGTATTTTATCGTAAATAAATTATTATATGGTAGAGGTATATATTATAGTAGTTTATGTGACTGTACATAATGAAGGGTGAAACACGAGTGTGTTAAAGCCTAATTATGTACAGTTACATACACTACTTTATATTCTACACACATATCACAAGCCTCCATGATGCATTCAGGAGTCGCACATTATGACCACCATAAAAATACTGTTTTGTTAGAACAAATTTCATATATCATATCAGTATCAGGAGGCGTCGCCGAAATATCTATATCATTTTGATCGCTCATTTTATGGTTTAAATTCAACAAATCGATGAATTTTATGTAACAAAACAAATTTTAACCTGTAATGGCGGTAATTAAGTTTTCTGGCAGCTCTCAAAAATTATCCAAATCGATGTTATTATTTAACAATAATAACATTTTTAAAGATAAGAAATTCACTATAACAAAACAGTCTATTTTTATGGTGTTTTTCGAAAGCGTGTTTGATACTACAGCATACACTTGATGACCTTGTTTCGACTCATCTCGTATAAAATATGTGAAGCAGCAAGATGGTTAATAGATTATAAATAAATAAATAAATAAATAACTAATATATACATATAAAATAAAATTAGGATCGAGGTACTTGTTCATGGGTGGGCGACAGTGGCTTGGCGTCCATAGAAGCTGCTTCCCACCGGCTTGCCCTGTATGTAGAATCTACCCCGGCTTCGCCTGACTTTCTTTCTTTTTGTGACGCCACGCCACTGGTAGGGTATGATACTAGGTATGAGAATTGGATGCCATCGAATTTGCGAGTACATTGTGAGCGTTTTGTTTTGTTGAGTACTTATTACAATTATTATGTTTAATGCTATACTCATATAATTATATCGCTTCGTGATAAATTAATACCCATTTTTTTTTTGTTTATAGTGTGTGCACGGATGCATGCATAATATGTGTAACTCGATTTTTAGGAGTAGACAGTCTCTTGAGTGTCTGGCCCTGCAAAATATATGATGCAGCGGTCTGTTAGTGTATTAATATGAAAATACTTGTGACTGACTCCTGTTGAACATCTGTTTGGAACGGACATGTTGACTGTGTCTGATTCTACTTAGTTTTAAATCTTATTTTTTATGTAACCAATGGATAACTGTTATTGGCCCTCTGTTATGTAACTAACTTTATATCATATGTATATTTACGGCTGTTGTTATCCTGAATACCAATAAATAAATAAATAAATAAATAAATGGTGGTCATAATGTACGGTATTTGAACGCATCATGGAGGGTTTATGATATTTGGATAGATAAAAAAAAACGACTATGGTATTCTAAATCAATTTCTAAAGTACAATTATGTTTACAGCTGCAGTGCGCAGAAACAGGGTGGCAGAGACAGCAACGGAATCTGAAATCACAGGTGTCATAACAAGCTGGTTTAGGTTTGCCAGAGACCGAAATGGCGGACGAGAGAACAGACGAACAAGATCAGATTAATAACAGGAGCTCTCCACGACTATATTCTGGACTATCTGCAAGAACAAAGAGGCGTCATCGAAATGCAGCTGCAGTGCGAAGAAACAGGGTGGCAGAGACAGCAACGGAATCTGAAATCACAGGTGTCATAACAAGCTGGTTTAGGTTTGCCAGAGACCGAAATGGCGGACGAGAGAACAGACGAACAAGATCAGATTAATAACAGGAGCTCTCCACGACTATATTCTGGACTATCTGCAAGAACAAAGAGGCGTCATCGAAATGCAGCTGCAGTGCGAAGAAACAGGGTGGCAGAGACAGCAACGGAATCTGAAATCACAGGTGTCATAACAAGCTGGTTTAGGTTTGCCAGAGACCGAAATGGCGGACGAGAGAACATACGAACAAGATCAGATTAATAACAGGAGCTCTCCACGACTATATTCTGGACTATCTGCAAGAACAAAGAGGCGTCATCGAAATGCAATAAAAACTGAATTAAGAGGTAAATTAAGGATAGACGATAAAAGTAATGTTACTTGTAATAATCCAGAAACTAATCTGGCATGATCGGTTCTAAGATTTAAGTTCGATTCATATTGCCATATAGTCCTACCGATATAAATACCTTCTTGGGTACATTTCTCACAGCCATACAGAGAATTGTGAGATTTCATACACTTAATAAAGGCTCTTGCTGGTGCATCAGCAACAATGCAGCTAACTCGAAAAGCATATTTTTGTTCATTTAATGTAATACCATTTTTTTCCAAATCAAGACATTCATCCACAAAGGGTTTTAGATAATTATTTACTTCTTGTGGCTTTGTTTCGCCATAGTAAAGTCCAACAATAAAGGGTTTTGTATTGATACTCTGGTCTAACACACATAAAATGGGCCAGAATGACTTATTTGTACTAGAATGTACTGGCAAGCCATCTATGTTAAGGGTTACAGATAAAAGTAAATCAGTATTCATTTGACGCATTTTTCTATCAATTATAGGATAATTTTGACGAATCAAGCCACACGACGCTCTTTCTATTATATGGGCTAAAAGTCCAAAATAAATGTATGAACCTCCCCCACATTCTATAACGCTAATGTCCCTTGGTGTACGTAATAAAGTCCGCGAATCTTTAGGTAAAAGCGGATGTAGTGGTTTTAAAATCTTTAATAAACCATCTACTGCAGAATGGGTAATGTTATGCTCCTGAGACCATGAAATAAGAGATTTTGTAAGATCAGTATCCTTAAAATCTGAATTTTCAATTCTACCAGATGTATAAATATTATGCGTGAAAGTGATTTTTTCAGAATCAAAATCATCACTATAATCTTCTGATATACTATTATTATGACATTTATTTAAGAAAGATAGATTAGTTTCTGGATTATTACAAGTAACATTACTTTTATCGTCTATCCTTAATTTACCTCTTAATTCAGTTTTTATTGCATTTCGATGACGCCTCTTTGTTCTGCCATTTTGTTGAAAAGGGCAAATTCCTAAAAAGTTAAAATTCTTACAGTGGTAGAGTTGTTTTCAATCTGAATTTTCAATTCTACCAGATGTATAAATATTATGCGTGAAAGTGATTTTTTCAGAATCAAAATCATCACTATAATCTTCTGATATACTATTATTATGACATTTATTTAAGAAAGATAGATTAGTTTCTGGATTATTACAAGTAACATTACTTTTATCGTCTAGCTTTAATTTACCTCTTAATTCAGTTTTTATTGCATTTCGATGACGCCTCTTTGTTCTGCCATTTTGTTGAAAAGGGCAAATTCCTAAAAAGTTAAAATTCTTACAGTAGTAGAGTTGTTAGTCCGCTGTTTTCTAACATAATTGTGCGCATCGGGTTACAAGCATGAAATTTCTACCACAGATAGAGTGTTTCACGTTGATTATTTTCAGATGTGGAGGGAAGTCAGATTCGTCCCCTGTGAGGCGGGAGAGTGGAGTGAATAGGGCCAAGTATCCCTCTTTTCTTTCTTTATTGCTGGTCAGTTAAGTCTACCAGGACGTGTTTGGTATCGTTTCCATGTAAAACAAATATCAGAATATTTTTTTTTGTTATTTTTGTATAGTTCTATATAAAAATATGGGTGTATGGCCGAAAAGGTAAAATCACAAGTTTTTTTATTCAGTGAGGTAAATTAGTTCAAATTATTATTATTATTTTAAAAAGTTCATTTAATCTAGTTTCTAAAAATATATGCATGTTGGGCACTTCTCATATAAACAGTAGCTTAAAATATATCTTTACGTCGGCGTAACCAAAGTAAATCTCCAAACGCATCCTATTTCGCTTCATTAAATACATTAAATAATGATTATTAACATGCATTTACGTATAATATTTACTAGATACGTCCTAGAAAACCGAATTAATGCAATTAAAACAAAATATTTTTTTGCTAATGTATCACGAGCACACGGGCTAATCTCAACATCAACAATTTATTTAAGTTACTGTTTGTATGAAGAGTGCCCAATATGTATATGTTTTTAGACACCAGATTAAATTTTCTATTTTGCAATATTTTTGTTAGTTGTAAATATTCAGGAAATATAACTAATTTATCGCCCTGAATAAAACTTGTTGTGATTTTTACAATTTCGGAAATACAACCAAGTTTTTATATGGTACTATGAATAAATAACATAAAAAATTAATTCCTGATATATGTTTTACACGAAAACGATACCACACACGTCCTAGTAGCGTTATCTGATCAGTAATATAAAAAGAGGACTCCTTTGTCCTATTCACCCCGCTTTCCCGCCGCACAGGGGACGAATCTGACTTCCCTCTACATCTGAAAATAATCACCGCAGAATACTCTATCTGTGGTAGAAATGCCGTGGTTGTATCCCGATATACACAATTTCGCGACTTACCAAAATGTACTAGAACACGCAGGCTCAGCTTAACATCAACATTTTTTTCAAGGTATTTTTTGTATCAGATGTACCCAGTATGTATACATTTTTAAAAACAAGATTAAATTTGCTGTTTAGTAATATTTTTTTAAATTGTAAATATTCAGGATAGATAACTAATTTATCGTTCTGAATAAAAATAACTTGTTGTGATTTTTACCTTTTCGGCAATAAACTTAAATTTTAATATGAAACTATTCTTAAATAACAAAAAAAAATAATAGCTGACATCTATTTTACACGAAAATGATGTCGCAAAAGCCCTAATAGCCTTTACTGATCAGTAATAAAAAAAGAAAAAGAGCAGTACTTGGACCTCTTCACCCCGCTTTCCCACCACACAGGGGACGAATCTGACTTCCCTCCACATCTGAAAATAATAACCGTGGAACGTTCTATGTGTGGTAAAAATTTCATGCTTGTAACCCGATGCGCACAATTTCGCGGCTTAGCAACTCTACTACAGCCTATTTGTCCTTGTTTGACCAATTTAGTAAGCACGATTCTCAGTATGTCTTTTTAGTCAAAAAGTGCTATCATACATGGCATTATTAGGTTATGAGTCATAACCCAACGCCATTAATAGGGTCCAAAGAGTGCGTCTCCATTGAAGCGAGGCGGAATGGAGACGTGCGGAATAGACCAATCCTCTCGAGTTGAAATCCGTATCTCGCTTCGTTTCACTTTTATGATTGGTAGATTCCGCTCCGCTTTAGTGGAGACGCACCCTAACTTATGACCCTATGAAGCTAACATATGCACATAAATACTATCACGTAGTCAGAAAAATGATATCCTCGTTTTGAAAAACAATATTTTTCTACAAATCAGTCATCTGAAAGAGCATTATCTTTCCCTCTCATAATTCGTATTTCGTTCAACTGGTCTTTATCTTTGTGGCTGAAATTAGGTGTATGTATAATAATTATATTTGCTGTTTATTGTATGTTTATCACGTATGTATTATTATCCTTTTTCGCTATTGCACGCCCTTTAACACATTACATTTTCAAGTTCTCTGCTACCCTTTACCCTTTACCTTTAATGGTAATTTCGTGCTTTAGTTCTTGGGTTAGTTTTGTTTTAACCCTTTACCTTTAATGGTAATTTCGTGCTTTAGTTCTTGGGTTAGTTTTGTTTTATGAAGTGTGCAATAAAGAGTACCTGCCTGTATTGCATTGTCTCGGTTCCTAAGTAACAGAATTTAGTATGGAAATGAACATTTTCAAAATGTTAATTTTATTAAAACTTTCGTGAGACATATTTAATTATAGTATGCGGTTTACACTCACGTGAAATTGTCAGGAACGGCCCGACATGTTTCGAACTCGTATGGACCGCCGCTTAATATTTACAATAATTTTCAAAATGAATGATACTTATCGATAAATTTCTGACTTCACCATAGTATTTCCATGCATATGTTAGGTTAATTCGCCTTTATAGGGTCATAAGTTCATAACCTAAGACTCTCTATTAAGGTTGATTAGTTGATTACTGATTATAGTCTTTATTACAAATCTTTTTTACGTTACCTAAGGCTGTAAGTGGGATTTACTGCTCGCTACGCGAACGCTGGGCGAAAATCTCACTTCCTGGCCAAGGCAAGACGTAAAACTGTTGACAAACTACGGGCGGTTATTCGAATTCACCACCCTAGGTATGTAATGTACTATCTGTACATTTAGCGTATTGTTATAGTACCTACATTTACATACGTAGGGCGGTGAATTCGTGAATGTCTCAGATAGCAGGTGTTGTGCCCCGAGCCGAAGTTGAGGGCCATAAATATGCAATCCGGGGCTTTACGAATTACCGCCCGTCGCCCGTAGTTTGTCTAAAGTTTTACGTCTTGCTTTGACCAGGAAGTGAGATTTTCTCCCCGCGTACGAGTAGCGAGCAGAAAATCCCACTTACGGCCCAGGGTGACGTAAACTTCTTTCCAAATTTTTGAAACATTTGTGCGTATAATTTTGGTTCAATAAAAGAGTTTTAGTTGAATATATTTTTTATTTTCTAATTATTGTGTCCCACAGCAGGGTTGCTGGAATACTACATTAAACCGTTTGGTTTAGTGTGGTATTCGAGTAACTCTGCCCAACCCCTACCCAACCGTAGGGTAATAGTGTATATTGTAACCAATGCCCAACAGTTGGGTAACTGACAATTTAGTATCCGAAGGCCCTACAATGCAAAACAACCAATGCCCAACAGTTGGGTAACTGGCAATTTAGTATCCGAAGGCCCTACAATGCAAAACAACCAACGCCCAACAGTTGGGTAAATGTCAATTTAGTATCTGAAGGCCCTACAATGCAAAACAACCAATGCCCGACAGTTGGGTAACTGTCAATTTAGTACCTGAAGGCCCTACAATGCCAAACAACCAATGCCCGACAGTTGGGAAACTGTCAATATAGTACACGAAGGCCCTATAACGCAAAACAACTAATGGCCCTTCGGTAGGGAATTTACAATGGCCCATTGTGGTGGGCCCTACCTCGGAATGATGGCCAAATCTAACCGTTGTCCAACCAACGACGAGAACGTGGCCCACCCAAATGCCAACAATAAATGCTACTAGGGTAACAGCTGTATTCAAGTGCACACTTTTGTATAAGTACACATACCAGTAGGCTTTTGCTTGAAGAAAGATATTCCGTGTTTACCCAGGTATTTTTCACTTCAAATTAAAATTATCGATAAAACTTACATACAGCACTATTGTTTACATACGTATAAGGGTATGTATTATTTTACCCGAAATACCAAGTTTTCAATGAAACTTACGATTAACATGGTTATAACACGCAGTAATTAATTATATTTTTTACTTACCGATCTTCGAACGGTGGAAATCTTGCCATGAATAGTCTTTTTTGACCGTCCATTCGACACGTTTTCATTCTGCATATTTCGCACTTTTTCCTTTTCAATCCACTCATTTTTGCAATTGTGATTGTCTTGTTTACCTTCTAGACGACCACTACACCCAAAGAATGCAAATTATTAGATTATTTGTGAAATTTGAATTATTTGAAAAGATCGCAGAACTTTGACAGAAGCAGACTACACAACAAAATAGAAACGTCATCTAACATGGCATGGCGGACAAAAATGGCAGCTGAAGTACAACCCGCCTAAATTCGATTGTCGCCAATTATCTAATGCTTTGTAGGTTACAACGTTCTTTCAAACTTAGATAGGTAAAAAATTCACCTCCGTTTCATACAACCGTTGTCGATCGTTTTTAGGGTTCCGTAGTCAACTAGGAACCCTTATAGTTTCGCCATGTCCGTCTGTCCGTCTGTCCGTCTGTCCGTCCGTCCGCGGCTTAGCTCCGTGATCATTAGTACTAGAAAGCTGAAATTTGGTATGAGTATGTGTATGTATCACGCCGACAAAACGGTAAAATAAAAACTAAAAAAAAAATTTTTTTTCGGGTACCTCTCGAACACCTAAAGTGGGGGTGATTTTTTTTTTTCGTTTCAACCCTAGTGTGTGGGGTGTCGTTGAATAGGTCTCTTGAAAATAATAGGGGTTTTCAAACATTACTTTTTGATAAAGTCAGTAGTTTTGTAAATATTCGCTCCGAAAATAAAAAAAATTGTGTCCCCCCCCCTCTAACTTTTGAACCACAAGTCAAAAAAATATGGAAAAATTCATGTTAATGCGGCCTTATAAGTACTTTCAATGAAAACTATATTGAACAAAATCGGTCAAGCCGTTTTTGAGTTATCGCCAAATTTCATATTTTTTCTTTAAAAGGTCGTAAGTTGACTTCCAGAAGGTAATAAGTGATTACAGTTTCTAGGGCGTTTACGACCTTTTTATAGAGCTTAAAATCTGTCTTAACTTAAACCTCGGGCTTAAAACAGCAGTTTATTGTGAAGGATGAGCAACTACGGAACCCTACACTGAGCGTGGCCCGACATGCTCTTGGCCGGTTTTTTACCTTGAGAGTTGCGCGAGGCTGGATGGAAGTATAGATAGATATAAAGCTCGTTTATTTGCTCAGGTGAAAGACATTGATTATAAAGAGACATTCTCACCTACTGTAAGGTATGACTCTATCAGAGTTTTACTGAGCATTGCTTCAAAAGAAAAATATGAAATAGAGCAGTTTGATGTCAAAACTGCCTTCTTATATGGCGAGCTCATTGAAGATGTGTTCATGGAAATCCCACAAGGTGTCAAGGTTAGACCGGGAAATATATGTAAGTTGAACAAATCAATATATGGTTTAAAGCAATCATCACGTTGTTGGAACAAGAAATTTACATCATTTTTATTAACCTATGGTTTTGAAATGTGTCAATCAGATAACTGCATTTTTGTTGGCAATTTTCATAATTATAAAGTAATTTTGATACTATACGTGGATGATGCTTTATTATTTTCAAAAAACAAACATGTGCTGGCTGCTATTATAAATGATTTGAAAAATGTTTTCAAAATTAAAGTATTGAAATTGTATTCATTTGTTGGCATGGAAATATGTGGGTTGCCTGGTTCAATTACTATACACCAGAAACAGTATACAGAACAAATAATAGAAAGATTTGGTATGTTGCAGGCAAGTCCATGTAATACTCCTGCCGATAGTAATGTTATTTTGACTAAAAATGAAAATAGTGATTTTGTCCCAAATTTTCCTTATAGAGAGGCAGTGGGAGCATTGTTGTTTTTGTCATCTGTTAGTAGACCAGATATATCTTATGCTGTGAATGTAGTCAGTAGGTACTTAAATAATCCCAGCAAAGATCATGTCAATGCTGTAAAAAGAATTATCCGTTATTTGATAAAGACAAAGAATATGTGTATAAATTATAGTTGTAATAATGAGCTGACTGGCTTCTGTGATGTGACTCTGATTTCGCTGCAGATTTAGACTCTAGGAAGTCGAATACTGGCTATGTATTCATGTTGAATGGTGGGCCTATTACTTGGGCCAGTCGCAAACAAAATACAGTAGCTTTATCAACCACAGAATCAGAGTACATGGCAGCCAGCGAAGCAGCCAAAGAAATTTTGTGGCTGAGACAATTGTTGTGTGATATAGGACAGCCACAAGATTCTGTTGCTTTATTCATAGATAACCAAAGTACCATTAAGCTGATACATAATCCGGTATATCATAGAAGATCAAAACATATTGATGTACGATATAACTTTATAAGAGAGAAAGTCGAAGAAAATATAATTGTAATAAAATATGTACAAAGTGCTGATCAACTTGCTGATTTTCTTACAAAAGCATTACCTACCAATAAATTTGATTACAATAGGGATAAAGTTTTGAATAGTATGTAGTAATATTTTATTTCGAACACACTATGTTTTTCGAAATGTTTTTATGTGGTGGTGGTATGTATGCGTATCTGCGCAATCTATTTTTCTATGTATGTTGATCTTGGATATATTGTATACATATACATATATATCAAAATGTAGTAATTATAGTTGTTGTAAATGTTTATAGCCTATACTATAAAATTTAAGTGGGAGTATTAATGATATAACAAAATATAAGTTTCTAAACGAACTTAATTTGGTTCTTTTTCTGGCCACCTGGCGCTAGTTGTCTATGCGCATCTATGATATAGCGAACTAGTGTAATTCCGTGTCGTATTATAAAATAAAGTTTTCTCGAAGAATTCTAAAGCAGTTTATTATTGAAGAAGGAAACCTCAACAACATCAACAGACTACACGTTGAGCCGAAAATTGCGAGTTCAGGCTAACGAGTCTAGTAGTCAGTCTCGAGAACCAACGGGGAAACATTACGGAAGGATATTTCTATCTTCTATTCTATTGGCGACGCGGTTGGCTCAGTTTGTAGAGACCTGCCTACTGTGTCGGCGGTCCCAGGTTCGAATCCCGGCCAGGGCAAATATTTGTGTGATGAACTCGAATATTTGTGTTTGGGTCATGGTTGTTCTATGTATTTTAAGTATATATATATATACTTAAAATACATAGAAATATATATATATATATGTATGTATATCGTCGTCTAGTACCCATAACACAAGCCTTCTTGAGCTTAATTTGGGACTAGATCGATTTGTGTAAAGTTGTCTGATATTTATTTATTATATTTATTTATTGTATCTTAGCAATACTGAAGGTGGAGCAATGCACCATAGTGCGTCGGTTGTAATGCTACAGCCACATTATCGAAATTCAGCGAAGATTCGTGTTAGCGACTTTCATAATCGTAGAATTATAGAGGGTTGATAACATAAAAAATTACAAATTTAACCAATTTCGTAACAAACTCGTGAGGCCCTGCTGGTCCTGTCACAGCTCATAGAGCCACTAGTTGTTATTACTTAAATATTCAAAATGTTACCTCAATCGGATCCCATCAATCGCTGAAATAAACCATGAATTAAAACTATAAGTAAATCAAATCAAATATTTTATTACAGACTAAGTTCTTATCTTGTTAGATTCCAGTCCAATCCAGTGTTACAACATGGGACAGATAAATCTGTCATTCATCATTACCTTGAATACTAACACTAAGTGTACATAAGCATGTGTCCTGCAGTTTACTTCCGCTAGTTGAAGATTGAGTCGTCTTTCGTAAACACATGATTAACATCTTCCGACTCAAACAACATCCAATACGCCGTATTTTTAAACCTTCAACTTTATTAATCGCAGTTTCGAGTTCCGAAACAACTGGTGTTCAATCTTGTGCCCGTTGTTTTCAAACTCTAATATTAACCCCGTGATGTTTTGGGAAACAACCGACGAATACCAATGTTGAATCGATAACTCATGTCGAGTTTCCAGTATTACGTTAAATGTTTAAACACGGAAATATCGAATGATGCTGATTTAATGCTTAGGTATTAGGTATCTGCGTCGAATGCAAACGAAATAGTATTTGTGAAGAGTTCTAGCCCGGAACTTTGTCAGTGAGAATAGTGAGGGGAAGAAAGTCATAATCCCCTTTGCTTTACCATGGTCGGATAAGTTTGTTTGCTCTTTTCTGTCTGTCCGTCTGTCACGAGGCTGTATCTCATGAACCGTGATAGACACTTGAAATTTTCACAGATGGTATATTTCTGTTGCGGCTATAACAACAAATACTAAAAAACAGAATATAATAAATATTTAAGGGGGTTCCCATATAACAAACGTAATCGGTTGCGTTAACTTTGCACCTCATTTGTATCCGGCGCCATACGTACCAGGTAAACAGGTTTTTTTACCTACTGAATAATGTACGATTCACATTGACCGGGCCGGGCCAGGTCGGCTGCCGCCGCGTCGCAACGGGCGCTCTGGCAGACATCAGTGGCCAACCGCGTCCACTGACCAGGTCGAGCGGGTTCGGCTGCCGCCACGTTCCACCGGACGCTGGAGCGCCCGGAGGCAGCCGAGTGCGTCCGTCGGAGCGATTCAATTCTAGGGCAAGGGACGAGCGAACGGAGCCGATGGCGCGCGGCGGTGACCGAACGGAGCCGATGGCGCGCGGCGGTAACTGAACGGAGCCGATGGCGCGCGGCGGTGACCGAACGGAGCCGATGGCGCGCGGCGGTAACTGAACGGAGCCGATGGCGCGCGGCGGTAACCGAACAGAGCCGATGGCGCGCGGCGGTAACTGAACGGAGCCGATGGCGCGCGGCGGTAACTGAACGGAGCCGATGGCGCGCGGCGGTAACTGAACGGAGCCGATGGCGCGCGGCGGTAACCGAACGGAGCCGATGGCGCGCGGCGGTAACTGAACGGAGCCGATGGCGCGCGGCGGTAACTGAACGGAGCCGATGGCGCGCGGCGGTAACTGAACGGAGCCGATGGCGCGCGGCGGTGACCGAACGGAGCCGATGGCGCGCGGCGGTAACTGAACGGAGCCGATGGCGCGCGGCGGTAACCGAACAGAGCCGATGGCGCGCGGCGGTAACTGAACGGAGCCGATGGCGCGCGGCGGTAACTGAACGGAGCCGATGGCGCGCGGCGGTAACTGAACGGAGCCGATGGCGCGCGGCGGTAACCGAACAGAGCCGATGGCGCGCGGCGGTAACCGAACGGAGCCGATGGCGCGCGGCGGTAACCGAACAGAGCCGATGGCGCGCGGCGGTAACTGAACGGAGCCGATGGCGCGCGGCGGTAACCGAACAGAGCCGATGGCGCGCGGCGGTAACTGAACGGAGCCGATGGCGCGCGGCGGTAACTGAACGGAGCCGATGGCGCGCGGCGGTAACCGAACAGAGCCGATGGCGCGCGGCGGTAACTGAACGGAGCCGATGGCGCGCGGCGGTCACCGAACAGAGCCGATGGCGCGCGGCGGTAACTGAACGGAGCCGATGGCGCGCGGCGGTAACCGAACAGAGCCGATGGCGCGCGGCGGTAACTGAACGGAGCCGATGGCGCGCGGCGGTAACCGAACAGAGCCGATGGCGCGCGGCGGTAACTGAACGGAGCCGATGGCGCGCGGCGGTGACCGAACGGAGCCGATGGCGCACGGCGGTGACCCAACGGAGCCGCTAACGCGCGACGACAGCTGAGCACCTCCGTCCGCGTCTGCAAGCGCCCGATCGGCCGGCAGCGGCGCCAATAACATTCGAATATGGGATCTGACTGTTGTACAGAAGCTCTACATTCCTTTGGCAACTATGTTTAGATGCGCTTGAGCGCGCGCCGACTCCGCCCGGTCAGTGGGAATCGTACATTACGGTATATAGCCAAGTATAGATGTTTCTTACTTACTTTTTGTATAGAAATAGATACAATGTGAATGAATGAATGAATGAATGAAAATTTATTCGTAAACATACACGAACTGGACAACACATTAGAAATTAAATACAATAAAATAAAATTCTAGGTGTGTATGCCACGAAAAGGTCACACCTCAGCATAAATGCTGGCCCGGGAACCAGCGCTGGTCTTCCGGTGTAACCTATAGGTGACGCCACGGGAAACCGTACACACACGGCCGCACTCTAATACTGAACGCAGCTTAAGCGCAGTGCCAAGACAGTGAAATTGACAGAAAGTGCTGTCAATGTCACTGCAGACCGTTAGCGAAGAAGAGAAATGAAAAAAATAATCTGGGGCTTCCGGTTCGTGTCCCAAGATGGCCGCATGCGTTTAGGTTTAGTTGTTCATTATTTATTCATTTTAGTTGTTCAATGTGTAGTATTGATAGCGTATTGTGCAGTGATCTAACGTATGAGTGAATAGCTAATGAAGAATTCAACTTGAAGCGTTCATAGCCCTTCCTGGGTCAAGGCCCGATAGTCCGCGTGGTTTTTTGTAAATCGCTATCACTTTACAAAAAGCAAAACCTCACCGAACAACGGCATGCTCTACGAGCAAACTTGAAATTGGCGAAATCATCATTAACCTGATGGAAGCCATATTTTAAAATTAGAATAGAAAAAAATAATCTAAGAATGCAATGCCCGTATGTGTACAGCACATTAAAACATTTAACAAATTACATTTTACAACTTAGGTACAAAAGTGAAAGACAGTTACTAAAATTACAATAAATGTGGATGTGTAGGGAAATAACTAAATTTTATATAAAAGAACAGGGAGAAACGAAACCCTGTACAGTAAAGCCAAATACTAAACAAGGACATGAAACATAAGGCGACAAATAACAATACAATGATGCAAAACAACACAACATATAAAGGGACAAAAAACCTCGGTAAGAAAAATCTTAAAAAAACAAATCATTACAAGCAGCTCGTGTCTAGCCTCATAGTTTCTTGATTCCGCTGATGTTCAAACATAAATTTTCGTACATGGATTTTAAAGGTCTTGATATATTTTAGGTTCCTAATTGGCGGCGGGATATTGTTCCAACATTTTGTTGCAACATAGCGGAAGCTTCCCCTGAAGGCAGCTGAAGCATGTTGTGGAGTGGTGAGCTGCACACTACACTGGCGAGTTTGACCCGACCTATTTCTGGACATCCATGACAGCTTCTCGAAAAGATATGATGGTATCTTATGCTGAATTACACCGAAAAGTACACATGCCAAATGAAGCTTGCGACGGTGCTGCATTTTTAAGATGTTATGCTCATTTAGATAAGGGGTAACATGGGCCCTAAACGGAATATTGAAACAATAACGAGCACAGGCATGTTGAACGCGTTGGATGAGCCTCTTCGTTTTAGAAAGAAGTCGCGGACCAAACACCACATCCATATAATTTAATTTTGACAATACAAGTGACTCAACCAGTTGAACACGCAGTGATTCATTTATGAAGTGCCTTATTTTGTATAGAACCTTAAGCTTATAGAAACAACTTTTAACAGCACTCAAGACATGTTTTTCAAATCTAAGATCACAATCCATTATGAGACCAAGGTTACGTGCTTCATAAACACGTTCGATAGGTACATCCATCAATTTAACATCAGTTGACAGATTGAGTTTATTCAGTTGATGTTTAGTACCAAAAATAAGATATTTGGTTTTGGCCGGATTGAGTAACAGGCTATTATTTGTGGCCCAAGTCGATATTTGCGACAGATCAGTGTTAAGTTTGTGAATAGCATCATCAATTTCTGATGGCTTACATGAAATATAGACTTGGATGTCATCGGCATAAATATGGTACTTGCAGTGTGTTATGTGTGATCCGATGTCAGCAGAGTACAATATAAACAGAATTGGGCCAAGGATTGATCCTTGAGGCACTCCTCTAGTTACACACATCCTTTCAGAGACCCGCGTGGAGCCATCGTTAAGGCTCAGCTTCACACACTGCTGACGATCGCTGAGATAGCTGGCAAACCAAGTCACTGCATAGTGGTCGAAACCGTAGAAACTTAGTTTAGATAGCAATAAACTAATATTAAGACAATCGAAAGCCCTCGAAAAATCGAGCAGTACCAGCAATGTACACAAACCTTTATCCTGAGAACATAATATGTTGTCAGTGACATCCAGCAGAGCAGTGACTGTACTTCGCCCCTTTCTGAAACCTGACTGGACCTCCGGCAACATACCATTATTCTCAAGATACTCTGTCAGTTGTAAGCATACAGTTTTCTCTAAAATTTTAGATAAACAAGGCAGTATACTAATGGGTCTAAGATCCTTAAGCTCAGATGGATTAGGGATTTTAGGCAGAGGACACACTATTGCCAATTTCCATAGGTCAGGAAATGTAGATGTAGCGATGGAGGTATTCACCAAATCAACTAGTATGTTCAAAGTGTATGGAAAAGTGGACACCAGCATATTTAAAGTAATACCGTCGATACCTTCAGCATTTGATTTTAGACAAGTAATAATTTTCAACAATTTATCAGCGCTAATTGGTTCAATATGGAATGTAGAATGGCAAAACCTGTGAAATTCAAAATAAGACAGTTGAGAAATGGTAACTTCTGTATTGATAGGTAAGGTTAAAAAATGTTTATCTATAATATTGGGATCACTGAAACAAGAAGGCAAGTCTGTGTTATTTCTAGGCAGCAGAGTAGATTGTAGATTTTTCCATAACTGTTTTGGATTTTTTAATTGATTATTTATATTATGTTTAAAGTAGGCAGATTTTTCATGGTAAAGTGCTTTATTTACTGTCGACTTTAGATCTTTATAAAGCTGCTTTTTGCTATCGGACCCGGTTTTATGGTAGTCTGCGGCAGCTTTATCTCGCAAACTCATCATTAACTTAATTGTATCAGTTATCCAGGGGTGAGAATTGTTTCGAATAACCAGGGTCTGTATAGGAGCATGCAGGTCAAATAAACAAACTATATGATTGGTGAACGCCTCAACCTCGTCATTAACATTAGGCAAAGTTGACATCAGATCCCACCTCACACTCTGCAAGTCCCAGTCAAAGAGTGATATATCTATATTTTTTATAGGCCTGAATGATGTAGTATACGGCCGCGGTTTCTCCCTCACAATATTATACTCGCTTACCACTATACAATGTCCAAAAGGAGAACCCACGTGAACAATATCTGTAACCTTGGCTTTCATGTCTGTGCAAACTACATCGAGCAATGTCTGACTAGTGTTAGTGAAATGTGTAGGTTTAGTTACTAACTGTGATAGCTTTAAACTAGATAAAAAATTGTTAAATCTGGTAACATCTGGAACAGTGGAGTTCTGAAGTAAATCTATGTTTAAGTCGCCCAGCAATATCAGGTGTTCGCAGTTAGGTATCGAGCTGATTGAGTCAGTTACGGCATCAAAAAATACATCGAGATCCATCCAATGCGGTCTATAAGCTGTACCTATCACTATTTTCAAACCATGTATCGTTATATTAACCCACATTTGCTCCACCAGCTTATGCCGCGGGTCTACAGGGTGAGGCCAAGTCGATACATTCAAACTACGTCGAATGTAGAACCCGACACCACCACCACGCAGACGCGTTCCCAACGGTCTAGGTATGTGACGGAGCCTGAAACCAGGGATTACCGGCGCCCGTCCCTCCTCGTTAAGTTGTAACCACGTTTCATTTATTGCTAGTAAATCAATATCTAGACGAGTACAAGCCGCTATAAAATTGTCATGATTTGTGCCCAGTGAACCCGCATTATACAAACCTACCCTTAGTCTATTATTAACCATATTGTGAAGCTAAATGTATGCAATGAACGCAGATGCAGCAAACCGGTTCTGCGTTAGAGATAAACAGAGAGATTTCTCGTCCTATCGCGTGGAGGTCATTTGAGTTGTGTATCTGTTGAGTGCGGTTGTCGTAAAAAGTGATGTAAAATAATAATTTTGTTATTAATTTGTGGCAGTGATAATAGATAATAGTGGTACGTGTTAAAGAATTATGTGTACGGTTGCTACAGTAAGAGTGCAGTTTTGATAAAAGAACAGGAACTTTGAGACTAGACAGAATGTTTTGGCTGCAGGAATAAGACAAAAACAGAAAACTGTGCATCGGAGAATATTAGTAACGAATAATACCATACCTACGCAGAGTCAGGCGTAGCCTTAGACAATATCTTGGAAGGCCCTGATGAAGGGGTGAATGGGTGAAGGCACAGTCAGACGCATCTGGGCCCCTGTGACCCGCATTATTGATACGGCAATAACTACGACCCTGATGCAGAGTAATAAAACTACAACAAGCATTAATAACGTTATTATTTTTATTAAAGCAGTAACGTCTGCTAACGTAAACCAAATGTTTACAATGAAGCGAAGTTTACCGTGTTGACTGTTGGCCTGGAAAGCCGTTGGAGGCGCAAGTCCGAATCCTGCCTGAACCGTAATTTTTTTTAAATTTTTCGCTTCATTGTAAACATCAATAACGTGTTTGCAGAATATTATGTTATTGTAATTCACTGAAAAACATTTTCAAGAAACCAAGGGCTTTGTGAGCATATCTTTTCAGCTTTATTTAAGTACATAATCACTATAAATCAATTCCTGACAAGGCTAAAACGGAATCCGATATTTATAGCTAAGCTTTAGCAGTTTCTAGACTACCTAATTTATCCCTTTTCATTGAAAATGGAAATAAAACCTTTAATGAATCCTTCTCCAGCCAAAAACAAATTTGGGATAAATCATTCAGCGACGGCACACCTACAACTTTAAAACGTGAAAATAATTAATGTAAAATACCCAGACTCATTTGGCTCTGGTAGCAAACGTACTTTTTATAACGTAGTTATTTAGTTCCTTTGAGTCGCCTTTCATTAATAACCATTACTCCTCGCCTGTGAACTGGTTGCTTCCACGAGCTAATACCGCTTCAGACTTGTGTTCAAATATGGAACCTTATTTCGACTACGACAAGATTGCAATTTGCATGACCAAGTCAAGTAACATACGAGTTTATTACAGTTAGACACTAGAAATACTACGTTAATGCAAAAAACGCACTTCTGAATCGTATTCCAGAACGCCGCATGTCGCATTTGCAAGTACTGAGAAAAAAGAAAATTGTTGTATTGAAAAGAGAGTGCAATTTTCATGTTCACAGTGAAAGATAACATTGGCGCGTAAACTTAATCCCTGAGATTTTACATGCATCAACCTTTGGTTCTATAGTAGTATACTGAATTGCTACATTCATTCGTCTGGTTGAAATAGAAACTGTGAAGATAGACTATTTACAAGTCAGGCACATAAAATTTCATGGTCTTAGTAAAACTGTTTTGCGGGTGGATCTTGCATATTTTAAACAGTAATGTTTTAGACCAAGTATATATTACTAGGGTTTTCCCTACGGCTTAATTCGTGGGTTATGGGTATTTGGACTTATCCTTTGAGGGATAAAAAGTTAATGCAATCACTACGTTATAAGAGGTGTAGGCACACGTTCCACGATCAGTTGCGTCGCACTTTACATAAACAACTAATACGAGCGTGTTTCAAAATTGCTGAAATATGATATTTTTTACGTTTTTTAACCCCTTTAATCTACGCAATTTATCACGTATTTTTTGGTTTATCAAATTCATAACAATTTATGACGCGCCTACACTGGACACAGGAGCCATCGCCCGGCGGCGCATAGAGCAGAGGCAACCGACGTGCGCCGAGCGGGGTGCAGCGATGACGTAGGACGCGTCATGACCAACGGTGCTCCGGGCGGCTATATAAACCGCCCGCTCTCAGTACAAGCCAGCAGTCACTTGCTAACGTTCGGACAGCGCGGGCCTTCCCGGTGGTCTTGAACTGTCGAGCTGTAGCAAGTGTCTTCCCCTCCCGAAGGGTGCGGCGCGTTTCTTACGCGCTTTGTAGCACACGGGAGTCCGCCGGCCTGGACTAGGAGCGGTGCGGCGCGACGCATTATCAGCTCTAGACGGGTATCCTCTCTAGGGACAGGAGCGGTGTGTTTCACCCTACGCGCTAGCTCTGACCTAGATCCTGGAGTCTAACTCACGTGAGCGGTGTGGATCACGCACTTGCCCTGGGGTTGGACTCGACCCCGTCCGTAAACTACCAATACCGGTTATTCTGTTCCTTCAGGAACCCGGCGTCAATCAAAGTAGAGGCCCGTGCGCCTGTAGATCACGTTAGGTCATCAGTTAGGTCTTAACATAGAGGTCCGCGTGCCTGTAGAACACTAAGTTATTACGATAGGATTGCTAGTTAAGTTTTATTATAAATAAACGGCATAAAAGCCCGATTAATTAAGTATTAAACGCTTGTTGTTATTTGATCACCTCACCCTAACACTATCCCCACTGAGCTAGTTCAGGAAACCTTCCAAAGTCTAGATTAGACGGCCGAAGGATATGCGATTGTGGCTAAACCCCACATCACATTTGGCGCCCAACTAAATAGCTCACGGAAGAGTCTTAAACTCGGGATAAATAGGGAATAGGATAGAGGTTGAGTCCTAGAGTCACCGGTTGTATTTTATAGTAATTTAATTTCGTGCGGCATCCACGAACCGGTCCGTATTTAAATATAAAATCCAGTACAATACCAAACGACCGCGTAGTATCGCGCTCTACCTAGGCTTAGTTAGAAGCACTAGAGTCCAGTATTTTTTTTGTATATGTATATTTTCATTACCGTATTACCGTAGTAGCGACGTAGTGAGTCGTAAAAGATACCGTTTAGTTTTGTTTCTGTTGGGGATAAAATTAATATTTAGTTAGAATTACCTAAGAATTCTAGACTTAGGTTTTAAACGTACCACCGGGAATATCAGCACCACGCGCATCGATTAAAAACAGCGTCGTGACACCGAGTAGAGTTAGGTAACCTAGGATAGGAGTTACGTCCAGTACCAACACACCCGCATCCCGCACAATATAACCATTCACCGTCCACCGCTCGCTCCACATCACATTCATCACATCCATCGGACCAAGGAATATCGCAAAGCCTACACATGCCCACCTCGTGGATTTACCAACTGAAAAAGGAGGAGTTAATAGAGGCGGCTACGCAGAGAAATATAGGTACGGAAGGCCTAACCGTCGAACAGATAAGGAAACTGGTCGCGACGAGCGTGAAAGAAGCCGAGGAATTCCAGACGCCAACCAAAAAAGAGACAAAAGAAATGTCAGAAACCGGGAATGAGAGGAACTCGCATAGGGATATCGGGGTCTCCAAAGTAGTGAAAGAGTGGAATATCACATTTAATGTCACTGACAACGCGGTAGAGTTCTTGGAGAGAATAGAAGAACTGGTCGCCGCCAGCGATATAACATGGGATGAAGTGCTGCTCTTACTACCACGAATCTTGCAAGGAAAAGCGCTACTCTGGTACAGAAACAATGCAGGTTCATGGAAGACATGGGATGACTTCTTAGAACTCTTCAGACTTTATTTTTTTCCATGCAACTATGAGGAAGATTTAATCGTCCGAATAGCTGCAAGGAGACAAAAGTACCGAGAGAAGTTCTTCGAATACGTCACCGATTTACAGACGCTTATAAGGCGGTATGGCAAGCTGTCGGAGCCCGAGATTTTACACCGGATACACGAAAATATGTTGCGTGAATACAAGCTGTATATTCAAAAGCAAGATTACCGCAACTTATCCGGACTTTTGAAGTTAGCCTCAGAGTACGAGGGTATAATGGCGTCATCGAGCGGACCTCCAAGTTGGAATGAACAGCGGGACAAACCGGGAGCATACTCAAGGAGCGAAGGAACTTGGCAACCGCAAGTAAGCAGTAATAACCAAGCCGGATCGAGTGGCGCGCATTACCGGAGTGATTTCGCCAGGATAAGGGAAGTTGGGCCGCAACCTGTAAAAATTCATCCAAGATATGACACGAAAACCTGTTGCTGGTCATGCGGGAAACCGGGACATGACACAAGAGCATGTCGAGGAGGAAAAAAACTTTTTTGTAGTAAATGCGGCAAACTAGGAGTCCTCACAAGAAATTGTTGCAAAAAGGAAGCGTGGGGGAAGCGGGAGTCGTTAGGGTCGGTGAACGAACAATACAGGGAAGATAACCGGTCGTTCATCGAAGCCATGATCATGGGAGAGCGATACATGTGTTTGGTAGACACGGGGTCGACCAATACATACGTGAACGAAGAGGTATACGCGAAATGCGTACAGAATGGAGCCGCGACAGCCGAAAAACCGCGAAACGTAACTCTCGCAGACGGGATGACATCCCAAATAGCGAAAAGCGCGCTTGTTAACATAGAAGCCAAGCAAGCCCATATAAAACACTGGGTTCGAGTGTTACCCGCAGCTACGAATATCATCATAGGCATGGATGTTTTGCGCCGTATCGGGATGAAGATAGTCTGGCATAGCGAACAGCAAGATCCAATGTCAAGCACAGCTGAGGGCCAAATCCGCGAGGAGTCGTTTCCGGCACGCAACAGCAATCCTAGCCATGAGAACCAGAAAAATACCGAATTAACCGACAGCCAGAAAGCGCAACTCGAAGCTGCGATAAATGAAGAATTCGGCTTATGCGAGAATAGCCCGAAAGGCAATACCGGGGTTCAAGATAAGATTAAATTAAAGCATACAGAACCGGCAAAACAAAAATATTTTCCTAAGAATCCGAAACAGAAATTGGGTAGTCCGTATACGTCACCGACCGCCTTAATAAAGAAACAAAACGGGAAGTTTAGCCCCTATTCCAAAAACTGCAACCGGGAACGAAGTATCAGGATGCCAGGAACCGTGACATCGACGGGCATAACCGAAAACCGTAAAAAAGGGAACCAGTATTTACCAGGAAATAATTTTGCAAGAAGACACCGAATAGTACAACATCCAGCAGAGCAACAAAAACAAAGCAAAGCATCCGAAGCGCAAAAGAACCACTGCCATAAGCGGGGAAAACATTGGACACCGGAAATAGGAAACCTAGTCCTACCGGATAGCAGTAAACGGTTCAGCGCAAAACCCGCACCGAATTATAAAGGTCCATTTAAAATACCGTACAGGAAGTCACCGGTCATATATACACTTCAACCAGTTAACGGAAATAAACCACCAACAACAACTCACGTAAAATACCTAAAACCGTTTCAACAATAATAGAATACGCATTAAGTACCATAATAACCTTTAGCGAAAGAAAAAGCGAAGAATGGTTTCAACTAATCACCTCATTAATGCTATGAATGACGACACGAGCGTCAGTTATAAAAACCATCAATGGATGGATAAGAAAAGCAATAGTTAGCCAAGACAGGTGCGCGCATAAAAACGGCAGATAAGATACATCGGAGGCGTTAAGAGTATCATAAAATAATAAAACTCAGCGTAGTAGGCCGAGCGCTCCAAGAGCGCAAGGGAAAAGGTTAACCGGTAATACGCTGTGAAAGTAAGAGAACGATATACGATCGAACGCTCTGCGCATACCTATGAATCATACATAACGCAGCGAGCGCAAGCGCACGTGTGCGCAGCGGTCGGAGGCCAGCGCCGTACTGACGAGTTGACAACGCAGAACCGGCTAGATAGCTAACACGCGTAACCTCGCTTGGAACCGCCGTGCGCGCAATGTAGGGGAGTAAGCAAAGAATTGCAGAAAAGAATCTACCGGCGGATGACTGGAGACAAAAATAATACCCGGATGGGATGAACGCCCATATAGATCTACATCTTTATTTAATTCAAATCCGTATGTCATTATCAATAGGAGCCCGTGCGCAACACAACCGATAATGTAAATATATAAATAAAATAAAAAAAAAATTGCAATATTTTAGGGGTGTATTAAAAATATACATATTAAATAGTAATAATAATAAATACTTAAAATAAGTGTTAGGAAACCGGATAAATATAAATATGGAAATATACCGTAATAAAACCGCAATACCCGTAGCTGTCCAGAAAATTATTAAAAAAGGGGAACGAGATCGTAGTTTAATAATAAATAGATAAAATCAGGTCTAGATCAGTCAGTCAAGTACATTTATTTTAATAATTGAGAATAGTACGATAACCGATCGTTTTAAAAAGGGTATAAAACAAGGGACCACGTAGATCGCCCCTAATCCGGACTAGACCCCCGTCCCGGCTCTCCCACTTTTACGAGCATATTTATTTACAGTGATTTCTCCCCAGGTCGAAATCTCCGGAGGAGAGAGGGGTATATGACGCGCCTACACTGGACACAGGAGCCATCGCCCGGCGGCGCATAGAGCAGAGGCAACCGACGTGCGCCGAGCGGGGTGCAGCGATGACGTAGGACGCGTCATGACCAACGGTGCTCCGGGCGGCTATATAAACCGCCCGCTCTCAGTACAAGCCAGCAGTCACTTGCTAACGTTCGGACAGCGCGGGCCTTCCCGGTGGTCTTGAACTGTCGAGCTGTAGCAAGTGTCTTCCCCTCCCGAAGGGTGCGGCGCGTTTCTTACGCGCTTTGTAGCACACGGGAGTCCGCCGGCCTGGACTAGGAGCGGTGCGGCGCGACGCATTATCAGCTCTAGACGGGTATCCTCTCTAGGGACAGGAGCGGTGTGTTTCACCCTACGCGCTAGCTCTGACCTAGATCCTGGAGTCTAACTCACGTGAGCGGTGTGGATCACGCACTTGCCCTGGGGTTGGACTCGACCCCGTCCGTAAACTACCAATACCGGTTATTCTGTTCCTTCAGGAACCCGGCGTCAATCAAAGTAGAGGCCCGTGCGCCTGTAGATCACGTTAGGTCATCAGTTAGGTCTTAACATAGAGGTCCGCGTGCCTGTAGAACACTAAGTTATTACGATAGGATTGCTAGTTAAGTTTTATTATAAATAAACGGCATAAAAGCCCGATTAATTAAGTATTAAACGCTTGTTGTTATTTGATCACCTCACCCTAACACTATCCCCACTGAGCTAGTTCAGGAAACCTTCCAAAGTCTAGATTAGACGGCCGAAGGATATGCGATTGTGGCTAAACCCCACATCACAAATTGATAAAGAGGCCATCAAAGTTCTGGAGTGGGGGTTTGTGACGGCACTTGTGACGTCACAAACCCCCACAACTGACGTCATCACGCGAAACTTCAAATCTCTGTATCATCCTCATCGTAATTTTTTAGGGTTCCGTACCCAAAGGGTAAAAACGGGACCCTATTACTGAGACTTCGCTGTCCGTCCGTCCGTCCGTCTGTCACCAGGCTGTATCTCAAGAACGGTGATAGCTAGACAGTTGAAATTTTCACAGATGATGTATTTCTATTGCCGCTATAACAACAAATACTAAAAATAAAATAAAATAAATATTTAAGGGGGGCTCCCATACAACAAACTTGTTTTATGGTACGGAACCCTTCATGCGCGAGTCTAACTCGCACTTGCCCAAATTTGGTTTATTAATTAAAAGAAAAAATACGTGATTACTATTCTTTTAATAATCTAAACAAATCTAAACAAATCGACTAAACAGTTTTTTTTTAGTCCGGTAGCCTATTATCGAACCTATAAACGAGAATAGTCGGAAATCTAGACATCGGCACATCTGGATATCCGAAACGTTTTTTGCTAAGCTGAAAGGGGGACGCTTCGCTCAATTCCCTTGCTCCGAAAATACAACTCTCTGGCGATTTTTATGAAGATCGCTTGAGAAAACCTTCTGTAATGTTGTATTCTGTGACCCAACTGCATTTTCCTACTCTTCTGATTTATCGACTCCGTGAAACAAGATTCAGGCCACGCCGAAAAGAATCCCAACACATTTATTTCAGAAAATGTTGCTTAAGCGGTTTGACTGTTGTTTTCTGGAGATAAGTTCTTGAAGGGATCGTAAATAACCTGTCAGACCAACTCCCTTCGTGCTTCGCCTGATATCCATCAGACAGCTAAAGTTCGCATCGCTGACCCAAATGAAACTATTAAAACTATGTTTACTATACTTTCGCGATAAACGAATGGTAAGCAATAATAAGTTTGTTTTTGGATTAGGTCAAACATTTCCATTTGTGGTATAGTTGATTAAACAAATCGGCTATTTAGTTACTAAGATAGATTGAGTGGGTCCTAATCCGGATAGGTACTTAATTGAAATTAATATGATAAAATTATTGACACTGACTAATAAACAACGCACAGTCTAAAATAGTGGGTTTTGAAACATGAAACTTGGTAAAAGGAGTCTTTTAACGTTACGCTAAGAAATAATTTTCGACCAGGAGAAGGTATGTCTAAAACACAGCAAGTAATACTTCGGTCAACGGGACTCGATCAACTTCGCGAGTATGTAGTTGTAGATTATGGTGGTCCACGATTGTATGGGAAAAATTCAAATTGTAGTTACTGGTAGCGCCACCCCTCAAAATTGTTACACATATAATGGTAAATAAATACTGAAAGCTTTGTGAATTTATCTCAACTGCTAAGCAGTGCTCAAGCGTCTTAGATTCATTTAAAAGGTATTTTTTGTAGCCCTATAAGTAATGAGTACACGGGCTTTTATTACAAATCAATCATATTTATTACAAATAATCATTATTTACTACAAATATTTATTACTATAATTTGCTAATTATAAAAACGGTATAAAGTCACGTAAAAATTGTCAGGAACGGCCCGACATGTTTCGAACTCATTTGGAGCTCTTCATCAGGGCGACCACTCTAATAAAGATAATTAATATAATTAGTAAAGATGTCTCACGATAGTTTTAATAACATTATTACTATAATTTGTTTATTACTATAATTTGAAATTTTTTTAAATGTTTGATCACCATGAACACTGTCTTGCAAGCAAGTTAGGAGTCGAGGACAAGTAATAAATATGTTCACTTGAAAGGTTTTTTTAGGTAAAAACAAGTTATCACTAAATAATTACATACATATAACCGTTTATTATAAACAATAATATTTATTAAAAACAACCATATTTATTTCACAAATAAGAACAATTTTTAAATCTTTGATCACCTTGAGCACTATCTTGCAAAGTAAGTTATTAGGAATCTGTAAGTTAACATAAGTAATATAAGGGGAAGGTGTAACAAATTACGGGGGTGGCCGACCGATTTTTTTTGGACCACCCTAATGTAGATCCGGGATAAGCCATGACCATGATAGGTAGGGCTTCCAATTCCGCGATTTCTTGTACAGTACTTTTATCTCACGAGCGCGGGTGAGCCATATTTGTGTGGGTAGATGTACATGCACATTGGCTCTGTGTGGGTGAGCTCGGGAGCGTTCAGTGCCGGCTCACCCACACAGAGCCAATGTGCATGTACATTACTCACACAAACATGGCTCACCCGCGCTCGTGAGATAAAAGTACTGTATGGGTAATCCCGGGATCCCGGAATTGGCGGAATTGTCCATACAAAAACTCCCGAGATTGGAAGAAGCCCTAATGACAGGCCAGCAGGGCTACCAAATCTTGCCACGACTTCGCTTGTCGCGCGACTTAGCATCAGCAGTCTTACTCGCACGGTATTGAAAGGAAAGTGACAGGTAGTATTTGTCGCGTGTCACTGTTATGCTAGGTGCAGGTAAGTTGGGTGGGCCTTCGTGGTGAAATGCTCGCGATCCCCTGACACCCCCATTAACAGCAGGTGTGGGAAATGCCGGAATGTTTTTAGTGGGTAGGCTCTTCCCTTCCCTCTCGCTAGGAGACACACACACCACATAACCCCAAAAGGCCTCCCCAAGCCGGGGTATGCGTAAAGCATTTCACTCCGAAAAAAAAACAGGTGCAGGTATAAATAAGCTTGTTGTGGCTATAAGCGCGCCTTGCGGCGCACATTGAGGCTGTCTTATGTTACCCTTGATATTCGCTAATATTCTGCCAGATTCCCCAAAACACGTACCTAATCTAAATAGCCTCATCCTGTTGTCAGTGAGATATACTGCCGGCGCCACCGCAAGTGAGTTAGTCACAAACCATTGATGGATTAGTAACCAATGAGGCTTGGCACACACTTCAGACAGATCATCTCATCGTCGCGTAGGCTGGTAGTGAGTGTATATGTTACGTATTTATCTCATTCAGCTACCTATACTAGCACGAAATATGACACTACAGAACTGTCTCTTTTGTTTTTCGCAAACGTCGGGTTGAGAAATGGTTATTATTGGTGGTTTGTGTAAAAATGAATGGAATTATAATTTGACTATCCTATGTTAATTTCGAAACTATTTCCGGCAATAGGGCGCTTATACCGCAATAAATAATAAGATTGTGAATTTTGACAATATGAGACAAGTCAATCGTGACCTCATCATAAAATGCTTACTATAGAGAAAAATAATTTAACTAAACCTAATTGGAATCAAACGGATGAAATCAGTATCTTAAATTGGCATATATTTTACAATATTAACAAAAAATGGGGTGTTTATTTTTTTTGGTATATCCCAAAGCGAAACACAAGCGAACAAAAGTTGTAGACGACGTTAAGCACTGCACAGAAAATTAATTTATATTCGCAGACTTCAATCTGTCAATTATAATTTCACAAACAAAATCACAATAACGCATTTTTAATCCTGTACTGGGAACTTATAAACAAAGGATGACGGGGAACTTTATGAGGAGGCAAATTTAGTCATGCAAAATATGCTACGGGAAAAAAGTAAAAACGAATAATAGTTTTTACTTTTTTCCCGTAGCATATTTTGTTTCGTTTACTTGATTATCTAGTAGTTATTTTAATTTTAATTTTAATATTTCCTCACATCGTTTGAGAAAAGCACTATACAAGCTTCGGCCGGAACAGGGATTGCAGGACTCGTTCTATCTGGCCTCGTCTTCGACTCGGCCATCTACCCCAAACTCGTCCAGCAATCCCTTACTTCACGGCCTCTGCAGTAATGTACTAAAAGTATTGTATGCAATAGTTCACAATTAGGTCTTAATGTCTCGTACCTTACATAGGCCACTCGGCGTACTCGACTTTAAGAACCTCCATTGATCTAAGTTTCTCATCTACCAATAGGCGTTACCTACCTTACCGTTCTGTGGTTTAGCTGTCAGATTATTTGGGGCTACCACACTAGTCGCAAAGTTGTCCGAAGTTAGATGAATATGATAGTGTAGATTCACTTCGCTGCGGAAACCCATACTCGGCCAACTTCGGTCTACTTCGCGAGCAGTGTAAAGCTAGCGTTAGACTTAACTAGTGGTTAAGCTCCACCCTTAGTTGGTTTAATCTTTGTACTTAGCTATGAGTACATGTCTAAGTCTAAGCTGCTAACTAGCCACGCATTATGTGAAATAGCATGAATGGCACTAGTACCTAGTCTACGGAGGGTGCTCGGCATCGCCTTCTCTTTCGAAAGGGGCGAATTCAGCATGCGTTTGCAGCCATACGTCAGTACCTACAAGCGTCGGTCTGTCGTGTCGTCACGTTCCATGACGAATTGCGACGTGATTTACACGAACACCCATTAAGCTGTCAGGTCACTTTTGCGAATTTAATTAAGAGACCTTTCTGGAGTCTTTTATTTTGTGCCACTAGAGTGACCTTCGGTGAGTAAAGTAGAGAAACATGGAAAGTATTTGCAACTATTACCAGGCGGGGCGCACTCCGCGATTAACGTTTCCCGCTACAAGTACATGCCGGTGGCCTCATGCATGGTGCCTATTCAGTGGCTGCCACGCACTGTCTCGGAACGCACGTACACGAAATTCGCGCGCACGCTCTTCCGATTTATGTACGTCGCAAGTGAACGTTCCTCATTCATCTGTTGATACCAGTGTTATATTATAATATAAAGTGTTTAAATGAGTAAAAAGACAGCGAAAAGATATTGTATCGCAGCGGGTTGTAGGAACAATGATCGAAATTGGAATCACGCGTTTTTCGTTCTCCCAACACGTCCGAAGGATGCCGATAGGTAAGAAAATTAACATAATATATAATAAGTAGTTACTGAATAATAATAAAAAACATATTGCAGGTGTATCTACTTCCATATTTAACACTGGTTACTCAGATCAATTTTAATTGTTAAGTACTTATGTAACTTTGAATTGATTATTTGCTGATATTTGTCAATTTAAATTCTAGTAAAATAAATATAAGTATGTCTACTACTAAATCAACAATCATAGAGGTTTTTATAATAATATTTGATATCAAGTTTGTAAAATTACTTGTAAGTAATGAATAAACGATTGAGTGATAGTTTGATAGGTGAGTATATAAAATATATAAATAAAGAGTTAAAAGAAATGTATTGGAAGAGATCCCTAATAGGGATAAGTTCGCCTTTATACATGTTTTATTTGTAACTAGCGACCCGTCCCGGCTTCGCACGGTGCGTCCGTGCGTATTTTTAAAGATCTAAGCATACCTACATAGGGGCAGACAGACAGACAGCAGGAAACGACTTTGTTTTATACTAGGTGTATAGTGATGAATATATATGAACAAATAAATAAATATCGGACAACTAAGCAAAAACAAAATGAAGCTCAAGAATTTAATTGCATGTTAAGGTAACGCATTCGTTGCATTATTTTATTATATTATACGTATTAAAATGTTTAAAAATAAAGCTAAAATGTTTTGCGGCCTGGTGGTGGATTCAATTCGTCGAAATTCTGTGATTGATTATTTTATAGTTAAATAATGAAATAATAAATATGTATAATGTATGAAGAATATAAACATATTACTCTCTATATTGAATGCAAGAAATAAATGGGAAATACATTTTTATTTTTAGTCGTTGACAGCCCTCGCTCTCGGCGACGCGGCAAGCGAGCCAATTCATTTTTACCGTTGGCACGCAGCTTTAACGTTCCGTTTGGCTTGCGCTGGGGACGACGACTTTAGAAGGGCCATAAATCATATTTTTTCGGCTAAAAAAAGCGGCTTTTGTAGAGATCAAAGTAGTGTGCCTTCTGTACTTGTACTATTATCTATTCTGTGCTATTACGCCTTTCCTTAATTCTAGTTTCAATCTTAACAGTTTAAGAGAGAGTCAGATGGTGTTGCCAAAATGGGAATATAACTTTTTGGAAGGTCATCCCATAGGGCCTGGCCACATGTCCACGACACGGCGTCGTAAATGTAAAACGACACGGTGTCGCGTCGGAGCGCGACACATTATCCACCGTGCGAATATCCGTTGCTGCGTCGTGAAAACACACGACACGGCGTCGTAAACGTAAAACGACGCTGTGTCGCGTCGGAGCGCGACACAATTATCCACCGTGCGAATATACGTTGCCGCGTCGTGAAAACAAACGCTGCACCGGGCACCGCAGGTCGCGCCGCGCGCCGGGCAGATTAACTTTGCTGTGTTGAGTAGATGCACGGTGCGGTGCCACGTTCGATTACGACGCCGCAGCTTCTCGTACATGTTCAAAATATTTTGCGATCAGTTTTCAATTCGACATGGATCCTATCACACGTATTCTGCTCTTGTTGCTTTTAAGAAGAAGTATGAAGAAAAAGCAGAAGAAACGAAAATGTTGGATAAATCCATATCTTTCTATTATGAACCATGATGGCAGTCATTTCAAAAGGAAGTACGAGGCTTTAAAAATAAGTGATCACAAGTTTTATGATTATTTTAGAATGTCTGTGTCAAGTTTTGAAGAACTATTATGGAAAATATCGCCTCGTTTAAAAAGGCAAAATGTATTTACCTGCGACCTGCGGTGCCCGGTGCAGCATGTGTTTTCACGACGCGGCAACGTATATTCGCGCGGTGGATAATGTGTCGCGCTCCGACGCGACACAGCGTCGTGTGTTTTCACGACGCGGCAACGTATATTCGCACGGTGGATAATTGTGTCGCGCTCCGACGCGACACAGCGTCGTTTTACGTTTACGACGCCGTGTCGTGTGTTTTCACGACGCGGCAACGGATATTCGCACGGTGGATAATGTGTCGCGCTCCGACGCGACACCGTGTCGTTTTACGTTTACGACGCCGTGTCGTGGACATGTGGCCAGGCCCATAGTCGGGTCAGTCTCCAAACACAAAACATAGAACAATTCCTCAACCCAAGAAGCTTAATGTTGCACAGACTACCAAACAAAACATTATTTCTGCAGCAATCCGCAATTTAAAACCACCTGGCTCACTTCTTATAAAAAGGTCGTAAGTCATGTGTACGTGTATGTAAAATACATCGTTTTTCAAAGTGTAGATACGTCCCGCATCTCGTATTCTACGCAGACAGCGCGCTAAAAATTGAATTGTATCTACTGTTCGACGTCTCGAGGGTGAAGGATTCGATTTGCTTGTTTTGCATGCAGTACGGATTTGACGGTGCAATGCAAAATAACGTTTGCGCCGGCGGCGAATGTATAGGTATTGTGATGAACGTGTATGCTAAGTACGTGAATGTTTAGCGTTCTTTGACAAAACAAATCTTTTGGTAGGTACGTCGGTACCTACGACTACGATACAAAGATCAAACACAGTTTACCCTTGTTTTATAGAGAAATGTTTCATAGAATTTTAATTTCATAGTAATTTCATTTCATCGAGTGTTTTTTTTTCTGAAACGATAAAATATTTTGGAATGTTATAACACAAACCTTTTTTTTTTTTTTTTACCCGGAGAAATGCATTGAATTGCATACCACTACGTACCCTCGGGGGTAGAGTCAAATATTACGCATTGGTGATGTGGGGCTCTCTAATCCGCGAAGGACTAGCCTACCCACTAAAACTCTGGGATGCTGCCAACCCGTGCCGTAGTGGTGATGCCATGGGATCGCGAACATTCACCACGACACCACCGGCACTTTCGCCGTAGGGCGAACCCTCACCGAAAGACACACTGTAGCATAGCAGTGTGCCTTACCCTCACCACTTCCCCAAGCCCCCAGGAAGCGGGGACCGCCACCGACACACGGTGCTTCGGTCCCACCCTCCTTGCTGAGGGAGAACAAACGCCCCTACCCCTCAGCCGGCCATGGGAGGACAAACGCCCCTACCCCACGACACACTCTCCACGCCAAGGGAGGACAAACGCCCCTACCCCTCGACCCGCCACGGGAGGACAGAAGCCCCTACCCCGTGGGTGCCTCAACGCTGACGGAGGTGAAATCCAACACAAACACCGAAGTGCCCACCCGAGTCATGCTCCGCCAGCCTCCTTCTCGGTCTCCTACACCGGCGGAGGTGAAGTCCATCACAAACACCGAAGTGCCCACCCGAGTCATGCCCCGCCAGCCTCCTTCTCGGTCTCCTACACCGGCGGAGGTGAAGTCCATCACAAACACCGAAGTGCCCACCCGAGTCATGCCCCGCCGGTCTCCTTCTCGGTCTCCTCCACCGACGGAGGTGAAGTCCATCACAAACACCGAAGTGCCCACCCGAGTCATGCTCCGCCGGTCTCCTTCTCGGTCTCCCTCGCCCGTCTTGGCCCGTAGGCCCCCTCCCTGGTGTCTCTTGGCTTCCCCGCGCCCAACCGCAGGTACTGAGCCCCCCCACCACGACAAGGTGGACACCGTTGGGGGGGTTATAACACAAACCTAACCTAACCTAATCTATACAGTTTCAAGATTACTGAAAAAACGTATGACTTGCGAGAAAAAAAATGTTTATGAACTGAAGCATTCGGAGAAGTGTTTTTCTATTAAAAAAATGGACACCGATCAAACACAAAGACACCTTGTTGGATTTGAAGCGATATCTGTTTCCATACATCGGCGAATGCACTACAAGTTATGCGGCGGCTAAGGCGGTTGAATCATTTCTAGTCTAAGTTTCTACTTTCTCAACGTGGTCACAACGAGAACACGGCAATTTGAAAAAAAAAAACATTATATCAAAAACGTTTCTGAAGATTTTCTCTCTTCTCGGAAATCTCAAGTTGCGTTTTGCACTGCTATTGAGTTAGTCCAAAGAATAAATATTTTATTTATATTTTATCAATTTTAATGTCCTTTCCCCGGAGACCGAGGTTACAACCGTCAATTCGCGTTGTTTTGAAAATTATTATAACCAATACATTTTTCAATACACTCCACAAAGTCACAGCATATGCAATAACAGCTGAATAAACCTAACTCGATATCTGATTCAAATCATATCCTCATACATTGGTCACACGACACCTATCCCGAGTTTATGGATATAAAATCGAATAGTTTAAAGAAAACCCTCTAATAAATCGGATATTGGACAGAATGGCTGTCTGGCAATGTAGGGACGTGATACCATCGCGATGAATTGCAATGTTCTAAACCTAGCAAATTTTTCGCTTTCGACTGATACTTCCCACAATTGCACCATCCTTTTCTAACGTGTGTAAAGCGAGTAGGACGAAAGATATCGACGCTAAAAGTCTAACTTCGATGGTTATTGAATAACAACGTCCCAATCCCCAAAAGGGCAGCCACCTATGCGCTTTCCGAATATTAAAGCGTGTTTAAGCTGAATTAATTGCATTATTACGCTGGACACGTGGACGGAACTACTAATACGAATTTGCAAATCGGACGTTACTAAAATACTGTCAGTGCAAATTAATTTGCTACTAAATAGGATTAAGTTGAACTGATTTCCATATCTTTAAAATACATACTTTTTGTGGAACACAATTGCACGATAATTGTATGAAAGACAAGTTTAAAAATTATAAAAAAAATCTAGATGTAAACACACACCCGGCAACCGGACAAGGTCTCCTAATTCAGCTCGAACAGCAAGAAGTCATTTAAAAATATTATTAGTCCTTCAGTATCATAAAAAAAAATGAAAACACTTTTTTCCTTTTAAAAAAAATATGAAGATTACCTATAGTGTGACACAGCACGGCGTGACGTCACGAACATCCACTCTCGAACTTTTATGTGTTTTATCTTTGTATGTTTTTGTTTGATTGACAAAATAACAAAATTTTGTTTTCACAATTTGATAATTTAACTGCCGGACCATAATAATATTTTTTGTATCTGGGATACTACCCAATCGATGTGTATGTTTGCAATATATCCGTTATACGGACGATACAATGAATAGGTTTATTATGTTAATATCAATGGAATCAAACTGGATCAGTTAAGTCATTCGACTTACGTAAGCAAACTACACTTGTGCACACGTATTTCAATAGTGAACGTTCGAACTGCAGTTGATTTGAATACTTGGTATTAAGTGCAAATATAAAACTAACTTCCGAGTTAATCCAAGCACGAGCGAGGGCACGAGCCAAGTTTCTCTACTTGGTATAACGTTTGCGTATTTGCATATTACCTTAGTTGTATATATGTAGTAAACTCTGTAACATCAATTCGTTGTATAGAGTGCAATATTATAAATATGTATAATATCATAATTATTTATTTATTTATTTATTTAAACTTTATTGCACAAAACAAAAGTCAGTACAAATGGCGAACTTAATGCCTAATGGCATTCTCTACCAGTCAACCATAGGGCCAAACAGAGATGCTTCAAGTATGCTTTAATTATCGTGAATAATATGACCTCTTACAGTAATATCATACAGATACCGAAAAAATAAACATGAAGCGCGCGTTCTTAACGTTGAAGTGGGCGTGGGACTATTAGAAAATTTTGCCGTAATTTGTTTTTGTTTACCAAGCTTTGATTGCTGCTTTGAACTAGTTGAATGAAACCTGATAAAGTCGTGACTTTCATAGATTTGACTCCAAAAATATATGTATAATAAGTATACAAAAATAAAAGTCACCCATAGGTTGTATTATTGTTGTACGTATTGTTAAGTTAATCTATTATTCTTGGGAGACTATCCCAAACTACTCTATAAAGGACAGTCTTGATCATATCCATTTGTGTTCATCAAACAGACTTACTGTACCTATTGTTTGTGTTGTGGGCATCATATCATAATTCACGCAAGAATTAACGTCCTCACTCACAAAGTTACCATCCATCATTCAAACCTAGACCCTTGTCCCTTCTCCGCATAAGTAGGCCTTACTTCGAACATCAATAACCGTCCTTCGCGACATCAGGCTTGACAATCTTGACATCAATGCGATCCCTTTAATCTCTTAAGCAATCTTTAATTGAAAAAATTGTCCTGTTGACTTCAATACAATTAGACTAGTCCTACAATTACATCGAGATCCCTTAAGCTCGGGGTGGCGTGGATGGCACTTATCAGACTCCCCATGGTCGTAGGTTGAGTGACCCCGCCGTTTCATAACAACCCGGAGGCTGAGGCTGGCAGCCATGTGCTCTTATTTTTCAGCACTTGGCTGAAGGCAGCAGTCGACGTCGGGCAGTCGACGAGGCGACACGCGCTCGTTCCGGCCGCTCCGACCAATCCCGTCGCGTAAAAAACATCGAGCGTTCGGGAATTTTTCTAATATCTCTCGACGCGTGCCCTAGAATTTCGCGCGCTTGATAATAAAGTTTTCCACATTAATGCGTGTTTGCGTGAATAAAATATTAGTATTATTCATTTCATTGGATTTAACGATAACGTTATCTAAGCATTCGGAGTTAAAACCATAAATATTGTAAATGTAAAACTGACAAAAGTGAATTCATGTAAATAACAATTTGTGAAAGTGGACTTTTTGCGGATTGTTTGGAAGGTAAAATTAAACAATAGAGTTGGACATTCGTGATGTATCGAATATTTTGACGGCGGTTTCCTCGCTGGTGACGAGAGCGGAAGCCCTGACTGGACTGCATAATCGCTCGGTGGAAATAGACTTCGTTTCCCGACAACGGTAACATAGCTTAAACGAACTAATTCTGACTAATGGAACTGGAAGTTTCGGTTGTCTCTATTTAATTAAGAGTATCAGATTCTCTATCGATTGATTGTAATTAGCGACTTCACAAGTTTATAAATAAAGAACTTCGTGTGGCTTACAAATCTTCACGAGCCACAGATTTACGAGCGTCTTGATATACAAGAGTTTTTCAAATGGAAGACAGATGATTCTCGGTTGAGATGTCACGAGAAAAAAGATTTTATATCCGCTTAACGTGTGTAAATATTAGACGTATTCAACATTATTTTTCGCAGACATGAAAATATATCCAATGTACGAGTAGATGCTCAAAAATGTGTTCCAGTTAAAGTAATCTGGCAGCTTATAGCTCTGTACGTTGCCCTCTCGTTTATTTTCCCATCGCCACATGTTTGTAGCAATAATTCTTATTATGTTTGTATTAATTACACAAATGTATACATATGAGAACGTCGCCTGTGTAACGTTGTGATCCTTATTTAACTAAGGACCGTTTGATTTTGGAATAACAAACTGTGAGTATCGTCGTTAAAATTATCTTTTTTGATCTTCGGACGGATCAGACGGCTCGCACCTGTTAGTGCATCGCAATGTTTAGTTTGATTTATATTTGGGATAATGATTTATTTTTAGCATAGGAGAGCCGAGGTTACTTGAGGTAAAAGTTTAATGCATGTTTAATAGTGAACATGCTTCCTGCATAATTTATTACAAAGCACATCACGTGTCAATTTGTCATGCCTTTAAAATTGGTAGGTCTATTTAACGTTATTTCGTTATTGAACAAAGATAATGATATAGGTATGAAAAGTAATTGTAAACCCTGAAAATTCTTTTAATTAATCTCCTAAACTAAATATGCGGAATAACTTTAAAGTTTTTTAAAACATGTTACTGTATAGATACGTAAGTAATTAATGACTATAATTACTTCCTTCACAATTTTGGCGTTAAAGGTTTGATTACTCAGATAAAAAGTAACGACATCCAAATTTAATGTCAAATCCCGGTAAATGTGTTTTGAAAAGGATTTTGAAGGCTTGACCTTTTTCCTTATTAATGATAATTACCTATAGGTGACCCCTGTAATAGGTACCCTGTACCTTTCAAGTTGGTACTGAGCTTATCATTTATTTGATGGCCAGCGGCAATTATCTGCTTAGGTACGGCTAATTTCGTTTTATGATAAGTTCCAGTTACGGGCCATAATCTCATAAGTTAAACGACGCATTATATATGGGTTCCCTAATAACTATGACATTAGCTAGAAATTGTCAACTCTTTTCCAACTAATGGGCAATTAACTCAGTTAAAGATAATCCAGTTAATCTGCAATTCGGTTGTTCCGTTTCAATGACCGAAGTTCTGATGATAATAAAAGTTGATAATATATTGTGAAGAATCCAAATAATTTTAACAGCGTATTTTTGTCACTTCGGTATTAAATAAAAAATATTTTTGGACTTTTTCTTTTTGTTTGTAAATAATCAAATTTTTGTAGCAATTTTTTTTTAAGTCCTAAAGCTAAATTCATATTTTTTTGATCAGCCTCATAATGCGACAAAACAATAATTATAGGACAAAAATGTACTTAAACGCACTTTCCGCGGTGATAATGTCACTCTAGTTATTCTTCCATACTTTAGTGACTCTTACCTTTGGGGATGATGACGTCACGGCACGCTCGCCATTTGTATGGAGCGTTTTCAGCGCTCCGTAGGAATGTCGAATTTTAACAGTTAATATTTTTTGAAAAACAAAACTTAATTGATTCCTTTGTGTAGCGATAGTTACCCATATCTTTTGTATGAGTAACTTTCGTAACACAAAATACGCGATCGTAATTTTGTTTTTATTAAGCCTTTAACTATGTAGGTACATGTTTTTTGAAAATGCTCAGATACATCAGCTAGCTATTTATTTAAACTTAAAGTTAATAACATAACAGTTAAGTTAACAGTAATTAAACAAGCTCTCAAGAATTGTTCTTACATAGTAAAATAAACTCTTAAAAGGTTTATTGTTACGCTTACGAAATTCGTATTGAATAGATGAGTAAGCAAAGATAGAAAAGAAAGGAACTTAATAAAACGCGGTAGTAAAAATATACGCCAACGTGTTGAACGTTTGCTGAGTATAGTCACTTTTGAATTTCAAAAATGTTTTCAGTGTTTATGGCTCTCTAAATAGCTTTACGTGCCAGGTGCCAGTCAATTGTATTAACTATTTTTATATTTCTGGTGGTCACTTTTTTTAGTCATTTTTTTATTACTCGATTTTTATCGCAATTTCATCGACAAGTTAACGAACAGTAAAAAGCTCTGGACATACCTAGAATAAAAACTGATATCTTTTTAACGGAAGCACCAATAATGCTGGATTATAGTTGAAAACATTTTAAATCAAATCACTATTATTCAAACATACCAAAAAACAATCATAATCGGTCAAGAAATTAATAAGTTAATCAAATAATCATCTTAGTTAAAATAACTATAAACTATTTATAAATAAATACTTTTTGGCTATCCAATGCAGTCCAATGGTTATTTACGGTTGACCCTTCAGGGTGAATTCATCCTATAATGCATATAATGACTTTATTTCCAAAGACTATTTATTAAATGGGGTTCCAATAATGTTAAATTATAAAAAAATGGTTTATAACAAACTAAATTCATCCGAGTATGTATGTACCGAGTAGTACCGACATACATTTAGACTTTTTGGTAACTGACTTCGAAAGTACATAAAAAGAAACCTTTGTATAAAGCCCTTGGGAAGTAAGTCTTTACGAGGCTACAAATACGTGCGAGTTAAGGTCCCCTTGGGAAACTTCCGTTAATATTTCAAAGGATTTCAAGGTTCATCCTAATATTGACTCTCCAGGGTAATGAGCATCTAAATGGGCATTTTTTATTATTAAAATATACAGGGAAATAAACACTTTATACTCTCGCGCTTTGAACTCATAATTAACCGGGCCTATCTTAATGTTTTTATTAACCTTCATTGCCTGAAGTTTCGACACGGTCTTGCAATGAAGGTACCTAAATAAAAAAACATCGCGATAAATTGAAACATTTTTGAGACCAGATCTTATTATTGACTCTAATTTGTTTCACAGGTAGCAATTGTACAATGGGCTTCAATCGTGGAATTCGTCGATTGCAGATCGAAATCATCCCAGTTGTTTTCCAGGAAAATGGACAAACACGCAAACAAACTTTAACTCCAAACGCTTATACCAACGGGTAAAAATTTAAAACTAAATGATGACAACTTTACGGGAAGGCTACTTCAAGATGGAAACACTCAAAGTCGAACGAGAAACAATTATAATATTAAGAAACAATTAACAATTCCATCTGCCGATATCACCATGGAATCAGCTTAATTTCAATCCATTTCAGCTCAGCGAAGCGATCATCATCTAATTATTTTGCTGGGGTCGTTGACAACTGACAAATATCTATTTCCATCTCCAAATTATAATAAACTCAAACTTCGTTTCCCAATACCGCTTGGCGTTTCCAAAACTTTTCTTCAGATAAGAAGATCCAATTTCTTAAATTCTGTCAACAGCGATATTGGTAACATTATCTGGGAGTAAAAAATCGTAGACAGACAGACTCTAGACAAAACAAAATATAATTTCGCCTTCGTAGATATTGGAAATTGGAAAATGGAGCCTATAATAGACAGAGGGCTTAATGAAATTTCGCACAGATGTAGTTGATGTTCGGATTATGATATATAAGCTGCTTTAGCGAACAGTACTGAAATCCAGACTAACATGGATACCTTTGTCTTTAACATTTACGATCAGATTAGGTTGAGAATAGTTACTTTCAATTAGCTCTTGTGATATGTAGCGTCTCTTACATGCATAAGTACTCTAATGCTCTTATGGTAGAAGTAATGAATTAATTTAGGCATAGATCACATCAATGAGTACCATAACACTTTATGTCGATTACGTTACGACGAATAAACGATACAGTTACGTTCGCTAGTACCCAACAAACAAAATAACCTTATAAAATTAAATCTATAAGGACTTAAGTCTCATAGTTGTTTTAAAATGGCATTCATTACAACAATGTACCTTTTAACGGCTTTTTATAAGACAATTTGGCTAAAATTGCCTTTATTCTTATAATTTGGTTATGTTAACGTTAATAAAACCAATTAATATGGCTACAATAAGGGTTATTTTTTTTATATTCTTATAGAAGCTAGCTACATTGCGTTTTAGCTGTATAATATTGATAGCCTTTTAAAGGCGTTTTATATGGCCAATCATTCTTATAAAAGTAATGCACAAGGTACCTATAAAGCTTTTCGGCTTATAGGAGCTTTTTATAAGATGTTTACCCAACGAATGAATTATAGCATTTTATATAGTCTTAATAAGAATTAAAGCAATCCATATTCACTTATATAATACTAATAAGGGCTATGTTCTCTATAGTGTTATATTAAAAGGTTTTATATGGTTACGCCTAATACTTCTGTAAATCTACAAAATGACCAATCTGTACCGAGGTAGCAGCCGGTGGTTCCATAGAAGATTATTTTATGGAACATGAGAGTGAGCAGGAAAGCACTGAGGAATACATTTGTAGCGGCAGTGACAGTGATACAGACATATCGTCAAATGAGGAATTGAAAAATCTTCGAAATAAACTAGTAATTAATAAAAAATGGCGGGGTTATATGTAAACCGCGCTTGACACTTGGCGCTTGATACTGCGCATGTGCAAAAGCATTTTTTTTATATTCGTCTTATGTCAAAATAGCACAAGCGCGTGTACATTCAGCCAAATGTATTTAATGAATAACGATTTTAAGTTCGTTTATTAATCAAATTTTATATCTAATGTAATTAATGACGTGTTAAATGAATGAATTAATGAAGTATTTGGTTTTATTGTACTTTTATAATCGGCATTTGACTAATTTATCAAACTTTTTTAAATATTAAATTTATACTTACTCGTTCGATTAATAATAAGTTTCAGTGTTTATTTAGAAATATTGTTACTATTTAAATTACGGATTACAATATTCGCATTCATCTGCAATAAAATGGTCGTATATCAAACAATTTTGACAGAAAATGAAAGTGAATTGTTGCAAAACTTCTATATATTAACGACGTATGACAAAGTGTGATGGTAAATTTGGATGAGTCGGATATCTATAGTTATAACATTTCTTACTTTGTTACTTAGTAGATAAGGGACTCCACTTGTGAGAAAGGAACCCTAACGACATATAAAATGGCGAATCATAAGCAACACCTATTGCTAATGATAGATTTTTAATCTCATAGTGTATTTGTAGATGATGTGCAAATTTCTTTCGCTCTTATAATGGCCTTTTATAAAACATGACTAAATAATTAACCACGTTTTCAGTACAAAACCGCAATAATACAAAGGCGCGTTGATAACACATCATGTTTTATACCATAATCTATCACAAATTTAAATTCCCACACAGTTTTCACTATAAATTTACATTTTTCGGGTACTCTAACATAGAATAAAAAAATAACTTAGGTACCGTTTACTATTAATCATGAAGATGTTGACTAACTATTTTTCGTTAAACTATTACAAAAAAGAAAATAAACTTATTGCACAGTCATAAACATACAGTTATAAGAGCCAAATACCTTATCAGGGGCATTTGTTTTGCCGTTATGAATTTTACGCCCTTAAACCGGACCATAAGAAAATGCGTATAAGGACGATCGCCCTTATAAACGCTTTAAATATAGTTCTTATAAGTATATTAACCTTTTTAGTGCATTTTCCATGCCATTATAAGTTTGACTACCTTGTTGCTTGTCACAAAGCACTTACAAGATAAATAAAGCAAATAATAAAGCAACTATAAGTTGAGTATAAGGTTATTGTATTTATAATTTGTGCCCAAATCCACCCTTATTAGCGATAATATGGCCTTTACAAGAATAATATTTTTGGCTATATAAGCCACTACAAGAGGATTTTTTGTTTGTTGGGTAGGTTCACACAATTTGATTTGATCTGATCCCGATCTGAATTTAATTTGATCTTAACTTAAAACATGCCTCCGTCCGTCGGTCCGTCCGTCCGTCTGTCCGTCCGTCCGTCCGTCTGACACCAGGCTGTATCTCAAGAACGGTGATAGCTAGACAGTTGAAATTTTCACAGATGATGTATTTCTACTGCCGCTATAACAACAAATACTAAAAATAAAATAAAATAAATATTGAAGGTACACCCATACAACAAACAACAAACTTACAGATAATGGTACGGAACCCTTCGTGCGCGAGTCCCACTCGCACTTGGTGTATTTTTTATTAGATGGCCGATGCATTGCTCAATCGCTTTATGTCAATGTCCATTAGGCGCCTGATGGGAAGCAGTAATGGGATACATCAAAATTCGACTATATACTTATACTAGATATTTTAAGAACTTAACACGAGTGAAAAATAAAGACCTTTTAGGAGTAACATTATCTAAAGTGCCAAACGAGTCGTCGGGCCATTCTGTCTCAATCACCTGCGATTTGTCCGAAGGTTGTATTTATCACTTAAACTACCAGACCGTCTCTACTAGTCTAGTGTACCTACGGCTCTGTCGTCCACCTTTGTTCAGTCACTAAGGGCAAAATCGGCTAGTTTTCATGGCCACTCACAACGTCACACACGGAGCGGTCGATGGCATCGCCACACCTCATGAACAATGTCGTTGCATTTTACGTCAACAACCAATAAAATACAGTTCTCAAGTGGCTTTTATGGAGATCAAAAGAGATAGCTATCTATATCTGAAGCTTTTTATCCTGTTTAAAAAATAAGGTTTGCTACAAATTCTCAAATTAAATTGCTTTAAGAGCGTTAGTTAACAAGAGTGAAAAATAAAGGGTACGAGAAGAATTATCTAAAGTGCCAAACATGTCGTTGTACCATTCCTTCTCAATCACCTGCGATTAGCCCGAAGCCTGTAATTTATCGTCGAAATGACCAGGCTCTCCTAGTCTTGCGTGTTAGCGTGGCTCGAGCCAGAAATTTTATTAAAATTGTCCAGATTCTTTGTGTACTTGGAAATATTTAGGGCAATTAAATGGAGCGACCGTTAACGTTTTTTTCACCCTTCTCGTTACGGCATTACCTACTTCGGAGTTTGGTCATTGTAGCGGATTTTAAAGATTTTCTTATTTTTTCAATGTTCAAAAGGTTTAACTTACGTAGATTTCTATTTGGAATGTATATTTAAAAACTTCTTAGCTGTAATTAAATTGTATTGTCTCCACCGTGAGGACTGTTTCGTGAAAAACCGATGTTAGATATGGACAGCGCACAATCGATTTATGTGGACCATCTTATGAGGCCTTTATCCGATGGCGGCGGACCCGGGTGGCCCCCGGTCAATATGGCTAAGATCGGCCCTGCCTTTATCCGAAAGCGGTTGTCATTCTGCTGATGCTGATATGATGATGATGACGAGTCTCCTAATTTCGTTACGCAGTTAAATTGCGTTTCGATGTGTTATGTAATTATGTAAGATAGATGCTGGAGTATCTTCAACCCACGATCTTATTTTAGGCAAACATATTCACTAAGTGCGTTCCGTTGAATAATATAGTGGGAGAATTGAATTGTTCCCCTCTTTTCCAATTGAGCACACAGTTGGTTCACTTTGGTTACATTATAGATAAAGAGCCGACGAAATTGATGTAGGAGGTATTAACAATCTAGGTATGTTTTGTCTATAAAATAACAAAAGAGCGCGCCGTACATTAACAGGTTCTTATCTTTTCATGGTAATGACATTCGCCTGCTTTTCTATCTTTTCATGTCCCTGACCTTGTGATGTTATCTGAATTTCCCACATTTTTTTGTTCTACAGGTATTTATATTCTAGACAGAAACTTTTGTATTCGGTTCGGCACGTACCTTCTTCAAATAGTTCTCATTGGTAACTTGAAAACTGAAACGAATAATGTATCTATATGGTTATCTTTCGCAAGGGTCGTAAAGGGTTTGATGGAGGGCTACGTAGGTTTACGTTTTCAAATAAATAAATAGTTTTATGAACCTAGTTCTGAGGCTACAAACAAGACATGCTCATCGACTTCAGCACCTCATTTTTTCTCGGTTGTAAACCCCGACACCGATGCGCCTAAAAGAAAACTGTCCTGTCATTGTCCGTCTGCATCAGATATGCCGTCTACAACGACAAAATACAGAGATTATGTGCTTACTGGCCAACCATTTCGGATTTATATCAGAGTAGTAAGCACGTTGTAGTGAACTTAATTAAAGAAAGAAGTCACATTAGCCGGACATCTAAAATAGTGAGAAAACCCTTAAGTTGTTTTAGATCGTGCTGGTTAGGTTCGTTAACTTGCGTGTCTGAGAGCGGGCACAGAAGTTCCGCGAAGCAGGGCTTTGTCATAATGGCTTTCAGAATTGTAAACAAAAAAAAACCTTATTTATCAATTATACCTATAATGGAATGGAATGTATAATTTGATTTGACGTACTATCATATGATCGGGCGACGGCCTATACGTGACGTTATTGAGTTTTTGTAATGGTTTATTGAAGTAATTTATTGAACTTTATTCCCTTTTTTTCAACCGTTTGTTCTGTGATGTACCTAATGTGTAACATAAAGAGTACCGTATTATACCGTAACGGGTAGATGCGATATTAAAAAATTGTACAAGTGCGAGTCCGACTCGCGCATGAAGGGTTCCGTACCATAATCTATAACAAGTTTGTTGTATGGGCGCCCCCCTCAAATATTTATTTTAATTACTTTTAGTATTTGTCGTTATAGCGGCAATAGAAATACATCATCTGTGAAAATTTCAACTGTCTAGCTATCATCGTTCTCGAGATACAGCCTGGTGACAGACGGACGGACGGACGGACGGACGGACGGACGGACGGACAGCCAAGTCTCAGTAATAGGGTCCCGTTTTTACCCTTTGGGTACGGAACCCTAAAAACCGGCCAAGAGCATATCGGGCCACGCTCAGTGTAGGGTTCTGTAGTTGCCCATCCTTCATAATAGACGTATTAAATTACCCTCACTCAGTATTAGGTAAATTACAAGAAAGATATCAAGCTCTATAAAAAGGTCGTAAACGCCAAAGTAACTGTAATTACTTATTACTCTCTGGAAGTTATCGATTACACGCGCCAGATTGAGCGGAATATTTTAATGCAGTATGGCACTTATAACTAATATGTGTAACCTTCGAAGTATAAGGACACCGCGGCACTAACGTCATTTTAAAGAAATTTATGAAATTTTGTGATAACTCAAAAAAGGCTCGACCGATTTTATTCAATATAGTTTTCATTCAAAGTACATAGGGCCTCATTTTCATGAATTTTTTCATAATTTTTTGACTCGTGATTGAAAAGTTATAGGGGGGGCGCTATTTTTTGGATTTCCGGAGCGAATATACAAAACTGCTGAGTTTATTATAAAATAATGTTTGAAGACCCCTATTATTTTTAAAAGACCTATTCAACGACACCCTACACACTAGTATTGGAACGAAAAATAAATAATTAGCCCCACTTTAGGTTTACGAGACGTACCCGACCAATAGTTTTTTTTTACCGTTTTGTCGGCGTGAAACATATACGCATACCTATACCAAATTTCAGATTTCTAGTACTAATGCTCACGGAGCTAAGCCGCGGACGGACGGACAGACGGACATGGCGAAACTATAAGGGTTCCTATGGAACTTGACTATGGAACCCTAAAAATATAGTACCATATATTTTGCTCAGCAATATAAATACCAAATCAAGTATATTTAATATATTTAACAAAAAATAATATTGGTAATAAGTATTATATTAGTTTTCAATTATGCACTAGAAGATGAATCAACTTCGTTCGCGCGGAGGAAAACAATAATAGCCCTCGTATTTGATTCGTGTTTAGTCGGGTAAAAGTATTCTATAAAAAAACCTCTGATGACTATCAGTGTACCTAATATAAAATAAATAAATTTTCTTGACAGAATAACAACCATGAGCTGCGATAAAATGCAGCCCAAGTTTGTATTCAATAGGAACTTCAAGGTACAAGTTCCAACGAGGGTAGAATGGGCCGAGGGTCGCGAGCCACCTACAGCAGATGGTGAAGACATTATTTGGTACACTGATGGATCAAAAATGGGATCAGGTACGGGAGCAGGCATTCATGCAAACGACTTCAATGCAAGTACAAGTATGGGAGGTTATGCTACTGTCTTCCAAGCGGAGACATATGCTATAATCGCCTGTGCCCAGGAGAACATAGATAGACTTACCAGAGGGAAGCACATCTACATACCTACTCAGTGACAATCAGGCGGCACTTAAAGCGCTAGTGTGCGCCTAAAGTTTCTAGACTTGTGTATAATGGCGTCCTAGCTTTGAACAAGCTTGGAAGGCACAATAAGGTGCAACTGGTATGGATCCCAGGGCATGAAGGCTTCATCGGTAATGAAATTGCAGATGAACTTGCTAGAAAAGGGTCTGCGACAAGTTTCATAGGACCTGAACCATGTGTGGGTCTCTCGCAGGGAACTATAGCAACAGCCATCAAGGACTATGTTAAAAACCAGCACCAACAAGAGTGGACGAAAATGGCAGGCTTGAGGCACTCAAAGCTATTCATGGAAGGTATAGAATCAGGCTGGACCAAGAAATTATGGAAATACAGCAAAAGACAGCTCCGAATCATAACGGGGGTGCTTACTGGTCACTTCGGGGTCAATGGACTATTGGCCAAGTTGGGACTGTCTGACAATACAGATTGTAGAATGTGTGGCGAGGAGGCAGAGACAATCAAGCACATAATGTGTGGATGTCATGCCCTCGCCAGACTGAGAATGCAGGAATTCGGTATTGGGTACCCAGAACCGAAGGAATTCCAGGCACTACCAACTGGTTCCATCATCCGATATATGGAGGGGGTGGAACAATCCTTTGAGTAGGTGCAACAAGGGGTAACTACACAAAAGATCCCATTGGGTCGAAGTGTATCCGTAAGGACCCCCATAATAAGATAAGATAAGATCAGTGTACCTAAAATTGATTAAAATACCATCTGCCGTTTTGACGACACATTAACATGAGCATATTCGGTAGGTCAGTATATAAGTACACAAATAATAAGTTTTTCGAGACATTCATATCCAAATAGACGTTGAATTTTTTGTCAAATATATTAGTGTAATTTTCAATGCACATACGTTAAATTTTTACATCTCTGAGGTCATATTCATACAAAAAGCAAACGTAATTTACGGGGCTGTTCGAAATCCTATTTACGACATTTATTTTTTTAAGTTAATATACATATCATCCATCACAGCTCAACACGGGATGGACACGATAATGCAGCTATTAATAAATCTATATAACCAATGACAGCCAGAGATAATCTTTTGTTCACATTATTAGGTACATACAATGTACATGAGTAATATTCTAGTTCTACATCACTTTGCTCTTTTTACTGCAAATATTATTTTTATGGCTTTGTACTCTAACGCCGTCGGACAAACTATGCTTCTACATATTTACACGTCGCGCCAGCGACACCTGCTATATCGTATTTTTGATATTTTATGTGAATATTATCATTCATTCAATCATTAATTCGAGTAGATGCTTCACTAATATTACGCTATATGTGACGTTTTCCATCAATAGAAAAAAATATACTTGTCAATACGACTTTAATTCCTTATACACAATGATTTTTAGTCGGGAACAGGTAACAACTTTTTTTACTCAGTAATCGATGGCGGTCACGTTGAAGTCGTAATTACATGAAAACAAACTTTTATTTTTCTGTGATATATTTTATTTTGAAACCAATTTTGTCTAAATTCCTTGTCACCCTATCAATCTGTATTTGTGAGCTTACAACCTGCTGCTAATTCATTTCAAATGCTATAATTCATTTATTTATTTCTAATCTTAGAGGTCTTTGATTAAAGGCCTTAAATGGTATATGCCCGTAGATTTCTTTTCAGAATATTGATTTTGGCTTATTTACTCAGAATGTCAAATAGTCATTTATTAATAAATTCATAAATAATGTGCATTGTGTCGTT